>JASSKH010000037.1:2400000-3769213 GCA_031763025.1 Macrocystis pyrifera
GGCGCTAGCCCTTCGCTTTCTTCAGACCGCACGGTCGCATCATGATGCACACCTCGCTCTGTTGTCTTCCCTCTAGCCGCGCTAACGGCTGAAACTACATGCTTCGACGCTGTCGGCGGTTCATCGACGGCGGTCACTGCTTCGCTATCCTCGACTTCGGCGATTTCGGCCCGGGTAGAGCTAGCGGTGGAACCAGCGGCATCAGGACACACCGCCCCAACGACGTCGAGAGATGCAGCGTAGAGGCAGAGGCGGTTCCAGCCGCGGAATAGGAAGCGTCTATCGCTGTCTCGACACAAGTATGCCATCTAAGAAGCGGTTGTTGCGAGCGGGGAATCAGCAAAGGAACCACGGATGAGGGCCGGGGTGGAATCAATATCCACGCTGGAAGGGTTCAGGGAAAGTGGTTCTTAGACGTTTCTCGAGGCGCGCATCCGCCTTGCCTGTGGGCATCGCTTCGTTGGCCATAGTGCAAACCCGTCGCACCTACCGTGCCGAAACAAAAACAGCAACGCTCCTAGAACGTGGCATCTGAGAGACCCGGAAAAATATCCTCACTAGTGCAACAACGCTGGTGTTCCAATAGCACGCTAAATGTTCGGGGTCAGCGAATCTGCTTTCTTACGGGCGGGATGAGGGCAAAAAAAGGCGAGGTGACGAAAAACAATCAAGGGGCGTACAATAGCTGCTACGGTATGCTCTCTTGCCAATCACAAAGTGCCTGGGGCGGTGAACATCGGGCAAGCTGCTCACCTGTTGAACGGCACATCTTTGTCTATGCTCCCGTGCGCCTCGTATCGCCGTTTCTGCTCGCTCTTGAAGAGCAGCGGTGCCTGATGGGGCGTTAACAGCGGTGGCAACCGGGGCGGCCTCGTTTTCCTCCGCTGTGGATGTCGCTGTCTCGGCCATGGGCGTTTCTTTCGCCGACTGTACCTCCGCGGCATTGCGGGAGGCTGCATGAAGGCACAGGCGGTTCCATGCACGGAACAGCAAGCGCCTATCTCTGTCTTTGAAAGCACGAGAAACCTGGGCGTGCACGCGACAAGACGTGTCGCGAGGATGATGCTATCATGATCTAGTAAAACATCGGGAAAACCAGGGTTTTTGAGGAATCAGCATCTCGACGCGTACTGCTATGCTGAATGTTGAGTTCCGTAGATATGTATTAGAACCTCGAGCGGTATAGGTGAAGTAGATAACGTATTGGCTTGCGTATTGAGGCCTGGGTTGAGAGCCTGGGTTGATTGTCAACTATCGAGTCTTTGCCTAAGTGCCCACCATTTCTTGGCGAGGTATGCTACTTTTCTATGGCAACATCGTTATCTTAACTTATTTACCACCAGTTTTCTGCGGACAGTTGTATCAGCCACAGAGACGCCAGCGCAGCGCCCAAAATAATAACACTTTAGCAGACCTCTAACTTCGAGCAAAGAGCTGCAGTATCTGGTGCTTACAGTCCGGTTGCATCACAAGAAAAGCGAGAAAAGCGCGCCAATTTCCACCTACAACTCCGCGCATACAACCGAACCAATACTTTTACAGCTCTCACAGGAAAGACAAATGTGTTCTCACCAAGCGACCAAGGCGGCGGCTAGCGTTACCCTGCCGATCTCTTTTAGCCTCCTCCGGCCTCGCTTGTAGCCTCACCGCCTCTCCAGAAGCTCTGGAAGCTTGTCGGGACGTGCGGTCGCTCATGGACGTTACCGTCGCCACGTCGGTACCTAATGAACCCATGCTCTCCCTCTGCTCTTTCCCGACGGCCGCCGAGGCGACACTGCCCGGGGCCGTAGCCCTAACGGCTTCGACAGCCGATATCGTTGCGGCATGAAGAAGGAGGCGGCTCCAACCCCGATATCGGAGGCGTCTGTTCTCGGCGTCGCGAATGCGCGTGACCTTTGTTTGGGACGCAGGCATTCGCCAAAAAGTGTACACATATTGAAAAGCAGTGCTCAGAGTTATCGACTGGACCTTCGAAATACTTGGTGGGTTTGCTATTTCTAGGTTTCCCAATGCTGTTGTAACCCAAATACGAGAGTCGTGTTACCTTTGTGCTAATGGTGGGCGGCACATTTCGCGTCGACTCGTTCATTTTAGTTATTCGCGGACGTATCGTTCAAGCGGTGGCAGGTGAACTCAACTTCACTATCGTGCAAAAACAGAAACATGAGTTGGAAGAAATGTAGCACACTCCATAGACAATATGCAGCAGGCGCGTTAACACGATGAAAATGCTCTGTGTCGCCGATTTTTTTTGTTTTTTCTTCTCACCAGTTTCTGAACGATCTGCCCACGCCGTTCGAGTGAAGTGCCTTCCATTCTACCGTGTGGGTCCCCGCCGCTCCCACTTAGATTCTTGGTCGAAACTTTGGTGTTGTTGCTGGTGCTCTTGTCTTTGTCTGCCACCACTCCCTCCGCTTTAATGGCGGCGACCGCGTCACCGGCTGAGGCGGCGTTCCGGCAAAGCCGGGTCCAACCCCGAAACAAGAAACGCCTGTTTCTGTCGCGGCAGAGGCGATACATCTGAGGATAGAAGTGTAAGATGGTTCATGTGAGCAGACTTGTGGACGTCAGTGATGACTTTACCAGTATTATTGCCCCACATCGACACATTCTCAGGTTCAAAATGTGCGATCACCAAGCACTAGCCGATGCTCTCATGCACTTATTTAATCGCAAAAACAAAACAGAATACCAGGTACGGCAGGAAACAAGAGCAAGTACGAGGGCCTGCGACATGAACGCATCTGTCGAAGAGTCGACGATGCGACGCGGTTATTAATGGACCCGGGCAGAGCGAACGCGTTGTGTTTTCCTACTTTCATGGTTTTTCAACCCTTTTCGCGCCTAGAGATACTACTCGTTCACACATTCGACGGGAGTGATTGCGCTGCACGAAGCATGCGCAACAAGTTAATCGGATTTCAATCGGATTTCACCTTTTTGAGTTTTTTTTTTAAACGTACCGCTGGAGTAAAATTAACTCACGAGCTTCGACGCTTGTTGCTGCCGATCTTGCGCATTGATTTCTGCTTGACCTTGATACCCAAGTTTGTCTGCACAATGCTTAAGCTCCCCAGGCGTCTTCGCAAAGGGCTGCGCGGTAGCTCTTGCGGCGGAGATTGTGTCCCCTCTCCAAGGCTGACGCCAAAAGCGAACCCAGCCCCAAACTAAGGCGTTTCTGGCACGTTCCTTCCCGACGCGAATCACCTATGAATAGTCGAAGTGTGGGATACCGTGATCGGCTTGACGATTCCTTTGAAAGGGTACTGTAAAAGCCACTAAACCCGAGCAGCTACATAGCATAAACCGAACAATGTTTGGTACCTGGTGTGAAATAGCTTGAAACACGGGTTTCTCGCCCGGTCTTGATTTTCCTGCATGCCCAAAAAATAGATGGATGGTGGAAATACCAAACGAGTCCAAACACCCACGATCGACTTCCATCTAGCGCTAGGAAACACCACGCTTCTCGGGTCTCCGTTCATGTTTTTTATATAGCACAGCCCCCTCGTCTCGTACGGGTAGGTCTACGATCTATGCGGATCTATAGCCCTTACATTGTAGCGTTAGCGTCTGCCTCACCAGCCGTCGAAGGGCAGCCTGCCTCGCTGAAAACCTCTCCACATTTTTCTTTACATCATCCTCGTCGTCGTGGGGAGATTCACGAGGAGAATAATGAGCGGCGGACCCATGCGAGGGCGCGGCAGACAGAGCATCGAAGTTATCCCGGTGTTCGTGTATTCGAGCGACTTCCGCGAAGGATAAGTGGCCAGCCAGGACTTGGTTTAGCCGACGCATGTGATCCGCCGCCAGCCGCCGCTCGCGGTCCACGCAGTGCTGCTGTTTCTGTGTAAGAAAGTGCTGCGTGTACGAGATGCGGGGGAAGATGGTCGGGGCCGAAGAGCGACGGAAGTCAAGTCTCGACCCAGCGGACCCAATCTTTCAACGCCGTCTTTTCTTGGATCGATCTGAGGAACACGTGCAGCACTTACAAGCAAGCAGGATTCACCATCAATGCTTTCACCTCGCACACATTGATACGTGCGCGAGGAAACCTTGCCCCTTCATGAACACAGACTGCAAGAACGTGAACATGCACGATGCTCAGGGCGGACGACCTACCTCCCGAAGCGCTCCAATCGCAGGCAGTGGGCCGGAAGTTACGATCGGCGGTGCTGGCAGTCCTCGCGACGATTCCTCGCTGAACGATAAGTTTTCGCTGTGGCTTCCATTCCACGACAGATCGTTCCCACTCCTGCGCATGCTGCCCCCCATTGTGTTGTGTATACCACCGCCGACACTTGCGCTATCACCTGCACTGGCGCTAATGTTGTATTGCTCGCTTCTACTGGTGTAGCAGCCTTCGCCTTCCCCATCGGTGATTTCAGGACCCCCCCCCGAAATACCGCCGCCAAACCCTGATCTCGATGCTGGGGTCTCATAGCGTTCGTGCGGCGACCCACCCATCGCCCCTTGACGAGACAGAGAACGGGACGGGTCGGTGCGAGACAGGCCTAGTGAGCTCCTTCCTCCGGTGCTGTCTCTGCTTCTCCTTGAAGGGGCCGCGTCAAGACGAGACAAAGGCCAGCTGCTCTCGAGTCGATTGCTCGGCTGTTGTTGCCATCCTCGACCGATGTACCCGTCCGTCATTGCATCGCCCCTTGAGCGCTTCCGAGCCTTGCTGTTGCTGGAAGCTGCCGCGGTCGCCGAAACATTCCCTCCTACGTCAAACTCACCGCTTCCTGTTTGTGGCAAGCCCAGCGACATACCGCCATGCATCCTGACATCGTCGTTGTCGCTTCTCGGGTGTTTGTCGTCCGACTCTCTCTCCGCATGCGGCCCATCCGAGCCTCTTGTCTGCCTGCTCAACGGCGTGAGTCCTCCGGCCTCGCCTTGCGACAGCTGCTGGCGGCTTTCATCTAAGAAAGCACCGCCTGCAGCCGATGCATCGGTGGCCGTGGACAAATCAAAGCTGTCGAGCGGAGGACAAGAACGCTGACTGCTTCCGTGGTCTTGGGGGTCCAGAATCGAGAAGGAGGATAGAGCGCCGCTGAACCGTCTTCCTGAAGAAGTGGCGATCCTATTTTCGGGCGAGGAGAGCGAGTCGGCCGTGACATCAGAATCCATTGCCGAGCAAGGATCCACCACGCAAACTAGTTCAAGCTACATTGGCCATTGTGGAGATACAGCAGTCGTGACTCTGGCTTGTGGTCGGACAAGTTGAGCTTGGGTAGCATATTCGCACATCTGCTCCGGAAATAGGGTTTCAAATGGATCTTTTTGCGTTATTGTTGGTGACAAATGTGGGGGGACAGCCCACGGGTCCCCGCTCCAGCATTTCGGTTGTTCCAAGGGACGGGACTGTCTGACTGCGGTCTCCGAAACGCGGCGATAGTCGTAGATCCTTCTTCTGAAAGGACGGATTGCAGAGATCGCTCAGCGCACGGGCGCCCGCACGAGCTACCGCGACAGGGCATGAGCGGGACTGAGGCACTCCCCGGTGCAGTCGAGGTCGACAGACACTTCGGGCGAAGAATCGAAAGAATAGACTCACCTCATCGCAAGAAACCTCAGAGCAACCGACGGTGCTGCTGCTGCTGCCCTCTTCTCTGTACCAGGCATGTATGTCATCGCAGGCTGACAGCGTGCTGCATATGCCTTGCACGACAGGGTGCTCGTACATACTTGGCATATAGGTAGAAGGCTGACAGCGTATTGCCTACCTACGCACGCCTCGCGAGACCCACGGCCCCACACATCCCGGCTGTCAAAGCAGGCTCGAAGCAGCTGTCAACGGCGAAAAATCCATCCAGGACAGCACTCCATTTCTGGCAACGCGGGACGGCGGACGCAGGACAAAGTTTAGTTGCGTTTTTGCGTCCCTCGTATACTTTCACGGCGGTCTGCAGGTCTCCGGGACTGTCTGCATTCGGTTCATGGTATGATTGATGCCATACGAACACGAACCCTGCACTCCACATTCGAGTCCCTCTACTTCTGCTGTGCCGCTGCCGCTGCTGCTGCTGCTGTACCACCTGGGGTGTTATAGAGCGGAATCCTGCTGCTTGTTGCTGCTGCTTGTAGTCTACAACAACAGTAGATACAGCAGTAGCAGTAGCTGCTGCTACGCTGATACCACAGACTGCCACTAAAGCCCGCGTGCCGTTTGTAATTTTTAGTACTACTGCTGTACGTGCGAGAGGATAGCTCGCGTGCTGCGTCTGTTTTACGGGAGGGAGTAGGCGGTCGGCGAGGATATAGAGATATTATATATAGAGAGAAGAGCACCGACTGGCATGAGACCAGCAGCAGCAGCAGCAGCAGCAGTAGCGGCAGCGCTGTCGGGCTTGCTGTCAGCGAGCCTACTGGGAGCTACCTCAGCTCACGTGGGCGAATGCAGCACCTCTACCGATGAGGCCTTCAACTACCAGGTGAGCACCTACCCTCCCTCGTCTGGTATATATCGTCGTTGTTGTATTGCTGCTGCTGTACGAGGTGTGTCTTCCACGAGCGAGCATCTCAAGTTGGCGCCCAACATACGACCGACAGCTTTGCAGCAGTAGCAATGATGGTATCAATCGAGTACCAAGCCAAGAGTCAAGCTCCTGTTCCTGTTGCTGTTGCTGCTGCTCCTTTGCTGCCGCTTCTGCTTCTGCTTCTGCTTCTGATGCTAATATAACGCTGCTTGCTGCTGTTTGCTGCTGCTGTTGTTACAGTATTGCTTCTGGTGTTGCCCATCGATGGTGTTCCAGGGGCAGAACGTTGACCTGCTCATTTCCTTGCATTGTGCTGCTTCCCCTTTCACGAAGACGACCCAGTGCCATCATTTCATAATTTATTAAGAAATTCAACATAACTTCTCCCCGCGCAGAATGCCGCTCGCTTACCACGTAGCCCTCGAATATATACCACAGGTACTAACAATAGGTACCAGGTGTACATCAGTAGATTTTAATGTAACAGGGATACCTCAATACGCACTTTAATTGCGTATGCCAGTTTACGTACCGTAGCAGCGTGTGCAGCATGCTCTCTGACACGTACCGACTTCCATGCCCAGCCGTAGAGTAGCAGCACAGCAGTAATCGAAAGTGTTACTACGAGTAGTATCTACGTGTATATTTATAAATGTAAAAAACAACAGCTAAACTGCCGTGATGTCGAGGGTTTCGTTGAAACTCATTTTTGCAAGCTGTGTGTGATACTATTTACGGAGGTCCATAGTTAATAGGACCTATGGTATACATACAAACCTATGTATTTACCTTTTTTTAATAACAATATTTGGTCCTATTTACTGTGGTCCCCCGTAAAATTAATAGTGATACTTCGATCGCGCGTACTGCGGGTTTTGTTTGGCCTCATGCAGGATATATCCTGCTTCGACTCGTCGGGCTACAACGCAATTTAATAAAAATACTCATATTCACCTGGTGGTTGTTGCTACTCATTTTTTTTTTTTGCCATCCGACAACGTGTCAACAAGCAAAAACATGATAAAAATATCAGAAAATCCAAACCAGGACAAGCAAAAGCGTGAAACGATGTTTCCAACAAACAAAAACTACGAAAAATACATACATATACCTACGACAGCAGTAGTAGTAGATGTACCTCCCTGTCCCTCTTCTCCTGACCCTACCCCCTCCAGTCGCGAGGGCCAAGTCCTCAGCCCCAACCACTTCCGAAGAAGCATCGAGCGACAACCCGCTTCCCATGAATATGGCTGGTTCGTGACTGCTGCGCCTAGGTATGTCCCAACGCGCAGAAGGTTGTGCGGTATTGCTGCCTGATAGTGCTATCGGTCGTAGCAAAGAAGGAGTCCCCGCCGTTTCGCTCTATCTGTACCTCTGCCCTCTTCGACCACCCCTCCCCCCTCCAACCACTACAGCTCCCACCCTTAACCTTACCATCTCCAAGGAAAGGGCTAAGTCCCCCTCCCCCATACGGTCAAAGTTACTAAAAAAATCCCCCAAAAATGAACAAAAGCTACCGTACGGAAGTGAAAAAACGCAAACAAAACAGTTTTTTTTTTCTTCTGGTCATGAAGGACAACCCTGCCAAGTTTCATTCTCCAACTCCAAAAAACAGCACGTTTTCTAGCGAAGATAGATTCCTATGGTTCTTTCTGGAGCCAGCTCGTACAGTAGGCGGGGTTGAAAGAGTATTTTTATATAAAATATAAATTCAATACCTTGAAGTAAAAATATTTGGGGACAACTTGGTCCCGATTTTTACGCGCGCGATTTACGCGAGAGAACAAAACATGCATATCTGCTATTTTAACTGATCCGGACTGCATGGCGGCTAGTTGGTGGTGTGTTCACCCGTGCTCCGTCTCGAAAAAAATGCGTCAACGGCCAAACAACTAAGACAGGTAACGAAGGAGTGCCCCCCCCCTCCCCCCCCCCTCTCCGCTCCTGCTCCCCTCCCACATTTTTCTCACCCGATAAATTTAAGTTGTTGGCGGACTCTTGGAAGAGATGACGGCCTTGCGCTTTATTTTTACCAATCTGCCGGAGGATAAAATAAATTAAAAAAAAAAAAATCTTGCAGGATTCGATAGGGGTTGACACCTTCCGCAACACTACGTACAGTAATTGTAGTAATAACGGGTGGTACACAACAAACACGATTAACGGGTAGTCTTTCTTATCGTCAGAGTAGTTTGTGGGACCGGTATCCCCTCACGAAGGCGTTTTTTTTAGCTCGTGAAGGGGATATCTTTCTGCCAGTAAGGCAGAGGGCGAGGCAAAGAGCAAGCGACTGATAATATCATCTACGCACGTGTCATATATCAACGCCATTGCGTGTGAGACGAAAGGCTAAAGGTTGAACGCTTTGATGCTGGCGTCGTCGGCAGGATCAAACATCCCCTAGTTTTCGGCCGTGCCCACGACTCCGCTTGGTGTGCTCTGCCCCTCTCGTTCTGCCGTGTCTGAACAAAAAATTACGAACAACGACATCAACAACAACGAACACCACCACTGCCACCATCACCACTGCCAACACCAATACCAACAACATCACTACCGCCACCATTACCGGCGCCATTGCCGTCACCACCGCCAACCCCACCGCCCACCGCCGCCACCACCACCAACCCCACCACCACCACCACCACCACCACCCACCAACCCCACCACCACTCACCACCACCACCACCACCACCACCACCAACAGCAACATCAACAACATGCAAGAAACAACAGCAACACTATAATTAAGTATTTAACCTCACGCCCATGTATAGAGACCAATCGCCAATGTACTGCGCAGGGCGACATCTGATCACCGCACCGCAATGCTGCACACGCAGCTATCCGTCACAACGGAGTTGACGATCTACTGGACTGTGGATACAGCCAATCTGGAGGTCACCTTCCAGGCAAGACGGAGGGGGCTCAATGTCATGCGTTTTTTTTTTTTTTTCATTCTTTTCCCCCCTTTCTCACATCTTTTGTTTTCTTTCAGTGACCGGTGTACGGTTGATTTGTTGTGTTTCTCACGACCACGAGCTAGGGAGTCGCATCACAGTACAGTAGGCCTTTATCGGTGTGTGAACGCACACAGACGCTTAATATCGTACCTGGTATATTATACACACGTTCTGCCTGGCATACTTCGTATATATTTGTTAATGTTTTTACACATGTTGTGTGAGCCGTTGCAGATTTAAGTGCCCCACGCTGGATGTGGATCGAGTCATGCTGCTTCCACTATTAATAGTCGGATAGTACGGGTATCTACTCTTTTTTATGTGATATAGCAGGCACCGGTGTATGATACCTGTACACGAGGCATGTCGTAACCGGGTGCACGGAACAAAAGAGAAAACGACATGACACACCCCCCTCGGGTAAAAGTCAAAAACAAAAACAGTGGACAGGGGTTTCTGTACGACAGTTTATCCCGGTACTAGTATGCCGGTACCCTCCTGTGTTTTAATAGGCCTCGAAGGTTGTAGTGCACTGTCGGTTTGTGTTTGCGAGTACACCCTCGTCGTAACTGCCATTTTCTCTCGGAAATTGTAACTGTGTGGGTTTTAGGCCACACGAGCTCTTGGCAATACCGTCTCCTGGACATTTTGTTTTGGGGGATGTGGTACAAATCCACGACATGACTTTGTTGAATTCACTCCACTTTCATATGTATTCTGCACCCGCACACAGCAGTTTTATTGCTGTTTGTTGACCCTGGAGTATGCTTCAGGGAGTTGCTTACGATTGTACCAGGTATCTGGTGGCGTTTTTCATCAGGGATTTTCCAACGCCGGAGCTTGGTGTTTTTCATAGTCCACTTGTCAGAGTGAGGTACGAGGTGCGCAGAGTATGAGCAGTAGCGTTGCAGCATAGCCGGTACAACAGTATCTACACACCAGGCTTGATGCCATTTCGTTTTTGTTGTTGTTGCTGTTGTTGTGACTCTACAGGCGGTTTACGAGGGCGTTGCGTGGGTCGGCCTCGGATTTTCGGAGAGCGGGGGCATGCTTGGCTCCGACGCCGTGATTGGTCTACCGCACGAAGGGACTGCCTTGGAGTACTACTTCGAGAGCTGCGTGAGCAACGTTGGGGTATGGGAGGCGCCGGGAAAAACGTACTGCCGCAGCTGCTGCGCAGTTTCAAGTTGTAAGCGGCATGCCTCCCAAACCTGGTATATCGAACGGTTTCTGCTTGACTTGAAATTTGCCTCAACCATTAATTCGTCTGATCGTTATATATGCTGTAGCGATTTATTGCCCTGTCGGCGTGTCACGTGCTGCTGTTGCATCATGGTAAGGAAGCAATATGTTGTAAGACCGTTACGTACTCTTAACACCACCACCCGCACTCCCCCCTTGCCCACTATTCGGAGCACGAGTCGCGCCCCCCGCCCTTCTTGCCCACTTCCCCTCTTCAGATCCTGTACGACCCTTAAGCCTTCCAATCATACCTTCTGTTACTCTGTATATTTCGCCGAATCCCGAAGCCCCGATTTCATGCCCCTCTATATTTAACCCTCCTCTATGGTTGTACGACGACGGCCATGCATGATAATGAGTACCCCCCCCCCCCCCCCAACGCCGATTGGACGCTCCCCCTCCCTCCCAAATCGGTAACCCCCCGCAATCGGACCCCCCCTCCCCCCCCCCCCCCCCCCCCCCCCCCCCCCCCCCCCCCCCCCCCCCCCCCCCCCCCCCCCCCCCCCCCCCCCCCCCCCCCCCCCCCCCCCCCCCCCCCCCCCCCCCCCCCCCCCCCTCGAATCGGACCCCCCAACACACCTTCCTCCCCCCGACAACATGGCAGGACATTTTCGGCGTGACGGAGGCGCCGGTTCAAGAGATATCGGGGGGGGGGGGGGGGGCGTAACCCAGGCCGACTCGACCACTACGCTTGTCTTCACGCGCCCCCTGTCCCCCTCCGATTCCGCCCACAAGAACGCCCTCTCGCCCGAGGAAGGGGTCGAGGCGACCTTCATCTGGGCTTACGGCGCGGGGAACACCCTCGCCCGGCACGGCAGCCGCGGACATGTAACGGTGGGCGATCTGTTTTGCGCGGGGGGGTCGGCGGAGTCGGCGCGCGCTGGGGGGGGGGGAGCGATGACGCTGGTGACGCTGTTGTTTTGGCGGAATCGTGCGAGAGCTCCGACTCTGATTATGACTTAGAGGTCTCGAAGAGCCGAGGCCTGGCGCTGCTGTGGAGAGCCGTGGGCGGAGGAGCTGCTGTGTCCGTGAAGGTGAGAGGTCGCGGACGGTGGATACGAAGCGGGCGGAGGGAGGGAGGCGGGGGGAAGGAGGGAGGGAGGGCCAGGTGGGATTTTGTGATAGGATTCTCGACTGCGCCACTGGTGGGTTGGTTGAACGATATCGCGGTGTTCACGCTCCCCGGAAGACGCTGCGTACGCGTCATTCACAGAAGGAGTGTCGCCCTTTACCCCCACTTGCCATGGCTGGGTTGAAACCCACGCACTGCTGTGATAGCGACTTGGCCTCCCCTCAACCCTCCCCTCCCTAACCCCCCCTCAGTCTCCTCCACCCTCGCCCTCCACCCCCCCCCCCCGGTATTCGTTGTCTACCCAGGCTGTTTATCAGGGGGAGGGGTGGCTGAGGATCGGTTTCTCGGAACGTGGAGCAATGGCCGGTTCCGACGCAGTGATCGGACTGCCCGCTTCTCTGAAATCGCTGGAGTATGACATGGACGGCTAAAACCAGCCCGATGTGGAGATAGAGCAGGCAAGACATGAACACGCGTTTCGTTTGCACAACATATCATGGCACTACCCACTGTCCTGCGCACCAGTACAAGATAACCTTTTTTCCAGAGTAAATACGCCCCACTACAAGACGCGTGTGCTATGATAGGGGTCGTAATTAGGGTTTGCAAATAGGGTTTGCAATTAGACGCGTGTGTTACGACTGGGGTTGCAAGTAGGGTTGCAAATAGGGTTTGCAATTAGACGCGTGTGTTACGACAGGGGTTACAATTGGGGTTTGCAAATAGGGGTTGCAATTAGGGTTTGCAAATAGGAGTTGCAATTAGACGCGTGAGCTACGACAGGGGTTGCAATTAGGGTTTAAAAATAGGGGTTGCAGTTAGGGTTTGCAAAAAGGGGTTGAAAACAGACGCGTGTGTAACGACAGGGGTTGCGGGATTGTAATTTTGGGTTTTGCTATTGGGTTTCAGTACGACGTGCGTGCTACGCTACGACAGGGGTTGCAATTAGGAGTTGAAATTAGGGCTTGCAAACAGACGTGTGTGATACGACAGGGGTTGCAATTAGTGGTTGCAAGTAGGGGTTGTGACTAGGGGTTGCAATTAGGGTTTGCAAATAGGGGTTGCAGGTAGGGGTTGCCCTTCTTGGCTAGAGACTCATGCCACGGTTTAGACGCCTGCAACGATAGAGGTAGCCCTTTTTTGCCTTATGAGGCAAATGTTTTCTGACTGACGGGGGTGCGTTTTTTCTGAACTTTTTTAGGGTTACATTCCCGTTTCGGAGACAAACTACTTAAAATTTGAGTTGTGCGTCCCCTAAACGGGACTGCAGTTCTAACAGTGCTAAAAGGGTCATAACCCAACATCGTTGGAATACCACCATTTGTGTTTTACAATACTATTCCCGATGCACCTACTTGTGGTAAAGCACATTTCGGATTGCTCATCGGGTTGTGCGCTTTTGACTTTATTGAAAGCAGTTTTGTGCGTGAGGTACAGAGCTCCTATGCTTCAATCAAGTGTATATATAGCCTTAGAAAATACTGGGTACACCCTACCCGTATCGTCGCATGCTTCTGAGGCAATATTTTCTGATCGTTCGAGCTCTTCGTGTGAGCAACTACAGCAGTACCGGCTCATAGTGATCAGGACCCATTATACACACAAAAAACCATATGTTCCAGTATTTTTCATTAACGTGTTCGGTCCTGATTATCGTGCTCCCCCGCAATATTGCGCAACAAACGTTCTTCGGGTGAGATGTTGAGCTCCCCATGTTGAGGAGCTTCAAGCAGTAGAATAAGGACATCAACCCTACAAGGCATTGCTTAAAAAAATCAGTGACTTCAGGCACGGGCTCCTCGAGCAAGGAACTGCCCGATACCGTCGAAATACCGTAAGGGTGCACGAAAAACAAAAACGACACCCCAATTTTGTTTTCAGCTCCCAGACTGGGGGGGGCTTCGTCGTTTTTTTTAATTTCGATGAGGTGGCGACTGTGGCTCCGTTTTCTCTTATTTTTCTCTATTTTACCCCTGAAATACCTTTTGATGCTTTGCGGCTTTGCAGCAGTTTCTTTTATATCTGAAACTCGGGGTACGGGTGACTTACTAATAGTAAGCAGCCGCCGTAAATCCGATATGTCTGGCGAAGTTCCTCAGAATTGCCCGAATAAAATGATGCTAATCTAATGAGGGAGAGACTTTCTCACTAAACACTGTGAGGGATTTTTTCCCGATGGTGGGAATATTTCCGGCTTCGGCTCACGGCCGATCCGGAACTCTATTATAAGCTTGACTCTAACCGTAACCGTAACCAGAGAGAGGCTTGCTTGGTTGGTGGGCCAGCTGGGCGTTGTGCCTGGAAAGACTCTATTTGCTGTTCCGTCACATCCGAGGAACTTTGCCAGGCATGGCAGATCTACGCGAGCACTACTGTAATATTAATAATAGCATAGAGCTCCTCAAGCCATGAACCCCGTAACATACAGGTGCAGGCCTGTAGTAGTATACAACAACTGTTAATAATAATACAGCACCTGTAAGTGGAGGCACGTGCGCAAGCCGGAAAGCCGACGCACGCCTCCTATTGTTTCTACGTACCCCCTGATGTGGCCTTGGAGCCGCTCAGAGGGGAGCAGGGACCACGAGTGTTGGTTACAGTATGTAGCACTTCCCGCCAAGCCTACAAAGTCGTTTTTTTTTTTGTGAAGATCAGAATAGACTACTACTCGTACTCGTCTACAGATTGTATGACGCGCACATTTGACGAATGATCCAAGAGATTGAATGCATATTAATCTACGAATACCACTTCTCAAAGCTGGCTAGTATTACGCTTTTCTTTTTCTCAAAGTGACCTATGAATAGTGCTGCATGAGGTATACTCCTCAGGATCGAAGATGTACTGTAGGTGCATCCATTTGCACGCGTCACAAAGCCATGGTAGGGGTAGTGCCTTATTTCCTGAGCTAGGAGCAATGCCTTCTAGGGGATGGTGCCCTATTTTCTGAGCCAGGAGCAATGCCTTCCGGGGGTGGAGCCCTATTTTCTGAGCCAGGAGCAATGCCTTCTAGGGGTGATGCCTTATTATGACTTCGAAAAAGTCTGTTTGCACAGCCCGACCAACGATTCTGTGCGCTACTCAGGAGTAGGAAAAATATCATACTAAATACACTACGGTAGGAAAAGTATCATACACTAACCGGTCCGGAAATATTGAGCAAAAAAACGGTGTACCGCTACCGTGACATTGCAGTACTCGTAGCCTTCTTCGACACCATATTTGACGTTATGGGATGTGGTACGTCACGTCACGTGCAGCAGCAAAATTCGGTGGCAGTTTGCGGGTGCGCTCCACCTAGGTTACACACACCGCAAACCGGTAACTCGTCCTGGGAACGCTCGTTCGTCGCGCTTTTTTTTTTTTTTTTTGTTTCGGCATTTTCGCCGTACGCTCGCTTCTTCTCCTTCTACCTCTTCTTCGCATGTGCCGCCCAATTTTTTCTTCCCAGCTTTTCGTTCGTCCAACTTTTGTTGTTCCATTTTGTTTTCGCCCAGCCTTATTTTTTGTTTCACCCAAGTTGTTGTCATCATTCTGAGAGCCCATCTTAACGGGGAACACTAAATTTCGTTCAATCAGATTCAAATTAAATTAGAAAAAAAAAAAATCTAGTCAAATTGAAAGAACCGAAAGCCCTCGATAAGATGGGCCCTTAAATTAAATTAGAAAAAAAAAAATCCAGTCAGATTGAAAGAACCGAAAGTCCTCGATAAGATGGGCCCTAACGTTTGCGCCTGATGTGTTTGTTGTCCCCCCCCCCCCCCCCCCCCCCCCCCTCCCCAAAGCAAATCACCGACGCGACCATCACCCAAGCGAGCGGAGTGACGTCACTTACCTTTGTGCGCCCGCTCCAGCCGGAGGGCGATGGGAAACAGGTACGAGCGCGCTCGGGCCGCAGCTTTGCCCGCAACAGGACGATGGCGGGGTGATATCGTACTGTAGGATCATTCTTGACGCCCCCCTTTTCGTCGACACTTTAGTTACAGTAGATTTGGAGAGTCAGATTTGCTTTGCAAAAAGCACGTGGTGAAGGCGATTGACCCCTTTTTTGACTCCTGCAGAACACAACCCCCCCCCCCCGAAACTCGTGCAACAGTTGGAAAAAGTACAAATGACAGCAGCTAAACAAGATGCTCAAGTACGACTATCAAATAGTAATACAGTATTAAGAGCAGAACTGGGAATGCACCCACTCAAGACAAATAGAGACATGATAAAGTTGAACTCGCAGTATAAAGTAAGGAACATGCCAAAAAAGAGGTTGCCAGCCATAGTTGATGGAGCTGTATGGGAGAAAGTAAATAAAGGGCGAGCTGGAATAAGGTGGGATGGCGTAGTTGAGAAATTATGAAAGGGTCTAGGGGGAAACTAAGTAGAGATGATGTCCGCCGGGAAGTTTGGGAGGTACAAGGCAGAAGTAGAAGAAAGTATAGAAAGAAGGGAAAGGCTAGCGCTAAGAAACAAGGTGGAATCGGAAAAAAAAAAACACTTGGAGATATACGGGGGATTGAGGGAAGGAATAGGAATGAAAACGTATTTGCATGGCCCAATGGACTTTGCGAAAACGCTGAAACTGCGCTTTCGTGTAGGGGACCTGGACCTGCCAGAAAGAAGAAAGAGGTACACCAGTAGCCGGGAGGAGGAGGAAGTAGATGCTCAGATGTGTGCCCATGTGGCAAAGCAATAGAGAGTAGAACTCACATAGTAGGAGAATGTGAAATATTCAAGAAGGAACGGGATGTGTTAGAAGAGGAGATGAGGGAAATAGACGAATGTGACATGGAGGGGTTTGATACGATTAATAGCAGCGAGAAAACGATCGCTATCCTAGGAGATAGATGGTGGCCACAGGAGGCCAAACAGGGAGGGGATAATATTAGCAAAAAGTTTCTATGTAATATATGGAAACGACGTATTGAGCGCCCAATTGTTGGAGGTGTCTCTGTTAGGAGTAGGAACGGTGCTCCGTCTCGAAAGGGATGCGTGGTCAATGGTCAAATGACTAAGGCAAGCAACAAATGAGTACGCCCCCCCCCCCCCCCCGCTCTCACATAGTGGGAGAATATGAAACGTAGAAGTAGGAGCGGGATATGTTTAGAGAAGGAGATGAGGAGAATAGACGAGTATGACATGGGAGAGTTGGGTACAAAGTGGCTTGAAAGCGATTGCTACCCTAGGAGATGGATAGTGGCCACAGGCGGCGAAACAGGAGGGGGATACTACAGTGTGTAGCAGAAGCAACCTATGTGGTATATACGATGAGGAGCGCCCAGCAGTTGGAGGTGTCTCGGTAGGAAGGGTGCTCCGTCTCGAAGGGATGCGCGGTCGATGGTTAAATGACTAAGGCAAGGAAAGAACAAGTACCCTCCTAAACCCCCCCCCCCCGCACCTCACTCGCCTTCCACTATCCGGTCGCCTTGGAATCTTTGGCGCGCATGCTGTTGCCACCACCAGTGCCTCGGAGGGATCTAGCTGCTGCACATGAAGGAGATTTGGCGGACGCTGTACGTGGCCCTCGCGGCCCTTCTGGCGGTGATGTTCCTTCTGCTGCAGCTAGCGGCCTGCTACTGCCGCAAGACCAAGGCCGTCCGTGGCGGAGGCGTTACTCAGCCCTCCTCCAGCCCGCAGGCGAGCGCCACGACAGGCACGGGCTCGCAGCAGCAACGCGCGCGCGGAAAGGAATCTATCTCACCTCGCAGGTTGTTCACAACTCGTCGGGAGGATCCTAGATACGAGTTTACCTGCTGTTATTTACTTAGTCATCATAGTGGACCGGACGGTACACTAGCAAGGCAGAAGGAAAGGCCTGCGGCGATTTGTCGCCAAGTTTTACAAGTTTACACCGCACGACCGATCGATGCTGCAAAGAGAGCACTATCATATTAGAAGTATCCTACTAGTATTATCGTTAGTCTGCCTCCCCCCACCCCCCGGCCCCTGGGCTAGAGGGAAGTTTGATGGGGCACTTGAAGAAACTTTGGCTGCTTGTACAACAGTGATACTATCCGCACGAGGGGCCGGGCATAGGTTAAGCTAGGTACATATCTCGTCTTGTCGTGAAAGGCCGGAGAGGTATCAAGGCGATACATGCTTCAATGCTTTGTTTGAATCGTGAGAACCTGCGTGCGCCCCCCTCCAAGCACTGGCAGCATTTCATGTACGTATACTGTGAAATCGTAACAGTACGGTAGTGATGGGCATTGTCACGCGTTTAAGTAGGAATTGCGGTCACGCGTTTTAGTAGGAACTGCTGGGGGCGGGGAGTCGTACGGGGCAGTTAGGGGAGGTGTCGCGGCTTTCTTTTCTCCGTTGCTGCGGTCGGCGATTCCACGCATTCGCAGTTTTTTTTCAGCACCAAGTAACATTCGAATTTCGAATTTCGGACCCCGGACAAACGGCAGTAGCTCCCTTTACCCCGCAGGCAGCATTCGGTATGTACATACCAGGTATGTTTTCGAAGTACACTTTTAACAGACTACCAGTATAGATACCAATACTTCGAAGCACATTTCAGCAGTGCTGAAAATCGTACGTGTTGTTGAGAAGGCGTCGCCCGGTGAAAACAGGCATAAGGACCCTTTGCCTATGGTGCACAGCAGCGGAGTGTCCTGAGATAGAGGGGTGGGTGGGTGGGTGGGTAGGTGGATGGGTGCGTGTGGTCATTGTCATGCATGGTCGTAGTCGTATGACCGTAGGCCCTCGCATCCCTACAATGCCGGGACGGAGTACGTCGGATTCTCACCAACTTGGCGGACATTGAGTTTACCAGGCCTGAAGCTGCCGTGAGGTGTTGGGCGAGTCGCATGAACGATGAGCTGCTGCATATCCTGCAAAGAACCGCTTGTGAGGCGGACTTTCTTGCACATGGATTACAGGCTCGAGAGGGCAGATTATTGGCGGTGGGCCAGCTTTTCCCCGTCCCTGCGGCCGGCGATGCCCATACACTTGCAGCTTGAAAAAAACAAAAGGTACAAACTTCCAACTCTCGGAGCCTGGACGGGCAATAGTGCATACTTGTACGAGAATAATATAATGTTCTACTCTTCGGGTAAACCAGTACTTGGTGTCCGGTAGACTAGGGGAAGCGTCTGCTGACAGCTATTTTCGGCGACAGACATAGTATAAATGTGCCGGGGAAATATTTGCTGGCAGCACGAAGCTCAGGGGGGTGACGGCAATAGGCTATACTGCCGAAACAAAATATTTTTTGGGAGGATCGAGTGCAGTAGAGATTATTGCCCAAGGGAACATATTGTTTGGGGAACATGGAGAAATTGTACTCTTGCCGCTGCCGCGACAGCTTAGTTGGAAAGTAGCGGCAATAGACTACTGCCGGAGCAAATGCCTTGCGTAAAAGCGTCGGCGGTAGCCAGCTGTTGCAGGAATAGCACATCCAGGCACATTCAGGAACGAGAGGCAGTAGAGTATACTAACGTAGGAATGACAATTTCGAGAAATTGAGGCAGTAGTGGCCAAGCCTTGAGTGTGTGTGAACCTTCCAAACGTAGCTACTGGATTTACGCAATCTAGAGTGGCCCAGGGTATGTTGAGGTCCGCAGATCGCGGAAGAATCATAGGGACAAAAGGCGACGCAGCCGCGTTTCTCGCCCGTTTCTGGTCGGTTTTGGGAGCTGGTTGTGATCAGGGTTGGGGTTAGTGCTGAGAGGTTGGGTTGGGTCTCCGCGAGCACCTTGATCCCACACCAGGAAATGCTTTCTAGCTTGAAAACGCGAACAGCCTTACCCCCACAAAGGTTCACTACGTATCAAGGTTTGATCACCCGTCAAGTGAAGAATAAATACAATGAAGAGGCTCGAGAAACAAGTGGAAAGACACGTTGTTTTGGGGGCAGAGAAGGGCAGGAGTCTTTGCTGGTTAAACGTTTGATATCGACGCCACACCTTATAAACCGCCACAGAAAACATCGCAAACCTCACGGAGTCAAGACCTTGCTACCAGAAGCGACCTTGCACGGCCGTTTGCGGGCGGCGGGCAGCGACCTCATTAACTCCGTTAGCCAATCCCGCTGAGTGAGCCATGCTTCTACAAGGTGTCCTCACTTTTGTCACGATCGATGCGCTGTAGCCAATTTGCGAAGTGTTTCGCTGCTCGTACCGACTCTGTGCCGATTCTGGCACAAGCGATTGCCTACAAACGATCGTCCCGCGGATGTGGCTGGGTCGCGTAGCTCAAGGCGCAGGGCTTCGTTTAATCCGAAAAGTTGCCCCACACTGCTTGTATGTGTGTCCGCTCGCGCGGTATACACGTCAACGTCGGGAACGGTTTGGGATCAGATTGTGAGAGGATTAGAGTTTCCTTTTGAGGAGGGACAAGACACCTTTCGAATTTCCGATACTTAATTGTAGAGCAGGGCAAGGGTTGCCCTGCTGTTCCCTAGGTGTTACCATTTAATACAAGGTTGGACGGAGGCATGGAAACTTCAGGGATTGGTCGGGCTTCGAAAAGCGGCCCAAAAACAGGAATGACAAGTCTGCAACACGTCCTCCAGGAACAATAACAACAAGTGCATTTTGGGTAGGAGCGAAACATAGCAGCGATACGATAACGCTATACTGCAGAGGCCAGGCGCATTTTGGGTATGGGTAAAAAAATGCGGCAGTGACACAAAAACTATATACTGCAAACAAAGGTAGTCAGAGTACCAACGCTCAGTCATCGCGGTGTTCCTCATTATTGGTAAATGAGTGGAAGCTTCCATTTGACTTCCAAAACTTGAGTTCAACTTCCAAATGGAGATGGAATGGAATTCAAATGGAATTTTGGAAGTCGAATGAAAGTTTTGGAAGTTGAATGGAAGTCGAATGGAAGCTAAATGGAAGTTGATAGAAGTAGTTGGAAGTGGATTTGAGGTAGATGGAAACTTCCATGCACTTCCATGGAAGTTTTTAGTGGAATCTTCCAAAGTGGAAGCAAAATGGAAGCTTCCACGGCCATGCCCGGTTGAAGCTTGGTCGAGCTTCCATTAAGCTTCCATACACCTTGATATAGTTCCATCTACTTCCATCCATTACCATCTGCTTTCACCTACTTCCACCTAGCTTCCATTCGACTTCCATTCAACTTCCAAAATTTCTATCTGACTTCTTTTTTGGAAGGAAATTCCCTTGTGCGTCCGCAATCGTTGGATACAAAACAGGCCCCTGCTTGACTCTCTTGATCCCACTTGGCCCTGATCCCACCCGGATGTGATCCCATTAGGCACCCGGCTCCCACTCACAAGATGCAGAAATATAACTAGCCCTCGGCAAGAGCTGTCGGAGACCGTGTGCGCGAAGCGTAATCGGCCAGAAATCGTCGGATGAGAGTGAATGGAAGTGTTTGCGGACGTAGATGGAAGTTTCCGTAGAAATAAAGGACGAATGGAAGTACTGGAAGCTTATTGGAAAGGAAAGTAAGTGGGTGAAAGTAGGTGAAAGTCGCGTTTGCATATGGGAGTGGATGGAAGTTTCTACGGACGTAGATGGAAGTAACCGCAAAAATGCATGGAAGTTTATCTTTTGATGGACTTCTATGATACTTACATGGAAGCTTCCATTTGGAACTTACTTACATGGAAGCTTCCATTTGGAAACTTCCATTTGGAAACTTCCATATACTTTCATCAGAACTACCATGTGCTTCCACTTCAAGTTCCACAAATGTACTTCCATTTGACTTCCATTTGACTTTCATTCAACTTCCATTTGAAAGTCATTTGGAAGTCGTTTTGAAATCAAGTACAAGTTTTGAAAGTTGAATGGAAGTAGAATGGAAGGAATGGAAGGGCTTCCATTCCACTTCCACCCATTTACAAAGTAACGTGGTGGGCGCAGTCATCGGGACCCAGTCGTTGACTCGCGAGTACCAGTCATTTTGAAGTACCGAGTCCAAGAGTGCGTCAAAGTACTGAAACGACAGAGTCCTCGTGAGTCTCAAAGGGTACGAGGGGCGGAAATGACTGAGTCCTCGCGAGTCTCAAGGGCAACAGTAGGAGCTGACTTGACTACAGTAAGTCCTCGCGAGTCTCTCATGGGTACTTCAACTGAATATATAAAACCAAAACACTATGTTACAGTCGAATCGAGCATCGCGACAGCTTCGACGTGCCGTGTACACGCCCATACATACCAAATAAGACCCCGCATTAAAGTCCCAGGGTAACAAAAGATATAATACATGGGAGGACCTTGGCCGACGATCGTTACGAACATGCACCCCGTAAACAAAACTCTGTGGACAAAACGGATATTATGAATGCAGCCGCGCAGAAGTCGAAGGCCTCGACACGCCGTGCAACAACCCGAAACCAAAGAAACAAACAATGCGGCACAATTCAACGGTGACGGTCGGTCGTGTAAGCATGAATGCCTTTTAGCAAGAAGATAAAAAAGACAAGAGGAAGGAATTCCTAATCGAAGCTACCAGGTATATCACACACACTATATATTTTCAAAAAGCTATACAAACATGTGAAGAACACGTGAGACGCTTAAGGCGGTGGTACGTTGGAAGCGAGTCGGCAGGGCACAGCTGCGCTCGAGACGTCGTGGTGGCCAGGACAACGGTAAGGCGGAGGCATGACCGGTCCTCGTCTGGTTGCCTTGAATATCTCCAAGCGTTACTGATTTGCGCGCTCATGGTAGCTAGCACCACGGCACGCTGTCGTCTGCTGCTGGCGAACAGGCAATGTCATAAACTTCCGAAGGTAGACATACCTATGCTGGAAACCATGATACCAGTCACTGTCGAAATCTTCGGAAGACGTCGTACTCCCTCCGAGTATACAGTCGTACTTCAAGCACCGCTCTCTGGAACGCAACTGGGTGACGGAATTGTTCGGAATGGAGTAAATGACAGCTACGAGTACTCAATACCTATCATCAACATGGGTGACGGCACCCGCCGCTCGCCGGCGACCTCATAGATGTCGACACTTGCAGACGCGAAGAAAACGTGATCTGGGGCGTTGTCCGCACTTCAAGGAAGAATCGACCATACGGATGCGCTGACGTTCCGGGTGTAGCTCTCACCGCAATGGGAGCACGGAGTAGGTCCAGGAAATGAAAAGTCGGAGGCGGCTCCGGCCAGGAACATGGAATCACTGTCTTGTTGATTTTAGCACTATAAATAGTAGGTACCCTAGGTTCTGGTATGGAGAAGTCAGTATCACTGTCTCGTTTCGACCTGTGTAGTGGGTTGGAAGGGTAGGTTGTCTGTCGTCCACTGTTGCGTTAAGCCGTTGTTGTGGTGGGCTGTTATCGTAATGCAGGTGTCGAGAACGTACGTAGAAAGCACGTGCTCGTGCCAAAGTGTAACGCAGTCGTCGGTTGTAGGTTGGGGGACAAAAATTGCCCTGTTTCGACCCATCGAATTTCTGCTCTTTCTTTTTGTTTTGGCACGATAAATACTAATATCACGGGGGTCCATAGTTAATGGGACCAAATTTTGTTAGCAAAAATAGGAAAAAATATAGGTTTTTATGTATACCATAGGTCCTATTAACTATGTACCTCCGTAATAGTAGGTACCGGAAAATGCAAGGTTATAGGTATTGAGAAGTCAGGATCACTGAAAACTGAAAATTGCTGCCTTGTTTCGACCTGTGTAGTGGGCTGGCAGGGTAGGTTGACCGCCGTCCTTCGTGGGCCGCTATCATCATAATGTAGGTATCGAGAGAGAACGTACAACGTACGTATTCGTATCACACTAATAGTCTAACCCAGTAGTCTGGTACAGCAGTAAGTAGTAGGTTGTAGGTTTGGGGAAAACTAACTGCCCTGTTTCGACCCGTCGAATTTCTACACTATAAAAAAAGGTATCGTAACGCAAGGTTGTTATGAAGTATGGAGAAGTCAGGATCACTGTCGTCTTTCGACCTATGTAGTAGATCAGCAGGAAGGTAGGTTGCCTATCGTCCTTTGTTGTCGTGGGCAGCTTAGCTCTTGTCGCGGTCGACTTTTTTTTTCCTTCGAACTAATTGGAAATAATTTTTTTCTTTCAGCCTCTTCTTGGGGATTTTTATGAGTGATGGATGATGAAACTCTTCCTTCATGCCCCACATTGTCGGATGAGAAATTGCTGGTCTCATTATGGACACTATGTACACTAAATTGCTACTGGTACATATTTTCTACTTGTCTCAAACCAAGACAGCACTACACGTACCGCACCATACACGAAACCTGCACACATACACGTGCGTGTGCACGTAGAACATCCATTTTACACGTACAGCAGTAGTAGTAGTAGTCGCGACGTTCACCCCATTTTCGCGATTTTTTCATCGTTTTTATCCGTGTTTTGCGATCATCTCGCTCAGTTTGGATTATTTTCCATTTATTTTTTAAACCTTTGATCGATCGATATTCTCGCCTTTTTTCACGTTTTGCACTGGAGTTTCGTCCTGTTCTTGTGATTGTTTGTATGCGAGAGCTCGCAGCACGTACGTACCGTACGGAATTGTAAAAGGAGATGCACGTAAACCACCGCTTACGTGTTCGTTTTCGAAGAATGCACATGTTTACCCCATTTTTTAGATTTTTTCATCGCTTTTTATTTTTAGCGATTATCTTGCCAAGTTTGAGTGTTTTCCATTTCTTTTTGGAGTTTTGGTCGATAATTTTTTCGATTTCTCCCGTTTTCGTTTTATTGCCGATTCTTGACGTTTCCCCTTGGTTTCATCCGTTTTTGTTCTTTTTCCCACTCGTGTTTATTTGTTTGGAAGTATAAGCTACGCTTGACTATTCGTATGAACACGAGAAAACGCTTGTATTCATGGACGCGCTTTTTTTTGCAATCTACGTTTTAACATTCGTATCAACACGAAACGATTCCTGTATTCACGAACAGTCCGTCTAGATTCGGGGTGATTCCATAAAAGCGTTCCAGGTTTACCCAGACAGCAAATGGTGTCTGACTTGGGTTGTGTGTGCCGTCAAGAGCCGAAATCATTTTTATACCATAAATATACCGTAAAATGGCACAAAATCCACAGATGTACCTTTTTTGGGCATTTTAGGATTCAGACAGACAAACGGACGGACCGATAAAGCTATTTTACCAGGAAAAGGTAGACCATGACAGAGAATGACGGAAAACGTCATCTAACTTGGGTTTGGTGTGCCCTGATTACCTGGTTATATTTTTTTGCACCGAAAAATGGCAAGACACACTGGTGTACCAATTTTTGGTCATTTTGTCGATTCGGACAGGTTTCTAATTACGCTCCTAGATAACCATAGGTAAATATAGGGAACACATAGGGAAATTGGTTTTCTGGCGTGATAAAGTTAGAATCCAGAGTCTCCAGTCTTACCGAACCACAAACATGTTCGGCGTATACACCTCCAAGTGTAATACAACAAAAATCGGGCCAATTTTCCGCAGTCGGCCATGCATACACAATACATGCCTGTATTGACTAAAAAAAATAGGCAACAAGTATAGGCAACAAAGTAATGCGGAGCGTTAGGACAAAAATATATATATAAAAAAACTGCCGACGGGCAGGTACTCGTAAGGCTCGACACGGAAAGCCATATCACACCCCACCCAAGATCGCTGTGGGACAGCAAAAGGAACACGGAAAAAAAGGCCAACAACACATCAACATACTGGCTATTAATAGTACCCTCCTCGACAAGACGCTGTCATCGACATACAGAAAGTCCCCCTCAATAAGCGGTTCTTAGTAGGATACAGCTCACCCTTTATACCACTCGTCGAACACCTCAAGGCTCTTTGCGCTTGGCGCACAACAAATGTCTGCCTGGTCGGTGAAAACCCAACGCGCTCCGTGTCGGCATTGAAGGGATGCGAGGGTCTATGGCCTTGAAACTACGGACACGCATTACATCAGTGCACCTCGCCCCCACAAGCCATCCATATCGCAAAAACCTCACCTACTATAGAAGCCGCTACAGCCGTGGCTCCTCGTTAGTGCGGTGCCTTGCCAGACGACACCACCCGGACCTCGAACAATGCCAGGATAGTGCGGTACTCTGTATATAGGACGAGGTCGCGACAAGAGATTTTCACCGCACTAAAAGTAGGGCCCCGCACTGAAGGGTGCCGCACTATACATCACGCGGGACCACTACTGTTCCTCGTACGGGTACCCGGTGTACACCAACCTACGCACATGTCACACGCCAGACGCCACACGTTGAGCCGTGCGGACTCAAAGCTAAAATGTCTACCTCGCCGCACCCCAAAATTTACAACAGAGAGGATAGACGTAAAAGAGGCACGCCTGACCCCAAAGCAAAAAAAAAACACGTAGCTCTCCAGAAGCACCTCAACCCTTTAGGGACTTGCGAGGGGAACTTTTGACCACAACAAAGTTGATCATTCCAACATCGGCCACACGAACGAAACGCGGGCTTCTCCGATAGCCGACGATGCTTGTAAGGCCCGGCTCCGATACTAGGGATTGCTGTATGATACTATGTAGAGTTGTACCCCTGCGAGTACTCGCGGCCAACGAGTACTCGCCAAATCTGGGAAACAACTACCAGTGCACTCTCGAGTAGTTCCACTCTATTTTTGATGGCTTTCAAGAATGGCATGAAAAAAAACGCCATACAAACGAAGTGCGTGGTTTTGAGTTTATCCACTATACATCGTATGTATTTTAGTATGACTATACTAAAATGTCGTACAAATATATACACATATTGATTTTAGTATGCTACAAGTATACTAAATGGATTTTAGTATGATATACTAAATGCCAAACAATTATCGGGCCCCAAAAACTCGCGAGTACGAAAGTGCTACTCGCAACGGTGACAAGCACCGACAGAGTTTGTACTCGCGAGTACCCGGGTATTCTTTACAAGGGGTACATTTCAATGGCACACCCTCGTAGCAAGGACTATCGTACTCTGCTGCACGCCCAAGTTATTACAAGAGGCACGAAAACTCCGTATTTTACTTAGTTATCATCGCATCGCTCAAACTGGGTCTTAAGTCCCAAAAGAGTTACTCTCCTTGCGGCGCCGCAATCACCTCCCCCTTCGGTTCAGCACTCGTCGCCGCTGAAACCACAGTTTTAGTTCGACCGGAACTTCCCGGCGAGACCAGAATGTCCTCGGCAACAAGGTCCACGCCGATAAGCCCTCGAGCTCTCAACCTGCCAAGGATTCGTCGCAGCTGGTTGACGGCATCGGGCGACTCCACGAGATTCTCAGCCTCGGTAAAATGCAGCGTGTGCAGCTCCAAGAACTCGGCGGCCGCGTGCCGCACGAATGATTCCAAGGCCTTCTCGCACTTTTTGGAAGTGTTATCGACCAATACGCACTTTCTTCGCCGACGACGCGAAACGGCACCTATGTCTCCGCCACCGCCACTGCCGCCGCCACTGCCGCCACCGTTGCCACCACCACCACCACCGCCATCGCCAAACTTGGTCCAAACCCCCTTCCCCGGTTCTAAACGTCGTGCACGCCCCCCCCCATCCTCCGCCGCGATTTCTTCGTTCGCACTGTGCAATATAAGCCCGACAAATTCGGCGATGACTTCCCCCTTGTCGTGGCGGACCGCCTGTTGGTTGTCGATAAAAATCACACCTCGGCAGATCGGGTGGTCCATCACCAGCGCCCCGCTACGGGGAAGCTCGCCCCTCACCTCGGGCGGGGAAAATCTGGTAGTGAGCCAGAGCATTGGGGGACCGAGCATAGCAGCGGGGTGGAAGGTGAACGCAGGGAGCAGCCCGCCAGAGCTACTGAACATCTGGTCGGCCCGGGAGATGTTTGTAACGAAAAAAAAGAAAGGGTACCTCAGCTGTCAGCTAAGGTCGAGAATTTCGTCGAAGTTCATCGTTGCAAAGTGCGTGTTTATATTATGGACTACAACCCGTTTGGCACTCGATCACAGTATTACCATTATAGTACAGATATTATAGTATGGAGGAAAAGGGTGAGGAAAATGAACGGTGATCACGGCAATGGCCATTCATATTAGAGACTGGACTGCTGGGCTAGGGGACCATAGTACATAGGACCAAATATTGTCAGTAAAAATAGGTAAATACATAGGTTTTGGTGTGTACCATAGGTCCTATTTACTATGGCCCCCGGATATATCATACGTACGGCAGTGCAAGCAGTGTTGAAGACGCGCGCGTAACATGACACCACTTGCGCTGCTGCTGTGCGCTCACACCAGTCGGTTGCTTACCCTCCTCTAGAGCTGCACCAACGTTTTTACGGAACAAACCACTTGGAACTACAACAGTGTGTGTGTGTGTGTTTTTTGGCAACAGGAAAAGGGGTTAAAACCCTACTTATATTTTATTTTGAGCGCTGAACCTGGCTTCCAAAAGAAACACCGACTGCAGCGAACGGGACCGACAGAAACGCGTTTGATACGGCGGTGTCGCTGGCCCATATTTTTCACGTGTGACAGGTCGATACCAAACTCCTTGTTTCAGTGGCTTTCTTGACCCCAACGGCCCGCGCAAAAAGCGGCTCCCTCTACCCGGGCGTCCGCGAACACGCGTTACGCTGCTACAAAAAAAAGAAACGCTGCAAACATACCCCCAGAAAACTTGCTCCCATGCAGGCGCACCCAGGCTCTCACCTAATTTTGTACTTGGCCAGGGTTTCCAAGATTTGCGGGGCATGCACGAGATCCAGGGCGTTGGAGGTCAAACCGAAGACGCTGTGTCCCTGTATCTTCAGAGCGCGGATAACTCTAGATTTCGGTAGGAGGAGGGAGAGGGAGGTCGGGAAGACGATGGCGTCCGAGCGAGTCTCTCAAATGGATTGGAGGGAAAAAGTTCTTGGCGAGTGTAAACGCTGCAGTGTCGGCATAGGGTACGCCAAATAACGCGCGGGTGTATTCGGAATTACATGACATCGCCTGCTCTGCACCCACCCTGCCCACAAGCGTCGCTGCTGCATGAGAACCACACTAGTCGGAGTGATACGCGCTATATACCTACGCGTATTTAAATAGATAGACATTCTGTACAGTCAGTACGCCCGCCCGAAGACTAAGAATGACGCAGAGCGACAGAAAAAAATATCGAAACCATGCTGGCAGAGAGACAAACGAGTTTCATCCGAAATTCAAGTGATCGTGAAAAAACAAAATATATGTGATATGTCGCGCAGTGCCTGACCGACCAAAAAACGGACGCGCCTGACCAAAAGGGGATCGACGAGCTTCGGGTCCGCGCTGTAGTAGTCCCTCTCCATCTCGCGATGGATAGTCCGGAGGGTCTCACTCGAGGCCCCCAGCTTAGCCTCCAACCTTGACATAAGCTTTCTGGAAACGGAACGGAACACAGGTCCATGTCAGCGGAGGGCTTTCGACGGAGGATTACGGCGTCTCGCGGCGTGCTGCGGGAACGCCGACCGACCGCGCGCTGCCAGTCGATGGATCGGTGGCCAGTCAAGGAGGGGAGTGGTGACAGCTTCGGCAACAAGTGTTTCCAAGCAGCGAGTTTTTCTGCTGACCCGCGGGTCGGACCCGGGCATCCGACACTTACCATATATCACTGTGGGGTACAACATTTCTAAACAATTATTTTTGAAACGTCGGTCCTCGGGCTGGATCTCAGGGTCAGACCTGCGGGTGGAGATAAATGATCTTGAGTGACCCGACTCGCGACCGGCTTGTATATCACGGGTGGATCGGAATCTGGCGGGTCGGGTCGGGTCGGGTCAGGAGGTGTTCAAAACCTCACGGGTCAGGACGGGTCTGGTCAAGAGGTTTTCAGATCTCGCGGGTCGGGTCGGGTCGGGTTGGGCCTGGAGGCTTCCACAATTTCGGGGGTTGCGTCCGGTCAGCTGACCCGACCCGACTACATCTGACCCGTGAGGTTTAGACCTCATCTGCCAGCGCCTGAAAAAAATCTACACGTTGTCAAGCCTTTGTACCTCGATCATACCAGTACTGTTTTACAGTTGGAGTAGATGAAACCAAAAAAGCCTTGGTATCATACCTGTGAAAATATTACCTACTGCGCTATAGGGGTAAACGATCGATTGACTACCCGGCCCAGGTTAATCTTTACACGCTCTCCCAACTCTGAGCGGCGGGATACTTGGGGCGTCGGTGCCGTATATGCCCGCACGCTGACCTACCGGCCTCGTTTCAATACCTGGGGAACCAGGGAGAGACATGCTTTCAGGGGTGCACGCGCAAGCGCTTCCATAAAAGAAACGTTCCAAGTGAGATTCGAACCCGTGTCCTCGACGACGTCAAATGTGAAGGTGTTAACCACTGAGCTATAGCGGTAAAAAAAAAACGATCGATAACCCCGCCCAGGGTAATTCCTATAAGATACCCTGCTGATAGTCAGGTGCGAACGAAACTCATGTTTTCGATCACTGTGAAAGTACCAAACCCCCCGAAAGCTCAGTTCGTACTGGGACTCGAGGCCAAAAAAATATGCATGTATGCAAGGCTCGACTTATCCCTCGCCTTAGCCGGCTCCTGATTTTGAGTCGTTGTCGCGCATTGGGTTTAGTCACTCCGGAAGCTCGCCGCCTGGCGCCAAGTTGAGCGTCCTGGCGGCTACAATGTACCTTGATGGGAGAGGTGAGGAATGTCATACCGACCCTCAAAGAATACCAGGGTATGCACGATGGCTTTTTCTAACGCCCACCCACGTTTACATTCGACCTCTTTGGCACTGCAACGTTTATTGAGGACAAACTAGTCGGGGTTAGTGTGGAATATTTTGAGTAGTAATCATAGGTTAAGGTAAGACACCGGACAGCGCTGAACGGCACGAAGCTCCACGACGTGCAGCTGGTATCCGAGTTGTCTCTATCAGCAGCTCCCGGGGCGTGGACTGCACTGCCAGTACATGCAAAAAAAATATTAATAAGGTGTCTGCGTAAAATAAAGATGTTCATCTATCCTCCCGTTAGGCTGTTTCCAATGCCTTTTGATTTCGAGCTTCAGATTTGCATTTTTCATCTCAAAAATGAATGCCTCTGGCTATGCAGTCCGACTATGCAAAATCGGACCGGAATGTTTGAGAATTCGATGACCCAAGTCGTCGGATTGCCAAAATCCGACCGGAATTTCAAAATCCGACGACTTGGGTCATCGGATTCTCATATCGAAAAAGGCATGCCCTCTAGATTCAAGATGTTATCCACGACAGCAAACAGCAGCAGAACGATCGATGAGTTGGATGGTGACGCAGCTGTATAGCAACGTTGCTTTGCGCCCGACGCGCGGTCGGCGGGCGGCGCGTCTCTCCGTGGCCAGGCTACAGTCGGCTGGCGCGGGCTCGGGCCTAGAGACCAAGAGAAGCGCACTCGGCGCGCACCAATCCGGGGATACGTACTCGTAGCTCACACTGCTGTACAGTAGCAGCAGTCAGTCAAATTGTGTCAAAATACAAAATTCCAGGATAGGTTGACTATAGCGCACACGCCACGTCTCTTTGCCGCCAGACCCGAGGCAGTCAGCGTGTGCTCGGACGCTTGGGTCCTACGCGCAGTGCAGCGCACCCAGCGCGTCTCTTCGCGGCGCCAGACCACACCAACAGCAGTTGGTCTCGGCGATTACTCGAATCTCAGCATGCACAATAAATCTGATTTTTATTTGCCAAGTTCACACCTGAAAATGCGATCGGGTCAAAATCTGACGATCAAAAATCGAACCGCATACCTGGTAGGAAACAGCCTTACCGACGACTAATCAAAAAGCATGATCAAATTTGCACAAATTTGACGAACTTATGCATTTTTGGATAGCATGTTATACTAGAGCCATATTTGCGTGATATGAGATTCGACCGCTGCATTCTGTTTGCCGAAAACTCTCCGGACGCTTTGACTTGGCCAGGCTTACCCTGAGAGTGGCCCCGGGCCATGTTTGCCACCGGTGAGGTTTTGCGAGAAGAGTTGCGGCCACTGCTGTTACATGCCTCTGATGCCTGCTGCTGCAGCACATAGTTGCTGCTGCTGCTGCTGCTGCTGCTGCTGCTGTTGCTGCTGCAGCAAAGTGTGCTGCGTGCTGCAGTGCTATCACTGCAAACGCTGCGGGAAGCAAGCACTACGGTAAGCAAGCGCTGCTGTAAGCAACCTTTGCTGCAAGCAAGCGCTGCTGCAAGCATTTGACCAATATATCAAAAACTCAAGGCCGGTTTTTTTCGGGACTACCGCATAACGAGCAAGATAACACAGCTCCTGGGACTACTTTCCGTGCCAATTTTGTCTACAACATGGGGGGCGCAGACGACGAAACTGGCGGCTGTAGGGAGATTCGTCGACATCTTTTCGAATGTAGGCGCATCGCTTGGCGTTTGCACTGTTTGCACTCTCCTCGTCGTCGACAAAATCCGCTTCCAAATCCGAGTGAGGGTGGGTGTTATCTTATCTTGAGCGTTAAACGGTAAATCCTTGTCTATATGGGTTATAGGGTCCAATGTACTGTTCTGGGTAGTTTTTGAAAAATAGCACTTTTCACAATAATGGGATCACACGGGAGCCACACCCAAAACACCAAAATTAATACTTCATCCTAGATTATAATTCAGCCGTGTGGCGAAGGCGTCTCGTCCTTACCGTGTGCTGCCCAAGCCATCGATGAGACAGGTATCTCGGGTCACTAGAGTCTCGTCCAAGTCGAAAAATACGAACCCAGTTTCGCGCGAGTCCACGGGACCCAGCACCCAAAGCAGCTGGTCGATGAGGTCCGACGTGTCTCTTGCCTCCTGCCAAATCAAAAACATCAGGACCAGATATACACGAAAACGATCACGATTGTAAACACTGCTGTACTGGCTCTTTTGCTGAACAGCAGCCGGAAGGACAAGGGCTGTCGCACTACGTGTTAGGAACATGTTATTGATACGGAGTTCGTAACCGCATAAAAACCTGTCGGAGTGCAGAAGGAATACAACCACAGGTACGTACCGTAGATCGAATGGGCATGCGGAGTTGACGGCGGGGCATCTTTGGGGACTAGAGCCAGTCGGCACTGACAACTACCAGGCACCTGGTATGATACTTCTGTATATACACCAGAGTAGTCCCGCGCAGCAACCAAGCCAACATTGGTAACATTGCCTATTGCTGTGTGACGAAGCGCGAAGGCAGGACTTCGTAGAATAGTAAAAAAAAAAAACTTCCGCCTCGTTCTGTAGTAGGAATCGTATTCGGTCAGGGCACCAGGACTGCATGCGGCCGCACAGCGGCAGACCGTGCGCTGATTGGGGCAAACTCTATCGGAAACGTCTTCCGTTCCTCGAATCTCTTACGTATCACCAGACACCAGTGACTGGTATATATGATACAGCAGAACTTCGAACCTTATCTAATGAACAGCCCTATCTTCAAGTCGTTTGTCCCCAAAACATGGGTGTCGTACAGGTAGACTATTATCCGTCGAACATGGAGTTATAGACTATCCATACCCACTTAGCCTTTGGCCTCGAAACCTTACGGTTCTGGTGCCTGGTTTCGGGTACTATAGCTGATAGAATAAGATAAGTCGTACCAAGTATAAAATACGACCAGCTGCTTTGTCATGGATGAAAAAACATCGGAGGCCGCTGATGTTCATGCACAATAAAGTCAGTACTGCTGTACTGACTGTACGAGTATAAGAAACTGAAGGTTTTAGAGTCGTTCGCCATACGTAAGAGCACCGCCCATAAGTCTACTGTTGCATGTAACCCAGCCGACATGTTGCATGTAACCCAGCCGATATGTTGCATGTAACCCGGCCACAGAATGAGTACGAGTACCACTATATGTGGATACTGTTGTGTTACAGCAAGTTGCATCGCGTGTAACCCAGTCGCAAAATGCCTTGGTGCATTTCGTCTGCGAGTACAGCCTTCGGTTGGATTCGCGGTCCAGGCATGGCGACGATCGCAACATGTGGCATGCCAATCTCCCATTTCGAATTCCTTCATGATTCATCACCGGATGGGAATCGACGAAATCTGGCCTAATACATTAGTACATCAGAACCCGTGTACCGGTATAGCGAACACTGGTAGACTAGACTACAAGAACATATCTACCGCAAGAATCGAAGAGCTTGGTTTTACACGGATGTATACTTGTATAACACAGCGATCAGTATGGTTCGAAAACAAACAACAACAAAAAACACCTCAGACCTCAGATGTGAGATCGATGACAATGGAAACACGATGTTTCAACCTTTAGTTTGAAGCGTACTGCTTTCAAGAGCTGTCAAGATGCTATCGTACCGCCGCTGTGGGAAAAAAGGAAAACGTGTTTTTTTTTCCCTTCATTTCTTTTTTCATACGGCCGCAGGCGGCGCAATTTATTTTTCTCGTGGAAAATTGTCAACACGCCGATAAAAATCAGCTGGTGGGACAACGGACCCACGATCTCGACATAGACTTAGCCCATGGCCAACACGCTTGGATGATGGCCTTGAAGATGCCAGGTGGCTCCATGGTGTAAGGAGTGAGAGTTCGCCGGCAGCGTCCAACAACCTATTCCCAAACCTGAAAGAAAAAATATTTTTGGCCATCCGAGAGGGATGGAGATTTGTTTCGTCATTTGTGTTCTGCACGCCAACGGTCGATTGTTTTTTTCATCATACGCCTGGCCAGTGCCCATATCACCGGCCATTATGTGAAGACGGTGACCCGATTCGTAGGGTGGGTCGGAGCCCCTAACTAGCGCCCCCCGTCCAGAGTTCATACAGCAGTCGTTCGTTTTGTCGATCGATGTCTGTCGAGGACTCAGAATCTCGCCGCTTCGACCTAAACATTACGCTGAATTTTTCTCAAGCCGCTCCTTGCCCATCATCTGTCCCATACTTCTTTTTTTTTTTTTTTTTTTCCAAATTTTGGAACTGAAAAAAAAAGAATCGTGCTCATAGCAAGCGGTATGTTCTGTCGTGCATCTTTAAAATTCAAACTTTGATTGGAACTTCGCGTTCCCATTGCCATCTTTGCAAGCTGCGTGTACTGCATATTTTCATCGTGGGCGAGAAGTCGGCAGTATACCCGGTATACCGGCTGTACCCGTGGTTATTCTGCTCGGAGACGACAAATCGTCGCCCCCATACGGGCCCGCCAGCAAGAACCTTACTGCTGTGACACCATCCTTGTTTAACATTGAGGACACACATATACGGAGTACTATTCCTGCATTGGTATATACCTGGTAGGATTTAGTGTAGCACTCGCCGCTGAGCTCATGTTCATATTCCAGTTTCTTAGTAGACAAATATAAAACTCAACAGAGGGTGATATTTCGACTCTTTGCGCCGAATTCAATATCGCGATTTTCGTACACGCAAATCCCTCGATATAAAACTCAATACTGTATCGGGTTTCTTGCCAGAACAACGTGAGATAAAAAACATGGCATGGCTGAAATAGAAATAGGTGGCAAGTGCACAAACACGTAGAACATCGAATGGGCTGGAGGACGTCGCTGCTGCAGCTGCAGCTGCTTCTCTACGTAGCTCGGCAGGCTACAGCGCCCGCGTACACCATGGATTTGGCTCTTGGCATAGACGATGGCGCGTCTCGTGCTCGTGCTGAGACGTGTCCGCCAAAAACTAAAGGTCGGGTTGGCGCTACCCGCTTGTTCCCGGATGAGGTGGGGCGTGCACATGGGTTTGGGGCAACTCTGGCAGAAAGACGCCCAGCCAGAGCACTGGGTGCTGTGCTGGTGCCGCTGAACCGGGGCATCCCGTGCATCCGCCTCTCCCCGACCAAGGGAGCACCCGTCTGCCGTACTCATTCAACCAAGTCGTGGCGGCCACCACTGCTGCTGCTGCTGTTGTGGTGCTTGCTGGCAGCGTAATGATCGGATGACCGAGTAGAGGGGACAGGCTGTTTCTAATTTTGTCTGCCAAATTCGGCTCTACCAACAAAAAAGAGAACACAAATATATGCTTGGGGTAAAAATACCCCAAGCATATATTTGTGTGTTGCGGACCACGTATGGCGAAAATATCGCTATACCCGACGTCCGTATAAAACTCGTGAGGCACATAATTTGGCTCTAAATGTCAAATATCGCGATATTCTTGAGTTTTATATATGTCTAGTGCCCCCCCAAAATTGCCTCATGCATTTATTATTAATATGAATAGTTGCTTTTTATGTGTCGGTGTATACTGCTGTACCTGGTACCAGGTATGCGAGAGCCCTCCGCAATGAAGTTTACCCCGTGTGTCGGCAAGTCGCGAGCGTCAGCAGCTCACGTGGGTATGGTACCGAAACAGCTACAGCAGCAGAACCGATTGAGGGCTGGATACTGGCTGGCCCAGTCAGTACAGTATACACTGTCGGTGTGCTTGTACTGGCAGTATATACTGCGCCAGTACTGAGCCTCCTTCGTACGCAGTATGAGCGAGAGTGCATTCGCAGTGCATATCAGCCAGTATTCATATTCATGCCTGAAGCCTGTTTAGTGCCCTCTGGAGTCAGAATATGGCGATGAAACAAAGTGAGAACGACATTTATACCCTCGACGTGTAATATAAACAGTCGTACGTATGATATTGGTATGGTCTCAGCAGAGCAAGCAGCAGGCATCACTGAACCCTGAACCAACATCACCCCGCGCCAATTACCATGGCACCAGGTTAGCTGTACTCGAAGACTACTGCTGTAGAGAATAATACCTGGCAGCCTGGTACCTGTAATACCCCAGTACAAGAATGAACATGGCAGACAGCAGACAGGCTCGTGTGAGGAAAGAGACAAAGTGCCACCGGCATCGAAGAGGTGTAGATCTACGGTACGCCAGCACGACCAACGCAACACCTCACCCGCACGCCGATCTTGGGTACCACGGGCCTGCCTTTAGAGCCGGCGAGCCCAGACAGGATTCTGGAAAGGACAACCCTCGAAGCTGTAGTGTTGCGACCTGTGATTTGAACAACCAAAAGAAAACGGGGTGCAAGATCATGCCTCTCTTCGTAGTACTACGGGGGTCCATAGTTAATAGGATCTACAGTATAGATATAAACCTATATATCTACCTATTTTTACTAACAATATTTGGTCCTATTTACTATGGTCCCCCGTAATAGTGCACACCCACTTCGACCTTCGAGCTACGAAACTACTTCGAGCACTACCCACGTTCGAGAGGTGTCCTAATGGAGGCTCCACCGAACATTGATCGAAGAATAGTGCAGCAGATTTCCTAGTGGTATTGCGACACACCTTTTGGGGCAATGAACTGGAGCGAGGCCCGCCACATGGCCGCTGCTGACCCTGCTGTGTGAGTGTGTGTTCAACATGCCCTCCAATCCGGGGAGTGCGTAGTGGCTGGCAGGCTATAAATAATAAAAGTGAAGCGGGTGGCAGATTTGACATTTTATCCAATCAGTGCGCGCAGGATCATCCCAAAACGACACCTATTTAGCCGATTTCCCTGCAGACTCAAGGCCAAAGATATCAGGAGACACGTCAAGCAAAGCAAAACGTGCGCTGTCAAGGGGTGTAGGGCCGAGTGTTCCAAACTAAAACCTATTTTTTGGTCGTCAGTCAAGGCATGTCAAGGCAAAGTTGCTGTCTGTGAAGGAGTCAAAATGCCGTCTCTGCCATCTTTGCTCAAGGCTGTGGCTGATCTGTGATACCTGATACCGGACGGACTCGAGGTTTTCCAAGCACAGCATCCTAGCCGGCCGCCGTCAACCTACTAATAGAGTCGTACCGAGCTCAACATCGAAACACTGACCTGGCATAGGGTTCGGAAAATCGATTCGGATGCTGTGCTCGGAAAAAAAAACTTTACCTCGGGTTGATTGACCCGCATACAATATTTATTATACCCTTCTTTAGTATTAGCCCCGCGCCAGTCATCAGAGTGCCAAAAAAAGGATTCACTGTCAACCCTACTTACTGCCTTGTTGGTGTTGTTGCATTATTGTTGTTATTTACTGCCGCACAACCGTACATGAGTACGGGTTAAGGATGCCTACCGCTACTCGGCGACGTTCTTTCGTAAAACTTTGGCGTACGACGAAAAGACAAAAATTACATCAATCACACTCCAGTCTCCTAAAAAACTTATTTATTATCAAAGGCCAATTCTTAGCAGTCAGTTGAAAAAGTCCCTTTCATCACGTTCGTTCGCAAGAGTTTTTGCCCCCGGAAATGTTAAAAATTGGTCTTTCTCGCCTCCGAATTTCTCGGGGTTCTCTCGAAGATCTATCTCTGGGGGTGTTTCCCGTTTCTCGAGGGGCCCGGTTGCAAGAAATCACCGTCGGCACTTTTCCGATCCAAACATATCCAAATGAGGTGATATAATTGCGACCGGGGATAGGATCGAAACATACGTTTTTTTCGATCCGATTGGGCATTTTGATCGTGTTTGACCCAGTTGGATAAAAAAAGCGCGGACGGCAATTTCCTGTACCTGGGTGCCTGGAGAAGCGGGAAACACCCCCAGATACAGAGCTTGGAGAGCGATCTGACACATTCTGATCTGAGGCGAGAAATGCCACTTTCCAACATTTGCGGGGCAACAGCTGATGCGAACGTGCTGAAAGTTTTTTCAAGTCCGACTACATGAGAATTAGCCTAATAGTGATCAAAATGGAAAAAAGCGGGGATTTCTGGACGAATTTACGAAACCCTTTTTCACTTTGTTTTACTTGTTTTTAGTATACCCCACCTGTTTGGATCTCGAAAATGGGTAGTGTAGAGTCGGATACTTTTCTTTACGTGCACCCTGGTACACCCCAGAATTTGCAAGGGTGTGTTCTGTAGGGTACGGGTATTCTCTGTAGGGTATTGGATTTGTTACAGAGGTCACAGAAGTTCTCTGTAGGGTATGAAAGTGTTACAGATCGTCACAGATATTCTCTGTAGGGTATGGAAATGCTACAGAACCTCACAGAGAAATAGGGTATTGTGGTGGAGGGTCACAGATAATGTTCTGTAGGGTATGGGATTTGTTACAGACATCACAGAAGTTCTTTGTAGGGTATCAATGTGTCACAGAACCTCACAGACAATCTCTGTAGGGTATGGAAATGCTACAGAACCTCACAGAGAAATAGGGTATTGTGGTGGAGCGTCACAGACCTCACAAAACGATCGGGTATTGTGGTGGAGCCTCACAGAGCTCGTCTGTAGGGTACCTTCAGTAAGGACCCACAGAGACATCTGTACCTACAGAGCGACGTCTGTACAACGTGTAGGCGCGTCTGTAGGCACCTACAGAGCGAGGGTACCCCCGGTTACTCCATAGACCACTTGCCTGGCAAGTTGGCGTACTTGTAATAGTTGTAATAGTTCAAGGCAAAAGGTAGAGTCACGCGGGCTCTGCAACACACGAACAAAACAACAAAAATAAAAATCGCGTCCGTATCTCTGCTATTTCAACTCCAACTTAACTTTGGACTTTGTCAAAGCTCAAGCTGGCACACAAAAAAAAAAACCAGTGTCAAGCACCTTCGGTTTAGCAGCCCCACCCCCCTACCCCCCCGAGGTATACCGCAAATTCAAACCAAACCACATCTGCACGTCCCCTTGCTTCGTGTAGACTACCGCCGGTTTGGTTACGGGCACGCCTGTGCTTCCATCGACTATCTGTACGTCGTTCGAGCCTTCCTGCTCCTTGCTCTCGCCACCTCCGCCTCCCTCTGACGTGCCTCCTTGTGTCTCGCCCTCGCCGCCTTCACCTTCTTGAACTACGCCTGCCTCACCCGTGTCTTGCGGCGTGGAGGAACCGCTGAGGTCCTCAGTAGCACTCATGTTCCCTCACAATCCAGCTTCACAAAGACGCACACAGAGATTTTGGTGTGCGTGTGTGACTATCTCTGTGTGGCCGTCGAGGCACGCTTCAAGTGTGGTTCGTGGGGCTGACGTCACGCACAGGCTGACGGGGTATTGCACAGATGTTTACCCGTACCGCGGGTATTGTTCCACCGTGCGTACAGACCGTCTCTGTCTGTAGGGTATTGGATTTGTCACAGAACATCACAGAAGTTCTCTGTAGGGTATGAAAGTGTCACAGATCGTCACAGATATTCTCTGTAGGGTATGAAAGTGTCACATAACCTCACAGACAAATAGGGTATTGTGGTGCAGGGTCACAGAGAAAGTTCTGTAGGGTATTGGATTTGTTACAGACGTCACAGAAGTTCTCTGTAGGGTATGAAAGTGTCACAGATCGTCACAGATATTCTCTGTAGGGTATGGAAATGCTACAGAACTTCACAGAGAAATAGGGTATTGTGGTGGAACTGCCACGGACGTCACATAAGTCGTCTGTAGGGTACTTACAGAGGTTTTTTCTGTAGGGTACCGGCCTGTGATACCCTACAGAACACACCCCAGAATTTACCGTTTGTTTATTTTATTAGTGAATTCGTCTCGTCTTGTCGTACAGCAGCTGTGACATCAGATCCCCTAAGATCTCGTCGGCAATCTTTAGCTTCAATCTCTTGTGGATGGGCGAATCGTGTTTGATGAAAGTTTGCCGAGATTGCCAGAATGCAAGACGAGACGTACGCCCCCCCGTCTCGTTGTAAATCAGCATAGTTATATCCTTCACCAAGCTTGATGCCGTCACGCCTGTGCATACCTGGCGTGTCGTCCACGCTATATATACTCGTCACACAGGCAATAACTGCTATGTTATAGCCTTTAAGTCGAACCTGAGCCCGTACTCACGATAACAATGAGGCTTCATATAGCCCTCTTTCTAAGTGGATCGCACGCATGCACACAGCAGCAGTACACCCACACATGAGGAAGAGCATTTTGCACTAACAATACCGTCTGAGGGTCCCGTTAATGAGTTATTCCCGTATGCATGTGTGCGGTGACAATTAAAGTACATTTCACGAAGCAAGCTCAATCGATTGCGGTACTCCTGGCGTCGGAGGAACGGGCAAGAGAAGGATAGCAATGTACCGCCCTTAAGGCTTCTCGTGTCAAGCAGTCAATAGGTTAACGGCTCTGCTAGGTTGGCCTACGTTGACTAGTTCAGGCCTGGTGACGTTTCGAAAGCACAAGAAGCTGAGACTCTTGTATGATCTCGTTGGTTTTTCAATCTTTATATTGCAGTGTGGTGTGTATCGTGTGCTGTGTTGTTTCGTCGAGTGTAGTGCGTGTGCGAGCCGTGTGGATGACGTGAGGGGTTGGTTGGTAGCCTAATGCAGTTACGTACGAGCAGATGTTTCCACGGTGCACATGAACGACAAAATCCTCAATGCTTGCGCTCTTTTCGTGAGCAATTTATATGCTGTAACCTACTAACCGACACCTAATAATATTATTAGCGACTGCTAGTAGTAGAGTACGATAATAATTTCTAGTTTGAAAGGCGTAAAAAAAAGGGATCCTCTTCCGATTCACCTGAAGCGTCCGCCGAGCGCGAAATGCCGCATCGTTCGTCCAAAAAAGAGAGGAGGACCGGCGTTAGTAGGGCTAATGAACGGGTCAGAAGAACACATTTTGTGAAACAAACCGGTGATACGTTAGGTGGGTCTCTTTTGAGTCCTTCATATTCAGCCGGCGAGAGCCACTCGGCGGAGTGACCACCTTAGGAGTATTGCTGGGCAGCCATAAGTCTTCAACCTTTTTTTGCACCGCGATGTGCGCCGTCATGGGGATTGTTCGCTACTCTGCAACAACGAAATATGTTTGCGTTGAATTTGGAGAGGGGTACAGAGCCACTCGCCCGAGTGGCGTAAACGCGGTAGTGAACGTGGGGGTAACCCCAGTACCGTAGCACCAGTCAACTTGTTGAGCTTGCAACCCGCAAAGCACTCCCATCGGCGATCGAGAGATCCCTAAGAACTGTCTCAAAATCCTTTTTCGATCTGCTTGCCACAATGCTCTGTATGGCGAGCGATGCTTGGGAGGAGCGATCGAAACCTATTTTGTAGACGAAAGACGCCCAGAGACAAGGCACTCGATCGAAAGCCGACAACTCGAATATATTTTCAAACACACACTCCATCAGGACCACCCCGGCCATTTCATGACAGCTTGCAACGAAACCATTGCAGCGGGCGTTACTCATTCATGGTTTTCGGAGAGGTGTGATGTTGTTGTATCATTGGAAAAACAACAAGTCAACCCGGGGTACACAACATGATGACTTGAAATTCGATGTATTGGTAAGACATCCAGTGTTTTGGTGTGCACCAGGAGCAGGTCATGCTCAGGGCACCCGAGAAAAAGCAGGCGTGAGCGGTTTAATTGCGTTTGAGAAACGATAAAAAACACTGCAGAGCCAGTGAGTGCGAGACGTGGCGTTATCCCTCCGATCGATCGCGCCGTCGTGCAGTCGATATATATCGATACTTCGAGAAACAAAAAGCCAGAGTCAAGCCTGGCATGATATTGAGGGAGGGGAGACACAAAACAAGCATAAATAAATACATCTTCCGTTTCAGATACCCCCTTGGACACACTGGAGATTGTTTTTACGTCCTTTAAGGATTTTTGAACCCTGTTTTGGTGTGAACGCACGTCTTCAGAATCCGTTTGACGATCATCGAACCGTGCTTCGACACAGTGCTTTCTATTGGGACATTGCCACCTATCATTGAGGAAAAAAAACTGGACAACAACAAGCCGCACTCAACGTACCGCATGTCTCCAACCCGTCCTCGGCATCGTGGCATATATTACGTTGGGAATATGGCTAACCTCTAGGTATTAGTGTGAATCGTTGGCCTCATTCCGCCAAGTTCGTCGGCGCTGCTCCTAACCGCCCTAGACAACCCCCCCCCCCCCCCCTCTTCAGTCTGGCCGGGAACGCACCCAACGTCCACGTTTGGATGCAGCTTGTTAACTCAGTGAATTGATAAAGGTTAATATCGAATCTGCTCCCGGTTTTGTACGACGCCGCTCGCCTTCGTGACGTTGTGCGCCCGCACATATTATACCGGTTACCAACCTTGGCATGTCGTGGTTTGACCGTGTCAGGTCTTACGCAAGGAGATAATGTATGCGTTCTCCCCACCGTGGACCTGAGTAACTTACTAAAACTATCATCAGGTGTTGGTGTAACCTCGTATTTCTGAGCTAGTAGGCGGTGTCACGGGAATTGTGCGCATATGGTACGAGCTTCGTCGCACTCTCATAGCCGATCCGGGCGGCCGATTACGGGGTTAGCGGTTAATCAAAACTGTTTCTAACGCAAACCAGGTATGAAGCCCTCATGAATGACAAGGAAAGGCCACGCCAAGTGACGTGATAGGTACAAAACAGAGCAGGCGAGTGGTATTCAATCCAGTGCAAGGCTACGCCCCCTGCTGGGGTTCCATTTCTCGTCCAGGCTGATGCCCGAGTTTGTTTCTTTGCCAATACCATCTCTGAGTAGCATCACGAGCCTTCCGACGTTAGAGGAGCAAGTACCCACGAACACGTCAGCCGCGGCCAGCTGCTCGAGGTCCGCCAGCAGGTAAACGAACGACGCGTACTCCTTGCGAATGACGCACATGAACATCGAGCACCAGAGAGGGAAGAGATTGACGGACTAACGCTTTTCAAGACTTGCACAGGGAAATCATAGGCGTGGGTGTGTTTGTGGGTTCCATCTTTGCCTTCTTCATCGGATATGAGTGTTCTGTGGTCGAGAAAATTTGGTTGGTCGGTTGTATTTTCCGACGACACGAGGGAGTGTTGAAGGCTACAATGATAGCCGTAGCCACACGATCTCGTAGAGTCTCCTTCTTGCGCAGAAGGCACACCGAGGCTTAGGATAGGTGTGTTCGCGGGTTCGAGGCTTCACGACTCTAGAAAAAATAGGTGCCCGCTCGGCTTGAGTTGTTTTGGATGGTCAACCTGAATGTTCGGACAAAGCAAGGGAGCTAGTTGAGCCTCCGTTCCTGTTCAAAACCATACAGCGTAACGATGTGACGAAACCAATGTCTAACACTGACGTGTATCGAGTATCGGAGTAGAACAACTGGGACGTAACAGTAGGCGGGCGAACGTCGATGGAATCGTATCACTACTGCAGTACTTTAGCAACCGACGATCTTAAAAAGCGCCGTGAATCAGTACCTGCTTGTTTGAGGCCGTAGCCACATTCGAAACTTGGGCGGCACCGGGCACTCCACCGGCGACGTACACAATGTCCTCGCGGAGTACGCTTGGAAAATGTAAATGGACTTGGGTGCGAACCTCGTCCACCACGGTGGCGTCATCCGACGCCACCCATATGCCTTTGATAGCATCCACTGAAATTCCGTTAGGCGCTTGATCGAGGTAACGCACGGCTGCCGCCAAGTATGCCTGAGGAAAGGTATTGCAGGCGGTCGGAAAGGGAACACTGACGGTTGATATTGTTGTTCGACTTCCGCTTATTATTAGCCCCGTGTGATTGTTCTTCGATAGTCGCGTTTTCGTGCAAGTGTTTTTCAACGATGTTTGTTTGGGTGAGCTATTCTCGTAGAGCTCCTCAAATGAGGGGCCTGCATATAACAAGCACGTGCACCCCCACCGTAGCAAACAAAATAATGATCTTTTCCACAACTAGCTACCGTCGTAATTACCTCTGCGCTCTTCTTTAAACCCATATGGCCTTCTCCGCTGATTTTGTCCCCGCGGCGGATGTGTACCCCTATAAAGGGTGACCTTCTGAAGGTCTCCCTAACTTGGGTCACAACGTGCACGTCCTTTCGAAGCCAGGGGGTAATAAAACTCCACAGGAACTTCGCCATCACCTGCATCGTGACGGGAGGCAGTACATGCAAAGCCGTGGCGCTTGTTGGCGACAGACCAGAGCAGTCAGCGGAAAACTCATCCGGTTTTAAGTTATTGTAAGGAGGCGGACGGCATACTCCGCCACAGGGGCCTAGTGACCGCACATCAAGTACATGCGGACTTTAGACCCTACGTTCCAACACAGTCGCGAGTACTCAACCACTAGTTGACCAGCCCACGAAAAAATCCGGGACACTGACGGAGTGCGAACTAGAGTCCAATATTGATTTGGAAGACAGGCTTTCAGATTTGTCAATGGAGTCGACCAAGCACCTCCAGGTCGTAGTTTTAGTTAACTCGGCCACATGGGCGTGCACAGTAACGAAACGTCTAGTCACCGGTTCGAAGCATCTCCCCAGTGTCAACTGGAATCTCTAATTTGGAACTTGATTCTGTCTTAGTCCATCCATCCGTCTGTTCGATGACTTATATGTTTTACATCAGGTATATAATCCTACCCCTGCTCCCCGCTCAAAAAATCCCTGTTTATGGCGCGATGGACATCGATAGCTGACACACCCCTCAGCGGCCTGCACAACCCACCCAACACCCTGATTAGTGTGAACGACCTAATTATTTCCTGTTCCATGTTACCGATACATCACTGAGACCGTTGACCGTCTCGTTTCTTAATCGAGTTGCTACGGCTTACGCCGGTGTCTCAAATTCAATCTGGAGTCAACTCACATAAAATTTTACGGGAGTATGTCTGATGTGTTTGGTTCACGGTAACGACCACCGCCAAGTCTCAGTTTCTCGGGAGCCCGTTTTCAACTACCCTCTAATATACTTTATATATATATAGAGGGCTATCGTTTTCCTTTGAATCTAAGCGCAAGCAACAACTGGTCTGACCACCTGGACCAACTATGTCTTCACAGCATTACAACACACAGACGACCCTCGCCCGCATTGCTGTGGGGCGACAAGACTCTTCAGCTTAAAACGTACACATTCTAGCAGCCGGCGCCCTCAATTTGAACGTCTCGGGCTTCAGGTGTGTACTACAATGGATTATCGGGCGCCTTTTGCGTTGAATGTACTAAACGTGACATAGTGTGAATACCAGGTACACTGTAGTAATATCGTTTCGCCTATTTCAATAAAACTAAAGGCTACACATTGGAGAACAGGACACGAATGCGTTGCATTCCGAGGCATTTCACACTTCGATGCAGCCCGCCACAGGCATAGGGCACACCACACGGTCAGCATCCCTTTTCACCAACCGGCGGGAAGCGATGCCAATGCGCGCGGTCTCAGAACGACAAACTTAAGAAAGCTTGGCACTCACCGCTTTTGCTACTCGTTGCTTGATGTATAACCCCTGGAACGTTTCGGAAAGGTCGGCTTTCCGAATCACGTCCAGTGATTGCGAGATCCTGTCCGCCTCTTGCTGATCCTCGCCTGAACCCCCTGCCGAAATCAGGTGCCGCTTCCACATCTGCGTGAAAACAATACGTTGTTTTGACGATACGAGGAAGGATCAAACTTCCTTGGGGTCGACCTAACTGGTCTTGCAATAGTTGAATCCACAACACACAGCGCCCCCCGGCCAGATTATCACCGTGTCTGAGTGAAAATACTAGTAACGGGCAATAACGTTCAAGGCTGACCTCGGTTGAGTTGAAAGTGCACACGTGCGGCATGCTGCTGAACAGGCAGCTCCATCCATGTGACGCCAGACCCCCACTCTCCTGGGAGCATTCCAGCGCTGGTAGCTGGGTGCTGTCCACCTTCACGGCGAGGTCGCTCCACCCTTCCACTACGAGGCCGTACACCCAGGAATTTAGCAGGTCTGGTTTCAACGGAAACGTCGGCAGCAAGTGGCATGGTTACATTGAATCCTCAGGGAAGGAACGACAACAACATACTTGGTACAGTACCAGGTATTTCATACGAGTACGCACTCGATCATCTTCGACCGACGTTTCGTGCTCTGCCCAGGGTGTCTGCCCACCCGTGCAGCATCTGACCTCGAACTCAGCAAGCTCTAACAAATAATCGTAAGGTACGTAGGGTGTTGGGGGTGTCAATTCCGGTGCGAAATACTCGGATTCAGACGGAACGTATCGAGGTGGTGGCATTCTGATGTAGGGATACGGATTCTAGTGGTCAATGCTTGTATATTGTGGAGTTCCAATGGCCATGGGATGTTCAGTTTCGGGATGTTGGAATGCCGATATTTCAACGGAGTTTAGGCTTCGCCCCGATGCTTACTGTATGGACCTTCTTGGGACTAGATGTCTTCGGTGTGGTTTATCTGAGTTTTCTGCCCATCTGCTTGTCTTGGACCTTTTCGGGACTGGATTCCTCGGTGTAGTTTATGTGAATTTCTCTCCATCTGCTGGTGTTGGCACGGGGTCGTACGTTAAGATATGTATTACCAGGGTTATGATTGGTTTATATCGGTCTTGCAAGCGTCTGCACCTCTCCTCCGCTCGCACCAATAAAATATAAATAATATAATTTTCTTTGACTTGTCCACGCGTTAGGGTGGGAGCGACAGGTATGTATCAGGTCAAGTTGACCCGTGCAAAAAAGACAATAAGAAAACCGCTCTTAACCGTAAAATTCGACCAAAATATACACGGCCTTCTATTGCCCAGGCCCGGTCGTTTCCGTACCTAACCTTTGTGAGTATATTTTTTCGTATCATTCATTATGTAAAGTATAGTATATAGGACTTGACTCGACGTCCATTTCGCGCGTCTGCTACTTACCAATACGCGTGAGCGCGCATTCTGGCGATAACGTGAGGGGGAGCGATTCAAAGTCTCTGGCGTGCTGGACTTGCGCCAGAAATGATAGAAGTACAACAATAAACATAGTATAGACAACTCGGGGTGATGTGCTGAAAACCAGACGTACTCGTGTAAAACGTTTGTACTTTTATAGCTTCCCTCCACTGCTCCCCGGCCGGGCTGGCATTTGGGCCTGCGGTTTCCCCCACACGTGCCAGCGCTCCAGAGAGGTGTTCTACGATAGAGCTTCACCCTAAATGTTCTGAGGCTCCTCGCTTGAGGAGCTCCACACCTCACCCGAAAACTGATTTCAGCAAAAATAAAATAGCATCCCGATGAATAATCCCATGGCCAAAGTATATCAACTACGTCATTTTTCGAAACAAGATTGGCATTCCGACGATTTTAGGTTAAGGAGCCCCGTCATTCAGAAAATGTTTCAGCGGAAATGTGCTACCTCTATCATCGTAGAATGCGTCCGGAGGAGTGTGGCGCCGACCTTTTTCGCGAGCTGAATTGGCACGCGGGCGTGGCCGAGCCAATCGATGGTGACGACCAACAATACAGCGGACGTTTTCCTCGCGGAATTTTCTCCGCGACAGTATTACTTGTGTAGTTGGCCGGAACCCCCTACCTGCACAAGGTGGGCGTAAAATAAACATTGGACCATGTAGCACGCCAAAAGGTGTATCGGATTGTGGGGTTGTCGACATCTTGTGGGGTTGCTACAATGTTCAACGTCTTCACAAGGGTTTTACGCCCATATGGTGGAAAGGGGGGGTCCCGGCTCGCTGTGTGCGCGGCAGCAGTGTCGTGTGACCGTCGCGGAAAGCATGGAGCTGGTGGTGGGAGGAGAAGAGAGACTGGGCTCACGCTAGTAAACATCGACGTTCACAAGGAGATGAGCGTCGGAGCGCGTTAGGACTTCTAACCCCAACGGATTAAACTGTTTGACATGAACGGGGCTGGGCGACGGAAGATGGAGCGGAGGAAACAATAAGTTAGGAGAAAGGGGAAGTTGTGTCGGAGGACACGGAGGGCAGCACGCGAGGTGCGCGCAGGTACGAAGGCGAGGATCAGAGCTAAGGGATTCATCGTGGGTACGGATAGCATCCGCACATTAAACTTCATGTTTAGAGCTGCATAGATCACTGTCAGGTTGCCCTCAAGGTATGCCAGGTGTTAAACTTTGGCGTTCATAGGGCTCTACGAGGCTAGGCATTATTTTCACGTCTGCCGGGTATACTGTATTGTGCTCTGAGATGGAATATGGCAAGCATGATTTGAACGATACCCAGACCCATGGAATACGACCCGATGTTAGAGAGTCCATCGTGGGAGGGGTGGAGAAAGGTGACCTTTTGTTGGAGTGCATCAGCGTCAGGCTGGTTAACCATCGCGTTAGCTTCATGGCAGATTGAGTGGTGTTTCATTTGTCGTGACCTATCGCCGAGCTCACGCCCCCTACCCCCATTGCTACCGTCGATGGCATGGCCGCGACACTGGGTTAGACTTACTGTCTTTGGTGTTAGCGAGGAACGTAACGCTGCATAGAAAGCGCAAGACAGGGCCGAGGGGTGGGTTTGTGACTCGAGAGGTAAACATGGAGATTGATGAAAAATGGCAGGGGGAGGGCGACGTGATGAAACGGTTTAATGCCGTCCCGAACGATCGTTGTGCGCAAAACCTTTTGGAGGCCCCCACCAAGAAGGTCACATCAGCTGTGCAGATATTCGGGGAGTTGGTCGGGGGTAGAGGCGAGATTCGGTCACAGGAGAAGGAGTGGGTGAGGTGCCTACAGAGCGACCTGCAGGAGTCGCCTAAAGGGAAGGCCGTCATGGGGTAAGTCAATTGTTTCAGCTTGCTACATAGCGAATATTACCGAATGCTATGAAACTCGAGGTATTGAGAGTATCAGCCAGCGACTCCCACAACTACAGTATACTCACTGTTTATGTTGCTGCCGAAGCCGGCCGGTCTCCACGTGTAAAGCCCCCTCCCGAGTTCACATCCCAGCTTGTCTGCAGAGTACTCCTCCACCCACTGCGGGGAGAACACCTCAGCTTCAACCTTCAAGTCTACCGTCGGCTGCGCCTCTCCAACGCTGTTCTTACCTCTTCCCCCTAACATACCGAACACCTGAAGAACAGTGAGTGCCCCCACTAGGCCCTGCCGTGGCTGACTAAACATGCTCGCAACGTTGTAGCTCCCGAGTTTGTCAGTGTCGGCCAACGTGTGTCCGTATCGTCTGCGCTTTCACACGAACAAAAACATCCAGGTATATCGGAAAGGGGAGCATTGCTTGGGTCGATTTGCGCAACAAACTACGGGACACCAGTGTGAGGACGAGGAACAGCAAGAGTAAGGAGCTAACTGAACGACGTATGATAAACAAAAAAACATGCCCAAATACGTCCTGAAAACGTTACAACACAAGTGAAGTTGGACACTAATTGCTTGTTGGAAGCCCTGAAGGAAGATATTACGTTTTGGTGGCGGCCTAACTCCTGGGGTTTGAGAGTGTTTGAAGCTGACGAGCGATTGCTTCGACCTCACGTTCAAGTGCAGTCCGATTGATGTCCCATAACTACTCTGTTCGAAATATTGACCGATCTCCAGTACGTGCGTAATGTGCGTAGGACAAGCGGGCTGGAGAGAGATCAACTATACACGGTGTACGACAACGAGGAACCTGCCGTCGGGAAAGAGTGGCCTGAAAAAGCCGCGCCTTCAAGTCCCTTTGTCCGAACCCTACTGGGGGTACTGAAGGGGCGAGTTGTGTGTAGCGATCCCACAATGCTGTCTTGATGGGCGTTTGTTTATTTTGATGGCCCTTCTTCTTGCCCGGTACATCTGGCTCTACTTCTTTCTATTGCTCGTTGGCGACGTCTGGTCGTAATCGAGCACGGAGGTGCCGTCGTAGCCACCCCAGGTTTGTCTCCGCAGGACGTGTGGAAAGCAGGATAGCGGGAGAATCTACTGTAACAGGTGGTTCAATGGTCAAGAGCGTCGTTGACCGTATCCCACACGAATTTGCACCGCGTGAACGCGCTCTTCGTAGAACAACACACTGTTTCTGGGCGTTGATAAGTCAGAGAACATCGCACGCGTCGGAGTACCGGAAGATCTACGGCAAGGGGGGGAATTTGACGAAGGGGCTTGTTTACGGGGGGCAGAGCGGTAGGAGATTTGAGCATGGCACCGAGGACAGGGTGACCGGTAGTTCGCTGGCTGGGGTATAATATGTGTCGGGCGGCCAGCGAAGAGGGCGAGCGATCCAGTATTCGTTACTCTTGATGGATGACATCATTTCGGTAGAGATACAGCGGGGAGAGGAACGGATGCGGTGGTTGGGATGTGTTTTGATCGTTGTCGTCAATCCGGTTTCAGTCTGTGAATGGCGGCAGGAAGGGCCAATGATATCGGATATCAATAAGGTAATGGGGTGGGCACCGCAGCTGGATATGTAGGGGCACGACACTACCATCAATACCATCAGTACTATTAATACTATTAATACTATTAGTACTATTAGTACTATTAACACTATCATGACTATTAATAATATTAATACTGTTATTAATAGTATTTATTACGGATTGCACCCAAATACAGCAGTCGTTAGATACTCTAGTCGCTGCTGCATAAGAGTATAGTGATCTGTTCCGTAGGACAGTTTTCGTGTGATACAATACCGGCAGGCGACAGCAGGTATCGAACTCTTTTATGTACTTGGACACACCGTACAACATAGCAAAAATAAGTTTCAACAGCAGTAGCATCGTGGATCTACAGAACAGCAGTACATGTAGTGCGTACGAGGGTACTCGTAGGCATGGAGAAGATATCTTTGGCATCTACAGGAGCTACAGCAGCCCATGTAGCACGTGCGCACTGGTAAATAATGGGTTATATATCTTCAGTATCCGGGACCAGTAGGATGGTAATAGTAATGGATGAAGCAACAACAGCGTAGGCTACACGGGGTCATGAGTACGTACCCTAGGAAATATTGGTCGTTGCAGTTAAAACTAGGGGTCTCTCCTTTTGTTTTTTAGCTTTGAACAAATTATAAGGATCGTCCTTTGTTTCGAGCTCCGCGCACCGCTCCCGTTAGAGCTCACTCTATTTTAGCTCACGATATTGAGCAAACCAATCAATATTGTGTGTCTTGGGGTCACTACACCATCTCGTCATTCTTCTCGTCTACTGAAGCTTCTCGTACAAGTTCACCTAGTCGTTAATGCGGTTACCTCAAATATCGACGGCGCATTGACCGGCCATCGGCAACCGAGTCTAGGCGTACACATCAGCTACGAGCTGGTACATACGTCAATCGTCATAACCTGTAGTTTAATTATTTATATTAGTCGTACTATTTTTTTTTGACGGACACTTGCTACTATACGGGCAGGACATTATGGGCGTTTTTTTTCTGGCTCAAGTGGCGGAGCTACTCAACCGAGGAACTATACCGGGCATTATAGGCATCATAGGCATTATTGACATTGTAGGTACTGTAGCTATCCCATTTGTGTTGCAAAATAGTTTTCGTTTGCACCTATTACGGAGGGTCGAAAATAGGACCTACGGTACACAAAAAACTATATATTTACGTATTTTTACTAACAATATTTGGGCCTGTTTACTACTCCGTAATAGGCCATGGGAATGTTCATCGGGTTTTGTTAGCCTACGTACATATTGATCAATAGTCTAGGTGCCTATTTACTATAGAAAAGTCGCTTTTGGGGGCACTCTTATTTTATACCGTAACACGCTTCTACAGTAGTACCGTAATAGGGTACTTAAGTACTACGGTACTGCAACTTAACATACCACCGTACACTCGTAGAGTATACCGTTTGTGTATCGCGAGGTTAGCGATGGCAAGCCGGACTACTGTGGTACCCATCGCGGCAACAGAGGCAATATCGACCATAGCGGAACTAGCGACTGTAGGGAGCGCCCAGGTGGGTTTGGTACCCTAACAGTGTCCACGTTATCGTGAGTGGTAGCCCGCTGTATTTATATGTCGTGGCATTACCTCGGCTCGCAATCTTACCAGGTTCAGCAGAGAGGACATATTCTAGTTTGCTTCCGTATGCCGTGCAAGCCGCAACGTCAGGCCGAACTGTTGTACCCACCGCGGTAGTAGGCGCCGCAGACAACCCTGAGGCGGGTCTGACGAGCTCGAGCAGCACTGACGGTGATTTTTGACGATAAAAGGATCAAGCCGAACGGGCGCTCGTCGGGCCAGCAAAAGCCTCTCTATGGTATGATGAATTGCACAGAGTGTCGATGCTGGTGAGAGGAATAAATATGGGTGAACACTCTTTGTTCTGCTTCTCTCTCGCTGTTACGGTGAAATCTACCTCGTGCGGTAATGCATATATATCGTACGGTAACGAATATTCGTAGGCAAGTTACCTCAGTCACATGTACGGTAACCTCCAATCGTACTCACGTTACTCTCGTCAACATATCACGTGGTGGAATGCCGTTCCGAAGGTATATCCTGTTTCACCCTACACTATAGGCCAGCCAATAAGAAAGTGCCCAATAAGAACGTAAGCTCACTTTTTGAAGAACGCAATGAAAAGTGGGTTAAAAACGGGTCAGTGGTGGACTCCGTACTAAATCCTGTATAATAGCCTATGCTCAAGGTTGCTTGAAGATGGCGCCCCAAATAATAATCTCAGGCTTGCCCAGATTAGGTGTTTCTTGTTGGCGGGCTCATACTTCTAGTAGCTTTTTACATCTATTATATGATCTCGTACGTACGATAACCTAGTCAGTAATATGCATACCCAACATCCACTGGGATCTTCTCAAGTACCACGGCGTAGTCTGCATACCTAACATTGAAATGTTCTAAAGTACCATATCGTATACGTAGTCAGAGTAATCGGCATCCACCGGTGAATAGTGGATCTCTCGAGGATCCTACTCTTTAATATCCCGCGTTGTCACGGTTAATAACCCACTTCATATTGTTTGGTGGCGCATTTGCCACGGTAGCGCAGAAGTCTCACGTGCTACCCGTGGCAACTTAGTCGTCTCCCAATGCAAAACATGACTTCCAAGCTTCCAATATTATTTTCGATAGGTACCCGTCATTTTAGGGCGGCGCACTGGCACAGTAGTAACACACAGATTGACCCGGCCAGTATATTCACCAGTAGTTTAATCTAACTTACAGTAGTTCCTAATAACACGCCACATGATAGTACGGAAACCACCAACTAAACGTGTCTCGAGAGGATTATAGATCGAAAGGCTCTTCGCTATCCCCCGGCTGTCGGGCTTTTCACGCGCTCTGCTCCTTCTTTCCGCTTTATTAGGGTTTGGTCTCTTTGTCTGCCTTGAGCACCTGGTACCTGATACCGGCTACGTTTTATCGTTCCCTTGATATATGTTTTCTGTTTTTATTTCGTATCCGTTTTTCTTTGTCTGTGCCTTCTTGTGTGTTGTTTGCTGGTGTGAGCCTATTACCCGGTGCCTCAAGGGTCTGGAGCGATGGAGAAATACTTACATGTTACACATGGATCAACGCGACGTATCCTGTACCTGCGAAAAAACCAACAGCATGACGACCGTCACATCATCGGCGCACGTTGCATGCATTTGTTTTTGAATTTTTTCTTGTTTGTTTCATCTGCGATGACCGCAACCGCCCGCAGTCAATGCAGGATAGCGCCCTACCTGTGGTGGGAAGTGAAACGAAAACGCGTATTATTGTTTTGGGCTCCGGCATCGCCTCCATCGGGCCCCTCACCAGCCGGAAGTGGCCAACTGGCCGAGCTACGCTCAACGTTGCTCGCTTGGCCCGGCCAGAATATACTGCTGCAATCTAGTATACCAGGTACTGATTATTATAAATATTCCTACCATCAGACAATGTGTAGCATGAGCTTCAACATGGATCACTCAAAATCACCCCGAAAGAAGACAACCACTGAAACATTAAGAGCATTATGCCTAAATACCAACTCCCTTCTGTGCCAGCTTCCGACTTGAGCTCTATCTACCCCATTTGCTGTTCTTGCTCCTTCCTTCTCACTATAAACTCTTGTTTTATTTTCTAAATATTTTATCGTATCCAAGCTCCATCTCCACGCCAGTGTGGGTCTGTCATCGCCCCCCCCCTATGTTCCTTTTTCCTTCTTGCTTCCTGGGGGTTCCTAAGCTGGGGCTTGAAGCGCGACACCCTCCTCGAAATGGCGACCTGTCTGCGTAGTCACCGGGATAATTTGCAGTAGGAGTACTTACACCATCCCCTTCCTTGCCATCGGTTCTCCCCCTCCACGACATTATTGTAGCTGGTGATTGATGAAGTTTCTGCCTTTTACCCCGAGGTGCCCAAAATATTTCCCGGTTAATTTTGACAACATTATCGCTACCGACGGAGCCATCCAGTGCCCACTCCTAATTTTTTTCTAGGCATCACTCCTGTGTGAAGATACAGGCAGAGTCCCAGGAAGATTTATAAAACGCCTGGGCGCCGAGTTACAACCCCGAATTTACATTGTCTAACAAACTCCACGATCTCGTGTGTGGAAGCTAGATACCTTGGTTGCCACCAGAAAGCAAACTCACTGCTGCTGTGTTTGTATGATAGCAGTACTGTAGCAGTTCGGCGAAGAGTCATGCCACGAAGACGGAGTATCAACTTTTGCTCTGGTTCCTGACACAGGCAGTTTTCCCGAAGTTCCTGGCGCGAAAAGCTCTATGATGCAACACCCGAAAACGGCTTTAATACGAGGTGTACGCTCAAGTGGTCGAGCAACCCCGTGGCCTACTGTAGCTTTATATCCAAACTACTGTAAGTGCAGAAGCCAACGATGCTACTGGTTTAATAGGTGGTCCCTCAGATCAGAAGCCCCACCAGTGACAAGCTTTTTCCTTGCAAGGCAAAGGGGCCACCCGTGTCTTAGCACCCATCCGTTAGCGACTACTGGTACCATAAGGCGCGATCTTTCTAACCCAATACTCGTCTTGAAGAACTATATGGTGTATACTTTAACCTCACCCCGACTACAATCAATCCTAGGCATATAGCTAAATAAAATAGTACGCAAGCTGGACTTGCGAATATATTGAGTACATTATGTGTGGAGAACGGGTGACGCCCCCCGGCGATGGAAACATGCGACCGTTAAGGTCCTTCATTAAACGAAAGATATCCCTGATTTCAACAGCTACCGAGGGATTTCGCTTGTTCTTAATGGGCAAATTAATGCCTGAAATGGTCGCGTCCTGCCTCAGCAACTACTGCTAAGATGAAGGTATATTCCTCGAGGAACAGTGCGGTGTTTGCCCAGCACGACCAACAGTCGACATGCTGTTCGTCGTTCGTCGACTGAAAGAACTCGGACGAGCTCGATAACCCCCCTGTACATGTGCTTCGTCGACCTGCAAAAAACGTATGAGTCCGTCGACCGAGAGCTTTTGTGGGTGGTGCTCGCACGCTTCATCGTGCCGCAGAAGATGCTAGCCGATATCTGCCAGTTCAACGAAGTCATGCAAGCTCGCGTGAGCACGGATGACGGTCAGCACTCGAAAAGGTTTGATGTTATTCAGGGACTGCGGCAAGGATGTGTGCTGTCGCCGCTTCTGTTCAACGTCGTCTGCGCTGCTGTGATACACGTCGTGCTGGTATGCTTCAGAGACATGATTCACCTCAAAGAGGACCTCGGAGAGGACGGGGCGAAGGTTGACCCACTAGCATGTGTACGGAGGACAGTATGGGGCATGCTGTTAACTGACGACGCAGGCACTGTGTCTAAATCGGTGGAAGGCCTTGCGAAGGTGATGACCGTCGCCGTGATCGTTGTCGGAGCAGCCGGCCTCACCGTATCCGAAACGAAAAACGGAGACCATACTGCTGCGAACACCGAATCAGGCACAACGTAATCGAAGCAACAGGGAAGGGGTACAGAAATACGATGCAGATTTTGTACCTGGACGGTCTTGTCGTTGCACGCGCTAACCTTAAGTCGGAGATCAAACGACGGATCCGACTCGCAAGGGCATACTACAATTGGTCCTAACGGGAGCTGTACGATATGGACAATGCCGTGTTCACCCTAAAGATGCGCATGGTAAAGGCTAGGGTGATCGATACCCTGCTGCACGGGTGTGTGACGTGGACCTTCGGCCAGGAGCACTTTGCTGAGCTCCGAACGGCACACCACGAACTCCTCCAACGGGTCATGCTGTCCAGCACAGACAACGCACCGACCACCTCATGTCGTACGCCAAGGCCCCCAAGAAGGCACAATACGAGAGCGTCGAGGCGGCCATCCACCACCCCGTCTCCTCCTCGTGGGGGCCGCACAGCTGAAGACCAGTGGGCGGCTGATCCGTCTGGTGATGTTTGGAACGATGGCTGGTGGGGACAACCCGGGACCAGGCCGATCAGAAAATAACTCGAGCCAAGGTCTAGCAGACGATCTCAGGATTTTTGAAGCCACTGAGGGGTCCACGCAAAGCCCCCCTTTGCTGTTCGGAGCAGAGAGGGTGTTGTAGCCGAGGGCGGCTAAGAAGAGTGGCTAGTGGTATCATGGGGTGGTCGAAGCGGTGGTCTGTTTTATGGCGAGGTGTCACAGGGGCGAGGCGGAGAGAAGTTTGTAACGCCACCCAGTCACGACTCCAGGAACGGTGACAAGGGCAGGAGACAGCCGTACAGATACAGCTGTCGACGAATACCGAAACGAAATGATAGATAGATCGGGTGGCAAGGTATCGACCCGACTAGCCCTTGAATCTTAGTTGTTTCGTGTTGGGTTGTTAAATGGGGTCGGGGTGGGACAGCGGCAGTACTGACACTTGACACCACTATTGACGAGAGTAGGAAGGAGACTACAGAGGGTGTGGCAAGGACCCCGAATCGGGTTTGTAGCCGAGACGTCGTTCGCTCGCCCACTCGTCAGGATCGCGCCGTCGCTCGACACCGTTTGCTCCATAATTAGTTGGGCGGCCTTGGACCCCCGCCGTCGCTCGCTCGCTTGCGCTGTCGATCGCCAACCGTCGCTCTCGCCCACCGTACCTTGGTCGGTCGCACCGTCGATCGATCGCTCTTTCGCTCCCTTACCCTGAGAGTCCCGTCCACCGCAGTGCGTGCTGCACGCAGCCATCGCTCGGTCGGTCACGCCGTCGGTCGTCGACCATCGCTCTTCGTTGGCTTGTTTGCTCGCTCGATCGATCGTTGACCGTCCGTTGATCGTCCGTTCGCTCGGTGTAGGTTAGGCGCTGCCCGCTCGATCGATCGATAGATCGGTCGATCGTGCCGTCGCTCGATCTCGTCGCTCCGTACTTAATTTAATGACCTTGGGCCGTGGTCGTCGCTCGCAGGCGCTCGCTCACTCACTCAGTCAAACACGCCGTCGCTCGACCACGTCGCTCCGTAGTTAGTTGGGCGGCCTTGTGCCACAGTCATCGCTTGCCGTCGCTCGGTCGGTCGCGCCGTCGGTCGCCAACAGCCGCTCTGGTATTGTGTAAAACAAACGAAGGCCGTAGGCCGTAGGCCGTAGCTTGTACGACAATTGTCTGCAGGTGAACTTCTGATACTCCGGTGAACAGCGCGTACAAAAATGATTGATACAAAATACCAGACGCCTGGTACCGTATACGAGGCATGTATTTATTGGAAGATGAGCAGGCGTTATATGAACCACATCACCGATGTTAACAACCGCGTACCCGCAAGACTCTCTGAGTACTGTAGACGCAACACTCCTATCCGAGATCTGGACTGGAGTTTTTTACGATTTTGCGTGCGTACGTGCGGTACAGGGTATATTTTTGCATCGAAGAACGAGGACTATCGGGGCTCCTCATCTGAGCAACTACATACAGTACAGTGAATCTTGCTTCACTGTAAACCGTTATTTTCGACCACCTACACCAGTACACCCAGTGTCCGTCCTTATTCCTTTTCCTAGAAAGATACGAGTTGTGTGGGCACAGACTGTGAGACAGCGCAAATATATAAACGTAAGAACAATCGCAAAAATGGGTAAAGCTAGTGAAATGCCAAGGTAAAAACACTCCCCTGTGACTTGTTTTCCTTCTTTATCTTGCAGTAGCCAGGCTTGAAAAAGGTAGCAGTACTACCGGGGAGGAGCTACCATAGCACATCCCGAGCGACGACTCGCTCTTTGGGATATTTCTTTGCTGAACTGTTCAAGTCGTCGCACGAAACTTAAGACGCTTCCACCCACGACCGACGGAGTGGCCGGGAGTTACGCGCCGGGAAAAAACGTTCAAAGGTCTAGATTTTGCCAGACATTGTTGCCGTCTCGATCATGCCTAGGGCGCGCTCTGCTACCCCCTTGAATTGGGGACTGTCGACCGTCGTGACTTCCTGCTTGATACCTCGTGATCTACTCAGGTCTGTACGTTCCCTCTCCCAGAATTCACCACCCCCATTAAGTTGGACGACTATCACCCTGAAAGAGACTTCATCAGTCCGAGAATCTGGGAGGAACTGCTCGAACAATTTCACGGTGTCCGACTAGTGGCGCATAAAATATACCCATGTGTGCTGTGAAAAATCGTCGCGCACGATGAAAGTATACCGCTTCCTCCCGAGAGGCTCTACCACCTTAGGTTCACATTAATCCATAAACAACACTTCTTGGTTTCTTATCTGCTCATGTGTGCGTGGGGTGCTTGATGCTCTTGAGAAAACGCTTCCCCATGGAGCACCCTCTGCGCTCCTACAGCTGTCCCTCGAGGACGAGTTCTTGCTGCTCCGCGATTTTTCGGAGTAGAACCTCGTGGAAGTGTTCAGCAGCGTAACGGAATTGCGTTGATGTCAATCGCGGACTTGTTTGGCAGTTGCCCTGGGGCGAACGCAGCACAAGTATATTCCCTACTATTGCAGTCGACCCGGTAACCGTTAAGGCTATATAGGGTCCTACTCAACGGAAACGCGATCGAACGCTCTCGCTTGAGTCTGACTACAATCTACATGGGGGCGTCATTCGAATCTGTGGCCGTTTTTAACGAGAGTGGAGAGGGAAAATAGGTCGTAGCGGAGGTCCGGCACGTGCACAACGCTTGCTTGTTGTACGCCCTTGCACGAGACCGTTTCTGGACCGAATCACAAAAACTATACCATCGTACCCTTGGATCGAGCGAGTTCAGCCATCGGTGATGCGCAGTTCTAGGTTGTATTCTCTGTAGTTGGTCATGCAGTCTGCTGAGAGCGTCATGTGAGTGGAAACTCGATTATCGCAAATCCAGGCCGCGTCTCCTGCCCGCTCCCACCCCCGTACCCGATCCTGCTGCCGCTCCCACCCCCGTATTAATCTCAGTCCCAACATCCGTGCATGCACGCCGCCGCTTGTGCCTAGCCGTTGCAGCAATACTTAGCGTTCCGTCCATGACAAGAACAAGAATCTAACATGCGGCATGAATCCCAGGAGCATGAAGTCCTTGTCCTCTTTAACGATCGCAAACGACAATGTAATGAGAAGGAAGGAGCAAGGACAGTTAAAGAGTGATAGAGGTTAAGCAGAATTAGCACAGAAGGGAGTAAGACCACGTGCATAGATTTCCACTGTGTTTTTGTTTCCCTTGGTTTTCTTTTTCGGGGAATGTTTAATTCCTCAGTGTTCAACGCTGAAGCTCATGCCGCACATTGCCGGGTGGCAAACGCAATCACAAGAACTACAAACAAGTCCGCATGACGCGTTTATTCAAATTGCTGGCGTCAGCGATCTACTGCGGAGACCAGCTGAAAGTTCAGAAACAGTACCCCAACAGCGGCAACAAGAGTAGAACATAGCAAAACATCCGTCATGCAATGAAAACGATGTAAGAACGCTTTCACAGCGTTGCTGTTTAACGGGCACCCTGCGTACTTCTCACCTTTTGGTCCCCGGCCTTGAAGTGGGTATTTACCACGGCGCCATGGAAGGTGTAGAGATCAGAGCCCCACGGCTGAACTTCCGCGCTGGCTACGTAGTACTTGCCGCCAACTCGGCTGTTGCGTTCAACAGTCCGCTGACCCTCTACGAACAGAATTTACCTTGTTAAGTCCCTGGGCTCTTGACCTGCTTAACGCGACGTTGCAATAACAGGGTGTGTTTATTTGGTAAGAAAGCGTAGTTCTGAGAAGGGGGGATGGAAGGAGTGCGAAAGGGGACGGCAGGAGAAGGAGAAAAATAGTAACTCCTTCTTTGTTTACCTACACAAAGACAAACCAGAGTTGGAACATGAAATAAAAGACTCGAACCCAAATTCGACCAAGGGAACACTACGCAAGCACTACGTTAAAAATAGGGCAAACGAGCCATCCCACAGTAGGGATGCACCCGACGTTCCTGAGCCCCTCACATTAGGAACTCAATATCTCACCCGATACAATACTTGGAAAACAATCGTTCCTGCCATCTGACCGGCACTTGTATGCGCTAGCCCTAAAACGAATACACGCGTATTTTTTTTTCCTTTTAACTGGTAGTTCCTCACTTAGAGAACTCAATTGGTCAGAAACCTTTCGCCCAAAAAGTGCAACCCCTACCGTGGGGTGACTCAAACACGGTGTGTAGAATTCCACCTGAGTGTCACCTTCCGTTTCCCTCTCTCGGTCCATGAGCCCCTCCGATGCATCGTTCTGCTTGAAGACGCGAAAGAGAAGCTTGGCCACAGACCACCTCGCGACTTTACGCACCCGCGTATGACTTTACGCACCTGCGTAAATAGATACAACAAAATCGTATGGCGTGTTGCGTAGTGGTTTCTCCATGCGGCCATCAACAACGCTTACGGGACGCATGAACACGACGATTGCACGCGATCGGAGAACCGCCTCCGGTGGCATATAGGGAAACTTTCACCACCCCCACCGAACAACATCGTCGTCACATATGCCAGACCTCTGGCGTCGAGGCTCAATGCCTTAGAGTATACGACGCACACACCATCGACACCTGGCATGTCTTAAAATGTAAGGTTTCTTCCTTACCAGGTTCTGTGAAACCGGTGCATTTCTGGCACGGTAGTTTCTTATATTCTGCGCTCTCTCATCAACCGCTGCACGTTCTATGGGGCAGTTTCTCGTCTCGCTGCGCTCTCAAAATCTATTTCCTCGGCTGTTTTTTTCCATACTCTCGTTATCTCGGGTGGATATCGATCGCTGGTGCTTCATACATGTCTACTTCCCTATCTTGTTGGTCAGGTTGAGCTTAATTTCCAACACCAAGTTTCTTATTTTTTCGTGAAGCACTGAGCCTCGAATTCTTGAGCATATTTCCCAAGTGCGGACCAAAAGTACAGAGTTAAAGTTGTTTCGTAGTATGTCGCAGTAAGAAATTTAGCAGGGAGAGCTCGAGGAACATCACATTCAAGCGCTCCGCATTACAAGTCGAGCACAGCAGGGCCAGCAGTAGTTCACGACTAGCCCCAGGCGCGTTAGCTACCCTTGGTCTAGTACATACTACTGTAGCAAGTAGAAGTACTGCAGCCTCTAGTCTGCCTGTGTGTACAACAGCCTTCTGTAACTCATGAAGAGAATACCAGGTACCTGGTACCTGGTATGCAACAACGGCTAAGTGAACCTGCGTGAGGCCCAAAACAAAAATGGAGCCCAAGATTGGTAAGGTCTAAACCCCACCACAAACTTGTACTCGTAGTCCCAACCTGGCCAGGTGGACCTGTTTCACTTGCCTGGAAGCGCTCCAGACAGACCACAGCTCCTCAAAGAACACCACCGCCTGGTGTGTACCGCGAAGACGGCTATTCCCGGCTCACTCAGCTGTCCCACGTATCACTTCCATTTCTCTCCCAATTCGTCATTGAGAGGGCAGTTGTCTCGGGTTGCATCACTGCAATCGAGCTGGGATACATCTGAGCTTCCACAACGACCTGTCGACCAAGGTCTATTGGTCAAGGTCCAAGGATTGCGTGCTGTGGTGTGCGCGCCCTCTCCTCAGCTACTTACACTGCGCATTACCCCTTTCGACTTCGGCTTCGTTCCTTGCAAACCCTTCGTGCCCAGTGCCCGATGGGCACCATTTTGTTTGTTGCTTCCATTCAAACAGTCAGTCATTCGTATCCCAGGATTGTCAGTTTAGTTTTCGGGACAATGGTTGGTCTGCCGCAACGTCATCCAGCCACATCCCAGAAGACTCAGGCCTACATACCAAATAATGCCTAGACACATAGTACGAAACCCCAGAATATAAATGAAACCGTCAGATATCTCCAGACCAGTATCGAGTACAGCGTATCACAAACACTGCTTAGGTTTGGTGTATGATCGATTTTGGGAGGTATAAGGCATGATTTAAATTGGTCTTACGCAGTGAGATATTCGAACATTATCTTGAAGCTTTAAATAAACATGCCTTGGACCGCCTGTAAGCGGTTCGTTGGGAAACAAAATAGGGAAATTGATTACTATTCCTACGGGAACGCCTGACTATGTTTGGCCTCTTTCAAGGCTTGTGATGGGTCGGGTGGCATTTTCGGTGCTAGTGCCAGTGCTAGGTCCTTGAAAGCCAAGCTGGCTGTGTCACCTTCTTCCACGTTTCATGGCGGTCAGTATGATACCATACGTGTCACATTAATTTATTGCATGCGGCATTCGTGGTTGGTGAAACTTTGGACGATACGCTTGAACCAGCTAGTTGAGGCTGCCGGTTTCTTCTATAGGTTTTGGAGCCAGCATGAGCCTACGTCACCCGAGGAGAATCGAGTCTCATCCACAAATCATATATCCTTCTATAAATCTACAACTCCAACAAACCGGGGACAATAGCGGCGATCTCCCGGGTCGACACAGCCCCGCACAGTGTGGAAACCTCAAGTCCACTTGGTCATTCCTAATTAACTGGGGTTCGCAGAGCTGGTGCCACCCGGAAAAATAAGGTCTCATTCTCGAATCACAAATCTTTGCATACACCTGCAACTCCTACATACCGGGGACGAACGTGGTGGGCCGCAGGGTCGATATCACCCGGCACGGTGTGGACACCCCAGTCGCACTGGCCGATTACAGATCGGCTGGGGTTTGTCGAGCCAGCGCCGCCCGGGGAGGCCCGGGTCCCATAACCGGATCATTGGTTCTCATATATATACTATCTAACAACGCACCGGGGAACAAACCGTTGGTCCTCCGGGTCGATACTGCCTCGCACGGTGTGGAAACCCCAACCCCACTAGCTGACTAGTCATTGGTTGGAGTTCGTGGAGCCAGGGCCACCCGGGATACATAGGGTTCCATCCCCGGATAAGAAATCCTTCCATACATCTACAACTACCCTCTTGGACCTTTGAACACTATCATGTCACGGAGTAGGGATGTTCTAATGGGAGTTCGTTCGAATTGAACCGTTGTCCGAAGAACGGCGCAGCGGAGCACGTAGGCGTGTAGCAACACACCGCTTGGGGCAATGACCCCAAGCAGTCCCGCCACATGGCCCTTGCTACCCCTGCAGTGTGAGTATCTTGATAATTCAGCATACCCTCCATTCACGGAGTGTGTATTGACTGGCAGGCCACCGAAGTCGAGAGGCTGGACGGGAGATTTTGTATTTAAACCAACCAGATGGGCGCAGGAATTTAGCTTCTAACAGCCAGTTCGCGAGCAACTTGAAACGAATTTCCTGCGGGCTTGGATGTTAGAACTCGAACGAATGAAAGACCCGTGAGTTGCTTTGCTCGTGTGACCTTTTGTCGGCTATCCAGCTGAGATGGATGCTGCACTGTAAATACTTTGTTGGCGTTACACCGTTCATTGATAGTGCACAGGGTGCAGGGATTCGGCATGCCTGCTACCCGGCGACTTTCAATTTATTTTGGCATACGACAAAACCAAACAACGACACACACTCCTGAAACAACCGCAACGAAAAACAAACCAGTGGGGAAGCATTTCTGGACGAAATCACGAAAAGCGTTTTCTAAGTTTTGCCCTACTTGGGTTTAGTCATCCGGAGCCGTCGCCTTATCCTCCCCGCGTATCGCTGGCGCCACGAATCCAAGCCAATCAGTGATGCGGGTAGTGGGATGAGGGTTTATCCACCGTGGGGGGCGGCATTGACTCCGAGGGTTATCTTTTTAATCCCCGGTGTGTTGAAATTGTGACTGTATGGAAGTGTTTATGATTCAGGAATGGCACCCTATCCTCCCCGGGCGAAGCTGTTTCTATGGACCTCAGCCAATCTGTGATAAGAGCCAGGATGGGGTGGGGGGGTCTGCAACGTGCGTGGCGCTATCAACCCGGGAGATCGCCGGTTTCGTTCCCGACTTGTCGGAGTCGCAGATGCACGAATGGATTTCTGACCCGCGGATGGGACCTTATCCTTTTCCTCCCGAGGTGATGAGGACCCTTGATGCTATCCCAGCCAATCAGCGATCAGCCAGTGGGGTGTTGGGTTACCGCGTCATGCGAGGCGATATCCAGAGCGGGAACCGGCGTTGCCGTCCCCGGATCGTCGGAGTAGTTAACGTGTGGAAGGATTGATGATCTGTGGATGGGCCCTTGTCCTCCAGAAGTGCGGCGGAGCCCTACCGCCGCCCCATTCAATCAGTTACGAGCCAGCGGGGTTCGGGTTTCCACACCGTGCGCGGCGATATCGACTGGAGAGATCACCGGTTTCGTCCTTGTGCTGCCGGAGGTGTAGATGTATGGAAACATTCATGATCCGGTGATGGCACGTTACTCTCCCTGGGTGGTGCTGGCTCCACTAACCTCGACCAACCAGTGATAGAACCAACGGGGGTTGCGGTTTCCACACGTCTCCACATGTGCGATATCGACGGTTCGAAACTCATCCTAGCAAGCTTCATGTCGTACTACGGTCGCGCGTACGACGTAGAGGTACGGTTTAATGAAATATATAGGGCGGTGCCCCCTTGGTAACACCAGGGTTAACATGGCGGTTTTGAAAGGACGGTCGGCTCCCGACCATACGGTATACAGGGGCTATAACCTTCATGGAGGCGAGACACGATCTGGCACGACTTGGTTTATTATGAAATAACTCGTACTACTTAGAACACAATCGTGGTCGCGATTCGTGATGAACATCACGATTGGAGTCAAAGCCACACGTTGTCGAACGTGCCGCGACTGCAACCCACAAGGCACCCACGAAGCACTCAGCCGGGATCAACCCTATGGAATGAATGTTCCAACGCCCCGCTTCGATCTGCCTGTTGCAGTGTTGTGTTGCGGGCAAGGCGATGCTTGGAATGCGTAACTGAAATACCCTCGAAAACGAACATCCAAATACAACCACTATTTGTTTTTCATCACTGGTACTTTTCAGCCTAGCTCGTAGGAGGTTTTACCCTCAGCGATCTTCTAGACAAGCCGTGGTCACAGGTGTCACCCCTACCCCCCCCCCAGTATGTGCCTTCATTTTTAGTCGCGAATAAGGTTCAGCGTTCCCACTGCTCGTCGATTTTCATCCAATGTAGCTAACTCACGCTCTCGCGCTTGCGGCTAATCATTTTGTTTAATACAAGAAAAAATCCCTATGAGCATGCACTCGGTCAGACTCGAACCCACGAAATTGATCTTGGTAGGCACGCGGACCCCGTACCAAGTCACGGGGGACGCCGGCACTGTACGGGACATCACCTACTCGCACATATCTCCCAATACGGCTTTTGCATCACGACTACCGCCACGCAACCAGTGCGACAGTCGTGACTCGTTCATGCTTTTGCTGTTGCATAATGTTTGACGGACAATATGGCCAGGTGTACATGACATGGGCCTGAACATCCGGGTGTTGGCAACATCGAGGGTTTTGGTGTGCATCAGATATACGAGAGTACAGGGTACCGCAGAAGTAGGTGCAAATCGCGTGGTCCCGTTCGTGAAATTAAAGGTCACGGAAATATGGCGGACGAAACCCGTTAAGCGACAGTCGTGGGCGGCGTGTGTCCCTGACACGGGCGCGTGGGGTGAGTTTTCTAAGTCTGTATTCCGGCAAATCGTTCGCAAACTCGGCAGGTAGCCCAACGCACAGGCACACCGAGAACTGTTCGTTTGCATCGTCGCTCCGTTCTTTCATGCCATCGTTTTGTTCGCTTGTACAATCGCTCGATCGGCTCTTGGTCGCCCGGTTGCAGGTCCGCGGCCGAGGCAAAATTAGCCCGGGATATACCAAATGGCTTAGTAGGCAGTATTCGTCAACTAGAGTGCTTGGATAAGTATCAGGTAGATACTCGTACATAGCGCCCAACAAGCTGAGCGTTGGTGAACAGGCCGCTGGTGCGTGTCAGCTATCCTTATCCGTCGTTTTACCGTGTTAACGTCAATCGTTAAGGGTCAATGTGCAGAAGGAAAGCCAGGGTCATGCCGGGAGTGAGATTGCCGGGGGCGGATTGACAACAAGATAGGCAGGGAGACAAACAGACAGACAAACAGACAGACAGGCAGACAGGCAGGCAGACAGGCTAAATTATTGACCGCCGTTTCAGATACCTCGGTAGACAATGAAAAAAATCTCGCACATGACTGTGGTTGTATGTATTACATGCCCTGTTTTGGTGTCAACATATTTATCTGAAATGTATCGCAAATGTCGAACCGGACTTCGACCGTGTACAATTTTTCTGCAGTTGAAATATTGCTACTGATGAAGTCGAAACACATGGAGATACCCTGCGCCACACCGCTATCCAACATATATCAAAGATCCAACACGTCGCCGATATCGTGCGACCTGATTTCTGTGTGGAACACGGTCAACCCTTACGTTGGATTGTGAGTTGTTGACGTAACTTCGCCGAGTTTCGCGGGTAATACTCCAAAGCGCCCTTGACCTCCCCCCCCCCCCTCACTCTAGCCTGGGCGATGACAACCAGTCACTTCGAATATAGTTTGTCAACACCTCTCGATAAATTGGCATTGGCTGTCAACACCACTTACAATGTTCAACATTGCCAAACCTTGAATCTGCTTCCGACTTCGTGCCACTCTGCTCATACCCCCCACGTAGTGCACCCGCATACGTGATACCGATTACCACCGCTGGGCCGTCATTTCAAGTTGTCTTGCCCTGATTGAAACACTCTATATTCATGAAAACGCATTACACTACAGTAGGTCATCGGCGGACCTTATCTTAGCAACATGCTACACCAAAAAATTATATCGGTGTTTTCATAGCCTCATTTTTACCAAGCTGGTGGCCGGCGTTGCGAGAGTTGTACGCGTACAGCACGAGCTTCGTCTCACCCAAATATCCAATCATTTTGGTCAATAAGGGGATCAGCCGTTCATCGAAGCAATACATGATGCAAAGCAGGTGTGACATCTTGACCAACATCAGCGCAAGGCTTGGTCGAGTACCGTGATGGATGCAAACGAGTACAGGCGAGCGGTGTTCAGTCCACCACGAGGCTACGCTTCTTTCTGGGGTACCATGGGAGGTCCAGACTGATGCCCGAGTCCTTTTCTTTGCCGAGTCCATCTCTGAGCACCATGACAAGCCTGCCAAGGTTCGAGGAGCAAGTACCCACGAACACGTCAGCCGCCGCCAGCTGCTTGAGGTCCGCCATGAGGTAAACTAAAGACCCGTACCCCTTGTATATGACGCGCAGCAGTAAGGAATATCGAGGAGGGAACGCGTTGAAGGGATAAACTCTTGCACGGAGGGCATCGACGAAGGGCATCGACAAGAGTGTGTTCGTGGGTTCGGTCATCGACTGCTACCGCGAACATCAGCGTTCCGTGTATTTTTAGTGTAGGTTTGCCTGGTTGTACCCTGCTGTGTTTTCACCGACCATAAAAGGGATTGTTCCAGACGAATGATCTATTCGCATTCGAAGCGTTGCGATATCGCAAAGGTTCTACTCATCGTGGATGGCATACTTCAGGGCTTTGGGTTGAATGTACCCCGGGTTTGATGTGTTGCGGCTCTGGAAGAGTAAGGGCTCTCTATTTGGGTACGTGTGTGTTTTACCGGCTTGGATCTCCGGACAAGACGAGGGAATTACTGGCACGAAAACTCGGTTCGCAACGAAGGTCAAAGCGTAACGATGGACCGAAACCGACTTTAAACGCTGACGTGTGCAAAAGCCGAATATTTGGGGCACCATAGTAGGCGAGCGAGCGTCGATATCACCATCGTCACAGTTATCGCAATGAACACACGGTCTCAAGCGCGACGTGAGTTAGTACCTGTGATATGGAGTGTGTGGTCATTGGCGAAGTTTTCACTCCGCCGGGCACTCCATCGTCGACATGCACAATGTCCTCACTGGATACGCCCGGAAAGTATGCGCCGGTGAGGGCGCGGACCTCGTTCGCCACGTTTGAGTCGTCCGAGGCGACCCATATCCCTTTGATAGCACTCACTGAAGTCCCATTAGGTTCTTGCTGGAGGTAGCGCACCGCTTCCGCCAAGTAGTCCTGAGGAAAAAACGCAGCACGACATCGGAAGGGGGACGGGTGAAAAATTCTTAGTTTTTAGTGATTATGTCATACTCATGTTGAACCCCCTGCTGCATCACGACCTTTCTGGTAGACAGCTAAGGTGCTGTGGGACACGGCGTTCGCCCCTTCTCGACGTATAAATTCCTGTCGTAATTACCTCCACATCGTGTTTGAAATCATGGTGGTGTGGCTTGATCTTGTCCCCGCGACGAATGTGTATCGCTATGAAGGGCGACGTTTCGAATGTTTCCCTAACACGAGTAACCACGTCCATGTCCCTGCGAAGCCACGGCGTCAGGTGACTCCACAGGAACTTCGTCATCACCTGCGTGGTGGCGGGGGGGAATGCATCAAAACGTATAGCGCTTGTTGGTGGCAGGTCAGATATTTCAAAATCAACGTATTGACCATTACGTATGGAGGGGGAGGGCATAATCTACCATTAGCGAAAGCAACTGTTGGCTGCACACCAACTTCACACCGAATTCAGCCTCAACGCTCAAACAGAGTCGTGGGTACTGCGCCAGTAATAGATCTAGCCAACAAGCGAAGTATGACCCCAACACAATGATAATGTGCAAACTATAACAGGACCAATGTTGGTTCATGCGACATGCTTCCAGTTTCATCCAGCGCAGTGAAGAAAGCACCATAAGGGCATTCTCTTTTGGGAAAATCCTATTCGCCCACTTTTGTCGGTCTGTCCGATGAAATCACACACCAGGCATAGCCCTGTATAGCTTGCCTTTTTCCGCCCACCAACGATCCCAATGAATTGACGTTCATACCGGGACGGATGTAGAAAAGCTAGCACACGCACAAGCGGCCTGCGCCAACTCTTAGATTGTCGACTGCACTGTGCGTTGAGCTATATGATACCCACTCGAACATCCTGATTTTGCGAACACCCTCGTTTCATATCGTGTCCCATAATCAAACCATCTTCCTGGAGTGCAACCCTCGGTACGTAGATCTATCGATAATCGGCTCGATTGCAATGTATTGCCCTACATAGGACCTCATTCGACAATCCAGTACAAGGTATGAATTTTCAGGTACAACGCCTTCTTCGCGGAGCAGCCAAACTCCGAGGTCAAGCACACACACTATGGACACGAGCGTGACCGCGAGAACATATGCTCGATGTACCACACTTTTAGGAAAATCTACCAACTCAAGTGCGTTCAAACGTCCCGCAAGTGAACGTTTCTTCACCGATCCTACTGCAGGTACGTGAGTTCGGTAGTATTGGCGCATGATACGGCCGTCTAGTCTATCAACAACTCGCTGCGACTACTGTTCAATATGGTGTCTAGAATATGGTTTTCTGAGTTCGTAGGTAAAATAATATCTAGATAACGGCCATTTGGAATCCGTACCGAAATTGCTATTTAAGGGTACGAAAGAGATAAAACGAACAATATCGTCAGCGAAGCGACTTTTCATTTTTACGCGTCTTTGCTAATTATTGAATGCACACCCATGCCGTTCATACTATTGTCTGGATGAGATTCGTAGTATCCGACGAATTGTGTCAGCCTTTTCATTGTGAGTGAATGATGCCTTGCACATTGTCGGAACACAAATCAAGTATCAGCACTGTATATTCAAAGGATGCGTTTATTTTTTTTCACACATACCCCCTAAATTCGTCTGGACGCAGACGCGTAAAAATCATGCCAAAGAGTGTGTTCTCGGCCTAGCCTCATGAAAAACAAAGGTCGGCACTCACCGCCCTAGCGCCGCGGTGGTCGACGTCCAACACCTCGAACGAGGCGGAAAAATTCGCTGCCCGGATCACTTCCACTGACACCGCGATCCTGTCCGCCTCCTCTTCATCTTCAGCCGAAACCCCTGCCGAACGCAGGTGCTGTTTCCACAGCTGCGACCAAAAATCGTGTTGGTTCAACGATCCAAAGAAAGGGTTAGCTTGTTTCGTCGATCCAACGGAAGCTTTTTCCTGAAGCCGAACGACCCGTTCTTGCTGGAGTTGATCCACCACTAGTGTTGGATATCGAAATCATGAACGTTTCGGTACGATAAGGCCAAAATAACTTCGACAACAATAACGTTATCGTACCGATAATCCGGGAAAGTCGATGACGATAACGATAACGATAATGGAGGCGAAAACCGGCGCAAAACGCCCTTTTTCGATTTTTTTGGGTCGCGTCATCACCACGAGGACCCGTAATACAAGTGAATACAACACCAGCAGAGGGTTCCCAGGATCAACGTATTCCAGGTTGTTGTTCTCACATTAACTCTTCGCCACAATACAATGCAGACAAGCTCCCATAACTCTGGAGTGGAAGAGATACCTCGGTAAAAATAAAACAACCAAAGAATAGTACACATGATAACTGAAGCACATGTCGTACACCTCAGACAAAAATAAAAGTGAGGCCCGTGCACGTAGGTATGAGATACATGCGGTACGCTGTACAAGTCGCCACAGAAACCGAGAAGACCACATACTACCCAGAAGAAATGGACAGGATGAAAAAAAAACAACTCGACGTCGAAAAATCGAAATCAAAATAGGGGAAAAAAAAAAAAACAAAAATCGAAAAGGCACGAGAGATAAAAACTTCAATTCAGGCAAGAAAGCAAGAAATCAGAAAGGAAACACACGAGAGAATGCGCTGTTTTCGCAGATTGCAGGCTCGCACACTACGCGAGGGGTGTAGAACAGAGATAAGAACAAAAAGACAAACATACATACTCCGCTACTAAGAACGCCAGGGAAGCAAAAAAGAGACAAATAGCCAAAACCAAAATGGAAGTCTTAAGACAGGTATTGGCTACCAGGTATACCGGGTATTGTGTATTTATTGTCTACCACGTACGTACGTACATGAAAAAAGGAAGAAATCAACTGATCAGGTTTAATATGCTGTATTATTATTGCGGAGGACTACAGTAAATGGGACCTACGGCACACTAAAATCTACACATTTCCCTATTTTTACTAACAATATTTGGTCGTATTTTCTATGCCCCCCCGTAATAACAGTAGAAGATATGTAGCTGTTAAGTACCAAGGCGCAACGGCAACCACAGCTCAACACAAAATGTATATAATGCCGCACAATGCTATTCGGAAGAACTTGTGTACGTACTCACGAACCCAACCGTCGCCGCCACACAAAAAAAACCAAAAATTCACTTGTCCTTCCTGCCGAGCGCGCTTGACCATACCAATCCGTGCGAACCGTCCAAAAACACGAGGAGGGCATAGACAGTGTCATCTCCCAACCTATTACGCTTTTTCGTTACGACATTCCCAGCCGCTGAGAAAACGCGCTCAGACGCAGCCGACGAAGGAGGAATCGCTAAATAAATTCTTCTCGGCCAATCTAGCCAGGGTTGGGTACGCAAACTGGTGCCGGCACGACCAGCTCAAGTCGTCCTCCCCGGTGCTCTCGTCGTCGTCGTCCTCGTCGTCTTCAAGCCCCTTCTCAAGCGTGAAGCGTTGGAGCTCATGCTCGATCGCCTGCATCCTTGCTGTCAAGGACAGCGGCGGGGCGATAGAGGTTTTGTTGCCGTGTCCCCTGTCCCCCGTGGAGGCGTTCGGCCTTTTATCGTTTTATCGTATCGTTATCGTTGATCGAATTATCGAAACTAATATCGAAATACCGAACTTTTTTCGGTTCGAATAAAAAAAAGAAATTATCGAACGATATATCGAAAGTTTCGGTACTATATCCAACACTAACCGCCACAGTTAGCGAACTCCAGCTAGAGTCTTAGCGTGTCTGAGCGCGACCACCCGAAGATAGCCTCTCTACTGTAGCAAGACTGACCTCGGGTGTGTCGAACGTGCACAAGTGGGGCATGTTGCTGAATAGGCAGCTCCATCCAGAACATTCCATCGCTCTCGTGAGAACATTCCAGCTCTGGCAGCTGGGTGCTGTCCACCAGTACGGCGAGATCGCTCCACCCTTCTACGGCGACGGCATACACCCAGGCATTCAACAGATCTGATTTTTATGGGAGACGTTGGCAGCAAAGTGGCATGGTTCCACGGGGAGAATACGGTAGTTGGGACAAGACATAGTCATCGTGGGCTGGCGTGCGTAGCTAGTACTCCGCGAAGGCACCGATTTAGAAGTTGGGAATTTATACGGAGGGTAGTGTCCGCCGACCTGTGTAGCGACTGGCCTGAACCTCATCAAACTGTATCGAACCAATGCGTTAATCCTGGCGAAACAAGCAAGCAGTGTGCTAAGGGTGTCAACGGCGGTCTACCACATCCTGTTCAAGGATGGTGTCACGACTGTTCTCTGCCATGGTGTTGCTCGATGCTGCGTCTATGCTGTTGATAACTGCTGTGTGTGTGGTATTGCTGTATACACGTACGAAGTATCACACAATTTAGACACTAGATTAATTTACCTGCGGCTGTGTGCTGTTATGTTGACCCTGTCTCCCGCAAACTGGTACTGCTGGTCCCGTTACTTCTGCCATACCACGACTGCCGTAGTATTATTGCTGTACTATCCGCACTGCTGTACGGAGGCGGGACGGAGGCGGCGGCGGCGGCACGAACAGCAAGCAGGACGAGCATCACATGATACTCGTACTGGCAGCTTTGTACACTGTTGCTGTAGTACCTGCAACCCTGATACCTTGCCACTGCTACAGGTTACTATAATACTACTTTTGAATCTACACAAAAAGCCGTATCAAACAAAAGATAGGCATCAAAGCAGCAGCAGCAGCAATAACAGCAGCAGCTCGTCCCCGGAAGAAATACTCACATCATTTCGAACCACACCATACTAAAACTCAACAACACTCAATCAATATATAAATATTTGTGAAATGAAGAAGTTTCGACACGTTGCAACGTCGTATCATTCTCCCTTGTTCGGGTTATTATATAGTATCAGTGCGCAGAATGATTATTTCAAATAGTCCTGTTGACCCGGGCAGCATCCAGGGGAGCCACTGGCGGCCTATATCTTTGACAAGGAATTACATATAGAATACGTGCCGCCGTGCATCTTCCTCAGTGTCTGTTGTAGGCAGAGTGGCCACGTATAGCTATACGACGAAGGATTGGCCAGAACTCTCTGTAGTCTCGGTTAAGTTGTGGTGGAGTGGTAGGACGATGGTAGATTACACAGGAGTCTGTGTCTGGCCAGAAAGGTATACTTGTACTGGTAGGGTTTTGTCAATGTGCAGACGGAAATCATCGAGACGAGCTCCCTGCCGCAGATGAAGGTCAGGCAGGATCATGTTTTTAACAGGTGAGTGCATGCTCCGAGCGTGTCTTACAGATGCGGCGCAAAAAGGTCGCGAAGAATGTACGAGGATCAGGACCGCCTTTCTTCTCACCACCATCCAAAGTCAGCACCACGGGAAGAAGGGGCGCAGCAACATCGGGTCGACGGCGATGAAGGGAGGGAATCACGAAAGGACGTCCTAACGTGGGAACATTCCCACGCCCGGAGCTAAGGAATAGGGGGGGAAACCCACAGGGACGGAATTTTAAGGGGACTTTGGAAGAAGTACACGAGTCGCTTGGTTGGTACAATATCCGCAGATTGATGCGAGCGTGTGTTTGTTTCTCGTTTGGAGAAATGGGGTTAGACAGATTAGGAGTGTTTCCGGGGCAAGGATAAGACCGCCCTCTTGCCCACGAGGAAAAGGATTGTTGTTCTGATTCGGGTTTCAACTACTTTCCCGAGATGCTCCGTGGAGGACGGGGGAGTTTTTATTTTTTTTTCTTTTGCTATCTTGACGAGTATTTGCTGCTCTTCGAGTTTACTTTTAACCTTTGTTGTTTGGGTTTGAAGACATCGAACGTGGGGGGATGTCAGGGCGAGCAGAGGACATTTCACCATTGTAGTTTTAGACCCGGAGTCGTAGTACCTCGGAAGGATAGCATACAAGGGGATCGATTAAACGTGTTTGGGCTCGTAGGGAGCTTGGGGCACGTCGATCACTTGAAAGCACGGACTTGAACCAAACTGAGAACTTGTGAATCCCTGGCACGTGACACTCGCCCCGAACGTCTGCAACGTTTTCTGCACGCTCGTGAGTTACCCGCCTGACCTACCCCTCCGATTAGCCGGATCTCCGCGAGCCCAAACGGGTCAGACCGTAGAGTAAAATGCACGCTTTATTGCCATGCCGCAAGCAATAATAATAGTAGTAGGACAATAAACAGATGTACAAAATCGTGATGCGCATAGGGTCGCTTCCCGTAAACACAACTCACTCTAAATTCGCGAATACGTAGTACGGAGTACCTGCAGCGACAGGTGGACACGCACTGCCATTGGATGGGCGAGAAAAGGGCTATAAAACCATGATTGCTTTTTCACGTTAGATTTTATTGCCTGCGCTTGGCCCAGATAGTCCCGTGCGCATGTCCTTTCAAAAAATTCACTTCCTTCAAATGCTCAACCACTGGCACGCCAGCCACATCCTCGACGTCACGCATGGGTTCCCACAACTGCCGATATTATATGTAGTCATAAATATGTGTGTCCGAAATTTATCTAATACTGCTGCAACCTAAAAAAACGCCGGACCGAACACCCATGTAATGTCCACTTGAGCTCTTGAGATTCAAGAAAATCGAAGCCCAGCTTTGCGGTGCATCAAGCGCATCAGCTTACGCAAGTGTCACACGCTAGAGTAAGATCATATCCAAACTTGTACGCGTTGGGGTATTGAGCGTTGCGGCCAGCCTCCACCACAACGATACTCACTATTTATGTTGCTCCCGAAGCCCGAGGATCTCCACTTGTAGCTCACTCTCCCCAGCTCACACCCCAGCTTGTGCCCAGAGAAGTCCTCCACCCAATGCGGCGAGAAAACCTCACTATTAATCGCACGGGTCATTTGTGCCGACGGCTGCGCCTCTGCAACCCTGTTGTTACCTCTTCCTCCGAACAAAACGAACACCTGGAGAGCTACCAGCAGCGCCTGCCGTGATCGGCCGAACGCGTACATGATGCTTGCCATGTCGTGGCCACCAAGAGTTACCGAGTCGCAGAGCGTCGTGGGTGTCCCTATCCTCTGCACGTTCACGAAAAAATGCAAACAACCACACACATTTGTTGGAGTAGCAGAGACGGCACTACTGTGGATACCTGGTATCAGTTGGAAAGGGTAGCATTAGTTCGGCTTGTTCACGAAAACAATTTGAAACATTCCCAATGACTTCACGGGGCAAGGCCCGGGTGGGGGCGGCGGGGTCGATGGGGAGTGCACAAAGAAAAATGCGTTGTATGGACAAAATACAATTCAATGTCAGCATATAATATGTGGCATGCTATGCCATAGTGCATCATTTTCAATCGGACTCCTGCTCGTTGCGATAGTTCTCGCGGCGAGTGAGTAGTTCGGGTAAAGCATCATAGGGGCGATTATTAATAACTACAATGGTGCAGGTATGGGGTAGTACGTTTGCGATCTTGAAGACAGGAACAGGTGTATTGTGATGCGGTGAACGGTATAGGGTAGTGGTAAGGGTGGTGGTGAGGGACGCAGGTGGTTCTGGCAGCTGGAAAGCAGAGCTTCGCTTCTTCTGATTTGGATCTTCTTATTGATGGCGAGAGCTGAGGAGGTGCTCTGGTAGAGAAGGGAGAGGTAAGGGGGCGGGACTCGACGCCCAGATATTCTCGTCACACTCCACTCCACAAGCTCTCCTAAATTTCTCTTATCTGATGTACTCCTATAGAACTTTCCTATGGCTACCGATCGTTCTTCTGCTAATATAAGACCTTCTCATTTCGTGATCCTATCTGCGTTAAGGAACATTACTCTCGTCTAACGGGTTATCCGCCCTAGGGAACATTCCTAAAAGAACGTTACTGAATATCCGCCGGGTTAATCCATTCTTTAGATTATTCTCGTATTCGCGAGACTACAAGACTGCAACGTAATATCTATATCTATAGCCCTTGAGTGATCTACTCATATCACATTAACCCACCCTGAATAGTCGTATATGCAGACCACAAGATGGTCGGAGGGTGATGACGAAGTTCATCCCAAACGGCCAGGAAAAAGGTGGTCGAAGATGCGGCTATTCGAAACAAAAGAAATGAGGCTACAACCCTCCCCACACCTCGTAATAAGACCCAAACATTACGAAGAGGGGGTGTTCGCTCAGAACAACCACTAAAAGGGAGACTAAAGTAGAGAGAGAGACATAACTCAAAGCGGAAGCGAACTACGACGTGTTTTTTTTTACCTCCGGGTTGTGATACACCTGCTTTTACTACTCTACTGGTGTGTGGGAACCCATACATGCTCTACTGCAGAATTGCGATTGTTCTGTACCCAAGACGGGTGTGTGGTATGTTCAGGGCTTCTGGTACTGTACAAATATATGCCCCCCGAAGTGGGATGCTTATTTCCCCCTTGGAGAGGACGAGCGGCGAGAGCAAGGAGCCAACTGAAGAAACTGCCACAAAATACGACGCCGGCAAGACTCCCGTAAACGCAATTTTTCGGACCGTGTGGTACTCGCTTGTGCTTCGCGTCCTCAATACGTAAGAGTATGTTTTACGGCCGTAATTTTTGAGCGGGGCATCGCAGAAATGCCATTGTTTCGACATTCCTTGATTTATATAGGGCAAATGCCAAACTCATATATACCTGATCCGTTTGAGCCAAAATCAAGTACATTCTAAAATCAAGTAAAAAACGCGCGCCACGAGCGGTGTGATGTCCATGACAACTCGATGAAAAAAAGAATGCGCCTAGAGCATTAAGCGTACCACATTGCCTCCAAAATGTGAATTGTTTGTTTTCTTCAGGGTGTACGTACCACGGGCTCCACTTGGACCTGCAAAGAGTCACTATTAATATGCTTCGCTTGTTTCGCCACGGCGGGAGCGCCACAAGAGTATTTACACTGTGTCTGGCGCCCCCCTCCCGTTGACAGCTATAAAGCTTCCAGACCGTCCTCGCGGAACCGCCTGCTCGGCACGAAATTATCTCGCCGCACCAAACCTGAGACCACCTCGACGCGGGGTGCTGCAGACGAAATGCCGAGTGTCCATGGTGCTGTAACGACTGCTGTGAACATAGACAGAAGAAGACAACAGAGTACACACAACAACTAACTGAAGCACATCGCACACCCCAAAGGAGAAAAAGTGAAACAGCGTACACATGTATGCATGTATATACGTACGACGTACGAGTACAAAGTTTATACGTCAATACAGAAGAATTTCAACCGAGGGAGGGCAGACGCATACGGAGAGAAAACACAGTCTCTCTGATTGGTTCAAAGTTGGCCAAAATCAGTTGAAAGCTAGACAGAGTAGAATCAATCAGGTGTACCTTAGCCAATAGCAGGGCTCTCCTGGTGTGTGTTTTGTAATTGATTTCAGTATGTAACTGTTTTTGGCACGACAGTGGCCAAGTATACCTTATTTTGGCAAAAACACACTTACGTATGTAATAGTGTTTTCGTTTTATCTCTTGATGAATGGCTAATAGAGCAATGAAACTTACATCGACGTTCTCCTTGTTGTTTCTTCAGCGCTGTCTCCACCGAATTTGACCTTGATCGGGAACGACGACTTTTGTATGAAATTTGAGCTAGTAATAGGTAGTTCATGTTTTTGAATTCTTGCGGCTATCTCGGCGAGATCGGGTCGGAATTCAAGTATCCTCATATTTTTTCGAGTACGTACCTATACTTGTTTTAGTCACACTGAGTGTTGTGTGAGCGGTGTCTGGTTCACTGTCCCAATTTTCAACTTCCAGTTCGCAGCGGTTCACGATACGCAAATTTAGAATTGTGTGTCCGTTTTTTTTAGGCTGTCCCAGCTCTTAGTTAGGTCTTACGATATGATAATATCGAAGAAAACGAAGAAAAGAGCTGGGTTCACCACTTTGTAGATATCAATAAAATTCCAGGATTATTCTGATGCCCTGTATAATATTTGCACGTAGGTACTGCGACTATAAAATGCCTAAAAATAACGTGGAGGGGGCGGGGGGGTGGAGGGTGATGTAGCTCCGAGGTCCATGATGTAAAATAGTTCCGCGGTCTACGATGCCAAGCACCATGATTTCGATGTTGGGTTCAATTCCCGGGGTGCAACGCTTGTTGCTTGTATCCGACGATTTTTGACCGTTCAACGATTTCTGACTGTTTGCAGTTCGCGCTTCGCGCTCACGGCCACCCGGCGGCTCCTGCAGAGGGCTAATTATATTTGTGTACCTTGTAGGCGGGAGCAGGGTGCCAAATGGGATCACATCCGGGTGGGATCAGGTCCGGGTGGGATCAGGAGAGCCAAGCAGGGGTCTGTTTTGTTTTCCCGCTTAGCATGGAGAATATTCCAAGAAACTTTTTATCTACAAGTTGGAGAACTATACTGGAAGAAAAACCCAGGGAATGTTTATCTTACTATAAGTGAATAGGCGTACTTAGGAATCGTGATCCGCAGTTTTTTTTTTGCTATCTCGAAACAAACGCGACACATGCAACACAGGCAGCCGTGTTTCTGATCAGGTTTTGACGCAGGTTGGGGTCCGGGTTAGGGTAGGGATTAGGTCTACACCTCTACATTGATCCAACCAGGAAATACAGCCTACCCCTGACAGACCCGTGCTACACAACATATTACAAATTGGAATAGAAGTGAGCTGGGTTCACCACTTTGTAGAAGGAGATAATTTCCAGGAAATTTCCTATGCTCTGTACATGCTTATACGTACACGTAGTACACGTATATTGCGACTACAAATAGCCTAAAAACAACGTGGAGGGTGATATAGCTCCGCGGTCTACAATGCCAGCACCATGATTTGTGCTGCTGGGTTCCGTTCCAGGGCTGCGACGTATTTGTTTCTAAAAACCATACCAAACACTTTCGGGTTTGCTCCCCCCAGTATACCAGCGCAGTACCACCAGTCTAGGATTCCCTAGCCTACCACCAGTCTAGGATTCCCGAGAACTGATTTGGAGCTGTAGCGACCCACCAGTATACCAGCGCAGTACCACCAGTATATGATTCCCTAGAGTACCACCAGTCTAGGATTCCCTAGACTACCACCAGTCTACGATTCCCTAGAACTGATTTGGAGCGGTAGCGACCTACCAGTGCACCAGCGCAGTACCACCAGCCTAGGATTCCCTAGACTGATATAGCGCGGTAGCGACCCACCAGTATACCAGCGCAGTACCACCAATCTAGGATTCCCGAGACTGATTTGGAGCGGGAGCGACTCACTGGCACGCACTAGAGCAGAGGGTGCAGTACTAGTAGCACACGAACGTCACCAACAGGAACAGAACACAAAGATTGTTTATAGACTCCGAATGAGCTTGGGTGCTCGGGAAGCGATTAAAATCAACGAGAGATCCCTCTACTAAATATAGAAAAAATACAAAAAAACTACCAACAACGGCACACAATATCTGCGCTGCCGCAAAAGTGCTCCTAAGGTACGTAACGTATAGGCCTTCAGAAGGACTAGCAGGACGTTGAAGGACGGTATACTCCTGGTGTTTACGTATGTGTACTATATGTTTTACCCTGCATAAAATACGATTGGTACCTTTGCGGACGGGGTAAGGAACCACGTGGGGCTACCGATTTACTTAAAAGAAACCGTAGCGCGGTGTATGGGGCGAATGCATATTTTTGTTCCGAGACACAGGCTCGTAGTTCGGATTTATCAGTGAAGTGCGCAAATGATGCGAGAACATGACATAAGTACGTTGTCTCGGCGCAGGCATACGTGGTTGTAACATGAGCGAATGCCAATGCTGCTCCAAAATGCGCCTTTTCCCAAAAATGGTTTTCAAACTGAGCGAAACTCCGATGATAGTCTTCGGGAGTGCTCTAAATAGTATGCCAGGTACACACGCATTACCCGTTGGCGGTGGGTATATTTAGGAAAGAAAACGGACGTAAAAAAAAAAAAAAAAAAAAAAACAAAAAAACAAACAAGACAGAGACATGCTGCACGGGGGAGGTTGCGTGCGCAGCGGGTGTTTCGGATGCGCTTGAAAGAAAAATAAATAAATAAATAAACAAGCACTACTACTGTACGTGGCAGAACAAAAAATCTGCAGCGTGTGAGTACATTTGTCTGGAAATGTTGCGTACCAGGTATCTACTATGATGTCGGTAAGATCTCAAGGCACGATAAATATTAGATACGAGAGAGAAGACAGGAAGTCAAATACTGTAACACAAAAAAAAAACAAGAACCAAAAAACGCAACAGGTGACGCCATATATTGCGACATTTGTGCAGCATACCAGCACAAAATTGTTTTGGCGCTGGAATATTGTGTACCATTTGGGCAGAATAGTATATGGTTACCACTTGTACTACAGCTGTTAGTAGACTGCAGTTCTATTTACGTCACTGGTATCTTATAAATTTTGAAATACGTCAGCTGTGAGTTCGACATCAGTAATTATTTATTTTTCGATTCGGAAATGCTATCTGACCAAAACAATTAAATAAATTGACCCCAATTTCAATTTAATTATTTCGTACTGGAAATAGAGAGAATTATTTATTTTCCGTCTTCGGGCACACGAAATCGACATAAAATCAATATTTAATTTGAACGGCATGCCGATACAAAATCAACATTTGCAAATCACGCCGAAAAAGAATCAACATTTGCACGGTACGCCGGCACTAAACGATATCCATCGTGCGGGGACATTTTTCATCATTTTGCGCAGCATCGTTGACTAAAATTGGATCGTGCTCGAACTGCGTGTACATACATGAGCAGGAGAGGAGCACAGCGCGCTATCATGTATGGAACGCTGGTATTTTGTTTTAAGAATGATGGAAAAATTACCAAACGAGCAGCATGCCGGTCCATTTTGCAAACGGTTTTCTAAACGGACAGCATGCCGGTTCAATTTGCGAAAGACACGACGACTTTTCAAAACTAGCAGCATACATACCACACTCTGGACAATGGACACAACAATAGTCCATTGCTTCGACAATAGACGAGGGGGGGAATCTATCGATGTATATAATCTGAGACAATAGATTGTGCAAGGTATCTATCGATAGATATTGTCGGCGAGAATAGACTGGTGATATCGTCGATCGATAGACATAGTCTAACACAATAGATGGCGAACTTCGTCCATCGATGGCCATTGCAGGCCACAAGAGAACGTGCGATATGTCGATTGATGGTCATTGCCGGCCACGATAGATTGTGCGAGATGTCTATCGACAGCCATTGGTGACCACAATAGATTGTGCGAGAGGTCTATCGATGTGGCCACTGCGGGCCACAATATATTGTGCAAGAGGTCTATCGACGGCCATTTGCCGGCCACACTAGATTGTACGATATGTCTATCGATGGCCATTGCCGGCAATAATAGATTGTACAAGCTATTCACCGATAGCCATCTCGAGGATATTTTGCACTCATCCCACTATATACGAGGTATGTAATGTTCTGTATGTATGTTCAAGGCGCTTCGCTCAGCAAGGAAAAGTACATCGAATTATTCGAAGCGGACAGAGGTCCATAATTGAATATTGTTTTTTTCATGACTGTAGTTGCAAACTGGCGACTCGATAATGCCAAGAGTCCCGCCGCCATGCTTCAGGAGAAAATAGCTCGGACGCCACATACGCTTCGCGTCGCGGGCGGTTTTCCGCAACCCTCGCTCACATGTCGTACGTACGTACATACCGCAGGCAGGGTACTTATTTTCTTCTTTCGATATTATGCTCTGTGCTTGTACTCGTACGTACGAAAGACAAAGTTCAGCACGGGAGAGCAACACAGCAAAAACAATGAAAATGAAACCGAAAAAATCTGAAGGAAAAAAAATCCCCGTCCCCTTTCGTACACTAATTTATAATTTACTACCTGATTGGAACACGTTACACTAGGCAAAATGAAAAAATGAAAAGAAGAAAACAAACAAACAGCAGAGCTCCTCTCCCTGCCTCGTACGCCACCCGGCCCTCTCGCGACCATCTCGCCACCGACTCGGTCCGGGTGTGAATCTTTCCTCCCTCTCTTCTACAGTGAGCCCCGTCGCCCGCCTCGAGTGAAGCCCGGTGCTCACCGTGGACCTCGTTCGCCAGCTCGACAATGGTGGTGCTCATTCGGGGTACTCCCCTCTTGTGATTTCAGCCCGGTCGCAAAAATAAGCACCGCTTGAATAGTTTCTTACAATCCCGAACGACCCTTGAATAGTCGCACGTACTCTACCAAAAATAAAAAATGGAGGCCAGGCAGAGCCCTATTGATGCATCCCTCGTGTCTCGAGGCACACGCGACGCCTAGGCACAAAAGCGGTGACCGCGCTCCTTGCAACTCTCCCCTTCTACCTGCCGGCAGCACCCGCTAACACCCACGACAGTGCCGGGTTCGCCCGCGCAACCGTGCTCGGAGTACACGCACGCACACGAAACGAAAGAAGAAAAAAAGAAAGAAGCATTGAAAGTACGAAGACAAATGGAGAAACCAAAGACCCGCCGGAAAGGTCCGGCAAGCAGTGGGAGCTCTGAGAGGCCAGGGATGTACCAACGGAGCACGCTCAGAGAGTGAGATCTAAGTACCTGGTAGAGTGAGATCTAAGTACCTGGTAAGTAGTTCTATTCTACGTGGTAATGTGAACCGACGTCATCATGTTGCGCTCTCACGCTCATTTGAAGAAGACATTATATATAGATGTCGCTATTAGTACGGGGGACCATAGTAAATGGGACCAAATTTTGTTTGTAAAAATAGGTAAATATAAAGGTTTTAGTGTGTACCATAGGTCCTGTTTACTGTGGTCCTCCGTAATAATTGAAACTCGCGCACCAAGATGTTGGTAACTGTCATCAACTTGTGTGCTCTGGTAGTTTCGGAAATTGATTCGATTTAGTACCCTTACTTTGTCCTACAGTCTATCAACTCCACTTTGAATAAAACGTAGATCATTAAACTCAAACCACCTTACGCTGAAAATTCTAATGTTTCCGTTTCTCATCTCCAGTTTGTTTGTCCCATACTGAAGCCAAGTAAGAGTTAATTTTTCGGATGCTGCTCATCTTTATTTTAGAATATGTTTTTGTTCGGAAACAAATTCGATTTATGACCCTTACATTGTCTTATATAAACTGCACTTTCAAAAATAATCTGGATGCTAAAAATAAAACCACCTTGACAAGGAAAATTATCAACTTTCCGTTTCTTGACTTGAGGTTTTTGTCTCGTACTGAAATGAAGTATGCCATATGCATATTTTTCGGAGCCCGGCCAACAATCTATCGTGGGTGGCAATGACTGTTGTTGGACACGATCGCGTACCTATTGTTGGCGGCAATAGAAGCTTCGGCGGTCGTCAAGAATGACCATCGACATGCATCATTCCACGGTATACAACAGGTTTGGGTAATAGTCTACTACGAAAACACGCCCGACAATCTATTGTGGGTGACGATGGCTATTGATGGATACAATTGCGTGTATATTGCAGGCGGCAATAGCCAGCGAAAGGCGATCGTTTTGGTCTATTGTTCGAACAATATCTATCACGGTTGCTTCCCCAACATCTATCGTTCAGGACAATGGCCATCTATGGACAACCTTGAGACTCCATTGTTAGGGCAAAGGCATATTGTCTCCATTGCCGAAAATGTGTTGTTCCTTGACAATATCTATCGATAGACAGCGTTGCTAGTCTATTGTCGTTAACAATGTCTATCGATAGAGAGTATTGCCCGTCTATTGTGGTTCACAATGTCGATCGTTAGCCAACGTTGCCAGTCTATTGTCGTTAACAGTATCCAGTGACACACGCTTTTTCGAGGCTACTGCGGCGGCAATGTTCTGTTTCCTTTGTATTGTCCAGGGTATATGCACATCTTACCTCATCTATCTTTCCTGTGCAAAGTTTTTCCGATTAGGAAGCACTATTAATAACACAGAGTATCAACCACAACAACACAGCCGACAATGCAACACACTTAACCCCCATGATGCCCACTGCCTTCTTGAGACACACAACGTTGCAGCCCTCCTTCACGTTATGCCATGCACCGACACTGGTGCTCATCAGGATACACCATGCACTCATTCCATACTGGTGGTGATCACAAGATAAGAATATGACATTGCAGCGGCACAAAATATTGCGTTGCTTAGTAAATCAGAGTGTATTGTAGGCGTGGCATTAGGCTGGTGATGGTGCCCATCGATAGACATTGTTGTCCACCACAATCGATTCGAAACGGTGTCCATCGATAGCAATTGCCGGCCACAATATATTTGAAATGTATGTATCGATAACTATTGCTGGTCACAATAGTTTCAGAAACATATCTATCGATAGCCATTACCGGTCACAGATAGATCAAGAAATGCAGCTATCGATAGCCGTTGCCGGCCACAATAGATCAAGAAATAAATGTGTTCATCGATAGCCACCGTGGACCGCAGTAGATTCTGCAAGCTAACCGTCGATAGCCATTGTTGTCGGTGACAATTGCTTTCAGCCCAGATACTTCAGCACACTCACTCCTGCCTGAACAATATGTTGGGGACGTAACCTATCGATAGATATTACCGACGACAATGGATTGAGGAACGTGCCAATCGATAGCCTTTGCCGACGACAGTAGACCCGTCCATTGCACCAAATTCTATTGCTATTGCAGGGGCCATAGTCTATTGTCCAGGGTGTGCTGACATACGAAAACCAACAAGGGTGCCGACAACGGGTGCAGGTACCGTACTATTAACTGTTATTGCACGGCCAAGGAACGGGGTTGGCGTGCTTATGCCACATGTGTGTGTACCATTGACCATTTGTAGTTGGCCGCGTTTGTTTGAGGAGTTGGAACACCGAATATCTTTTAGTCTCTGCTTAACACCCCCTCGCGCTCAAAATCTGCGAAACTCTGCGTATTCTCCTCCGGTGTGTTTTCTTCCTTAATTCTTGCTTTTTATCTTTCATAGAATGTGTATGTCGCGCCTGTCATATCCAGTAGGGTGACTCATGGCATTGCGTTGTCTACTGTTCGGGGTGGGAATGGATTTGTTTTATTACGGGGGGCCATAGTAAATAGGACCAAATAATGGAGGTAAAAATAGGGAAATATATAGGTTTTAGTGTCTACCGTAGGTCCTATTTATTTACTATGGTCCCCCGTAATAGTACGTTCAAACAAACAAAGGATGGCGCATGGTCGTTATCGGGGAGAAAAAACCTTAAGGAAACAATCAATCCGTGATTGGGAAAAAAAAACTGTGGCACAAAAAAAATCCGTTCTAAATTTGCTGCCTCTCAATAACAAAACAAAAAGCAGTGCCGGCATTGCGATGGTGTGGTGTTGAGCTACAATGGCTGGAAAAAAGTCAGACTTGCTTTGTGCACGACACGTGCTGCAGGACAGCGCATAACCAAGCCCAGAGGGTGGAGTAGTAGCGTAGACGCGGACGCGGAAGCGTGAACGAGTCACACGTTCCTGGGGAGGCCTTGGGATTGGTGACCGGCAGCACGAGAAAGCTGCCCCCCCCTGTGAAACACATCTTGTGCAGATCAAGTCGCAGTATGTGATCCTCCTCTTTTACTGCTGTTGGACACGTGTGGACATGAAGAACATAGATATTCCCAGTGACGTAGTCACTGGGCTCTCAACCAATAAACATTTACGATCCTCAAATCCCTCCTTTTATTCACTATTTTCAAGTCTAATTCCATCGATTTTTAACCATCTCCTCCCTAGAATTTCCCACTTTATCCAAGTGAACCAGAATTTGGCTCTATGGCCTACTCAACTGTCAAAGTCATTTTGTAGCCAAGTAGTTAAGAAACAGAACGTCGCCAGGATTTCACCGACCAATACTTTCTACAAGTAATTTTTTCTCACTCTTTCAATCTGCATTGATGTCAGTATTGTCAAAGGAGGTCACCATGTGTCTTTGAATTTATTTTGAAGCAAATGTCATACGTACACCTCAGTCGGGACACCCGCGGCCACTTCGACAGGCAGCACTTGTATACCTATTATACGAGTACAGACACGTTTGTCCTTGACTGACCGTTTTGTGACATGTACGAGGTCCCCAGGGTATAGCCAAAAAAAGCTGCCACCTGGTGTTTTCGTGCGTGCGTAGGCTCAGGTGTGAAAACGACCGATTGAGAGATGTGATTGAAGCCCACAACTTTCCAAGCTGCGTGATTCTGTGTCAAAACAACCTCCTTGTGGTCAGCCAGACACAGAGCTGCAGCATGCTGCTGCTGCTGCTGCTGCTGAGAGCTTTGGCCGTTGAAGGCTTTAACACTATACGAGTACTTGTACGCGAATACCGTGGGAGAAACAAATCGAGAAACCGAGAGCGGACGATCAAGGATCGTCCAGACGTCCAGGCTCCAGACTCCAGACATACCAGACTCACACACTCACACCACAGGTGGGCGGTCCAACCGAAATGTAACGCCAAACACAAACAAATCATACGGTACAAATTACGCCGCTCGATATATTCATCGATTACCATCAGGCTGCAGGTAGAGCTGGTACCCACGCTAAAACGTTAGTATTAATAATAGTAGCGTCCGTCAACGACGAATAACGAAAAAAACTATCGTGCAGTAGCCGTCGTCAAGGTATATATGAAAGTGCCGTCTCGTGACTCCTGACTCGTGACATCGCATATTTTCGAGAGTTACGAGTATCAACTATTTAATCAGTCGAACTCACAGCTGACGTATTTCAAAAAATTATAAAAACAGCTCGGTTTATCACAAATGCAAAGGTTTCAACATGTTGCAACATCATATCAATATCCCTTGTTCGGGTTATATAGTATCAGTGCGCAGAATGATTATTTAAAATTGTCCCATAGAGAATACGCGCGCTCGGTTTATCACAATACTTGTAAAATTAGGTAAAAATGGAATATAGACGAGGCGTATTACGCAGCTTGCAAAGTTGAGTATCAACTATTTAATCAGTCGAACTCACAGCTGACGTATTTCAAAATTTATAAAATACTTGTAAAATTAGGTAAAAATGGAATATAGACGAGGCGTATTACGCAGCTTGCAAAGTTGACTATCATCAACTATTCAATCAGTCGAACTCACAGCTGACGTATTTCAAAATTTATTTAAAAAAAAAAACACCACCAACACAAGCCATTGGGCATGCTGTACGTCGCGGTGTATGGTAGTAGATCCGGATATACTCGGCGCGTTAGTTTGTCTCAACTGCTGCTCCGCTTTTTCGGGCCCGTTGCTGTGTTGTGTACCGATGCGGGCCTCCGCGCTGTGGATCGCTGCGTGCTGCTCATCTCGCATTGGTGTATTGCCAATATAATCAGCAGCAGCAGCAGAGTGCCCAAAAAAGACGATAGATGTACTACAACAGTAGTAGTATTTATTGTATGATCGCGGTCGCTGCTGTTAGTACTACTGCTGCTGTACTACTGCCGTGTTTACCAACCAATCCCACCGTACCCTCTGATTGTTCATTGTTGGTGTAAAAGCCTCGTAATGCATTTGTGGTGGTTAACGCTTAGCCCACCGAACTGTTTACCTACCTGGTAATTTTTTCATGGTAGGCGGCGATCATCTCGACCCATGCTCGCCGACCAACCCTAAGCCTGCAGATCAGGTCGCAGCTGAGACGAGAACGTCGGGCGTTTCTCTTAAGACAAAGGTGCGAAAGGGCAGGACATCAAGCTATGTTGATACCACCCATATACCACCGTCTGTTTTGGGGTACTGCAAAAGTTCTCTGTTTTTATCGACTCCCTCCCCCTGGCATGGGCCTCGCCTTTTTTTGTTCAATCCTATACAGCACGCGTTTTATTAGCGAAAACGGCAACAAACGACACAGCAACGACATGCGTCTGATCTATGGTATCATATTAGATGTAGTTTGTAGGACGTACTCCTCCGCCGATTCTTTGTTTGGACAACACAGACGTGATACCAACCGTCGGGAGCAACTATATAATTAATCAGTCGAGCTCACAGCTGACATATTTCATAATTTTATCAAAACAGGCACGGTTCGAGATTTTTTGGCAACCATGGTTTCCCAGGTGACGGCGGACGCACATCACACAGTATAGACAGAGATGACCACAGATACACCTGCCCTAAGTCGTATCACCCGTCCATGCGTTGTGCTTGTCGTCCAGGATATGCCTGGTACGTTAGATAGGACCCCCTCACCACAACAGCACACACTGATGAGCGCACGGCTTGTAGCAGTAGCGCCAGCGGCAGCAGCAGTTACTGTAGTAGTGGCCGAGAGCTTTTAGCCGTCGAGATTAGTAGATGCGTCTACGACGTAAACCAAGGAGGTTAGATATGCGGTAGGAGGACTACGACTCCAGCTTTGACAACGGCCGACAGGTAGACCGGGCGTTGTTCAAATTCGAAAACGTTCCCGACACTTTGCAGCAAAATGACTGGAAGGCAGACTTGAAAGAGTCAGAAAAATGTACTTGTATAAAGTATTGGTCGGTGAGTTCTTGGCGACGTTCTGTTTCTTAAGTTATTGACTGGTTGTTTGCGCTGTTGTAGCTGCACAGGTACAACAAGCCCCAGTCCTTCGCGAGCGCGGGTTCGTCGTTCGGTACGATCCTTTCCAGTTTTTATACCATCACGGCGAACTGCTGCTATCGACACCCCGCTAGGTCACCAACAGTGCAGAGACATCGTCGAACTAACGGGCCCACTTCTACCCGAACTTCTCTTGGGGGCCATCGATTCCTTTAATAAACGCATGTTTTCGGGCAATACACGGTGAGTTGTGTTTACTGTAGCGCAGCTCGAAAGATATATATTTTTCGTTGTTATTAAAACAGAACAACGCATATCTGACGGTAACACGCAATCATGTTATCCCGTTCTCTGCGTACAGGTTTCCCTGCGGTGTACGCGACAAGAGGACCCATGTTACGGAACAACACATGTTGACGCCGTGTGGATTACCTCACAAAGATCTCCTCAAAGCGACAGGTTTTCTTCAAAGGCATGATCGAGTGATGTCGGGATTTCGCAAGTATCCACATGATGCTGACGGTGTCCTCGATGGCTTAGGGCCGCTCCTAACGAACCGAAAAAAAAATCACAATACGTGACTTTTTGGCATGCAAAAGATCACGATCCGTGACATTTCAGTTCTAACGAAAAAAGCCGAAAAAAAACGTCGCGTTTCGTGATATTTTTCATCTAGTAAAAATTCCGATATTTCAAACCCAACGTTTTTTTTGGGGTGGAGTCAACTCTCGAGAGTGGCGCACGGCCACGCCGGGCTGGGCCGTCCGCACCTGGCCCAGCCCGTGATATATTCGAATCACGGGCCGAAGCCTGACCCAGCCTGCGAGATTCCGATTTCACCGACCGTCGTCTTCCCGGCCTGGCCTGTGACATCCTCAGGTCATTTTCGCGTTTGTCTTCCAGCAGTGGCTCCTCCTCCTGGAAATTTCGAGGCCACAACCTCCTCGTTAGCCCGCGCCCAGCGGTGTCTTTAGGTAGCCGCCCGTAGGCCACAAGCGACGTACCAAGCAGAGTCTGCCATGCCCCTATACCGACCTTCGGATACCGTTGGTGCGCGTGGGTTGCCTAGTGCCTTGATCAGGCGTATTTTGAGACATGACAAATGTCGTGAATCGTGATTTTGTTTTTTTTAGGGAAAAGCTAAAAACAAATGGCGTCATGAATCGTGATTTTTTCTGTTCGTTAGGAGTGGCCCTTAGTTCTCAGTGTGCACGGGTTTGACGAATCAGACCCGGGCAAGTTGCAAGTCCCAGTAGTCAAACAAGATTCCGGAGGCTGCGTTAGCGAACGGCGTTTGGGTTGGTTACCAGACCATCTCCAGGATACGACAGTTACTGTAGACTGCTGCTTTTCCCGTTCGCGTCAAGGGACATGTTGTCGCGTTGGAATCAAGGAAAGTTCTAAACATATCCGGTTCCGCCCAACGATCTCTTCGCCAGACATAGTTTCTACGCGAACTATTCGTCATCCGTTGCGACTGAGTTGCCTATGGCTGCGACCGGTTTATTGGATATGTTCACAATAGTACTCGCTGGAAAACACAAGACAACGGCGTCCCAGCTTAAGCGCTTGATCGGAGCAGACCGTCGTGGGTGACCTCATTAAATATATGAAGGACGGAAATAATTTGGTCTGCGAGTTTCAGCTCGCACGTGAAGCTGCGTTCAGTCAGCCTAACCTCGATACTTATCCATCTGACGGAAGTTCCTGAGGAAGTTTTTAAGACAGCGTTAACACCAGAAGATCCTTGCAACTCAAGAGGAAGAGAATCGGAGTCGTATACGAACGATAGGCATGAAGACGACATTGCTATGGCCGAGGCCAACGGCGATATCGCGTCGGCGGACGATATGATGGGAGAGCTGAAGTTACGGCAGAAGATGGGGAGGCCTACCTTATTGACACATTTGCCGTCGTTGACTCTGGGGAAGACGCTGCGACGTATGGGGAAGACGCTGCGACGTCTTCGCGACAACGTCCGAGTGTGCTACGAAGATTGGGGCACAATCTCGATCTCAATGCCGTGGCAGCATCTCAAGCTGCTCTGTCTCAAGGAAGGCCGCCACCTGAAGGGACGGAGAATGCTTATGTAGTACTTGTTCCGCATGGCGATATTCTTTCTGACTTTCGCAATAATAATGCCTTGAAGGGGGCATTCGGGCACTTGTCCCCAGCTCTGGAGGACCGCTTGACACAACTCGTCAAAGATGTGTTTATTCGCGAAATGGCTCCGGATTTTGCTCAACCGTCGCGACTCGTCTTGACGGAAAGACAGGGTTATTCTTTTCTGTGCTGCCGCCATCATTTTCAGGCACGAATCTCTATCCAATATGCAGTTCAAACTACACGGGAAAGTGTCCGCGGATGTGGCCGAAAAAATAGCACAGGTGAAGAGCAGGGATCTCATGTCGATGGCGGCAGACCCCTTCAGCAGGGAAAACGTCCAGTGAACATGCCAAGACATTTATGTTTTTGAGAACTTTGCAGGCTAGCTCACCTGGTTCTTTAGGTTGACGGATGATGGGATAAACAAAAAAAACACGAAGTGAAGCTATATCAATGCTGATGCCACCAGGTGAGGTGTTTTTTATCCTGACGAATAGTCCTTCCACTCGTCATGAACTACGGCGGCCATGACATATATCTTTCATCGACATGCCACGAACTGATGCCCGATTCTGTGACGCGGCTAACAACCGTTGCGGACGGCCCTGTTGCATCGGCAACATTATTTCGCGAAACTACCCAATCAAGCGGTTTTCGACCATGTGCTGAGAGTGGGCGCTTCTGACGGTGACGGTAGAACCCTGGGGAAAGTGCCAAAGCATACATTGGCATGACGGGGGAGCAATCAATTCAGGCTCATTCTACACGCACATCTCCTGGTTTGGGTATATAGACATGGCAGCCGCGATCAGCTCCCGGAAGACTTCGTTCGGCACATGTTTAGAAAAATACGCTGCTCTTGCAAAATACGTAGGCCGTGCTATTTGCAATCAACTCATGTCAACTGAGGAACACTTGTCACCTTACGGCACGGTCGAGCTGCCTTGTGAACACACTTTTCACCGCTCTTGCGTGGACGATATTATCCGCCACACGGGAAGTAAGTATTTTCTACAGGTTCTGACGAGAGATGCCTACCACTGATTTCGTGTTATTATGTGGATCAGCGGTCGTGGTATTGTCCCTTCCTGGGTTCGCGCGAATGGTATCACACCAGCCTCTTCCTCGCCAAGTACACGAAGTCCGCGTTGACGACGGTCTGCCCTACGAAGAGAATGGCCTAGCGAACGCTGTGGACGACGGCCCCTTAGAATGTTGGCGTGCGTTCGGTAGACGACAGCAGCAACAAGGTGGATCTGTCCTATTGGTCGCCTTCAGGAGGGACGTCGCTAACGTGACCTATCCACCGTTCATTCCTCCGCCCGGTTGGGGGGTGAGTGTGCTGCAGCTCCGGCAGAGTGATCTTCGCATACCGCAGTCCGGCCTTGTCCAACTCGTCCAAGCGGGCATGTGGAGCGACCTTCGGTAGTGGGCGCGTGATGTCGACTCTGCCGTTGAGCGCGCCTCCACCGGAAGCACCAACGAGAACAGCTTGCCTACTTTGCCTCTGTCGCCACGTTAGTTCGAGCTCTTCCCGCGTTATTTTGGTACACGAACACGGTTGGACGGAACATGGGCGTACGTGAACCCCACCCTCACGGGAAAGGGCACGTCTATCTGTTCTGATGCCGTAGAGCAGCCGTGAGTACGGCCGAGTGAGTGGTTCAAAGTCATCTTTATTTACAAGCTGCGTGATACGGAAGACATGCTCATCGGGCTATTATAATACCGGTGCCGATTTTGATAGGACTGGGCCCTATTGGTAGTCATCACCAGGGTTACTGGAGCCTTTATTGTGACCACATGCTGTTGTGGCGACGAGTTAGTGCAGTATGGGTCCGCCAACAAGACACACCTAATCTGGGCAAGCCTGAGGTTCTTATTATTGGGGCGCCATCTTCAAACAACCGGGTTCACCACTTCTGAACCGTTTTTCTTATCCCAATTTTCTTAGCGTTCTCCAAAACTTGAGCATTATGTTCTTATTGGGCACTTGCTGCGACCTAATACCTCGTGCAGCGGGATAGCCTCGTCTTTTTGGCCAATCCTGAACTTCGTGTGCAGGATCTCACTGGGATCCGCGTGAAGTGCAACTGCACGCTGTGGGCTATACTTACTTAGATCTCGATCTCTGAGCGTGCTCGGTTGGTACATACCTGGCCTCTCAGAGCTCCCACTTGGGAATCGCATCCGTTTATTACTTGCCGGACCGTTCCAGCGAGTCTTTGTTTTCTCCATTTCTCGTCGTACTTTCAGTCCTTCTTTCCTTTTGTCTTCTTTCGTTTCGTGTGCGTGCATGTACTCCGAGCACGGTTTCGCGGGCGAACCCGGCACCGTCGCGGGTGTCAGCGGATGCTGGCGAGTAGAGGGGGAGTTGCAAGGAGCGCGGTCGCCGCTTTCGTGCCTAGGCGTCGCGTGTGTATCGAGACACGAGGGATGCATCAATAGGCTTTGTCTGGCCTCCATTTACGATTTTGGATAGAGTACGTACGAGTATTTAAGGGTCGTTCGGGATTGTAAGATAATATTTAAGCGGTGCTTATTTTCGCGAGCGGGCTGAGAGTCACAAGAGGGAGGTACCCCGAATGAGCACCAACATTGTCGAGCTTGCGTCGAGGTCCACGGTGAGCACCGGGCTTCACGCGAGGCGGGTGACGGGGCTCACTGTGGAAGAGGGGGAGGGAAGCTTTACCCGGACTGAATCGGTGGCGAGATGGTCGCGAGAGGGGCGGGCGGCGTACGAGGCTGAGAGAGAAGCTCTCTGCTGTAAGATTTTTCCATTTTTCCATTTTTTTTTTTTGCCTGGTGTAAGGTGTTCCACTCAGGTAGTAAATTATTACACGAAAAGGGACGGGGATTTTTTTCTTTTAGAATTTTTCGGTTTAATTTTCGTTGTTTTTGCTGTGTTGCTGTGCCGTTCTGTGCTGTATGTTTCGTACATACGAGTACAAAGACACAGAGCACATCGAAAGAAGAAAATAAGTACCCTACCTGGGGTATGTACGTGTGTACGACGTGTGAGCGAGCGTAGGGGAAAACCGCCCGCGACGCGAAGAGTGTGTGGCGTCCGAGCTGTTTTCTCCTGAAGCATGGCGGCGGGACTCTTGGCATTATCAAGTCGACAGTTTGCAGCTACTATAATGAAAAAAACCAAGGCTTATCACAGTGACTGAGAATCGTGACTGGACGGGACTGGACAGATTGTACTCGTTTGGCGGGAAAAAAAAATGAAAACGGGACGGTAAAATGAGGACATAAAAAGTTGGCGGGACGGGACAGGACGGGACAGCGGGTGCCAAATTCCTCGACGGGAAGGGACGGTAAAAGTCAACGGGGCTGATTTTCACGACGGGACGGGACGGTAAATGTTTTTCCCCCCAGCGGGACGGGACGGTAAAAGTTTTTTTCCTCGGCGGGACGGGACGATAAATATATTTTTTCTCGGCGGGACGGGACGGTATATATTGTTTCCCACGGCGGGACGGGACCGTAATTTTCTTTTTCTTCGGCGAAGCAGGACGGTAAATATATTTTTCTTCTTTCCCGCCGCAAGGTCGGCGCGGTTGTACGTGAACAATTTCCCGCACACTGCTGGTTCCGCGAAGGGAGCCGTCCCGACGCAGACGTTTTCTTCTCGACCCGACGCAGCCCAAGCCCCGAGAAGTGCTGCCACTACACGGGCGACGTCTTCTGATTTCATTCGCCCTTGCCCCAAGCACTGTTATTGCGTTGCCAGCTCGTGGTGTGGCTGTTCTGATGGTTGTGCTTGCGCTGTGTTACTGGTGGTGGACGTGGAGGTGGAGGTGGTGGTGATAGTGCCGTTGCTGGTCGATCGACCCCGCCCCGGAGATAGGCATCCATGGTGCCCGTGCCGGTCACACCGAAGATGTTAGGAGACAGCACTTTCACTCCTTGACAGACAGCAACTTGCATTGACATTGACATGCTTTGACTGACACCAAACTACTAGGTTTTAATGGGTAACACTTGGCCCTACATCCTTGACAGCGCACGTTTTGCGTCCCGCTTGATGGCATGTCTCCTGAAATATGTTTGGGCCACACCAGTACTGGTGTGATCGTGAGTTGAGTGGTCTCTGTGCTGTTTCTGTGTGGTGGCGAGCCTGTGGCAGGTGTTGTGTTATGATACTCTGCATGCAGTTGCGAATGGAAATATGAAGTATGAAGATTCTTTAAAAAAATGAAAAGAAAAAAAAAAACACCACCAGGTATACACTTAAACAAGTATGAAGGACACACACATCTTCACATTAAACCGTTCTTCTACTCGTCGACATCCAGCAAGCCCAGTGTCCGTGCTGATTCTTCACCCTAGAAAGATACGAACTCTGTGGTCACAGACTATGACACAGAGATAACACACTGTAATGAATTAATAGCCTACGCAATACCATGCCTTCGAACTAGGTGCGGCCGACACAACATACATACATACGCCAGCAACCAAAATACACCATAGAGAAAGAGAAGCAACGAAGAGACCAAACCGAAAAAGAAAAAGAAAAAGAAAAGGAGAAGAATCCCAAATATATAAATAAAATGGGAAGCCAAAGCTCAGACAGATACTTACCTCGACCATGAGCCAACAGGGACGTGCAAGGGGGAAGGTACGAGAAGGAAAAAGGGATCTCCAAAGACTAAGGGGGAGTCTTCCGTTGATCCCTCGGTGGCTTTGAACACTCTCAGGTCCTCAGCAATGACCTTAGGCCAAGTCTTGGGCTGTCCGCCTGGTTTCGGGCTCTCCCCTCCAGCGATCGTCCCGAACATCAACCGACTGGGCAATCGCCCCTCATGTTGCCGCACCAGAGCCCCCGCAAAGAAGAGTCGCCGTTTACGGATGGTCGTTTCGATACTTTCGCATCGTGTTATCCTGAGCGCCTTCGCATACGAGAGGGTGGTGTGGTCGGTGCGTAGTCAGCGCTGGATACCAATGACTCGCAGAAGGACTTCGTGGTGGGCTGATCGAAGCTTGGCGAAGTGGTCCCCATTGAGGGTCCACGTCACGCAACCGTTCAGCCAGGTCTCAATCACCTCGGCCTTCAGCATCCGGACGTTCAGACTAAGCGGTGCGTTCGTCCTATCGTACAGTTCCGGACCATACCGTTTGAGGCATGCCCGCTTCAGACGGGTTCGTCGCTCACTTTCGAAGGAGAGGTCAGCGTTCTCGTGGATAATGCCTCCTAGGTATAAAAACTGGGTCTGTTTATACTTTTGGCCTGCAGCTTCGATCGCGAGCGCTGAGGTGGTAAACGTCTGATCCGGTGTTCGTAGGAGTATCGTCTCTGTCGTCTTCTCGGATACCGTGAGACCTACTGCTTCGAAGACAGTCACGATGACTGTCATCATTCTTGCAAGGCCTTCCGCCGACTTCGAGACTATTCCCGCGTCGTCTGCATACAACATGCTCCACACAGCCCTTTGCACGCATGCCAACGGTTCCTCTTTTCCGACAACCCTGTCCTCTTCGAGATGAACCAAATCCCTTACGATGCATTCGTCTTTGCTGAAGCGTACCAGCACGAGGTGTATCGCAGCGGCGAAGAACACGTTGAACAATAACGGCGATCGTACGCAGCCTTGCCTCAGCCCCTGGGTTACATTGAACCAGTCCGAGTGTTCACCGTCATCCGCACGCACGCGAGCCCGCATGCCTTCTTGAAAATTGCGAATGATTGTGAGCATCTTGGTTGGTACACCAAGGCGTGCGAGTACCCCCCACAACAGTTCTCGGTCGATAGAGTCGTACGCTTTCTGCAGGTCGATGAAGCACATGCACAGGGGGATTTTCTTCTGTCGTCCGAGCTCCTGAAACTAGCGCACGACGAACAGCATGTCGACTGTTGACCGTGCGGGGCGGAAGCCGCACTGTTCTTCAGGGAGTATATGCTCGGTCTCGCAGTAGCTGCTTAGACGGGACGCAACGATTTTCAGCAACATCTTGCCTGCGTAAGCAACAAGCGAAATACCTCTGTAGTTGTTGCAATCAGTTCTATCCTTCTTTTGTGAAGGGTTTTTATGATCACATCTAGATTATTTCCATTGCCGGGGGACTTCTCCCGTTACCCAAACGTTAACAAGGATACTGTGAAAATACTGCACGAAAGAGTCACCCCACGGTAGGGGTTGCACTTTTTGGGCGAAAGGTTTCTGACCAATTGAGTTCCTTAAGTGAGCAACTACCAGTTAGGAAGAAAACAATTACTCGTATACTCGTTTTAGGACTAGTGCCTACAAGTGCCGGTCGGATGGCCCGAACGAATTTCTTCCAAGTATTGTATCGGGTGAGAAAATGAGTTCCTAATGTGAGGGACTCAGGAACGTCGGGTGCATCCCTACTGTGGGATGGCTCGAAAGCGGGGTGGTCAAGTTTCAGTACTTCGACCGGGAGACTATCTGGTTCAACGGCTTTCCAGTTTGACATACCCTTCACTGCTTCCATCATCTCGTCAATGGATGGTTCATTTCCAAGGGATAGTTTCAGCGGTCGTGGTGACACTAGGTCGATGATCGTGGGGTGAAGTTTCAGCGATTTCGTGTTCAATAGTTTGTGGTAGTGCTCCGCCCATCTTTCACGAATTCGCGCTTGATCCCGCGACAGCGTGCCATCCTCGTCCATGATAAACTGTTCACTCCTCGCTTTCGTACCTTGCAACCCTAACGTACTCTTCAGGTGCTTGTAGAATCCTCGTTGATCGGAACTCGGTGGAATCTCTCGGTTTCAGCGAAGTACTCTTCAAATACGCATTGACACCTGCGGCGACCGCTTCCTGCTGATTCGCACAGGCGGATCTCAACTTCTTCCACGCTGTACTATCTCGGGAGTAGACACACAAGAGCTGTCTCGCATCCTCCCTCGCTGTCCATGCTACTTTGAAAGCGGCCAACGTTTCGGGGGTCTCACACCAACCGTTTCGGTGGTGGCGACGTGGTGGAGGTGGCACCTCTGTCTCAACAGCATTCATGACAGTTGTGTGTGGTGAAAAACTCAACCATGCCAGACGTGTTACGAGGCTGGGTAGGTTGATTAAGAGTGGAAACGACCCTCTCGACTATTCGGTGTCGACGCTCTCCGTCGGATAGGAAAGGCTGCCTGTCGAATACTCGGCGTTTTGGGGGTTTCAGCAATCTTCGGTTAGACGAAAAGTGACCACTAAATCGGACCTTGATGTACACGATGTTATGGTCTGAATCAGCCTTAGCAGGTGGTGAGGGCTGTGGGACGACTGTACCAATATGTACTCTACGTCGGTGGACTTGACGAGTTAGGATGTAGTCGATTCCCTTACGATCATTCAGGCTGGTGCCGTTGTATGTATTCGATATTCCGCCCTTGCGCGTGCTAAAAAATGTGTTGGTGAGCGCTAGCTTGCAACTGGTAGCGAACGACAAAAGCCGTTTGCCGTTATCACTACGAACATCTCGTCCGTATGCTCCGAGCACCCTACATTCATCATCCCCGCACCCTTCTATCCTCCCCACAGTACGCCCATTGTCATCTACAAGCACAAACATACACTCTTTAGCAGGAATCTGCTCGACCAGGTCCTCCACCTTTCGCCAGAACATGCCTTTCTGCTTGGCATCTTTGGTACAATCAGTCGGGTCGTACGCAACGACGAAATTAACCGCATCACACCGACCGTCCAACTCAAAGAGCATAGACATAAGTCGTTCGTCAATAAACTGCTGAGTGAACTTAGACGTACAGGGCATATTGAGTCTTTCACTGCTAAACCTACCCCATACAATACTCCCTGAAGAACAGTGCGACTTCCGCCCCGCACGGTCAACAGTCGATATGCTGTTCGTCGTGCGCTAGTTGCAGGAGCTCGGACGACAGAAGAAAATCCCCCTGTACATGTGCTTCATCGACCTGCAGAAAGCGTACGACTCTATCGACCGAGAACTGTTGTGGGGGGTACTCACACGCCTTGGTGTACCAACCAAGATGCTCACAATCATTCGCAATTTTCAAGAAGGCATGCGGGCTCGCGTGCGTGCGGATGACGGTGAACACTCGGGCTGGTTCAATGTAACCCAGGGGCTGCGGCAAGGCTGCGTACGATCGCCGTTACTGTTCAACGTGTTCTTCGCCGCTGCGATACACATCGTGCTGGTACGCCTCAGCAAAGACTGAAGCACCGTAACGGATTTAGTTCATCTCGAAGAGGACAGGGTTGTCGGAAAAGAGGAACCGTTGGCATGCGTGCAAAGGGCTGTGTGGAGCATGTTGTATGCAGACGACGCGGGAATAGTCTCGAAGTCGGCGGAAGGCCTTGCAAGAATGATGACAGTCATCGTGACTGTCTTCGAAGCAGTAGGTCTCACGGTATCCGAGAAGACGACAGAGACGATACTCCTACGAACACCGGATCAGACGTTTACCACCTCAGCGCTCGCGATCGAAGCTGCAGGCCAAAAGTATAAACAGACGACCCAGTTTCTATACTTAGGAGGCATTATCCACGAGAACGCTGACCTCTCCTTCGAAAGTGAGCGACGAATCCGTCTGAAGCGGGATGCCTCAAACGGTATGGTCCGGAACTGTACGATAGGACGAACGCACCGCTTAGTCTGAACGTCCGGATGCTGAAGGCCGAGGTGATTGAGACCTTGCTGTACGGTTGCGTGACGTGGACCCTCAATGGAGACCACTTCGCCAAGCTTCGATCAGCCCACCACGAAGTCCTTCTGCGAGTCATTGGTATCCAGCGCTGACTACGCACCGACCACACCACCCTCTCGTATGCGAAGGCGCTCAGGATAACACGATGCGAAAGTATCGAAACGACCATCCGTAAACGGCGACTCTTCTTTGCGGGGGCTCTGGTGCGGCAACACGAGGGGCGATTGCCCAGTCGGTTGATGTTCGGGACGATCGCTGGTGGGGGGAGCCCGAAACCAGGCGGGCAGCCCAAGACTTGGCCTGGGGCCATTGCTGAGGACCTGAGAGTGTTCAAAGCCACCGAGGGATCAACGGAAGACTCCCCCTTAGTCTTTGGAGTTGGGACCGCACTGTGGCTCACTGCAGCAAAATAGACGGGAAAGTGGTACCGGGGAATCCTCGAAGCAGTTGAACAGTTCATGGGCAGGTGGCACGAGGCTGAGGCAAAGCTGAGTAGACAGCGCCGTGCATCCGCTGCGGGTAGTGTTAGAGGGAATGAGGGGAGGGGTAACAGCAGGAGGGGTAGAAGGAACACCGTACAAGTGTATGGGGGCAGGGGGGGGAACAGGAGGAGTAGAAGGGAAACCGCGGTAGAAGAGAGTAGAAAAGAGACCGCAGATAGGGTAGCAAGGTACCAGGCCGACTAATAGGTTGGACGTTTCTTTGCTACTCGTACCGCCGACTGCTTCGGCCGTTCGGTATCTATTGGCTTGTTGCTTTGATTGTTTTGCATGAATTAACTTTCCCCTATATTTTCCCCTTCTTATCCTTATGACAGAAGTACTACATAGTGGGTGGGTGACGAGCGTATTTTGGCCCACTCATTATTTCTCTTTTTACTTAGTTAAGTGTTCACCGGGATGCATATTATAGTTCCCTTTTTCCTTCTCGTTTCTTCCCCCTTGCACGTCCCTTTTGACTCATGCTCGGGGTAAGTATGTGTCTGAGCTTTGGCTTCCCATTTTATTTATATATTTGGGATTCTTCTCCTTTTCTTTTTCGTTTTCGGTTTGGTTTCTTTGTTGCTTCTCTTTCTTTATGGTGTATTTTGGTTGCTAGCGTATGTGTGTGTGTGTGTGTGTGTTCTTCACATTAAACCGTTCTTCTACTCGTCGACATCCAGCAAACCCAGTGTCCGTGCTGATTCTTCACCCTAGAAAGATACGAACTCTGTGGTCACAGACTACGCCACAGAGATAACACACCGTAATGCATTAATAGCCTACGCAATACCATGCCTTCGCACTAGGTGCGGCCGACACAACATACAGACATACGCCAGCAACCAAAATACACCATAAAGAAAGAGAAGCAACGAAGAAACCAAACCGAAGAAGAACAAGAAAAAGAAAAAGAAAAAATGTATGTATGTATGTTGTGTCGGCCGCACCTATTCATAGTGCGAAGGCATGGTATTGCGTAGGCTATTAATGCATTACGGTGTGTTATCTCTGTGGCGTAGTCTGTGACCACAGAGCTCGTATCTTTCTAGGGTGAAGAATCAGCACGGACGCTGGGCTTGCTGGTTGTCGACGAGTAGAAGAACGGTTTAATGTGAAGAACACACACACGCAACCCTTGTCTCCCTGCTGTTTTTTCCTGACCTGAACAAAACAATTGGTATCCAGCTGCACGAAATCTCGTGTTGCCTGACCGTCGGATTTCCTGCAGACCAATGAAGTCACAACCGAGTTGCCGTCCTTTCGCAAGTACGCACTCGTCATGCCCGTACCCGTTCTTCCCCTTTACGGCCAGGGTACGCACATCGTAGGTCGCTACCACCACAAGTGCCGCCTTCCACCTCTTACGAGCCTCGCGCGCTGCTTTTTTAGCCAGCCGACGAGAGGCTCGTCCCGTCCTCTTTTTTTTTTTGCTTTTTTAGTCTCTTCTTTTTCTCTATGATAATATTGGCTCTCCGCTTTGTAGCCCGGTTCGCGCCTTGGTTTCCGTTGGTTGCATGCACCCGTCCCAGCCAACTCCGACACCCCCATCCTTCCTGTCGCGCTTGCGTACCCACGCGGTGGCCAGCCTCTCCTCTCCCCAAGTTGCTCAGGCAGCGCTCTCTGCTGTGGTGATGTACCCGTTCTGTCTCGGGGATGAACTCCTCGGCATCCGGGTTAAAAATAAAACTCATCACCACCACCCCTCGCGGTCCTTAGAGTGAACAGTTCACGCGCCAGACCGCGCGAGGTTCCCTCTCTACCCAGCCCGAGGCTCGATGCCCGTGTGGCTGCTGCTTGACCGCTGTAAGTCCTTGCGGGCTTCCTCGGCCCACCCCAAGGACGGGGCAGGCCCGAGAGGAAGGAAGTGAAGAACACACACACATTTGCTTGAAATCGATCATAATCTATCAACGTTTCGAGAAACGAGAGGAAAAAAAAAAAGTTCAACTTAATCGTATTGTACTATGATTAAAATAGGTGACACATAAGTAAGATTCTCATCTTGCTACTGCTGTACAAAGTAGGCCTTTGGTAAACCCTCGTCAGAAATCGACTGTCAGGAGGGCGATCGCACCGGCGCAAACGGAACGGAAGAGGGACTGCGAACGGAAAATAGCGGTTCGTTGAGACTACTGCTGCGACGAGGCTAGGAAGCTGCTGCGGGTGCAGCCCGAAAAATAGTACATGTAAAACCAAATGACTCGGAAATAAAAAAATGAAAGCCTCTCATGATGCTCTCAGGGTGACAGCAGGGGAGGGTCGAAGAAGCCTGTGAGAAGCAGGTTCGTCTTGCTCAGCGGTGACCAGTCTTGCCGACGTCGCCGAAAGTGATGAGGGGATGCAGATATATATAGCTGGTAAGGAGCACAGGGATGTCGATGCTGGGTAGAGCACGGTTAGGGGTGTGAATGGATTCGTCTTAGACCTATGCCAATGACAACCCGAAGTATCAATAATAAGTTTGAAGTCGAAAGATACCCGCCAAAAAATTCTAGAACACGCTTCCTATGGATCGGCGTCCCCGGTGGCTTGGTAGGTGGTCCGCCTGCCTGTCAAGATCAATTTCGTGGGTTCAAGTCCCACCGAGTGCATGCTCATAGGGACTTTGTCATGCATAAAAAATTGATAAGCGGAAAGCGCGAAAGCGTGAGTTGGCTACATTCGATGAAAATCGACGAGCAGTGGGAATGCTGAACCCTATGCGCGAAAAAAAAATATAGGCACGTACCGGGGGGGAGAAGGGACGACACCTGTGACCACGGCTTGTCCAGAAGATCGTCGAGGGTAACAGCTCGTACGAGTGGGCTGGGAAGTAAAAGTGATGGATAAACATTTTCCCCCTTTTTTCCCATAGCGGCGGTACGAGGATATTTTCGGGTGTTTTTTTTAAGCAATATTTTTGAAAAAAATCTTTCGAACTTCGCGTTTCCAAACAAACTTTGCCACCAAACGATCCGTTATATGATGCTGCCTCTCAAAAATAAAGCAAGAAGCAGTGCCGGCATCGATGGTGCGGCGTTGAGCTTGTGTTAAGAAGGTGACGAAATCAGTGTATTGGCATCATCAATGTTCTGTAGCGAATGTACAGCTCCATGTTAGCACTTGCTGCAGCGCCACAACGGAAAAATCTGCTTATGGGCTAGATCCGATGATGGCGGAAGGAGTCGTGATGGGGTCTCGATGAAAATGACGTTTCTGCTCTCCATGATGCGCCTGGTGACTGGATTGTAGACGCGATAACTCTTGCTGTTGTTGCTGTATCCCACTAGTCGCCCTTCTACCGCCTTGAGCTCGAGTTTTTTCGAGTACGTCTCGATGTGGACGAAGGCCCTGGCACCGATGACTCGAAGAAGCCGAAGATCCGGCTCTGCTCCGTGCAGCATCTTGTACGGGGACTGCATGCCAATCGCAGAATGTGGCGCCCTGTTCCCCAGGAACGCCGCCGTAAACATCAATTCTCCCCAGAGAAGTTTTGGCAGCCCGCTATCGGCGAGCATGCACCGCACCATAGCTGCGAGAGTTCTTCCAACACGCTCGGACATACCGATTTGCTGCGGCGTGTTGGTGCTGGCGAATTCTAGCGATACCCCCGTCTGGAGACAGTAGTTCTGGAACTCCTTGCCGGTGAACTCGCCCCCTTTGTCAGCCCTTAAACGCTCCACACGGAAACCACTGGGGATCACCACAGACAGTACGAACATCTGAAACGAGCTGAGAGCGTCGTGCTTGGACTTCATCAGATAGGTCTCCGTCCACTTGGTGTACTCGTCGGAGATCTTGGTGTCGTACTTGTAACCTCCGAGTGCTTCTGGCGTTAAAGGCCCCATCAGGTCTACGAAAACCAGCTAGAAAGGGAGCTTGGCTTTATGATCAGCCGTCTTCGGGTGAGCTAGCTGGTGACTCTTTCCGACCGCACACACGTCGCAGTCTGGAACGGTCCCGTCGAAGCTCACCCCGTTGTTGTCCAGGTTCTTCAGGAGATCTAGGCTCTTGCGATTGAGATGCCCTAGTCTCCGATGCCACAAGTTGGCACTAGCCGCAGCCTGCATTGCCAGCCCCGGCCTGTCGATCTCGTCCTCAAGATCCAGCGAGAAAGAGTAGAGACCGGACCCCAGCTCTTGAAGTGGAAGTGTGAAGGTGTCTGTCTCCAGCCTTGGGGTGTTCCTGTCAAAAATTGATACGACACCGCTTCGAGCCGCTTGTTTTACCGAGAACAGGTTACGCCCTAGGCCGGGCACAACCAGACATGAAAGTTGGACTAAACGCTGTACTCCTTTGTCGTCGGTTACGTAACCCCGGAGAAGCCCCTGCGCTGTACCAATCAATTCTCCCCCCCCGGCGGTTGAGATTGCTTTCGGCATATCCAAGACCTTGACGTTCTTCAACCTGTCACGCAGTCTGGGGATGATAGCATCATCGAAATAGTGTCCAGACGCGCCACTGTCCACCAGCACATTCACGGACGTGTTGCTGCAGTGGGCTTGCCACCCCGCGGTAGGACCAGCCGTGAGAGCCAATCCTTTCTCCGTACGGGTGATTCCCTTAAACATTTCGGGCTGCCCATTGGTGTTCGTCGAGACCATGCGGGCATAAAGGGAGTCACCGAATAGGAGCCACAGATAGTGAAATATGGCCACCATCACTAGAGCACGGGTGATCGCAGCCAAAATCCCGAGGATGCGGCCTCGAAGCTGCAGTTTCTGGACTGGTCCTTCCTCGATCATGAAGGCCGATCCGTTAGTCTCTTCTCCGCTGATACCGCCGAAGGATCCAAACAGCCCGCTGGAGTCGACTGATTCATCTTTTGGCCCGAAAGGCCAGAAAGCTTCCTCCTCCACGGGCGCTTCCACCGCGGAAAATGAGATAGGGTGGTTGGGGTCATAAGAAGCGACATAATTCGCGCTCCCGTTGTTTGCACTGTTGCTGCGTTGTTGATGCTGCATACGGCAATCTGCGTCGCTGTGTGTTGTGGACTTATGGAAAGAACACCGCTGCTTTCCATCGCCCCCTCTCCTCCCGTTTCCGGGTGCTTCTTTCGCGTGGCGAGACGCGTGCTGTGGTCGTTGAATTTGTTGGCCCCATTGATTTGACCCACGCCGGTGCTCCTTGTCTTTCAAGACGGCACAGTCTTGTATGGTGTGTCCGACTCCTTTGCAGTAGGTGCACTGCACGTCCCTACCGTTGTGTCCTGCCACCTGCATGGCGATGCCACGACCTGCGACCGGCTTGACGCTGGAAGGGCGCGAAAGTTTGTCGACGTACATGGTGTGTACCATGTGCCGGATGTCGTCCAAACCAAAATCCCGCCTCTCGTAGCTGGCGGTTAGTACTCTCTCGTATTCAATGGGAAGAGCACGTAAAATAATGTCCTCCTACCTCTCGTCGTGGACCGTCTGGCCCATTTCCTGGAGTAGGTCACGGCATTCGTCTAGGACGAAAAAGAAGTCGTCCGGATCTTGCCCGGGCTCCATCTTGGTGCTGACGAGCTTCTCATGGCACGCTCTTCTGGCCTTCTTAGTGTGGCCGTTGTATTTTTCAGTGAGAGCTTTCCACGCCGCCTGTCCGAGCCCCGTTCCATCTTCTGACCGCTTGCCCTCAAACCTTTTAATGGTGTTGTTGGCGGAGCCGGATGTAGTGAGGAGTAGCACACTCCAGAAATCTTGGTTTGCTTGAATCCATGTCCGCTCAGCAATGGCATTAAGCGACGATGTGCCGGCGCTGCCCAGTCTAGATGACGGCTGGAGCTTGCCTTGAAACACCTCGAAGACGGGTTTGCTGTAGAGCGAAAGGCAGACGCGAAGCTTGGTCTTGTATTCGTGGAAAGTATCCTTGTTCCTGCCGGCGAACACCGGGCAGTTCTTGATAACTGCCTGAGTGTTGTTGGACGCCACGCCCTCCATGGCGAATACTCGCACTTAGTGCGAAAGGCAGATGTGTTCCTCCTTCGGCGATATATAGATACCAATATAATATAGTAAAAACGCGAACCCGAGTCTCGGTCGAAGTGTTGAAAAAACCACGTGCCGGAGCTTGTGTCAGGTTGCTATAATCACGCTGGACTGCTGTGTGTAACAGTGCCGATTACGCTGAACTGCTGTGTGTAACAGTGATAATCACGCTGAACTGCTGTGTGTAACAGTGTCAGTGTTAAAAAGAAGCGCCCCCGAGTATGTGACGCTGAACTGCTGTGTGTAAAATCCTTAGCTGCTGCTATAAGGCTCCGGAGGAACATGATGAAGGAGCTGGGATTCGGCACGCGCTTTGACTGCGTACCACTGTACATCGACAACACCTCGGCTCTGCACGTGGCCGGGAACCGAACCTACAGCTCGCGAGTCAAGCATGTGGCTCTGCGGTATTTTTTCATCCAGGAGCTGGTCCAGGAGGGAAGAATCTCCATCCACTACGTCAAGACGGAGGACCAACTCGCTGACATCGGCACCAAGTATCTCAGTAAGCACAGGCACCGCTATCTCCTCAAGCTGGTCAACGAGTTCAAGGTCTGAAGTAGATAAATCTGGTTTTATTATTCATATTATTTTATTGTTTGTATTTTCTTGATACGTTCGCGCGAATGGGGGAGTTGTTCGGGAGTCAGTGTTGCACACGATATACTTCAAACCATTCCTTTGCCTTCTGAAAGACAGTTATCACAACGAGTGGCTTGAATGGGTCTTTGATGCGTTTCCATCGATATGATCCTTAATGCGTTTCGATCGATATTTTTCTTGATTCAGAGTGACTTTGTAGTATACACATGCATTACGTTGCATTGTCAAACTCACCAGTGAAAGAAGACACCAGTTCCAACGAGGCTTTATTGCAGAAGGCATACGCTAGGTCTAACCCGACGGTGGAGGTTTTAAGTAACGAGGGAATTGATTTACGGCATTGCAGCTGTATTTGAGACTCGACATCCATTGAGGGGGAGTGTTGAGAAGTTGACGAAGTCAGTGTATTGGCATTATCAATGTTCTGTAGCGAATGTACAGCTCCATGTTAGCACTTGCTGCAGCGCCACAGCAGTAGCAGGAAACCTACAGAGTTGCTCATCGGTACGACAAGTGTGCTTGGTGGGTGTGTTGGAATGTTACGCTTGTACAGACTATCTGCATGTGTTGAAGCTGTTGGTTGGTTTGGGTTCCACCGCGTTATTTCAGGTTGCGCCGCATTTCTTTGTGTAACGTACCTACCGGATATCCACGAGTACAGAGTTCGTAGTCGGAATTCCTAGCTCAGTTCTTCGTCTGGCTTCCCTGCGTTTGTCTACGTGGTTTGTCTACCCTTCCCTGGTTGCAACGTCTAGCTCTACCAAGCGGCTCTACTGCATTGACGCAGGACGAGCGTCATCGCTGGTATCATCAAGTTAATTTATATGAAGTGAAGTGAAGCGAACCTTCTAAGCGTTATCAACTTCTCACATCCTCGACACAGCGTGTCTGCTCGGTCAGTCTAACGATTACCAGCACCAGCCTTTGCAGCCTACTGCGAAGTACCATCTGGTGGTATCTTTAACAGCTTGATTAGCTGGAAAAATGTCAGGCCGGATCATATGCAATTTTTGTTTGGATGATATTATAACTGTTTACGGAAGCGTCGGGGTATCTGGTCCCATTTCTGATCAGGTTTGGTCAAATTATTACTAGTGTTTTATCGATCATATACGTTATCCGTTTGACGTGCGTTATTTTGTTAAGGTAGCAAGACTTCCGTGATACCCTCACATGACGTCGCTCGAAACGGACTGCTGCTGCGGCTGATAAATATTAGTATGATAATTACACTAACCATTTCCGAATCCTGGCGTCTCCGTCGTCCTTAGACGCGACGTACGTTCAGCATTTCGATCAGACATTTCGTGCGCAATTACCTATCACGTACCGTAAGTTGTTGCGCTGTTGCGCACGTACTGCAGATCTGTTGCATTTCTGTCCTTTCTTCAGCCAACTACTCTTAACATGAACAAACACCTACTACCGAGTACGTCCGATTAAATACTTCTGAGCGGCAGCGAAATTTGTTTTCAACTAGAGCAGTACGTGGCGATAGGCTGAGAGTGAACAAACGACTGCCGAGTGCGTAGAATTATATGCTTCTGAGCAGCAGGGAGAGTTGTTTTAGAGCAGTACGTAGCACTAGGCTGAGAATAGAAGAACTATTCCGTAATGCTGCCGCAGAGAAGACCTGCCGTAATTACTTCACCTTTCTTTCTGTCTCGTAGTTGCCATAATTTATGCTATTGCGCACAACATACATACATACATCTGTTTTTTAGAAAACGCGCAAACGCCAAAATGTTTATCTTCAGTTCGAAAGTGCTGACACAACCTCGTAGGCGTTCAGCCCAGGCCGGCGTCCCCGGTGGCTTGGTAGGTGGTCCGCGAGCCTATCAAGATCATTTTCGTGAGTTCGAGTCTTTACTTCACCTTTCTTTCTGTCTCGTAATTTCCATAATTTATGCTATTGCGCACAACATACATACATACATCCGTTTTTTAGAAAACGCGCAAACGCCAAAATGTTTATCTTCAGTTCGAAAGTGCTGACACAACCTCGTAGGCGTTCAGCCCAGGCCGGCGTCCCCGGGTGCTTGGTAGGTGGTCCGCGAGCCTATCAAGATCATTTTCGTGAGTTCGAGTCTCACCGAGTGCATGCTCATCTGCGGACTTTTTCTTGCATAAAATTGATGAGCGGAAAGCGCGAGAGCGTGAGTTAGCTGTACATTCGATGAAAATCGACGAGCGGTGGGAATGCTGACCCCTATGCGCGATAAAAGCAAAAGGCACGTACCGGGGGGGAGAAGGGACGACACCTGTGACCACTGCTTGTCCAGAAGATCGTCGAGGGTAAAACCTCCCATGAGTGGGCTGGAAAGTAAAAGTGCTGATAAAAAAAAAGGCATCCCATCTTGTACCACTGCATTTCCGAAATTACGTATGTGTACGCGTGAAGAATACTACATGCAGCAGTAGTATAGTAGATAGTCTTCTTCCTCGCAACCCTTTCAAGCCTCTCGGTCTTAGAATCTAGATCCGGGGTAGTCGTAGATCAAGATCTTCTCCTCTCCCCCCACTACTATGTTGTCAAGCATGCGGTCCTTTCTTTGAGGTCTGCATGTTGTTTTTTTGGGGGGGGGTAACCCACTAGTTACTGTGCAGTCCCGTTTGGTGGACAAAGCACACTAATTTCATGTGGTTTTCCCGCAAAATGGGGGTGCAGCACTACCACATTAAATTAGTGTAGTTTGTCCTCCTCGAAACGGGACTGCAGTACTGAGGGTGTGTCTTAACCCCCCCCAGAGAGCATGGGAACGAACAGGATGGAATATCATCTGCTGCATGAATTGATGCTGATGGGTTGTGGGAAACGAATAGATTCAGTGCAGCCCGAGAAAAAAATGTATATCTAGGAAGAGGAAGAACCTCCCCCAGAGAGCGTGGGAACGAACCGGGTGGAATATCATTTGCTGCATGAATTGATGCTGATTGGTTGTGGGAAACGAATAGATTCAGTGCAGCCCGAGAAAAAATGTATATCTAGGAAGAGGAAGAAGAAGTGTTGCACCCCTTTTTCTTGTTCGGGAAGACCGAACGGCCCGACCGAACGGGAACATATAGGATCTTATTTGATGTAGATGGACACCACCGAAGATGGATGTGGACACCAATGTGCTCTGGCATGTTCAAAAGATACCGTTCGTACTGATTCAGCTTGCGAGGCCCAGGATTCTGCATGGACCCAAACACGTTTTTTTTTACACAGGCACGGAACGAATGACCACGAACAGCCTCGTTCCGTTCCGCTCGTTCCCATGCTCTCTAGGGGGAGTTAAGACACACCCTGAGGGGTTGATGGCTTGATCCGAGGGACCAGAAAATGAAGCAAAACAACAAAAAACATATTCATCGCCACGTATTTCATCAGGTACGCATCAATCTAGCCTTAACGGGGATACATTTTGTTTGGAGTGTGTGTGTGTTCTTCACATTAAACCGTTCTTCTACTCGTCGACATCCAGAACGACCAGTGTCCGTGCTGACTCTTCACCCTAGAAAGATACGAGCCCTGTGGTCACAGACTACGACACAGAGACAACACACCGTAATGCATTAATAGCGTACGCAATACCATGCCTTCGCACTAGGTGCGGCCGACACAACATACATACATACGCCAGCAACCAAAATACACCATAAAGAAAGAGAAGCAACGAAGAAACCAAACCGAAAAAGAAAAGAAAAAGAAAAAGAAAAATAGAAGAATCCCAAATAAATACGAAGTAAATAAAATGGGAAGCCAAAGCTCAGACACATACTTACCCGGAGCATGAGCCAAAAGAGACGTGCAAGGGGGAAGATACGAGAAGGAAAAATGGGACTATGCATCCCGGTGAACACTTAACTAAGTAAAAAGAGCAATAATGAGTGGGCCAAAATACGCTCGTCACCCACCCACTATGCAGTGCATCTTTCATAAGGATAAGACGGGCAAAATATAGGAAAAAGTTGAGTCATGGAAAAAAATCAAAATACATACATACCGAACGGCCGCAGCAGCTGGCGGTACGAGTAGCAAAGGAAAGTCCAACCTATTAGTCGGCCTGGTACCTTGCTACCCTGTCTGCGGTCTCCTGCTAAAGTGTGTTTGCTTGTGCTCATAGATGACAATGGGCGAACTGGGGGGAGGATAGAAGGGTGCGGTGATGATGAATGTAGGGTGCTCGGAGCATACGGACGAGACGTTCGTAGTGATAACGGCAAACGACTTTTTTTGTGGTTCGCTACCAGTTGCAGGCTAGCGCTCACCAACACATTTTTCAGCACGCGCAAGTGCGGAATATCGCATACATACAACGGCAGCCTGAACAATCGTAAGCGAATCGACTACGTCCTAACTCGTCAAGTCCACCGACCTAGAGTACATAATTGCTCTTTTTACTTAGTTAAGTGTTCACCGAGATGCATAGTCCCATTTTTCCTTCTCGTATCTTCCCCCTTGCACGTCCCTTTTGGCTCATGCTCGGGGTAAGTATGTGTCTGAGCTTTGGCTTCCCATTTTATATATTTATTCGGGATTCTTCTCCTTTTCTTTTTCTTTTTCGGTTTGGTTTCTTCGTTGCTTCTCTTTCTTTACGGTGTATTTTGGTTGCTGGCGTATGTGTGTGTGTTGTGTCGGCCGCACCTAGTGCGAAGGCATGGTATTGCGTAGGCTATTAATGCATTACGGTGTGCTATCTCTGTGTCGTAGTCTGTGACCACAGAGCTGGTATCTTTCTAGGGTGAAGAATCAGCACGGACACTGGGCTTGCTGGATGTCGACGAGTAGAATAACGGTTTAATGTGAAGCACACACACACATAATGTTACAGTCGTCCCACAGCCCCCACCACCTGCTAAGGCTGATTCAGACCATAACATCGTGTACATCAAGGTCCGACTTAGTGGTCACTTTTCGTCTAACCGAAGATTGCTGAAACCCCCAAAACGATTCGACAGGCAGCTTTTCCTATCCGATGGAGATCGTCGACACCTAATTGTCGAGAGGGTCGTTTTCATTCTTAACCAACCTACCCAGCCTCGTAACACGTCTGGCATGGTTGAGGTTTTCACCACACACAACTGTCATGAATGCTGTTGAGAAAGAGGTGCCACCTCCACCACGTCGCCACCACCGAAACGGTTGGTGTGGGTCTCCCGAAACCTTGGCCGCTTCAAGGTAGCATGTACAGCGAGGGAGGATGCGAGACAGCTCTTGCGTGGCTACCTCCGAGATAGCACAGCGTGGAATAAGTTGAGATCCGCCTGTGCGAATCTGCAGGAAGTGGTCGCCACAGGAGTCAATGCGTATTTTGAGGAGTACTTCGCTGAAACCGAGAGATTCCTCGCGAGTTCCGATCAACGAGGGTTCTACTAGCACCTGACGAGTACGATAGTGTTGCAAGGTACGAAAGCGAGGAGTGAACAGTTTCTCATGGACGAGGATTGCACGCTGTTGCCGGATCAAGCGCGAATTCGTGAAAGATGGGCGGGGCACTACCACAAACTATTGAACACGAAATCGCTGAAACTTGACCCCACGATCATCGGCCTAGTGTCACCACGATCGCTGAAACTATCCCTTGGCAATGAACCATCCATTGACGAGATGATGGAAGCAGAGAAGGGTATGTCAAACTGGAAAGCCGTTGGACTAGATAGTCTCCCGGTCGAAGTACTGAAACTTGACCACCTCGCTTTCGTGCAGTATTTTCACAGTATCCTTATTAACGTTTGGGTAACGGGAGACGTCTCCCAGCAATGGAAAGAATCTAGATGCGATCATAAAAACGATTCACAAAAAGAAGGATAGAACTGATTGCAACAACTACAGAGGCATTTCGCGTGTTTCTCACGCAGGCAAGATGTTGCTGAAAATCGTTGCGTCCCGTCTAAGCAGCTACTGCGAGACCGAGCATATACTCCCCGAAGAACAGTGCGGCTTCCGCCCCGCACGGTCGACAGTCGATACTGTTTGTCGTGCGCCGGTTGCAGGAGCTCGGACGGCAGAAGAAAATCCCCCCGTACATGTGCTTCATCGACCTGCAGAAAGTATACTACTCTGTCGACCGAGAACTGTTGTGGGAGGTACTCACACGCCTTGGTGTACCAACCAAGATGCTCACAATCATTCGCAATTTTCAAGAAGGCATGCGGGCTCGCGTGCGTGCGGATGACGGTGAACACTCGGACTGGTTCAATGTAACCCAGGGGCTGCGGCAAGGCTGCGTACGATCGCCGTTACTGTTCAACGTGTTCTTCGCCGCTACGATACACATCGTGCTGGTACGCCTCAGCAAAGACGAATGCATCGTAAGGGATTTGGTTCATCTCGAAGAAGACAGGATTGTCGGAAAAGAGGAACCGTTGGCATGCGTGCAAAGGGTTGTGAGGAGCATGTTATATGCAGACGACGCGGGAATAGTCTCGAAGTCGGCAGAAGGCCTTGCAAGAATGATGACAGTCATTGTGACTGTCTTCGAAGCAGTAGGTCTCACGGTATCCGAGAAGAAGACCGAGACGATGCTCCTACGAACACCGGATCAGACGTTTACCACCTCACCGCTCGCGATCGAAGCTGCAGGCCAAAAGTATAAACAGACCCAGTTTTTATACCTAGAAGGCATTATCCACGAGAACGCTGACCTCTCCTTCGAAATCGAGCAACGAATCCGTCTGATGAGGGCATGCCTCAAACGGTATGGTCTGCAACTGTACGATAGGACGAACGCACCGCTTAGTCTGAAAGTCCGGATGCTGAAAGCCGAGGTGATTGAGACCTTGCTGTACGGTTGGGTGACGTGGACCCTAAATCAATGCGGACCACTTCGCCAAGCTTCGCTCAGCCCACCACGAAGTCCTTCTGCGAGTCATTGGCTTCCAGCGCCGAATATGCACGGAACACACCACCCTCTCGTATGCGAAGGCGCTCAGGATAACACGATGCGAAAGTATCGAAACCACCATCCGTAAACGGCGACTCTCCTTTGCGGGGCTCTGGTGCGGCAACACGAGGGGCGATTGCCCAGTCGGTTGATGTTCGGGACGATCGCTTGTGGGGAGAGCTTGAAACAAGGCGGGCAGCTCAAGACTTGACCTGGGGCCATTGCTGAGGACCTGAGAGTGTTCAAAGCCACCGAGGGATCAACGGGAGACTCTCCCTTAGTCTTTGGAGTTGGGACCGTACTGTGGCCCACTGCAGCAAAACAGACGGGAAAGTGGTACCGGGGAATCCTCTAAGATGCTGAACGGTTCATGGGCAGGTGGCACGAGGCTGAGGCAAAGCTGAGTAGACAGCGCCGTGCATCCGCTGCGGGTAGTGTTAGAGGGAATGGGGGGAGGGGTAACAGCAGGAGGGGTAGAAGGAACACCGTACAAGTGTATGGGGGCAGGGGGAGGAACGGGAGGAGTAGAAGGGAAACCGCGGTAGAAGAGAGTAGAAAAGAGACCGCAGACTGGGTATCAAGGTACCAGGCCGACTAATAGGTTGGACTTTTCTTTGTTACTCGTACCACCAACTGCTGCGGCCGTTCGGTATCTATTGGCTTGGTGCTTTGATTGTTTTCCATGACTTAACTTTTCCCTATATTTTCCCCTTCTTATCCTTATGACAGAAGTACTACATAGTGGGTGGGGGACGAGCGTGTTTATTTATTTTTTTACTATTTTTTGGCCCACTCATTCTTTGTCTTTTCAAATAGTTAATTAAGTGTTCCCCGAGATGCATTCTTCCCTTTTTCCTTTTTCCTTCCCGTTTCTTCCTCCTTGCACGTCCCTTTTGGCTCATGCTCGGGGTATGTGTCCGAGCTTTGGGTTCCCATTTTTTATATACTTATTAGGGATTCTTCTCCTTTTCTTTTTCGGTTTGTTTTCTTCGTTGCTTCTCTTTCTTTATGATGTATTTTTGGTTGCTGGCGTATGTACGTATGTTGTGTCGGCCGGACCTAGTGCGAAGGCATGGTGTTGCGTAGGCTATTAATGCATAAAGGTGTGTTATCTCTGTGTCGTAGTCTGTGACCACAGAGCTCGTATCTTTCTAGGGTGAAGAATCAGCACGGACACTGGGCTTGCTGGATGTCGACGAGTAGAAGAACGGTTTAATGTGAAGAACACACACACCGAGTACGTACGTAGGACTAGATACTTCTGAGCAGCAGTGAGAGTTATTACATTAAAATTACAGCGGTACGTTGCAAAAGGCATTAGGCTGAGAATAAATTAACTATCATTTTAATAGACTACTGAAATACAACAACGCTTTCAAGCCTCTGCCTTATAACCTAGATTCGGGGTGGTCGTAGAATAAGCTCTTCTTCTCCTTTCCCACTATCGATATGGCTGAGATCGTGTTGTGCACAATGATGACGTTCTTTTCATGTCCTGCGACATCGCCAACGGCTTTATAATAATACTACGGGGGACCATAGTAAATACGACCAAATATTGTTAGTAAAAATAGGGAAGTATTTAGTTTTTGTGTACACCCTAGGTCCTATTTACTATGGACCCCCGTAATAGAACATACACACGTGGCCATTTGGGTACCCCCAAAATCCTCCAGAGGATTCGTTCAGTCCTATTTACTATATATATTTTTATTTTTTTTTCCATCACTTTTACTTTCCAGCCCACTCGTAGGAGGTTTTACCCTCGACGATCTTCTGGACAAGCCGTGGTCACAGGTGTCGTCCCTTCTCCCCCCCGGTACGTGCCTTTATTTTTTGTCGCGCATAGGGTTCCGCATTCCCACTGCTCGTCGATTTTCATTGAATGTAGCCAACTCACGCTTTCGCGCTTTCCGCTTATCAATTTTTTATACGAGAAAAGTCCCTATGAGCATGCACTCGGTGATACTTGAACCCACGAAATTGATCTTGACAGGCACGCGGACCACCCACCAAGCCACCAGGGACGCCGTGCTATGGACCCTCGTAATAGAACATATTTTCCGAGGGCTTTCTCGAGCACTTTTCCGTTTCTTCAGAGTCGTAGTAGGACTGCTGTTCGTCCATATTTCCAGTTCTGAAGACAACGTGATTTTTCATCAAAAATCCTGGAAGATCCACTATTTCTGGCCCCAGTTCTGACCAACAGCCTTATTTTTATAATTTTTGAAATACGCTAGCTGTGAGTTCTGATCAAATAGTTGATACTCAACTTTGCAAGCTGCGTAATACACCTCGTCTACATTCTATTTCTACCGAATTTTACAAGTATGGTGATAAACTGAACGCCCGTATTCTATACGTAATTCCTTGTCAAAGATATAGGCCAGCGGCTCCCCTGGAGGCTGCCCGGGTCAACAGGACAATTTTAAATAATCATCCTACGCACTGATACTATATAACCCGAACAAGGGATAATAATATGATGTTGCAACATGTCGAAACCTTTTCATTTCACAAATATATATAGATTGATTGAGCCTTATTTCTGATCCTCCAGAGAAAAGTGATTGGCTGCTCCAAAATTTAAATTAGGACTCTGGAGAAACGGAAAATTGTTCCTGAAAGTTCGCAAAAAACTGCGGGGAGCACTTTTGAGGAGTCAATCGGTGCTTTTGGCTTTCTCGCCGAATAAAAGGCGCATATTCGGCCTAAAAAACCCAGTTCTGAGAACTCAGAAATAATTTCCCATAATAGTTGGTGTAAAACACCGAGTTCTTGAAAGCAACCACGCCTCGGATAACGTAGCACTTAACGTTTTATGTTAATGTTAGGCATCAGCGAAAAAAAACACGTAATATTACGTTACTACGTTAACTACTTTCTGGATTTTGTGATAACACAGTGTTATTAACTAGTGTGTTAAGATTTTGGCGGGCGATCGCGTAACATTATGTTAGAGTGTTACCTTGATCTCGTACTGACCGCAGTATATATATATGTGTTACGGTGTTAGGGTATGCAGCCCATAGTCAGTAACACTATGTTAGAGAGTTAGCGGAATTCCTGGTGGCTATCGTAACACACGTTGAAGGGATAACGTACATGGTCAATTAAACGTCAACATTATGTTGCCGTGTTAGCGGCATCAGCCCGTAGCGAGTAACGTTACGTTAGAGTGTCAGCGGGACCCTTCGTGCTACCGTAACACCCTTTCGACGGATATCGTACACGGCCAAATAAACGCGGACATAACACGATGTCAGTGTGTTAGTGAAATTCCTAGGGGCTATCGTAACACACGTTAGAGGGATTACGTATATGTGTTGTGGTTCGTGAGTCTACAAGCCATGAGATTTAGGGTCAGGATGATGTGATGCGACCTATTCAGGGATTATCCCTGAGGCACTACCCTGAATGGTTGCCGTTTACAGTATGTATAGGATTGAACAGAGGATCGTAACATTCCTGCATGATGCACAACCAAATAGATCCATAATCATACCAATCTCACGTTTGGCGAAGACTCAACCGAGTCGAGAGGTGCGCTTCACGCACCCCCGAAGGACGGGACGGGCTTCTGGTATTAGGGAGTAGGTCTCCCAGTTCTGTAGATGGTAGAATGATTGCTTTATACCATAGGTCGAGAGCAAAGACCACAAGTGGCAAGATGGGCTGGTCCAAAAGGGAAACCATCCACAAATTGGGGAGGGGCCGTAAATGACGCGGCCCCTACCGATACAAAAAGGCATGCCGTCGTAACTCCTGAAACGGTCCTGAACCGTAACATCCCCCCTAGCATAATGCGAATAAAGGAGCAATATGCTATAGCAATCTATGACCATAACCAAGGGCGAGGAACCGCAAGGCTCTGCACAAAAATAATAGTCTCGGGGATAGGCGAAAACAAACCGAAAACGCAAGGGCCATCAGAGGGAAATCTCCGATAAAAACCCTCACCCCTGCATTTTCACTGCGAGTTTGACCGCCTGACTAATATTCCATGGTTAATAGTCTCCCTACTGCACCTTTTCCACTATGAATAAGCGCAGTGCACTAACGCCTAGCTAGGCTCAAATCGCCAGGTATGCGTCCTCCGAACAGGTCAACAGTCAAAAACCCGTGTGATTTGGGTCCCCCCAAATCGAATGCAAATACTCGTGGAGGTCGAATCATAGACACCGATCTGCCTACTACGAGGCACAGAAGAGTAAACCCCCACACAAAAGTACCCAACTGATTCACGCCAGAACGACTGGCTGTTACCGAACCACTCAATTACTCACAAAAACACCTATAATTGGCACAGAAGCAGAGATACGCCTCCAAGCAAACCCATCACAAAAAAAACATTCTCGTCGTCATAACATATATCCCACACCCCACAAGTACAAACCCCCGGGTCCCTCGCCAGACGATCCCAACCCTTTCATACAAAAACACGAAACAACGAAGGGTAAGAACAGAAGTTCTTCGTCTCCTCGGCAAACGCTCAGTATCGCTCCAGATTTGCATCGGCTCCCTATGGTGGCTAGGCGGCTCCTTCCAAGTTCTGCTCTCTGAGCGTTACGATCAAGGCGTCGGAGCGAGAGAGCAGAACATGGACACGGCTTCGGAGCGAGCGAGCGGCGGACGGGTAGAACGCTAGGGAGAGGGAACGCACGGCGTCGAAACGAGAGAGTGCCGCAGCGAGGCCGAGAGGGAACGACGCACGGTAAGGGGAGAGAGCGGTATACTGGCTTGATGCTCGGAACCGCTTCAGCTCTTCAACTGCTCCATCTCGCGGCGAGTCAGCTCTTCCCAGTTCTGGTCGCTGTAGCGTACTCGCCAGTATCGGTCTCTGTAATCGTACACCTGGCCCTGTAGTCGGAGGCCGCCACCAAAATCCTTCCAGATAGTGAAACCTATTGGGAATCGGGTCAAGGCTTCACGTCGAGAGAGGGGCGCACGAGGTTTGACTGAGACAGGGGCTGTGTCGTTAGTAGACTGTTGGTTGTACAAATGCCAGAGTGCCATAAAGCCATCCAACTGCAGAGGGGTGAAGCTTTTTAGCATCTCACTCTCAGTCAACCAGTCAGACTCTACTCCCTCCTTCGACTTTCCTTTGTATTCCCACCTAGCCGTGCCCGAGGGGGAAATACTCCCACGGCAGCTTACGATGGAGTCGAACTTCGCAGAGTCTATAGCATGCGACGGCATCTCGAAATCGGGGCCCCAAGCATACTGTGCGAACTCGTCGGCTAGGGGGTGTCTCAAAGTTAGGGGTCGGACGTGGAATGGCTTGACATCTGCCACGGACACAGTTCGGGTGCGCTGTTTTCTACCTCGCATCGTTACTTGTACGCTTATGCCTGCCCGCACTACTTCCGTGACTCTCCAAGGGCCTGTGTAGTGGTCGTGCTGGAGCTTCCTCCCTCGGTTGTCGCGATGTCTGCTGCTCTCGGACTCGCGCACCAACACGAGGCTTCCCTTCTCGACCAGGACTCCGGCGGAGGATCTCGAGATAGTAGCGTTGGCGTGGGCCCGTGCGGTTACCCTCTGATTGTGACGTTTCTCGAGCGCAAGGCGGACTTCTCGGAGGTTCTGCTTGCGGCGCTCCACGAAGTTGTCAAGACCACTGCTTTGTCCTGTCTCTTCTGATAGGGGCACCAGGGAGTCTCACGACGTGCGGGGTTTGCGACCGAAAAGCAGCTCGAAAGGGGTCATGTGAGAGGGCAGGGAAACATCTGGCAAAGTGCGTTTGATCCAGATTGCTGGGGACACGTACTCGTGCCATCTCTCGGGCCATGATCTACATAGCTCTGCCAACAGCTCCTGAAGCCAACCTCTTAACCTCTCGACGGCCCCTTGACCCCGTGGATGGTCGGCAGGTCCGAACACTATTTCTGCATGTAGCCAACGGCACAAATGTGTCACTACTTCCGCTCCAAACTCATTGCCACCGTCACACCGAATCACCCGAGGTACGCCGAAGGTCAAACATAGCTCGGTAAGGATCCGTGCCACGCCCACTGCCTGCTTGGTTGCCAGAGGAAAACCGAATGGGAACTTGGAGGCTCAGTCCACTACCAGTAGGACATACTTGCTGCCGGAAAGAGAAGGCGTGTCCAACTTTAAGATGTCGATCTGCAATTCATCCCAAGGCTCTAGCGGGCGTCCGGGCAACATCCCGAGACGTCTGCTGTTCTGTCTCTTGCGTCTTCGACACCCGCACGATAACACGTATTGTCTCGTGTCGCGGGTGACCGAAGGCCAGTGAAAGTGATCGCGCACCAGAGCTAAAGTAGCTCCTACTCCTGCGTGTCCGTGCAGCGTGTGTACCAAAGCGAGTACGTCCGCTACCATGGCTTCAGGGATGGCTGGCAGTTTCCTACCTTTTTCGTCGGCGTACCGGATTACATCGTCGTCATCTAAACCGTACCCGGTAGTGTCAACTCCACCCGCGCCTGCGCCATTACTACCACACAAACTCTCACGAACCTGGCCCAGATGGGAATCGGCTCATTGCCTTCGCGCCAAGGATTCGGGGTTAGTGAGTACGTGAGCCGCCCGGTGGATGGCCGGTGCTTCCGTGATGTGGCGGGTTTCTGACGAACGCGGTACTTCCCCCCCTGCTGAAAGCACCTCTCCAAGGTCGTCACGGTCAGCGTGAACCCGACACGTGGGGACCGTCGTGGGCGGTGGTGAAGACGGAGTCGACTCGATTGGTGTAGCCGTGTTGGAGTGATCGTGCTCCTGATCCACCAACTGCTCGATGGGCGGCAGCTGGATGTCGTTGAGGGGACGTAGCCGTACGGAAGGCGTACGCGTCCTGCTACTGCGGCGCAGCGTACCGGGGTCTGTCTCTAGTGCGGCACACGTAGCAAAGGGCAGGGCTTGTAGGGCAAGGAGGCGAGCATCATTAGTAGCATGAGTGGACGGTTCTGACGGTGGATAGGAAAGGCAATCACCACCGTCCGTTCCATCTACACCTACTGCCTCTACGTCCGCTAACCTAACTCCATCAAGGCTCGGTCCCCGGGGTCCTACGAACTCGGATGGTGCTTTCGACGTAAAATCGTCGGGAAAGGAGTCATCTACATCGGCTTAGGGAGTCTGTGAGTGCGGCAGCCGCGACAGGGCATCCGGTAGGACGTGCTGTACTCCCGCTCGCCATACCAGCACCATATCATATTCCGTCAGTCTTAGTGCCCATCTGTGTAGTTTGGGGCACAACTCGCGACTTCGAAACAGCCAGGTTATTGCGGAGCAATCGGTCACTACCGTAAACTGCCTACCCGCTAAATAGGGTCGAAAATGATCCGCAGCCCACAGCACCCCCATGCATTCTGGTTCGGTGGGGCCTCTACGGGCATCTGTACGCGAGAATCTGTGACTACGAAGGCAATCACGCGAGGCGTACCGTCGATGGTCTGCATAAGAACTGCTCCCGCACCTATTGTGCTAGCATCGGTGTGTAGTTCGAACGTGTTGTCGAGATCGGGAAATGCGAGTACCGAAGGCTCAGGTGACGAGACGGAGCCTGCAGGCTTCGACAACTCCAATGACCAGCAAGAGCAGAGAGAGGGTACCTCCTGAAGGTGCGCCCCAGGTGACGCTAACCTGGGGAACGGACATCTTGCTGCCGCAGCACGGGACAGGGTGAGAGACCAACTGCGGGTGCAAGGTCAGATCTGGCACCGTCATCGCCGACGACGCCCCTGGCCGGTAGAAATCTTTCTAGACACAGGAGTTGGGGGAGGCAGTTATATCTCACTTGCGTTGTGGCGCGGCCTCCGCAAGCTCTTGCGACGTAGTTTGGATACGCGTAATGCTGGTGCTCTCGAGGCAGCGAACCCATCAGGTAGTGGGACCCCTCCCATGCGTATTTTGGGGTCCGTAGCTATCCCCGTGCTGTTAGAATCGGATTCTAGAGTGCGAAACGTGATGGTTCGCACCCGAGTTCGATTCTCGGATTGGACACCATGTTGTGGTTCGTGAGTCTACAAGCCATGAGATTTAGGGTCAGGATGATGTGATGCGACCTATTCAGGGATTATCCCTGAGGCACTACCCTGAATGGTTGCCGTTTACATTATGTATAGGATTGAACAGAGGATCGTACCATTCCTGCATGATGCACAACCAAATAGATCCATAATCAAACCAATTTCACGTTTGGCGAAGACTCAACCGAGTCGAGAGGTGCGCTTCACGTACCCCCGAAGGACGGGACGGGCTTCTGGTATTAGGGAGTAGGTCTCCCAGTTCTGTAGATGGTAGAATGATTGCTTTATACCACAGGTCGAGAGCAAAGACCACAAGTGGCAAGATGGGTTGGTCCAAAAGGGAAACCATCCACAAATTGGGGAGGGGCCGTAAATGACGCGGCCCCTACCGATACAAAAAGGCATGCCGTCGTAACTCCTGAAACGGTCCTGAACCGTAACATATGGTCAATACAACGTTAACATTATGCTACCGTATCAGCCGCAGCAGCAGTCCGTTTCGAGCGCCGTTATGTGAGGGTATTACGGAAGTCTTGCTACCATAACAACATAACATACGTCACACGGATAACGTATATGATCGATAAAACACTATTAATAGCATTATGTTAATGTTGTTAACTCGTATGCAATATATGTAGTGACACAAGTTAATAGATAACGTACACCCCCAATCTAAAGTCAACAACATGTTACTGTTGTGTTAACTCGTACGTGCGGGTGTGCAGATTACGTTATAGATGGATAACGTAATGTGTTATAGATAGATAATGTACTGGCGGGGTTTCCACAAAAAGATGAGGCGTTTTTTTTTCGGGGATCCCTCCTAAATATCCCCTGGTTTGAGGATTTTTAATATTGAGGCGTTTTTTTTTTTCCTGGGGATGCCATGCTATCTTCCCCTGAGGGGATATTTTTGTAGGTATCCCCTACTGGGATGTCGGCGAAATTGGATAACACGGCTACGCTATGTTACTCCCACACTCCCGCTTTACCACTAACACAGGTAACACATGTTAGATCTCGGGAAGATCCGACGGGTAACGTAGTATCATTACGTTAGAACGACTCCGGCCCCAACGGTAACTCAGTAACATAAAGTTAGACCCGGATTGGTTTTTATGGTATCACGGTAACGGAATGTTACCGTCAGATCTTTACTGACGGTAAACACCGTGACATATTGTTACAGAGACTTCCGCATTTAGGCTAACATCCTAACATAGTGTTACGTATGGGACGGCTAAGACTGTAACGTATCTAACGTACGTTAAGTGTTACGTTATCCGACCCTAAGGCAATCAGATGGGGGGTCCAGATAACGTAGTGTTAGTAGTGCTGACCATTGCGTTATGATACGTTGTTAGTGTGTTATCTGTAGCGCAATGTTATGTGTTAGTAGTGCTGGCGAACATGGTAACGTTATGTTGGGGTGTTATGTATAACACTCTTCCTAAGGGTAACATAATGTTATTGTGTTACGTCTAACGCTGCGTCGACAATGACATGATGTTATCGTGTTAGTAAATATGCGGATATCGATCTGGGCATGTTAGATTGATAACGTGCGTGTTTGGCCAAAGCCTAACACTGTGTTACGGTGTTAGTTCAAGGACTGATCACGGCATAACATAATGATACTGTACCAGAGCTGGACGAGACCGAGCAGCAACATAATGTTAAGGCTCGTGCACGTTTGTAGGTTTCCAGTTAACACTGTGTTACCGCGTTGTCGTGATCGCTCCCCCAGTGCTAACACTATGTTAGTGCGTTACCTACCACGTTCCTGTGTTAAGCCCCATAACGTAGATAAGTGTTATCCGAGTGTTACGTTGTCCGAGGTGTGAAAGCAACTACAAGGAAGCCCGATACATGTATCTGCCCAGAGCAGAAATGATTAGCCCTCGTGGTTCGTGTCCCCTCCGGCGCTACTTAAGCTCCCGGAAGGTCGAAACTCGACAATGGGGAGCACTGCAGTCACCGTTGCCCGCCACTTTGATTTTACTTAAGGGTCGCTCGAGCTACCGCTTGGGGCCGACTTCGAGAGCTTGATGTTTTTATCAAAATAGTTTTTAAACCAAATTATGCACGTCAGAAACAGAAATCGCGGTTGGATCTACGAGTGAAGCGTACGTGTGGATGTGTGGATACTGCTGTTTGATTGACGGAATGACGCACTCGTACTCGTAGGAATTACAATAGTACCGGTATCCTGGTGTGTAGTATCGGGAGAGCTGATGTGCAGACACTGCCGCTTCTTTGATAGAAGAGAGTACTCCTAGGAACAACCGGTATGCGCTACTACTAGTAATACTGGGAGTAGCACCGGTAAGCCACATGGACTGACAAGTCAGCGGTGTTCGTGCTGTCGTAGTCGCTTTACTGATGATGATTAATATATGCCTGTTTATCGTAGACATGCGTTCCTGTACGCGTGAGGCTCCGCGGTCGCTTGGGAACAACCAGGTATATGTGTGTGTACCCAACTGTGTATGACACTACTGCGTAACGTGTCTTGTGCGGAGTTGATTGTTTCAGAGGTCAGACAAATAATGGATGGAGGGAGGCTTGCCAAGGCGGAGGAGACCAATGACGACGCAGGGTGATCTACGTCGTATCGTTCGACTGGTGGATGCTCTGCAGTCAGCTGTAGATTTAATTAGTGTATCAGATGGACGCGCGTGTGGTCATCGTCGTTGAATACGCAGCTATGGGTAGGGATCAAAGTGTAACAGTTGTATTGTCTGCGTCGTCGTGCAAGACTTGGCGAAGAGGAGTACTTGGAAGGCCGGTCTAAGCGTTGCATTGCAGTGACCTGCTGTAGGACAGACGGGGTAGCAAAAACTGGGGTCCGGCAAGATCAAAATTATGCGAATAGAAAAAAGGATGCATCAAAGATCTACTCTATTTATTCCAAACGACAAGCAGAAACAAAGTGGGCATCAAAGCTCAACTCTGTTTTCAATATGTTAAATGGACATTAGGGCAAACTGTCAACAGATATATAGATCTAGAAAGGAACTCTTTTTTTTCCCGGTTTTCAACGGATCCCCGATAATCGGTCAAACCTGATGTAGTATAATAGGGGAGATCCTGTTCGGCGACTGCAACAGGCGACGTGCTATCCTTTCGGTGCCGGATTCAAGGGCGCGGACGAGAGCGCAACGTGTGCTTGTACACGTGATTTGTTGAGCGCGTTGCCGAAGGGTGAATAATCGTTACGGGCGTTGCGTAAGCTGGAGTTATAGCGTGTATCGAGGCCTTGAATGGATTTGCCGAAGGATGAATAATCATTACGGACGTTGAGTAAGCTGGACTTATAGCGTGTATCGAGGCTTGAATGGATAGACAGATGTCAGCACAGACAAGATGTGTATTCACTCCAGCATACTACGGAATGTAGAGTATCGATATATCATCTAGGTACCCCAAAAACAGTTTCTATTCTGTGTTTTTCCCGGTTTTCAACGGTTCCCCGATAGCTGGTCAAACCTGATGTTCCCCCCGAAACAAGTTTATCATATTGATTGACATAAATGTCCTATCTGCGTTCCGTATGTCCTATGTTTTTGTGTTCGTGCACCGGTCCGTTGTAAATGCTAGATATACGCAAGCACCTTAAACTGCGTACATGACCGAGCGTGAATGTCACGTCAATATTTTTTAAGGCCTTGCTATGAGGTCATCAGTGAGGGACACCAGCCTGTCGAAGCGCACCCATATTAAGGCCTCGGTAGAGGGGGTATTGGGTAATAAGTTTCCCTACAGAGCGTAGCGAACTCGCGCAAGTGGCCCTGTGACCCCCTCGAAGACGGATGTTCGCGTAACTGGTTGGCGCAGCAAACCGATAATCACAAAATAAACTCAAAACTTAAGACTGTATAGTAGTAGGGTAGTGACTCGCCTGAGTGCCTTCGAGCCAGTGACAGCAGGCACGCTGTAACGGATCCCTACATATCCCGTAGCTTAATTCCTCATGGAAAATTGTCATTGATTACTTACAGTCAGACACACACATGGTTGGGCCTCAGGGTACTTTTAACATGAACAGTGGTATGGGGTATGTTTTCCTGTACTCACATTTGAGCTGCAGGATTGGTCTCAGCGTCTGCCATACATTTGGCCTGAGCATCCGAACGATACGACTGTCCCGCGCCCCACCTCCCATGCAGGTGAATGCTGAGGTGAGTGTACCCGTGCGTACACTTATATTATGATAGTGTGAACCGTTCCATCCAGCGGAGAAGGGGTATTCATGAAGTTGTTTTACAAAGCTGTCGTTGGAACAGCGACGGCAACATGTGTGGCAGTAACAGCCGTCTCTCCTGACGTTTCGTTTGAGCGGAGCCCAACGCTCGTCGTCCGGAATACAGCGGTGAGCTCGAACAGGCGTTTTGTCTTCGCGGTTGGACTGGAGGGTACAGGACACCACTACTTCGTTACCGTCCAAGATCACTTGTTCAGGACCAATAAACACCTGGTGCATCTCTCCGGCAGTGAAACTGTCTACCGCGACTTTTACACGATCTACCAATCAATACCAGGAAATCTACAGCTCAATTACACGGAACCTGAAACCGCACGGGAAGCTGTGCAAAAACTAGCGAATCGTGGCGTGGAACTACAATTTCCAGGAACGGTGGTGTCCCTGCATTCCCGTAACTCGTACCCCATGTTCCATGGTCCAAACAAGGCGCTGAAGTATGTCGACCTGCGGTTTCTGGCGGAGCTAGCGGAAGAAGAGGGTATGGACTTCCGAGTTCTGTATCTACGGCGATCGTTCGAGGTTATTGTCATTGCTAACATTGTTCATCGGGACTTTCAAATATGAGTGGTACCCACAACGTTTATTAGTTGAACGCTCTCCGGTGTTCTGCCTCGTACGTATGTCTAGGTCATATTGCATAAACGGCGTGATAGGTGTCACGGAATATGGCGAAACGTGAAATCCTTGTCGAATATCGAGAACCTGGAGCTCGTCCATGAACCCGAACCCGACAAGTACTGAAACATCAGCTCTGTTTCAGAGATCTGGACAGGGGGGCTATGCTAGACCCATGTGAACGAGACGTGAAACTCATAACTTAAATAGGACCTGCACACAGGTATACCTTTGGTTCAATTATGAAAAAGGAAGGGTAAGTCTTGTAATCCTGTCTACGTGCCGCGTGACTTGGATGGAAGAAAACGTTGTGTGCAAACGGCTTGAGAACGCCTCCAACGTACGTGGTTCGTCTTGGACCTTCACATTCACTGCAAAATTTCGTTTTACGAAATATAATTAAACCCTGCACTCGTAAAATACACCTATACGGAGCTCGTTCTTTATTAGACACTATGCTGATCGATGGTGCAGTTGGCACGAGCGTGTTGTTTTATGCGGATTGATCAGCATGAACCACTCTGCGGTAATACATTACCTTGAGTCGCACAATACCTTATGATCTCGTTTAAACTACTAACAGTGGTAGATATCCACGTCGCTTGTACCTCGCTATGCTGGGAATGTGTTTTTCATGCTATGTCATAAGCCCGGCCAAATCTCGACTTTATTCAATGTCATTAAGTGTCCATCATGCTGCGTATATTCTTCACGTCCGGGATGGACCAATTCTGTACAGAGTAATGGCTGCGGTTTTTCAAACTGGATATCGACATCCCTTGCATGGAGATGGCCTGTGGGTGTCTTCACCTACCGAGCGATACCGTTCGCAATAAAGCTGATTGATGCGCCAGAGGGAGTTAGTTGCCTTTTCGTTCATCAGTGTTGCCTTTGTTTGGAAATCTCCTCAACTGTGGTGATTTCACATCCCATGTAGTGGGAAATATTGCAGGGCAGATTATGGGTTTCCCATTTTTTCTCAAGTACACGATATGGAAAAAAAACACATGAATTTTGTGGATTTCGCAGGCTTTGGTCAATGTCGCATAGCCCGCGCTTAGCTAGGGTCATTTGAAGGTAACACTTTCCACCTAAAACAAACATGAACTCGCCGTGTCCAATGGGCCGCATACTACTATAGATCGTGCGCTTGTTTCTGTCTGGTCGCTGTTCGACGGACATGGTGCCGGATATTATCATAGGAAGCTACATAACAAGAGACGCTTGACGCCAGAGGGGAAATACACGCAGGACATGCTAATTACTCTGAACGATATCGCCGTGGTGCACTCCTTCCTCGCGGAACTAGGTCCAGGGTCCGTTGTGTGCCACGACTGTGATCGCCTTGGTAATGTCGACCGATCGGTTGCGATCGCGGCCTTTCTGGCACCGAATGCAGAAGCGGCTGCACTGATGAAAAAACTCGTTAAATCGAAGTCGCAGCTACTGTACCCGCTCCGTCGAACGAATCGCTACCATACGTGAATGCCGGTGTCATTCTAGCACGCCTTCAGCGCAATCTGGACACGTTTGAGTCGCAAATATGTCCTACAATGATACAAAAATAGCGTCGATGTATGTCTACCTAGCGACACGCCGTTGTTGTGTGCGGTGGGTTGCATTGAGGGCAAGACTTGTGCTGGCAGCGCAGCAGAGAAACACTGCGGCTTGGAATGGCGCCCGATCATCTTGATTTGCACGAGGGTTTGGCCGATGGCATGAATGTAGTCCCGAGGTAGACGTGGTATCTATACTACTCGATGGATACGTGCATGCAACTAAACTGCTTTTCATGTGGGAGATGACAGGCATCACAAGTACTGTTGACGTGCTCTGTAAACGAAAGTTGGAGAGCTTCAACTCTAACCAGCACAGTGCTCTCCGCGAGTACGAACATTTGTTTATGTGGCTTTCTACCACGGGTTATTTGATTGGGGGTAACCACATTTGGAACAGCTGCATACGGTAACGAAATAATATTGTTGAAGGCAGGAAACACGAACTTTGATATCTCCAGCCTGTAGCCGTCATGCTACCATTTAATAGATTGTCACGGATATAAGCTGTGTGGTAAACGGTGCGTATCTTGACAACCGCTCAATAAACTAAAATCTCGTGTTGTCATGCGTTTGCCGAAATATATCACATTTCAAGATCCGCCTGTTCTGCATCCCTTTACGTTGTATAATTCCAATTGTCTCGTCATGATCATTGTCTGAGTCTTACAAGGGAGACATTCTTCCCCTCGGCCAGATACTTGTGTCACGGATTCCTGCAATCACCTGAGTATTTTGACCCGTCTATTTTCCCATATATCTGTGCCTACTATGATACCGGCCGGGTTCCTAACTACTACAGTATGGCCTGCAGTTGTCTCGGATGACCAAGCCTTTGAATGGTCCTGTTCATTGCACTCAAGAAACACGACATATGAGATCCATGGTAGGTTGGGGAGTTCCAAGCTGGAAAGGATTCCGGCAGTAGGGTATTGGAATATCGGGGTAATGTGTGCCCACCAATGCCACTCGTCAGGTGCAACCCTTCACTGCATGCGAGGCGAGTCAACTCTACAGCGAGGATGTAATATAAGAGGAGTTATGTTTCATGTCTGGAGTCAGCCACGCATTCCCGTGCCAGCTGCGCCTATACCTTTAGGGATCAATCAACACACTATTGGAGTCTGGCGATATTATATTGGCAAGCGTAGCCAAGGCCAGCCTAGAGAGGTGGAAACCTGCTCCGGCATGCCTGGTTTCGAGGATGTGCCCAGTCATGAAGCCAGCGTGGAGAGTGAAAATACTATAGAAGAGATGACGAAGAAAATAGAGGTCCTGGAATGGACGATGGAGGAACAGAGACTGCGCGCCGAGACGGACGCACAGGGAGCAGGAAAGGAAGGGGGGGGCGGTGGGGTGACGAGAGGAGAAGGAACTGCTAGAAGACAACAAGCAGCGTCGACTGTGCCGATACCTGGGCTGGAGGCCCAATCAGGCATGTCATTACCTTCTTTGTATCGCCCAAGTTTGTCCCAGTCGAGACCCCCAAAGTTCGACAATGTAGAGGCCCACTTTAGCATGTGGCGTAGCAAGTGTTTGGCGTACATATCATCGCTTGGGTGCTTGCATGTACTCAGTAGCACAGCAAACCCGGTTATGGTAGGTGACATGAGGGTTTCGCCGGAGGAATTAGCCTCCGGACATTCCCCCCAGGAGATTAGGGAAGCGCGATTGGTGCATGGATTGATGATGGAGGCCATGACAGAATACGATATGGCAGAGTTTAGAATGCAGAGGGCAACGTCTCCGAGTGGTGCTTGGAAGGAGTTGGAGGACTATTACATGCAGCAGCAACACATAGACTAAGGAGAGAGTTTGATACCATCCGAATGGCTGAGGACGAGAACCCCTTGCTGTTCCTAGGAAGGGTGGACAAGGCAGCAGGCGAACTGGCGATGTTAGGATGTGGTAAGAGTGCAGAGGAAGTGAACTGTCACATTGTTACCAACCTCTCATCTTTGTACACTATTCAATTCAAGTCCATTCTTTCTCGCCCTTCCATCCCCCGTTCCGAGACCGATGAGATCATCCGTGATGCGTATGCAAACGACACGGTAGAGAAGGAGATGGTTTCTAGGGCGTTGGGCGTGCAGGGAGTGGTAGATCAGCATGCCTTGTACGCCAGAGGTGCGCAACCTGCCGGTGGCAGAGGTGCGGGTCCAGGAGGGGGAAGGAGGAACAGGAGAGGCGGGAGGTTCAAGGATGGGCAGCAGCAGCAGCCTCAGCAGCAGCAGCAGCACCAACGGCAGCAGCAGCAGCCCCAGCAACAGCAGCAGCAGCACCGTCCCCATCAGCAACGTGGCAACCGGGGAGGAGCTTCGTCGGGGGGGATAACCGGCCCCAAATGGCGTTGGGATCCCGTGGCCTACAGGTACCGTTGGGATGACTCAGCCCCAGACCCCTTCGGTACGGGTGGAGTAGTCCCCCCCATGGGTTGGGTACCTACCGACCCACCACCAGGGACGTTGCAGCCGATGCCCCCACCGCCCGCAGCGACTCCGGCAGGCTGGGGTCCCCCACCGAATAACATATGGAGGCGCAAGGGGCCCTGCTTCTGGTGCGGCAGACCGGGCCACCACGCCGCGGAATGCCAGGCAGCTCCCGCGCAAATGAACGTTGCTATCCCGGGTGCCGCTTCTCCTCAGCCCGCCCAACAACCATACTACGGAGGTGGCTGGCTGCAGGAGACACCCTACGGCAGTGGTGGGTATACCTCGACCGGAGCTTCCCCGCCACAACAACCTTCCTTCGGTACTTCCCCCTCCCCTGGCCCAGCGAACAACGGCAACCCTACGCCTACGTTCGATCCGCACCTCCTCACCGCGCAGTTTGCGCACCAAGGCAAGGCGACTGATGATTTGGTTTGGGTTAATGGGAGAGAAGAGTGCGTAGCGGATTCGGGAGGAACCTTTCACGTGACTGGTAACCCTTTTGGTATGTTAGACTGTACTCCCCCTCCCCCTGGTAAGAGCCGTTTGGTGGTCGGCGACATGGGGTCACTGAAGATAGAGTACTTCGGCCAGATTCCAATTGTGATGCACAGCTCTCAGGGTGACGTTCAAGTTAGGCTGATGGACGTAGCTACCCGGTGTTCGCTTCAGCTTCTTTTCGCTTCATGCAGTAATGTTGAAATGCCCGGTGACACTTGATGCTCAGGGAGCTCACACGTTGAATGGACAGCTGTCTTTCGTGCGTAGGGACGCGAGATCATACGTAGACGCCACGCGGATTGTAGAGGCCCCGATTGCTGCCGCCGTTTTGGCTCCTGGAAAAATGAGGAGGATCGATATTAACGACCTTCACGTTGCCTTTGCCCACTCCCATGCTGACACTCTCCGTGCGACGGCACGCCAGATGGGCATTACGGTTTTTGGGGAGTTGGTTCCGTGTGGGTGTTCTGAGGCGAAAGGGAGGAGGGTGGCGGTGCCGTGGACGACCGAGTGCCGTTCTACCAGGCCTCTGGAGCGTCTGTTCGTGGATCTGTCGGGACAACCGCTTACGTCTGCTGGCGGTGCGCAGTACTTGATGATGATAGTCGACGACTACTCGCGACTGGGGTGGCCGTATTTCTTGAAGCGGAAGTCCGACGTCCCGAAGGTCTTCGCGGGTTTCCTGGCCGACATCAACGCGAAGGCTGTGCCGTCCATCGTGGAGTGCCTTCGCTCGGACAACGGCACCGAGTTCACCAAGGCGGTGTTCGTGGAGTTGCTCAACCACCACGGCATCCGCCGCGAGTACACGCCCGTCGATTCTCCGAAGCATGACGGTGTGATCGAGCGACGGATCGCCATGACGCTGGAGCTTGCAATGGCGTCCCGCCTGGAGGCCACCCGCCTTTTCGGCGATGCAAGGATGCCGGCGACGCAGCCCCTCTGGGCTGAGTCATGCGTGTACGCGAGCGATGTGATTAACATGGCGGCGAGGGTAAGGGACAAGCCGGAACTGCACTCGCCGTACCGCAAATTCTACGGGAGACCACCGTTTGCGCGGCTGCTCCCGATTCTGAATCCGGGCTTCCACCACGTCAGGAGGGCCCTGAAGACCGAGCCGAAGGCGGAGGCTTGCTTCTACCTCAACGGCGGCAATCACCACGCAGCTGACTGCAGCAAGATCCTGCTGATGTCTGGCCGGAAGTCGTTCTCCCGTGACATCACTTGGGAACACCCGAAGAAACCGTTTGTGGAGTTACTGCCTTCGGAGGAGGAGAGCTCCCCGCCGCCGCCGTCGCCGTCGCCACCGCCGCCGGGTGCGCCGGAGCCTCTGAAAGGCCCCGAAGAATGGCCCGAGCCACCGTCCCCATCTCCACTGCTGCCGCCGGAGTCACCGTCATCACCGCCTCCACCGCCACCGCCGCCGCCGTCGCCGTCGCCGCCGCCATGGGCGTCACCGTCGCCGTCGCTGCCGCCGTCATCGTCACCGCCGCCGCTACAACCACCGTCACCGCCTCCGCCGCCGCCGTTATCATCGCCGTCGCCGCCCCAGCAGTCACCGCAGCCACAGCTTTCGCAGCGTGCTGCCCGGGCACTGAGTTCTTATATCCCGGACCCGGAGGATGGCGATGTGCTGAGGGGGCGGACGAGGGGGGAGACTGCACGACACCAGGAGAGCGGTGGCGCTGTGCAGAGAGGGCGGACTAGGGGGGAGACCGCACGACACCAGGAGGGTGGTGGCGGTGTGCAGGGTGATCGGGCCAGAGGGGAAGCTGGGCGACACCCGAGAGAGTGAAGATGGGCGCAGGGGGAGGAGTCTGCATCATCTTTTCGGGATGCGGTGCCCCAAGAGACAGGAGGAAAGAGAAGGACTTACGTCCGCACCAGGCACGTTTGGCTTTGTTGATTGACTGCTGTGGTGATTTCCGTTTTTAAATTGATTGTGTATCGATTTGAGAATAGTAGGGAATCTGCGAATATTGGAGATTCAGATTTATTTGAGAATGTTGGAAGTGAATTGAGATGCACAGACGTATACGTATACGTATAGCTTCCCTCACTGAAGTTTTCCTGTAGACGCACTGCAGGACTATGACGTCTGTCTGTTTTATGGTTGATTAGTCGAGGGCTCTGGTTGGGCATCGACACCAGTACGAGTGGGAAATGAACAGGGTAAAGAAAGGTACTCTATAATTTAGTTGGGATACGTGCGAATGATGTGAGCTCAATAACTGCACGAAGACCCTTCGCCCATGTACACCTTTTTGACGTCATTGCGTATCATATACAGTAAGAGGATTGATTTTCCCACCCTTTTGCTGAGTTTGGCATTACGTTGGTGTGGTCTGGTGCTGGCAGAACCGAGCAAGTACAGCAGGAAGAGGTGTATGTGATGAACCCCTGTGCCCAACTACAGCAACACGTCTGATTGCGGCATTTTCACATATTTACGTCTTTGTATGCGGGTATCTCGTTTTTGAGTTGTTAGGTTAGTGTGCAGCACGACCCGCGCCACTTGTTACCTGCAAAAGGCAAGATATTTGCGGACGGAGTACTGTACTATACGAGTGCAGCAGAAGCAGAAGTAATATGGTACTGTGAGCTGAGACGAAACGGTTTACTTGGCACTGCTGTATATGTTCATCAAGTATGTACTGCAGCATATATAGTGGTTGAGGAATACATGGGTTTGATGTGGGAACAGATATTCTCGTTGACAAGTAGCTGTTTATTTGCAGTAGCTTTTGAGAAGTTAACTATACCAAAGAGGAGTTTGCAAGCAGTGCATGCGTGAAAAGAGCGAAACACCCAATGCAGACCTAATCGCTCGAATGAACGTCCCATCCCTTCTGTATGCCGGGTCAATGCTGCGGAGGCGACGTTTGATTTCACCCAGGAGGAATAGCTGGATGACCCGAGCTGCGGTGACGCCATAAGACCGAACGGAGAGGCAGCCGCGGCGGAGGCAACAGCAGTAGTGTTCGGGGCATCGGGGTGATTCTTACCTGGATGAATATTTTCATTGTTTGTATTTTGGAATTGTTTTTCTGGTCGATTTTGATTCCGCGAGAGTTATTGGAGTTTTCGAGTAGTTTCAATATCAAATAAAATTCAAGTGGAGGAATGTACGCTATCTCGAATTACCGTCGCGATCTGTGTATCTATGGCGGGAGTAGAGGATAAGGGGAGACTCTTGTCCGGGGGAACGGGGTTCCCCGCAATCTCTGGCATTTAATTTCTTGGCTTAATTTTAGTATTGATGAGTATGGCTACTGTGATATTTTTCCATGATTTGCATTAAATAATAGTGGAGCGGTTTTTGACGAGACTGAAGAGAGACTATGAAGCGCCTGGGAGCATGTGCGGTCCATATGAAATGTTCTCTGGTTCGGAAGGTTGGGGTAGTATTTCGGAAATTGGGAGTCTGATTTTTTTTGGTTCTTGAAAAATTGTGCTTTTGTTCAAAGTCAGTACTGACTGAGTGGTCTAGCAGGTAGTGCTATATAATTCCCTTGGGTGGGTCGGCAGTTGAAGTCTCGCCGAATTCGTAAGTTGATCTTTTCGAGCGTGCGCGCTGGAGACAATACGAATGATTATTATGGTGTGCCTGTAGTCACCAGTAGGGGTTGGCGAGGGGAGGGCCCCGGAGATCACTGTACCAAGTCGGCGAGATTCCACTGAATATCTTCGGACCAATTCCGCGGAAAATGCCGTTTTACCTTACTGAATCCGAGGAGAATGCCGTTTTGCCTGGCATTGGATTTCGAGAGTTTGATTTGTTTGCAACATAGAGGCTGGGGATTTGAGCATTTGAATACTGATTTGAGGATTTGAGTGTTGATTCAAAAATTTGATTTTTGGGTTTCAGAGTTTGATTCGAGTTGATATTTATATTAAGATATATCAGCCCTACGATGTCGTACATTTTCATGTACAGAGCTGAGGGGAATATTGATCATGCACAATAGCAGGGGGGATATTAGTATGGTCGTGTATATTGAGTAGGGGGGGTGTTGATTGTGCTCAAGAAACACGACATATGAGATCCATGGTAGATTGGGGAGTTCCAAGCTGGAAAGGGATTCCGGCAGTAGGGTATTGGGATATCGGGGTAATGTGTGCCCACCAATGCCACTCGTCAGGTGCAACCCTTCGCTGCATGTGATGCGAGTCAACTCTACAGCCAGGATGTAATAGAAGAGGATTTATGTTTCATGTCTGGAGTCAGCCACGCGTTCCCGTGCCAGCTGCGCCTATACCTTTAGGGATCAATCAACAGGTACCGTTTCGTTGGACACCTCCATCGCCGAGGTGGTGTGATACTACAGGGCAAACTCATGGGGGTTCCGACCTGACTTCGCCAACACCTCCTTGATTGCTCGTATAGGGAGAGTGATTTCACCCACCTTATAGCCTTGGTACGTCGAGACGAGGAGAGGTGTTCATGTTCGGGAAAAACAGGGAAACATGACATCAACTCTATTATAACGGCAACAGTTCCGCCTTTCGCCCAAATGGACAGCCTCGGCCCACAAACCTTGTCCCGAGTTCGCACGCACACGCTGTAATACATTACTGATCGCCCTCATGCCCCTTGAACTGCACCTCTACCTTGTCGGCCTGTTGCCATGGCGCGGTTCCCAAATATTTGCCGTTGGGGCAAAGCTCCACATCACTCCGCCTCAAGCAGTGCACTGGATACATCACTCCAGAATCGGCGTTGGGAATGTCGTTCGGTCTCTCCATCAATAGACAGCCAACATTTTGTTTCCGTGAGGACCTCACCGGAGAATGAAGGTTTCGCCCGCGAGAAGCCTACCGAATGACATCGGTAGGCAGACACGGCATGGCGTTACTGCTGTCCCGTGGGCACGCGTAATACATCTGCGCGCACACTTGACCACGGGAGCTGTGACTGATAGCTCCACTCGTATCCGCAATTGATGGAAACTCAACAGACGAAACTTCCCGCAAACTGTATTCGCCAAGTTACCTTCTATCACGCAACAGCACGAGACGAACTCGACCAACGCTCAGACCTTGCGACCGTCCGATTAATCGCCAAGATACCTTCTGACACGCAACCCCTCGAGACGAACTTGACCGATGCTCAGACCATGCAACTGTCCGATACTTTCGACGTAAAACACGACTGACAACCCATCAACCTGCGAAACATACTCCACGGCCGGCGACCAGACTTGTACATGCGCCTGGTCGATCTCGCCACTGAACTACCGATGTACTGAAGTCGAAGATGTCGGTACAGAGACCCAACCCCTTATTCCTCACGCTCTGCTCCTTCGAAACCATGGCGGGACGGAGCGCATGGAGGTTGAGGGCGATGATGGGACGATCCCACAGCAACGCACCATCCTCCAAGATATGTCACAAAACGCCCCGCACGTTTTTTATCCCTCAAGAACCAGCCACTGCGCATATCTAGGTAACCATGTATCCGTGTCGGTGCGCCCACCCAAGGCTCGCGTCCTCCTCGGCATCGAATGACCCAATGAACGGCCGACATGTTTTCGTTCCTCATTTAGATACTCCTGTCGACGTGTTCGGATGCTGCCTTGCCCTCTAGTGTGAACGCATGCCCTGACCACCATGCCCAGCAATTCCCAAATGTTCATAGTTATATGATTTCCCCCCTCAGCCGTGTGCCTCGATGTGGCCCTGTGAGTTCGCATCGCAATCGATCCTTCACCACAGCCCTGCCTCTACACCAAAGCTCGCATGGCATCCCCAGAGGCATAGCGAATGAAAGTGCGCACGTGGGGCTGCAAACAGCACCTCAGACAATGGGGCGTACGGTACCGTACCTGCCACTCCCCCGAGCCCACCGTCTTATCTATCATCAACTGCTTAAAAAACGTTCGTCGTGAACCTCGCCACCGAGGCAAAGGTGCGAACGACCCGACGACGTAACATCACCCACCCACCCCGGACCCCGGACTCTTTCGTGCGAGGCCTTTACGGGGAGCATGCCCAACTCATTAAGCCCGTGCCTAACGAAACAAATTCCCCGTCACACGATTTCATACACGTGAAACAGTTTTACGTCAACGAACGTAACTCGGATTCCGACGCACTGTGGCGGTGTCTTGACCACCCCGCGAACAACTCGCTAAGCTGGTCATAGTACAACTGCAGTAAGTAAATCGCCTTTGCTACTGTATCAAAGGCCTTTTCAAATACGTCGAGACGCAGTGTGCAACGAGGACAAATTATCCGGTGCTGACAGGGGTGGATCACCCGCTTGCCGTTCATCGCGAAGGCAATCTTGGGCGGATTTCGTGCTCGGAGACGCCAGCCCGCAGAAGTATCCCAAAGGCAAACTCTGTGCCTCTACCAAGACCGCGTCGTCCACATACATTCGACTAAAAAGCTGCTTGGCTCCCCCCCCTACCCCCCGGAGGTATGAGGTACCCCCTCGGGCATGGGAACGGGGTGTCCCCCTTCGACTGGCTCACTCACCGTAACTTAGATGGAACCCTATGACCAAACAGGGAACTCACCGTGTATGGAACGTCGTGTGGATGTGCTCGTGTTCAAGAGCGGCTGAACTCAAACGCAATAGTCTCGGAATATTCTGCCAGTCAAACGGAAGGCGCCTATCGTCTACGATTAAATCGTGGAAGGTGTACCCGAACAGGGATCAGTGAGCCCACTCCACAGGCATATGCCCGGAGGCATCCTTGACACTCGTCTTGCTTAGCAGGATGCACATGGAGGTGATTGACGGGCAACGCAAGCGTGAAATACGCAAAAATGTAATTCGGAATCTCGTAATACATAGCCTAGTTTTCAGAGAGGAGCGGGAAAATCTCCGTGTCAGCGTTAGTGCCCGGCACGGATGCAGGAATTGTCAGGTTGTAAAAAATTCGGATCGCCTAAGGGCAAACCGTCCCCCCTTTGCCCTAACGGTGACACACGAAGACTGGGAATATGGTCGGCCGCATCTCACTGGAAGACAAACGCACGTCCGAGCCGCACGTGGTCCGGTATCTTACAGTGTTGCTCTCGAACGGGCGATCTATCGATGGTCACCACACGGCCCTGCGGCACCCAAATCCCAAACGCCGTCTGCCGTTATGGGCACGCCGTGCGTGATTACTTTCGCTAACAGATCGAGATGCCACAAACACTTAGTATTCCCAAACTAAGCCGGCCCCCGACCCGCGTCACGCGAGGAGCGATCAATTGGTGTAGAAGATCTTTCGTGCGCGCAACCTCTCCCCTCCGAGAGCAAACCAAGTTACAACTGGTGAATTACTACCGGCGCTAGCGCCTGTCTTACCTCCCCGGTTCCGGCCCCTGCCGTCAACTTATGTACGGACGCAACGACGAGCACGCAGACAAGGGCCAGCCGTTGGGGCTGGCCCCGTCGTCGGTAGACGGAATCGTTTCCCCTGTTCGCGCCTTGACGGCTTTCCCACCAACGCGATGATACCCCGGGCGGCGAATCTTCCTTCCCTGCTGCTCCCGGGAGCGCTTGAGCCACCACCAGTTTTGGATCAGCCGCCCTTCACGCGTTCTCCTGATGACGGACCTCCTCAACTCCCTTTTCCACTGCTCGCGTTTCCTACCCGTCCGTCGCCCTCAACGCGGCCGCTACGCTTACGGTACTTCTTACTAGCAAGGTGGGCATACGCGCATTTCTCGCAGACCCGGTAGTGGCACGCCTCCATCCGGGTGCAACTGTCACTATACCCGCTTCTTCCCGGCGTGCACCGCGCCCGCCGCCGGGAACGCTGTGGCGCCTATGCACCCCCCTCCCCCCGTATGTACGAGGGCTGTGGCCACATCGAGACCATCACGCCGGCCGTGTTTTTTCACCACCGGGGGTCCCGACTTCGCAACGGTTACCACCGCGGTGAAGAGACGCTGACGGCTCTCCTTCATCTCGTCAGGGTGACCATTAGCACCTTGTTCCCCGGGAGGGTGGTTCTGACCCAGTACCTCCGGCAGTGAATTCGAACGAGGGTGAGACCCTTCCGGAGCTTGATGACCAGCATGCTGAGCCTGTCCACTCCTTCTTTCAATGCCACGCCGTTCCTCATCACCGCCAGTATGGCGTCGACCATTATCTCCAACTGCTCTGGGAAACAATTTGTTTCCTTTCGTTCGTCCTGGATGGCGACAATCTGCTTGGCGTACTGCTTCGGAATTCCGCGAAGCCCTGGAGCAGGCGAAATGGAAGGGAGTCTTTTTGCGCTTGATGATGATGTCTCCGTCTTTGATGGTGGAGTCCGTCAGGCGGCAGTTGTAGAACTTGCCACGGACCTGGTCGAAGTAAACATATAGGGTGCGCCGGGCGGGAGTGGTGTGCAGGGAAAGGCGGGGGAGGGGGAAGGGGGGGGGGGGGGGGGGCAGAGTTCATTATTTGTACTACTCTACAGCGGCACAACAGCAGCACGTAATTGCTTGCTATACGACGGCAGCAGCAGCAGCAGCAGCAGAAGCAGCAAGCAAGTAATTCCATTGACGACACAGGAATATGTAGACACACAAGTGTAGTACAGTACACACACAAATCACGTCCAGCATGATGTACGGCAACAACGCAGCAGCACCACAAAAAAAATCATTGACGATACAGAAATATGTACACACGCACAAGTTTCAGTGTAATAGACACACAAATCATGTCCAGCATGATGTACGGCAACAACGCAGCAGCGCCACAAAACGACCAGGAAACACAATTATCCGAGTACATACAAAAATTCAGTGAATATCGCGGCAGCACTAAAAGCAGAGCAGCAGCAGCAGCTGCAGCAGCAGCAGCAGCAACGGATCGCCACAGCGTTGGCAGCAGCAGCAGAGCAACGTATGAAAAGAAGGAGAAAAAACGTATGTACCCCGAGGCCGTCCGAAAAGTATTTTTGGTACCTCACTATAGACCCACCTCCGCATGCTGTACGGCAACAACGCAGCAGCAGCATAGCAACAAAATACGAAATACGAGAAAAAGTAGTACGTACGCAAAATGCAGGAGCAAGACGACCAAAATATCTTTTTTACGTATCAAAAATCCATTTGGGTACAAAAATGGCCAATAAAAACAATAATCCGCGTTGGCAGCAGCAGCATAGCAACGATATGAAAATAAGGAAGAAAAAAAGTATGTACCCTGGTATGCCGCAGTCGCAAAAACCTACGGAATTTCATTGACGATACCCAAATATGTACACACACAAGTGCAGCATGATGTACGGCAACAACGCAGCAGCACCACAGCAGCAGCATAGCAACGATATATATGAAATTAACCAAGCCAAAAGCGAGAAATTGCAGTACGTACGCAAAATGCAGGAGCAAAACGACAAAAATATTTTTTCACGTATCAAAAGGAACCATTTGAGTACAAAAACGACCAAGAAAAACAGTAATCCGAGTACATTCGAACATTCAGTGGATATTGCGGCAGCATTAGCAGCAGCAGCAGCAGAAGCAGCTACAGCATTAGCAGCAGCAGAAGCTGCAACGAATCGCCGCAGCGTTGGCAGCGTTGGCATCAGCAGCAGCAGCAGCAGCAGCAGCAGCATAGTAACGATATGAAAATAAGGAAGAAAAAAAGCATGTACCCTGGTATGCCGCCATCGCAAAACCTACGGAATTGACGATCCGAAAATATGTACGCTTCCAGCATGATGCACGGCCACAACGCAGCAGCACTACATACAGCAGCAGCAATTGCACAGGCGCAGCAGGTGCACAGCACGGCAACAACACAGCAGCACTACAGCAGCAGCGAGTGCACAGGAGAAGCAGGTGCACAGCAGCAGCAGCACTCATGGCGTGGCGCTGACAGCAGCAGCAGCAGCAGCGGCAGCCGAAAACGAGCAAAAAATGAGTACGTGGGGTCACCAAAACATGTACACACAGAAATCGTGTGCATGCACCGAAAATGCACCATAGTAGCAGCAGCACTCACGTCGTTCGGTGCAGCGGTGACGGCGACAGCTGAATCCTCCGTTCCTTCGTTCACGTCCCGCAAACAGTTGTGCATGTGCGCGTTCGCGTGCACTGTGTGTAAGAGGAGCCGACGCAACGCACGAAGGGGAAAGAACGAGCATGGATGAGTCAAGAAAAAAAAATAAACGCTTTGACGTAGGATTGTATGCAAAAAGACAATTTAAAACCCCATAAAAACGTACTGGCAACATACAGCATGCACAATAGACGTAAGACACTCACCACTGTCAGCAGTCTCGAGGGAGTACGAGACAGTCCCTTCCTTGATCGGGCGAGCACAGAACTCGCAGTCGGTTGCCCTGTCAGGATGATCCCGCTACCACGCACGTGAGATCTTTGCAGGTGACGAAGGCCACGTTTTTGCCACCAGGCGCGGAGTTCTTGACCAAGTGCTGGTCCGTGCACTGGTCGCAAACAACAGCCGGCACCAGGTCGGTCTTTGTCGTTGCCGCTCTCTTGCCAGAGGGCGAGGACCACGCGCCTCTCGACGAGGAGGAGGTGAGCTTAGGGGGCGTGGAGAAGGGAGGGGCGGGGGTTGCAGCACCAGCAGGTTCGCCACCGACGGCAGCAGCTTGGCCGCCGACAGCTGTACCTATCTATGCCGTTCGTCGAAGGCGACACGCCTCTTTTAGGCGCCGTGCGAAGAGCTGTCTATTGGTTGGCAGTTTGCGGAAGAAGAAAGAAGAAAGGGTTGTTTGGCTGTTTGGCGATGAAGAAAGAAGAAAGGTTGTTTGGCTGTTCGGCTGTTTCAAAGAAGAAGGGCTGTTTGCGAAGAGCTGTCTATCAGTCGGTCTGTCTGCCAAGAGCTTGCAAGTGACAACGACCTGAAAAATCGTAATTATAGTTGTATTTATATATTTTTTTGAGTGGAAATGTTTGTCTTGAAACTTTGTGGAACGCTTATCTTGGTTTACTGTCGGACATGTTGTATTGAACTTACCGTGGATAGATTAATCTTGAATTCAGTGCCGGGGGGATACGCCCCCGCTCCGGCGAGAGATCGAGCTGTTCCCGGAAAGCGCCTCCACGCCCCCCGCTCGCCGAAATCATCATAGACAGAAAATCATGTTGGGGGGTTCGAGGGCTGATGTTTTGGGGGGGCGTGGCCTGGTCGCGGTGCCGAGGGGGATCGCGTGGCGTACGATAGAGCGGGTCCCCAGCGGGGGCATACCGAGTCACGCATAGTTGTGAAGAGTCATTTGGACACCACCACCACACCACCACACCTCCCCCCATCACCACGACCACCCAGTAATAAACAATAGGGATACGTGCACATCAAGAAGGAATACCGTAGTGGTGGTGCTTGCTAATGTGTACTGCCGCATGTACGAGTAGTTGCGCTGGTGTTGCACATATCCTGCTCGAGCACTACCATATCTATACTGCTGTTTGCTGCCGTTGTGGAACTTGCCATAAGTAAGAACGTATGTCATGTACTAAAACAACTGCTGTCGAGAGAACTCGCGCAACCGGGAAATCGTATCTCTCGCCAACGTGTGCACGTTGGTGGATCGTGGATCGTAACTGTTGATCGGGCATAAGAGAGAAACCATGTGGAGCCTACTATAAATAAGTACGTATGCCGTGTACTACAAACAAGTGTTGTCGCGAGAATCTCGCGCACACGGGATTTTTTATATCTTGTCAACTTGAGCGCGTTGGTGGATCGTGGACGGTAGTTGTTGATACGGCACAAAACAGAAGACAGGGTCCAATACGCTACTGCTGTGGTGTACGAGTACTGCTGTAACTCTTTCGGAGTCGAATTCGACGGGAATAAACATGCAATCAGGAATCATCGGGAAATCAAAACATATGCACCATCGCGCCAAGCCAACAGGAAATGAAACGAAAATCACATCAAGTCAGCAGGTTGCATCAGCAGCAGTGGTGAACGATGTACGTCGACGCATCTGCTGCAGCCGTAGTCCCGACGCTCAGGCCTCTGAGCTAGCATCGCCTTGAGCCTTTGGGCAGTCTGACGGGTTGTGGCCAGCTCGGTGCGGGAGCAGAGAGAAAAAAACCTTCCGCCAACCCTGCCGCTGTATATTGCAGTTGCGGCTGGTGCTGTCACGTTCAGAGGTATAGGGTTTGCACGGAAGGAAACACACGGCCGACAAGGAGAGCACGGCAGGAAAAAGCCCAGCCACCCGTTGCCATCCGGGACAATGGGTGCGCATGGTCTCGGCGGTGACTGTCCTGCTGCCTGGTGCTGTTTTGGATAGGTCCTGCTGTGACTTTGATCTGTGATCTCTCTGTGCTGATGCGACTAACGATCAACCAACTGCTGTACACAGTATAATCTATCTGAGTGGTTCTGATGTGTGATATCAATTCGTTGCGATGTTTTCGGACATCACCGCGGTCCGGCGTAGATGCAGCTGACACGTTATTACTGAATGGGGTGTGGATATTTTGGCGCAATCATAATAAGAAACTCGCATGCGCTGGTAACAACAACATTGATATGTGGCATGACAGCTTACGTCACCACGAGGGGAACACCCCACTCCCCGAAGGGGAACCTTGTATGCATACGTATGTTGGTGATTTCGTTCTGTTCTTTCTTCGAACATATTTTTTCGTACGATGGAGTCGTTTCTTGTACCAACACGACTTCGTTTGGTTGGCTTTGGGCTATTCTATGAAATATTGCGGAACAGCCCGAAGAAGGTCAAACAAGCAAAATTGTGTTTGTACAACAAACAAAATATCTTGACAGTTATAATGCGACCGATGAGCGGGTAAGACAAGAGTAAGTTTGAAACGCGGCGAACAAGAACAGGGTAGTACCAGTTAGTCCTGGGCCAAAGGGTCCAGTGGTGCATGGCATGATGATGATATAGTACGTGAACGCTATATCGACTGGAGGAGGGTTCGGTACGGAGGGGAAGGCACAATTGCCCGCAAATACACGGTGCGGTTATGGAAAAAAATATCTGCCGACTTTAGCACCGCCAGACATTAGCGACAAATATTACGTACGAGCAGATTACAGGTAGACCATATAGAACACAAACGAACACACAATCTTCAGAGCAGAGGCTTCCAACGAGGTTGTCTGGGCATTTGCAGCAAATCCCCTAACAACGAACAGTACTAATACGGGGGTCCATAGTTAAGAGGACCTATGGTATACATAAAACCTATATGTTTACCTATTTTTACTAACAATATTTGGTCCTATTTACTATGGTCCTCCGTCATAGTTACTTTCCGCCGCCAACAGCAGCAGCAGCAAGCAGCACCACTAGTAGCGCCAAACAGACCAGAGCAGGACCGGTCACCTCCTGTGATGCTCTGTCTTGCGTAGTCCCCATATCGAGTTTCGCAAAGAAGTTTGTGATGCTTGGTAAACCATACCAAGATGCCTGGTATGTTAGCTGTCATACGAGTATAGCGTTCAAGTCACAAGTTTCAGTGGTGGCGGAATGCGGGCAAAAACACCGAACACAAAAAAAAAACTAGAAAGCAGCCGGCAGAGTTATAGACACACCAGTACAGCAGCAGCAGAGCAGCAGCAGCAGCCGCAGGCCGAGTAGAACAGGACATTCAACCATTAATTATTATTATGCACTGCTGTGTATCGTGTTGTTCCAAAAATGACTGAGGAACAGAAAGTGAAAACTCTCGAGAACAAAGCGCAGCAGTATCAAACGACAAATCAAAACCGATATGACGCACACATTAAGTCTGCTACAACCAACATCCCTCCATCTCATCCACCAAGAACGATCACTCCCCTCCTTGAGCACTCCCTAACAAGCATCTACCTATAACCCGCTGTCCATCAAAATTGTTGGTTTATGTCTGCTACGCGCAAATTCAACTACTTCGTATTGATTCCCCTTTCTCGCGGACTCTCGCTTCCTGGGACATACAGCAGCAATGTTTGGCTCTGTCGTATCTCGTGTTTCGAAAGGAAGAACCTGTGAGTATGCTCATTATTTATTTAGGGCAGATACGTATGATGGTACGTTCGTGTGTTTGCTGTCTACGTACGTTTGTTTGCTATCAGAGCTGCCAGGAAATAGCTGTCCGTGGTGAAGGAATGCGGGCAAATCTTGACCTTGACGAAATAAACATAATAACCGGTACGGGCTAGTCGTGCCGTGCGTACGTCACCTCAGGTTCTGATGCTGAAAGTCGCCTGTTGCCTGCTACAGGCAGAGTCGTGCTGTGCATCGTCGCCTGCTGTCACCTGTTTTCGCTAAACGCCAGCCTGCTTGGGCTTGTCGCACCGACCGATTGTGGTACAGACCGAAGAGCTAGCAAGTGACACCGACCTTTGATCCTGAAACATGACTTGTATTCATATGAGAAATAGCTACAGCACACCTCCCTGAAAAATTACTCACATTCAGAACCATACCATACAAAAACGCAACAGCATTCAATCACTGTTGGTTAGTAAAATGAAACGGGAGCTATCGGCTAAAGTGACCCACGACACGAAATTGGAACATGGAAGTGTGGTGAGCTTAAGCTTTATTTTTACCATTCCGCCGGAGGATATATAAAAAAGTAAAATGGAAATATTTCGACATCCTGCAATGTTATATTACTCTCCCTTATACGGGTTATATAGTATCAGGGCGCAGAAGGATTATTATGTATATTGTCCGGTTGACCCGGGTAGCATCCAGCGGAGCCACTGGCCTACATCCGTAACATGGAATTACATATAGAATACGCGCGAACAGCTTATGATGCAACTTGTAAAACTAAAGGGAAAAAATGAGATACAGACGAGACATATTACGCAGCTTGCAAAGTTGAGTATCAACTATTTAAACAATCGAACTCACAGCTGACGTGTTTCATAATTTTATATAATACAAAATACTATTACGGGGGACCATAGTAAATATAGGACCTACGGTATGCATACAAACCTATATGTTGGCCTATTTTTATTGACAATATTTGGTCCTATCTACTATGGCCCCCCGTAGTAGCGGTACGGCCACGGCTTCGCCCGAGGCACTAGCCCTGCGTAGCACATTGCAACATGTATGTGGGTGGTATCACTAGTACTCTCGTAGTGTGCTGTGATGTATTACTCTGAACGAAAATGAAGGAACTACCGTGCGGGGTGGTATCGGTCCGGGGTGTGTGCGCTTGTGTCTCCAAGTTGTCGGAGTTGTACATGTATGGAAGGATCAATGATCAGGGGATGGGCCTTATCATGCCCGGGTGCGGTGGTACATCGACTATGAACCCCAGTCAAACTTGAAATTAGCCGAGGGGTAGGGTATTCCACACCTTGCCGGACGATATCGACCCTAAGGATGACCGTTTTCGTCCCCGGGGTGTTGGAAGTTTAGATGAATGGAATAAGGATTTATGGTTCAGGAATGGAACCCCCGGGTGCTTCGAGACATGAACGTTGTCCCGAGGGGAAACGCTAACTCCATGACGAGTCTAAGTCTACCTGAAATAAACCAGCGGGGTTGGGATTTTCACACCTTATTGCGGAGCGGTCTCGACCCGGGGGATGTCCGTTTGCATCCCCCGTTTGTTGGAGTTTCAGATGGTTAGATGTATGGGAATATGTCAGATCTGGGCATGGGACCTTATCATCCTGGGGTGCGATGGAACTGCGACTGTGTCCCGTGGGGCAAATCTCGTCGCCCACTGGCTCCACGAGTCCCAGCCAACTGTAAATCAACCAGTGTGATTGAGGTTTCCAAACCTTGCGGGGCGGTAAAGACCCGAGGCATGTCCGTTTTCGTCCCCGGTTTGTTGGAATTGTAGATGTACGTAGGTATTTATGATCAGGGATGTTGTTAAGTCCCAGGCGAAGAAAGATGATGTTTCGGATTTTAGTATTATTCTCCCGGCAGAGTAGATACAGATGGAAGTGACCCTGGTGGGTATCACGTACACCCACAGAAGTAACCACCAAATAAAATCATGATAAGCCAATATACCGAATAGTCATGAAACCGTCAAATACTGAACAAGCACATTCGAACACACTCCTTGCTTTTTTTCAGCGAAACAGCAATGACAATTCAAGATAACAGAACAAAACTCATCTCCATGATCAAAATCAAAACTAAAATATTTCAAGAGGAAACCTGTACCTTCCAAGCAAAAACCTCTTCCTCCCGTATGAAACTACTGCAGATCTCCTTTGCAACAGCTCAATGCCGTGAAAACAAAAACAATCATAGAGATAGCTAAATGATAGAACTCGCGAGGAACCCCAATCCCCGAGACACACGTCTCCCTGTGCCCCCTACTCCCGCCACAAATTCTCAGATCGTAGCTAACGCGAGATACCAAATATCTTTCCCTATAGAGTTTGCCTGGCGCTTAATATTCCCGAAACAATATCCGTTTTGTGTCAGAACCAAAAACAAAAACACTCCCTGTTTCTGGTTCAGTTCACTAGCTATCCTCGTTCCCTGAAATACTTCACCTTCCCACTCGTGAACCGAGATTTTCATCACCCTCAATCATGAATAATCATATCCACAATATTTCATCTTCCAACTCGCGAACAAGATTTCAATCACCCATCAAGTTCGGAAATACAATATTGGTGGTAGAACAACCCATCAAGAATAAGCATACCCTCCCTTGTTCTGCAACCAATAGACTGCAGTACAAAGACAAATCCCTGCCAAACTCAATGAAATCAGTATCCACCAATACCGCTGGATCTGCAATACACCTCTCCAGGTGCACCACGTACTCTTAATTCGCCAATCCGTCAACTAATAAACGTACAATTCACGACTTTCCCCGGATACAAATATAACGCACACCATTCAGATCTCCGTAACCAGTACTAAACGATACATATCCTATATATCATCCAGCACTTACCCGGAAAGAACGATAACTACCATATAATTTTGTATTCCCTAACACGTCGTAAACGGTATGTATGTATCGACTTTCCTTTATCCGGAACGAATCCAAATCCGGTCGAAAAATACATATCTCCATTTGTACGATCAAAAACGTATTTCGACCGACAGGTGTATCCAATCGCAAGGGAAAAAACTACTCCTCCGAATACCGACCAGAAATACTAGACATAACCTCCCGCCCGCTAAGTAGCCGAATTACTAAAAAGCTCCCGCTGGCGAGATACCTGTCTGTCTACTTCACGACCTTCCCGCAACATAAATACACACTTGCCCACAGACTCCCTCCAAACCTTTGCAATATGCGATATTAATGTATGGTATTTGTCCAGTTGCTCTTCTGGGCCTGCCCACATCGAACACGGAGCGCATCGAAGCGCAGTGAATGTCGTATTCGGCAGGAACATTTCTAACCAAAACACCAAAATACGACTTTTCAACTACCAGGTGGGGGACGGGGGGGGTACTCATCAGGTAAATCTTCCAGAAAAAGAGGAAGGTTGTCGTAGGGGCAGCCTGGTGTTTGGGGGGGGTAACGGGTAGAAAAGATAAACCAGTGAAGGAATGAGACGGTTTCGGAGGGTTTCCCATATAATAACAAGGGATGTTCAGTACGGGGGTAAGAATGAAAAATAATAGAAATCCCGGATGATTGAGGAAGAAAGACTAAAGCAGTTCAGATACGAGCAAGCAGCGGCAGAGCGGTGTGAAGCGGGGTCGTCGGTGCAGCGAGTATCCAGGATAAATAGCGGACGGGCAAGGCCCTGCACGAGCTGAATAGAACCGGGCAGGGGACGTCAGGGAGTCATCTAGTTGTTTTTTTTTATACGAGCAAGCAGCGGTAGAGCGGTGTGAAGCGGGATCGTCGGTGCAGCGAGTATCCAGAATAGATAGCGGACGGGCAAGGCCCTCCACGAGCTGAGTAGAACCGGGCAGGGGACGTCAGGGAGTCATCTAGTTGTTTTGTTTGGGACGTCAAGGAGTCGTCAAGTGGTCAGCAGTCGTTGAGCCTGTGCGTTGGGAGGGTCGAGGGGCAGGATGGGGGAACCTCTTACCACGATACAGCAGCAGGACGAGGGGCTCGACAATCTTGTGGGAGGCCCAGGACCAAGGCGGGGGTCGCCCCAAGGGAACGGGGCGGCCGGTAACGCGGAGGACGATCAGTCTTCAACAGGAGGGCCCGGCAACAACGAAGACGGTAGAGTGCGAACGAATACCCTGAGTGGCCTGGGCGCGAGTAGGAACGTGCACTTCGAGGATAGCCAGATTGTACACCAAGGAGCTCACATGCGGTCGGATAGGGGGGGGGTGGGGGGGGGGGTAGGGGGGGGTACACGTCGCAGGGTAGGGGACGGGGGAACGGCTCGTATGGGAACCGCGAGCAGTCAAACGCCATGCCACATGCCCCATTGCAGCACCACGACCAATTTTTCCCCGGAAACGAGTCTCAGGGCCCCCCATGGTCGGGTGGAGGGAGTTCGTACCGGCAGGAGGGGGGGGGGAGGCGGGCTGGCAATCAGCTCACGAAATTTAACGGGCCCTCACAGGCACCCTGGGGCCCGGGAGGTCCGCCGCCGCCGCAGCAGCAGCAGGGGTGGGCACCGCAGCAGCCGCATAGCCGGGGCACACCACAGCAGCTACAGCAAGAGTGGGCACCACAGCAAGAAGGGTGGGCATACAGGGGGGGACCACAGCAGCAGCAGCAGCAAGGGTGGGCATCAGAGCAATGCGGCATGGAAAACGCGGGGGGGGGGTGGGGGAGGGGGGGGGGATAGGTTGGGGCGGGGGAGTACCGAACCCGCGACAACAGCAACAGCGGCCAAGCATGCAGCTACAGCAGCAGAAGCAGTCATACCTGGGGGGGTTCGGGGATATAAGCGAGTGTGTGGGGGTCGCGACAGTAGCAGATGGGGGCACCCGAAGGACAGTGGGGGTGGGCGGGGGAGGAGACAAGTCCGTGGGAGAGGGGAGCACGGAGGTTGCACTGGCAGTCACAGCACGAAGCGGCTTCCGGGTGGGGGGAAGGCATCAGTTCATTACTCAGCACCAGGCCGCAGTGGGGGGGAGGGAGGAGCATCGTATTTCTCGTCCGGGTTGCAAGGTTGGGGGGGGGGGGAGGGATGGGGATGGGGAGGCGGGGAGCGGGGAAGCAAGCCATCAGTAGCGGAGACGATGTGGCGCAAGAGCAACCGCACAACAGTGGTCTGGTCATCACTGCGCGGGGATGGGAAACCCCCACCCTTTGATTCGGCGGATGCTTTGGGCACGATTATAGGGACTTTCATCGTCAAGGGGGAAGGGGCACAGCAGGTAGCAGCGCTGAGCAACATTGATGTGCGGAATTTCGCGTAGAGGGACCATTTTGGCTTCGGGGGGTGAGCGCGCAGGTGTCGCTGGACCACAGGGTGGAGGCAGTGTTTCTTTTGTTGACGCACCTCATGCAGTACGTGGTGGACGGAAACAAAGCCTTTGGCCAAACGTCGCTGCGTAGGACGAATAAGCTGGTGGAGCGTTTGCGGGTGGTCGCGCAAGGGGTGAGGACGTTCCACGCGCAGAACACGCAGGTGGCCCTGTCGGAGCAGTTTAAAGCAAAATTCGTGCAATGTTTAACAAAGACCTCACGGAGTGGTCGGAGGAGGTGGCCTGGCAAGCACATATGTTGAAACAGGAAATCAGCACGTTTCCAGGGCCGAGCGACGTGTACCCGTTGCCCCTACCGCCGTTCTCGCGGATACATACGTGGGTCACGGCAGCGCCCATCCACCTGGGGGAGGTAGGACACGCCGAAGAGCACGCCGCGGGGGGGTACAAGAGAGGACGGGGAGGGGGGGGGGGGGGGGGGGGGGGGGGGGGGGGGGGGGGGGGGGGGGGGGAGCAGGGGGGGGGACAAGCGGAAGGGGGCGGGCCGCGGGGGGGGGGGGGGGTGGAGGGGGGGGGGAACGAGCAAGGAGTGGGACGGGGAGCAGTGGGGGTGGGGCGGGGAGGAGGGGTGGAGGGGACGGGACGGGGGGGGCAGGTGGAGGGGGAGGGGGGGGGGGGGGGGGGGGGGGGGAAGGAGCGTACGACCGACCCTGCCGGGATTATGAGGAACTCGGTGCATGCTTCCACGAGCCTAAGAGGGGGCTGCCGTGCAGATACAGGCACGAAGGAAGCTACAAAACCCCGAAGGGTGCGTATCTGCCGAGGGACGGAGGCGGTTTGGGGAAGCGTAAGAGGGAAGGGGACGGGGGAGGGTGGGGGAAGAGGACGGGGGTCGGAGAAGGAGGGGAGGGGAACGACGGGCCGGCGAATAAATGAGGACACGGGCTCTGCGGCACAGCGGAGCCACCCAAGCGAGCAATCGTCACGAGCTCGGGAGCGACGGCGACGAGGGCGACGGCGGGGGGTTCGGGTTTGGCGCTTAGCCAGAAGGGGGGTCCGACTCCGGGGTCGGTGGTTTTGTCAGAAACAGGTGCGATATCCGGCCGGCGCGTTGAAGATCAGAAGCGTTGGGAGGTTGCACAGGGGTTGTTGGGGAAGGGGTCGGGGAAATCGGTGAAGGCGGCGAACTTAGTGCGAGTTTTAGCTACGCCGGCTGGGGCAGTTTTGTCGCGAGCAACCGAGGAGGGGGAAGGGGGGGTAGGGAGGGTGGTGCAATGGTTGGGGGGTTCGTTGACAGCACCCCACATGGATCCAGAGCGCGTACAAGCGTTCTTCGGGGACAAGCACCAATTCCCGGAAACGACAAGTTGAGGCACATAGCGCGCGTGGGGGGGGGGTACCGGTAGACGTTGGGCCAGGGGGGGACCTTGCACAGGAACTGGCATATGGAAACCATTCAAGCGCGCAGAAATTTAGCGACGCAGTGTGGGAAAAAGCGGTTGCGGACGTGGCGGGGGGCAGGGCAGGGCGATCGTTTTCCCAAAGAAGCAAGCAGAGAAGGTTCCGGGACTGCGGGTGTCCCCAGTTGGGGTAGTAGAAGAGCGCGAAAAGATAAGGATAATCCACGACATGACATTCGAGCACGAAAATGGACGCGGGTCGGTGAACTCGACGACGAATTGGGATGAGATTCCGGCATGTGTGCTGGCGGGGGTGATGCATGAGGTTTTACAAAGGGTACTGGGGTTGAGGGTTAAGTTCGGGGATCGAGCGCGAATTCGTATTAAAAAAATGGACGTCATAAATGCGTTCAGACAGATCCCAGTAGACCCTGACGGTGCAGGGGCTTTCGGGTACGTACTGGGGGAGTACCTTTTCGTCGATTTGCGCTTGCAGTTTGGGTGGAGGGGTAGTCCGGGGTGGTGGGGCGTGATATCAGCTGCGATGCAGCATGCGCAACGTAACACCACGAGAGCATCCGCGACGTTCTCGAGGCCGGGAGACCGCGCGGTAGAGCACGTGACCGTTGCGCAGGCAACGAGGTGTCCGATAGCACAGTGGCCGGCAGAGTGCGTAGTGCGGCCAGCGCACGGGGGAGGGCCGGACGACCCAGCCTTTATGGTTTTTTTTTATGGATGATGCCATCTCAGTAGAGGTTCAGTGGGATCCGGAAGGGGCGCGGTGTTTGGACTTGTCTCGATCGCTAGCGGAAATCCACGAGCAGGCTATGGGCGAGAGGTCAGAAGGGGAGGAGCCGTTACTTTCGGGGGAAACGGTGACAGGCTGGGCAACGCAACAAGAGATGTTGGGATACGATGTTGACACAGAGAGCATGACTATTGCCCTCCCGAAACGAAAGGTGGACGAATTACGCGCGAGATTGGCACAGTGGCCAGCAGGGCGGCAGACGGCAACGGTGAGGGAGGTGCTAGTGTTAGCAGGGAAGTTGCACCACGCATCCTTTGTAATCCAGCCCGGACGGTACTTCGTCCGTCGGCTTTCTGCAGTTATCTAATCTGCATCTTGATGGGGTGGAGCGGGCCGGGGGGGAGGGTGCGTGGGGTAGGTTCAGAAAGCAGAAGGAAGCGAGACGAGTTTTACTGTTTTCGCGGGAGTTCATGGCAGACGTGCGATGGTGGAGATGGTTTTTGGAGGGGGGGGGGGGGGGGGGTACGGGGGAGAGAGCATAACAGCACCGTCTTTCAGCTTCGTGAAGCAACGGCCGAGTAGAACCTGGTTTTCGGACGCTTCATTGACAGCGATAGGGGGATTGTGCATTGAAACGGGGGTGTACTGGAGATTCGCCCTGCCAGAAGAGGTGCAGAAACGTACGATAAGGGGGGGGCAGGCGGTAGCTGATTTAATTTCCATTAACCTGCTCGAGGTCATGGCCATGGTGATGACGGCGTTCGTAATGGTAGACATGAGGGGGGGAGAGACCGGGTAGGAAGGGGGAGGCAGTTTTGATGAGGACAGATAACGAAGCAGCCGTAACCTGGGTAAAGAGGTGTCGTGGGGGGGGGGGGTAAGAAACAAGCGAGCGTAGGGGCATTGATGAGAATGATGGGGGCATTGGAAGCAAGGGGAAGGTGGTGTTTCCAGGCAAGGCACGTACGGGGGGTCAATAACAGGTTGGCAGATGGTCTGACTAGGTGGCGAGAGGAACAGATTCCCGAGAAACTGAAGGCAGAATGTCCCGAAATCACTTGGCAGGTGCAGGAACTGGGATCGGGGGAGCAGCTAATGTGTTCGGAGATATTGCGAGAGAGTACGCATTTGGAAGAGTTGCAGCTTCGTCTCGAAAAACTTACGAGGCGAATTAGAGGATGTGGGTGAGCTGGTGATCGTTGGTCGGGAAGGGGTGTTGGCTGCAGAAAGACATGGGGGAGATGGAGTTAGTGGGGGAGTTGGTCGAATTCATGGGGTACTGCTGCGCAGAAAAGGGAACAAGGAGTCGACGGTAGTAGGCAAGTTAGTGGCGATTAAATTCAACCATGTGCAGTTCGTGGGGCTTTCGGTGCCCATGAGTAACCCATTGATCTGATCAGCGAGGCAAGGCATCAAGAGGGCACACGTAGAGACGGGTAGTCAGCAGAGGGTAAGAAGAACATTGACTTGGGGGATGCTGAGGGGGATGCAAGGAAGCACTGCATCATGGGGGGAAGGGGGGAGGGTGTTATGGATAGGTCTGGCACTGTCCTATTTTTTGATGTTACGAGCGTCAGAATTGTTTGCCAAGGAGAGAGGGGTGTATCATAAGGTATACTGCTTAAGGAGGGGGGATGTTGCGTTTTTGAGAGATAACGATCAACTGGCGGAGGGTAGCATTCGGGAAGCAAATAAGGTAGAGGTGAGGTTCAGGGGATCGAAGGGAGATCAAGGAAGAAAAGGGGCGGTACTAGTCAGGACAAGACCAGGCCGGGGTGGAGGAGAGGAAGGGGGGGGCAGTGAGGCTATTGGTGGAGCTTTTCGAAATGTACAATGACGGGAAGTTGACAGGGGAAGCCCCTTTGATGACATATAGAGGAACGGACGGTTGGAGGGTCTGGTCCAGGGGGAAGGCAACCCAGTGCTTGAGGAAAGGTCTCGCCAGTGTAGGGAGGAGGTGGAAGGAAGATGGGAGAGGAGCGGGGGCATGTCTGATTCCGGAAGAATTCGCGTTGCATTCGGGGAGAATAGGGGGGGCAACCAGACTGGCCGCGAGAAGAGTGCCAGAGGCAGTGACTAAGAAAGAAGGAAGGTGGTCGTCGGACTCGTTTACGGTGTACGTTAGGTCTAATATGGAAGACACGGTATGGGTATCAGAGGTGTTGGAGCATGGGGGGGGGGGAGTTTGAGAGACAGCCAGGACAAGGGACGAGATGAGGTTAAATACTATAGGTGCTACTCTGCCCGGTATAGTAAGGACCGCTTGGGAGGCTGCAACGTACCCAAACAGTCCTTACACATATCCGGACGAAGAGGGAAGGAACCGCGGTCTCGTGAGGGGAGGCGTTCCACTAGCGGAGCGCGACCGGTAAGGAGGTCGACCGCGTTTCGTTGGTGTGGAAGGGGGTGGGAGGCGTAAGCAAGAGAAAGGGACAAGGCAACCCCCCTTTCTCTCTTCCCTCTGGCTATTTTATATAGGGGTAAGGAAGGCGTACGCATGCGGGGGGGGGGACGGGCCAGGGCACCCGCCCCCCCACACATTTCGGCTTCTTCAATAAATATCGAGCATTTTTTTCCTGGAAGTGGACAACCAAAGAACAAGGTTGTCGTAGGGGCAACCTGGTGTTTGGTGTTTGGGGGTAACGGGTGGAAAAGATAAACCAGTGAAGGAATGAGACGGTTTCGGAGGGTTTCCCATATAATAACAAGGGATGTTTAGTACGGGGGTAAGAATGAAAAATAATAGAAATCCTGGATGATTGAGGAAGAAAGACCAAAGAAGTTCAGATACGAGCAAGCAGCGGTAGAGCGGTGACTAGCGGGGTCGTCGGTGCAGCGAGTATCCAGAATAAATAGCGGACGGGCAAGGCCCTGCACGAGCTGAACAGAACCGGGCAGGGGACGTCAGGGAGTCATCTAGTTGTTTTGTTTCCCGCCCACCCTCCCGCAACAATTTTCCACGGCGGATGGGCAAACGGAGGGGAAGGAGACACAGTGGTTGATTAGTAATGGCTTAATCCCGATCGCACGGGCCGTTTGAAACGGAATCATTACATATTAATCGTTTGGTTTTCGTGGTGGGTCCCGATCGCACGGGCCGTTAGAAACGGAACCACTAGAAAGCACGCGTAAGTGGTGGTCGAATAAGTGATGGCATAATCCCGATCACACGGGCCGTTAGAAACGGAATCATCACATCATCGTTTAGCAATCGTGGTGGGTTCCCGGTACGAACGGGCCGCTAGAAACGGAACCACCTGAAAGCACAAGCACATAGTGGTCGATTAGTAGTAGATGAATATCGACCGCACGGGCCGTTTTGAAACGGAATCATTCATATTAATCGTTTGTTTTCGTGGTGGGTTCCCGATCGCACGGGCCGTTAGAAAAAGAACCACTAGAAAGCACGCGTAAGTGGTGGTCGATTATGTGGTGGCATAATCCCGATCGCACGGGCCGTTAGAAACGGAATCATCACATTCAATAATCGTTTAGCAATCGTGGTGGGTTTCCGGTACGAACGGGCCGTTAGGAACGGAACCACCGGAAAGCACAAGCACATAGTGGTCTATTGGTAGTGGCTTAATGCCGATCGCACGGGCCGTTTGAAACGGAATCACTAAACTCATAATCGTTTGGCAGTCGAGGTGGGTCCCTGGCGGGGAGGCGTCTGGGGGGGGAGGCGTTCCACTAGCGGAGCGCGACCGGTAAGGAGGTCGACCGCGTTTCGTTGGTGTGGAAGGGAGTGGGAGGCGTAAGCAAGCGAAATGGACGAGGCAACCCCCCTTTCTCTCTTCCCTCCGGCTATTTTATATAGGGGTAAGGAAGGCGTACGCATGCGGGGGGGGGGACGGGCCAGGGGACCCCCCTCCCCACCATTTCGGCTTCTCCAATTAATATCAAGCATTTTTTTGTGGAAGTGGACAACCAAAGAAGTCCAAACAATACTTCCGTACGTATCATCCAGTATGAACGTCTTAGCGCACATTTCATACGTACTCGTACGTACTACGAATCAATTCACGAAATTTCTACCCTCGTCGTGAAAAGAAACAAACTTCACAAGGTGATAGTGGATCGAAGGCCTACCATTACGAGCGCAGACGCTATCCCCTCGCCCCGCGTGTTGCTGGACCCATAAAAGGATCCAGCGGACGATCCAACCACGCCTGCCCCATCCACGACCTCCCGCTGCTGCTGCTGCTGCTGACCTTCCGCGGCTGCTGCTGCTGCTGTTCTTGACCTCCCGCTGCTGCTGCTCCTGCTGCTGCTGCTGTCGTCGTGTGCACGCGACTACTGTGTCACGCGAGTTGTTGCCGATGCAGACGTGCCCTCCTTCGTTACTAGTACCTCTGCAGCAGCACCCGATTCCCCCCACATCCGCTCCCTCGACCACTACCACACCGTAGTCGAGTGCGCGTATCATATACGCGGCTTTCCCGACCATGCCACATGGGTGGCCGGGTGCACACGGGCTGGCTCACCGTGCGACTTCTCGCGAAAATGTGCAGATATGTCTCCCACCCCCACAGCTCCCAGCCCCACCACAATCTCCCTGGGTGAGGTGCGCACGTAAAGTTTCGCACGACTTGTTATCCTCCGTGCCACTTCCGAGGGAGGCGCCTACGATTTTGTTGCTCCCACCGCAGGGCTTTTTCTTCTCCATTTAGCACGCCGTCGTATCTCCGGCATACTCCAAGAGCACCAACACAGCTTCCGCTCCCTTTTCCACAGAGGTGGCCATCTTCCGCGGACGCGTTTATCATCCCGGCTCCCGCTGCCAACGTCGGAGTGTTCCGACGCTGGCATTGAAGCATGTCTCCCTGCTCCAACTGCAGTAGATAGCTGTTGCTGTCTACCGGACCCCATCTGTGCCATCATCTCGAGGATCTCGGCTTGATTCGCCTTTCGACGCTCCTCTACGTCGGCGGCCGCCCGCTGCAGCTCCTCGAGGGCGAGGCCCTGCTCTAATACCATAGCCCGAAGATCTTCTACTTCGTCACCCATGAGCCTAGGTTGCCAACGTTGAAAAACTCTAGAGTGTTGATATGTCCCAGGCGAAGAAAGATGATGTTTCAGGCTTTAGTATTATTCTCCCGGCAGAGTAGATACAGTGGAAATGACCCTGGTGGGTATCACGTACACCCACAGAAGTAACCACCAAATAATCTCAAAATAAGCCAATATACCGAATAGTAATGAAACCGTCAAATACTGAACAAGCACATTCGAACAAGGGAATGGGACATTATCATACCCGGACGGGCTCGACGTTGTCCCGAGGCGAAACGTTCGCCGTGCACTGGCTCCATAAATCTCGTCGAAATCAGCAATCAGCTGATGGGGGTGAGGTTTCCACACTTTGCGGGGCAGTATCGACCCGGGGGATGATTTCTTCGTCACTGGGATGGGGCCTTGGATCGTCCCCGGGTGCCGCTGGCTCCATGAGCCTCAGCCACGCTGTGATCAGCAGATGGGGGCGGGGTTTTCACACCGTGCGGAGCGGTATCAACCCAGGGGATCATATCGTTTTAGTCCCGGTTGGTCGGCGATATAGATAAACGAGTTGCACCCCGGCCTCAAATATTGGAACCGGGTACCCGACCGGGGGGAGGGCGGTTGTGGCGGAACCGAAACCGGGTACCCGGGTTACCAAACACCATTTGCTCCCCTTTTAGTGTTTGAGCGGCGGCGGGTAAGGCGGACACGGGCACCCGGGTACCCGGGTGCCCGGGTGCTTGGGTTACCATACACTATTTTTGCTCCCCTTTAGCGTTTGAGTGGCGTCGTGGTAAGGCGGGCACGGGTACCCGTGTTACCATACACTGTTTTCTCACCTCGTAGCCTTTGAGCGGTGGGGTAGTAAAAGGTGAAAGATGGGAAAGCATGCTTTTTCATTTCGCCGCTCTCGATGAATCACGCCAAAGAAAGAAGGCTGAAGGCAAGTAGGTACAGGGGTATAGTCCGTGAGATCGAGTATCTAGAGAGGTGGGGAGTGACGGGGAGTGTCGAGTTGAAATAAATGCATGGAATGAGATTTTCATCCTACCCTTATTGCGCTCGTCAAGTCATCAGGAATATCCTTCGAATACATTTGGTTGCATCCATCAAAACAGGCTACAAGAACCCAAACACACCCAGAAGCAACGAAGAAGGAAGTAAGAAATGCTGGAGAATCCTTCGCTCTTATTGCTGCAACAAAAAAGACACATTGAATTTTTAATAATGAGGCGCGCGGTGCGAGCCTTTTTTTTGTTGTCTATGTGTGTACAAGGCGCTTCGCTCCGCGGGCGGCGTACGCCGCCCGCTACGCTCGCTCAGGAAGGAAACATCAAATTATGCGAAGCGGACAGAGGTCCATGATTGAATATTGTTTTTTTTATGGCCCCTGTAGCTAGCTGCAAACTGGCGACTTGATAATGCCAAGAGTCCCGCCGCCATGCTTCAGGAGAAAACAGCTCGGACGCCACATATGCTTCGCGTCGCGGGCGGTTTTCCGCTACGCTCGTTTACACGTCGTACACACGTACATACCCCAGGTAGGGTACTTATTTTCTTCTTTCGGTATGCTCTGTGTCTGTGTACTCGTCGTATGTACGAAAGATAAAGCACAGAACGGCACAGTAGCAACACAGCAAAAACAATGAAAATGAAACCGAAAAAAATTAAAAGAAAAAAAATCCCCGTCCCCTTTCGTGTAATAATTTACTATCTGGGTGGAACACCTTACACCAGTCAAAAAAAGAAAAAAATGAAAAAAAGAAAAAATCTTACAGCAGAGCTTCTCTCTCAGCCTCGTACGCCGCCCGCCTCTCTCGACCATCTCGCCACCGATTCAGTCCGGGTAAAGCTTCCCTCCCTCTCTTCCACGATGAGCCCCGTCGCCCGCCTCGCGTGAAGCCCGGTGCTCACCGTGGACCTCGACGCAAGCTCGACAATGTTGGTGCTCATTCGGGGTACCTCCCTCTTGTGACTCTCAGCCCTGTTGCAAAAATAAGCACCGGTTGAATATTATCTTACAATCCCGAACGACCCTTAAATACTCGTACGTACTCTATCCAAAATCACACATGGAGGCCAGACAGAGCCTATTGATGCATCCCTCGTGTCTCGAGGCACACGCAATGCCTAGGCACGAAAGAGGCGACAGCGCTCCTTGAAACTCCCCCTCTACTCGCCAGCATCCGCTGACACCCGCGACGGTGCCGGGTTAGCCCGCGCAACCGTGCTCGGAGTACACGCACGCACACGAAAGGAAAGAAGAAAAAAGGAAAGAAGGACTGAAAGTACGACGAGAAATGGAGAAAACAAAGACTCGCTGGAACGGTCCGGCAAGTAATAAAGGGAGGCGATTCCCAAGTGGGAGCTCTGAGAGGCCAGGGATGTACCAACCGAGCACGCTCAGAGATCGAGATCTAAGTAAGTATATCTATGTGTGTGTGGGTGTGTGTGGGTGGGTGTGTGATTCAACATTTTTTTGGGCAACGTTTGACCACCGCCCTCGACGCACACCGCACCAATTCCAGTCCCGGCGGGCTCTGTGGGCGCGCACACACAAAATAGACCTCCTCGTGCTGGTGCGGTGGGAAGTCGTTCACAGTACCTCGAGCTAGGTGGGGCAACGTGTGTAGGCACATGTTGGTGCTGGGCCATGTTGAAAAAACACAGAACCAACAACACATTACAACGGTTTTTGCTTGAAACCCAGCTCTACGAGTACTCGTAGGCAGACTGTGCCTGTCCACAGCAACGAGAGTTCGGGCCATGTCCCCGAGACATGCTGCAGGCCCACCCTCCTGCTGATGAGGGGACGGAGAAGCACGAGAGTATCTGCTTCATAGTTGTTGTACAGCAGTAGTAGTAGTGGTGGCACTGCTAGAAGCTCTGCTGGACACACATCAGATTGTAGATTTTTCGTCTTCAAATTATGAGTTCGGGACCAGGAAACACATTTACGAAGGGTTTACACACAAGCCGAGCGTACAGCGACGCTGACCGGCCTCGTGTGTCCTACTGCTGCCGCTGTTTTGCTGCTGGAGAAGCTCTGCTGTAGATGTCGTACATCAGTAGTAGCGGTGGCACCTGCTACCTGCTACGAGAAGTTCTCTCTTGGACAGAGCATGTCGAGTGCAGATTTTTCGTCTTGAAATTACTATGCCGAATTTCGAGATCAAAACCAACACAGGCCACAATCGTGTACGTGTACAAAGGGTTCAAGGGTTTGGTTTGACAAGCCGAGCGTACAGCGACGCTGACCCTGGCGTCCTGTGTCCTGCTGCTACTGCTGCTGCTGTTTTGTTGCTGGAGAAACACTGCTGCTGTAGATGTGTACAAAGGGTTCAAGGGTTAGATTGACAAGCCGAGCCGCCGAGCGTACAGCGACGCTGACCCTGGCCTCGTGCGTCTCACTGCTACTGCCGCTGCTGTTTTTGTTGCTGGAGAAACACTGCTGCTGTAGATGTCGTATATACATCAGTACAAGCAAGTAGTGGCACCTGCTAAGACAAAGAAGCTCCTTCTGTTGGACAAATAATTTCAGATGCAGATTTTTCGTGTTCAAATTATGTCGAATTTCAACCAGAAAATACTACTTGCTGTTGGAAAAACAGAAAAAGAAAAAAATATGTGAGGTGTGTGTGTGTTTATTTGTCTTTTTGTTTTTTCCACCCGTCGACATGCAGCACAACCTGTCCGTGTCCGTGCCAATTCTTGAATTCCCGAGAGATACAGTACGAATACAAGTATTATGTTCTGTGGTCACACAGCAGTACATATTTTTCGTCTTCAAAATATTATGCCGGATTTCGAGGTGGAAATACCAGGATACACACGACAAAATCCAGTACCAGGTATTTGTTACAGGTGTGTCCGTACTGCTGCGCTGTCTGTGTTTTTCAACAGCAGGATATGATCAGATAATGTCATGAATATTTACGGTTATGAGATTCACCAACGACGGCGTATAGGTAGTAGGTACAGCAGCAGTAGATAGATGTTCGTTCGTGTTGGTTCAGCACAAATGTTTTGCATGATGTATCGCAGATATGACTACTGCAGGTATTGCTGAGGTCGCGCCTCATTACACCAATTACTAGTATATTACCTCAGGTAATATACTAATTTATGCATCGCAGATTTGACTACTGCAGGTGTTGCTGAGGTCGCGAATCATTACACCGATTACTAGTATAATACCTGAGGTAATATACTAATTATTAGTATATGGTAATATACTAGTAATTGGTGTAACGAGGCGCGACCTAGTATATGGTAATATACTAGTAATTGGTGTAATGAGGCGCGACCTCAGGCAATATACTAGTAATTGGTGTAATGAGGCGCGACCTCAGCAATACCTGGAGTAGTCATATCTGCGATGCATCATGCAAAACATTTGCGCTGAACCAGCACGAACGAGCAACTACTGCTGCTGTAGCTACTACCTATACGCCGTCGTTGGTGCATCCCATAACCGTAAATATTCATGGCATCATCTGATCATATCCTGCTGTTGAAAAACACAGACAGCACAGCAGTACGGACACACCTGTAACAAATACCAGGTACAAAATTTGGTCGTGTGTATCCTGGTATTTCCACCTCGAAATCCGGCATAATATTTTGAAGACGAGAAATATATGTACTGCTGTGTGACCACAGAACTTATTACTTGTATTGGTATAGTATCTCAAAGTGTAGGGGTTTGTGATCTGGGGATGAGACGTTATCCTGCTCGGGAATAATGGTAAAACCTCGACTGCCCTATTCAGGTGCGTTAGAAAGAGTCAGCGGCCTTAGGCATGGATTGGGCCAGCCAACCAGCTGCCAAAATACTAATTCCGAATTGTATGACAGCAACAAGGCTGGCTGGATTCTCGGCATCGCCAACAAATGCTTAGCGCCCGACGTCCAAAACTCAGCGGGGCGGGAGACGCGGTGTCCCGCTGGTTGTGTTACCCAGCCTCTCTGTCCATGAGGTACCCTCTCAGTTGTTTGCTGCTGCTGCTGCTGCTGTTGCTGCTGTTGCTGCTGTGCTGCTACTGGTGCTGTGCTCCTGCTGCTGTGCTGCTGCTACATTCCAGACATACTACTATTAATAACAGTATCCGAGAACAATATAGATGCCTGGTGCCAGGTATGACATCGTGCTGTATTCTGCTCAGCTGGTCACAAAGTATGAAAACAATGGGTCGCGGCCTCGACCTCCGGCAACTTTTTGTGTACTTACATTCAAGCCGCCGACATTGGAATGACCGCCGCGAGCCATCTGTTCAGCATCAACACCCACATATCGGTATAATCTTTGCCATTGTGGTAGCAGTGATCCGACACTAATTTCAACGCAGTACAGTAGTAGTGTCCCCGAAAACATGGGTGCAAAACTAAAGATTAGCTGAAGTATTTCATACTAGCATTTCGTTTTTGCGCTACTCCCCCTAACACTTCCCGGAAGAAAGCCCTGTACCAGGTAGGTTGTACGGATTTGAAATCCATGAATAAATTGCCCCCGTGTCCGTTTTTTCAAGGGTTTAAAGTGATATGGGAAGGTGTTACTTGGGCGGGACCCAAAAGATATATGATTTCAAGTTCGGCCTAAAAAAAAAACTGCCAATCCAATCTCGGAATTTGCAAAAGATCGCAATCCTTCTAGGGCAATTCAACCCCAATCTCCATCACAACGACAAACGTGCACACACGTAGATAGACAGCTCGTGGCCTACACGTCAGCCCCCTGCTCAACAGGAGGAGGTGCGTCCGAACCCTCCTGGTACATTTGCGGGCGCTTGTGCGTCGACTGCAATGAAGACGTCATATAGTCTGGTGTGGTGCACCGCCTGTCTCACTACGGCCTCTTCTTCGCGTCTTCTTTTGGAAGAAGGCACCAACCATGTTTTATCACAAGAGACGTGCATGCCATGTGAGTTGCTTTTCCGCAAGCTAGAGAGCACTGGGAAAGAAGGGAAGATGACCCAACACGTTCGTGTCCAACTGCGCGGAGAACCGAAGAGTGGCACAGGCATGTCCTACGACTGGGCAACGGGAGCACTCCTTCGTACGTGCGACTACCTCAAACGGCTGTTCGGTGAGAAACTTGGTGTGTTGTAGAGTTGTGCTCCGTCCGGTCTTTGAGATCTACTTCCCGTGCCCGTGGCCGGATACCCGTTTCTTCAGGCACACATACCCGGGTCGTGTGGGACCCGGGGACCCGGACTACAGGACATACAGAACTGTTTACGAACATTAATAAAGCGGGTATGCACACAGAAACAGCCGAGGAAAAAAATACATGGAATAAACGGTACGGATCTTATGGCGATGACGAGACGACCATCATACGTTTCGTGTTTGCTCTTTCTTCTCCCCCACGGATTTGTTTTTTTATATGGTTTCCCGTAACGTAATAGGTAACGCCGCGTTTGTTTGGCGTATGACATGATATGTACGATACGTAATATCAATGCGTCATATCCAACCTACCGGTACGATGTATTGACCGCCGGGTGCTTGGACGCGGCGATTTACTTGTCCACGGTGCGATATTCCTCACCATACCTTCTACTGTTGTAAGGCTATAAAATACACCGGAAAAAGTTGCCAGGGTGTCCAACACGCACAGCAGCAGTATATCTGGACTCGGGTACCCGGGTACCCGATGATTTACGCATCCCCGGTGTGGCGTCCCTCGCCATACCTCCTAGATGTGTGCGTGTCGAAGACCCTGACAGCTTTTTCTGAGACCGTTCAGCAGGTTTCTGCGATATATTGCGAGGGACATCTCGCCGGGAACGTGTAAATCACCGGGTACCCGAATTCAAATATCCTGCGGTTAATAGGTCCTACCCGCATCCCAACGGGTAGCGACATATCCGGGTACTACCCGGGTCCGGTTGTAGATGAATGGGGTACAACCTGTGTTGTGCAACACGGCTGCTGTTTTTCAAATTCACTTATTTGGTGTTTAGGCATCAGAGGGTTATGGCACGTTATATTTAACCTTTCTCTACTTGTTATACACGTGAGCAGCTCTATGTGTGTGAGAAATACACACTTCTTTACGATGAGAGTCATGCCACCACAGAAGTAGAGGGAAGACCTGGGTTCAGGTCCGAACGTAAAACGCTTCATTGTAGTTGTCGTGTGTGTCGCAAGCTATTTCTTTTGACAATACCACAAGAGCGGAAGTAATGAGGAATTTTCCGTCCATGTGCACGGTGGCCCTCCCCCTAACGGCATTAGGCAAATCACTACGACCCACAAGCCCCCAACACACCACACGCGACTACCCAGAAACCTCGGCAGTAACAGTACAGCAGGAGCAGTGCAAGGCCTGCTATACTCCGGCGGACACGCGAAGCAGCGGATGGGTTGTCCTAAAACCGATCTCCAGCATCGCATCATCAATCAGTCGCAGCGTAGAAGCAAGCAGCTTGTGTGCTGTGTGGCGTTGTCGTACGAAAAAAAATGCCAGTTACACAAAATATAACCGACGGTTTCAGACCTCTGCCAATGGAAACGCGATTTTTCGGTAAATTGTTTGAATTCCAAAGATACCCGCCACAATTTATCAGGTGCATCTTGCGAATGAGCATTATTCTTCAAACGGCAGTTCCAAACTTTTAGAAACCCCCGGATAAAGAAATTCTGCGGCTGATGTTGGTCCAAGATCGGCTCACAAAACTCAGGCGAATGTCTATTTCGAAGCGGCGAGGTTCCGAGTCCTCGACAGACATCAAACGACAAACAACCACTGCGTCATGAGTTCTGAACGGAGTGCGCTCGTTAGGGGCTCCGATCCACCCTAGGGTCAGCGTGTTCACACAATGGCCAATGACATTAAGGGGACAACTCGTGCATCGAATGGTGGGCCGCTCAAAATTGCCATGAGGCGGGGGAGCAAGAGAAGAAACACTGACGTACGAAGTATCACTGATAGGTGTCCATGCCGAAGTCCGTCATGAAGTGTAGTAAGAAGGAAAGAAGGTAAGTAGGGTAAGTGAAGCAAGTGCAAGGTAGGGTGCCTCGCATTGCCTTGTCGCACCCTCAGAAGTCATTCACAAATAATACAAATCCCATCTGGAGAGACAGGACCGTCTCCGAGATTTCTCTAGATGGATTGCAGCTACGTGAATCACACCAATCAGCCAATCAAAATGCGTCAGACATTTACGCGACTATGAGCAACTGCTATGTCCTACAAAAACGTGGCGGCCAGGCGTATGCTTAAAAACAAATTGACCACTGGTGTGCACAAAACAGATGATAAAATTTCTCGATCTGTCTCGAATATAAAAAAGTAGGCTTTTTTTCAGGTTTGGGAGAAGACCGTAGGACGCCGCCGGCAAACTCTCGTCCCCTAGGCCATGGATCTGCCTGATATCTTCGAGGCCGTCATCTATACTCGTTTGCCTTGCCCGACACCAAGCGGGTTGACCGTGGGCTGAGTCTATGTCGAGATCGAGCGTCTGTCGTCGCACGAACTGGTTTTTATCGGCGTGTTGAATTTTTGCAACGAGCAAATAAAAAAGCGCTGCCTGCAGTTCGTGAGACAGAAAAAAACAATGTTTTCCCCTTTTACCCACAGCGGCGGTACGAGGAGATCTTCGGCTGTTTCGAAACCGATATTTTTGAAAGTTTTTTTTTTTTGACTTTGCGTTTGTCATAGGGTTCACACTCTCATGTTTCTGATCATCACTTTTACTTTCCAGCTCAACTCGTGGAAGGTTGTGTCCTCAGCGATCTTCTGGACAAACCGTGCCCACAGGCATTGTCCTTTGTCCCGCTCAGTACGTGCCTTCATTAGTATTCCGCGCAGGGTTCAGGATTCCCACTGCTCGTTGATTTTTATCCAATGTTGCTAACTCTCGCTCTCGCGCTTTCCGCTTATGGACGTTTCGCAAGGAAAGCTCTCTATGACTATGTGTGTGCACTCAGTGCGACCTGAATACACGTAATTGATTTAACTAGGCACGCGGACCATCTACCTTTTATTCTTGGGTGGAAACCCTTCTTCGGTTTTTGGTGTTCGAGAGATATCGTGCTATTTCACGAAGCAGCAAGACAAGACAGTCGTAATACTCGGAGTATTTTTGAATTCTATACTGCGAGGTGCAGTAGTTCTGAGAGTATTTCAGGGTTATATACTGCGAGGTACTGCCGGTTAGAGTAGTTCTCGCAGTTTTTTTACTTGAAGTATGTCCGGGTTCAATACGCTAGATACTCAGCACAGTAGGTACTGCGAGTGTTTTGGGTGGCGGTACTGCGTGGTTTTGCTTATACTCGGAGTTTACGCTGCTCATGCTCCAAGCAGCCACAGGATTTAGGCCTTGAGTACAGCTCATACTCCTAGTGCTCTCAGTATCTAGGCTGCCAGTACTCCAATACTCACCGCAGTTGGTGTACGAAATATATGCGATACTCCGAGTACTCGAAGTATCAAATATACGAGGAGCATCTGTGAAATGTAGTTGTTAGTGAGTGGTGATGTTGTTAGCGGTGGGACCAGCCAGCTCACGCACCAATCGACACACCCAGCAACCCTCTCCCGCACCAACTCTCACCCACCTAGACACACCCACCCAGCCACCATACAAGTGGCTTCCGCTCTAACGCGCGTGGTTCAACAATGAAAACGAAACCAAGACTACGGCTAGTAATACAGAAGAACCGCCACATGCAGTGCGTAGCTTACTGCAGTTACGGTCCATCCAGGACGAATATTAAAAATTACAAACAACCGAGGTAAACCTTTCACTATTAATAGAGGGCTCGATTGTTCAAACAAATGAAAGCACTGTTACCATGTCTGTTCCACGGCGCAGGACTTTAGAAAGAGTTGTTTTCTAAAGTGCCCCGTCGCTCTTTATGCTCCAAAAATGGAAAGTATGTGTTCGCGCAGAGTTGGGACGCACACGTTTCAAAAGTCAAATTTAACGACAGTTTTTGAGAGTTCTCAGACGTTCGCTCGCTGGGGTTTCATCAGTTTTTAAAAAGGCTTTTAAGGAAATGCGAACATGGGCGAAACACGGTGGACGGACGGTCACTGATTGCTAAACCTACTCCTATATTCGCCCAGGAATGGGAAATCAATTGCACGATTTCATCATGAGGTTGGCAAACGACTCCTCGCGTCGGTGCTGATTGCGGATGAGTTTGGATTTTCCGAACAAATATGTACGGCAGTGATGCGATTACACCCCCCTATCGTCTTAAACGCCTCGGGCCGCTATTTTTAGCGAAAACGCGCAAAATCTAGGGTGAACGCACCCTTTCAAAGCAGAAATGGAAAACGCCCTGATATCATAACAAACGTCCCCCGCATTATTTTTCGGGTACACGCCCCGAGGCTGAGCTGGCACATCGTTTTAAGTGTCGGAGACGGAGCTGTTTCCGAAGTAGGCAAAGGGGTGTTTTACATATTGCAAACTTTAGACCCTCCCTCGTAGGCGCCGCTTCATCAGAACGGTGCAAGCTTGCCCAAGCGTTCGAGTGATCGTTAGTGCTTTTGTTGGTGCTGGGTGCCTTGTCGGAGCTGCTGTGATCTGACACGACCAACACCTGCTGCTGTGTGTGTGAGGTGTGCATTTTTTCTTGTTTTTGGTATCACCCCGCGTGTGAGACGTATGTGTCTTGTTTTCCTGTGTTTTTGTATCGCTGCGGTGGGATTAATAATCCGAAATATAATTTGAAACGCCCCGGTTTGACAGTATACGCGCCGGGGCGTTGTTCATACCTGTACGTTAATAGCACCCCGGAGGGCGTTCACTCGCATCATTACGGTATTTCGACAGATGTACAAGGTTATCACCTAAATTTGCTTTCTTCGGCGTTTTCTAGTCATTTTTGGACTTTAGTTGTTGTCTTTGTTGCATAATTACTTGCTATTGGTGTGGAGACACGGATTTCTTTCGAATCTCAGCATCGATTAGTCTTCGCAGATCACGACTATACAATTTACATTGCCTATTTTTTTAGTGGAAACATTCTTATAAACATACTTTAAGGAGTTATCATTTCAAGGCATCTGTCACGCTCCTCATTCCCACATTGCTAGCAACTAGCAGTTGTTGTAGTAGAGTACTATTATTGATAGTAGTAGTTGTTGTTGTCGTTGTTGTTGTTGTTGTTGTTGTTGTTGTTGTCGTAGTGTTATATCAATGAGAAACTCTGAAGCCGAAGCGAGCGAAGCGGGCGAGGGTTTCAGTATCTGTACTGTAGTAATATGGTTGGGTGCAAGGAGCAGGTGTTAAGATCAAGCATGCGGGACACTTTGTCTCCCTGGACAGGTCTGCCTACTAAGTCGGTACTCGTTGGTACTCACGTGTGTTGCTTGCTTGGCGATAGAAGAACAGTTTTAGTCCTTTCGTGCACGCGTAGACTGAGACCAAGCTCGTACGTCTCCGGGAAACCCCTGGTTTTCCATCTAAGATACGCCTTCCAAGTAGTACAAATACGTTCACAGTGCCTGAACCCAGGTAATTACCGGGCTTCCAACCTCATACAAAGCAGTATCACAACACTAGCCCACTACGATGAGCCGTACATGCAGAACTATGGGAAATTCATCGAAACCCCGATTCGACTAACTAGAACATGAGTCCAAGATGCGGCTCCTCAAAACCCACTCCCATACTTTTGAACGGTGAGGCAACGAAGCGCGCAAAGAGCCTGAAAAAAGATGAAGGGAAGACCTAGCCTCAAGGGGCAGGAAGAAATCGTCAATGAAAGCCATCGCCATGCCGCGGGGGAGGCGAGGAAGATGCATGGAAAACCGAAACGTGAATACGGAAAGGAAAAGAAAATTAACGCGGAAGACGGCAAGAACCACCTAAACCCAGCCCACAGCTCTGAAAACGCGTCCTGGGCCGCAAATGAGTGGCCGATTACCCAGAACAGTCCCGACACTGAGAGGGGGGGTAGACATAACAAAATACGGAAAACCACATCCCCAACCCAGCCCAAAAAACAAAACAAAACAAACCGGGAACACATCGAGCATTTAAAAAAATACCTCCCGAATTCCAGGAAAGCGACAAAAAACGTAAGTATCGAGTGCAGTCAAGAAGCGAAAATCAGCTATCCACCGCGGCGCCTCGAGAATCATCTACGTTACGCTGACCCCCCCTGCAAATATCCTAGCCAAATGAATTCGCAGACACCAAGCACCTCGTACAGCTCTCGTCGAAGTCGTGTAGCGCTCCGGAGAAAGAGGAAGCTTGATAGGTCCCGGGTCGTTCAAAAATCGAACCTAATATACTCCATCCGTTGGTGATTGCGCTGATTTTCCCGCACCACCGCTGACCGTCGTCACCCTTGTACCAACGATGGGCCCCGTTGCGAAGTACAGTGTTGCTGTATCGGCGGAACCGATCGGCGTGCGATACGCAGCCATAGCCGGGTGCCGTGTCAGGAAATTTCTCACTAAATGTTGTCACAGCGACAAGATAATAACCCAAAATCGAGTTCATCCACTCAATGCCGGTTAATATTTGTCAGTCAGTTGGTTTCGTCGTCTTGCCACCGCGCGCGACGAAAGCAGCACGGATTTTGACATCAACGGGATCTATGGAGGCCCCTCATTTTCTAGGCAGCCCTCTTGACGTGTTCTGGCTCGAAGGATGCTAGTGACATCTTCGCCTGACTTTGTGAGCAATCCTGAAACTTACGCGACCAGGTGAAAACAGTTGTCGACTAGAACTGGCGGCACCCTCTTCTCACGGCCGGATGATGACCTTTGAACCAGTACAGGCTACGGAGGACGCACAGTGCTCCTGCAACACGGTCGAAAGGTAAAGCTTGCCATTTTGGCGCATGACCAAATAACTCTTAAGCACAGCAGAGATGTGCAATGTTCATCATGTATATCGTATAACCGTAGGTAGGAACTCGCGCAGCAGGATATTTGTACCTGTCGTCAAGTTGTGTGCGTTGTTAGATGATGGACAAAGGTGGAAGCCAGGTTCCAGCAAACCTATTATTCACACGTACTGGTACGTGTGCGTGACCGCCTCCACAAACAACGCCTTCCATAGGTAACAAACCTACATTTTTTTGCATAAAAACTTCCTTTCTACCAGCCGACATCCAGCACACCCCGTGTCCCTGCCGATTCTTCACCCTAGAGAGATACACGTTCTGTGGTTCCAAATTCACAACACGGAGATGCTACATTGAAATGCAGTATGGAGAGTAGGCTATGCGACCGTCCTGGATACAACAGGCACGCCATACACACGCCAGCAACCCAGATACGCGTTTTCACCAGGAAGATTTACGCTTTCGAAGTTTGAAATTGCGGTCGGACGGACGGACGGATGGAAATCTACTGGCTGTAGTGCAAAAGCATGCCATTCGTAGCAATTCCGGATCAGCTCCTTGTTGTTTTTAGGCTATATTGTGATTTTGAAACTCTACAAATTACACGATATGTAGACAGGACACGTTTGGGTGCAACAGATGTTGACGCACAGGGGAATCCTCAATAGAGAAAACCTTTCCCAATAATGCTGCATTACGGTAGCTTTTCGAGCGATTTGTTTTTTACTGCACTTTCTTTTATTACGGGGGCACATACTGCCGCAATGACAACCAGAAATGAGTCATCAGGGGGATAAGTGGTTTCAGGGCCTGTCGTGGGTTCTGATCACTATGGCCCTCCGTACTAGTGAGTGTCTAGCCCACGGCATTGTGTGTCAGGTCGCGCGTACGCTGGTTTTTCAAGGTCGGCTTTCGGGCAGGGTAGACAGAGCTCTTTACGGCACTCTCAGCAACCTGGCAAACGTTTGGAACCGTACTGTCGCGGGACTGATAGGATCAGGGCCAACATCTCGATGTGGAAAAGACCGTATGTTCCAAATATGTAGGTTAAACCACTGAGCTACTCAGTCAGCGCTGACCGAGTACACCAGTGGTTTAACCTTTGCAACCAAAAAAAATAGGTACTTTTGGGCTCGATATGACCTCTCGCCGATAACATCCTCCGGGGTCGATCGAGCCCCTAATCAACGTCTGGTTTTCCTTCATTTGCCCTCTCTCACTATTAATAGTTGTACGTTCTTTTACTATTCTAGTGGGTTTCTCAGCTTCCTACTCTCAGGTCGAGTGTTCTTTGTCGTGGTTCTCTCTCCACTTGATTCCCTTGTTCTACCCAGGACAGAAAAAGCGGAAATACGACGTCTGGCGGGACTCAAACCCCGGACTTCTTTTGTTCTTCAACAAAACTAGACAAAGCGGAAATGCGACGTCTGGCGGGACTCGGTCCCAGGACGTTTTTTGATCGAAGTATTTCCGTCAAACCCCTGAGCTACTCAGTCAGTAGTGTTTCAGTGGTTTAACTTTTTAAAACGAGCAAAGTTAGCCCAAATGCAGGATAGACGTGTGTAAGTAACCAGATGGTAGTATTTACCAGTGATGAGTGGTGGTACACAGTAATGCTACTTACCAGGAACTTATTCAACATACAACAGACTCCATGTCCCCGGTGGCTTGGTAGGTGGTCCGCGTGCCTGTCAAGATCAATTTCGTGGGTTCAAGTCCCACCGAGTTCACATGCTCATAGGGACTTTTTCTTGCACAAAAAATTGATAAGCGGAAAGCGCGAAAGCGTGAGTTGGCTACATTCGATGAAAATCGACGAGCAGTGGGAATGCTGAACCCTATGCGCGACAAAAATAAAAGGCACGAACCGGGGGGGAGAAGGGACGACACCTGTGACCACGGCTTGTTCAGAAGATCGTCGAGGGTAAAACCTCCTACGAGTGGGCTGGAAAGTAAAAGTGATGAATAAAAATATATATATATATATTACTTGGGTGTGTGTGTCTATTCATATCAGCGATTAGTACTTCTATCACAGCAGTAGAAAGACTACAGAAGTAGGTCGCTGCTAAAGTAACGTAGTTGTGAGTACAGAGGTACCGGTAGCACACCGCGGTGTATTCCGCACGAACGTAAAGAACCAGAGAATAACTCTTCTATTATGTTCTCACTACGTGCCGTGTGTGTCTGTATTGATTCCTAACGAAGACGTATCTGGCCGTGTTTGTATTGGGAGCAATCGGCCGAAAAACAATGGCCTACTGTACATAGATTTATCGCTGCTGCAGTACGCGTGTGTACAACAGGCCTTGACTCTTGTTCGTGAGTTCCTGTCAGAGCAATGTAACGGTGTAAACAGCTTTGCTACTGCGGCTTCAACTTGGCCCCGAGGTTGGATATGTCGTATGGCCAGATTCGAGCGAGCGCCTTTTTGAAGCTCGAATTTGTGAATTCTTGCCCCTATTGCCTTTAGTGCTGCTCTCTTTCCGGTACACTGTAATCCTGTGCTGCTGCTGTATAGCAGTACCCCGTCCGTTGACTACCAGGATACCCGACGGGAATTACCCGGACGTGCCACTACCCGTTCGGGTACAGGTGGGATCGATTACTCGCCGGGTAACTGGTCCCGCGTACTCGACATCACACGGTACCCAGGTAACCAGTTACGTGTCCCCGGCGCGATCCCTTTCACCTTACCTTCCACAAACCCTATCAAATACATCAGAACGCACGTTGTCAGGGATTCAACACGCGCGCTCTAGGAGGTATGGTAAGACATACCGCACTGGGGACACGCAACTCACCGGGTACCCGGGTACCCGGGTCCAGAACCCCGGCGGGTAAGGTGTGTTCGCAGAGTCCAAGCCTGGATGCCCTGACCCGTCGCGGTCTGATGATATTATTCATAGTCGTCGCATTCGAGGACATGAGACAGAGAGTGCAGAGCGGAGCGGAGAAGAGCAGAGTGCTCGAGCTCTCTCCTCCAGAACACAGTAAAATTTCGGAATAACGTCTGCGACGATATACGGCAACTCTCCGCAAGTTGTACCCGTCGCTGCTGTAACGATCCCAACAAACACCCTTCCTGGCTCTTGGCAACAATTTCGAGACCGAAGGAACTTTCATGACATGCTATAGTAGGACCTAAGAACAGCCAACAACAGTCCCGCAGAGGGAAACCCGGCCATCGGGTCAACACCCCTTGTATATACCACATACATGCGTGGTATATTCCAAATCATTGCAATTGAAACAACGGCCGTATTCCAAACGATGGCGATGGTCACAAACTAAGATGCCAAGGGGTGCCCTCCTCACTCATCGCTCTCAAAGTGGAGTGGGTTGGCTGCCTGGTAAAATATTGCTCGCATCACTCGAACATGGTACTCATCGAATAATATTTATGCCTCCTTACTCACCCTCCAACAGCAGGTTCAGCAAAAACCTACGGTAATTTTTAAGCGGGTTCGTCGCAAGAGATTTCGCCAAAATAGCCGCTTGTTGGTCTTTCGAAGCAACAAGCTGAACGTCGATAGTCTTTGCACGAAGTAGCTAACCAACAAAATCAAAATGCACGTCAATATGCTTGCTGCGAGCATGACTAAGAGGGTTCCATGTCTACGCTTCGGCCCGCTGATTATCTCTCTAAAACCTGGACACATGATCCTCTTAGCTCTTGACAAACTACCAATAACAATAACACTGCACCCGTAATCAAAGCCTCTTACACCCCTTCATGAGACCCAACGTATTCTGCGCCTGCTGTAGACAACGTAACACACCTCTGCGTGCTACTTCCTCGACCTCCGGCCGCACCCTCCAGGGCACTAACGTTCCCGTACATAGCGCCTATCGTTCGACTTATCAGAGTAATCGGCATCACTATACGTAGTTAAATCCTATCCAGAGTCCCGCACGAAAGTCAACCTGGTCCCGTGAATGTTGCCATAATCTTCAAATCCACCGTTCAGTGCATCTCCGTAGGTTCGTGAGAATGGCGCGCCACAGCACGCAGAGCGTTCGAGATGTCCGGCCTCGTCATGGCCGACAGCCACATCAAGATGCACCCTGCCTCCCTGTTCGACCAGTCTCCTCCAGTCTCGCCCTCCTCTCTCGTGCTTGTACTTTCATTCAACACCGGGGGTCGCGAGGATCTCTGATGGTAAGTCATACCAAAACGACTCTGCCGTTGCTCTCAATAAAAGCCTGCTGCGTAATCTCCATTGTCCCTGCTGTAGTTTGCGGTCGAGTTTGAAAGCACAACCAGTGTACCAAGTCAGTTCTCCGAGGGTATTCGTGGGAAATTTCGTATCTAACGCGGCATCGACCAGTCTCCTCCAGTCTCGCCCGATCCTGCAATCACGATGTCTTCTACATGAACAGGCGTAATCAGTTCAACGTTGCCGTCCACAACCATGTGCAAAACATACGGATCAGTTATTCACTGCTCCATACCGTACTCTTTCACGGCCCCTACCAATATTTCGGCTCATTTCCGTCCGCTTTGGTTTAGACCATTCGATAGTCTGATGAGGCAACTATCGTTCCTGAGATGTCACCACACCCACCGGGTTTTTCATGTACAGTATATCTCGGCGTCGAGGTTCGCGCGAATAAAATCTTGTGCGACGTCTAACTGGAAAATCTTTGAAGCGTGTTCAGTGGCAACAGCCGCCGTGCCTTATCTGACGCTGATGAGGAAGTTGGTGCGAACGTTGGAAACCATCTACATTCTGCACATGGCTAAACCCCATAGTCACAAGTCTTAATTTTGTTTTACTTTGACGCCATCCTTGTCCGTCTTGTAGGTAAACATCCATTTTCGCACCTACATAGCCCCAAGTATTGATTTAGTGTATACTATGACGCCATCCTTGTCCGTCTGGTGGGTAAACACCCATGTTCGCACCTACAGATTTCCGTCCTTGAGGTGGTGTCCCGGCTTCGTACCTACCGGTCGTTTTATGACCGTCCAACTCCATCTTCATGGCCTCGTGTCACGCTGCTTTGTATGAGAACGACAACGCTCGACATCTGCTACGGACCGTGGGGGCGGTCCTACGTATTCGGGGAAACCACTCGGCATGCATATGCTCAACTCTCCTTTGTTCTCCACAGCAGGCCCTCCAGCTTTCAAGGTCACTGCGTCATGCGTCCTCCAAGATGTACGTTTCTGGATACTCCCGGATTCCGTTCACTCGTACGCTGCTGCAAGCAGCGCGTCCACGGCCTCACGGTTCGTCCATGGCTGCTGTTTAGCAGGTTGACCCTCCAGGCGTTGGTTATCACCCCGGTTCTGGCACCGTACTGTCGCAAGGAGCCGTCCCCAGCTATTGAGCTCGTGTGTTCCTTAGGACTAGCGGAAGGGTATTTAGGGTGCTCTTGCTCGGTGTGGAACACTGACGACGTCCCCGGATCGCTTTCAGCCGCCCCTCCCGGGAGGGGGAAGGCATCTTCAGAGCCCCACTGAGACGAACCTATCGTCTAGGCTGTCTAGTCACCGGCATCGCGGGCGGCAGATACCTTCTGTTCGAGCTCCTTGTAAACCGCGTTCAGATCAAAACCCCACGTCACATTGATGTCTTGAAGGTGAGCCAGACCATAGTCTAGATCGTCCACCACCCCTGCACCACCTCGAATCGAAGTGCCCTCGTCGTCTGCCTCGGAAATCCCCTCTTCTGTAGACAGCGCGTCATTTGTCTGGGCAGGTACACGTGGTGCAGGCAACCCGCGTTGCCAGGTGAAATTCTGCGTGATTCGTACAATAAGGTGTCTAGCCAGCTCTCGTACAGCGTCTCGAGCGTAATTCGGTGCATAGCCATGTTACAAACACTCCTGCTCTCCTGTGACGTGTTTTCCCTCTTCACCTTGTAGTAAAAAGAGGTAGCAGTACTACCAGGACGGAGCTGCGATGACACATCTCGTGTGGCGACTCGTTCTTTGGAATACTTTCGTTCCTTATCGGTTCAAGTTGTCGCACGAAAAATTGAGACACTTCCGCTCACACTGACGGAGTGGCCGGACGTTGCGCGCCGGGAAAACGTTAAAAGGCCTGGATTCGGCCAGCCAATGCGGCCGTCGTGGCCATGCCTAAGGCGCGCTCAGCTACCCCACTGAGTTGGGGACTCTCGTGAATTCCTCCTTGATACCTCACGATCTACTCAGGTCTCCAAACCCCCCTCCCGGAATTCACCACCCCATCAAATGGGACGAATACCACCTTAAAGAAGACATCGTCCGAGAATCCGCGAGGAGCTGCTCGAACATCTTGACGTTGTGCGACTATTGGCGCATAAAATTTACCCACGTATGCTGTGAAAAATCGTCGCGCATGATGAAAGTATGCCGCTTCCTCCGTAAAGGCTCTAATACCACCGTAGGTCCACTTAAATCCATGAACAACCCTTCCGGGTTTCTTGTCTGCTCGTGTGTGCGTGGGCTGCTTGATGCCCTTGCGAATACCCTTCCCCATAGAGCACCCTCTGCACCCCTGCAGCTGTCCCTCAAGGACGAATTCTCGTCGCTCCGCGATTTTTCGGAGTAGGACGCCGTAAGAGTGTCCAGCAGCGTAATCGAAGTCGTTGATGTCAATCGCGGACTAGTTGGGCAGTTGCCCCGGGGAGAATGCAGCAGAGATATATTCCCTACTATTGCAGTCGACCCGGCAGCCGTAAAGGATGTATAGGGTCCCACTCAACGGAAACACGATTGAACGCTCTGTGGTGAGTCTGACTCTAACCCCCATAGGGGCGTCCTCCCAAACTGTGGCTGTTATTGCCGAGAGTGGAGACGGAAATTAAGTGGTAGCGGTGGTCCGGCACGTGCACAATGTTAGTTGTAAACCCTCGCACGAGACTGCTTCCGGACCAAAATACAAAAAACAGATATGTCATCGTATCCTTTGATCGAGCGAGTTGAGCCATCGGCCATGCGCAGCTTCAAGGTGAATTCTCTATTGTTGATCAAGCAATCTGCTGAGGGCGTCAAGTGAGTAGACTCCACTATCGTGAATCCAGGCAGCGTCTCTTACTTGCAAGCCGACACCCCTTCCCCCATGATGCTCAAAACATCACTGCTGTACTCGTCGGTCTCTTCGACCTCGGATTATGAGGCCGTACTACCCTTGAGGTCGTCGTCCCTCGCCCCAATCTCGCTCGCACCACCAGCACAGTTCGTCTTCCGACGAGGGGTTGTTGATTGTCCTCAGGAACACGACATATAAGATTCATCGTAGAGTTGCACCCCGGCCTCAAAACTTGGAACCGGGTACCCGAGCGGGTGGGAGGCGTTCCAGACGGAACCGGAACCGGGTACCCGGGGGTCCGGGGGACACGGGTACCCGGGTATCTGGGTTACCAGACACTATTTTGCTCCCATTTTAGGTTTTGAGCGGGACACCGGTACCCGATTACCCGGGTACCCGGGTTACCATATACTATTTACTCCCCCTTTAGCCTGTGGGCAGCAGCGTGGTAAGGCTGTGGGAGGGCAACACTTCATTTCGTCTCTCTCGATGAACCATGCTGAAAAATATGGCACGTGAAATATTCTGTGTGGTACTGAGTGGAGACGTGGGGGGAGAGGAGAGCTGAAATAACATAAGCGATCAATCATCGGTGCCATTTTCCTTCCACCCTTATTTCGCTGGTCAGGTGATCGGGAATCCTTCGAATATATTAGGTTATTTAGCTTGCATCAATTAAACCATGTGACAACAACCCACATTCAGAAACAAAGAAAAAAAAAATAAAGGAGTGTTATGGAGCCCCTACTTTCGTAGAGCCACAAAGGTCCCAAGTTATGTGGTAGCTTTGATCCGCTACCGAGGGCTGCACTTTTACTTTCTTATATTTAGGGCAAGGAGAGAGCCCTCCACGTTGGGTTAGCAGCGTGGAGAAGAGAGAGATCGAGAGAGTAAAGTTCGGACGGGCAAACAAGGCCTGTCTCGACTTCAAGGAGGCTCGGGTTATTAAGCCGAGTTCTCCCGGTTCTCGGAAAGATTCCCAGATGTGATAACACTTCTGATGTATCTTCCATGGGTACATGTGCGACGACTAATCTACGAACCTTTCCCAACACCTGTCCTCCACAGTGTCGTTATTATATTTATTAACTGTTTTTCTTTATGTTACTCGTTTTGCGGAAGGTTCACGCGATGCGGTGGGTACTATATCGCCTGGTGTCATGTTTCACGAGGTTGCAGCACACGTTCATGTGATCGGATCGTCAAAACCAGCGGCGCGCGCGCTGGCAGTCGGCTTGATCGTGCAGCTAGGGTTGCTCCGCCTCCTAGAGAGGCAACCGTACCCGGCCGTACCTCGCGAGCGTAGCTAAAATCAACTTAGTTCACGAAAGCGACAAATCCCTCCGCGACAGACAGCGGCGAGAGACGAGAGTCTATGGGCACAGCAGTGTATACATAAATCAACCTATACCCCAGTCTTGAGGGCTCCGTACACCACAACTGACGGGCACCCGGGTACCCGGGTACCGAGGTACAAATACCCTCGGTTCCGTGAGTTGGACCGGGGCGATTCCGGTTCCGACGGTTCCGGGTACCCACCACCGGGTACCCGGTTCTCAGTCAGACGGGGCGCAACTTTAATTCATCGTAAATTGAGGAGTTCCATGCTGGAAAGGGATTCTGGTAATAGGGTATTGGGATATCGGGGTAATGTGTGCCAAACAATGCCAATCGTTAGATATAGCTCCATATGAGGCGAGTCGACTTGACAGCTCGGATGTAATATAAGAGGAGTTCCGTGTTTTGTCTGAAGTCAGCCACGCGTTCCCGTGCCAGCTACGTGTACACCTTTAGAGATCAATCAACACACAAGTGTAGCCGGTATTCTTCTGTTCGCAAGCGTAGGTAGCCAAGGCCAACCTAGAGTGGTGGGAATCTGCTTTCAGCATGTCTTTTCTTTGATGATGTGCTTACTGATAGTCAGAGAGCCAGCGTGTGGATAGAGAAGAAGAGATCGAGGTCCTGGAGGAAAGGACGTGAGAGGAGAGGCAGGAGATGCCGCACCAGAAGGAAAAACGACCCCAGCAGGACCAAGTTTGAGCCGGACGCGGTAGATTCGCTTGGCGCTGTTGACGAAGGCGCTAGAGAGTAGCAGTTGTTGCAGGAGAAGCAGCAGCTCCAGCAGCACCGTCAGCAACTTCAGCAGTCAGAGGATTACTACACTCCTTGCGACGATGAAGCGCCCGCAGTAACCACCGTTACCGCCGCCGCCGTGACCACCGCCGCCGCCACCGCCGTCTTCGCTACCGCCGGTGCCGCCGCCGTCATCTCGACTGCCGCGTAACCGTCGCGCTGCTGCAACACCCCGGGATCGCCAGACATCTGCCTGAATCTGTGGTTTCGCTTCGCGCTGGCGACGTAGAAGTAGAAAGCAAGGATATAAGAGAGCATGAACGAGGGAGTTTGGCCGGACGGAGCTGGGGGGGAAGGCGAAGACCGCGGGAGCGACGCTGAAAGTGTTGTGCCAGAATCGTTTGCCTGGACTGCTGAAGCACCACGCCCGCAGGTGGCGGATGGAGGAGACGTTGCCCCCGAGGAAAAAGACGAGGGAGAGAGTGAGGGTGGGCGTAGGGAGAGGAGTTTGCACCGTCTGTTCGGGATCAGCGCACAGGATGCACTGCCCCAAGAGATAGTGGATGAAAGAGAATGGACGGAGGGAGCCACCAGCAAGGACTTATGTCCGCACCAGGTACGTTTGACTTTGTTGAATGATTGCTGTGGTGAATACCGTTTTTTTCTTGGTTGTATATCGATTTGAGAATGGTAGATAATGTCCGAACATTGGATATATTATATTTGGGAATGTCGGAATTGGAATGAGATGCACAGATGTATATGTACATAGCTTCCCTCACTGAAGTTATCCTGTAGACGCACTGCAGGACAATGACGCCTGTCTGTTGTATGGTTGACCGATCGAGGGCTCTGGCTGGGCATCGATGCGAGTACGAATAAATGAGAAAGTGTGGAACGTCGAGTAGTTTTTTCGCATGTATTCTACCGCTGTATCACTGCTGTATCCTAACAGTACAGCAGTATTGCATAATACATTTAGAACGAAAGGGGTAAAGATACTCTAGAATTTATTAGAAATACGGGGGAATGATGTGAGCTCAATGACTGCAGAAAGACCCTTCGCCCATGTGCACCCTTTTGAAGTCATTACGTATCATAGAACGCAGTAAGAGGATTGATAGGCCCACTCTATTGCTGATTTTGGCGTTGCGTTGGTCTGGTGCTGGCAGCGCGGAGCAAGTACAGGACAAAGAGGTGTACGTGTTGAACCCTTGTGCCCAACTGCAGCAACACGTTTGCTTGCGGCATTTCACGTATTTACGCCTTTGTACGCGGGTAACGTGTAGCACGACCCGTGCTACTTGTTACGTCCCAAAAGGCAAGATGTTTGTGAACGGAGTAATATTTTATACGAGTACAGCAGCACAAGTAGTATTGTACTGAGAGCGAAACATCAGAGTATACATTGCAGAGATTTGAGTAAAATACTGACTGGACTGCACAGTAGGACACCCCCTTGTCCAGCGTCTGTTGCCCCAGTACTACTGCTGATAATGGTAGAGTTATGGGTATAAGCTGAGACGAAAATAGTATGCATGGTACTGCTGTACTGCTGTACATGTTCACCAAGCACGTACTGCAGTATATAGTGGTCGAGGAATACATGGGTTTGATATGGGACCAGGTATTCTCGTTGACAACTAACTGTCTACTTTCAGTAGTATTTGAGAAGTTGAACTTTAATGGTAAAGAGGAGTTTGCAAGCTGTGAATGCGTGAAAATAGCAAAACACCCAATGCAGACCCAATCGCTCGAATGCGCGCTCCGTCGCTTGTGTGTGCCGGGTCAATGCTGTGAGGCGACGTTTGATTTCACCCCGGAAGATAAGCTGGATGACCCGAGCTGCGATGCCGCCATGAGACCGGACCGAGAGGCTGCCGCGGCGGAGGCGATATCAGTAGTGTTTGGGACATTGAGGTGGTTCTTATTGAAATGTGGTTGCCTGTGAATCTTGATGAATATTTTCCTTGTTTGTGCTTTTGAGTTGTGTTCTGGTCGGTTTGGATTGCGCCGAAAGTTTCAGGTATTTTCGAGTAGCTTCAACGTCAAATAAATCTAAGTGAAGGAATGCATCATATATCGCATCACCGTCGCGAGCTGTGTATCTATGGCGGGAGTAGGGGACAAGGGGAAACTCTTGTCCGGAGGAACGGGGTTCCTAGCGATTTCTAGCGCTAATTTTCGTGGCTGAATTTCTATTTTGATGAACATGACTACTGTGATATTTTCCAGACTTGCATTAATTTCTTATAAAATAGAGGGAGAGGTTTTTGATAAGGCTGGAGAGAGACTATAACACGCCTGCCTAGGGGCGTGTGCGGTCCACGTTGAGAGTTTTCTGACTTGGAAGGTTCGGGTAGTACTTTGGAAGTTGAGTGTTTGTGTTTCTTTTGTTCTTGAAAATTTGTGCTCTTTGTTGTACAGAGTCAGCGTTAACTGAGTGGTCGAGCAGGTCGTGCAATATAATTCCCTAAGGTGGGTCGGGGGTTCAAACCTCGCCGAATTCGTAAGTTGTTCTTTTCGAGCGCGCGCGTTGGAGACAATACGGATGGTTATGGTTGTATAGTGTGCCTCTAGACACCATTAACGTTTGGCGAGGGGAGGGCCCCGGAGATCACTGTTACTGAGTCGACGAGATCCCACGAATACCGTTGGACCAACTCCGCGGAAAATACCTCTGAATCCGAGAAGAATGCCGTTTTCCTGGCATTTGGATTTCGAGATTTTTTGTGTTTGCAACAGAGAGGCTGTGGATTTGAGCATTTGAATACTGAATTAAGGATTTGAGTGGTTTCAAAACTTTGATTTTTGAGTTACAGATTGAATTTTTGAGTTTGGTATGAGTCGATTATAATATTGAGATACATCAGCCCCGCGATGTATTAATAGTACATTTTCATGTACAGAGCTGAGGGAAATATTGATATGGTCAGGCACAGGAGCAGGGGGGATATTAGCGTGATCGTGCATAATGAGTAGGGGAGATGTTCATTGTACTCAGGAACACGACATAGAAGATCCATCGTACATTGAGGAGCTCCATGCTGGAAAGGGATTCTAGTAATAGGGTATTGGCATTTCGGGGTAATGTGTGCCCACCAATGCCACTCGTTCGATGTAGCTCCACTTGAGGCAAGTCGACTCGACAGCTCGGATGGAATATAGGAGGAATTCCGTGTTATTGTCTGGAGTCAGCCACGTGTTCTAAGGCCAGCTGCGCGTATACCTTTAGAGATCAATCAACAGCGGCAGACTTTATCAGCGTGCCCCCGTCCGTTGCATCTGCTGCATCGCTCCTCCATCCAGTGTGCAACCCTATGACCCTTCTTGCCACATTGGAAGCACCTCATTACGAAGGCACTACCTTCAACGGCTTTGGCGCTGATGCCATCACCACCGGCAGTCACGGTCGAGCCACCACTCGACTCGCATCTGAGGTATGCACCCCTCTCTCGAGCCCTCCATGACTGGACAGGCTGGGCCCTCACTGGGCCAACCTCGACAAGAGCAGCAGCTTCTCCGCGTCCCATCGCTACAAATAACGCGAAGCACCATCGCGCAAAATCGTATCGCCTTCTGCTGTAGTATTTTGTACCGGAATGGGTTCTGCCCCTGCCCCTCACGGGTTCTTCTCTACATCAGCACTATTTTCGGCACTGCCGGACTCCGATTGGACAATGCCTGCTCCAATAGCAGCAAGAGTCTCTCGCATAGGAGTGAGTTCCGCCCTTCGTGGGCTCTCCCTTACAGCCGCCTTGCCCTTGGCGCTGCCGGGCTCCAATTGGCCAATATCTACTTCTAAACGAACAGACGTCTTCCCTGCAGCAGTGGGTACTGCCCTTCTTGAGATTTTCTCTACCGTACTCTGCTGGGCTCTCCCCTATAACAACAGCGCTGCCTCCAGCGCCGCCGGACACCGATCGACCGTCGCCCCTCATGAACTCGGCCATCATGCTCCTCATGACGTGCATCACCGACACCTGCTTTGCTCCAAGGTCACCTGGACGTCGGGTGACAGCTCTTTAACTTAATCTGAGGTTCGCACTCTACACGAGCCGACCCTTCGAAGACATCCTTGACTTCTGATACTAGAACTCAAACGTTCAAGTCACCAGTGTCTTCGTAGGATGCGGCCATGTGGTCTGATGATGTTCTTTGTAGTCGTTGTAATAGAGGTCCGAGAGGAGAGAGACAGATTGGAGCGGAGCGAAGAAAGGCGGAGTTCTCGAGCTCTTCTCCAGAACACAGTAACATTTCTCAATACCGCCAGCAAAGATGTACGCAACCCTCTACTACTTGCAACCCTCGCTGCTGGAACGATCCCAACCATCAAGATATTACGAGTAGAAGGTTGAATACGATGTACCAGGTACGGTACAAAACTTTTTATCGACATGAAAAACCTAGCAACAGGAGAAGTAGGCGAATATTCACAAGAATATATTAATTTCGGGAGTCATTGCACTGAAGTTAGTGCCGAACGCACCCTTTGTCAGTGAGGAAACTAAGCCCGGACCAGTTTTCTTGTTTCTTAGCAGGTGTCCAGCACTGTATCTATGTACTTTGTATTGATTTTACGTGTGCACATATCATATGACATTCTCCACTGGAGAAACTCGCAAAATTAAACGACGCGAAACTCAAGGGCGCCCGAACAAACGAATATGGGCACAAACCAAAAATAGGTATACGAAGTATCTACGCTTTCAGCCATCTAAAGGTACACACACGTCATTCACTCCGGAAAATGTTTCCAGACCCCTTTTGTGATTGGAAAATATCAAGCTTATTATGATGGCCGTGTTCTTAGCAGTGGCTGGCGGGTGCCCTCTCATATGCTGCTGATGTTTACTCACGTACATCATCCAGAAAAACGCCCAAACAAGACTTGCGTGCGCATCATCCAGTATGAACCTCATTATCGCACATTTCATATTCGTACGTACTACGAACAAATTTGCGAACTTCTGCCCTCGTCGTAAAAATAAACAAAAATCACGATATAGTAGTGATGGATCGAAATCCCTCCCAGTACGAGTGCAAACGCTATCCCATCGCCCCGCGTGTTGTCGGACCTGAAAAGAGATCCAGCCGAAGATTCAACCACTCCTGCCCCATCCATGACCTCCCGCTGCTGCTGGTGCTGCTGCTGACCCTCCTCGGCTGCTTCGGTTGCTGTTCCTGACCTCCCGCTGGTGCTGCTGGTACTGCTGCTGTCGTTGTGTGCACACGACCGCTGTGTTACGCGACTTGTAGTCAATGCAGACGTGTCCCCCCTTCGTTGTTAGTACTGCTGCAGCAGCACTCGATTCTCCGACGTCCGCTCCCTCGACCACTACCACACACTAATTCAGTGCGCGCATCTCGTACACGGCCTTCTCGACCATTCCACACGATGGCCGGGTGCACACGGCCTAGCTCACCGTGCGACTTCACGCAAAGATGTGCTGATTTGCCTCCCATCCCCACAGCTCCTAGCCCCACCACAATCCCCCCGTAGCAGGGTGACGGTAAATTTCGCACGGTTCGTTATACCCCGTGCCACTCACGGCGGGGGCGCCTACGGTTTTGCTCCCACCGCAGGGCTTTTTATTCTCCTTTCAGAACGCCGTCGTATCCCCGGCATAATCCGAGATCACCAACACAGTCCGCTGCCTTTTCCACCGAGGTGGCCATCTTTCGCGGAAACGTGTTCCCTCTCCCGACTCCCGTCGCCAACTCCGCAGTGTACCGACGAAGGCGTTGCAGCATCCCCCCCTGCTCCAACTACGGTAGACAGCGGCTGCCCTCTACCGGACCCGATCTGAGCTATCATTTCGAGAAGCTGGGCGTGCGTTTGACGGTCCTCTCCGTCTGCCGCCGCCCGCTGCAGCTCCTCGAGGGCGAGCCCCGGCTCTAATACCTCTACTTCGCAACGAGCCTAGGTTGTCAACGTTGACACTCTAGAGTGCTGATAAACCCCAGGCGAAGAACGAAAATGATCCAGGTTTTTAGCACTATTCTCCCCGCAGAGTAGAGACCGAATGAGTGACCACGTGGGCATCACGTGTACTCACAGAAGCAACCACGAAGTAACCTATAACAGAGCGTTTCGGAACAACAACAGAAAAAAATCTCTGCTCAGGGTGGGTGCTCATGGTTGGTGCTTCCAGGATTTGGAAAGTTTTCAAAACAAAATATGCTCAGGGTGGAGGAGGAATAAAAATGACGTGGATCTGCGTTCAAGCTTCCCGATTTTTCACAGCGAGCTACGAGCATCGTGCAGTCGACCGCCGCGTGTTCCACCACCTTTCGCCCCGACCTGCCCCTCCCGCTCCTCCATGACGATAAGACGACCTCCATCGTCGCTGTCCTCCAAGCCGCCACCCAGCTCGAGGTTGCGTGAATTCGTTTTCGTGTGCAGCGTAATGTGTTTTAATCGTTCGAGCTGCTCCTGCTCACTTCGCCTCGCCTGCTTCGACTACAGCAGTAGTACTTGTAGCCCCGCCACAACCAACGCCTGCTGAGGAGGTGGTGCGCCCGGTTGTCCCAACGCTTTGGTGCGCGGTCGTTCGCCTCGCGTACCTTCTACGTCATCACCGCCCCTGCCACCGTTACGCGGCGTGAGGTTGCTAGGTTGCCTGTCTTCATTTTGTTTAAGATAGATGCATGCTCCACCTGCTTGCTTGCTGAGATTGCCGAAGCTACTCTGTACTTCCTCGTCGCCAAAGAATCACGAACCAAACAACGACTGGTTCGAGGAGATGGCGCGTCTTGTCGCCCTAAGCTATGGCGGCGAGCCAGCGTCAGTCCCGGGCTGCATGTGTGACGGTGCAGGCATCCTTTGCTACCTGTGCTCTGTGCCATAACCATTACCCTGAGCAGTTGCTCATGGTAAAACCTTGTTTAGCAGCCCGTAACCCTGAGCATCTGGAAAAAAAGAATCTGCTCAGGGAAAAAATAGCGGTCAACGTCTTTTATGCGGCGAGACTTCAACAAACCCTGACCCTGAGCGCCTTTTTGTGTTTTATGTTTTTTCCGAAACTCACTGATAAACCGATATCCCGAATAGTCATGAAACTGCCAAATTACAGAACAACCCCTTGCGAAAACATATGAACGCACACTTCCTCATGCTGAAGGACCATATTCTAACAACTGATATGATTTGCCCATGTTGGCCGGCATGTCGTACTGCGGTTGTCGTACTGCGGTTGCTGCGCGTCATACCGTGACCATCACGAACCGGCATGATCCATGTCGAAGACGTTCATCCGCTGTGCTCCTCCCTGCATTTCGGACGTCCGTGATCTTGGCTGTGGCATTGGCCTCGAGCCACAACGGTACATCCGTGCGCGTCGTGCTAATTAATTATACCGCCGTACTATTCAGAGTGGTTTCAGTAACGCCGCCGTTGTCCACCTTTCGGTGGAATAGACACGATTCGGTGGACAGTCTCACCATTAAAAATCCAGGGTGACCTTCATTGTACGCCCCTCCCGTGGTGGTGTTGCTAACGGGGGTCACCGGTACACAGCTATATATGACAACGATAAAGCATCTCGACCTCCGACCAAAGCCAGAACAGCTGGAAAATTCTGCATTACTTGCCCCATTTGACTCTGAATACTACATACGCCTGGCATGCCGGTAATGTCTGTCCATACCAGCCCCATGAATGCTTGATTTTCAGACCTGGAGTCCCGTGTGGGGGACAAACCGCTCGAATTCCAAGCAGTTTATCCTTAAAACGGGACTGCAGTCCTAAAAGGGTTAACTCAGCTCCCCTCCGTATCATACGTGTAGTATTCCGATGGAGATGTCCTCGACCACTATCACGAGGTAATACCTCCCACGCCGGATACTATGATGTCGTTTGAACACGATGGTGCGGGATTATCGCGGATAGCGGGATGAGCTATATTACGAGAGACAACGAGTTCGGTGCACTAACTGATACGATAGGCGAAGCCTGATTCAGTTCATAGAAGCCCCTTATGGTATATATATATTATCCAGTTAGAACACGAGAAAAGGAAGAAAGGGGAAGAACGTCAAGTCGAACATGTAGTCGAACAAGAACCCGCGGACAAAACACGTCGCAGCCCGCTGACCGCTCCACACAGAAACACGCATATTTCCTGTGTGGAACTCCTAAATACCGTTGCACATGAATCCATACACCAAGTACGTGAGCACTCCAAGTACAACGTGTATGTGACAATAGCGTTACGGCTCTGGGCCGACGCCACCACTTCAAGCAAGGACGTCACATATTCAAGGATATACATAAGATAAAGCCCCTTCTACCTTGGTCATGCAGATTCGTGATGACCACGGTATGACGCGCAGCGACGGCAGCCCGAAGTATCAGTCGATACGCGGCAATATAATCAGTAATATACAATAAGGCGCTTCCAGCAATACCAAGAGCATGGCCACTAAAATGAAACTCACTGAGAAATATAATAACTTAGTACATACATACTGAACGTCAATATGGAAGCTGTGACACTGGTGTTAGTGTGGCTCGAACGTGCTTTTCATGCGAGAAATTCAGGTTGGGCCCCCGGTCTGCTTTCTTGCTTGAGGTGACCTGTGCTGTTTCCGGCACAAGCTGCGTGCGGAGTTTCTCGTAGTCTATCAAGACGTTTATGGCGATGGGTGCGGTCGTCCGATTGACAGTCTCGGCATTTCGTGTGGACGACTGCCCGCATTCCGGTCGACAGAAAAGGGATCGACCTACTACAGTAGCTGATTCCACCAGCAGCAAGAACTGTGCTATTGATCTTTCCACTGCGGTTTTCAGAGTTGGAAAGCGAAACTTAGCAGGGTTGTGCGTTGCGACAATACAAAACAACACACGGCAGGATTTGTTTGCTTGAAAGCGATCCTTTTTAGACTCATTTTCTCCATTTTATCTGGGTTTTTTTTGGCATCTTTTATGTTTTGTGACGCGCGCTTGTTCGAAACAACCCAGCCGTGATTTTTTGTATTGTTAGGATGCACAACCCCGACAAATACGGTTTTCCAACTGCCAATCGCCAAGGTGAAACAACTATTCCCGTGAAGAGTGATTCGTTTTTGGGGTTCTCCAGAGGCCTAATGCATGTTCTACTGTACAGTAGTTCTTTGGCAGGCATTCATCACAACAGCCTCTTAAGGTCTGCTAAACACAACAAGTGCCACGATGATTGGTGTATTGCCCTTGTTGATGCGATGATGATAACATGTCTAGTGTGGACATACTCGAGATATTGACCGATGCACATGAGCTGATTACAAATATTATATATGTTGCTGTAGGACGCTTAAACCCCTACGAAATAATGCCTCCCCAAGAAATACAACCAATGCGCATATCACTCGAGCAACGACTTGCACGACAAAATCACTTCACCGATGTGCTGCCCTTGTTCATGCGGTCATATGTAATATATATTTACGTATCCAACATCTCCATTTTTAGTTGCCCGAAAGTGGAATACTATGCATTTTTCCTGGAACCAGCTCGTAGCCATTCATAGGCATACCTGAAGGCAGGAATAAGTGAAGGCCAAGGCGAAGAGCCGGCAACAGGTGTACATTGGACTATGGCGCCGTTTGTAGGTACGATGGAGCCTCGGCCGATCACAAACGGGGCCAGGAAATCTTGTCCTGAGTTCATCATGCGGTCTACCTGCAAATGACTCTAATGGCGTAAGTGGACCTATTTTGGGCTTTTAACCAAAACAATTGACGCGCGGCAGATTTTTCGACACTTTACAGAGACGGGTTCTGTGAAACGAAGTGAACATGAAAATTAAAAAGGAACGCTGTTATTGTATTTCATCCTGCAATTTACAACGCTTGGTTAGTTTTCCATTCTGACCTCAGCAGGTGTGGTATGTCGCTACTCTATATCAAGGGGTACCCGCGTGAAACTGCTGTGGGAAAAATAATACTTCCGTGAGGAAAGGACAGCGAACACAAAAATACGAAGAGCTTCTCATCATCACCACATAGTTAATACCGTGCAATTCATGTTACTACGAGCGAACGCGGGTTTCTTCATCGCCCGGAGCCTCAACAAAATACGGTGCTCTTCCGAAATCTCTGCAACGCACATTCGTGGTAAATGCCCGTCCGTCGTCCGACCGTCATTTGAAATTTTCAATAAACAAATCTCACGAGTTTGCAACCAAGCAGCAGAAGATCAGAGGATTAGCCGCCCGGGCAAGCAGCACTTTAGTACAACAATAATCACCCCCTCAAACGAACACCCACACGCACCCAGCGTCGGTCGAAGCAGGAAGGCAGACGAGTCGAGCCCAAAACGAGGGTAGACGAGAAACCTGATAGCGGAGGGTCATTAGCAGTGGTTCAGGGTGGTGGATGGTGGTGGTGATGTTTGCGGTGGAGTCACCTGTTTCTCAGCGTTTCTACAGCTAACAGCCTTCTTGATTTTCGCTATTTTCTGACAAGCAAAAGCAGGAGGACCAGGTCAATAACAGCAGAGCAGTTGTCGCCCGTCCACGCGCACCTAGCGTCGGCCGAAAGAGGATCGATGATGGAACCGGGCAGACGCAAGGCTTGATTCTGGTGGTCGCGGTATCGGTTCGTCGTAGTGCTGATGTTGATGGTGAGGTGGCAATTATCGTTGTAATTCCTATATATCGACGAACATGTTTTTGTGGTATACCTCGGATGCCGGCTAAGCCATTAATTCAATATTTATACTTTGCGATCCGACCAAGTACAGCTGTATTCGTCGCAACCCCCCCCCGGAGAAGTCTAAAGTGAACAGCGCTGCTGTACCACAACGTAGCAGCACCACACGCCTAATCGACTTGACGCAATAAAGGCCTACGAAGACCAGATCGTCCCTGAAACGCAGCCGTCTATCAGCGACGGAACTCAGCACTCAAAAAGAAAGCATAGACGAGACACACGCGTTTTTGTTAACATGTTTGCCTAGCCCTTGCCAAGGGACGGGCGAAATAAGGCCTTCTTGGATGCGGCACGCTGCCCAGGACGTAAATCGAGCTGTTCCAAGGAGACTGTTCTTCACGCGTCCAGTGTGTGTATGAACTACGTATCTCGTTTAGACTGGAAAAAAATGATGATCTCTCGGCCGAGTGGCTCTGATCGACTGAAAGGTTTGGACATAAGAAGCGCGCCCCTCGACGGTATCAATACAGGTTGGGTTGGCGTCGGTTGGCGACGACGCTGTAAAACACGCCTGGCACTGCGTGAGCTAGACAGCCAGGGTACCGTTTTTGTTTCTTTTATTAGCGGTTACCACGGCTGGCGGTCGAGTTAGATCATTTTTGTGCGGGGAGAACTTTCACTCCGCACAAGGGGGAAAGTCGTATCACGTAGTGTGTATATGATGAACCACCCACGAGGCACTTACATAGTAACCCCATTGCTGTCCCTGGAAGTGGCCACACCAAACATTAAGTCAATTCATTGATGCTGTCATCCATATGCAAGAAAACCCACCTCTGAAGCTGAACTTAGTAGGATGCAGCTCACCCTTGATGCGCCTCGCCCAACACCTCACGGTGCTTCGCGCTTGGTACGAGACGTGTCTGCCTGGTCGATGAAAACCCGACGTGCTCCGTCCCGGCATTGTAGGAATGCGAGGGTCTATGGTCATATGACTACGGCCGTGCACGATAATGAGCACACCCCCCGTGACCGTTGCACGGGTCTTTGTTTTTCAGACTAGAACTTTCGAAATCACCGGCCGTGAGGAGTATCCTGGTATCCGAGTGTCTGTGTTGGGAGTTGGTTTGAGCAGTATTACAGAACTGGCTGTACGCAACGCGCCTGCAAGCCTGCCCCCACTATGCGCCGTCGAAATTCCAGCAAGTCTAAACGACAACGATATCCTCTCTGACATTTGTGTTTACCTTCGAAATCCACGTTAATGCCCCGTTTCCGTGATATTTTTGCCGCCTCTCGTTTACCTGCCCCTCAGAGTAACAATCGAACTCTCCGCCAAGAATAAGCATCTTCTTCCGTTGGGCAGAGGGTGCCTGTACAACCATCCACCTGGGATCGACAACGTGCGCGACGCCGCCGACGAAGATGCCTGCAAGTTTGCGAATGGTACTCGAGTTCACAACCTCAGCGACTTGTGGCAATGCATGGAAGAAGCCGATTGCATCGATGCGCCTGTCCAACGGCTTCAGATGGCGGTTTTCAGGGACCCGAGACCAGTTGCCGTGAGCGCATACTATCACCTGATGACCCACCGGAAACGCCAGAATGGGACCATGGAAGCCTTCGCTGTCGAAGAGCTTCCACTAATGTGCCAGTGGGTGGCCCTCCGTTACATTTTATTCTCTGGTTTGCTCGGCCAGCAGTCCGAACAGTTTTGGTACGAAGACGCCCTCGCCGACCCCTTGGCGTGGCACTACCGCTGGTTTGACTTCGTAGGCCTTCAACTTCCGGCGTCTCAAGTTAATGTCACCGCAGCCGCGGCGGCCGACAACGACTTTAGCTTCAAGTACAAGCACATTGATAGGCACCCGGGTCAGACTAACCAGACTGAAAGAAGAATCGTACGCCACTTTGAGGACCAGGTCAATCCCGAAATGATCGAGACTGCCAAGGATGTAATGCGTCAGTGGCTACCTCCTGTGCTCCTGGCAAAGCTCGGTGTGTGAGCTATCCAAGTGTTCAAGGATGTGCCAGATTTGGTCGCCTGCCGAATACGTGCTCAGTTCTCGACCGGAAACCCGGCGTCGGTGAACGACCGTAAGCGCAACCCAGTGGACAATCCCTCGGGCTAGACACCGTGTGAGTAGAAGAGTATGAACACGCCTGAGATTACGGAGGTAGCAGGTATCTCCTTGGTTTAGGAGCCCCGCCAGCCTTATCGTTTTGAGCACAACAGAAACGCACTTATGATAGCATGGCTCGAAGCGTGGCGCAAACACAATATACAACAGAGTTTGGGAGGCAAACGTCATGGCGAGGGACGGAGGGTGGTCAGATCTACAACCCTACAGTCTCATTGCCGAGTGATTTTCGAACAGAAAATATTGACAGCTTTCAAGGCCTACCCCTGCCTTTCCGCTCTAGGCGGGGTCTACTTTTGTTTAGGGCGTGTTGCATACGTATACCAGGGGAAAACATGTGGCAGAAAGGGTCACTGCTACTGGAGAAATCAAAAATGCTGTTCATTTGCTGTTTTCTGATAGCGACTTGTCCAAGGGATGGTACGTGTCGGTATAACTCGCAGTTGTAAGAGTGTTACAAAATGGAGTTGCAGCGGTATTTTTTGCGGTTGTTGTTGGAAAGGTCGACAAAGTCGTTCCTTGGCTGGAAAAAATTGTACCCGTGCTTCTGCACAAGTGGCCGACAGGCGTACACCGAAGGTTGAGCGGCATTTGTTGCATAAATATGGACGCGGATGGAAACACGCCACGACCGCTTGAATTGATACCGGCACGAAATAAAGAGATGAGGGTGCTGTACACCGGTGAAAGCTGGATTAGTATGTCGCGTTTGGAACCATGCCACAGCAGAGGGGGGGGACTTGCGCCTAAACCCATGTGACTGACGAGGATCCTCACGTAAGGAACAGCCAGATAAACTTGCAAACCTAATTACGACTACGATACGTATGTTGTCCTCGAAACCCTAACCCGTAGGATTGGTGATGGCAGTGCAGGTGACATGTTTACCGGAAGTCCCAGTGCTTGGTCGAGATATGAACCGCCCTTTTTTCCAGAGTCTGTCGAAGTAATGACTCGTTGACGACTGTTTGCGTTATTCACGTTGTCGTAATGGACTGCTTCGGTTTATCATGTTGCTATTAATAGTGTCTGATGCCGAGGTCACCGTTGCGTATCGTCGAAGGTTCGGTACTGGGTCAGTATATACTGCAGCGCTGGTAGCGTTGCTGTGGACAAATTACGTCTTGCCTCTGTGGTCCGTGATCTTCTAGTTTGGGTGTGGAACTGGTGGTGGGCGTTAACACAGGAGTATTGAAGATTCGTGCAGATTCGTGACTGCTTTGATCGTTATTTGTCGTTGGTTTTTCGATTTCAACGTTTTGATATTTTCGCGATATCGTTGATACTTCATTTTTCGTCTACTTACAACTATGTCTGCTGCGATAAACACTAATTCAGTGAAATTGCAATAAAAAACAAGTTGACTCAGGAGTGAATGTTGGAGAGAGGAGAAAAACGTACTGGACGGCAAATAAAACGGTGCAGGATTCGGATGACGGGACTAGACGATCCTGTAGAACGGGAGTGATTTCATCGACGGGACGGAATCAAAATGTACAACGGGCATGAAATCATCGATGGGGCGAGACCGTAATGTACAGCTCGTGTGATTTTATCGACGGAATAGGACGGTAAAGTACAACGGGATATACTTTGGTGACGGGACGGGACCAAAAGTGACAAGGGTTAAGTAATTTGTCGACGGGACTAGACGGGACAACGCGACCACTTTGATACCGTCCTGCCCCGCCACTACGGTTGTTTCCGTCCCGATAAATTACCGTAATACGCTTTGCGTGTTTGTACCAAGGTGCCAATCGAGTCCAGCAAACCAAATGAAAACTATCATGAGAGCGTTTTCAGCTGAATGCTGAATAACAATCTAAATACTCGCTCAATATGGTGCGTCGAGCCGTCAAGTTGTGTTTCTGAGCGATTCAGCATCATACGCTACGCCTGAGACCTTTCAACGTTCGTGACTCGTTCCGACGGGTGAAGCGAGTAGGTTGTTTATCACGGAAGTATACGAGGAATAAAAATATGTAGAATAACATGAAGCGAGCCGCCGAGCTGTTCAACGCCCCGCGCCAAAACAAGAACGACCTGTGGAGCCTTTTCCAAATCACGTGTCCCACGCTTGATGTTGCAGCGGTCTCTCCTCGACGCACTCCGGAGAGATGTCTCACGTTCGCTGTTCTGGGTTTTTAGGAGAGGAGATCCTCGTACCAAGCTCCTACAGAGCTCCAAACATCCCAAACGCCATCAGTTCCCAGATATTCAACGTTGGATGAACAACAACTTTTTTTTTTATCACCTATGCGTGTTACGGGCGATCTGCTTGCACAGACAGGTGGACGTTGGTGATACTTAAACGTACAGAGTTTAGGTACTTGCTCGCATGCGTTGTTGCATATTAGAGTTCTACACCAACGGGGGAGAATGACTCGCCGAGTATGCTCCCCCGCACTTCCAAACGTTGCCACGAGAAACTTCTTGATAGCTAGAGTCTCCCACCTATTACAGATATAGCCTCTAGGCGACGCTAGTCCAGACAGCCGTTGTTCATCTCATTGTCCTAGCTCTCGTCCCGCTCCAACACCCCCTCTTCCCGACGCACACCTCTGCTCGGCACAAAAAGGAGACCCAGTCATAGCCCGGTGATAGCGTGGGCGCTCTCCCCCATTGCATTTCGTCACTGCAACGCGCCCCCAGCCCGGTGCATGTGCGTCGGTGCCAAGTGGGAATTCCAGCGTTGAATCGATCCGGCGTTTCCTTTCGGCGCCCCGCCACTGCAGCACCGGCCCCACCCTGGCGCATGTGCCCGTTTGTACCAAGCGAACATCCCGGCCATAGCCTGATGACAGTTGTCGTGCCTTCCTCCTCCGTCCTATGCCGTCGGCCCGGCGTTTCGCCGCGCTTCCTTCGGCGGTGATAACGTTGTCCGCTTGTGAAAAGAGTGTCTGCCTTGGGTTCTTGTACAACCCTTAAACACCAGAACTCGACCAGTGGATGCTTCGCGCTCCTCCCACGGTCCTCACGACTTGTAACTGCCTGCGTCTTATGACGTCACCATTTTGACTCGTGTACTTATTACGCTTCATTACGCCCTACAAAACAAACAACACTCCCACCGTCGCATAAGCGGGCAACATTTCGGCGCCCGCACTCACCTATCACACAAGCAAAACGAATTTAAGTCTTTTTTACAACAACACCAAGAGAAAGCGCTCACCGTCGATGGCCCATTCGACAAAAGCATGACCGGTGCTTACCGTTCACTTTCGTAGTGCTACCGCCAAACCTATTTGTAACACCCACGGGAAGCAATTACCTTGTCTCTCGATCCGCAGCCATTGACAAAGTGCTCACCTCACGCTTCAATCGAATACCACAGAAAAACACCACAAAGTTTTTTTTGATAACCTCCTATAATCTACAGAGTCCAAAGAGCAACCTGGCTATTGATATTTTCGCGCAAGGGGACAAGCAGTAAGTCCTCCAGGTCACACAGATACCCTACCATGCCTTAGTCGAACGCGATATAAATATGTCGATATTACAGTCTATTAGGTGTACGAAAGCCTAAAACTTCTGCCTTGCGAATTCGCTCAAGATCGGTGTGCATCTACCTTGAGGTATGTCGAAGCGATCAATATCCTTATCATCGCCCAATTCGTCGTTCATCTAGAGATATCGCGTGCGTATGATTTCCAATTCAAAGTGAAAGTGCCACGCGGAGCATTAAAATATGTGGCATTCTCAGTCAAATAGTTTTTTGGCTCGCCTGGATTTTGAATTCATTGAACTTAAGGGCAACAGGAAGATATTACCAACTTCACTTTTTGTTACCTCGGTTTTCCCGTCTGTTGTGGCCGAAACCCATTTTCTTCGTGATTTTCCGAAAGTATGCCTCGCTGACGAAAAAAAGCAAAAACCAAATTGGTCACAGTAGTAGGTGATCCCTTCGAAAGACTGCAACGAAGCACATATCAATGTTCAGCTCAAAAGTCAAACAAGCGGACTAAGAAAGTACTCGAATAATAATATTAAAAATCATGCCATTGGCAAGCCCTGCTCATAGTCGTATCAGGTATCTTATATAATACCAGGATATGATACCATGTACCTGGTATATAAATTCAATTACGAGCTGGGCCGGGCAAGACTCAAACATAATGGCTGGACTGGATTTTCGATACGGTTTTTGCGATTCAGAACCTGAAATTTCGTCATTTGCTTTCTATTAGCATAAGGCCGTTTCCTATGCGGTATAATTTTTGAGCATCAGATTTTGACCCGATCACATTTTCAGATGTGAACTTGGCAAATAGAAGCAGTCTTGCTATGCGGAAAAAACATATTTATTACGTACGCGTGCTGAGATTCGAGAAAACGCCAAGACCAACTGCTGTTGTTGTGGTCTGGCGCCGCGAAGAAATGCGTTGGGTGCGCTGCCCTGCGCCTAGGACCCCAAAGTCCAAGCCACGCTGAGTGCCTCTGGTCTTAGCGGCGAAGAGACGTGGCGAGTGCGCTAGAGTCAAGGCTACCTTGGTATTTGGTGTTTCGTAATGTATGTGTCTGAATGCTGCTGCTGTACAGCGGTGTAGGTAGTCTACGAGTACGTATCCACGGAGAGGTGCGCGCCGAGTGCGCTTGCCTTGGTCCCTAGACCCGAACCAGCGCCAACCGACTGCAGTCTGACCACGGAGGGACGCGCCGCCCGCCGACCGCGCGTCGAGCGCGAAGCAACATCGCTATACAGCTGTGACCATCCAATTCATCGATCGTTCTGCTGCTGTTTGATGTCATGGATACCATCTTGAATTTAGAGAGCATGCCACTTTTCGATTGAAAATCTGATGACCCAAGTCGCCAAACTCCGACGACTTGGTTGGGTCAACGGATTCTCAATTCGAAACATTTCCGGTCGGATTTTGCATTTTTGGACTGCATAAACAGGGTTATTCCTTTTTGAGATCGAAAAATATAAATCTGAAGCTCAAAACCGAACCGCGTAGGAAACAGCCCAACAAATGTATTTACGGGTACGTTTGTTTTCTCTCTTTATTTTTCCTGAGCTAACCCGATATTACTAGAAATGGGATTTTTGTTTTGCGACAGAGTGATAAAAATAATAATAATGTACCCTTGTGGCTACATTTGTTGTACTAATAAAAATCCCGTGTCAAAATTTCAGATACAACAATGAAAAAGTGGGCTGGGAAATCGGGATTTTTTGTCCCTCATCGTAGCATCTTGACTTCGTATCGCGAAATATAAACACGCTATATCTCTTGACAGACAACGAAATAGGCCATAGTGAGGATATCGATCGTTTCGCCATGCCTCCAGGGATGTTTACACCGAGAGAATCAGCGTCATCTACTTCACCGCTTTCTCGCGGTTTCGTGTAGGTTTTAGTGTGGAATATCTACCTGTGTGGCGGCATTTATTCGATATGACTTTTCTCGACAACAACTCAGATTCCAAAATTTAGGGTGTCTTTAAGTATGCTGTAGGCTCAGGAACACGGTTGTCAAATCTGGAGTCAAAATATTTCCAAATGAATGCTAAATCGCCGATCGAGTGAAAATCTGTTTAACGGCTGGACCATTCTGTATACATGCTATATTCCGATATTCTCCAGAGGATAGTCCACATGATAAACACACCACAACGTTGCTGCGACAGTTCAAATCCCATACCACTGACTCCCTCAAAAACACGGGCGGGTGGATGGGAACTCAAACTAATCTGTATCACACCTTTACTCTTGTAGCTCTGACTCTGCTTGACAACGTGCTTAGCTCGCTGATCAGCAACTGCGAACTAGGCAAGGTGTGTCTCAAGGCTATCCAATTGTTACGTGCAGTTAACCCGCGTTGATCTGATCGGTTGCTCAAGCTTCTTCCGTGCGTGTAAAACTCGCATTTTCTCGTGCCTCGATAATACTATGCTTTGCATGTTGCGTTCGAAGTTGTATCATATTATTGCGCACCCCCCCCACACGGAGACAAGGGGGGCGGAGAGAAGGGCAAGCCCTTCAGGCTAGTCCAACAGCAACCCCACGCTAGCATCCGTAAACTCGAGTCAACTTCCATCCCAACTGGCAATGTCTAACGCTCGACGCCAGCCTCCAACAAATGGGATTGGCCCGATTTACGAACCCATACTAGCGCCCTCCCCCCCTTGCTGCTGTACCATGGGGAACGTCCATGATAACCCAGCTCCTCCATGCTCTTTTCACTTGGCATACACAGACACGCTGCATGACCAGAATACACGTTTGGCTACGTCTGCTTGTCCAAATCGTGAGGTGGACTAACCCGCTCCCGCGCAGGTCCGGCGGGATCCCGTTGTTACGACCCTCCTAGGCCATTCCATTTGCTACTCAGCTGGCATCCTGCACCAGGCGAAACACGTGCATCGACCGCCGGGCTGCGACCCCTCTCGTACAGTTCCCCCTTTCGACGAGTTCGTTGCACCTCTAATCCTCAGGGGCACACTCCCACCGACGCAACCACTCGTCGCTGGGTTATCGGCCGTTGAAGCGGAGTCCACAAGTGCATCTGCCGCTGCACACGCAGCACGTAAGGAGGGGTCCGGCGAGGAAAAACAAAGGCAGTAACAAGACATACACGCGAACGTGCAAAGGTGGCATCGTCACCGACGCAACGAATCCACACCCGAATACACGTAGAGACTGTCCCTTTCCCGAGCAGGTCACCTTTCAACTCACGAAACCGCACCTCAACGCGGGTTGCACTGCGCTGCAAGTTGGATGGTTCCGCGATTGAGGTCAACATCAGTCCGTCGCACGCGGACGGGATAAACAGCCCAGCTCGCAATATCCACGGTGAAAACGTAACCAGGTGGAAAAAAAAATGAGTAAAAACACCTGGAAAAAAATTCTCAAGAATACTCGCGAATCAGGACAGAAAATCACTGACTGACTGGAAAAGCACAACGTCCGCGCCAATATACGGGTGCTGCGCACACGCACTGCAACAGCACACAAACCAACGTGTGGCTCATGCTTCCCCAGATGAACGACACACGAAACAAGGAAGTCAACAAGATGCGAGACCTGCTTCGCTGAAGCATCCGCATACACGGCAATGGCACACTCACCCCAGTAGACGGCTGCTACGTATACATAGAAACAAGTACCCACGCGGTCCGCTTTGGCGGTGACACGCAGCGCACCCACGGACACCACGAAGAGTATCGCGAACAATTCCCCAGAGGAGCGGCTGAGGAGCATGCGCGAAGAAGCCGACTAGTTGCAACACCTGCAGCGCTGAAGCCGACGCACTCGCTGCAACAGCGCACAGTCCAACTTGTGACTCACGCTTTCTCGGATGAACGCTACACGAAGCATGGATGAGGAAGTCAAAGAGTTACGACACCTGCTTAGCTGAAGCAGACGGACACACTGCAACAGGACACCATCTTCCCCTGTGGACAGGTGCTACGCAGCATACACGGAGACTACGAAGCGTCTCGCGAAAAACTTCCCCGGATAAACGGCTCACGAACACGCGCAAGGAAGTCAACAAGTCGCGACACCTGCTTCGCTGAAGCAGTTGCACACACTGCAACAGGACACTGCATCTCCCTGTGGACGGGTGCTACGCATACGAAGAAACACCAAGATGCGACACCTGCTTCGCTGAAGCAGACGCATACACTGCAACAGCCCTCCGTCCCCCCCTCGAGACGGCTGTTACGCATACGAAGAAACAGATACCCATCAAATCCGCGACTGCGGAGATACGCGGCGTATCCACGGACACCACGAAATGCTTGGCGAAAACCCCCCGAGGTGAACGGCACATGGACATGCGCGAAGAAGCCGACGAGTTGCGACGCCTGCGGCGCTGAACCAGGTGCACACACTGCATCGGCACACAGTCCAACTTGTGACACATGTTTCTCTAGACGAACAGCAAACAAAACATCCACGAAGAAGCGGACGAGCTGCGACATCTGCAAAAATCTGACATGCAGCGCTGAAGCACACCCACACACTGCAACAGCACACGGTCCAACCTGTGGCACACGCTTCCGCGAATGAACGCCACACGAAACACGGACGAGGGCGCCAACAAAACGCGACACCTGCATCGCTGAAGCAAGCGCACACAATGCGACAGCACACCGTCCCCCCTGTGGACGGGTGCTACGCAGACGAAGAAACGAGAACTGAAGCAATTCGCTTTGGCGGCGATGCGCGGTGTGCCCGCGGAGGTAACCAAACACGTCGCGAAAAACCTCCCCGGATGAACAGCTAACAAAATATGCACGAGGAAGCCGACTAATCGCGACACCTGCAGCGCTGGAGCAGATGCACCTGCTGCAACAACACACAGTCCAACAAGTGGCACATGCTTCCCCGGATGAATGGCACACGAAACATGGACGGGGAAGCCAAAAAGTTGCGACACCTGCTTCGCTGAAACACACGTACGCACTACAATAACACACGGTCCAACTTGTGGCACACGCTCCCCGAATGAACGACACACGAAACATGGAGGCGTAGCCTGCATCAGCACACTGTCCATTTTGTGACACATGTTTCCCCGGATGAACGGCACATAGACCCCGGACGGGGAGCAAAGTAGTTGGTAAACCTGCTTCGCCGGAGCAGACATACGCACTGCAATAGCACACGGTCCAACTTGTGGCTCACGCTTCCCCGGATGAACACCACACGAAACGTGGACGAGGAAGTCAACCACATGCGACACCTGCTTCGCTCAAGCAGGCGCACACACTGCGACAGCACACCATCCCCCTATTGACTGGTGCTACGCAGACGAAGAGACGATAACCGACGCAATCCGCTTCGGCGGCGATACGCCGTGTACCCACGGAGGTCACGAAACCCCACGTGAAAAACTTCCCTCGGATTAACGGCTGAAGAAATATGCACGAGGAAGCCGACGAGTCGCGACACCTGTAGTGCTGAAGCTGCAACAACACACAGTCCAACTTGTGGCACTTGGTTCCCCGGATGAACGGCACACGAGACACGGACAAGGGAGTCACGCGGTGTACTCACGGAGGTCACGATACCTCTCGTGAAAAACGTCCCCCGGATTAACGGTTAACGCAATATCCACGAGGAGGCCGACCAGTCGCGACACCTGTAGTGCTGAAGCAGACGCACATGCTGCGACAGGACACAGTCCAACTTGTGGCACATGCTTCCCCGGATGAACGGCACACGAAACACGGACAGGGGGGTCAAAGAGTTTCGACACCTGCTTCGCTGAAACAGACGCGCTCACTGCAGCATGACACCGTCCCCTCATGTGGATGGGTGCTACGCACATCAAGAAACGAGTACCCATGCAAGCCGCTTGGGCGACGATACGCGGCGCACCCACAGAGGCCACTAACCGGCGCGACACAACTTCCCAAGTATGAACGACATGGTACATGCCGGGGTAAGCAACATACTAGCAGAACAGCATTGGATGGAGCAATTTCGGCCCCTGCCCTGTGATTAACCTTTTTGTACCACCATAGGTAGTTAAGCTACAGTGGAGCAACCGGTACCAGTTAGACACCGATCCACGTATTATTGTAGCGAAGGACCATAAAATACCAGTTACCACCGCTACCAGCTACAGAGTCCGTATACTCTGATCGTCTCATACCACCATGTAACAACCAGAGCACAAGTAGCTCAGAGTACGCTCTACCAGATTAGTGCACACGCCCCAGTTCCCGGAAAACGCTATCCCGTGCATTCGTAGTATGCCCCGGTACGAGCATTTGTCATATCGTACGTGCAACCACTGCTGCACGAACACTGCTGTATACGCATGGATGTACCAGTCATACTGATACAACCTTTTCTGAGTTTGGTACCACAGATAAAAGTCTTGCATGAGGTGCGATATTTCGCATTAATCGTATGCCCCGGTACGAGCACTTGAAATATCGTACAACCCATCATACTTGTTAATCGTGCCTTTTCTCTAGTTTGGTATCAAGCAAAAGTACGAGAGTATGCGTACTCGCGTCTGGTTTAATACTCCCGCATGCACACGCTATCGGCCCATCATTGCTGTACGCATGTGTTTGCAAGTTGTGAACATAATGATACTACCGAGGGTGCAACATCCCGGGTATCACACTGTGCTACAGTGTACATCCCCTGTAACGTCTCACTGCCGTGCTACAACATACCAGAGGTACCGACCTTGGCGATTCGCTCCTGTGTTGGCTTGTCCGGCCACGCTTGCCATGCCCTCCGACATGGTCCCCAAGGTTTTCCGTCGACACTCCCAGCTAGCTGCTCTCGTAGACGTGCTCACAAGACACCACGAACGAGTCTTTCCAAGGAAGGTCCCTCGATCAAGAAAAACAAAAAAATAATGTCTGGCTGGCGAAAACCCTGCTCGCTCAACATTAAAACAGGTCAAGATCGAACGCTCAACCCCCCCTTTTCAACTCAAACTAATCTGTATCACACCGTCACTCTTGTAGCTCTGACTCTGTTTAACAACGTGCTTAGCTCGCTGGTCAGTAACTACGAACTAGGCAAGGTGTGTCTCAAGGCAATCAAATTGTTACGAACAAATTACCCGCGTTGATCTGATTAGATGCCCAAACTTCTACCTTACGTGTGAAAAACTCGCATTTTCTCGTGCCTAATATTTTGCATTTTGTTCAGAGTAGACGCTACGACAGCAGTACAGCTATCGCTACTCGTATGAACTCGGGCTGCAGGATCTTTACATCTTTCGTACACTTGTGCGCGTTGCTGGATGGTACATGGTGGTATCAATAGTACTAAGGGTAATGCTATTTGCGACACCGGTGTCGTAATTTCTTATTTGCGGCTTATTTGCGACACCGCGTCACGTTCGCGGCACATACCTCAGAACGGCTTCGCACCGCCAGGGATGTGTTGGCATGGTGCAGGGCCATCATCGAAGCCATCACATGGCCGAAATGGGCCAGGACTTCAGGAGATATCTGGCATCCTGGTGCACCCGCAAAACGTTCAGGTCGATGTCGCAAATAAGGCTTATTTGCGACACGCAAATATGGCTTATTTGCGACACGCGTGTCGCAAATACCGTATTTGAGAAACCGAGACGTGGATGCCGCACACGCTCCGGATCGGCAAAGCACTACCCATAGAGTCTCAGCGTGGTGTAGGGCTACCATTGAAACCATCGTGTATAGCCAAAACGGGCCAGTGCTCGAGGAGATATGGGGTATCCTGGTACATCCCGCAGAATCTTCCTGCTCCTGTCGCAAATAAAAATACACCTTATTCGCGACACGCGTGTCGCAAATACCGCGCGTCGTAGTTCCCGCACACGCTCCAGGTCGGCAACGCACTACCATTGGAGTCTCTGCCTGCATTGTGTAGGGCAACCATTGAAGCTATCGTGTACCTGGTAGCCAAAACGGGCCAGTACTAGAGGAGATATATATTTTTTTTTTGTTTTGTTTTGTTTGTTTGTTTGTTTTGTTTTTTTTTTTTTTTTTCATCACTTTTACTTTCCAGTCCACTCGTAGGAGGTTTTACCCTCGACGATCTTCTGGACAAGCCGTGGTCACAGGTGTCGTCCCTTCTCCCCCCCGGTACGTGCCTTTAGTTTTTATCGCGCATAGGGTTCAGCATTCCCACTGCTCGTCGACTTTCATCGAATGTACAGCTAACTCACTCTCTCGCGCTTTCCGCTAATCAATTTTATGCAAGAAAAAGTCCCTACGAGCATGCACTCGGTGAGACTCGAACTCACGAAATTGATCTTGATAGGCTCGCGGACCACCTACCAAGCCACCGGGGACGCCGTGATATGGGGCATCCTAGTACACGGTCAGAATATTCAACGTGGCTCTTCTACATACAACAGAGTAAACACACAAACACGATAAGCTAGGAGCGCGAAAACTATATATAACCCATCAGACTGCCTCGCCGACTAGGGCATCCAAAATAATTGAGAATTGACTGCGTAGCCGGACGAGGAGACTACATTATTTGAGTGGGGCAGGTCAGTGCGCACAATCTGGTGGAGTTGCGGGATGCTGGTGAGTCTTCCACAATGGTTGGGGTTCTCTCCGCAGACATTCTGCCTAAACTTATTGGAAAACCTCCAACCCGCGCACCAGTGTGTACATCATACAACAGCACGGTGGGAACTCTACAAAATACTACAGGGCATCGAAGGACACCCTACGAATTCCACGACCTTCTACACGCGTTACACGTACGGATTTCTTCGTCACCATGAACAAGGCGGCTAACCCCTCTGCCGCTTACATCGAACTCATGCAGTCCGGTGTGAGTTTCTATTGCATGTTTCACAACCGTTAGAGATAAACATCAGGAATCCGTTTACAAACTACGTGCTACGCATGGGCCCTAAGTTAGGCTATCAATATTGTTAGTATATGTCAATACTACAGCAGTGCAGATACTGCGGACTGCTGTTGGTGCAACAACAAGCAGAATAATGTGTTGGAAAGAACGCGTACGACGAACATGACGCATAGCTAGGCAAGCTGCAGCATGGCCGCCTTCTGTGCATCTATGGGGTGTGTTCGTTGCCCTAACTAACCCGAAAAAAACTGTGCACAGCGTTTCGGAAGTTTGTTCAGTCCTGTGCGGCAGAACGATAGGCGTTGGTATACGCCTGAGAGATAGGCGCTTTTACACGGCTGTTCAAGGGCAATTAAACAACCAAATTGGTGGGTGATGATGGTTGCACGGAACGAACGCCGATTTTACTATGATGCTGCTGTAGATGACATACATCCACCTATTTCGATAGAATCTACAGACAAGTACAAAAAACATATACAGAGCGCAGCGAGCACACATTTGTGCCCATGTTAATAGACGCGTAAACAGAGCACCTGGCGCTTTGAACGATACCAGCGCTCTCAACTATAGCGCGTACGACTTACTAGAACACGGCGCGGCAATATAACCAAGTTAATTTCAAATCCATCGATTCACGACGACGTGGCTAATGATCGATGTACTCGTGGAAACATGCTGCACAGTGGTATTGTCCGACCTCATGCTATAAATAAGCCACCGTCGTTGTCCTGGTCTAAACGGGGCGCGCGCGACGAACGTCGTGCAATGTCGTCAAATGCCGCTTTACGACACCAGTCTGACTATTCTGACATTCCACCAGGATGACCAGGATACCACACGCAGCAGTATCTAATACTGCAATGGCCCGTTCTGGATCCACGTGAAATAAGGCTTATTTGTGACATCGGCCTGTGCGTACTAGGATACACTATGTCTCCTCGAGTACTGGCCCGTTTAGGCTACACGATAGCTTCAATGGTAGCCTCACGCCATGCTGAGACTCTGCTGGTAGTATGTCGTTGATCCGGAGTGTGTGCTGCAACCACGTCGCGGTGTCGCAAACACCGTATTTGCGACAGCCAGGAGTTCTGCGGGTGTTGTACCCGAGGATACCCCATATCTCCTCGAGTACTGGCCCGTTTTGTCTACATGATGGCCTCAATGGTAGCCTATGACATGCTGAGACTCTACTGTTAGCGCTTTGCCGATCCGGAGCGTGTGCGGCAACCACGTCGCGGTGTCACAAATACGGTATGTGCGATACGCGTGTCGCAAATAAGGCTTATTTGCGACATCGATTATACGTTTTGCGCGTGCACCAAGAGGCCAGATATTTCCTCAAGTCCTGGCCCGTTTCGGCCATGCGATAGCTTCAATGATGGCCCTGCACCATGCCAACACATCCCTGACGGTGCAGAGCCGTTCTGAGGTATGTGCCGCGAACGTGACGCGGTGTCGCTAATAAGCGGCGACACCGGTGTCGCATATAGCATTACCCTAGTATTAAATAGTCGTCGTTGTTGTCCCATTGACACGTCAAAATTTGTCGTGCTGTAAAAACACGTGTGGTTGATCTTTGTTCACCAGGCCAAAGACATCGGATCAGGCTCCAATACCATATAACTATCGGACTTATACTGCTGTAGTACTGCACACAAGGAAGAAGAAATCCGGATCAGGGATTAGGCTCAGATACGTTATACTACTGCTTTGTCGGTTACTCGTAGTACGACCACACAACAGCGTTACTTCGACGCTGTTGTCATACGCACGTGCATACAGTAGTACTGGCATCATCTTATTCTGGAGGCTGGAGTCGAACTTAGTGAGAAAAAGCAAAACCAGAAAGAACGAGCGGGATGCTGCTGGACTTGTGCTCCCGACGGAGTGGTTGGATCGAGGCTTCCGAGATGTTAGCTGTGCCACCATGGCGCACACCATTCGTACAGCAAAAAGCACGCCAACAAGACAGAGCCCAGAAACACAGTTCCGGTGGTTCCAATTTGCGGCTCTGGGCGCACAGTGGCAGCGGCGCTGTTCAGCTGCTTATTGTCGTTTGATCAACGCTTGCCCGGGACACAAAGCTTCATTGTTTTTCAGAAAATGCCTCATAATATATCACCAAACGTCACGGCAAGGGCTTGCAGGGATTTCTTTGGGCACCCTTTTCTTTAGGCTCCGTCAAAAATGGAAACTCGCAGTCGCTCTTCCTGTAGTAAATCCTGGAATTCTGTTTTTCTCCAACAAACAATATCCCGACAGAACACCCTGGCGGTCCCCAATTGAATGTCCATTTATAAATAAAATAACAGCCGTGCGATCAAGGATTTTGTCCAAACTCATTTTTGCAAGCTGTTTGTGATACTTACGTCGATCACGCGTACTACGTTTGTATATGTCCTTGTGCAGGGTATACATCCCGTGTACGAGCAAGAAAACAGCATCTGAAGCTGCAGAACTCAACGAGTGTGTGTGTCTATACTTAGAAAACTATAAAATAAAGAATCCGAGGTTGCGCACAGCTTGCCACGAGTGGGGAATTTTGTCCAGTGTGTATACTTCATACCGGGTTGGTGTTGTTATTGTTGTTGTGGTCGTTGCTGTTGTTGCTGTTGTTCTTACGTTAACTCTCAAATCAAGGAGACCGTGGCCACGCACTTATCAGGTGCTGGAGCCCAAGGGAGACCCGAAAAACATTGTTTTTTAAATTATGAAATACGTCAGCTGTGAGTTCGACTGATAAAGTAAGTAGTTGATACTCAACTTTGCAACTGAAAAGTCGATATCTGGCTGGTAAGCACGACGCTTGCCACCTAACAACACACGAGAGGGAGAAGGTGCACACACGAAGCTAAATCAGTGGACAAGCTGAACGACATGGGCTCGGAAATCCTCTCAACTACAGCAATGAGTCCCCTCACGTTCCCACAACAAACCAACTCGTGGCTACTGTGATTATATCGGAACGATTATCGTCTGGAGTGCTGCCTGCACCGTACGAACGCACGGTATAGTCTTTAACACAGAGAAGAACACGGCTGCTGTCTGGGGTGCCGATAGAGTGACGACTGGCGGACATGCAGTGAAAAGAGTGCAATCGAACCTAAAAGCATCGAACAATAGGATCAAGAGCCCCGTCTTCCCGGACTGTCTGACATGATGCAACAGTCATAAAATCACGTCCCTGACACTTATCCGAAATTATGCCCCATGAAGGTATACCCAACACTACAAATACCAGAGACGTAATAAACATGTATGGTACTACTGCCTCATGAAATCCTCTCGTCATGGTGTGCGCGATGGTCGCAGATCGCTGTGTGCATTCTATTGCCGTTTTCCATGACCGCTTCATCGCCTTAGCCTTCTCGGCCACTCCGTCGCACGTGCTCTCGTTGCCACCCCGTCATCGTGCAGGGTGAGTTCCGTCGGCCTCTTGCCCGCTTGTCGACGCCCAGTATCCCTTCTCATTCGTCGTCGAACCCAGCCTCCTGTTGACGCAGTAAGACTGTGCCGTAGCTTGGCTCGTGGTTCCGACTGCCTCCGCGCACGGATATCGCGATTGAGCATCGCTGCTCTGCCGCTGCTGCCTTCAAAAGACGCGCGAATCGTAGGTGTCAGTGCCTGACGCATCACGTACGACCCAACTCTACCGCCACGCGTAAGCCTCGCGTCCACTAGCAGCAACAAAAGTGTACCCCTTCATGAGCGTGAGTGCGGCCTCACAACCGTCAGAAAGACCTACCTCCGTCGCTGTTAGCGTGATAGGGGATGTTTCGCAGCATGCCTTGCCGACGCAGGGAGGGGAAGAGAGCCGTGTATGACTGTCTTACAACCAACATAATTGGATGCACCATCAACACCGCTACTACATGTCACAACAAGTGCGATGCAAGTACTTTCTAACCATGCATGTACTCTGGATAACGTGAATTAGAACAACCATACAATGAACTGATATTCAGTCCTTCACTCGAAATTAGTCAAAGGTGTTCTATAAACCCTACCCATCTCCTTTTGTTGTTATTGTTGCTGTTTATTTCCGCCAGGTATGCCTTGCTTTGCACTTATTTTAGCATATTTGGGTCTGAAGAGATACTAAATGTCCGGCGAAAATACGTGAAAAATAATTCAGCTACGGCTTGGAACGGGCTCATAAAACATGTGTGCCGAATTCCGGGGTCTATTGCCAAGGCACGTCGTGGACAGTTGGAATATTGTGTGGTACAAGCGCAAACATTACGCGTTGCCTCGTAATTACTTGTTGGTATACGAGGAGCTGTCGGACGTGTCCACGTGTTGCACGCGTGCTCTACATCATGATCGTCGAGGAAGAGCGGTAGATGTATAGTATTGCACACTCCAACTCGAAATACACCCACGCAGAAGCACAGTACGTTATCTTCAAAGGCACCAATACATACCAGGCCAGCCAATATCTTTACCTCAGAGATCCCGCCACAGATATGGCGAGGAGTATTCTAGCATCAAACCCCACGTCGTATCTTAGCATTACGACTGGGTCGCAAGGCGAGCCATACCCACATCCCAGAAGCCTCAGGCATACCAAATAATGCCTAGGCATCGTAATACGAAACCCCAGAAAATATAACAAAACGTCAGATATCTTCAGACCAGTATCGAGTACAGCGTATCACAAACAACCCCCCAACACTGTGCGAGATACACCAGGTCCCCAACGTCTATAATCACATACTGCCAGACAATACGGCAAGTCTCAAAGTATTTATAAATATTTGCCAAAAAGGCAATCCCAAATTCCAACACGAAGAATTGCCAATGTAAGACGGCAATCCCTACTTACATCATCCTAAACAATAGACAAGGTAAAACGTTAAGCTCAACTCCAGATCTGTCCACCTCAATCCCACAACTAACCCTGCCCATCTCAATTCCAGTATACAGCGAGACAGCGAGATAGTAGCTACAGGAAGGGAAAAATCAAACAAACGTGGGCATGCTGGTAAAACCTTCAAACGAAACCCATAACACCGCCTTCACACAAATAGCGTGCCGCCCGAAAACGTGCCCCCCCCCGTTGTATTCTCCGTAAAAGCAGAACAACCTCTCTGATATAGAACAATAAAATTGAGCTAAAGCAGCCCCCTGCTAAGCACTTCCCTCGGAAGCATACAAAGAAGAAAGCAAGCTACTTCCTCTGATTTAATAAGTACTTTAGGTATCTGTGATGGGTTCGCCTGTACGTTGTGTGCAATGAACCAACAGCCAAAGTGTACGACACAATTCAGCAAGACCATCGGCACACTCTGCTGACGTATTAATCTTACTCTAACGTGTTGGTAGCTCCCCCACACATTCTCCATTCCCCTAAGAACTCCTGAAGTCGTACGTCAATTCTTCGAGTATCTTCCAAAAACATTCCATGCATATCGAAACTCCTACTCGTAAACCACGAAACCAAACGCCCCAAAATCCCCGGAAAACAAATCAGTGAGTTAAATCACCAAAGTCTCATCACAAGGTCACGCCCAAAAGGAAACGTCGAAGCCTGCAGAGGTTTGTTGAGAAAATCGGCATGATACTCTGCCGACCGTACGTGTAAATCTCAAACTCCCCGTTAGACACATGCCTTAGACATCTGCATCCTAGAGGGAAAATGATAAACAGACATCAGCGCACAAAAATAATCCACCAGAGACAGACCTCCGGTCAGTACCCTAGCGTGCATGGTCTGCATCCACTTATTACCTCACTCCAACTGAACTCCAGTATCGCGACAGAAAGTCTCCGTGGTGTCACGAGTACAGTTACTATGCCCCCTCCTGCTCGGTAGACGACAAAGCACTCATCATAAAATGTCGCGAGTAGAATCATGCGCGTCAAATGCCCCCTCATGATTCTTCACTCAAAACAATAGTGACAAGACAACGCCAGTACCGAGTTCTAGTTGGTGTTCCTCAGATTTAAGTGGGAAGTTGGCAACGCAGATTTGCCATTACAACTCGTGGCCTGAGCAGCCACAGCAGTAAAGAATCAGGTAGCACACGTGGTACGGTACGGTTCCATCATACCCTGTAGTGAATATACGAGTACGTAGGCGGCAGTTGCGGTGTAAATGTTTCGTATTTATCGTATATTGGAAAATGGCACCATGAGTGCTTAAACCCTTTCTCCTTTGCAAACATCACCCCATACTTGATCCCAGTCGTTTTCTCCCCAAAACAACTAGGTTGCGCTTTTTCAAGGGCTAAATACCGTGTCAAGCCGCTCGGTTATTTTCTGATTGTTGTTCCCATTTCAGCGTTCTGGTTCATGTTTCGTTGTAATTGATGTTCAGGAAAGGAGGCAACGGAATGGAAACAGCAACCAAACATGGGGTTGTGTTGTTGTCTGTTATTCTCCTTGTTTTCGCGTGTTGTGAATTTTGGTTGCGTTTTTTTTCTCTAGCTTTTGTAATCAACTGATGCCGGCATGATTCTCCTCTGTTCCAACCCAACCCAACCCAACCCAACCCAACAGACATTGGGGATGACTCTGCTGACCCTGGCGATCGGGCGCACCCCCGGAGCAGAAGACGACGATGACGACGAGGACGAGGAGGGCGGTGAGGGGGGCGGAAGCGACGCCGCGGACGGGAAGGAAGCGCCCCCTCCCACCAAGATGGCCAAGCTGGCTAAGGTTGCGGCCGTCGCGACTGGAATTTCCGATTTTTAAATCGCTAGCGGCGGGGGTGGCGGTCGTGACGGCGGCGGCGGCTACAGCAGCAGGTTAAACGGACCGTGTTCGTGTTCTTACGGCCGGACCGGAGTGTTGTGGTGTGTGGATTTGTTTTCAATGTCCCTCTGCTCGAGAGAGTGGACTTCACAGACAGAAATCGCGGAGGATTAAAGGTGGCGCGGTAGTGTCTTAGTGGTGTTCGAGTGGTGTCAAACAGTGTCCTGGTGTTGGGACGGAAGGGAGGACGCTCCTGCAGCCATGCGTACGCTGGTGTTAAAACACCGCGGTATGCGTCTTGGTTTCTTTTCTCGGTTGACGTATGTACTTTTTGAGCCGTGTACGTACAGTCAGCGATCGTGTTGGCTCCGCGATGATGCAAATGTTAAATGATACATACCTAGAGTAGCATCATGCAACAGTAGAGTGCGAGCAGTGTTCGTACGTGCGTCTTCTGCAAAACGGCCAAAACAAATGCCACTGCTCGAAGTAAAGGAACAATCGTTGTACTTGGCAACTACCAACCATCGACGGCTGCAAAAGCTACGAACCTGCGGCGTTTCCACGCTCCGGCAAGATCACTGACAGATCACCGACAGATCATCTAGCCCCACCTCCAGATCTAGATATTTCAGGGCAGATGGTATACCTGATCTGTATGATCTGTATGATCTAGCTAATGTTGCCTAGGGAGAGTCGTAAAATCTGCACGATCTAGCACATGGTAGAGACGGCTATTGTCCACAGCAGTTCGGCGCAAACCGTCAGATGTGACAAGATAGAATGGCACGGATTCCTCTGAGCTGCATGGTCAATAAAGATGCTTTTAGTGGGCCGTGTTTCTCTTATGCTCTACTTCGCCGTTCGCTGTAAGCACCAGGTATATATGCGTGAGTGTGTTATCTTGCTGTTTTGGTACGATGCGCAACAGCTGTTACAAGGCTTACATTGAGTAGGCGATTGTTTAACGTTTTTACCAGTAGCCCGACGGACTAAGACCTTAACAAACGGCGTCGTCGGCAGGACGTATGTTATCTTTGCTGTTTTGGCCACCTCGCTGTTTTTTTTTGAGTGACTTGAGCCTCGCTGTTTGTATATACAACCGCCGCCATATTTGTGTGCTCCGACGCTCGGAGTCCCGAACACTCGTACGCGTTGTGTTTTCATGCTTGCTTTATTTGTTTTTATTTTCATGTTCACGCAACAACGGGTGTTCTGCCTCCATATTATACAAACCACTTCGATACTTACTTCACGCGGTTGGATCGCACTGGGTTGTTAGTAAAGTGTGACAAATGATCAGGGCTGTGAGTCGGCAGCATTTAACGACTAGTAACTAGTCGCTAGTCGGCGAAAACCGACTAGCTACTTTAGCCGGTATGTCGGCCGGCGAAACTAGCCGACTTACCGGCTAAAGCCAGGCGAGCGAAGCAGGCAACCCCCCCCCCCCGGCCGAGGGGGCCCCGAGGCGCCCCCGCGGGGCCCACCAGAGGCTGTCTCCGGAGGAGATTCCCGCTGAAGGCGCCGCCGGAGGCGAAATTTACGCTATTTGGCTTCGTTTTACATCAGAAAAAGCGCAAAAAATGTATCCTAGAGTAGATTCTCGCAGGAAGAATCAACACATGAAACGGATTCAGCTTACTCAACAGGATAGTTCTGAGCTTGTAAAACTGAGCCTCAGCTGCTGTAATTGCAAACTTGTCTGTCTGTCTGTCCGCACGGCTTATATTTTCCAACACTTTCCAGTGGTCGACATATAAGGTCGTCACAGATGATATTAGTACGACGTATTCGACCCTTACAGACCTTATATACTGAAACATACCATACCACCAGGAAAATTTAGCCATATAATATATCCACGACACCGTCTCATCGCACCATACCGCCAACATACCATACCACATACTAAACTGTTTTTCCTGTACCATACCGCCAACACACCATACCACATACGTGTGTTTTTCCCATATACCATACCACCAACATATCCCATATCCCATACCGTGTCTTTTCCATATTCCCAGTTTGTAGAACTGAGTCTCTGTTTTTGTAAATGCAAATCTGCCTGTCTGTCTGTCCGCAAGGCTTATATTTTTGAGCACTTTCCAATGGCCGATATATAAGCTCATTACAGATGATATTCGTACGACGTTTTCGACCCTTACGGACCTTATATACTGAAACATACCATACCACCCGGCAAATTTAGCCATATAATAATCCACGACATCGTACCATGATACCATACCGCAAACGTACCATACCATATACTGTGTTTTTCCCGTAACATAACGTCAACACATAACATACCACATACAGTGGTTTTCCCATGTTCCTATATACCATACCACTAACATATCCCATATTCCCATATACCATACCACCAACACATATCCCATATACCGTACTACCAACATATCCCATATCCCATACCGAGTTGGGGACACATCTATACACCACAGACCAGGTGCCTGCTACTGCTGGAGTGCCGTCTTGTTGTGGAAGGGTGGCGATGAAAACAAGAGTTGGCTCAGACGCCCATGCCGAGTTGGGGAGACGTCTATACACCAGACCAGGTGCCTGCTACTGTTGTAGTGCTGTCTTGTTGTGCAAGGGTGGCGATGAATACAAGAAATAGTAAGAGTTGGCTCAGACGCTTGGGTCCCACGCTCAGTGCAGCGCATTGGCCGCTGGTGTGCACGAAATAGATAAAAAACATTAGCTACGAGTACTACTACTGCTGCATCCGTCTCGAATGGCAAAAAATGGGCTTAAAGAACGTACTAGGTACACCACAACTTCTGCAATGCTACACACTCCATGAAAGAACATACCAGCCAACCACAAAGAAAAGAAAGGACAAACAAAGCAGATCTAATCCACCAACACTAAAGTGGGCGGCACTGGAAAAAAATTACATGCCTGTTTCCCAGGGTCGAACGGGAAACTTCGCTCCCCGCTGCTGCTGCTGCTGTGGGTCCCCCCCCCCTCGTGCTCCTCGTCTCCCTTCCCGCCACCATCCCCCCAAACCGCGTCAGATCCACCCCCCCAGCCACTCGGTGCCAGCCCTGCCCCTTCCCCTCTCTGGCTCGATCTCGCCTACTGCGACTACCGGGTCACGGCTGGTTCCACGTCCACCCTCTTGCTGCTGCTGCTGCTGCTCGGCGTGTTAACGAAACGCGCAGCCTCGTTGTTGCCGAGTTCCACCTCGTCTTGTGTGCGCACCTCGGACACGGCAACATCAATTTCCACGACCTCAGGCTGCTCAGTATCAGCACGATCCAGCACCTCGGACACAGCAACACCAAGCTCCACCTCGGACACAGCAACACCAATCTCCACCAAGTCGGACACAGCAACACCGCGGCCCACCACCTCAGGGTCATCCTGCTGCTGTACTGATGTTGCACGCGGCTCTTCAGCATCACCGAGCTCGTCCACTGGAAGTTCGCGTGGGCAGCTCCACGTCACATCGGTCGAATAGCTTGTCACAGACCTCGTCGCTGTCGGCTCCGCTCATGGCTGCCGGAGCGCCGGCGTTCCAGTTCTGCGCGTAGATGGCAGTGGGCTGGACAGTGCCACACGGCCTGGCCATGCGACCATGGAATATGTAATCATCGCACACACTGTTGGGTGTACGACAAATCACGTCCCTATGCCCTCGGGCGCCACACCGCGCGCAGATGTAGGATCCGTATATTGACGGTCCTGCAGGCGGAGGAGACTCAGGCTGATACCACACACGATCGGTGTTGCATATCGCACCAGTGCACCACTTCGAAGAGGCATGTGGCCACTGCTGCTGCTGCTGCTGCTGCTGCTGCTGCTGGTAGCTCTGGCCTCCACCCCAGCGCTGCTGCCGTTGCCCACCAAAGTAATAGTGTCCCTGCTGCGGCTGGCCGGCACATCCAAACTGCCGTTGCTGTTGCAGCTGCTGCCCGGCACTCCCATGTTGTCACTGCTGCTGCTGCTGAGGCTGCTGCTGCCTTCGCCTCCATACTGCCGTTGATGCTGCTGCTCCTGATACCTCTGGCCTCCACCCCAGCGTTGCTGCTGTTGTCCACTAAAGTCATAATGCCGCTGCTGCGACCGCGCATCACCTCCATACCGTCGTTGCCGCTCCGCATCCATGCTAAGCAGCTCTTCCAGTTGCGGCCTACCACCACAGACACCCTTCTACCGGTAGTGTTATCCTCTAGCACAGTATATCCCTTAAGCGTCCTCCGGGCCTGAAGACACGATATCGTGTTTGCATACGAGGAGCTGTCGGACGCGTCCACGTGTTGTACGCGTGGCCTACACCATGATCGTCGAGGAAGAGCGGTAGATATATACTGTAGTATTTCACACACCACCCCGAAAGACGCCAACAAGCAGAAGCACAGTGCTTTATCGTCAAAGGCTCCAATACATACCAGGCGATCCAATACCTTTACGTTAGAGGTCCCGCCACATATATAACGAGGAATATCTTAGCATCAAACCCCGGCTCGTATTTTAGCATCACGACTGCCTCGCAAGGCGAGCCATGCCCACAGGCTCATCTCCTAGGGATAGGGACAACTTTAGCCAATTAAAACGTTTTGAGACGTTTCAGTCGATTTTTTGTCCGCCTCAATGCCGGTCGAGTAACTTTTGCACAGCAAGGTATAGGGGTGCTTGTGGTGTGGAGGCGAAGGACGACCACAGGAACTATACTGCTGCTACTTCTGCTGTGCTCTTGAGTTGTTGCAGGGGACACCTTGCCGCTGTGCCGCAGCCTTTGGGTCCACTGCATACATCCGTGAAATTGTGACAAGCTTGTCGATCCTAAATACCAACAGCACAGCTCGAACAACAGCAGAGACGGCTGTACGTGGAGGTGGTGCAGGAGAACGGTGGCGACAGCTGGCACGTGCGTACTGCTGTCCTCTCGACTGGCTGTGAGAAGTGCACTCCTGCTTAGAACAACAGCAGAGGAGTACATCAGTTTTTTTTTTCTAGGTGGCGGGTTTTGATCGTTGTGGTGTCGTTCGGAATCGGGATGCCACTCATGCTGTATGTGCGCCCGCGCACCCAGCTCTGCCTACTGTCCATCCTCGGTGCTGCATCGTAGGCTCCGATACATGCAACTAGTCATAAAGTACACCTCGGATATATGCCACCTTACTCGTATGATTTCGCCTGCCGCTACTGCTGGGCGCCTGCTGCTGCTGTTGGAGGATGCGTACTTTTGTCTGGCGGCAGTGGGTCGTTGATCGTTGTGGTGGACGTGGTCGGGAGTCAGGATACATGGATACATACATATATGCATGCGCCGCATTCCAAGCTCTGCCTGTCTATTATCCTCGATGATGCAGTGAGGGAAACAGAGCATGTATGACTGTCATAAAAAAAATATAGTTGGAATACTCATCATTACGACTACATGGCGTAGCATGTGCAATACGTGTACTTTCCAACCATGTGCTCTAGATGAAGTGAGTTACCGCAAACATACAATGAACTCAATACGCAGCCCTCTACCTGAAATTCGTCAAACGCGTTCTATGACGCACTGCCTACCCGTCGCTGTTTGTTGTTGTTGTTGCTGTTGCTTGGTTTTTCGCCAGGTGGTTCATGCTTGGTTGAGATATTTGAGTATGAAGAGATCTATCTCGCACATGATCGTGGTTGCATATATTCCGTACCCTGTTTTGGTCTTAGCGTATTTATCACAACGTTATTGCTAATGCCAAACCGGACTTCCACCGTGTGCACTTTTTCTGTGGTTGAAATATTGATACTCATGGAGTCGAAGCACGTGGAGATACCCTGCACCACCCCGCTGTCCAACAAATCGCAAAAATCGAAAGCGTCGTAGATATCGTGCGATCTCATTTGTGTGTGGTACATGGTCAACTCCCACATTTGAGGGTGAGTTGTTGAGGTAACTTCGGGAAGTGTCGTGGGTAATACTCCAAAGCGCCCTTGACCTCCCCCCCCCCCCCTCACTCCAGCCTGGACGATGCTAACCTGACAATTCAAATACAAGTTGTCAACACCTCTCAGAAAGATGGCATTGGCTGTCAACAGCACTCGATGAAGCAGCATTGGCAAAACTAGAATCTTCTCCCGACTTCGTGCCACTCTGTTCATACCCCCGACGTAGTGCACCCGCACACGTGATACTGATTATCACCGCTGGTCCGTCATTTCACGCTGTCTGTCCCTGAGCAAAACAGTTTAAGTTCATCAAAAATCACTGCACTACTGTGGGTCTTCGGCGGACCTTGTCTTAGCAACGTACTAACACAAACATTTTATATCGGTGTTTTCATCGCCTCATTTTTACTGAGCTCGTGGCCGGCGTTGCGAGAGTTTTACACGCACAACACGAACTTCGTCTCAGGAAAATACCTAATATTTTTGGACAACAACAGGGTCAGCCATTCATCGGAGCAATACAGGGTGCATGGTAGGTGCGAACCTTGACAAGCACCAACGTAAGGGTCGATCAAGTACCGTGATGGATGCGAATGCGTGCAAACGAGCAGTGCTCAGTCCACTACGAGGTTACGTTCCTTCCTGGGGTACCATGGGAGGTCCAGACTGATGGCTGAGTCTTTCTCTTTGCCGAGTCCATCCCTGAGCACCATCACAAGCCTGCCAAGGTTGGAGGAGCAAGTACCCACGAACACGTCAGCCGCCGCCAGCTGCTTGAGATCCGCCATCAGGTAAACTAACGACCCATAGCCCTTGTAGATGACGCGCAGGAGTAAGGGATGCCGAGGAGGGAACGTGTTGAAGGGATAAGCTCTTGCACGGAGGCACATACGAGGGCATTGACCAGAGTGTTTTCGTTGGCTCGGCCATCGCGTGCTACAGCGCAGTTTCAGCGTTGTGTGTGTTGTTAGTGAGTGTGGGTTTGCCTGTTGTACCCTGCTGTAGTTCAACCGACAACATAAGGGAATTTATCGGCACAAACCCTCTGTTCGCAAACCCATAGGCCACACGGCGTTGCAAGGGTTCTATCTTTCGGGAGCGGCATGTTCCAGGGCTTTGGCCTGAATGTACCTGGACTTGATGCGTTCCGGCTCTGGAAGAAGTAAGAGCTCTCTGTTTGGGTACATGTTTGGTTGGCCGACCTGGATTTCCAGGCAAGACGAGGAAACTACTGTAGCCTACACGAAGACTCGATCATAAGCAAGGTGAAACGTAACGATGGACCGAAAACGATTTTAAACGCTGACGTGTAATGAGGCCGAACGTGTGTGGCACCGTAGTAGGCGGGCGAGCGTTGACGTCATCATCTTAGCACTATTTACAATGAACGGGCGGTCTCAAACGTACCGTGAGTTAGTTAGTACCTGCGATATCGAGTGTGTGGTCATTCTCGAAGTTTGGACTCCACCGAGCACTCCATTGGCGACATACACAATGTCTTCACTCTGTACGCTTGGAAAGTAGGCGCCGGCTAGAACGCGGACCTCGTTCACCATGTCTGACGCGTCCGAGGCGACCCATATCCCTTTGATATCACCCACTGAACTTCCATTGGGTTCTTGGTGGAGGTAACGCACCGCTTCCGCCAAGTAGTCCTGAGGGAAACAGCAGCACGCCATCAGAAGATGGACAGGTGAAACGTTTCTCGTTTTTGTGGTGAATATGAAATAGTCATGTTGACCCCGCTGCTGCAATACGATATTGCTCGCAGATAGTCAATATGTTGCAGGATACGGCATTCGCCCGTTCTCGACTTATGGTCCTTGGCGTAATTACCTTTACATCGTGTTTGAAACCAGCGTCTCGTCCCGTGATTTTGTCCCCGCGACGGACGTGTATCGCTATGAAGGGCGACGTTTCGAATGTCTCCCTAACGCGAGTCACAACGTGTATGTCTCTGCGAAGCCAAGGGGTCATGTAGCTCCACAGGAACTTGGTCATCACCTGGATCGTCACGGGGGGGATAGGTGCCAAATCATAGCGCTTGTAACATTAGGCGCCAAGTGAACGTGTTGGCATTTACGTATGGAGGCGGACGGCATTATCCATCATTGCCGTAAGCATTGATTGGCTGCACATCATCTAATCACCGAGTTGGAACTCAATATTCCAACAGGGTCGTGGGGACTGCGCCAGTAATAGATAAACCCGACAAGCGAAAAATTACCCCAGCACGATGATAGTGCGCAAACTGTAACAGGACCCATTTTGTTTCAGACGACAATCTCCTATCTTCAGTCAGCTGAGAGAAACAAGCACCTTAAGGATCATTTTTCTTTTGGAAATTCAACTTGCTCTCGCTTGTCGGTCTGTCCGATGAAATCACAAACCAGACATAACCCCGTGTAGATTACCCTTTCCGCTCTCCAACGATCCCGATGAATTGACGCTCATACCGGGACGGATGCAGAGAAGCTGTCACACGCATTAGCAGGCTGTTTCAGCTCTTAGCTTGTCAGGTGCGCTGTGCGTTGAGCTATCTGCTACCCGATTGAACGTCCTGACTTTTCGAACACCATCGATTCATGTCGTGTCCCATTTTCAAATCATCTGCGGGGATTTACAACCCTCGGTACTTAGGTCGATTGGTAGATCTGCCCGACTGTAATGTATTTCCATACGTGGGACCCCATTCGACAATCAAGAACAACGTACAATTTTCGGCTTCCACGTGTTCTTTGCGGAGCTCCGTGCTTAAATACACATACATTGAACTAGAGCGTGACTGAGAGAGAAAAATGCTCTATGTGCTACGGTAGACGTTCAGCAAAAGCTACCAACTTTAGTGCGCTCAAACGCCTCGTAAGTGAACTTTTCTTTGCCGCGTCTACCGCAGGTACGTGAGTTCGGTAATTTTGGTGCAACATACACTCGTGTAGCCTATCCCAACAATTGACCACAACTACTGTTTAGAATGGCGTCTAGACGTGTGTTCGGAGTTTGTGGGGGAACAGTTATCTTTTAGAATGGTCATTAGGAAATTTTACCGGAAGTTCTATTGAAGGGTAAGACTGAGGAGAAAAATACGGTCAGGAAAACAAATTTTATTTTTTACGCAGGATCACCTTTGCTAAATACTAACTGTACACCCATGCGGTCCATACTATTGACTGGTGATATTAGGATATTAGTAGTAGTTGACGAACTGTGTCAGGTTTTTCATTCTAGAAGAATTATGCCCTGCACATTGTCGGAAGGCAAAGGAAACAATAATACTACTGCTGTATATTCAACACATTTTTTTTTTTTATTCGCACATACCCCCTACATTATAGACGCAGGAAGAAAAAGTATGCGAAAGAGCACGCTCTTGGCCTAACCTCCTCAAACAAAAGGTAGGCACTTACCGCTCTAGCTCCGCGGTGGTCGACGTTCAACACTTCGAACGAGGTGGAAAGGTTCGCTGCCCGGATCAAAACCAGCGACATCGCGATCCTGTCCGCCTCTATTTCATCTTCAGCTGAAATCCCTTTCAAATTCAGGTGCCGTTTCCATAGCTTCGCCCAAAATTCAGGTTGGTTCAACGATCCAAAAGAAAGGTTAAGTTGTTTGGACAATATTTGCTTGAAGTCGAATGACCCGTGCTTGCAAGAGTAGACACCACCACATATAGTGAACTCCAGATAAAGTCTCGCCGCGTCTGAGTTCAACCACACGAAAATAGCCCCTCTACTCTTGCAAGACAAACCTCGGGTGTGTCGAAAGTGCACAAGTGAGGCATGTGGCTGAAAATGCAGCTCCATCCATGTGATACCAGCCCCTCGCTCTCGTGAGAGCATTCCAGCTGTGGCAGCTGGGTGCTGTCCACCAGTACGGCAAGATCACTCCACCCTTCTACTGCGACGGCATACACCCAAGCATTTAACATATCTGCTTTTCATGGGAGACGTTGACATCAAGTGGTATGGTTCCACGGGAGAAAGCGGCAGGTGAGACGAGACGTATTCATCGTGGGCCGGCGTGCGTGGCCAGTACTCCGCGAAGACACCAGTTTAGACGTTGGGATGTTTGACACGGGTGGCGGGGTCTCCTACCGATGTAACAAGTGGCCCAAACGTTACCAAACTGTTCCAAACCAATGTGTTAATCCTGGAAAAAACAGTAGTGTGTTAAGGTGTCAGCCGATTTAAACATGTTCGGATTCAGTAGAACATATGGAAGGGGTGGCGTTCGGGGTTCGGGTGACGGGTTATACCGTAGTTAGCACTGAGTCGAGTTGGCCCAAACAATGTCACACGTTTTCAGTCCCCAGGTACACAGCGAGGCAAGCACACCTGTTAGCGTGTATCGGTAGCCTGCATGTATTTTTTTGCGGATGCCGGCAACGCTGAAGTGATTATTGATGAGATCAGTGAGATAAAACTCGAGAGGCAAATGCTCGGGTCGCCGCTAGGTGGGCTCAATGAACCCGGGCTTCAAACAAAGAACTGTGTCGAAGCCAACTTTTTGGTGAGACATGAAAATCCTCTCGCGGGGATCTCAGAAAAACTGGTACAGTACCACCCCTTGAAGGCGTTGTTCGTTACTCGTTTTTCTCCGTATGTGTATTGTACATGTCTCCGTGCCCCACTCTTGTCTCTGTTGAGCGCATTTGGGGGGACCGTCCGGCCGTGTAAGACTCGACCCAACCCCAATATATGATACACGGTACCTTCGTGTCACTGACTCGGCCTATCGACCATAGGCTGGTTCTTGGCAGAGTACGCTCAAGGGCAGTGTATTGGGCAATACTCACTCCCAATTCGCGAATTTGTAGTACGGAGTACCTGCAGCGACGGGTGGACACGCGCTTTCAGGCGGCCACACGGCCACGGGGTGGGCGAGAAATGGGCGATGAAACTATTCATACTTTGAAAAATTGGACACTACTACCTGCACGTGGCCCAGATAGTCGCGTGCGGATGCCCGGCCACAAAACACACGCCCTTCAAACGCGCGACTACTGGCGCTCCAGCCATACCCTCGACGTCACGCAATGGTTGCCTAAACTACCGATGTTATTTTTAGTGAATATATCTGTGTATGAAAATCATTTATTATCGCTGCACCCAAAAAAAGCCGGACCGAACACCCATGTAATGTCCAGTTGAACTCTTGAGATTCAAGAATATCGAAGCCCAGCGTTTCGGTGCATCAGGCGCATCAGCTTACGTAAGTGTCGCACGCTAGAGTAAGCTCTTATCCAAATTTGTACGCGTTGGGGTATTGAGCGTTGCGGCCAGCCTCCACCACAACAATACTCACTATTTATGTTGCTCCCGAAGCCTGAAGATCTCCACGTGTAGCTCACTCTCCCCAGTTCACATCCCAGCTTGTGCCCAGAGAAGTCTTCTACCCACTGAGGTGAGAAAACCTCACTACTAGTCGCACGGGTCATTTGTACCGACGGCTGCGCCTCTACAAGCCTGTTGTTACCTCGTCCTCCTAACAGAACGAACACCTGGAGAACCACCAGCAGCCCCTGCCGTGAACGGCCGAACGCGTACATGATGCTTGCCGCGCCGTGGCCACAGAAAGTTACCGAATCACAGAGCATGGTGGGTGTCCCTATCTTCTGCACATTCACGAAATTTTGCAAACAAACACACACATATTTATTGGAGTGGAAGAGACGGCACTACTGGAGCACTAGTTTGGCTGGTTTACGGAAATAATCTGAAATGTTCCCAATGACTTCGCGAGGAAAGGTCGGGGGGGGGGGCAGGGGGATCGATGGGAAGCGCACCAAAGAAAATTACGTTGCTTGGACGAAATACAACTCAACGTCAGTTACAACTATGTGACATGCTACAGGACGGCGGTTTCGATCGTACTCCTACTCGTTGCGATATTTCTCGCGGCGCGTGAGTAGTTCTGGTAGATAATCTAAGAAGCGATTATTAATAACTGCATTGGTGCAGTTAGGGGTTACTTCTGCGATCTTGAAGACAAGAGCTGGTGCAAGCCCCGACGTAATGTTTTACCTCCGTGATGTGACATACCTGATTTTACTACTCTACGGGAGCAGGGGAAGCCTTACATGCTCTCTTGTGGAATTCCAAGTGATCTGTACCCAAGACGGATTTGTGGTACGTGCAGGGCTTTTGGTACTGTACAAATGTGTGACGCCCTAGGTGGCATGCCCGTTTCCCCCTTAGAAAGGGCGGGCGGCAGGAGCAAGGAGCCAATTGAAGAATCTGCCGTAAAATATGACACCGACAATCTCCCCGTAATCTCATTTTATGGACCGTGTCGCTTGCGCTTGGCGTCCCCAATACGAAATAGTACCTTGTGATCGCTGCCTAACCCTCGACTATGGGCTTGAATGTTGGCGGGGTAAGTGTGTGCGTAGTTGAAGAGCACTACAATCGGTCGCACGTCCAAGTGTGGTTCGAATTCATTTCAGTACCGCTTCGTTCGAAATACATTCCAATTTCCAGTACGTACTCGTACGTATGTTGACTACTGCAGGTCTCGATAAATAAGAAACTTTCTATGATGCACATTCACCCTATATTTTCTGGGGCTCCTGAGTCCCCCGAAGGTATACTGCGGAATTCAACGGGGACAGGGATATTGGTACGACTGATGCTTGGGGTGTGTTGGGTGCCCACTTTCAAATAGTTACAGATAGCCCCATGATCTGCGGGACTGTACCTCGTTCAGTTGGGGCCCGGTAAGGATCCTGCTGTGGATCAGAAATATATCTTTTCCCAAATGTGATACATCTATCGTAGAACACCTCACAGCTACGTATCAAAGTACTGTACTCGTGCCATATCTCGGTTGTCAACACCAAATCAAACTCGTTGTGGTTGTAGCAATTCGGCAAAGCTCCAGTCTCTTCCTACATGTATACAAGACTCTCATGCTGAAGTCTTGTGGCAGAGCACGTGGTTGATAGGGGTCGGTATTTTGGTTAATAGGGCGCCATGTTGGTACCGTACGGCCATTTTGTACTCGTTGGTCGGCCTAGAGAATCAGAAGAAGGAAGAGGCGCGGGAGATTTATCAGTTTTTCTGCAGCCAGACTACACCAAGCAGCGCACCTGATATTGCAGCCGTTCTTCGAGGCTCCACCTCAAGTAGGCTCACTCAGTACGTAGGGCACAAGAGGGCTGGATCCAATAATATCCTGTATCCGAGGATTATCACGAACATATATACGAGCTCAAAAACAGAACCACAAAACGTCGGTTTCACGACTAAAAAAGTTTGCGGGACCAATCGTTTTTTGACGGTTTCAATAATACACATGTACGCCTCGGAGTTCTCTACGTGAATCCAGATCATGGCACCATGGCCTTGGATTGCTGCCAGGTGGTGACGTAGCCAGGCGACCACACTCGAGGTGCAAGGTAGCCAGGCGACCAGACGAGGTGCCTGCTGATGTATACAGCAGAGAATTTTGAAAACCTGCTGCTGTTCTTTTTCTGGGTGGGTTCCATTGTCCTGCTTGGTATAGCTGGGCGGAACGATCCCGGCGGTTACTTGCCAGGTTGCGCTACTTTTATAGCCCAGAGCACGCGCTACGGAACTCGGCCGGGAATTACACCAACACAATGTGGTGTACGTGCGTCCCCCCCTGCACGCCTCGTAGACAAGAGCGCGAGAAAAGGCCCACAGCGCGAAGAGAAATCGTGGCCGATGCAAGTCGTATACAAAAGAAGTCGGGAGATGATAAACATATGCCCCCGGAGGCACTTTTGTTGACGACGCCCCCCGTGGAACGTTATCTTGTTGTGCTCATGGAACTGGGGGCACCGTATGCTAAAGTGCCCTCGGAAATACGACGAATGCTACCACGCGCGATGGTATCCACCGTAGGATACCGGACTCCTTTAGGGGTTATCTAGGGCATGTGCTGCAGTGCTGTGTACAGCAGTTCGGCCGGTCATCGCTTCTCGCCCGATACACAGACGAGTTCGTGTTCTCGATAATCAGGATCTCTCGAGACATTGTTTGGGGGCACATCAAGCTAAACGTACCTCCGAAAAGAGACTACTTGGAGTACGGCAGCACGGGAAACGACGACGACTGTAGGATACCAGTCCTCACTCGGAGTTTAGTACCGCATGCTCTGTGCTGCTGTCGTGTGTGCAGCAGTTCCGCCGGCCCTCTCTTCTGGACCGATATGCAGAGCTTCGTGTTCTCGATGCTAAGGATCTCTCTAGACATGTTTGGGGGCACATCACGACAAACGTGTCCCCGAAAAAAGACATAATGAAGGATGCCACCACGAGCGATCATGACGATAGCAAGTTACCAGACCTTCGGGGGGTTGTCCACTGCCTATTATGCTGCTGTGGTGTTTACAGCAGTTCCGCCGGTCATCTCTTCTCTCCCGATATACAGACGTCTTCGTGTTCTCGACGCTCAGGATCTCTCGAGTACCGCATGTTACGTGCTGCTGCTGTCGTGTGTGCAGCAGTTCCGCCGGCCCTCTCTTCTGGACCGATAGGCAGAGCTTCGTGTTCTCGATACTAAGGATCTCTCTAGACATGTTTGGGGGCACATCAAGACAAACGTGTCCCCGAAAAAAGACATAATGAAGGATGCCACCACGAGCGATCATGACGATAGCAGGTCACCAGACCTTCGGGGGGTTGTCCACTGCCTATAATTTATGCTGCTGTGGTGTTTGCAGCAGTTCCGCCGGTCATCTCTTTCTTCTCTCCCGGTATACAGACGGCTTCGTGTTCTCGACGCTCAGGATCTCTCGAGACATTCTCTGGGGGCACATCAAACAAAAGGTACCCCCGGAAAGACACTACCTGAAGCACGCCACCACGAGGAATGACGACGACCGTAGTATTCCAGACTTCACTGGGGTTATGCCCGGCATGTGCTGCTGTCGTGTGTGCAGTAGTTCCGCCGGCCATCTCTTCTGGCCCGATATACAGATGGCTTCATGTTCTCGATACTCAGGATCTCTCGAGACATTGTTTGGGGGCAACTTCAAGCCAATCGTGCCTCCGAAAAAAGCGGAATGAAGCACGCTACCACGAGCGATCACGACGATCGCAGGTCACCAGACCTTCGCGAAAGTTTTCTACTGCCTATGCTGCTGTGGTGTGTGCAGCTGTTCCGCCGGTCGACTCTTCTCGCCCAATATACAGACGGATTCGTGTTCTCGATACTCAGGATCTCTCGAGACGTTGTTTGGGCGCGCAACAATCCAGACGTTCCCGAGAAAATGCAAAAGTAGGAATCACTCCACCACGAGCGATGACGACGACCGGAGGATACCAAACCTTTGTGGGGGTTGCCTACGGCATGTGTTGTTGCGATACGTGCAGTAGTTTCACCTGTCATCGCCTTATACAAATGTATTCGTATTCTCAACACCCATAGAGTCGGTACGGTAGATATGATCCCGGGCCTGAAGCACGATTCGCTACTGCCATGCAGAGCCATGCTGTACCCGTTGACCTTTGGCGCGCGATGTCCACACTGTTCTTCACTGGCACCAGAAACGGCCATCGAATTCGGTATGCATGGCGCACGGGTATACTCACTGTTTTACCAGGCACGTATGTAAATACGTATCCCATCCATATTAGCGTACTTTGTATGATATTAACACTAGTCACTACGTACAGAACTACCCCATAATATTCCCTACAAGGCACCCTTATATTTTACTGTTGTAACATCGCGTCGTAGGTGAAAATTCACTAAATGTTTTGGGATCAATCAGGCCTCGGGCTGTGACCAACCGGAGACGCTCATCCGGGTTTACTATTCCCGCGTGAATTGTCTGGCAATCAACGCGGCACCTCGTCGCAGAGGGTACCCCTGTAATAGGTACACCAACATACTGATGTCGTTGTCGACGGTACATCTCGCTACCAAGAATGGGCTGGCGAGATTGTCTGTTTTTATTCCTAGCCTCAATCTAATTTGTCGTCCTGTTGTAGAGCTGCAATATCGCTCACGGAGTGATACTTATTCGCTGTCTCTCAGTACAACGATGAGGCTTTCCCTAAAAGAGATCCATCCTGCGCGCGTCCCCTCTTGTCTGTTTCAGATCACTGTTGTAGCATCGCGCTGTAGCTCAATTCGAGGGATGTACATTATATTCCTCTTAGGGATGTACATTTTTGTCCTTTTTCGCGACATGCCGTGGCATTGCCGTGGTACCACCTGCGGCAAAAACTCTCCACGGCATACAACGGAACTTCCACGGCATACCACGGAATCTTCCATGGACCTCTACGGCATACCATGGAACCCTAACCCTAACCCTAACCTTAGGCGACGTGGACATTGAGGTGTCGTGGGAGTTGCCATGAAGTGCCGTGGGGGTTCCGCGGGGGTTGCCATGGTACCACCAATGGCATGCCACGGCGTGCCATGGGATCTTGTGCCACGTAGTGGGATGCCGTGGGGATGCCATGCTATGCAATGGGTGGTACCAAGGCGATGCCACGGCATGCCACGAAAATGTCAAAAAGTGTATCACCCTGCTCTCTGCTGCGGCATGAGATCGCACCCATACTTGTTGACCTTTCTCTTATCTCAATGTCATCGCTTGGTCTGCTCGTATCCCTGCTGTGGGATCCTTCTCTTCCCTTTGGTCCCCATACTTATAGCCTGGCCGACTAGGGGTTTCGCTACCGTTGATTGTTCCGTGGGAGTGTCATGTGCAATTTTCTAAAACCCTTCGACAATGATAAGGCGCTGCGATTACGGTGCGGGTCACCCGGAACGCGTTTAACTGGTAGTCGGTAGGCATATTTTCGTGGCCTGTTCCATGCGGTTCTTCCCGAATTAACACACGCTCAAGTCGTGCTTGAGGGAATTGGATTTTCGTTCGCATATCCTTGTCAAATAGATGCCATTACGCACGAAAATAGAATCCCCGGTTGAACTCCATAATTATCATGAAGCCATTACTATGTTCCCATCCTGTATACAGTATAGGTTCATATTATAACGTCCACAGATAACCTCCAGAGAGGTCTAGTGTCCTACGGTGCTCATATTCGCTCGTGGTGGCGTGATTCATATAGTCTATTTCCGGAGGCACCTTGAGCTTGATGCGTCCCCAAATATTGCTCGCAGAGGTTCTGAGTATCGCGAACACGAGGCCACCTGTATATCGGGCGAGACGAGATGACCGGCGAAACTACTGCAAACATCACAACAACACATGCAGTACACAACCCCCAGAAAGGTCTGGTGTCCTACGATTGTCGTGATGCTCGTGGTGGCTTGCTTTAAGAAGTCTATTTTCGGAGGCCCTTATTGCTTTATGCCCGACAAGGCGCAGAGAGATCCCGAGTATCGAGGGCACGAACCCGTCTCTATTATATCGGACGGTAAGTATTACTGGCCGAAACGCTATACACACAACTGCAGCACGTGCCGCAGACAACCACTGGAGGAGTCTAGTTTCCTACAGTCGCTGTCATCGCGCGTGCTATCATGCTTCATATCTCCGGGGGCAGTTTAGCTTGTGTTGCCCACAATTCAGGGAGCACAATAAGCTACAGTAGTCCGGGGGCGACAGTCACAAACGTCCCCTCGGGGGCACATTTACCATGTTCCAGAACACACAAACACATCTTTGAGAAGGCATTGTTTATCTCTGCTGCTGTGTGACGTGTACACTACAGTGCTGTAGGTCCCCAGTATATATACCTGGTATAATACAACGCCATGATACATAGTGTAGCTAACCAAGGACTGCGTTCGACAACGCCAACTACTGTGTATGCTTAGTCTTGAGCGGTCAAGGACACCTCGACGGGGTCGGAGGTACTACAGCAAGTTTCGGTTTGTCATCGCCGCTGGCACCGCTATCGATGTGATAAAGACGCAGGGTCCGATCTGAATATGCTTCTTCATGTCTCGTTTTCTGGATCCGTATCATAGTGTGTACCATGTGACACACTGCACTGGGAGCGGGGAGGCTGGATAACCCGTAGGATCTATGGCAGACCCATGGGTCGGCATTGCAAACACATGACAGATTCGTAGGCCAGATCCTTTGGAGTACCATGGGTGACCAGTGAGTCAATAGTTGAAATTTATGGGAGGTCCATGGACAAACACATTACGCACACACATGAAATATTCATTGGCGACTCATGATATGACAAGTGGATCAGCAATATAAACCAACGGGTGTCCCATGGGCGACGCATGTGAGGTCGATGGGCGACCCATTGACTATCCATGGACTAGCACTGTGAACCCATGGATCACCGAAGCGTCACCCACGGATCACGGGTCACTTCTGGTTCAGAAATATATATACAAACACCAACGGGAGGCCATGGGCGACCTATAGATGACCCATGGGAACGTTGGCCAGAGATAGATAGTGACAGGAGACCCATATGCGACCCATGGGTGATTCATGAGTGGGGAATGTGCTAGGCAAGCTAGGCAGGTATAGCAGCAGTAGATTTGTGAGCGACTCACCCACGAGTGACTCGTGGTGGGTCCATGGGTGACTAATAGGCGACCCGTGAACTAGCTCCATAAACCCATGCGAGACGCAGAGGTGACCAATAGGCGGCCCTTGGTACCCCATGGGCCCATCATTCGCCAGTGGGTCGTCCAGGCCGGACCCATGGGCAGGTGACCGATGAGTCAACGACCTTTACCGACGGGAGATCCATGGGCATTTAAAGGCCAACCCACGGGCGATCGACGGGTCGCGACACATGGGCCAGCACCATACGTCATGGGTGACCCATGTTTCCATGAGCACCTGATTACGGCTGGAAACAAGCATGACCCATGGGTCACGTCTGAATTCACGGGTCACCCAGGGTTTATTTCGCGGGCGTAAGAGTCGCCCATTAAATACCCATGAGTATATCTACCTGGCCCTTGCGTTTCCCATGGGTTTTTGAAGTCATGCATGGGCTTGTAGCGCTGGCACATGAGTCGCCCACGATTCACCCATGGGTCATCCACGCGGCGTTGTACGATAGAGGTTTACCCTAAGTGTTCTAAGGCTCCTATGCCCCCCCAAGATATAATTCGGAATGCAACAGGGACAAGCTTATGAATATGACTGATGCTACACGCATTTCGTACATGTGCGTACGCATTATGCCCAACAATGTAGAGCACATGTTTCCTACTCATATTTTAAGTGGGGCTCGGCAAAGAGGCCGTGGTGGCTCAGGAAGTGTTTTTCTCCAAAATGACACCTCTATCGTAAAGCGCCTCCCATGTGGGTCGCCCGTGGGTCTCTCGTTGGCATGTGTCGTTAACCCATAGGCCATCCATGGGTCTTGCACGAGTTTACAGTGCGGGCCAAGGGTTGCCTCTCGGTCACTCATGGAGTTACAGTGCTGATTCATGGGTCACGTGCGTGTCGCCCCGCCTTTGGCCCATTCAGCGGTTTACAGGCTGGCCCGTGGGTCACCCGTACACCAATGAGTCGCCCATGGTCACCGATGGGTGACCATGGATCGCTCATGCGTTGCCATCCTTGGTGTCGCCCATCGTTCATAGTGATCGCGCAAGTGGCCACCCAGTGAATCGCACTGATCCGGTCCACGGGTCTCCCATCAGTCCGCCATGGGTCTTTGATGGGTGACCTATGGGTATGAAGTACTAGCCCACTGGCCGTTGATGTGTGTTAGGTGAAGTAACGGTAATTGCCAAGGCTATGTATCTGCGAAGAGGGATGCCGAGGCATCGTATGTCGCACTTGTGCTGAAGAAAAAAATTGGTTTGAAATGGCGTTTTTGTGGCCATTGTGGAAGGAAGGTTGATCTGAGAGATCCAGATGTAAAACGGAAATTGGGGAGAGTTTAGGGAGCTGAAGGAGATGATATAGTACGTAGGCGTGGCCGTCACTTGATCTTCTGTGGACAATGCCCATGATACGGGCAGGCCTACTCTACTGCCGGACTTGATTGCCGTTGTGTTCTCTAGAGCAATATGCTGAAGCAATGTTAGCAACGTTTTCTGCATCACTGCTGGTGGTGATGAAATATGTACAATACACTATGTTACAGTACTAGTAAGCCAAACTCGCAACCTACCTGCATATTGATTTTACGCAAATATCCAAACAAATAACCCCGTATACTCGTATCCATCTCTAGTGATTGCACGTCAGAATATAAACGGATCTCAACGTCCATGTTCTAACATTCGATGAGTTTTGAAGTGCGACCCATGGGGTCGTCCATGGGTCTTCCATGAAACTCCCGTGGGTATCCCATGGGCTTCCCACGAAACACACACGAATGCACCTCTGCCAAGAGCGCACAAGTACCCAGATTACGTACTGTATCAACGCCCATCGTCGATAGGAAGGATTGAACCGAGTTGATCATAGCGTGATTTTGGCCGACAATCAAGCTGCGATCGCCCTCGTGTGAAAGATGGCATGGACGGTGAAACAAGTATTTGCACCAGGGAGTAAGCGTAGACCTCGGGTTAGATCCGTTTACCCATTCAAACCGACCGTCCTAGCAGCAGTTTATGGCTGAAAATCCAGCGGGTATTGATACCGTCATGGATACGCAGTCCCTCATTTATAGTTCACAGTCTACCGGCCGTTGGGCGTGGAGTTCATGTTTCTCGAACGGAGCCCCTTTTCCAATCTGTCCCGTTGATTGCACGGCAAGTCGGAGGTTGATGCCAATCATATGCCCGAGAACGCATATTACTTCTGCCTATGTACCCCTGGTATGTGTCTCTGTGCTTCGGGGTTCATTCGCTACAGACGCTGAAGATATTCAATCAATATCCTCCTAGACAACTTCCACCTTACCGTGCCTGCTCTTTCGCACATATTACAGCTACGTTTCGCTGCGTGGCATGCTGGAATTTGTTTCTCATTACGGGGGACCATAGGAGATAATACCAAATATTGTTAGTAAAAGTAGGTTAATATATAGGTTTTTGTGTGTACCGTAGGTCCTATTTATTATGGTCCCCGGTAATAGTACATTAATTGAGGCACTGACGTTGTAACTTAAATCCAACGGGTCCATACCGCGACGGATATCGATGGTTCACACCTTCACCATCGGCCTGCGCCAACTCCCAGTTGTCGTAAATGCAAGTACTCTGTCTACCAAGGGTTTCGGTACTTACCCAAATTCCTAGCTCAACCCCGAACCACGACCGTGACCGGATCTACTGTACGTGGGGTGGACTGTGGACGTTGAAGCGGCATCGTTCGGACCTCTGCTACAGTATTACGTGGGTATTTATTTCTGCTCCTGCTTCTGTTCACATCTTAATACTCACGCCCACCTCCGAGAGCCAGCGTGTCGTCGAATATCGACCGCTCGCTGTGTTCTGCACAAGAAGAAATCAAGCTTTTCCCACCATACGTTTTACCCGGATACACATTAAAATTTTCACAGCTGTTGGAGATATTCTTCTTCCCCTGAAACAGATTGGTTGCGATGCACCAAGGGTGTGCAATTAGTTCCCGTCTCAAACGAAAAACAACAACACTTTCATTTATTTTCGTCCTTTCGTATTTAGAAACATGCTGCCTCCAGGCTGTTTCCCTACTCCATGTTTCAAGCTGGAGTCTTTCCAGTCGTCAGTAGCACCGAGCTAAGGGTTTATCTTTTTCCGCCTTACCCGTTGTTTTGCTGCTTCTTTGAGCGAGCGTGGGGGGGGGCAGACGTCACCCATGGAGCGATGCGCCTTGTTCCCCATAAAAACAACGGGTCTCTGTGAAGGGCGATGGCAGAGATGGCACCGAAGACCACGTGTGATCAGAAATACGTTTCAAATTTTGGAAGAAATACGTCTTCGCTCGAGGAAAGGAAATACAGAATATAGTAGCAGAAGTGGAAGGGAGAGGAGAAAAACATAGGAGTAAGGAAGTGCGCGTTGCCATCACTTGATAATCTCGGCATGATGCCCATGCTTCGGGCAGGCGTACTCTACCGTAGCCCGTGCTGTTCTCTGAAGTATTTTCTACAATTTTGAAAAAACGCCCCAGAAATATTCGTCCGGATTTGGGCATGTGTGCAAGGAGCCAGCACTCACTGCAATCGCCTCCGACGCGTGCTGCGATAGGACAAGCACACTTTTGACCACACCAGTTCTGGGTCTGACGAAGGTCTCGACTGGATAACTACCCGCAATTTTCCTTAGAGTACTGGTGGCCGGGACCCCCTCTTGGACAACATGGGTGCAAAATAAGACTTGTGGAGACTTTGAGGAATGCAGCTCACCGTAAGGTGTACCGACGAGAGGGGTTGTTGACACCTTGTAGTGTTTGCCACATCACTTGGGTTCTCAACCAGGACATGTGTACGCTTCGTTGTGCAAGGGGGGGGGGGGTCCCGGCCACCTGTGAAGCGGTAGGTACTTGTCGTGGTAAGAATATCACGATGAAAAACCTTATGGAACATTCTACGACTGTCCTGGTCGCCGCGTGTAGAACCTATAGAGGTGGTAGGGGGTGCGGTGGTCGGAGCGTGACCCCTCCGCCCTTCTTTCTCTGCCCCCCCCGCTTCTCCTCGGCCAGGTTTGGTCCTGCAGCTGCCGGCACGACCATTAAATGCAACTCTCGTGCTGTTACCAGTTTGGGTCCGCGCAGCTTCCATCGCGAGGCTCCTGAGTACATACGAGATGTGCACTATTGAGGTACACCGGGCGTGGCGTGACTACCGCTGACACGTCCACACAGCTACCGTAGCTGTCTCGCGAGTGTGACGAAAACGACCGACCGGACATTTTGCTTTTGGGTGTGCTTCATATGTAGTGTGGGAGCATAACTGAGACATCAAACTACGAACGTTGGAGGTTCACACTTAAGAAATATGCTCTTAGCGCTATCTCAGGTGGCTCGCTTCGCCCATACAATGAATCCGTTGGCCTACTGCAATAGAGGGGAACACACCTCTGCGCTTGGGAACTTCTGCGTGCAACAAGCCGCAGATCAGAGCTTGTTCATTCTTGATCCCAGTAGCATTCTCCAACACCACTCACCACTTCCACTGAAGGACAGCATACACGAACCTAGCATTCGCCACTGTAGCCACAGCCGAACTTAACCGCGAGTTAAGCACAATCGCTGGGCGGACATCACTACCGAAGGGCCAAAAATAATGCATTTCGTAAGGCGGTTGTTCATCCTTGTGCGCCCAAACCCTAGCTTTCTTTGCGCGTGTCAAAACCAGCCTCAGTACATTTGCCCGTTATAAACTGTGCGCCGCGAACTCCTGAACGCGTAACGGCTGGCCGACGCCGGAGACCTTCCAAACGGCGTCAACGTCCCACGAACAAATCCTGTTCAACCCCTCCGCACATCAACCGCATGGGAGATTACACCTGACCGAGGTTCTATTGTGAGGGCCGGCGACGACCTCAATTAAGATGTCCCAAGGCTGTCGTCAGTCGTTGGCGCTGTTGGTCGTAAACGGGGCGCCCAGAGACACATGTCCCAGGTTACGGCACGAATGCACTAGGCGTACGGTTTAGAGACGTTAGAGGAGGAAAACGAGGCGTCATATTTCAACAGCTTGGTGGTCTTGAAGCGAAGAGAGGGGCGAGAGTGCGAAGCAAACGCACCGCGGCAGCAACAGTAGCACTATCCTAAACGGAACCACTACCGCGAGAATTCTGAAGCCGGGAAATAGGAGGCGGCAGTGGGAGAGAGAGATGGAGGCAAGGTATAGGGTGTGGATAAGGAGTGAAGTCATGGAGGAGGAGCAAGTGGAAGTGTAAGGGCAAGAGGGGGTGGTGGAGGAGAAGAAATACGCGTAAGAGGAATATCATGTTATACGTCGTAATTTTACTTCTATTCAGGGCAACACGAGAAGGAGATGGACAAGGAGCACGAGAAGCAATACAACTTAGTTCGTGGTTGATCTTTGTTCGCTTTCTTGTTCGAACCGTTTGAGGTAGAAACGAAGGAAATCGTAGAGGGGAGCAAACAAGCGGACGCAGTGCCGGGTTTGCGCGGTATCGCCGGCCACATATCGAAAAGAAAGACTCCGAGGGAAATCGATGTTCCCGCTATTGGCGTGGGAGGACCGTATAAGGTGGCGAGGGCGAGGCGTGTACCAGTACGGTTATCATTCAAGCACGGACGACTATCTACGATGCATGCACAGAGATCCGGGTGGGGGGGGAGGGCAAGGTCCTAGCTGTGCTCTGCCTACCATGAGGCTAGTTCACTGCGGATACTATAGGGGAGTGGCCGCGACATAAAGAAAGCACTCCTGACGTTGACCCGACTACGGATCAGGCCAGGCTCCGTACTACAAGCCGTTAGATGTTTTATACGTGAAGGGTTTACTTGATATATACGCCGTGTCTGGTGTGGAAGGAGCAATGGGCGACACGATCGACGATGCCCTGCCCGCACCCGGTGAGAAGGTCCAGCGGAAGCTGCGTCGTAACTCCGTGCGCCAACGTTTTGGGAGGCTGCGTTCCTCTTTGGTTGGCTCACATGAGAACCGTCCATGAGATACAAGGGCGTATTTCGCGGGAGGGGGGGGGGGATCACGGTACACAGGGTGATAAATGCCACCGTTGTAAAACACCTGTGGAATGTGCTGCATTCACCTTCATCTATGCAAGACATCCGTCACGTCTGGCTCTATTGCCGTCAGTTTGCCAATGCACACACGAAACGACGCGATACGTCAACAGCGAAAACCTCTTGAACATGTACAGCCATTCACATGAAGTAGCAACCGGATCAAATGTACGGGAAGCAAGGGGTATTTCAAGCAGAAACGAGTCACAGTTGTTGCATGAGTTTTTTTCGCCTTGCCGAAATGGTCGTTGTAGAGCGCTCTGTCGTATTGCCCTTGGCGGGGCTTGTTTTCGATTCCGGTTATTCGACGAAGGAAAGACAGTCGCCTGAGCGTCTAACTGGCTTCATTCTGCCAAGCGTTTCGACATAACGGGTGTGTTGGCGAATCCCCCCTCGAGATGGGTTTTGTGCAACGTATGGCGCGCATATACAACAGCTAGCAGCCTCAGGGGTCGAAATGTACCATCCAATCGGTAGCTGCGAAATGTAACAAATCGATCGGAACCGGAAACAATGTAAATACCGTGTGCAGGCTGGTCCGGGGATGACGTGAACGCGTATTCTCCCGGTGATGCGTCCATCTGCGCGACCGATGAGCCGCAGTGCTCGTCCTATTCCGCCTGCTTACTTGCTCGCATCAGCGCTCTCGCCCTCAGGGAGGGACTTTCACGCACTTCCTATACTGGTTTCGGTCTGTTCAGCTGGTTGGGATGTTGCGCGTGAAGCACGACGAGCTGATGGAAACTACATTATGAAGTGGGTTCTAAGTTGCCTGCCTTGTACTTCGGCTGCGGAGAAGGTGGAACAACTTTCGTCAAGGGCCCATGAAGATGCCTCGACATGCTCTTGCCTACGTACCGCTGAACAATTACTTTCAGGGACTGATAATAAATGATGTGGCACTGGCAGCCAGAGGATCGTGATGCGAGGCTTGGAGGATGCGTGTTTCTTGTTGTCTCTATCCGGCGTAACACGCGACGGGCGTTCGTGCCTTGGCGAGATGCGTGTGTCATCTATAGCAGTCGGAATTGCGGGAAGCCTCGAAGGCCATTGTCCCCCGAGTGGGTAGGGGTGGGGGGGACAGTCAGGCCGTACAGGCTACAAGTGCAGAGTACTGTAGCAGCGAATGAATTCTCATCAACCGAGGAAACTCCACATCGATATCCGGCGCTGGAATATACCTCCTGTATGGCTTCATGCGTTTGGTTCGGCGGCCGCACGAAGAACTCCGCATAATGCCATGAATGATAGAATTTTCATTTGAACTAGACCTTGTCGTAAATTTGCAGCAGTTCTGTGTTTCTTGGTGTTTTTTCAGCAAACATGTTTGTTATATGGGGGCATAAGTCTTTCATACAAGCAACCTGCCATGCAACCGCACCATGTGCGCTGAAAAATACGTGCTAGAACCAGCCATACCGGTAATGACAACTCAACATTTTGCAGGTCACGAGAGTACGGCCGCGTAAAGGAAAAAAGGTAGCGCTAACGAACGCCAGTCAGAATACCGTAGGCCAACCACCGCAGATACATACGTTATATTCGGTGCGTGCCGTGTCTTCGTTGCTTAGAAAACCGAGCCTGTTTGCTTCACGCGACCGTCTGGTGAAACAATTGCGGACAAGCGACAACATACCTATTTCTCTCACCTATCAACGCTGTTCCCTGTAAAATACGTTTAATCTGCCGCCGAAAATCCAGTGTAAGCATTGGGTTGGATGAGGCCTTCTTCCCGATACAGGAGGGGCTCGCCCAGGATAAACCACCCGGTTGAGTGGGCGCTCGCTCAACACGCCGACCTTTCCGTGGGATGAGGCGATCACGCATAAAATAATGATTGAATTTCTTCCTATATTGGGTGGATGAGAAGGTCTCAGTTGTTCCTCTCTGCAATTTTTGCTCTTCTCGCGTAGTTCGGTTCGGTGGACATACCTGAACTCGCCTCGTGTACGATTCGTCAGTAGTTCTCACCCAAACCTGAAAATATACTAAAGGTAGATTCATCTCGCTCGCTTCCGATTTGGGGGTGGTATTACGGATGGGGTTGCACGAGACCTCCTGCCCTGACCGGGAGTCCTGCACTTACTTAGTTCTCACACCCAAACGTAATATACTTCTGGTTTACTTCAGATTGTGTTGTCTCCTCAGATGTTCGACCCGGGCGCGTTACAGGGTCTTTAGTCCATCCTTTCGTTTCCTATGTCGCACAGTGCTTGCACTCGCAGCACGTGGCTGCGATGTTGATTACAGCGTGATAGAAGTCCGTAGTACAGCGCGTACAAGTATTTGTTGACGCGATACTCCACTTCTCGATGCACGCCGTGCGATACGTGGGCAACCATGCTATCATGCTAACTGTGCTGCGTTGACGGCATTCCAACGCTATGACTCAACGGGTTCGCGACAAGCTTGTGGGAAACGACCTCGCTCAGCTACGCAAGGCGCAAACTGCGTATCGGAGTTGTTTGCCAGATGGTACAATCTCGCCCCGAGCGTCTACGAATTTTTGTGAGGAGCCGGGTGTACACATGCTCCCGAATGTTCTAGTCAGGCACTGGTACATGCCATGCAATTGGTAGGTCCTCCGTATAATGCCTCCTTGGCGTCTATCGGCCTGGTAAAACATCCACGTGAAGCAGACGACCCATAGACAAGCTATGGCATGCAAGAGGCAGCAGCGAAGGTTGATGTTTCTCCAAAAATGTTCGAGCTGGCTTTCTAGGTGTCGAGACTGCTCACCTGCTCGCCCCGTACGTTGTAATCATAAGGCAGATGGCGCCAACACTCACCTGGTAGAACGCACTGCAGAGAGTTGGCATGAATGTTGCGCTATACCATCGACGGTGGTAGGCGAAGTGTCCCCTGCTCGTGTCCCGGTCCTTACGACATTAAAGATGCCGGTCCGCGTATATATTTTGGAGGTTTTTATGTTATTTTTTGGACAGTTTAGGAGTCGATCCTTCAACGTTTTTTTGGTTACTAACAATTAATTTAGATAACTACTGGAAGTCTATATCGGGACCCATTTTTGGCGAGGTAGCGAGGCGCATGAGTGCCCAAATCCACAAAGCAACGGCTGTTTCTGCTGTTTTTAGTCGACTATCTCTCCGCGTAAGCTTGTACACCAAGTACAACGAATCATTCTACCAGCTCTAGGCTTGCTGATCAGTGTTCGTATGTCTCGTGTACGCGTCGAGTAGATACAGGTGACACCACGGGCTCTCGTGAGTATGTAACGGTGAAAAGTGCGTATCCTGTCCGAGCTGTGACAGCAAACACGACTGCTAATGGTTCTCGAGGGTGAGGTCGGACACGTCAGCGCCTATGGGTGCGTCGACCGCATTCACCTGTGGACTCTCTTGGATCGCTTTGGTGTGCCACCCAAAAAGGTCGCCGCCATCCGCCAATTACACGACGTCATGAGAGCACGCGTGCCGTTGGGTGATAGAGATTGCTTGGATATAAGATGTGGAGAGGAGCGTCGGCAAAGTTGTATGCTCAAGCCATTGCAGTTCAACATGTGGTTCACTGCGGTGCTGCGCGTGGCGGAGAAACGCTTCATCACCGATACAGCCACCATAGGCTATATGTGCAACTCCAACTAAAGACGGACAAGGGGGAGAATGAGAGGGAGACAACATGGGTTAGCATATGCCACGTTGGGAGGGAGGAGAAATATGGGAAGGTCGATGAGCTGTGAAGAATAATGGGACGCCGACGATGCGGACATATGTATCGCGATCACCAAGAAGGTTGGAGAGGATGACGGTGGTCGTGACTATGTTTGAAGGTTTGGGCTGACGGTTGAGGAAGCCAAGACGGAGATCATGTGCCTGCAAACGAACGCTGGCGGGTCCGTGCCATTTATCGCCAACGCAGTCGGCTAGGCAAAACCATTACCGGTCCAATTTGTGTACTAGGGCGGCGCTGTCAGCGAAGATTGGAACCTCAGACGTACAGAAGAAACGAGTGACTCCAGAGAACATGAGCGTGCTTTGGGCGGCAAAATATGAATATGACAGCACTTGCGCATGAAGGTGCGGATACTGAAACCGAGGAACCCGAAATGCTACTCTACGGGAAAGCCGTGTGGAGGCCGAACAAGGCTGATTACCACAAGCTACGCTAGGCTTACCACCGGATGCCCCATCGATGTCTCGGCTACAGGGAACCAAATCGTGAATACCGCATCCTGTCGTATGCTATTGGACATATCTCAGGACAGACGCCGAAGCGTTGGGAGCACGGTATGCACACGAAATATGTTGTTCGCGAGTTTCGTGGTATACGTGGGAGAGGAGCACCTGCCGAAGAAAGTTATGTAAAAGGAGATGATCGGGGGCAAGGGCTGCTCCGGGGGCTAGGAGTGGGACTGGGGAGACCTTTAAGATGATCGGCATTAAGTTCGAACTGTGGGGTGAGGCCGCACAGAAAGTCGACAGATGAGTCCGACGAGTGCAGGAAAGGGCGGGGGTCCTTATGCGGAATTGTCACAAGACCAAGAAGGAGGTAACGGCAAAATGGCATGGCATTGTTGCAGCGACTATACATGTAGACGCCAATACACGCGCGCGGGGAGGGGGGGGGAAGACGAGGGCAAAATGGGGGGGGGGGGTTGAAGAGGGGCAGGCGGTCTGCCCAACAGACCGGCCTTTTTTCCCCCCTTTTTTCCCTTTGCCTTTTCCCTTTTTGTTTTTCCAGATTCCTTCCCCTATTTCGTTTGTTTGTTTTGCGTTCTTCCCTGCATTGCCTTTAAGTTTAGACGCTTTTTTGTTCTCGTTGGTGATGGAATCTGCGTGTTTTCTCGATGCTACGCTTCCCCGCGCTGCTTGCGAGCCTGCAAGTCTACGTATATATAATATAATTATTTCTTACTCCTCTGTCTTCTTCTTAACCTTTTGATTGGACTTCAATTTCGACATCGACTAGTTTCACGCTGTCTTTTCTCTCGTGAAAATTATTACGCCATCTCCTTCAGTTTTGTTGCGACGCATGTGCCTGACATACAGTTGTCATATAAATATGATACGCGCGTATGCTGATCTCACTTCGTACGCTTTTCTGAGGTATGTGTGGACAATGTTTCCATTTTATTTGTTTCCTTCTGAGGTAGTATTCCACTACAGAGTTTGTGGAGCTTGTCCCGGAGTTATTTGAGCTTGTTCGGTGACCACGGACTGCATTGTGGACATGATTTCTTGCGGGAACAACAACAACACAGCCGAACACACCCCTTGGGACAATCTCGGCTGTTCGCAAAAGACGACTCAGCAAGATGTACGTGAGATGAAGTACAAGACACTTATCACATGCGCAGGTGTGACGTTTCGCAGGCGTAGACCAAGAGCAGGAGATTCACACCTGGCTCCATGCCTTGGAAATTTTGCGGTCTTCTTGCTCAGCATGGGGTGCCGGGTACATCATCCAGACACAGCCGCAAGACGTCCTAGGCGTGTTGGATGGTCGGACATTTTGGCGCATGTGGATACATTGTGTCACACGCACTAGACGGTTTACCTTGGAAAGGCTTGTGCCTGGCATTTGAAGATTCTTGTATACTTACAGCATGTGTGAACATAGTCGTGTACATGCGTACCAATACTCTATAATATAACCACACACTTCGTACGTTGCGGTCTTTAAACAGCCATCGGAGGCACATATACACAACGTCACAAGTAGAAGGTATGCTGACCGAGGGCGGCTGCCGATACTAAGGAGGATACAAGCTCCTGCGGTAGTGTATGGCGTTATCGATTGTGCTGTTGTTCCTTACTGTGTTTCTTACCGTTAGGTGCTACTGCCGTGAGCTAGCAGCCGCAAACCTCTTCGGTAGAGTATCCTTGTAATAGTCTTGGCTGAGTTCAAGTTCAACGGGGGCGACAGAGGCGTCATGAGAGCAGCCACCGGTCCTAAATCGTGGCGCCTCTACTGATGGACGAGGCAATTTATGGTGTTCTGCTCTGCATGGCTTGTTTGTCTATCCTCTTGTCGCGTTATCGGTTCGTCAGACCAGAGGGGCGTTCTGCGACCCTAAATTTTCCGGTGCTCCTCACTTAACCCCTTTAGTACCGCAGTTCCGATTTGGGGATAAACCACTCTAATTCTAAGTGATTTGTCCCCAAAACAGGGTTGCAGTACTAAAAGGGTTAAGGAGCTCCGTACCTCACCCGAAAACTGGCTTCAGCAAAAATCAACGTGCATCCTCATGAATAGTCCAATGACCCAAGTCAAAAATAATGTCATTGTTCGAAAAACGATTTTCATTGCAACGATTTTGGGTTAAGGAGCCCCGTCATCGAGGAACCATTTTAGCGGAAATGCGCTACCTCTATCGTAGAAGGCGTCAAGGCTGATATCGCTTTCCATTTATTTCGCCATTACGTCTGACCGCAACCTTGAACCGATTTGCTTCGAAAGGTAGAAGCATCTTGTGAGCTTCCGCTTTTACTCTACTTACGTATTACTTGTTACGGCTTGATAGGTGGTCGGCAGGCCTCAATGTTTCGTGCGCGAAAGAGTCAAGCGGAGCCTTATACAGGCAAACGTGGGGGGGGTGTACTCGATAGGAGAGATGTACTCGATCTCATCCATGGCCGTAGTCGTATGACCATAGACCCTCGCACCCCTACAATACTGGGACGGAGCTTGTCGGGTTTTCAACGACCAGGCACGCACACTCTACCCATTTCCAACCACGTCCTGCGGGCTGCCGGCGCTGTGGCCCAGGAGGAGGAACCACGATGACCCCTGATGATACCACTTAGGGGAGGGGGAGGGGCATCTCTCCGCAATTCTTCTTGTATGCATCCGTGTTAACGGTAGTACGCCCTTTTTTACTCCGATTTTTACCTACACGACAAATGACATGCCCCTCATTTGCCACTGAGTATCCTCAAATTGTTGCCGTGAACATATCTACTGTAATACGAACCGGTCCACTCTGGTCCTTTACGTATCGTGTCGCTGAGCATCATCGCCGTTTGAGACTCCAGCAGACGATCATTGCCTGAGGTCTGAACAGGGTTCCGTCAAGAAACTGTTTGCAGAAACACCATACGTCTGGCTGTACATGGGGAGGACACGCGGTAAGCTGCTACAGGTTAATAACTAGAAAATGACACATCCTAGAATGGTCTAAACGAAAAGGAAACCAGTGGCTTGGTATTTCTGGACGACGCTACGAAAGGCGATAGTTTCTGAATTATATCTTCAATTGGGTTAAGTATACCCCCCCCTGTGTGGGTCACGAGCGAGGTTATTAGGGGTGTCGGAGTTTTCAGTCGATGCGTAAGCTGCTACTGTGCATGTTTGTGCTCTCTCGATCAACAACTAATCTTCCAAAATGTTATCCTTGAAATGTTGTTGCGAATTCTACCACTCTACGGTATTCAATCTGGTCTCTCTTTAACACGAACCCGCTTTCAAGTATCCATCCACCCTTTAGGTAGTACGACACTATGGCAGTGTGCATTCTCTTTGGGGCTTTCCACACGCCACGGCTCGGACAGCTGGGTTAGGAGGACTACGTAAATCGTGTCGGAATTGCCGACTAGCAAGATTAGTTACCAGCACGAAACTCAGACACTCAGTGTTGAGGACCCTGCTGTTGGTATTGCTGACTTGTGGAACAGACCCCCGTATTCGAAAGGTATGACGTCAAAAATATACTGCAGTTAATGAAGTTTAAAAACACCATGCTTAGAAGCGAGCACTGAACCAATCCCAGCAGGTTTTCGAGCTGTGAGGACGGGCGGTGTCCCGCATGGTTACGGTCTCTTTGATAGACCCAAAACTTATGGTCTCGTTTAAACTACTCACAGTGGTTTCTATTCGCGTGCGATTGCGCCTTGCATCGTGGAAGATGTGCTTCTTATGTTATTCCGGACGTTTGGCCCAATCTTGATCTTGGTCACTGATAATGTACAAATACAGGGGTCAATCATGGTTCGTGTATTGTTCACGTCCGACGTGGACCAGTTCTGTACAGATTACTGACTTCGGTTCTTCAGTCTAGATATCGACATCCCTTGCATGGAGCTTGCCTGTGGGTGTCTACACCTACCGAGCGATACAGTTCACAGTAAGGCCGACAGGTGCACCAGAGGGAATAGCCATTTAGTTTACCAGTGTCCGTTGTCTGGATTTGGAATCTCCTCAACCATTACGATGTGAGCTTCCTTCGCCTGGAAAAAAATCACAGGGTATATTCTAAAGACAAAATTTAACATGTCAGCACTTTTGCTTTGTCGAGTTCGCAGCCTCTGATTGATGTCGCATAGCCCACGCATAGCTGGGGTTTCTTTGCATGGACATTTTCATCAAAGTAAACATGAATCCGCCGTATTCGTAGGGCCGCGTACTAATATAGCTTTTGCGATTGTTTCTCTCTGATCGCTGTTCGACGGGTATTCTGCTGGATATTGTCGCTGGAAGCTACATAGCAAGGGACGCTCGATGTCAGAGGAGGAACACAAGCAGTACATGCAAATTTTAATGACCAATATCGCCGTGGTACGCTCCTTCCTCGCGAAACTGGGTCCAGGATTCGTGATATGCCACGATTTTGTTCGTCTTGGCAACGTCGACCAATCAGTTGCGATGGCGGACATTCTGACACCGAATGTAGAGATGGCTGCACTGATAAAAATCGATCATCGAAGTTGTTGCTGTGGTGTGTTTGGCAAGGAGTTACCATTAAGAAGAGCAACGGTAGCACGTTACGGAGCAACTCGATGGCAACTACGAGAAAAACATCACATCAAATCGGAAATTTCCGGACAGCAAATTCCTTGTCTCTCTCAGACAGCTAGATGTGTGGTCTCGCGATCTCATCTCGTACACGTCTAAAGCGCCTTCAACGCAAGCTTGGCACTTACGGCACGTATGTTCTGAAATTACCAAGGAATAGCGTCAACGTTTGACTATCTAGAAACACGGCATGTGTGCGATGGGTTAGAGGGCGAGACTTGCGCTATCAGCGCAGCAGAGAAACACTATGGTTTAGCATGGCGCCCGTTTACCGTAATTTGACAGAGTGTTTAGCCGACAACAGGAGCGTAGTCTCGAGGTAAACTTGGTACCTACTCTTTTCGATGGATCCGTGCATGCAACTGCACTGCTTTTCGGGGAAAGATGGCAGCAATCACAATTACTGTGCACGTGCTCTGCAATTAAACGTTATAATGAAGCTGCTACTCCGATCGATAGGGTTTATTGCCTCATGCATACGAGAATCGGAATGATGTTTTCACGATGTGCGTTTTGCGACAGGTATAACAATATCCATGGTGGTAGACTCTGGCGTCAATCGCAAGTCGACAGGCACGATATGGCAGGCTGCAAGAGAAACGCTTAGATTTTAGCGAGTGATAAATGGGACTTCCATACAATGACTACTGTAGTAAGTGATATTTAAGAGTCCATTCCGCTTCTGTACCGCCAATATGGTCATTTCCAACAGCGGCGGTCAGTGCCACGAAGTGTGCAACGTGTACCTCCGTCGAATCATCACACCCAAATATCCTGTCGTCGGTGCCGCAATGCCCAATATTTGCCAACGGCAGCTAGACATTATTACTGAACATCAACTCAAACCAGCACAGTGTTCCCTGAGCGTACGAACATTGTTTCGTGTGGCCTTCTACCACGCAGTAATTGTTTGGGGGTATCCGCATTGGCAACAACTGCATACTCGGAGTAGTGTTGTTCAAGGCGGGAAAGACGAACCTGAATATATCCAGCGCCTGTAGCCGTCATAGTTACCATCTCCTAGATTATCATGGATATATGCTGTGTGGTAGATGGTGTGTGTCTTGACAACCGCTCAAGAACCAAACGCACCTAAAGTCTCGTGTTGATACGCGTTGGCGGAACTATATCGTATTTCACTATCTTCGTGTTCTGCATCACGATACTATGTATAGTTCGAATGGCCTCGTCACGATCGCTTTCTGACAACCAGAGAGAAACTCCTCCCCTCGGCCAGATATCTTCATCATAGATTCCTGAAATCACCTGAGTATTTTCGACACCCTATTTTCCTATATCTATCTCCCTACTATGATACCGGCCAGGTTCCTAACTACTGCAGTATGGCCTGCAGTGGTCTCGGATGACCAAGGCTCTGAATGGTATCGTACCGTTCGACCCCTCCAACACCTAGGTAGTGCGAGATTACTGGTTTCGTCACCCTTGCTAATTTTATACCGTAAACTCTCCCTTATTCCGGTTGTCTCTCCTTTGCCACTTTTGCCACCGCAAGCTTACATGCCACCCTTGTGGAGTTCTTCTCATGGATACGCGTGTACGCCTTGTACGCGTCGGGCCGCCTTCACCTCCCCTTTCTCTTCATATCTCGCTCCGATATTTTTCGCTGCCGAGAGCGTGGTCGCTACTCCGATACCTAACATGTGCAGGGCAAACTCATCGGAATTCCGACCTTACTTCTCCAGCACCTCCATAATTGCTCGTAAAGGAGGACCGGATTTCACCCCTCTTACAGCCTTGCTTCGTCTAGACGAGGAGAGGTGCGCATGGCAGACAAAGCCAGGGAAACACAAACTCTATTATTAGGGCAACGGTGCTGCCATCCACCCTAAAAGACGGCCACGGTCCACGAACCTTGCTCCCAGTTTGCACGCGTGCGCTTTAATCTATTCCTGGTCGTTCATATGCCCCTTGAAATGGACCATTACCTTGTCCGCCTGTTACCATGGCAGGTTTCCCAAATATGCGCAGTTAGGGCGAAGCCCCACATCACTCCGCGTCAGGTAGGGCACTGGGTGCACCACCCCAGAATCGGTGTCGAGACGTTCGTCCAATATCGCCATTCGTTGCAGACAGCCACCATTGTTTTACCGTCCGGACCTCAGGAGAGAATGAAGGATTCGCTTTCGAGAAGCCTACCAAACGACATTGTTAGGCAGACGCGGCGTGGTGGTATAGCTGTCCCGTGGGCACGTGCAACACGTCTGAGCGCACACTGCTGTGCCTGGCAACTCCACTCCCAACCGTAATCGATGGGAATTTTACCTACGAGATTTCCTCGAACTCGTTTCCGCCAAGTTACCTTCAGACAAGAAACACAACGACGAGAACCCGGCCAAGCCTCAGACCTTGCATCTGTCCCAATACTTCGACGCCAAAAACTCCTGACAACCCATCAACCAGCGGAACATACTTCACGACCGGCGACCAAACTCATACTTGCGCCTAGTCGAGCTCGCCACTAAACTACCGACGTACCGGAGTCCAAGATATCGGTACAGAGACCCGCTCCCCCTCTTCCCCAGGCTCTGCTCCTGCACATCCATGTCGGGACGGAGCGCGAGGAGATGATCGGCGATGAAGGGACGATCCTACCGCAACGGACTACCAGCCAAGACATTTCACAACATCCCTCACGATTTAGGCCCTCAAGAACCAGCCACGACGCATATCTAGGCAACCGAGTATCCGCATCGGTGCACCAGCTCTAGGCTCGCATCCTCCTTGGCATTTATTGACTTAATGGACCGCCGACAAGTGTTCGCTCCTCATTTGCATATTCTTGTCGACATGTTGAGGTGCTGCCTTGGGCTCTACGGTGAGCTCATGCCCTGACCACCATGTCTAGCGATTCCAATAACTTGAACAGATAGATAATTCCACCGTTTGGCGTGTGATCCGATGTGGTCCTGTGTGTTATGCATCGAAATCTATCCTTCCCCACGGTCATGCCTCCAAGCCAAACTCCGCATGGCATCCTAAGGGGCGTTGGATGATGAACATGCGCGAGTGGAACTACGAAAAGAACCTCGAGCACGGGGCGTACGGGGACCTGCCAATCTCGAGCCCACAGCCTTAGCTCATCATCAAGTGTCTCAACGAACGATCGCCGTGAACCTCGCCACCGAGACGAATGTGAGAACGACCCAACGACGGGAGATCGCCCTCCCCCCCCGGACCCCGGACTCTATCGTGCCAGGCCTTTACGGAGAGCACGCCTAACTCATTCAGCCCGCACCTCACGAAAACCTTTCCCAGTGGCACCATTGCACACACTTGGAACAGCTTCCCCGTCAACCAACGAAACTCGGATTCCGACGCGTTGTTGCGGTTCTTTAGCCACCCCGCGAAAGACTTGCGAAGCTATTAATATTTTTTCTGTGGTGAATATGTCGCCGGTGCTACTGTATCGAGCGCCTTTTCTATTATGTCGAGCCGCAGTGTGTCACAGAGACGAATTCTCCGGCGCTAACAAGAATTGACCACCCGCTTGCCTTCCATGGCGAAGGTAACCGTGGTCGAATTCCATGCTCGGACACGCCTTCCCACGCAAGGCGAACACTGTGCGTCTACTAAGACCGCGTCGTCCACATACATTCGATTAGAAACCTGCTTGGTTCCTCCGCAACCCTCCGGAGGTACGAGGTACCCCCGAGGCAAGGGAACGGGATGTCCCCCGTCGGCCGGCTCGCACACCGAAGCTTGGATGGAAACGCTAAAACCAAACGGGGTGAATACCGTGTTTCGGAACGTGGTGTGGGAGTACTGGTGTTCATGAGAAGGAAAGTCGTGCTCGTGTTCATGAGAGGCCGAGCACAAACACCAGATTCCGGATTTTTCCGTCAGTCAAACGGAAGTCGCCTATCGAACACGACCGAATCGTGGAAGGCGTACCCCAACATGGAGCAGTAAGCCCACTACACAGAGATCTACCAGTAGGCATCCTTTACATCCGGCTTGCCTAGCAGGATGCGCATGGATATGATCGACGGGAAACGCAAGCGTGAAATGCGCCAACAATATATTTTTGAACCTTGTAATATGTAGCGCGTCTTAGGGACAGGGGCGGGCGAAAAATCCGTGTCGGCGTTAGTCCCCGGCAGGGTTGCAGCAACCGTCAGGTTGTGAATAATTTGGATCTTCGAGAGAAAAACCGTCACCCCTGTGTCCTAAGTGTGACACACGGAGACTGGGAATACGGTCGGCCGCATCTCACTGGAAGCTGAACGCACGCTCGACCCGCACGTCGTCAACTATCGTACAGAGTTACCCTCAAACGGACGATCTATCTATGGTTACCACGTGGCAGGGCGGTACCCAAATCCCCAACGCCGTCGGCTGCTATAGACACCCCGTGAGTGATTACTTTCGATGGCAGGTGGAGATACGGCAAACGCTTAGTATTCTCAAACTAGGCCAGCCCCGGACCCACGTTACGCTAGGAACGGCAGAATGGTAGTTAAGAGCTCACATGCACACGACCTCTGCCCTACGTTGACAGACCAAGGTGTAAATTGTGAATCACTACCGTCGCTAGCGCCTGCTCTACCTCCCCGGTTCCGACCGCTGCCGTCAGTTTTATGTACCGACGCAACGAACACGCGGAAAAGGGCCAGCCCACATACCTCTGGCCCCTACGTTGTTGGACGGAATGCGTCCCCCTTTTCGCGCCGTGACTTCCTTGTGACAAACCCCGACAACACCCCGGGCGGCGACTCTTCCTTCCCTGCTGCTCCTGGGGGGGTTTGAGATACCACCACGTTTGGGGCAGCCGGCCTTCACGCGCTCCCCTAATGACGGACCACTTGAACTCCCGTTGCCACTGCTCTTGTTTCCTACACGTCTGTCGCCCCCAACGCAATAGGTACCCTTACGGTACTTATTGTTGGCATTGTGGGCATACGCGCATTGATCGCAGATCCGGCAGTTGCACGCCTCAATCCGCGCGCAACTGTCCCTATACCCCTTCTTCTTTTCGGCTTTTACAGCGCCCACCGCCGAATACGCTGTTGCGCCTATGCATCCCCCCCCCCGTACGAAATAGGACAGCGCTGGCCACATCGGGATCACCACGCCCGCCATGCGCTTGATCACCGGGGTCCCAGCCTCACGACGGTAACCGCGTCGGTGAACACGCACTGACGGTTCTCCATCATGTCGCCAGGGTGGTCAGCAGCATCTTGTTCTCCGGCGGGGTGATCCTGACCCAGTGCATCCGGCAGTGAATTCTATGGAGGGTGCGACCTTTCCGCAGCCCACCCACCAGCATGCTGAGCCTGTTCACTCCTTCCTTCGTTGCCAAGCTATTCCTCATGACTGCCAGCATGGCCTCGACCATTATTTCGATCGGCTCTGGCAGGATATGTTTGCCGCCAGCCGGGGGGTGGCGCCCTCGACCATGTACGAATCGACGCGGAACCCAGTAACGGCGTTCATCTGGCTTGTCGACTCGTCCGACGCGACTGTCAGCCCCCCCAGCGAAGCCTGCTTCAGGTTGTACACCGTCGGTTTCTCGATGCTGGTGATTAATACCTCGCGAATGCCAAGAATGCGTCACGCTGCGAATAACTCCATCTCGTCGGCGCGTCACCCGGGCGTAGCCAAATCTTGCGCGTGCGCTCCTAGCTGCTGGTAATCCGCGAGATATTTCAGTGTTTGATGACATATCTCGACGGCGGCCGCCCGGTCGTCGGCCATTGTGGAGACACCCTCCTGCGTCTCGAAGAGCTGTTTATGAATCACATTCAGTTTTTTCCGCACCTCGGGAACCACCTTCATCAGCCCATCCGAGTCGCGCCAGTTTCGAACTCGCAAATGAGCGCTACCAGTGACTTGAGCACTAGTTCCAGCAATCTTCACAACGGGCCTGCCCCGTGCTGCCTCCACGGCGAGCGGTGCCCTGCCAGCCGTGCATCGAGATGTTTGTATCGGTCGTTTCCGCCCAGATCCACCCGGAGCTGCGGACCCGTTCAACCTTCGTATTGTGGCAGTGTTTCGACATGTGTTTCATTGAGTACCTTGCACAAAGATTATAAGCGAGAGTTTATGTATATTGTGGCCCTGATACGTTAACATCGCCCACCTGCCGCTGTCCCTACCAATGCGCGTCTCATTCGTTGTTTGCGCGTGTATCCCTAAAGACAAGGTCGAAGGGGTATTGTACGGACGTACATACTCTCTCTGTCTTGTTTTATCCGCGACCGAGGCGTTTGCATGTACATCAGCGATCGAGCACGTCATGATCCCATGGTTCATGGACTTGATACATGTCCATTCTTGCCGGCGACACCCAGAATCGTCCACTGCCTGCCCGCCTGTGGTGTCCACGAACAAGCCATTAATTCTACGTTCGGGCATGCGCATCGATGTGTTTCCGTTGTCTGCGTATTTGCAGAGCGGCAGACGTCCGTACTCGCATTCATTCGCCACTGCCTCTCTCGCCTGTTGGCACATCCACGCCCGAATGCTCGTGCGCACGTGTACATGCACGACCCGTCGTCGTCAGTATCAGCGGCGATATTTTAGGCTGCAACCTGACGCACCCACAAATCCCATGCTGGTTATGAAGCTCGATGGGTCCAGTGTTGGCAGCTGGTCTCCCCTCTACGCAGATGCCGGGCCAGCCGGTCCCCGCACCCACGTCCAGCTCGCTGTACAGCAGAGGATCTAGGAAGCAGAATGTCTAAATATCGTGGCTTGTCTGATCATTCCAGCGACTATCTATCTCTGCTTCCACCCGCAGTAAGAACCTCGTGCTTGCTTGCGTCCAAAGAATGATATATGTTTTCATGTCCCCTACTGTAGAAACGTGGATGCGATGTTTTGCCACACATTTATCACGTACGATTTAACGTCACACATTCGAATATTTTGTACGTAGAGTCCGTTGACGAACCCATGACGAATATATGGAGAAAACGAAATTCACGGTACACTGTACGACAGAGGCATGCGTGTTCTGCGTTCGATCAATACAATTTGTTGTTGGGGGCATATCTGTCTACAAACCAATTCTGTCGATCGAGAGTGTTTCAGTCCCGTCTTTCCCCATGGGCATCGAGGACTTAGTGACACAACCAATGGAAAACTGGGTCATACGCCGTTCCGACTCGTAGCCGTCGCCTGCTGAGTAATGTGTTACGGTCTTGGTCCGTTGGGCTAAAGGCAAAAGGATAACCAATAACCTACACGATGTAAGCCTTCTAACACTCTCCGCCCCCTCTGAACAGCGGGGTCCTTGGTCTTCCTATCGAGCCGTACGTGCCTAGTTCCCAGTTCTTTACAATCTCTGGGGACCCAGGAAGAATTGTTTATCAGATTATTGACATGACAAAATCTGCTCTTGGGTATAAAGCGTTTTCATGGTGGACGTGAGATTCGAACTCACGACCAACGACCCATGACCTGTCGATAGACACCGTTTAGTGGTCAGTCAATGGCATTGCGAACCTAGGGACACACTACTGCTAGCAGGTGATGCTTTAGGCTCTGCTGTGGGCACTTTCGCAAGGTGATTGACGATATTAGAAATTAAAGGATCTTGTGTTGGTTGCTGCCTGCCTCGCCAGGTGTCGTCTGAACGAATGGGCGAGGTAGCCATCAGAAGGGCACACGATAAAGCTTGCACTTATGATGAGAGGGTTCTGGCTACAAATCATAATGGTACAACAGGGAAGACGGCATACCATCACACTAGCCCACTCTGAAGGGCCGTATATGCGCACTCATAGAAACCTCAGGCAAGGACCAAACTAAGCCGTACCCCCCTTCAGAGCAGCGGGGTCGTTGGTCTTCGTATGGGACCGTACGTGCCTAGCCCGGTGTTCGGAGCAATCTCTGGGGACCCAGGAGCAGTGTTCATCATACTTCTGCGTGCCTAGTCCGGTGTTCGGAGCAATCTCTGGGGACCCAGGAGCAGTGTTCATCATACTTCTGACGCGAGGAAATTCACTATTGTTTAAAAATCACCTTGACGGTGGACGTGAGATTCGAACCCACGACCAACGACCCATGTCCTGCCGATAGACGCCATTTGTTAAAGTCTTTTTTAAAAATCTGATGGACTAAAGATGATAGGCTAATCAAGCACCTAGCCAATCTAAGACCTATAAGACTCTACTGGGGGGCGATGAAATGGAATACTGCGACCTCGCCGCCGACCGCCAACGACGTGGTCGTATGCACGGGTGCTTGAACAACACGCCTTTATTGTCTCCGCAGGAATTAGAGATGTCTTCAACCGTAAAAATGGAAAGGCGTCCGCGAGACGCAAGGGGAGGGCTGCCAGAAGAACACAATGTCGTACGTGTAATGCTCTTAGGTATGATCAAACGCGGCGGTATCCATCGTTCGCGCCAGATGTACGACGGCTCTGACGCGCAGCTCCTGTTTCGACCGAAACTAAACCCACTAGTAGATATGTATTTGTTGTGCTTGAGGAACAACGTGGTATATCTATGCCCTCGCACGATCATATTGATGGCGAGGGGCGCTACCATGGCAGGCTTGCAAAAACCCCGGACGCATATGCAGCGATATGTAGATTGGCGTAGGTTTGTCGTCGCAAGGGCGTCCACCAGGCTTGCCAGTTCAAGCCAGAGCAAGAGGCATTAACTTTCGCACAAGCACGAGGATGCCGATGTCGTCTGAGTAGAGGCATCCGTTATCGGCTAAATATGATAAGGGGACATCTGCTACAAAAAGTAAAGCCGCAATAGGCGCACTTCGCCCTTTCCCACGCGATATTTGATAGGCCGTGGCGAGATCTGCTCTTATTTGTTGTGTTTGAGCGCGGTCAGTGGGGGGTGCGTGTTGCGTGACTACGAAATCGCAGCAGCGCGTCTGCTTTACGAGCGGGTACGAGTGCCAAGCACGGTTATGGCTAGAACAACGGCGATAGGCTTAAGTGCCATAAACCAAGGGAGGGGTAGATATGAGGGCCGTACGCCCTCGGGTTCGACCTCATTATTTTGCCGTCGACGCCATTTGTTAAGATCTTAGTCCGTTGGGCTGCTAATCAAGGTTCACCAATCATCTTCTACCCGACATGAGCCATACAATAACGGCGACAATCTCGAGCCCCCCCGTCGAGACATAAAGCCAGCCCTCGCTGCTAGCTCCAAATTTTCGAATTTAAACCAGGCATCCCATTGACCAAATACAAATGTACATTGGTCGGACCCATGACGGAGGCCGTTGGCTTTTTCTGTAGGTGTGGGATGCGGATTATTTCTGTCATGAAGCCGGCATCGCCACTGGCATTTATCCGAACAATGAACACGGCCTAAATCGACCGACTACAATGCTGTGTAGAAGGCACGGCGCCGTGGTCTGGGGATAGTTTGTTTGTGTGAACGTGGTCGGTGGTTCTGTAATTTCAGGAGTCGTTGTTTACCGGAGATAGTCCTTCAGGTGCCCCCTCTTTGAGGGTTTTCGTTAGTTCGATAGGTTTTTTCCCTCCCGGGAAGGACGGTTTGCGCCGCCTGGTTGGGGTTCTCGTTGTTGCGATAGGATTTGTCCCTTGGGGGTGGACCGTTTGTGCCCCCCTGGGTGGTCCATGGCTTCAGCAGGTATTGTTACTATGGCATTGGACCGCTTACGTACCCTCTCGTCAAAGGTTTCCGTTGTTTCAGTAGACGGTTTTGTTCTCGGCACGTTTGTATCCCCTGTTTGGGGGTTACACTCTTTACAGTAGGTGGTTTCAGTCCGGCGGTGATTGGTTTGTGTCTCCTGGTTGGGGGTTCCCGTCAACCAAACGGGCGCTTTCCTCCGTGGACGGACGGTTTGCATCCCCTGGTTGCGGTTTCCGTTATTTCAAGACGTAACTTTTTCCGGACATGGTCGGTTGAGGATCCCTAGCTGGGGGTTTCCGTTTGTTCACCAGTCCTTAGTTCAGAGATAGTCACACCCTGACTGGAGGCTGTCAGAGTGACCACTCGGGGCATGTACTGAAAAAGCAGCGATCAAACCCAAACCCGCCATGCACATAGTATAAGTATACTCCTGGTATATAAATGTACAACAGTAATCCACGATTACCCCGCTTTCTCGGACTGTCTGTGAGAGAACAGCAGTGCAACCACGTTCCGAACAATCACGGGTGGCCGTTCACCGTATTGTATAAAGGGTAATTCTACACGACTGCGGCTGCTGCTGTTCTGTGCTTAGCGTGCTTTCTTCTTGTGCCCTATGCTACTGTACATATTTCGCTCTGCGTGCTCGCTTTCCAGGGCTGCTTGTTTGTACGCTAATGGCGGGCAGCATGGCGGGGTGCTCCTGTTCTGGGCTTGCTATGCTCACCTGCTTCCTGTGCTACACATGGTAGGCTCCAAACTTCTGTGAATGGCTTCGGATATCGTGATGATCACAACAATAATAGCAGAGCAGAACGTTTGTTAACTGTAACACTGGACAGAAGCCTGGGAAATGTTGGATTCTGTCAACAAACGGCGGACAGCAGGTATTGCCAGAAGGTTCTAAATGAGCAGTAGGTGGTCGGAGATGAAAATAGTCCAAACAAAAAACATGTATGAGTTGAAGTACACGATTTGATGAGAAATATTCGGCTTACAGCAGGTTACTATTAATAGAGTTATTTTATAATTTTTTGAAATACGTCAGCTGTGAGTTCGACTGATTAAATAGTTGATACTGAATTTTGCAAGCTGCGTAATACGTCTCGTCTATATTCTATTTTTACCGAATTTTACAAGTATTGTGATAATACCAACGCGCGTTTTCTATATGTAATTCCTTGCCAAAGATATAGGCCAGCGGCTCCCCTGGATGCTGCCCGGGTCAACACGACAATTTCAAATAATCATTCTGCACACTGATACTACATAATAACCTGAACAAGGGATATCGATATGATGTTGGAACATGTTAAAACCTTTTCATTTCAAAAATTTCGATTGTTGTAATAAACCGAACGCGCGTATTCGTTGTGTAGTTCATGTCAAAGATATAGGCCGACAGCTCGCAAATCTTCGCAGGCGTTTCTGAAATAATGGTCCCCGACAAAAGAAACCGCCAATAATAATTTAATCTCGAGATTTTCCAAAAGATCGCGATCTTTTCAGGCCTATCCAATCTCAATCTCCACGACTGACAAAAGGGCACAAAGGACACACACATAGATTGGCAGCCCGTGGTCTAGGCAGCTAGCCTCCAGCTCAGAAGGAAAAAAGGTGTCTGTGTCTTTTGACACGTTTACGGGTTCTTCAATGCGGGCTGCAACGAAGACGCCACTTTCTTTGTTGTGGTGCATCGCCTGCCTAACTACGGCCTCTAGGTCGCGTCATCTTTCGAAAGAAGACAACAAGGACGATTTTGCAGAAGAGACATGCATCCCATGCGAGTTGCTTTTCCGCAAACTAAAGAGCACTGGCAAGGGGAGGAAGACGACCCAACACGTTGCCATTCAACTGCGCGGAGAACCGAAGAGCGGCACAGGCATGGCCTACGATTGGGCAACAGGAGCGCTTAAGCGTACGTGCGACTACCTCAAACGGCTGTTCGGTGAGAAACCTGGTGTGTTGTGCGACAAGGCACTTGTTTTTCGTACGATTTAAGCACTTATGGCATCAGGAAGTTGTGGCAGGTTACCGACGGTTTCACACGTGGAACATTTGTTTTCTTGAGTAGAAACTCCTCTATTGTTGGCGTTCAAGACTCGATTTCACGAAGCAGTAGCAAAATACATTTGGCCGACTTGATCAACATACATGCAACGCGCAAGGCGCCCGTGCAGCCATCGACCGGTTCGGGTCGGTCACAACCAAAACCTTAGCATCCCAGCAGACACTGCTCGCTGAAATGCTCTCCATCGCCACCAATAGAGACAGCGTGCTCAGTGTTTCGAGGAACAAACCTTTCGTAAGGGCTGTTTTTGACGCGGTTCGATTTCGAACGTCAGATTAGTTTTTTGACGATCCAAACACTGAAAGCATCTGCTGTATGCAGTCTGAAAATGCAAATTCCGACCGGAATTGTTTCGATTCTAGAATCCGATGACCCCAGTCGTCAGATTTTGGCCCGAAGCCGTGGCGGCCGCACTCTCACGGTCTTACCTGATCGCCCATAAGGTACTGGTCGCAAATATAAGGATCTTACCTGATCGCCCATAAGGTACTGGTCGCAAATATAAGGATCGCTTGGTATCCATTTCAATGGTTAAACGGTCCTTATTTGTATGCACAGAGTAGTATTTTATTGCAAAGTACCAAAGTATCCTGATTGGGTGCTCCCATAAGGCTTCCATAAGGTTCGGCTAATCAGCAGCACTATACGCGCGGCGAGATCAGTATGCGCGGCACGATTAAGCTGGCATGATGCATGCTGCCGCCATCCTCAGCCGGTGAGCCTGAAACAAGGCGCAGGTACGACACAAACTCAGACGCTTGCAGCAACTCAAAGGCGTAGAGGCGCTGGGCAAGCTGGTGGTGGTGAAGGTACTTCTTCGCAATGTGGGTATATCAGCTCAGCCAGTGGTGCTGGTGGGGATACAATACTTCGGCGTGGCGGGATGAAAACCTATAGTCACCAGGGCCGCTTCCAAACTCCCTGCAAGAAGGCCCGCACGGCAGAGGGGGAGGCTTCTATGTAGCAGGTGCGCGTGTATGTTGTCGTGTTGTGTCAAAGGCTGCTTGTGTGTTCCCTGTCGATACTACGACGTGGGTCCATAGTTAACGGGACCAAATTTTGTTATTAAAAATAGGTAAATATATAGGTTTTTGTGTACACCATAGGTCCTATTAACTATGTACCCCCGTAATAGTAATCTACCCCCTACGAGTGTCGCCTGCTGGTGCAGCAGTTTGATACCTGGTACCTAAAAGAGTAGTGCACCACGACAAAACTACAGCTGTACCGTACGTGCAACTGCTGTCGTATACTCGTACCTACCTGCTGTCAAAGTCGCGCAGGAGTCCCTCCAGCGGATCGCTAAGACTGTATGTGCCGTATGGGCTTCACAAGGGCATCTGTGCTCGTACCGCCTACCAAAACAGCAGCAGTTGCCTAAATTTTTCGCGCCTCCCGTACTGACTTCACGTATATAGTTGTACCAGTGTGCGCAGGAGAGGCACTGCACTGCTGTTATACCAGGTACTGATTGCTGTAAGAGAATGTTGCCTACGAGGGATGCACCTGTTTGGTGCGTCACAACTTGGACGGCTGCCGTGCGCCGGTCGCAATCTGCGCAGCAATCCCTCCAGTAGATGGCTATCGCCTGCACCCCACGAGCTCTCTCTACACATTACCTACTATCACACAAGGCAGCAACCGTGGTCTGCATTGTTTTTCTATGATTGGTATATGCGTTTTTATGAAGAAAGCGCAGAGGAAATAGAGGCAATGGAGTAAGCCCTCCGCCACAAGGTCAGGAGTCAAGACCATGTAGACATGAAAAACGAGTGGGAGTGGCATCGCCTCATTCATACGTACCGAAGGTTAACTTCGTCGGTATACGTGTATTTCACGTCGGGCGCAAGACTTGATCGTCGAGTGCCGTGTTGCCGAGTGAATATACGGCCGCAACGTGGCAAGGATTTTGACTGGGTTTCCCCTCAAGTAAGTTTTCATTGTTCAGCACAACATAAGACATCGTCACTGCTGTTTTGTCGTATTCTTGTTCGTTGCCACCTCTATCAGGATGATCCCGTCATCATGAGCATGATGAGATCTTCTTCTGAGCTATAACAGCATCGGCGGCCCATTTGGTGGGTCAATCTGCTCAAAGACCCAGCAATCTTCGCTGAGGGAAGAGGCGAGGAAGGCTGCACGTCACGACTGGCTGACAGACTGACGGATTCCGGTGGCCTCACAACAAAATATCCAGGCAAGGGAGTATTCTGCGGCTGGCTTGCTAATGTATCAGCGTTCATGCAGTACATATGGTGAGCAGAGTGTATATGCATCTTGTCGCATGCAGGGAGATTTTATGGCCAACTGTTGATCACCACGATCTTGATATTGCTGTCGTAGGGAGTAAGGGGGTGTACAACTACGGGGGGAACCATAGTAATAAGGACCAAATATCGCTAGTAAAAATATCGAAATACAAGGCTTTCCTTCGGAGTGAGTATTCCGTCGTTTCGTGTACATATAACTGCGATTAACTGGCGACATAGCCCAAAGCCAACCAAACTAAATGTATTTGTGTAAGAAACGGTGAAGGATGTAATAATCGCGTTTATTTATGAATGTAATGTGAAACGTAAGATCGGGTGACGCAAGAGTAAGAATGACATTCGTCTAATATTATGAATAACATATTTCATCAGTGTGGGGAGAGAGGGGAGTAGTGCTTGGCATGTGGATGATATACAACATACAGGCTGTTGTTTAAAGGAAGGTTTGGGACAGGAGAGAAAGCAGCAGTGCCGGCAACGACAACGGTTATGGAAATGTTGTATAGTTGCTGGGCGGCCGCGATTTCGATGTAGCCAGCATAGGAGTTTGGATGAGACATGATATATATGTAAATAGTCTTCCAGGACGCTGTAGTAACGAGGCGGGAGGCCCAGAATGTGGATCTGTTCGCTGTTGAACCCGTTGGATATGTGTAGGAAGAAATAATCGTGATTTCGGGAAATGTGGGAAACAATTTGTTTCCTTTCGTTCGTCCTGGATGGCGACAATCTGCTTGGCGTACTGCTTCGGAATTCCGCGAAGCCCTGGAGCAGGCGAAATGGAAGGGAGTCTTTTTGCGCTTGATGACGATGTCTCCGTCTTTGGTGGTGGAGTCCGTCAGGCGGCAGTTGTAGCACTTGCCACGGACCTGGTCGAAGTAAACATATAGGGTGCGCGGGGCGGGAGTGGCGTGCAGGGAATGGCGGGGGGGGGGGGGGGGCAGAGTTCATTATTTGTACTACTCTACAGCGGCACAACAGCAGCACGTAATCGCTTGCTATACGACGGCAGCAGCAGCAGCAGAAGCAGCAAGTACGTAATTTCATTGACGATACAGAAATATGTAGACACACAAGTGTAGTACAGTACGCACACAAATCACGTCCAGCATGATGTACGGCAACAACGCAGCAGCACCACAAAAAAAATCATTGACGATACAGAAATATATACACACGCACAAGTTTAAGTGTAATAGACACACAAATCATGTCCAGCATGATGTACGGCAACAACTCAGCAGCGCCACAAAACGACCAGGAAACACATTTATCCGAGTACATACAAACATTCAGTGAATATTGCGGCAACACTAAAAGCAGAGCAGCAGCAGCAGCAGCAGCAGCAGCAGCAGCAGCAGCAGCAGCAGAAGCAGCAACGGATCGCCACAGCGTTGGCAGCAGCAGCATAGCAACGATATGAAAAGAAGGGAGAAAAAAAGTATGTACCCCGAGGCCGTCCGAAAAGTATTTTTGGTACCTCAATATAGACCCACCTCCGCATGCTGTACGGCAACAACGCAGCAGCAGCATAGCAACAACACGAAATACGAGAAAAAGTAGTACGTACGCAAAATGCAGGAGCAAAACGACCAAAAATTTTTTTTACGTATCAAAAAAACATTTGGGTACAAAAATGGCCAATAAAAACAATAATCCGCGTTGGCAGCAACCGCATACGTAGCAACGATATGAAAATAAGGAAGAAAAAAGTATGTACCCTGGTATGCCGCAATCGCAAAACCTACGGAATTTCATTGACGATACCGAAATATGCACACACAAAAGTGCAGCATGATGTACGGCAACAACGCATCAGCACCACAGCAGCAGCATAGCAACGATATATATGAAAATAATCAAGCCAAAAACGAGAAATTGCAGTACGTACGCAAAATGCAGGAGCAAAACGACAAACATATTTTTTCACGTATCAAAAGGAACCATTTGAGTACAAAAACGACCAAGAAAAACAGTAATCCAAGTACATACGTACGAACATTCAGTGGATATTGCGGCAGCATTAGCAGCAGCAGCAGCAGAAGCAGCCACAGCATTAGCAGCAGCAGAAGCTGCAACGAATCGCCGCAGCGTTGGCAGCGTTGGCAGCGTTGGCAGCGTTGGCAGCAGCAGCAGCAGCAGCAGCAGCAGCATAGCAACGATATGAAAATAAGGAAGAAAAAAAGCATGTACCCTGGTATGCCGCCATCGCAAAACCTACGGAATTGACGATCCGAAAATATGTACGCTTCCAGCATGATGCACGGCAACAACGCAGCAGCACTACAGCAGCAGCGAGTGCACAGGAGAAGCAGGTGCACAGCAGCAGCAGCACTCATGGCGTGGCGCTGACAGCAGCAGCAGCAGCAGCGGCAGCCGAAAACGAGCTAAAAATGAGTACGTGGGGTCACCAAAACATGTAGACACAGAAATCGTGTGCATGCACCGAAAATGCACCACAGTAGCAGCAGCACTCACGTCGTTCGGTGCAGCGGTGACGGCGACAGCTGAATCCTCCGTTCCTTCGTTCACGTCCCGCAAACAGTTGTGCATGTGCGCGTTCGCGTGCACTGTGTGTAAGAGGAGCCGACGCAACGCACGAAGGGGAAAGAACGAGCATGGATGAGTCAAAAAAAAAAAAAAAAACGCTTTGACGTAGGATTGTATGCAAAAAGGCAATTGAAAACCCCCAAAAAACGTACTGGCAACATACAGCATGCACAATAGACGTAAGACACTCACCACTGTCAGCAGTCTCGAGGGAGTACGAGACAATCCCTTCCTTGATCGGGCGAGCACAGAACTCGCAGTCGGTTGCCCTGTCAGGATGATCCCGCCACCACGCACGTGAGATCCTTGCAGGTGGCGAAGGCCACGTTTTTGCCACCAGGCGCGGAGTTCTTGACCAAGTGCCTATCCGTGCACTGGTCGCAAACAACAGCCGGCACCAGGTCGGTCTTTGTCATTGCCGCTCTCTTGCCAGAGGGCGAGGACCACGCGCCTCTCGACGAGGGGGAGGTGAGCTTAGGGGGCGTGGAGAAGGGAGAGGCGGGGGTTGCAGCACCAGCAGGTTCGCCACCGACAGCAGCAGCTTGGCCGCCGACAGCTGCACCTATCTATGCCGTTCGTCTAAGGCGAGACGGCTCTTTTGGGCGCCGTGCGAAGAGCTGTCTATTGGTTGGCAGTTTGCGGAAGAAGAAAGAAGAAAAGGTTGTTTGGCTGTTTGGCGAAGAAGAAAGAAGAAAGGTTGTTTGTGGCATTTCGGCTGTTTCAAAGAAGGAAGAAAGGCTGTTTGGCTGTTCGGCTGTTTCAAAGAAGAAGGGCTGTTTGCGAAGAGCTGTCTATCAGTCGGTCTGTCTGCCAAATAGCTAGCAAGTGACAACGACCTCAAAAATCGTAATTATAGTTGTATCTATATTGGTTTCGTGTGTACCGTAGGTTCTATTTGATATGGTCCCCCGTCATAGATATCATGAATGCTCGCAGTCGTACGACCATAGACCCTCGCATCTTTATTATGCAGGAACGGAGCATAACTTTCAAGGGGGGGGTATGAGAAGCTGTTACGCGGAGCCATGCAGGAATAGTTTGATCGAGTGCTGGATACGGTGCCACTGACTTAATCAGTGTTTTAGTTCCGACATTGAAACCCAATATTTGCTATTGGCTTCAAAGGTTGTGTACTCGCTCGTGTGAAATATTCGTCTTTGTTCTGTTGGGCAACGCGAAGTATCCGAACTGGATTTCCACAATATGGTACTGTGACGTTGGGGGTCAATCCAGTTATCGTCGCACGATGCCAAACGCGCGGGAGGTATTCGATGTCAAACATGCGGGAGGCATTGAGGAATTATGTCGCGATAGAGTCAGCGCTACTTCGCAGTCCTGGAGCTTGATACATACCACTCGAGCAGGGCTGTTCCGCTTCCGATTTGTTCGGGTCGCCAGCCACCCTAGTAAAACAGACCGGCCACCCCTCCAAGTCCAGCACCACTCTAATGACGCTCGTCGTACCGACGAAGCGCTGTACACTTTCCGAATCCATCATTCAAGTGTGCCATGTCGTCGCGGATATGGAAGCGGAAAAATTTTGCCGGTGTCTCGATTTTGAGCAACAAGGCCGGCCACCTTTTGGCGTACTGTTAAAAGATCGAACAAACATCTATCCCGTTTTTCCCAGTTCTGGGTGCTCGATCGAGGCCCTATACCGTTCTGATAATGTATTTACCTCTTTTTAACTCGCATGACACGTGCTGCCCTCATTCCGCGCCCAACGGGTGGTGACGTAGGCATCAGCAGGGAAGCGCTATGGCCCGTTCGAGACAAATATGAGCCCATCAGGACAAGCTGCGCGCTCCCGTGGAAAGTGGATGTCCTTACAGACGCCACGCGTGGCAGAGTGAATTGACGAGGACCTTCAGTTTTAGAAGATAGTATGCGGAACATAAAGCTGTTCGAGACTAGGAGGCGCCAGAGTATTATTGTGTAGTCATCAACGGCATGGGTGTTTTCGCACGTTTGCCCGTACGTCGTACCGACTGGGTATTATATGACAGTGGGGGCATAAAAATAACACCATAATCAGTTAATTGGATCACAAGGTGGGAGGGCACATTAACTGCTGTGTACCAGACGAGCTTTGCCGCGACTTAAAACAGTCAACGGAAAAGAACGCCTTTTGTAAATAAAGTCGGCGGTGCGAGTTGGATGCGCCTGAGACGAAATACATCAGGCGGGCTTCAATTCTGGCCGGTCGCTCAAGCAATAGCAGTGTTTGTCAAGTGCGGGCAATTTGGAGAGTACTACTCAGATCAAACTATATGATGTACGACTCGTGCAGCGTGTACATTGACTCCAAATGTTTCAAGAATGTATCATAGGTTTTAGTCGACCTCATTACCCCTTTGGGAACAAGATGATGATGGTGTTTTCTTGTGTTGCGCATTTTGCCAATCAACGTTTTCACGTGCCTTGACTGTTTCGCATGAATTGCAGGTACACTTGCCCTGCAACTACACCCGACACTTTCGGCCGGTGCACAGCGTCCAAGAGCGGGGTGCGCTTGAGTTATATGTGAACAGCATTTTTTTTTGTTTGTATACTTCGGGGGGCTGTGGGGGCAGTGATTCACGAAGACTGTTTCTGCGCGGTTCAGCCTAATAGGACTCACGGCTGCTACTGTCGAGCGGCAAACCAATACCAATGTCAAAACATGATACCACATTATGGGACAAACAAATTTCTCGATATTGTCAATATGTACCACGTACAAGAGAAGATGCGATTGGCACATCTTTGTGTTTCCACCTTACATAGCCTTCCACCTGCACGTACTCGTTTATATTTCTTCTTTTCACTCGGTCGGGAAAGGTGCTCATTCACGGTGAGTGCTCGTGATGTTGTCATATCAAACATCGACCAATTCAAAATTCGAAGAAGAAAGGGAAGAAAACCTATATATATAGGCAGAGTGAACTAAAAAAGAGAGAGTGCACAGTACCTCTGTAGTGTGCGAGTATAAACGGCCCCCAAATGCTTCATTGTAGGCAAGTCCTACAGCATTAACATAGAGATACATGAGGCAAGGCTGCACATGCGGTATGTAGGCCTCGTGCGCCCGTAAGAAAAAAAAAACGGAAACCAAACAAAAATCCTGCGTCACTCAACTGCACTCGAAACACACCAGTACCACGGCAAGTGCGAGCGCAACTCGGGATAGCTTGAAACTAGACAAGTCCCACGGGCTAGCTCATGATGGCCCGCTTCTGCAAATACCGGCGTTGTGCAAATCGGTATCGTACGGCTCTCGCAATCGGTAATGCAAAAACAAGACTATTACAGGCAGACACTCGTAAAATAATGGGAGCTTGTACACACCGCGTTTGTTTGGTCGCTTCGGTTCCAAATATGTTTTGCCGCTTCGCCCCAAACGAGTTTAATTGCCCATAGGAAGTAACACCATGAAAGTGCGGCCGTCATGTTTTTTCTTTTTAATGTCGAGGTCTCTAACTTCAAGATGTTACCCAGGACAGCAAACAAGAGCAGAATGATCGACGAATTGGATGGTGACACAACAGGATAGCGCCGCAGTTTCGAACCCAACGCACAGCCGGTGGGTGGCGCGTCTCTCTGTGGTCAGAGTATTGTTGACCAGCACGGGCCGGGCGTGGAGACCGAGATAATTGCTTCCGGCGCGTACCTTTCCGTGTATACGTACTCGTGGACTACTACAGCAGCTGACGCAGTGAGTCACATTGTGAAATACAAAGTATCCCAGGCAGGTTGACTCTACGTAGCACACTTGGTGTGTCTTTTCGCCGCCAGACCAGAGGCAGTCAGCGTGGACTCGAACGTTTGGGTCCTGCACGCGGTGCACCGCACTTGGCGCGTCAGTTGGTGGCGTCAGACCACGAAACAACAGTTGGTCTCGGTGTTCGCTCGAATGTCTGCACGAACAATAAACCCGAGTTTTACTCTAGGGAAAAGCGTTTCGATTTGCCAACTGCAAGGCTACAAATGCGATCGGGTAAAAAAACTGAAACTCAAAATCTTAATCGCATAGGAAATAGCTATACTAGGAAGATACCAAGTAGGCACTAATGAGAAGGCCATCATAATTATGAGAATTTGTTTAGCCATTGTTTCTGGAGTTTCAAGCGATATGAGATGCCCACAGATCAAAACCATCCCCTAAATTCTATGGGACAGGAAACCATCCATAGTTTAGGTCTCAGTCTCCAGAGGGGACGAAACTCAGCAAATCCTCTCAGAACTGAGCCCAGTTTTGAGCAGTCTTTTATGCCTCCACGAACTGAGAGTTAGTTGAATTTTAGCTACTTTCACTACAGCAGCAATGATACTGCCCATCTGTCGAGTATATCCATCAGCAATGCCAAAGCATAACTCTTACGGCGAGCTTTACCTACGGGCTACGGCGCGCGTGCAAGATACGGCTTCTCCCTCACATGAAAGCGATAGCAGCAGCAGAATCAGCGGCAACGGCAGCAGCGTTGGCGATTAGACGTCGCAACACCTGCAACAACAGCACCAGCAGCACCAGCGACGGTGATTCGCCGTCGCCGGCGACAATCAACCCGTACTTGGGTACCGAGACTACCCTCGCGGCGACGCGGCGGCCGTTGGCTTTCCATTTTTGGACACAAACAAGGCCAACCAACGCTATACCAAACCAGTTGTTCAAGTAATAAGCAAAAGTAGATGTTCTATTTCCCATACGAAATATTTTTAGAGTCCGAAACCAGAAAAATAATCGGCAGAAATGAGCGTAGTATCTCTAAGTTCACGAGCGATTCATGTTTTGTTCACAACCTACGGAACTAATTATTTATAGTCATGGGCTCTGGCGACGGAAACTAAACGACGCACTTTGTTCAGAGGTAGAGAGGAGAGGAAGACGACCATACTCGCCCCGTGCTCCCTCCTAGCTTCTCGTGATAGGCGCACGAATAGAGCACGGCTCTGCTCGCTGCTTATCGATAGGCCTAGAGGATGGGCCTACTGTTGTGGTTTCTATGGTGGCTTCGCCGTTGCGGTTCCTCTTCATGTCAGCAGCAGGCAGCAGCAACAGCGGCGGTTGGCGAGCTGCGGCATCGTGGACAGCAAGAGGACAAGCAGGGGCGACGCACGCTTTCCTGGTACGTGTGCGAGAGGCGTGAGAAAGAAGCTACGGTCTGGGTATGTTCGGGGTTCTTAGACCTTGAATTCGAGCGCAATTGGGCGTGAGGCTGTCGATTATGATGCACAATGACTCACAAGCCTGCCTCATGCGCCTGCAAGCATCGTTACCTCGATCGCTTGGAGCCGCCAGCCATGATTTTCCCACGAATTGTTTTTGTTGGCCGGTTCGCGTCGGTGGTTGGGTAAGAGTTGCTTGCACAAGCATGAAGGGTAATACGTATAGACACTCGTCTAAACTTTTGGTGTCCTTCCTAAACCCACGAATTCGCGAATCGGCCGTTCACAGGAGGGAAGAATTGATGATATTCGCAACAACATAGACAAGACTCGTACATCACTAAAGATACTTGATCGAGAAGTACCACCGCTGCGCCAGGGCAGAGGGCACAAAGTCTGTACCAGATATCATGATATATCCGCTAAGGGGCCGTGCCCATTGGAATGGAGATAAATACCCGCACAGAGAGTATTTTGCATTAATAGGGAATACTGATGACACGTGAACGGAGGGCGTATGTGCTGTACGAGCACATATCAGGTTTCTTTTTCTCCTCGCAGACATGCCGCACCACTGAAAGGGGATACATACTCGGACGTACCGGCATTTACTTGACGTATACCTGGTATCCTTGATCTCACAGCTGACGTCTTTAATTTTCTAATATATATGAATAACGGCACTTTGCCAGTGCCGTTGGTCGTTGACATGTCCGTCACTAATCATACAGATCGTACGTACACGTCGCGGGACACAACGTACTGACGTATGTACCAACATTCCTTTGCTGGTACAAAGGCGGTCGATGGTGAGGGACGTTGGGCCGGTGCAGGTCTCGTGGCTGGCGCGAATGCGTCGGCCCTCGGCCCGTCCCTCACTATTAATCGAGATAAATATATCATACACGTCGTGAGGCACAATGTACGGCTGTACGTACCAAGGACGCTGGGCAAGTGCACTAAAAGGCGGTCGATGGTGAGGGAAGATATGCCGGTGCAGGTCTCGTGGCCGGCGCCAATGCGTCGGCCTGCCGCCCGTCCCTCACTAACGATACTTATCATACACGTTGCGAGAAACAATGTATTGCTCCATGTTGCTACGACGCTGTACCGGTGCACAAAACGGAGGTCGATGATGAGGAACTATATGCTGGCGTAGGCCTCGTGGCCGGCACCAACGCGTCGGCTCTAGGCCCGTCCCTCACTGACGATACATATAATAAACGTAGCCGTATATAACGAAGGATGTATGTAACACACCGCTGTGTCGGCGCTCTAGAAGGCGGTCGACGGTGAGGGACTATGTGCCGGTGCACGGCTTGGGGCTTGCGCCGATGCGTCGACCCTTGGCCCTGCCCCTCACAAACGATACTTAACATACGCGTTGCGACGCACAACAACGATGCCGTGCCGGTGCACTTTAAGGCGCTCGATAGTGGCGGAGTATGCGCCGGTCTACATCTCGTGATCGGCGCACCGGCTTTCTGGCGAGATTGGACGGAATCCATGCCGGTGCATGCGTCACCACCGTCCCACTAGCGATACATTCGTACCGAACACACAGGCACGTGTCACCCCAAGGAAAGCTCTCGGCCGGTGCACGAGATACGCGGTGCGGTGCGCCAGATAGCGGATGTTGTTGATAGGAACATGTCGGTACATGTCAAAAACCGCGGCTGTAAACGACGCCCGGCGCGTACTAATGGTGTGCCGGCGCACTCCAGCAAGGGGACAATTAAACCCCACCCTTGTCCAGGCCGGTGCATAGATAGTGCTCACCGTCGCTTTTATCTATAATCGGCGGTCGATAGTGGCGGAGTATGCGCTGATCTACGTCTCGTGACCGGCGCACCGCCTTTCAGTCGAGATCGAGCGGAATGCATGCCGGCGCATGCGTCACGCCCGTCCCATCAGCGATACACCCGTACCAAAGACACAGGCGCGTGTCTCCCCGAGGAAAGCTATAGGCCGGTGCACGAGATACACGGTGCGGAGCACGAGATAGCGAACGCTGTTGATAGGAAGATGTCGGCGCATGTCAACAACCGCGTCTATATACAACGGCGACGCGTACTATTGGTGTGCCGGCGCACACCAGCACCGGCACGACCAAGCGCCACCCTTGTCCAGGCCCACCGTGTCGCCTCTATCTAATATCGTTCCCGTCACGCTACCCCGTTCCGCTTCCGGGCCGTGTCGTCGCGTCCGTTGTTACCGTCGTTGCGTTCTGTTCCACGTCCGCGTCGTCCCCTGTTGCCGTCACTGTGTTCTGTTCCGTGTCCGTACTGTCTCATCGAGCCCAAATTTCGCAGAGGCCCGGCGTGAACGACGGCGGAGAGGGGAATTGGGACAATGATGGGTAGCGACGGCGACGAGGAGGCTTTCGGGTCGCTGGTCGACTTTGCAACCTTCAAGCAGAAGATGGCGAATGAAGTCGCCCAGCTCCATGCGGCGCTCCCGAGATCGATAAACGACATCATGGAAGCCTCCCGCCGTCTCGCCCTGGGAGGGGGGGCGGCGCCAGCAGGTTTGGAACGCATCCCGGCAGCTCTGCTGCTGGGCCTCTATGCTGGACCACTCCCTCAGGACCGCCATGCTCGGACCGCCGGCTGGACAGCCGTCCGGGAGCCCCGTCGCTTGGGTCCTCCCGCCGATTCCCAACCTCGCTGGCCAACACGTCGATGGAATCATGGGCGCCCGCGCGGGTCTACGTGGGCACCCCAACCCCGAGCAGAGCAGGCTCGCCGTAGGTCCGGGGCGGTCGTTCTGCCACATCGGTACTCCGGGCGGCGCCCCTCTCGGACAGGCAGGTCCGCTCCGTGGTTACAGGAGGGCGGGCTACGGTAGTGTTTTTTTGGGCCGTACTGGGGCCACCGTGGGCCCAGCGCAACGGCGCGCCATCGATTGTACTCGACCACGTTGCCGGTGACGGGCCGGGTGGGCCTGAGCTCGGCTCGGACGTTTTACGGGGACGGCAGCGCCAGCAACCTGGTTACGCCTAGGGCCAACACGTCAACCAGATTATGACCACTCGCTCGTGGGCCAGCCGCACGACTCGGCTATGGAAGATCATCTGCGTTGGCCGCCTGGCGTCAATGCAGAGGGCGGTCGTGCAGGGGTACGTGGGAGCCACGGTCAACTTTTCGACCGGCGTGCCTGGCATGTTAGAGCGATGGACGTTCTCGACTTTCTGGCCTTCACACCCCACGAGGGGCAGGCATCAACTGCCCACTGGCACGACACTTGAGCATTTGGGGGTACGCGATCGCGTCCCGCGGTCTCCCACAAAATGGCGCAAAACTCCATGTGACGCGGGCTTTGATGGAGGCGCTCGGACGAGCCTTCAGCGCGGGGGATACGATCCTCAACGACCACGTTATGGACTACGTTGCGGTCACCGATCGCCCGCCAAACTAGGCCAGGCTGGCGGCTCTGGTGCCCGAGGACCTTGCGACCTTCGCACTCAACCTGCGCGGTATCCCGGACTGCTGCGGTCACGGTTGGACCTACCCCCCGCCGGCGGAGTCCCTTTCTCGCCATTCTGGGGCCGCACTGGCCCCGCCTTTCCGGCTGCGTCGCCCTCGGCGTCTTTGCCAACGCCGAAGTCCAGCAAGTGCGCCTTTTCTCCACCCCGGCAGCCGGGGCCGGGCGTGGTGAATGCCGGCAGAGGGAGAAGACCGTCAGGTGCCGCTTCGAGGACACTTACGTGTTCTCCGACGTCGGTCCCGCTCGCAAGACGGGCAGCGGCAATAAGCGAAACTACCGGGCAACGAGAGTCAGCGGCCGGTGTTGCGGCTCTCGTCCCACGCCAGTGCACCCCCCCCCCGATGTCCCAGAGAAGTATTATAGCATGACAGTTCGAAGGATATACAAAAAGCGAAGTATCTCTTAGTTCACGTGAGATGCCTGTTTTTTTCACAACCGACGGAATTAAACACTTATAGTCATGGGCTCTGCTGACGGAACCTAAATGGGATAATTTGTTCAGAGGCAGAGAGAAGAGAAGAACGACCATACTGGCCCCGTGCCCTCTCATAGCTTCTCGTGATAGGTGCACGAGTAGAGCACAGCACGGCTCGCTGCCGATTGATAAGCCTAGAAGCTAGGCCTACTGTTGCGGTTTTTTCCCGCCCACCCGCCCCTTTCTTCGTTCGAAAGTGAGTGGAACGGAGCGGTCACATGGTGCTGCGTATTTTGCTTTTAATATGTGCGATTAACTGGTTGAGATTCGGGGCTCTCGCTAGGAGAGTGGGGCATGTCAATGGTTTACTCCCATTGGGGGTCTCGGTCGTCCGAGACTGCGTTTGTTAGAGCCCCGGCTGGGGTGGGGGATCTCCCGGGTGCTGACAGTACGATAGACAACGAGAGTCAGCAGCCGGTGTCGCGGCTCTCGTACCACGCCAGTGGACCCCCCCCGACGTCGCAGACAATGACAATAACATGACATTTCGAAGGATAAACAACAAACGGTTGCATTTGTTCCTGTAACACTTGGTCTGAGATGAATCGCTGGTTGTTGGCCCCTCGAGACACCGAGACCTTAACGGCTGGATGATTTCTTGTCCCGTGATAGACGGGTCTGACTTTCCAGTTTCATATGTCGCTGAAGGCCCCAGAAAGGATGGTTTAACAATCCCACAATACGTTCTTGGTTTAATATCCGAAATCCGTATAAATAAAGTGATAAGTAGGTGCTATCGGGGAATGGACTTTAGGTTTGAAATAATCGAATGGCGCATAATGGTCCACGAAAAACCATGGGCAACCAACGAGACGAGCGAGGGCCGCGGCTTCTGCGGAGAGTCGTAGGCAAACGGAAGTTTTGTTCGCCGGCACCGGATCGGAGGCGATCGCTCTTGGAATGTCTTGGGCAGCAGCGAATCGAGATGCAGCGCTATACGGGTTTAGCGAAGTCGTGACCTGGTCGGTGTTCGTGTGGTTTGACTCTGTGGTAGGAGCCGCCGGCCCTAACGCCGCGGCTGCTTTGATGGTCCTGCATCTGGGGAATGATGTATTTCGCCTCTTATGCAGACGACGACACGGCTTTATTTGTGTCGCTTACTTTCGTTTCATGGCACAAACGACGTCGAGTTGGACAAACTCCGAAAAAGAAATAACAAAATTGAACGAAAAGAGCAATTTATGTCTAAAACGATATGTTGAATACTGTATGTTCGAAGTTAACTTGAAAAAGCCCGCTTCGTGATATTTTTCCGACCAATCAGAGATTTGACTCACACGAAAAGTATATGTATTCGAACCGTGAAAAACGAATCCTCGTTGATACGAGCCCTCAAGAAGACACTCATCAATATGTACATGTGTAAGATGCACCTATGGTATCTAGGCATGTTGCTGTCCGGCGGCCGAGGGTTCTTTCTCGCACTTGCGGCCGTAGAGCAAGCAGGGAGGCAGTGGCTACATTTCGACCCATGCCCGGATCCCGGCCAAGCACCGTGGTGGTGCTCGGGCATTGAACGTCTCTGAGTTGGCTGCAAAAAGCAAGGGACTGCTTCCGCCGCGCCTAGCCGAGTGGGTGACATGGAAAACCCCACATTTTTATTGTACTTTTTGTAAGCAGCCCGGCACCCTCGAACACTCCCTTTGCTGTACATACGTTTTCAACCTCAACAGAAGAAGTAGCAGCAGCAGCAACAGCAGCGCACATCTATCGGCTGTCGTACCTGTTGCACCAAGCCTTTTGACGGGGGGTGTACACTTAACACCGAGCACATTCGCGACCACAATAGTCCGTCTACCTGGGAGAATTTCTGGTACCTGGTACCACGTATTGGTGTTATACCTATTAATAGGTATTGGTAGCTGTCCAGTCGCACGCTCTCAGGAGTAGGTCCATACTGCCTGTCGTCTCACAGCACTGCCTCGGCGCTTGGCACCGGGCATGGCCCACACTGCCGGACTGCCTGGTTGGATATTTATACTATTTGTACTAAAAAATCCCGTATGATACGACGAGCTGTGTGCAATTTCAACAACGAAGAATTTGGTACTCTGAATTTTCTGTGTTGAAATATGAAGAACCCGCTTGTCGAGTTCAAGTTTTTGTCAACCTCAGCAGCAGCAGCAGCAAGCAGATACAGCAGCGGCAGTAAACGCCTGTCGAGCGTCATATATGTTTCACCTATTATAGCCCTTTGACGTACAACACGCACATCACACCGAGCACGTATGTGACCGCAAAACTGGCTCCCCCGCGCCGTTTACCTGGCACACTCTGGACAATGGACACAACAATAGTCTTTTGCTTCGACAATATACGAGGAGGGGAATCTATCGATGTACATTATCTGTGACGGTAGATTGTGGAAGGTATCTATCGATAGGTATTGTCGGCGACAATGGACTGGTGATATTGTCGATCGATAGATATTGCCTAACACAATAGATGATGAACTTCGTCCATTTTCATTGGCCACTGCAGGCCACAGTAGAATATGCGAGGTGTCGATCGATGGCCATTGCCGGCCATGATAGATTGTGCGAGATGTCTATCGATAGCCATTGGTGACGACATCAGATTGTGCGAGAGGTATATCGATGGCCATTGCGGGCCACAATAGATTGTGCGAGAGGTCTATCGACGGCCATTGTCGACCACAATAGATTGTGCGATAGGTCTATCGATGGCCGTTGCCGGCCACAATAGATTGTATGAGATGTCTATCGATGGCCATTGCCGGCCATATAGATTGTAGAAACCATCCATCGACAGCCATCTCGAGGATATTTTGCACTCATCCCACGATATACGAGGTATTTCTGTATGTATGTGGTAATTTGAACCGACGTCATCATGCTGTGGACACCATACGCTCTCACACTCTTTTGAAGAATACATTATATACAGATGTCGCCAGTAATAGAAACTCGCGCACCAAGATATTGGTAACTGTCATCAACTTGTGTGCGCTCTTAGTTTCGGAAATTGACTCGATTTAATACCGTTGCTATGTCCTACAAGTCTATCAACTCCACTTTGAATAAAACGTGGATCATTAAACTCAAACCACCTTACGCTGAAAAATCTATTCTTTCCGTTTCTCATCTCGACTTTGTTTGTCCCATACTGAAACCAACTGAGAAAGAGTTATTTTTTCGGATGCTGGTCATCGATGATTGAGATTATTTTTTTGTTCGGAAATAAGTTCGATTTGTTACCCTTACATTGTCCTCGACTAACTGCACTTTCAAAATTATCTGGACACTAAAAATAAAACCACATTGACAAGAAAACTATCAGCTTTCCGTTTCTCACTCGAGATTTTTGTCCCGTACTGAAATGAAGTAAGTCAGATTCATATTTTTCGGAGTCAGGCCAACAAACTATTGTGGGTGGCGATGGCTATTGTTGGACACAATCGCGTACCTATTGTTGGCGGCAATAGGAGCTTCGGCGGTCGTCAAGAAAGGCCATCGACATACATCATTCAACGGTATACAATAGGTTTAGGTAATAGTCTACCTGGTATTACGAAAACACGCCCGACAGTCTATTGTGGGTGACGATGGCTATTGATGGATACAATTGCGTGTATACTGTTGGCGGCAATAGCCATCGATAGACAAACGTTTTGGTCTATGGTTCGAACAATATATATCACGGTTGCTTCCCCAACATCTATTGTTCAGGACAATGGCCATCTATGGACAACCTTGTGACTCCATTGTTAGGGCAAAGGCATATTGTCTCCATTGCCGAAAAAGTATTGTTCCCTGACAATATCTATCGATAGACCGCGTTGCCAGTCCATTGTGGTTAGCAGTGTCTATCGATAGAGAGTGTTGCCAGTCTTTTGTTCCACAATGTCTATCGTTAGCCAGCGTTGCCAGTCTATTGTCGTTAACAATATCCATTGACACACGCTTTTTCAGGGCTACTGTAGCGGCAATGTTCTATTTCCTTTCTATTGTCCAGGGTATATGCACATCTTACCTCATCTATCCTATCGGTACAGTGTGTAACCGATTTGGAATCACTATTAAGAACACAGAGTACTAACCACAACAACACAGCCGACAAGGCAACACACTTAACCCCCATGATGCCCACTGCCTTGTTGAGACACACAACGTTGCAGCCCTCCTTCACGCTATGCCATGCACCGACATCGCTGATCATCACGATACACCGTACGCTCATCCCATACTGGTGGTGATCACAAGATGAAAATATGACATTGCTGCGGAACAAAATATTGCGTTGCTTTTTTAATCAGAGTAGGTGTGGAAATAGGCTGGTGATGGTGTCCATCGATAGAAATTGTCCACCACAATCGATTCTCAACGGTGTTCATCGACAGCAATTGCCGGCCACAATCGATTAGAAACGTATATATTGATAGCCATTGCTGGTCACAACAGATTCAGAAACATATCTATCGATAGCCATTACCAGTCACAATAGATCAAGCAATGCATCTATCGATAGCCATTGCCGGCCACAATCGATCAAGAAATGTGTTCATCGATAGCCACTGTGGACCGCAGTAGATTCTGCAAGCTATCCGTCGATAGCCATTGTCGGTGACAATAGCTTCCAACCCAGGTACTTCAGCACACTCCTGCCTGAACAATATTATGGGGACGCAACCTATCGATAGGCATTACCGACGACAATGGATCGAAGAACGTGCCGATCGATAGCCTTTGCCGACGACAATAGACCCGTCCATTGCACCAAATTATATTGCTATTGCAGGGGCCATTGTCTATTGACCAGGGTCAGGACCTGGGGGAAATTGATAGAAGGTATCTAGTGCATGTATACATAGGCATGAGTCGCACGCTCTCAGCAGCAGGTAATTGAACCGGGCAAGACCTACAGAGCCAAGCTCATTCTGCCACCCGTCTGCCTCTACTCCCCCTGGCTCAGGGGGGATCTGGCATAGTGGTAATAGTAGTGGTAGTAGTAGTAGTAGTGGTAGTAGTAGGTGCAGTAATTTAGTAGTGGTTGTTGTTGTTGTAGCATGTGATGGTACAGTAGTAGTAGCAGTTGTAGTAATAGTAGGAGGAGTAGTTGTAGCAGCAACAGCAGTAGTAGTAGTAGCAGGAGTATAGTACAGTTGCAGCAGTAGTAGTAGCAGTAGTAGCAGTAATAGTAGTATAGTATTAATAGTATCATTGGAAATAGGTAGTAATGTGCTGCCGTTGCCACGAGTCTGCTGCTGCTGTAGCCATAAGTATATTCTGCTTTTTTTGGCAGCCATGAATTCAAACGTAGAGATAAACATTTCAGGATAAGTTCAAATAGAGTTTCATGATGCCCTCAATCGTGTGTAGACCTGTTGCTGCCTATTGATGTTAATAGTGATGCTCCTGCAGCGCTTTACTGCTGTTGCGACGAATCGGCTGCGTGTGCTGTTGCCGTGAGTACTTGCTCGACGGTCATTATAGTTTTTTCATGACAAATATTTGCAGCTAACTTTTTCAACGTTCCCCAACCGTACCTATACCTGTGCAGCAATAAATAAATAGAAGCTGCTTCTTACTATTAATAATGGTGATGTTTTTTGTTATTTAACCTTTTTGTATTATTGTTGACGCTGTTTTTGACACGCAGGCATGTAGTTCTGAAGTAGTTAGTATAGTATATAGTAGTTGTAGTTGTAGCGTTAATATTAATAGTAGCCCATGGTACCAAGTGCATGTTGCTTCCATAAATTCCTGTCCAATAGCAATGCAGCTACCTGTACCGTAAGTATTAGCATGAGCCGTAGTGGGTGTAGTGTCCGCTATTGCTGTTGTTGCCGTCTGCATGCTGTTCTTCTATATGGCCATTTGCAGTAGTAGATGTCCTCAACCGTATACAATACGTAGGCTGTAAATTTACACGTATGTTTAGTCGTGGTAGTAGGTACTACTGTAGTGTAGTATTCATTCATGCTGCGTCTACCTGTACTGCCTCAACGTGTTACTGACAGTGGTGTATAGGTTAACAGCATAATAGGCATGCCCCAACCCATGGTACCGCGTGGTTGCTTGACTGCTCCGTTTACCATGGAGTTGTGTGTATTGTATAAGCGATTGGTCATGCTTTAGCAGTAGTACTTAGTAGTGTAGTTGGTAGTTAGTAGTCGTAGTAGTAGTGTACCAGGTAGTATTTTGTAGGGTGCATGTTGCTTCTACCTGTATCACATCTGCATAGGAGTGGTGGTGATGTATAGCAACGGTATATTAGTCAACCCATAGTACCTCGCGGATGTAATGTAGTAATTACCACAGAAAGGGTACTACTCAGTTATTGCTGACACTGACTACTACTCTTTCCTTCGACCAGCATGCTAGCCTATGTCTCACGTTTTCGCCAAGAACGGCTATAGGTGTTTCTTGTGACTCCCTTTTCGCCTTGCGACGCCCCCGAGATTTCACGTTACCTACATCCCGAAGGGGAACCTTGTATATTCTATTACATCCTCCCAACCCCCCGCCCACCAACTGACAGTACGTTTTTCGGCGCTGACGAGAAATGGGTAACAATAAAGTATTTTCGGTGGTGTGTCGGCGTTGTTGGTGATGGGACCATCTAGTCCGCGCACCAACGGACATACCCAGAAGCCCACTCACCCACCAAACCACCCACTCATAACTACCCAGCCATAGTACAAGGTGTTTGCGCTTTCCCGCATCACCTAACAATGAAAGCGAATCTAAGACCAAAATTGCTGGAACGCAGTAAAATATAGAAACGCAAATTAACGCGGTAGCTTGGTTCAGGTTTTACCCAGAGGTTAACCACTTCTAGTAATCTGTCATGCTCCTCACTCCCACACTTGTAGTAGTAATAGTAGTAGTAGTAGTACTAGTGGTAGTAATGTGGAGCTCTGAACCCGGATCGGGCGGAGTGAGTGAGGGTTTCAGTATCCGTAGTATTGCGGTCGGGCGCAGGGGGGTGGGTGCGTGTAGAAATTCCACAGAAGATGTCACCACAGCGTTAGGATATTCAGTGTCACTCGGTGTGTCAGTGGATTGACTTTCGTTGTCTTGGCGGCGCGCGTCACGAAAGTGGCACCGATTTCGACACGGACAGGGTCTACGGACGCCTCTATTTTGCGTCTATATAGTCGTTTTTACGGGGCATGGCCTACATGATGCCTGCGGCATCTTCGCCTGATTTGTGTGCAATCCTCTTACATGCGTGACCAGGTGAAAAAAGCTGTCGGCTACACATGACGGGGGCCAATCTTCACGACCGTAGGCGCACCATGACATTTGAACCAGCACTGGCTGTAGGACACACACAGTGCTCCTGCGACACGATCGAAAGGTGAATTTTGCCAACATGGCGCGTCCCCAAAGAAGGCACAAGCAGACTAGAGAGGTGCGTTCTTTACAATGATAATTTACACGATACGTACACAAGATATGTTCGGGAGCAACATATGCTGACAAATAGGGGCTCTTTTACAGATATGTATGTCCCTATCCTGCTGTATTACATCATCAGCATTGCTCTCGATTTGTTGCTTACAACATTTTCTTCTATACCGGGGTGGGACACTGTCGAGATCAAAACCCTTAAATCGACAATATAAAAACAGGATGATAGTGTTTTTAGGCTTCTGATTACTATGCCCCCCCCGTCAGGTCCCGCGTACACTGTGTTCCGAAGGTCGACTTTTGGACGAGACACACCTCTTCATGGCACTTCTGCTGTAGTAGCCTGGCAATTGTTGGGAACCGTACCACACCTGTCGAGCCTGATAGCACCAAGGCCAATACCACGATTACGCGAAGAACCTCAGCCTGAATATGGACTAGACATCAACCGGCATCTGGATGATAGTCGCTGCGCGCCATATCGTGACCATAGCGAACCGGCATGTCCGACGTAGAGAGCTTCCATCCTTCGCCCCTCCCTGCATTTTAGGCGTCTTTGAGTGACGCGGTGACGTTGATCGCAAGCCGCAAAGATATAGCCATGCATGTCGTACGGACTAAATGCATCGCCATGTCATCGGGAGTGTCGGTCAGTGCGGCCGCCGTTGTCCACTTTTTTGTGCTATTGGCACGACGCGGCGGATAGTCTCAAAGTCAACTATACAGGGTGATCTTCATTACCACGTCCCTGCCGCGGTGTACGCCGGTACACAGCTTCACGACGATTTACAAGCATCTCGAACCACGACCAAATCCAAAACCACCGACAAAATTCCTCGATATTTTGCCTCAATTGGATACTACATCCCGCCATACGCCTAGCACGTTGTGTGCCCGTGCTAGCACCATGATGGCTGTTTAACTCGGACCCCCTCCTCATCATACGTGCACACCAGATATATATTCCTTATTCAACTTAATGTCGTGTCTCTGCTGGGTCGTAATTTTGTGACCAAAGAGCTCGTATATCCTTAGATGAACACTCGGAACGGACACTGAGTGTGCTGGATGTCGACGTGTAGAATACCGAACACACGCATCTGGTACACCCACAGTAGTGTTGGTGCTAAATCGTCATCCTAGAGAGTTGCTGGCACAGGCGATGCGCTCACAAAGGTCACGTACACGCTGAATCCAGTCGGAGATACCATCGATCACTATCACGAAGGTCAGATTATGTAATTACGGCTTTGCGGCTCATCGCCAACGCCGCCGACACACTCCATGAAGTTGCTTATTCGGGGAGAGGGATAATGTAGAAGCCCTTCTACCTGGTCATATCGGTTCGAGTTAAAACTCTGTTATCCTGGTCATACCGGTTCGTGATAGCCACAGTCTGATGAGCAGCGACGGTATAACATGTCAGTGAATACGTGGAAATACTATCAGAAACTTTCAAGAGGACACCCCAGCCACTGCGAATATCATGGCCATCACAATGAGCCATGATAACATATAGGAAGTCGGGATATATATCCTGAAAATAGATGCGCAAGCCGCTATTCTGGAGTTGGTGTGGCGTAAATTTGTTTTCTACTCTAGAATGTCAGACTGAGCCACCCGTCTACTTTCTTACTTACGGTGACCTGTGCTATTTGCGGCACAGACTGAGTTTGCGGTGTAGGCTGTCTGGGGGTTTGTGTTAATAGGTAAAGTCACCTGGTTGACAGTCTCGTCATCTGGTGTGGACGACTGCCGGCCTTGAAGTTGCCAGACAAAGGACCAACCGCGTTTTAGACTAGTACACTTGCGCGCAGAAATAGGAGAAGGCCAAGTTGAAAAGTTGGCGAAAGTGTACCTTGGACTTGTGAGCCACTTGTAGGTACGGTGGACCGTTGGCCAATCACAGAAGGAACAAGGAGATATTTTTCAGGAGTTGGCGGTGTACCTATAAATGTCTCAAAAGACGTGCGCACACCTATTGGTGAATATTCCCCAAAACCAAAAGGACATGCCGCGCAAGGTATTAAGCTAGGGGGGGTGCCGTATAGTCAAGTGAACACTAAGATCCAACGATAAAGTTTCATATTTCATCCTGCGGTCACAACGCTCCGCCTGTATCTCTATTCCGACATCTGGAGTTGTGGTGTGTCGTTTACCGTTGTCAGGAGCGCTCTCGTGAACGTTTAGAACACAATTATCTCCGTGAGGAGCAGGCAACCAACAAAGAGCATGTGAAGACTGTGTCATCTTGAACACATATTCAACACTTGTTTAATTCAGGTCAATACCGAGCCAACGCAATTCCTTAATTAACTTTGAGCCTGAATAAATGATGGCGCTCCTCCGAAAGCGCCGCAACATACATTCGTACTATTATAACAGGAGATTTCCCTTCATCTTCCGACCGCCCTTTTATTTTTTTCTTGATTCTCCCCGGTTTCCAAGCAAGCAGCAAAAACGTAGAGGAGTAGTCGCACAAGCAGGACATACAACAGTAGATCAGTAGCGACCCACCCGAACGCACCACCTACACGCGCCGAGCGTCGGTTAAAGACGGAAGGAAGGGAGGTCGCCTGTGGGGCGGGGATAGACTCAAAGTCTGGTGACGGTGGTTCAGAGTGGTGGCTGGTGTTGATGGTGGTCCCGGTGTTATCACCTCGTTTCCCCTTTTCTTACAAGACGCAGCTTTCTTTCTTCCGATTTTCCAAGACATTCTGTCAAGCAAAATAAGCGGACCAGGACAACAACAGCCGATCACTTTGAGCAGTAGTTTCCCACCTATACGCACACAGGGTTGGCGGATCCAGGAAGGATGGGCGGTCGACTGAGGAACGGGACTAGACTCAGAGCGTGGCTCTAGTGGTGGCAGTCGGTAGTGTTGGTGGTGGTCGTCGTGATGGCGGTCGCCGTGATTGTGGTCGTGGTGGTCGAGTTGTTGGTGAGAAGGTCGCTGTAGTCGCCATACCTGTTGATCCACGAAAACATACTCGTGACATACCTGGGATGCCGGCGAAGCAATGAATTTCACCTTGATATTTTTCCATCCGATCAGGTGCAGCTGTATCAGTCGCAACCCAAAGACGAGGAAGCCCAGCCGATTTGACAAGTAAATGGCCTCGGGAAGCTAACACGCCCGTGAATCGCACCTGTCGAGACGAGACGGAACATATCAAATCAAAACCATCGACTAAAAACATGCTGTCCTCCAAAACGTTTGCTATGGCATCGGGGTCACCCTACCAAGGAACGGGCGAACTAAGGCATACTCGCAAGCGACAAGCTGACCAGGACGCGAGTCGAGCTGCATCAGGAAGACTGTCCATTCATCTAGTGTAGTGTGTTATGTATAAAACTATGTATGTGCCCCGTTTGTATTTCACGTATGAGTGTGAAAATGACGCGGCCGTAAGCAATATCCTGGCATATTATTTATAGTATTAGAATTGTATTCCAGTGGTATTATAGGCCTGACCAAACCAAAGCGCCTTTCAGCCCACCTCCATCAACCCCCGACGGCATTCCTGAAATGCTAACCATATTTACAGTGACATCTTCCCTGACAGTTGTTAATCTTGTCAGTCCACGTTTTTGCCCATACCCGTGCCCACCTTTCATTTACCTGCCTTTCAGAGTAACAATCAAACTCTCGGAAACGAATAAGCATGGTCTTCCGCTGAACCGCAGATGCTCGTACAACTATCCACCTGGAATCGACAACGTGCGAGACGCCGCGGCCAAAGATGCCTGCAAGTTTGCGAATGACACTCGAATTCAGAACCTCAGTGACTTGTGGCAATGCATGCAAGAAGCCAATTGCCTAACGGCCGACGACCGGCTTCAGATGGCGGTGTTCAGGGACCCGCGACCAGTAGCGGTGAGCGCATACTACCACCTGATGATCTACCAGAAACGCCAGAAGGGAACTATGGAAGCCTTCGCCGCCGAAGAACTTCCACTGATGTGCCAGTGGGTGGCCCTCCGCTACATTTTGTTCTCTGGTCTGCTCGGCCACCAGTCTGAACAGTTTTGGTACGAAGATGCACTTGCCGACCCTTTGGCGTGGCACTACCGCTGGTTTGACTTCGCAGGCCTGCAACTTCCAGCGTCTGAAGTAAACGTCACCGCAGCTGCAGCGGCCCAAAACGACTTCAGTTTCGAGTACAAGCATATTGACAAACACCCGGGCCAGGAAAACCAAGGTAAAAGTGCGGTTGTTCGGAATTTTGCGGACCAAGTGAGCCCTGAAATGCTCGAGGCTGCCAATGATGTGATGCGTCAGTGGATGCCTCCTGTGCTCCTGATGAAGCTTGATGTTTGAGTCATCTTACTGTCTAAGGGGTGCCAACTTTCCTCACGTGCCGCATGTGCCCTCAGTTCTTCAGCTGAAATCCGACACCCATAAACCACCGTAAGCGCAGCCCGGTGGACAATCCCATTGGCTAGGCATTTCGTGAGTAGAAATGTATGCATACCTCTGCGCTTGAGGTGGATAAATTGTCGTTTCTTGGTTCACACGTCCCGTGTACCCTAACGCGTCGAGCCTATTCGAACCCCCGCTACAGTGGCATGGCTCGTAGCGTAGCGCAAGCAACGATGCACAACGTGGCAGGCGGACGTCGTGCCGAGGGACGGCGGGTATTCAGAACTACTCGCATTTCCGAGCGCCTCTCGAACAGTAACATGGACTCCCTTCACGGCCAAACCCCCGTTCTCTCGCGCCTCGAGCGAGGTCTACAACAACTTTTGTTTAAAACGTGTTGCACAAGAATATCAGGATAAATGGGTAAGAAGCTTGATGGGAAGGGTCAGGGTTGATTGAGAGGGAATTTTTGTTCTTGCACTGTTACTTGACACCGAGTAAGAAACAGGGTGGGGCGTTTCGGTATATGGTGCTGTATTGTAGTAAATTAACAACATAATGGAGCTGTGGTTCTACGTTGCGGTTGGTGTTGCAGAGGTCGGCAATGGACAGGAAGCGTTCATACCCGTGCTTCTGCACGACTGGCCGACGGGCGTACCACGACGGTTGGGAGGCTTCGTTGCGTAAACGTGGATGCGGGTGATAGCACACCACGACCTTTCGATTGATACTGGTGGAAAATGAAAATATGGGGGTACGTCGGCGACAGCTGGCATATTCTGTCGCGTTTGGAACAATGCCACAGCAGAGGGGGGGGGGGTCTTTGTACCAAGAGCTAGCGACTGAGAGGGCTCCTCCCTCGAGATACAGCCCGAATAAGTTCCAATCCTAGTTGCGACTACGAATATGTATGTTGTCCTCGTGACCCCCGGTCACGATATTGGTGATGGCAACGCACCTGACAGGGTTGATCGAAGTCAGTGGTTGGTTTAAGTATTAACCTCCTCACCCGCTGCCGTTATGATGCGGCGTTGACAACTTTCGAGGTTGTCGAAGTGGTTATCATCAACTGTTTGGGTTACTTATGTTGATTGCTAGTGTCTGATACGGTGAATGAAGACACGCCTACAACTACACGAGTAGCATGTGGGCCCTGCAGACTCAGTCGGCGTCGCTGCCGCATCTGAGACCCAATGCTGGACAGCCTGGTGTGGAGACCGTCGCGGCTCCCACTCGGGCAAAAATTGAGGAGCGGCTGAAGCTCGCACATGTTGGTTCTGGTGGGAGCCTTCCTTGTAGGCTTTGCAGACTTTGTTCATGAGTGGCCAATGTTACAAGGCAAATAGTAGTGACTGACGATCGAGACGGGATGTGACTGTTTTGACTTGTCAGGCGGGAAAAAATGTGAAGATGGAACGGGACAGTTAAAAGATTATATTACCAGTTGGCGAGGTGGAACGGGACCGCACAGTGGGCGCCCAATTTCTTAACGGGGCGGGAATTGTTTTTCAAAACGACAGATTTCCACGGCGAGAGGGGACGGTGAAAACAGTATGTTACCACGGCACGGGACGGTACACTGCAATGTTAAATTTTTGACGATGGGACCGGACGGAAAGTACTTGTCGTAATGGTGGTTGTGGTGGTTGGGGTGGCTGGTGATTTGGCGCGACCGCAGCGGCGTTGGTGCTCCTGGTGCTGGTGCTGGTTGGTCCGCCGCGCCTCCCTCGTGAGATACCCATTCATGGCGCCTGTGCCGGACACGTCAGTACTATGTGGTGGTGGCGTTGCTCTCTCGAGGTATTTTGTGTGGGCTGTGTGGTCTGTGATTGTTTGCGTGCGTGCGGAGTTGGTGGTGGGTGTTATCATTGAAAATTTGAAGATGCATGCAAATTCGTGTTGAGTTGATCGTTGGTCAATTTTAGATTTTAAACATCTTGTTTCGTTGGCGATTTCGTTGATTCGTAGTTTCAGTTTTCTTCTGAACGTCAGCATGTCAACTGTAGAAAATAATGAGCCAATGAAATTCCAACAAAAAATACAGCAAAGGTCAAAATTTCGAGTTTTCTTTAAGAAATTGGACGAGAAGATATAACGGGCAGGTTTCAATGTTGGACGGGAGGGGGCAATCTTTGCAGGCGGGACGAGAAGAAAACGACTCAGGTTAGATGGTAGGACAGGATGGCTCTGTACAATGGGAGTAACTTCATCGAAAGGATTGGACGGTAAAGCACAACGAAGCAGAATTAGCATGCTTGACCGCACGGTCAGTGACGACAGTGAAATAATTTGTTCACAGGACGCAACGATTCACCGACATGTTTATTGCTTCGTTCCGTCTCGCCGTTACCGTCCTTTCCGTCCCGCCAATACCCCGTGATAAGCCGAGCTTTGTTTTTTATCAGGATGTCACTGAGCCCAGCAAACTGAGTACATATCGGTATGGGAGGGTATATAAGCTGAATGATTGATTACAATATGTATAACGTAGTGTGCGTAAGGGGTTGCTTTGCACGCAGGTCCCAGCGACATTGTTTTGAGGTTGGCACGGATGCACATACTATGAGTTTATCGTGATGGTGACTACGATAATGATCGTTTCGCCATATGCTTCGGAATGCCGCGGGGTTACTGTCTGCCGCAAGACGTGCCATCGAGTATACCACCGTTGTGCCACGGTTGTGCCCACGACAAGGTCGACGATATTGTTCACGTCAAACCCGAAGGCAAGACCTACAAGGTAATATTCCTAACAAACCCGACGGTAAGACCCACCGTAAGACCCAAGACAAGAGCCACGACAAGGCCCGACGCAAGTACCGCGGCAAATACCGCAGAAAGACCCGTAATCAGTTGCCTCGGAAACACCCGGGGCACGTACCGTGAAAAGACCTGGAGCAGGTAAGAACCGTCAACAATCCGCGGAAAACCCTTGTCATTTACCACGGCAGGCGCGGCGGCCATGTCCTTGGAAAGAACCGTTGAACGATCCGTGGGGAAACGTGCAGAACAACCAGCGGGAAGCTCCACGAAACGACCCGCGGAAAGGCCAGCAGAAACGTCCACGGCACGTCCCGCGGTAGGTCCCGCGGCAACTACCGCGGCAAGCCCAGAGGCAGGACCCCACTTTGCACCCTGTTCCAATTTGGTATTGTGACCTTGAAGTAGTCCCACCCCTTTTAACATCCTGCTCCCACACATAAAGTACAGGCATATATTCGGTCATCGTCAGGTCGCTTCGCTGGTGCATCCGCGAGTGTTTCCGCTGTTGTTTTTTCCGCGGGTATTTCCGCTGGTGTCTACGCGGGTCTTGACGTGGTGTCTCCCGCGGGTCTTTCCGCGGTACGTGCTGCAGGGTCTCTTGCACTTGCTGTCACAGTACTTGCTGCGGATGTTGCCACGGTACTTACTTCGGGTCTTACCGCGGTCCTTACCGAGGCGTGCCGTGGTCAACCGATGACCTTAACGGCACATGTCGCCGACCTTGCCACAGCACTCGTTCTGCGACATGCCGTTTCAAACATCGTGGAGTGCCTCCGCATGCCATGGCATTGTCCACGGCGTTCCGCAAAAAGTCACGACAGTGCCCGTGGAATGCTGCGAAAAATACAAGTAATGTACATCTTCGAGTTTGGCTGACCCACTCCGCCCCCTGAAAGTCTCGTTGAGTAAACATTCCACGGGTGAGGCCATCCTTGACTCGAACGAACGGTCTGTTGGCTGAATGGGGCACGGGTTGGGGCGTGGCCCGCGGCCGCGTCTGTGGAATGTGGCAAAAACGTACTGGTAGAACGTTAATGTTCCAATCAATCGTATTAATAGAACTCTGTACTGTTGGTATGTGTATTGTGTACAGTAGTGTCAGTGTGGTTCACCGTTCCATCCTGCTGCGGTTGGAACTGAATACTCGAAGAACAATAGGTACTCTCGTACTGCTTGCTGCTGCATCATAATTTCCATGCACAGAAACACGCTGTCTTTCATCCTTTGTCGCTCACTCTACATGTTTGTCGAGCGGCACAACTCGTATCGCTCCATTGTGGTTTTTGTTTTATCGTTACGTTTCGTATGATACCATGGAGCATGGACCTGGATTCGAGGCCAGGACTGTGGAGGACAATGGTTAGTTGTGCTTCACATCGCAGATATGAAAAACCACCGGCTGGCCCACTCCGCTTCCTGGCGATTCCATCAAATAAACAGTTGAAGTAGGGTGAGAGGCGGGGTTTTGCAGCTAGGCGGAGCGCGGGTCGGGGTGCACGGGTAGATGCCGCAGCCCGAACCTGACTCGCTTGCCGCCGCCTCGTCCGTGAAGTGCTCTGGCTACAACTGATATATTTACATATGTATATATATGATTTTATCATGTTGACCCGTGTTCGTGTGATTCATGTCAGACGTACCTGCACGAAATCTAAGAGGCCCTACGCGGGTCCCGCACGAAACAACGAAGCGATGCCATAGAGAACTGAGCCAACTAAATAGGTCAGATGAAGTTTCGAACTCATGAGTGTTTAGCGACAAGATTATTCCAGTAAGGCCGTTTCCTACGCGGTTCGATTTTTGAGTTTCAGATTTTCACCCGATGGCATTTTCGGATATGAACTTGGCAAATCGAAAGAGTCTTTCTATGCGGAAAAATCAGATTTATTGTACGTGTAGAGATTCGAGCAAACGTCGAGACCAACTGCTGTTATTGTGCAGGTTTGGCGCCGCGAAAAGACGCGCTGGGTGCGCTGCCCTGCGCGTAGGACCCGAGCGTCGGAGCCCACGCTGACTGCTTCTGGTCTGGTGACGAAGAGACGTGGCGAGAGCGCTAGAGTCAACCTGTCTTGGTATTTTGTGCTTCATTTTGTGACTTGACTGCTGCTGCTGCTGCTGTACATCAGTGTAGTCTACGAGTACGTATCCACGGAGCGGCGCCTGCCGAGTGCGCTTCTCTTGGTCTCTAGGGCCGAGCCCGCGCCAGCCGACTTTAGTCTGGCCTAGGAGGGACGCGCCGTCCGCGCGTCGTGCGCGAAGCAACGTCGCTATACAACTGTATCACCATCCAACTCATCGATCGTTCTGCTGCTGTTTACTGTCGTGGATAACATCTTGAATTTAGAGAGCATGCCATTTTTCGATTTCAAAATCTGATGACCCAGGTCGTCGGTTTTGGCCCAAAATCCGACGACTTGGGTCATCGGATTCTCAGATCGAAAAAATTCCGGTCGGATTTTGCATAGTTGGACCGCATAAACAGGGTCATTCATTATTGAGATCGAAAAATACAAATCTGAGGCTCGAAATCGAACTGCATAGAAAACGGCCTAACGGTTGACCAGGCAGAGCCAACTTTTAGATGTAAGATGAAATATCGAATTGATGGTTGATCGGTGGCAGTTTTTCACTTTTCTGCAGAGCTTGGATCAAGTAGGAATTTTGGGGATGGGATGACCAACTACCGACGGCATCACACGATAAATAAGCGTTGAAATGCAGGGATTTGGGCATGTAACGAGACTGTCTTGAACGAGCTCAGTAACTAACGTCACAGGGAACATTCGCTCTATACTGTGCGTCTAGTCTCGTAAAGTCGCCCTTCGGAGCGATTCGGAGTCACACAATTCACGTTTGAGTGGAAAATGTCTCTGTCAACTTTCGAAATATTTCTGTAGCGCGGAGAAAACGAGAAACAAACACAAAAAAAAACGAGAAACGCGCCGCCGAGTCTTATATCGCCCCATAAAAAATAGACCAGCTGAGATTTTTCAACCCGCGCGTCTCACGTTGGACTCACGATGAAAAAAAAACAAATGGCAGGACTCAAGCTTCGACTGTGCCATCATTGGAAGGGTAGCTGACACGGAGACAATCCTTTAAGCCCAGACCTACCCTGGTGGGTGAAACTTTGTCGATATATCCACCCCTGACTCCCATCACCCCGTTTACTGTATGTGTCTATTGTAGTTACAGTACTCGGCGCCCTGGAATCTGTCCCTGCTGGAGGGTAGTCTGCGTATTCTCTCATCCCAGAGGCCAGAGACGCAGATCGGTTTGCTCGATGTCGCAGAGGGTTACCCAACACCATGCTGCTGTGACTAGAGGTTGGACCCTGCGGGTACCCGGCGCAAACGAGTACCCGATAAATGTTGCCGCCCGGACCCTTCCCTACCCGCCGATTAATGCCATTTCGGCGACCGGGTACCCGGGTACCTGTTTTTTGCCGGGTACCCGGTATTACGTATGATGTGTTTTTCACGTGTTTCAGTTGCACGAAGAGTTACTTTTAACTTCGAGACAGTGCGAAATACTGTTCAATGACGAAGCGAAGACTACGAACTGTTTTCATTGTTGATTCGACACCTATATGCCTTGTCGTGTACAACTCATTTTCGCTGGCGCGAAATTGTGGGTTAAATGCGTGAAAAGTGTGAAAATATGTACGATGGGGGTGATGGTTGACGGTATCCCCCTGTAGAAGACTGGTGCGAACATTTTCCAACCCACTACGTATTGGATGTTGGAAAGTAGCACTATTTTAACGCATCAATTGTGATTCTGATTAACAATCCGTTGTATCATAGAAATGCGGAACTACAGTGGATAACTGTAAATCAGAATTTCAACCTATTTTACCATAGTCTTGCGGAATTACCATAGTTACCATATCAACAACCGAGCCTCTTCTTCATCCTCTCCCCCTAGGAGATTCCTCTCGCGACCTGCTTGCCGTGGTTGTTTGCCGGACCAGCAGCAACCATTTTCTTTTATGCGCACGATAACGGCTCCTTGGGTTTGTCCCGGCGACCTGGCACCCGAACCCCCATCATTCGCCTGCGGATTCCCCGCGGGCGCTGGTACCTCTTGGACAAAGTCATCGCCATGTTCCTCCTCCGATTCTCCACTGCTGCTGCTGCTGGCAAAAGCAGGGTCTGCAGAGTCTTCGCTGTCGTCACTGCTGCTGTCCGCATCGCTTTTTCGAGGGAGGCGTCTATGAAGGTTCGGCGGGATTCTCAGCAAGATCGCCCCACCAGCAATTCAGTTTCCTGAGAAGCCATGCCAGGATCACTAGCTTCCTGGCTCGTTGGGCCCAGCTCGTGCCGCGTGACGATACTACAGTGTGATGTACATGTCCCCTCATTTTGTTGGATGTAGCTAGTTGATGGTTTGTGTGGTTGACACACGTGAGTGTGTGCTTTGAAAGAGTTTCCTAAAGGTATTGTCCAAGCATTATAGACGGAAACATCAGAAAAACCCCGGGTACCCGGGTACCCGGTTCCCTACAGCGCTATTTCCTGCAGGTTCCGAGATTCCGCGTGTTTTCAAATAGGACCCTACCCATCAACAGCATAGGCCCCGTTCGAGTATACCTGCCGGGTGTCTGGGTAATTGAACTCTAGGTCCTACCAATAGTTATTAGCGGGTACCCCCCTTGCAGTACCTACGCGCCTACTACAGTTGTTGGTACTTCCCGGCCTCCTTGCCGCCCTTTCCGACTTCCCTCGTTTTAAAAGTACTCATAGGAAACCGTGCGAGGCCAATCCCGCGCACCATCTACTAAGTACAAGGTATCCCCCTTGAACTTGCGCATTGTAAGCCGCAGGGACCGATGGGTGTACAGTGTACATCCCTCTGACTACTCTTAAACACTCATCATATATATAGTGTCCTCCTGGTACTTGCGCATTCTAAGCGACAGGGATGCGGATTGCTAGGTGTGCAATACCACCCAGTACACGCCTGTATCAAGGTAAAGTTTGTTCGCATTTTCGACCTTTTCTGGGTCCATCTACTTGACAGCACCACCCCTTACCAGACGATGTCCTCTGGACACCGTTTAAGCTCAACGCATGCTTTCTCTTAACTAATCGAACTCGAATTAAACGTGACGCCGACCTGGCGCCTCATGGTGTGCTGTTTCTCCTGATGCGCGCGCGCGCGCGGGGGGGGGGGGTGAGGGGTACTCATTATCATGCATGACCGTAGTCGTATGACCATTAACCCTCGCATACCTACAATGCCTGGACCGAGCGCGTCGGGTTTACATTGACCAGATGGACCTTGCTTGCACCAAACGCGACGCGCTGTGAGGTGTTGGTCGAGTCGCATGAACGGTGAGCTGCATCTTACTAAGAACTGATATAATGACGAATTTTCTTGCAGATGGTTGACAGCATCAAATTATTCATTTAGTTTCTGGTGTGGCCACTTCCAGAGACAGCAATGGGTTCACTATGTAATTGCCTCGTGGGTGCCTCACCATATTCATACTACATGATGCGACCATCCCCCTTGTTCGAGATAACCGGTCTCAGCCCCCAAAGTCAAACTTGACCGCTAGCCGTGGTGACCGCCCCCCCCCCAAAAAAAACAAAAAAACGGTACCCAGGCGGTCTAGCTCACCCAGTGAGAAGCGTGGTTTACAGCGTCATCGTCAACCGACGCCAACCCTACCTATAGATACCAAGCATATAACAAAGGGGGTGGGGGGTACTCATTATTGGGCATGGCCGTAGTCATATGGCTACAGACCCTCGCATCCCTACAATGCCGGGACGGAGCATGTCGGTGTTTCACCGACCAGGCAGGGGGGGGGGGATGGAAGTGGCTTCGCTGCGTGCAATGTCCTTGGTGTGTCCAGGAGTTTGTCCAGTATCGTCTGTCTCTTGATGGATGTTGAACCCGTGTTGGACACTCTTGACTAGTGCCAGGTACTAAGGTTGGACCTGTACGTTTGAGTCTATATCTTGAACGACATGACCCTCTTTTGAATACTCATCATATTCTGGGACAGTACGTACACCTGCTCTCGATAGGCCAAGCGCGCGGGGGGGGGGGGCGTGTTCGTATATTGTATGGCAACAGGATGGGTACAGAATGTCACTATTATAGCTTTGACACCATTATCATGCTACTGTAGTGTGTTTACGCTGTAGCGCATGCCTACAACAAAACAGAACATGCGGTAGAAACTAATCACCGCCAGTCGAGATGGTGCGTCCATTAGTTAGCGCGTCCGTTCGTTCTGATTGTTGGGTAGCCTTTTTCGAATGGGTGGGTGATATTTTTCAACGCGTTTACGTGAACGAACAGACACCTAAACCAGCGGCAGCACTACTAATAGGTAGACTGTCCTCGAGGCAGAAATATATCTATCGAAATATTAGAATTCCCCCAACGGGGAACTCAACAGGCAGGAAAAACGGACGTCGACGAAGAGAAAACATACCGACAATACGGACCGTGGCTGCAGATTTGGAAGGATTGTGGTTTGACGCATCGATGCTGCGAGACAAGGACCTCTCGAACCAGGTATGCATATACATACCACATAAGTAAGACGCTAGAGACTGACATTGCAAACGTTTCCGCTCAGTATGTATTGTGGACGACGCCTGCTTCCACTCACACGCTCATCCGCGCTTTTCTTCGCTGGTAGCGGCTTGACAGCGTGGTGGACCGCGTGCGTTATTGGTTTTGTCAACTTGTCGAAAAACGTACTGGGCACCGCAGTACTACAGTACAGGGTCAGCGCACAGCAACTCGTGGCTGCTTGATGCGTGCAGTAGGCCTTGTGCGTTTGAAGCAAGAAAACAGAAACAGAATTCCGTCACATTCTAAACGTACAACACAAAGGTCACCAAAACCACACGCAAGCACGACGACCACTTACTCGAGATTGCCTGCAACGAAGTAAGCCCTACACAGCTGACCTGTTTCTGTAGACATCAGATTAGCGTAAATCGACCTACAGAAGTACAGCTATCGGAAATCAATGGTCTAGCCTCCGGCACACAGATGAAAAAGTGAAGAGACGAACGAACAGACAGACATATACAAATTCACAGTGGAAGTCTGCACGGCTCCGAAACGATAATATTATTTTGTTGAACTGGTGAACAATGGCCTCTCGCTTCGGGCTCTCCCTTTCCTCATTCAAATAAACTATCTGCGCTTCCAGCGAGCAGCAACCTGGAGAGATGACCGGGGGAAGTTATAACAAACCCTTTCCCAAATTTTGATTTGACGATCAAGTACAGATCCCAAGCTTGTCCGCTCGAGTTCTGCGTTTATATCGTGAAAATGACGATAGCTGTTCGAGGACGCAAAACCGTGGTCATCGTCACCCAGTTTGTCGCGACCTACGTGAGGGAGATACACATGAGGCAACAGTAACGATTACAAGCGCTGGAAGTGTGCAAGGCGCTAGTCGCCAACAAACCCCCCTTCATTTGCACTTAATATCCGGCTGCTGAGACGACTAAGTGTATGTTACAGCGTGTTTGCACATACATATTCCTGGTTTACGATCGTTGAGGCATATCCAGATAGTCGAATAAAATCGTCACTTACTCAGACTGATGCCAAATCAATTAAATCCTAAATATAAAGTTGGGCAATGATTATCCACATGAGTAAGTCTGAAGCAAGCTCGACGTTGTCGGTTCGCTTTTCTGCAATCATCTAGGTGCTTTAATTGACGTTTCAATTGAACGCGAAGGCATCGCCATGGACCACCATGGCATTATGCCATAGCAGTGTCTGGCAATGGTATGGCAGTGTCTGGCAATGGTATGGGTCATGGCGCACTATGACGGCTCATGCATGGGATTGCAATGTCATTTCTAGATATTGCCATGGCCCGCGATGGAAATGGCAAAGTAGTCCATGGCAATATCGTGGCATGCCAGCAAAAAATCAACACTGGCAGTTTGATGTTTGCAGAAAAGCGAACCGATAACGTCGATCTTGATTCAGCCTTACTCATGTGGATGTTCCTTGCTCAACTTTAAGTGTAGGGTTTACCTGATTTGCGTTAGACAGAAAATGTGAAGAGTTTTTTCGGCGATGTGGGTGTGATGTGCCTTATGATCAAATACCAGGTGTTCGAATGGTGTAGACACGCTGAAACACGTACTATTGTCGTCATGTCAACACGCCATGATAGAGACATGGCGATGCCATAGAGATTCACACGGCATACACCATGGTACCGGAATGGTTAAAGGCAAGTAGGCTCGTTAATGAACAATCATCAGTGTCAGCTTCTGACGGGGCATTGCTAGAGACTACCGTGTCATCGCGGGGCTTCAAGATTTTGTCATGAGATATATCGGGCGATGTTGCGGACGCCCATGAACTTTCGTCGTCCTTCATGAACTCCTCTATGATATGTCATGCGCCGCATGAAAGGCTATGGCATGGCCATATACCTTAATGGCACCCCATGACCGACTATGCGTCTGTCATGGTGTTCCATGAGCTTCTCCATGACCAGCAATGGGCCTGCTATGGGTCATTCACGACGTGCTATAAACATGGACCTCCATGGGTCTGTCGTGAAGTACCATGGAGGCCCATAGTGTTGCCAGTATATTGCCATTACCCTCCACGGTACGTCATGAACACCTCCTGACAAGCCATGGGTCTGCTTTGGCTGGAGTCATCAGGGGATATCCAGGGCACATCCTTGAATTTCTTAGGTGGATGTGGACCTTGGCGATAAGGTATCCTGCTTCTTGCTGCGGAAAACGTTTGCCCACATCAGCCCATGTCCTTGTTTTAGTATCTATCCTGTCTATGTCCGGTCCTCTACTTGAGTCGGCTAACAAACTGATGACTGTCTTTCGCTCTTGTTGTGATCAGCTCACTCGGGTGAGTCAGCGATGCTGGCCTTGTGTTGGGCGTGGTCACCCAACCCGTCCCAACACGGCGTACCATGAAATTCTCCATGACCTGCTATGGCTCTGTCATGGTTCGAGGTCTGTCGCGGCAATGCAATTACTAGTAATGGCTGTCGCAGAGGCGTGGCGTGCCATGATAAGCCTCAGACACACCATGCCCCCGCAAGGCAATGACGAGGGGACACCATGCATACACCATGCTGTTGCCGTGGCAATACCATGGAATTTCCATGGCCGTTCTGATGGCACCATATATTTTCCATGCGCCGTTCCATCGCGATGGCGTTGGCTATAACAATGGCAATGCCATGATTCTGCTCACGAAAAGTAGTGAAAAGCAGGTGTTTCCACTCTATGTCACTGCCATGGATAGATATGGCACCGCAGTGATATCAGCACGAAGCACCATGACAGTTTGGTTGAGCCCGTGAAAAAAAATGAAGTACCATGACGTGCCATGGCGTGCCATACAATGCAACACCAATGCCATGAACGGCCACGGCGATGCTACGGCGCACATGGCAACCCGTGGCGAACACCATGACACGCAATGAAAAAGTCGTACATCGACGGACGGGCATTACTATTATTTTAGTGGCATGCCACGGCAAAGGTCACGGCATGCTACGGCAAGGCCTATGTGTCACCGTCGGTCATGGCGCTGCCGCGGCACGTGCCACGGTTGTGCCCGTGGATATTGCTATGGTACTATCCGTGTCATCAAAGGGCAAGACCCATGTCCACAGCCTATTTGGTACCGTTGTCCCACCCACAAAGTGGAGAAATGCCTTCAGCAATCCGCAGGAGCCGCCTGAGGCCCACCCACCCTCTTTCTAATGGTCCTTGCCGCGGGTATGGCCGTGAAGCGTGTCGTGGGGCTTGCCGTGAGGCTGGTCATGGGGCTTGCCGTGAGACTTGCCGTGTGTCTTCGTGGGGCTTGCCGTGGGTATGGGTATCATATATCCTGAACGATGCCGTGGCGTGCAGTAGGACGTGTTATTTACCGTGGGGTGTGCAGGGACGTGCCGTGACGGTTGCAGTGGACCTTATAGTAGGGCTTGCCGCGGCAGTCGTTCCGGGGTATACCAAGCAAACAATTGTGGGCTGTTACGACATACCGCGGCTTAGAGTCGCATACCGTGGACACTGCCGTGGGTTGCCCCGGCGTGCTTTGACGGTATCGTTGCATGCAATGAGCACTGCCGCGGTACTGGCACGGAAACGTCCTCACATACTCAGTCGCTACGCGATTGCCGCTGCTGTTCTAGAGTTGTTGTGTTCTCTGACGTCCTGTCCTACTGTTTGTACATATTCCACTTCTTGTGCTAGCTTCGAGGGCTGCTTGTTGGTACGTTAACGGTGGGCAGCATGTCATGGTGCTGCTACGCGACTGCTGATGTGTGCCTCTTGCGTTCTGTGCATCATATATTACGCCTCGCGTGCTCATTTTCCAAGGCTGTGCTGTTTACGGGTACGTCAAAGGGGGGCAGGCCTGGTGCTGCTACGCGACTGCTGCTGCTGTTGTGTACTTACTTGCTGTGCTCACTTGCTCTTTTTGCTACATACTACACTCCAAACGGATGTGTGTGGGTTGAGCTTTGTCGACAATAAAATGAGTCGCGCGAGCGTGAAGCGCAAGTTTTTTTCCCTTGGTTTTCCGAGAAACAAAACCTCGTCATAACTAGTCGTATACGAGGATAGGGTGCCTTGTTGCGATTTTTTCTGTTTGGGTGTGTCATCGTGATTCAACATTTTGTTTTGCCACGTTTCTCGACCGAGCTCAACGCACAGGGCACTAATTCCAGTCCCGGCGAGCTCTCTGCACCTGCACCCACACATACGAACGAAAGATTCTCGTGCTGGTGTGGTGGTAAGTCGTTCACTGCCGGTCGAGCTAGGTGTTGCAACGCGTGCAGAACCAACAACCGTAAAATATCATACCAGGTAACACTTTTTGTTTTTTTAGTTCTACCTAACAGAACCCAAGTATGCGAGTACTCGTAGGCAGCTGTGCCTGTCCACTTCAACGTTCGGGCCACGTCTCCAAAACATGCTGCAGGTGGTATTGTCAAGCCCACCCTCCTACTGATCAGGGGACGGAGAAGCAGGAGAAGATCTGCTGTAGATGGTGTACAGCAGTAGGAGTGGTGGCATCTCCTACGGCAAGCTCTGTCGACTTGGATCGACAAGCTGAGCGTATAGCGCTGACCCTGGCCTCGTGTGCCCCACTACTGCTGCTGCTACTGCTGCTGTCGTTGTTGCCGCTGCCGCTGCCGCCGCCTCTGCTGCTGTTTCTACCGCCGCCACTTCTGACCCTGCTGCTGACGATTTTTTTTTGTTTCTGCAAAATAATGAACTCAAACTTCACAACGTGGTCACGGATTCATACGACCGCGTACTCGAACATAGATAGATGTTCGTTCGTTTTGGTTCAGCACAACAAAGAAGAATCTGTATTCGCCCAGCATGATGCATCGCAGATATGATTACTGCAGGTATTACTGAGGTCGCGCCTCATCACCACAATCACTAGTAATAGCAACGAAGAACGTTTTCCAACACCGCACACAAGGTACTCCAGTAAAGGTTCGAATAGTGTCAACGGCGGACAGCAGGTATTCGTAGAGAGGTTCCGATTGTACGGGCCGTCATAAATAGCTTGCAATATTGAGTATCAACTATTTAATCAGTCGAACTCACAGCTGACGTATTTCAAAATTAATAAAAAAAATAGCAGAAGTACCAAAAAAACAGCAGCAGCAAGAACAGCAGCATTATTCACACTTAGAACCATACCATTAAAAATACAGAAGTAACAAAAACAGCAGCAGCAAAAACAGCAGCAACTCACCACCGAAAGAATTATTCACACTTATAACCATACTTTCCTAAAAAATCAATAACGCTCAATCAATCTATAAATATTTGTGAAATGAAAAGGTTCCAACATGTTGCAACATCATGTCAATCGCAATATCCCTTGTTCGGGATATGTAGTGTCAGTGCGCAGAAGGATTATTTAAAATTGTCCTGTTGACCCGGGCAGCATCCAGGGGAGCCGCTGGCCTATATCTTTGACAAGGAATCAAATACGCGCGTTCGGTTTATCACACTACTTGTAAAATTCGGCAAAAATAGATTATAGACGAGGCGTATTACACAGCTTGCAAAGTTGAGTATCAACTATTTAATCAGTCGAACTCACAGCTGACGTATTTCAAAATTTATAAAATAGAATGAATATTTAATCTTGTTACTGTAGCCATAAATTGTATGAGTCGAAGGACACGACACGATGAGAACTATTCGGTTAGAGCAGGTCAGAGGCAGCTCGGAAATATTTGCATTTTGCCGACGGCCTAATACTCTTGTTTTATAAACTTCGAAATACGTCAGCTGTGAGTTCGACTGATTAAATAGTTGATACTCAACTTTGCAAGCTGCGTAATACGTCTCGTCTATATTCCACTTTTACCGAATTTTAATAAAAAAAGAGTGAAACCGCCAGTCCAATGTCGAGACGTTCCAAAAGATATAGATATTTTCACGGCGATCCACTGTCATTCTCGCACTGTGAAAAGGGCACAGACACGTATAGGCAACCCGTGGTCCGGGAAGCCACCCACGATTTCAACAGGAAGAGCGACGTGCGAAACCTCCTGGTACATTTGCGGGTTCTTGTGCGCCACCTGCAATGAAGACGTCATTTACCCTGGTGTGGTGTATCGCCTGCTTGACTACGGCCTGTTTCTCGCGTCCTCTTTTGAAAGAAGAAAACAAGGACGACTTAGCAGCAGAGAAATGTACGCCATGCGAGTTGTTTTTCAGCAAGCTAGAGAGCACTGGTAAGGCGCGGAAAATGACCCAACACGTAACCATCCAACTACGCGGAGAACCGAAGAGCGGCACAGGCATGTCCTACGACTGGGCAACGGGAGCACTTATTCGTATGTGCGCCTACCTCAAACGGCTGTTCGGTAAGAATCCTGGCGTGTTGTCCAACAAGGTGGTTGCTTTTCGTGTAAACCTCTTTTGTGGCATCAGAGGGTTACGACACGTCCTACCTAACATCTCTCAGCTTCTTGTATACCCGAGTTCGTGAGCAGTACCGTGTCCGTATGTGAAATGATCAATTGCGTGTGAGAGTCATGCCACCACAGCAACAGAGGAGAGACCTTGGCTCAGGTGTTTCTGTTAGAAGCTTTGTACTACTTCGTTGAGGTGTTTCTCACGATACGGCAAATTTTCTTCACTGTATTTTATACAAGCGTACAAGTATTGAAGAGTTTCCGTCCTCATAACTGCATTGTGCCTAAATGCCTACCATGCACAACACGAGACCACCCACACACCACACGGGACTACCCAGAAATATCGGGAAAAGCAGCACAGCACCAGCAGTGCAAGGCCCATTCTACTCTGGCGGACATAAAAAGTAGCGAATGGGCTGTCGTCCTCAAAACGACCTTTAACAACGCATCAGCAGTAGTAGCAGGTAATGTGCTGTGTGACGTTGTCGTACAACCCCTTATTTGCGGTTTTAAAATTCATCCGACCGTTTCGCGCATGAAACATTTTTGTTTTTTTAGTGGAAACCCCTCTTTTGGTGTTCGAGAGTCGCGAAAGATATCTTGCGATTTTGCTTCACGAAGCAGCAAGACAAGACGGCTGACAGACTTGTACAACATGCAACCCGCAAGGCGCTCGTGCAGCCACCCACCAGGTTTGGGCCGTTCACAACCAGTACCTTAGCGTCCCTACAAAATCTGCTTGCTGAAGGGCTTTCGCCAGCGATAGGGAGCGTTGCTCGCAGGCTTCGAAAATAATTCATATTGTACTCTGTACCTGGTATGAAACGTAAAAATTGGGATTTCGTGATACATACTATTAATAAATGGGTGCTCTCGAGGAATGGCGTACCGTGTGGAAAAAATCGAATAACGCATCATCCCCTGGCAAGATTCAACAGACATCCATGGGCGACCAACGAGGCGGAAGACAGATTGTTTTTGCCGGCACCAGCTAGGAAGGTGTCGCTCTTGGGATGCCTTGGGTGGTTGGCGGAGCCCCGAAGCCCCACGCGGGCAGCCACGAGGGTGACATAACGATCGATCTTCGGAGCGAAATGGTAACCTGTTCGGTGCTCGTATGGTCTAAGAGCCAATTAAGGGTGAAACGTTCTGTTTACGACAGCCTTCTATTTAATTTGTGCGCCGCGGGTGGTCTACTCTGTGGTAGGGGGCATCGGACGTCGCGCCGCGGCTGCCCCGGTGGCCCTGCTTCTCGGGATTGATGGATCACGCCTCTTAAGCAGTTGACGATATCGCTGAAGCTTCCATGGCTTACTTCGGTTCGTAGTATGTGTCAGGTCGAGCTGGGCAAACTCCTTAAGCTGAATAACGAAACTTAACGAGAAGAGCAAAATAATTCCCTAAATACTTCTTGTTCAATTTACTGTTTTCGAGTTTCAGTCGGAAACTGCCGCTTCGTGACCAGATGCAAAATATATCAAGCAAAAAACACGTGTTCGAACTACAAAATAATGAATGCTCGTTAATACGGGCTCTTAAGAAGACTTCAATGAATATATGGTATTTAACGCCCTTTCAAATACAACGACGATATGGTGAGCCCGGTAAACGTCAGTTACAACTGGGGAAACGATGAATCGCCGACCATGAACCAGTATACGTACCTTGGCGTAGAGATATCAAAAGACTGCTCTTGGCATATACACATAGCAAAAATATTTAGCAAGGGTAAATCACACGTAGGTAAGATGGATGCGATCCTAACAGATTCCCACTATTTGAAACTAGGATCAAGAGATGTATTCTGATGAACACGATAGTACCAAAGCTAGGATATGCAGGAGAAGTGCGGGAAGAGAACGCGAAGTTGGTATAACAGTTGGAAGCAGTACAGATGACAGCAGCTCACAAAATACTCAGGCTCAATCTTACTGGGTTCATTCTTATCGGAAAGCTTTTCGTCCAGAATTTCCAAAGTTTGGAAATCAATGGAGGTGTGTGTTAATATACGCAGGCGTTCTGTCACAATTTGTGAATATCTCCAGAAACAAAAAATCAGGACAGTTGAACTCCACATATTTGGACAAAAACATCAGGGATATCTGGAAGACGGCTAAATTGCGCGAAAAAAACATGGAAAACATGGGAAAAACGGTCTTCGACAAGTATTAACCTAAAACGCTCAAAGACGATAAGATGTACGGTATTCAGCCCAGAACTGAGGTTACCCACCCTAGACGAACAGAGGCATGAGAAAGTAGAAATGACAATATAAAGTAGGGAACATGCCACAGAAGAGGTTGCCAGAAAAATTGTTTAGAGCTGTATGGGAAAAAGTTACAAAATGGCTAGCTCAACTAAGGCGGGATGCCGCAGTCGAGAAGATATGCAAATATATAGGAGGAAACTAAGAAAAGATGATGTTCGCAGAGAAGTTTGGGGGTACAAGCTATAAGCTGAGGAATTGATAAAAAGAGCTAGTGCTAAGAACCATGGTGGAATGGGAGATACGGGGCACTTAGCGAAGGGATATAAATGAAAACGTCCGTGCACGGCCCAATGGACTTCTCGAAAACGCTGAAACTGCGATTTCGGGTAGGGGGACCTAGACCTACCAGAAAGAAGAAAGAGGCATACCAGTAGCCGGGAGGAGGAAGAGGAAGTAAATGCATAGACGTGCCTGTGTGGCAAAGCAATTGAGAGTAGCATGTACAACGAGGAACGGGATGTATTGGAAGTGAAAATAACAGAAATAGACGAAAGTGAAATGTAGGAGTTTGGTACTCTAATTACTAGCGAGAAAACGAATGCTATACTACGAGATAGATGGTGGCCACATGCGGCGAAACGGGAGGGGGATAAGATTAGCTGGGAAAATCTATGTACTATATACAAACAACGTGAATAGCGCCCGATTGTTAGCGGTGTCTCTATTAGGAGTAGGAGCGGTTCTCCGTCTCGAAAGGAATGCGCGATCAATGGTCAAACGACTAACGCAAGCAATAAATGAGTACGCTCCGCCACTACCTCCCCCTGTCCCCCGCGCATGCACTGACCATATATTCGTTCGGCGCTGACGCGCATCCCTCAGTAATGAAATGTTATGGCGTTGGTTGGTGTTGCAATGTTGCTAGTGGTGGGACCATTCAGTCCACGCACCTCCCGACGCACCCAGCAACCCACCAGCCCACCAGCCCACCCCCGAATACCGACCCAGCCACGGTAAGAGATTTCTGCCTTTACGCGATCTGCTTCTCAATAGAAGCGAACCTAAGCCTATTCTTGCATGAAAACAGTAAAATAGAAGAACCAATAATCAGTGCGGTAGCATAGTGCACTCTATAGTAAGAGTTTGGCCACTTCAAGGTGCCTGAAATACTACACTTCCAGTGGTTGTAAAGTAGTACTAGCAGTAGTAGTAGTAGTAGCGGTAGTGATCATGAGGAACCCGGAAACCCAAACGAGCGAAGCTAGAGAGGGACTTAATACCCAAGTATTGCGATTGAATTCTGGGAGGCGGGGGTTAGAGGCAAAATCATACACAATATTGACACAGCCACGTATTGATAATTATCCTTGCATGCGGCAGAAGCAAGCACTTCAATCGATGTTAACCGACTGGTAAAGCATGAGCTTCGAGCTCGAAAGAGCTGATGATGAAAGAGATGGCACTCCAAGGCCTTGTCGTTGGTTTTTGCGGTCTCGCAGAGGAGACAGGAGGGGAGAGAAGGAGAGTGAACAAGTGGGCGTGCAAACGCTCCTCTTGGCTGTTTCCGATCTTGACGATCTTTAACACATATACCTCATACGATGACGTTCGTCAGGTGATGACACACCCGAATCCGATTACGGCCTATGACAACGTTCGTCAGGTGATGACACACCCGTACCCGATTACGGTCTATGACAACGTTCGTCAGGTGGTAACACACCCAAAATCGATCTATTATGGATCCCTTGTACCGTATACTACCAGATATTCCGTGGTATCCAGTGACGACAGAATGATAGCTACTGTCAAGTAACATCTCCAATAGACTAGCTATGTCCCGACAGCGAACCGATAGGCTACTGACTACTGTTATTGTTGTTGTGTAGCAACTGACTACTGCCAACGCTGCTGTTGGGTAACAACGTAGCTATCTTTAATACGACCTCTCGATGGATGGGACATAAAGCCAACTTGCTGTTCAACTATCAACATGTTCATCTATCAACTCGAATCGTCCAATGATGTTTCTTCTCTGCGTTACATGCCATAATTCCAAAATGCACACAACAATAAATTCAATTGTTGCGGGGGAAATGCTGCTGGCAGGAACCAATTCGGTATCTACTAGTAATATAATATGATATGTGTCTAAAGGAAAGACATCAAGCCAAGCAAACAAAACAAAACATATTCTGCTGCTTTACTATACGTATTGTACCTATAAATACGTGCTCTTGCATGTTAAATGCGAGTTTACCAGTATACTATACTAGAATCATCAGACGTGAACTATATCCCGATCATGTAATCGATCAAGAATATATTAACCTTTCAATGTATCTCCCCAAAACTATCTGACTCTGGTTACTTGGTCAGTGTGTTTGTCTGAACTACTTGTCTGCATATTAACGAAGTGGAATCCATTGCTATGTCGCAACAAAGTTTCATTACTCCTTTGCAACGTCGAAACAACTTCAACTGCTCCTGCTTCGCTTTCGACGGGTGATCAATCCTTCTACAGCTGACGCTAAAAACTACAACGCATAACCTGGCAACGTAAAGGCATACTACTGATGTGACGGGTTTGACTCATGGAATAGCATGCAAACCGAAAAATATCACACACAAAACTTTGGAAACCGTGCGGGTCTCACTATACATTTACCAGACAAACACATACGGTACGATATCACTCCGTACACTTACAATTAATGATACGCCAGTATTGGCTGTAAAACAATATTCAGTAGTCGATTTGTTGACCAAGAAATAGAAACGGCTACAGTAAGTAGTGGTAGCAGCGGCCGACGTTATATGCTTCTGTCCGCCCCATACAGAAAAGATACGTCGTGCTACTCACCACATGTAGAAACCTATCACAAATAGCCTAGCATCTTAACACGCTTCTGCCGCCCCCCCGTACAAAGAAAGCGTGTCGTGCTACGTACTACGAAACAAGAAAGTCTTGCCGTTAAGTTGATAACGATGTATGCGACCTCGGGGTGACGCAGATGTCCCTCCTGGCGTTGCAGAAGATGGTGATGTACATGGCGATCCAGCAGACGTTCTCCCTGGTAATCCCAATAGTTGTAGTAGTTGATGCGGTGGCCCGGTCCTGAAAGATACCTCTTCAGCTAACCCCACGTTTCTGTTGTTGACGACTCCATAACTCTGACAGTCTCAGCGAACAGTTGCTGTGACGATTCCGGAAGATATCTTTCCGACAATCTCAAGCGCTTGTTACAGGATCTCGTAAACCGTCATTTCGACGACCCCGTGTTGATGTGATACTCCAGCGTAGTTAATAATTTTGCTCAACGACCCCGGATGATGTTCCGGTGGCGAACGTTCAAGAGCTAAAACTGAAAGCCCTTGTCAATATCGTCGTCTTATCGGTGACTAAGTACAGGATGGCATAGAGGTCCATGTTAGCTCGGTCGAATGCAGCTTGCCGTTGCTGTAGGGTCCCTCCAGCAGTGTACAGCAACCCTGGAGTTAACAGTAGTGTTGTATCTTCAGCCTGGTCGGTATCTTCCGCGGACCTCGCTTGACCTTCCATAACGGCAAAAATGTCAGGTCGTCGCATGCTGATGATGAAGCCAGCCTTCCTGTGCCAGTCAGCGAAATCTTCAGGTTTCTCTCCAGTGTACGACTTGATTCCTCGCACAGCGTTGACCAGACTGTTGTTCGCGCTGTTGCCCGTCATGTTGTCCATTCTCACAGCAGTCAGCGACGTTGTAGTCGTACAATGTTGTAGTCGCTCGCAGCAGCAGTGCTAGTTGTTGCAGATCAGGATGGCCCTGGCAGCTCTCTCGAGAAGCTCGTAGCGGAAGCAGCAGCTCGGGGTCCTGAAGCGCAGCCTTGTACTTGGCGTACCTCGCGGCCCGCAGCTCTGCTGTTGTGCTTGAACGTCGAGGGTCATAACCTATTGATAATTATCCTTGCATGTGGCAGAGGCAAGCACTTCAATCGATGTTAACCGACTGGTAAAGCATGAGCTTCGAGCTCGAAAGAGCTGATGATGAAAGAGATGGCACTCCAAGGCCTTGTCGTTGATTTTTGCGGTCTCGCAGAGGAGACGGGTGGGGAGAGAAGGAGAGTGAACAGGTGGGCGTGCAAACGCTCCTCTTGGCTGTTTCCGATCTTGACGATCTTTAACACATATACCTCATACGATGACGTTCGTCAGGTGATGACACACCCGAATCCGATTACGGCCTATAACAACGTTCGTCAGGTGATGACACACCCGTACCCGATTACGGTCTATGACAACGTTCGTCAGGTGGTGACACACCCAAAATCGATCTATTATGGATCCCTTGTACCGTTTTCTACCAGATATTCCGTGGTATCCAGTGACGACAAAACGATAGCTACTGTCAAGTAACATCTCCAATAGACTAGCTATGTCCCGACAGCGAACCGATAGGCTACTGACTACTGTTATTGTTGTTGTGTAGCAACTGACTACTGCCAACGCTGCTGTTGGGTAACAACGTAGCTATCTTTAATACCACGTACATACCGGTAATAACTAGCCTAGCTTGAGTTTGTTCGAGTGTCATTCAGTGTGTCGACCAGTTCGGTTTCGCCGGTATGCCACCGCCCGCGACGAAAGCAGCACCGATTTCGATACTGATGGTGTCTATAGATGTCTCTGGAGGCAGGGGTTCAACCTAAATTTCCTGAGGCCGTTCACTTAAGGAGCTCCGTACCTCACCCGACAACTGACTCCAGAAAAAACGAATTCCATGCCGATGAATAATCCCTTGGCCCAAGTATACCAAAGCGTCATTTTTTTTAAACAAGATTGGCGCTCCGACGATTTTGGGTTGAGGAACCCTGTCATTCTGAATCCGTTTTAGCGGAAATGTGCTACACCTCTATCGTAGAACGCGTCCTTGTTGTGCATGCCAGTAACCCTCTTGACGTGGCATGACTCGCAGATGATACTTGCGGTAATTTCCTTCACGTATGTGCAATCCTCGTACATACGTGACCAGGTGAAAATAGCTGTCGGCTACACATGACAGGAGCCAATCTTCACGACCGCGGACGGATCATGACCTTTGAACCAGAACGGGCAGTGGGACACACAAAATGCTCTTGCGACACGGTCGAAAGGTAAACCTTTCCTGCTCAGATAATTCATGAACACAACAGAGGCGTGCCAAGTTCACCATGACAATATACACGATAAGTAGACAGAATAGAGTAGGACGCAACACACGTTGACGCTCGGAGAGATACTGCTGTATCACGGTAGATTGATGTTGCACGGTAGCTTTACTATCGATTTGTTGTCGGAACCTTTTTCCGGCTCCTACTTTTGAGGAGGTCTGCCGAATATGAAATCGTATGATGTTGTAGTTGCTCAGACCAGCTCCAGTTGGCAACGACGATCGATCCTGACAGCTGTCGAGCCGCTCCGTTCGCAGCGGGTACAGCAGCGGACGGGGTCTTCGAGTCGTACTCGTCCTGGAGACGTGCCTCGTAACTCGAAGCCTCAGTAGCTTGTTATGGAAATGTTAGCGCATGACCATGTTTGTGTCAATGTTCAAGTAGCACCGCTCTTGTGTCGTAGATCATAGTCTATGTACCGTTTCGGCCTGTAACGTATATTATGCGGAGGAATAGCAGCCGTATCGTCCCTGCTCGTAGGACTGAGTATCGCAGCCGTATCGTCTCTGCTCGTAGGACCAAGTATCTCACTCTCTGATGTGACCTTTATCCGGATCGTGATGGTATCCTAGCTGCCTATCCATCTCTGGAAGCTGCCGTCGTCTGGACTCTTGCATTCTCTGTGGAGTACATCTGTGTGTGTGTTGGCCATCTAAGCGCCAGTGTTTACGTGTTATCACGTCTTCTTCTCTCTACAGCATGGGAGTATCTTACTCCCCGGGCCATCGCTAGCCCGGTGTCATATCTCGGGTAACACCAAGGACACAGCCTCTGTCTACATTGCCAGGGTACAACGCAATTATCCATAATAGGTTAATGAGCCTCGCGTTGTGCGTGTAGTGAACACACACATCTTCTCTGCGGAGGTTTCTTCTGCTGGAGGGAGCTTTCTGCTAGAAGTCTACATTGAGTCAACCCGTCTGCTGTTGGATCCAGACTGATCACCTGGATTCTCGGCTGCACATTCGGTACGCTACTGCTGTGTGTAAAGCATTCGGGGGTACAACGTCTAGGCTTTGATTCAGGTCGGCGAATAGAGTTGTGCAGGGTTGTTGGTTCGCATGTGCAGAGTACCGTTCAGGTATTCTGGGTCTGTGTAATTGACTTCTCGAAATCACCTGCGCGTGTCGTATCGCGAGGTGTAGTCTGTCCAAGATACCTTCTAGCTGCTGGGTGCCGACTCAGTAGCGTGTGTAAGGGTGAGGATCTGGCTTGGCTGGGTGCATCCGTTGTGGCAGCCTCATCAAATAAATATAACGTGCTCCACGTTTCTTGCGCGTGCGTCGTCACGCGAGGTAGGGTTTACATCCAAGACTACCTTCTCGTGCCGGTGTTTTTGGTGCATGCGTAAGGTTGCGGATTCGACCTGTCTGAGCAGTGCATCTGACCCGTGTGACTGCAGGACGTGGCCGGACTTGACACCTCCGACGCCATACACCGCAGCCTAGTCATCTGTGGTAGGTTATTCCTGTGTCTCCCGGAGCATAGGAGTCTGGGCGGATACTGGTGAGTGTCCGGCGGACAAGGGTTGTGAGCTCCAGGGCTGCAATCCTGAAAAGCCTACATCCGTGTAGCAACAAGATCTTGGACCGTCCCTTGCGCGTCGAGATACTCAGGTACTCGGGGCGTTACGCGTGTGAGGAAAGCCTACGCGCCTTGAGCGTAGCCCCGTTCCCTGGAAAAGGATCGGGAGGCGATGACAGAATCGCCTTACACTGCGTTGAAAAAGACGCTCGAAACCGTTGGTCAATGCAAAGATCAACGGAACTACCGCGAATGGGCGGAAAAGTTTCGAATGGCGGTGGGTCTTCATTCGCAGGACCTGCTGAAAATTCTTGACGGAGAATCGTGTCCCAGTGGCACTGGGATGGACGCTGCTACAGCAGCTTCAAACAGGAAAAGTCGGAACAACCAGTTGTTCTCCCTCATTTACTTCTCCACAGTCGAATCCGCTAACATTACCACGAAGCCTTTTCAAGGGAAGACTGGGGGTGAAATGGGAAATGGAGCTGCGGCTTGGGCGGCCCTGAAGGAACGCTTCGCCGGAAACACAAAAGAATCCCGGCGAGCCCTCAGGGAGCAACTCCACTCCGCCAAGCTCCGACACGGTCAGAACGTCATCGACTTCCTGGCAACCATGGACGACTTAAAACTTCGGCTTGAAGATATGGGTGAGACCACGCCGGAGGAGACGTTCGAGGACTTAGTGATAAATGCTCTCGTTCACTCGTCGGACTACAGCTTCATGCGGGACATGCATTACCGGCAACCGTTTCCAAATGTCAAGGAAATAAAGCGAACCGCTGTGAATTACTTTATCGACGCACAATCGAGGAAGTCGTCGGGGCCCGCAGCCTCCTGCCGTGGTGCGGCAATGGCCGCGACCAGCAAAGACCGGTGTCACAACTGCAACGAGTACGGACACTTCCAGCAAGATTGCCCTAAGCCAACCAAGAAGAGCCGGTCGAAGTCGGGAAAGTCGCGGTGGAAGGACAAGGGCAAGAAGGCCGGCGACCCCTCTCCAAAGTAGTGCAGCTATCACAAGACTACCAGCCACAGCGACAACGAGTGCAAGGCTCAGCGAGAGATCCAGTCGCTGACTGCACGCCTGGCGATGCTGCAGTCTCCGGGGCAAGGCAGTTTCGTTCATGTCGGGAGCGCACATCAGCGACTCAAACTGGGCTAATAACCCGGACAACGGCAAGTCGACGTCGTGTTACATCATGATGTTGGCCAGGGCTCCAATCAGTTTCAAATCTGGTCTTCAAAGCCTTACAGCCATGTCCACAATGGAAGCTGAGCTGGTTGCATCGGCACTCGCGATGAAGGAAGCCGTGTTCTGCATGAACATGCTGACGGAGCTAGGGTTTAGGGAGCAGTTCGTTCAAGTGCCGCTTCACTGCGTCAACACTGCAACTCTCCATGCGTTTGGAAGCCGTTCATATAGTTCTCGAACCAAGCACATTGCACTCCGTTACTTATACATTCGCGAGCTGGTATCCGAGGGGAAGATTTCGACTCACTACATCTCCACAAAGGACAACCCCGCCGATATCGGGACCGAGCATTTTGCTAAGCCGCGTTTCCAACAGCTACTGGACATCATCGGCAGCTTCTGACGTCAGTATCGTCGTCAACATCTTATGTTATTTGTTTGTGCCATCAACACTGTGTTTGTGTTTGTGTGTTTGTTTTGTGAACCTGTTATTTGTGGAAATCAGCTTGCTATTTCAATGGTCAACATTCGTCTCGAACCATTACTGGTTGAACGAGACATGTAGGATTGAAGGTTATGGTAAATTTGGTTTGTAGGAACGATATCAGTATTTTTGCAAGCACATAAATGTATGCACGTAAGGCACAAAGCATTGTTAAAATTGTACTAGTAAACACATCGAACTACTATATTGCAGGAAATGGTTTCTTGACTGTTTTCTATTTAATCACTGACTGAAATTGTTTTTCTTGGTTTTATCATCGAATTTCACGTTGAGGGGGAGTGTTATGGAAATGTTAGCACATGACCATGTTTGTGTCAATGTTCAAGTAGCACCGCTCTTGTGTCGTAGAACATAGTCTATGTACCGTTTCGGCCTGTAACGTATATTATGCGGAGGAATAGCAGCCGTATCGTCCCTGCTCGTAGGACTGAGTATCGCAGCCGTATCGTCTCTGCTCGTAGGACCGAGTATCCCACTCTCTGATGTGACCTTTATCCTGATCGTGATGGTATTCTAGCTGCCTATCCATCTCTGGAAGCTGCCGTCGTCTGGACGCTTGCATTCTCTGCGGAGTACATCTGTGTGTGTTGGCCATCTAAGCGCCAGTGTTTACGTGTTATCACGTCTTCTTCTCTCTACAGCACGGGAGTATCTTACTCCCCGGGCCATCGCTAGCCCGGTGTCATATCTCGGGTAACACCGAGGACACAGCCTCTGTCTACATTGCCAGGGTACAACGCAATTATCCATAATATAGCTTCACACTTTCTATGCACTTTTTATAATCTGATTTACTACCTTCGCCGTTCTATTTATTCCAGCTTTTCTCTCTCCTCCTAGTCGTGACTCATTTCCGGGGTCCCGAAACAGCCTCTCCTCCCTCTTCCGACTACGATTCTTGCCTTGCATTTTTATCGATAGAATATTTCGGCCCATTCTTCCCTCATTAAATTGCGCCTACCTACGCCACTAGGCGCTCTCAGTGGGATATTTTTTTTTTAGATTCTTTTACATCAACTGCTAATGACAACATCGACTCACGGGGTTTTCGAATTCCAGCACGAACTCCTAGCAGCATTCGAGGGTACCACTAGCCCACCAGGGTGACCGCACCTCGTGCCTTATATCGACGACATAAAACCTGTTAACGTTTATCCTTCCATGTGGCAGCTGTACGAACTTCATCGATGTGAGTCGACTGATACAGGGTGAGCTGCAGGCTCCGGAGAACTCGAAAATAGGAGTTCCCGGTTGTTGTCTTGATTCCACCAGTCTCCAGTAGGAGACGATGGGTGCAAAAGGAGGAGCTTATGTGAGAGAAAGTGCAGTTCAGCCAAAAAACTAAAACAGACTACACGTCGCCCTCGGGGAACCTGAATAAATCGCGACACAACCGTACGAACAATTCGGATAAACTTTATGTGTATCATCTGTTTTTGGGGCCCCTCACCACCAAACAGTCACAATATTTGCCGTATAGACTGATCTCATACACTGATCAAACTGCTGCTTGTAAATATTACCAACAGCATTATACTCGTACGCCTGCTGTGTTCTACGCACTATCATTCAGACGGCTGTGTCCTTGAGAGTACATCTTACTGACTACTATCGATGGTGCGCAGCGACAGCAGCACGAAGCATCGGTTAATGGGCGGCAATACTATCGATATAATGCAAGAAGATAATCATAGTGAGCTCCACGGAGAATGAAAAGAGCTGGGATATGTATATCGAAAGTCAACATAGAACACGTAATACTGGAGTTAGTGTTTATGAATATATTTTCCACGTACGGTCGCCCGTGTACTTTATTACGCGAGGTGACCTGTGCTGTCTCCGGCACAAGCTGCGTCCGCACAGACTGTCGGCCAATCACAGAAGGGGTCAGGACACATTTTTCAGAGTTGAATATGCACCTTGAAAATATCTCCAACGGCGTCGTAGCTATGCCTAGTTTTCTCTATTGCCCAAACAAATGGATACAAAGGTGATAACGTTCTCACTAGACAGGAGGGGGTACAGAAGAATCAAGTGAACTAAAGATAAAAAAAAACATGTCACTTTCCCGTCTTTGTCCTGCGTTTCCAACGCTTAGGGTGGTTTTCCATTCTGACCTCCGGAGGTGTGGTGTGTCGTTGGATCGGTTTCAAGAACCACCGCGTGAAACCATTAAAAAAACATCGATTTCCGTGTAGCGCAGACAACTAACAAAGTTCGTATCATCTTCACCACGGAATCCATGCCAGGTACCCTTTACTTGATGTTATTCGGAGCGAAGGCGAGTTTCTACTTTACGAGCAGCCTAAACTAAAGGCTTTGATCTTCCGAACTCGTTTCACCATTCATTCGTACCACCGGAAAATCCCATCCGTCGTCCGACAAACTGTTTCAAGTTTCGAAAAGCTCTTTCCGGGTATTCAAGCAAACAGCAGAACAGCAAAACATTAGGCACCACGACAAGCAGCACACCAGCAGAACAGTAGTTGCCCACCCAAACGCACCTCTCACACGCACTCCGTGTCCGACGAAGTAGGAAACGAGGGACGTCGGTGGCGGGAAGACATTATACAGGGGGCTTGCTGGCGGTGGTTCAGGGCGGTGGCTGGTGATTGTGGTGGTCGCCGAGATGTCGCTTCTTGTTCCATCGTTCTCTCGCCGGTTGATTTCTTTTTTCCGGGTTTTCAAATCTTGCTACCATGAAAAGTAGCGAAACAACCGAACAACAGCCGCTCATCCACACGCACTAACCACACCCACCCAGGGTTGTTCGAAGCAGGAAAGTAAGGAGGCCGACTGCGGCACGGGGTCAATCGCGAAGCCTGTTGGCGGTGGTTCAGGGTGGTGGTAATTGGTGGGTGGTGGTGTCTGCGGTGATTTCACATTGTTTTGTTTCCTACAGCGAGCAGCGTTTTGTATTCCGGATTTCATCACTCTATGTCAACCTAAAATAGAGGAGTCACGACAACAACACAACAGTAGTCGGCCATCCCCACCCACCCACCGTCCACCGATAGAGGGAGAAAGGGATGTCCATTTCAAAACGGGGGTAGACGCAACGCCTAGTTTTGAAGGTGGCGATTGTTGTTGTTGGTGGTAGCCTTCATAGTGGTGATCCTCGTCACGTTGTTGGAGAGGTGGTGACTGTCATCGTCGTCCCTGGTGATCCACGAAGACGCAGTATACCGAGATGCCGGCAAAGCCAATAGTTTGATGTTGTTTTTTTCCCATCAGACCACGTGCAGCTGTATCACCCTATATCTAAAGACGAAGAAGATGAAAATCAACTGCGCTCCTGAACCCGACACGTAGCAGTACAACACGCCCAATCGAATTGACGGATAAAACGCCTTGAAACCAAACACACCCCTGCATCCCATCCGTCCAATATCGACGGAACTCAGCAATTGAAACAAAAAATCGACCCAAAAAGCGCTGCCCTCCATTTTGTTTTGTCAATTGTACCGGGGTGTTCCTACCACGGGACGGGCGAACTAAGGAATTCTTGTATACGCTACACTACCCGGGACGCAAATCGAGCTGCACCAGGGAATCGTTCGTGTTTCACATATATGATGGTGAGATTAACGTGGCGGTGAGCAGTATCTTTGTATCTGCTTGTTGGTAATGGGATACGGTTACAACTGTATTTATTTTCCTGGCTGTAAACATAGCGCCATCCAGCCGCCTTCCATCACTCCCCATCGACATTCTAGGGACAACATAACAATAACGAAAAACTCCCTGACATTTATGTCATTCTTCGAAATCCACCTCGTTGCCCGCACCCTTGCCCGCCTTGCGTTTCCTGCCCCACAGAGTAACAATCAAGCTCTCCGAAACAAATAAACATGGTCTTCCGCTGGATCACAGATGTTCTTACAACCATCCACCTGGGATCGACAATGTGCGAACAGACGCCGCCGGCAAAGATGCCTGCAAGTTCGCGAATGGTACCCGAATTCAGAACCACAGCGACTTGCGGCTGTGCATGGAAGAAGCTAATTGTCGTATGCCAGACCACCGGCTTCAGATGGCGGTTTTCAGGGACCCGAGACCAGTAGCCGTGAGCGCATATTATCACCTGATGACCCACCGGAAGCGCCAACAGGGAACCATGCAAGCCTTCACCGCTGAAGAACTTCCGTTAATGTGCCAGTGGGTGGCCCTCCGCTACATCTTATTCTCTGATTTGCTCGACCACCAATCCGAACAGTTCTGGCACGAAGACGCCCTCGCCGATCCCTTAGCGTGGCACTACAGCTGGTTTGACTTCGTAGGCCTTCAACTTCCGGCGTCTGAAGTGAATGCCATCGCAGCTGCGGCGGCCAACAACGACTTCAGCTTCGGGTACAAGCATATTGATAAACACCCGGGCCAGGAAAACCAGACTAAACGCATGGTGATACGGAACATTGAGGATCAAGTCGGTCCTGAACTGCGCGAGGCTGCCAAGGATGTATTGCGTCAGTGGCTGCCTCCTGTGCTCCTGGAAAAGCTTGATGTGTGAGCTATCCTATTGTGCAGGGGGTGCCAGCTTCGGTTGCCTGCCGAATATGCGCTCAGGTTTATATCGGACGCCCGACGTTGCTGAACGACCGTAAGCGCAACCCGGTGGACGATCCCGTGTGCTAGGCACCACGTGGGTATAAGTATATGAACACTCCTGCGCTTTCGGGGGTAACGGGCAGCTCTTCTGTTTAGGACCTCCGTCAGTCTGAACGGTATGAGCCCAACAGAAACGACTTTACAGTGGCATGGCTCGCAGCGTGGCCCAATCAACATTGCATATCAGGGATTTGGGAGGTAAATCGGATGGCGAGGGACAGCGAATCGTCAAAATGTCTGTTGATTCGTTCTCGAGTTCCTGTCGAACAGAAGCATTGACCCCTTTCAAAGCCACCTCCCCCCCATCCCCTCACTTCCTGAGCGGGTTCTACTTTGATTTTTGTTGGGAACGTGTTGCACAAGAATATCACGGAAAACGAACAGACAAATGACAGCAAGAGTCGCAGTTATTATAGAGAGATCGGCAATGCTGTTCCTTTACTGTCATCTGATAGAGGGTTCTACAAGTGGTAGTGCGCTTTGACTCGGATCGCAGCAGCAGCAGAGTTACAAGGTTCAGCTGCAGTTATCTTTTGTGGGAGTTGTTGGGGAGGTCGGCTATGCCGCTTCTTGACAGGAAGAGTTCATACCCGTGTTTCTGCAGGAATGGCCGACAGGCGTGCCACGAAGGTTGAGAGCCATTGGTTGCGTGAATATGGATGCGGGTGATAACACACGACGGCCCTTTCGATGGACATTGAAAAACCGGACGGGGGCACCGTATACCGGTAGAAGCTTGTATGTTATGTCCCGTTTAGCATCGTGCCACAGCAGAGGGGGGGGTGCTTTGCGCCCAAACCCTTGTGACAGGCGGGATTCCTCACCCTAGGAAAACCTGGATAAAGTAGCTATCCCATTTGCGACTACGAGTACGTATGGTGTCCTCATAGCCCTAGCACGTGGGGTTGGTGATGGTATTGCACATGATGGCGTTGCTCGAAGTCAGTGTGTGACTGGGATATGAACCTGGCCCGATGTCGAAATTATGACTTGTGGACAACGGTTTGGTTTGTCCACGTCGTAATTATCAACTGTGTGGGTTGATCACGTCGGTTGCTAGTGTCTGATACTGTGGATAACGATACCTCAGCCACTAGAGGAGTCTGCGGACCCAGGCAACAACGCTACTAGATCCAACACTTGAAATATATATGTGTTTTTTCTTCATCTTTAAGTTCATTATATTTCCATGTTTATTTTTCGTGTCGTGTGTCAATTCAACGCATATCTCCTGTTGTAACAGCAGAGCAGGCTGCTGTTGCTACCGGCACTTGGGCACATTGATACACCTGACCCCCGAGAGGGGCAGGTGCGGTGGAGATAGCCACCCGCTGCTGGCGAGCCTGATGTAGGGACTGTGTCGGCTACCACTCCAGCGAAGGTTGAAAAGCGGCTGGAGCCCGGCACACGTTGATTTTGTGGTGGTTGCTTCCCCAAGTGGGATTCGATGACTTCACTCATGGGGGTAATTTTGTTTTCAAGGCTGATCATAGTGACTGATAAACGACAAGGGACCTCACAGTCTTGGCTTGGTTGTCGGCAAACATGGTGAAGACGGGACGGGAAGGTAAACTGAGTGCAATTCTAATTGGCGAGGCGGAACGTGATCGAACATTGGGTGGACAACGTCTCAACGTAGCGAGACGGTTATATCTAAAGGGTCAAGTTTGCACGATGCAACGGGACATTAAATATATTATTTCGCGACGGCACCGGACGGGATACATCAATGGTAATTTGTTTTTTCGACGGGACGAGACGGGACCGTAAGTATTTGTGTTGCTTGTGGTGGCTGGTAGTGTGGTGCGGCCACAGCCCCGGTGGTGGTGCTGGTCCCAATAGTGGTTGATCGGCTCACCCGCAAGATACGTATACATGCCGACTGTGCCGGCCATAGTGGAGCTAGCGGCGGCGTTGATGTGGAGGTATTTCCGTGTGATCTGGGTGGTGTAGGGTTGTTTGTGTAGATGGGAATCTGATGATGAGTGTTACTATAAACCATGTGGAGATTCATGCAGATTTGTGCTGATTTGATCATTGTGCATTGTTTGGTTTTCACTGCTTAGATATTTTCGCGATTCCGCTCATTCGTAATTTCAATAAGTGCACAACTACGAGCAATCTGCTAGGACAAAAATGAAGCCCCAACTAAGACAATATGAGATCCGATATTTCACGGTGGAACTGAACCGGAAAATGCAATAGCCAGGAGCGAATGTTGGACAGGAGGGGGGACGTTTTGCCGGGGGGACGGGACGGTAAAGACAACGGTAAACGTATAGATAACAGGGCGGGACGGTCTGTAGAACGGGAGTGATGTCGTCGACGGGACGTGACGACAAAGTGAAACGGGCAGAGTTTGACGACGGGACCGGACTGTAAGTGACAAGGGTAAGACAATTAGTTGACCGGACGGGCCGGTAAGGCCAGGTTCAGGACGGTTTACCGTCCCGTCCCGTCTCGTCGCTGCCGTCGTTTTCGTCCCGTCACTGAACCGCGAGAACTCTTGCTTTGTTTAAACCAGAGCGTCTATCGAGTCGGACAAGCAAAATATTTTATTCAGGAAAAGGTGTTCAGCTGAATGATGAATAACAATCTGCATTGCATAGCGCGCGGAGCTCCTCTTCCAGCGGGTCCCAGAGACATTTTTCGCGTTAGACACGTATGCGCTATAGTTAACTTGTCAATGGTAGTGCCCGCGGCTTTCCGCAGCATGCCGCAGTATGCTTTAGAATGCCGTAGGATTCCTATCTGCCGCGGGGCGTGTCCTGCTTGTCCGCACGGCAAGATCCAAGGCAGCGTCCACGGCCAAACCTTCGGCAAGACCAACGGCAAGGCTTGACGCAAGTACCGCAGAATTATCCGCGGCAGGCACCGCGCCAAGACCCGTGGAAGGACCCGGTGGAGGAGCCGCGGTGTTTACCGCGGCAGGCATCGTGGATATATACGTGAAAAAAACCCGTGGAGAGATCCGCGGGTAGACTCGCGGAACAACCCGCGGAACGTCCAGCCGAACGAATTCAAAGGTCCGCCGAACGGCCCAGGGCAAGTCTTGCGGCAAGTACCGCGGCAACAGACGCGGCAAGCCCCGAGGCAAGACCGAAATTGGCACCCTGTTCCCATTTAATACTGCATCCTCGCTGTGGACTCATCCTATGTGGCACCCTTCTTCCACTCACAAGGTCCAGAAACACGCATTCAGTTATCTTCAGGAGCCGTCGGAGGCCCACTGGGCACCCTGTTTCCATTGGTCCTTGCCGTGGGATTTTTGGCAGGGTTTCCGCGAGTGTGTCCGCGGGTGTTTCCGCAGATCTTGCCGTGGTGCCTTCCGAGGGTCTTCCGCGGTACGTGCCGCGGGACTTGTCGCTGTTTTTCCCGTGGTATTTGCCACCGATTTTGCCGCAGTACTTGCGTCGGGCATTGCCGTGGCGCTTACCTCGGGGTGCCGTGGTTGATGGCGGACCCTGCCGTGAGATATGGCGGACGTTGTCGTGAGACTTGCCATGGGCCTTGCCGCAACAGACATTTTGCGGCAAGCTGTCGAAATGTCGTGGGCTGCCGCGGCAGTGTCCGCTGCATCTCGCGACATGCCACGTCAGTGCTTGTGGATTTCCATGAAAACAACTAAGTATATCATCGACAAGACGCTGATTGGGGGATCCAAAGCACGAGGGACTCGTCGACTGGGCAGGGTGGGTTGGGGCCCAGCTTTCCGCCTTCTCATCGAAGTGCGGTAAAACATCCTCGATGTATACTCATGATAAAATCAATAGTAGAGATCTACTGCTGCTGTGTGTCGTGTACTGTTGTTGTTGTTCTCGTACAAAGTCATCGCCACAATACAATGCCGCCCGTGGTCACAGCACAGGTTGCAATAACTCTGGAATGGAAGGATACCTCGAGGGGAAAAAGAGGAAACAATAGTACACATGTAACGGGAGCACATCTACATCTCAGACCAAACAAAAGTGAGATCCCCGCACGTATATATCAGGTACATGCCATACTCTGTACAACTCGCCACAGAAACCGAAAAACCCGAATAATGCCTAAAATATATATACAGGATGAACAAACAACTCGACGTTTTAAATCCAAATCGAAAATCAAGTTTTCAAAAGGGGAAGAGGCAGGAAGATATATATATTGAAGCAAGAAACCGAGAAAGCAAAAATGGGAACATACAAGAGAATACGCATATTATCGCAGGTTACAGGCTGGCAAGCTATGCAACAGGCGCAGAACGGGGAAATTAATCAAAAAACAAATATACTTACTGCGCTGGCAAAAACGACAGGAAACTGGCACACACAATACGGAAAGGAAGACGACGAAGCACAGTAAAAGGTGAAAGCAGATAGCTAAAAGCAAAAAAGACGATACAGACACAAAGAGGGGCAAATGGGAAAAAAAGGAATTGGGGGAAACGAACAGGACCAAAAAGGAACCAAAAATGACCAAACCAGGAAGGGGGAGTAGAAAAGCAGGCTCTGATGCATACAGACAAACGAAGTTACCCGCGTGGCACCATTCCTGGTACTTGGGTCCCAACGAAGAGAGCGCATCATGACGGTGCACCATACCCAGGGGTCGATCTGTTGGGCGGACTGCCCCCCCCTCCCTTCTGCACTCCCCCTCCCCCGTTCTCCCCCTCCCCCCATCGTCTCCCTTTCGCCCCATACCTCTTCTCTGCCCTCTTGCGTACGAGCATTGGCGTCAACGGCTTCAATGCCATCTTGTGCTGTTCTGTCGATGCCTCCTTTTCATCATTATGCTTTTTCCACACGAAAACTTTCGCGCCTTCCTCGACCCGTCGGAAACATCTTCTGGTTTTCTGTACTGCCTCGCGCCACCCTTCGAGCTTGATATCAAACTCCTTGGCGTCCTCCTTAAGGTATACCTCATCCAGTCTAAATGGTGTCCACCGGAGTAGCCCTTACCATTGACCATCTCCCCAAACATCACCCTCTTCGGCAGACGTTCCTCGCCCATGCGTGTCACAAAGCCCGCAAACAGTAGCCTACGCCTGCGTACCGTCGTCTCAACGCTCTCGGAATTTGTCCTGAGAAGCGCGCGTCAGTAGGTTCTACCATTGCATCCCTTAACAATTGGTACTGGATATTTGAAAAACGATGATTACTCTAGTGCTTGCTGCTTCATGATCACCTCCATGCGCGAAGTATGTGGTTTTTTGTCACCTGTCACTCAATCGACGTAGATGTCGAGCAGCACAACTTCCACCTTCCCATCGTGTGAGTTGGTTTCTCGGTACGGTTCGTATAAATCATGGATCTTGCACCTGGAGTCGGGGGCGGTGACCATGGACAACGACAATTGCTCGTACTCCACACAAACGGATTGGCTAAGGACAGGCTGACGCACTTCCGCTTCCTAGCGATTCCATCCTAACAACAACTCACAGAGTCTGACGTATGGGGCTTACTAGCCGGGCGGAGAGCGCGGGTCAGCCCCGACCCGCTCTCCGCCGTCTTATCTGTGTAGTATATATACCTGGAATTTGTGCATAAATGATGTTTGATCGTGTTCGTGTGGTTCATGTCATACGTACGGGAAAAAAAAAAAAACAGTAGGCCTTACGTAGGTCCCGCAAGAACCAACTTACACTTGGCATCTCTGAGCCCACAAAAATATGTCAGATGAAGTATCGAATCGGTTAGTGTTAAGCGACATATTTTCCAATGGTCGGTTGTTCTAGTCAGAGCAAAATTGTATACGCTAGACGAAATATCGAATTGATGATTGACTGGCGCCGGATTAATTTGTCTATTGATGTTGGACTAAGTAGAAAGTTTAGGGAGGGGATGGCAAAACGCTAACGGAAATAGACCTCAAAATCTGGTTGAAAGGCATGGACTTGGGTATTCGGTGTAACTGTCGTGACAGGGACAAGTAACTAGCACCACCGCGAATACCCTCTCTCTAGTGTGCGTCTAGCTGTGTGAGGTCGCTGTTCGGATCGATTTAGCATCACACTGTTCACTTTGGAGTTAAGCATCGTTCTGTCAACGTTCGAAATGTATTCTCTCCAGCGAGGGAAAGAAACGTGAAACTAAAAGATAAACAGTGCAGTGAAAAGCGCCGCCGAGCCTTTGAATGCCCCGCCCCAACCAAAGAGACCTGCTGAGCTTTCTTTCATTCGACGTGCTTCACTCTTGACTCGCGGGGTTTCTCATAGATTTATCGGGACGTCAGCTTCGATTGTGCCGTCACGAGCAGGGGTGGATGACGTTCATGTACAAACAAACATTAAACCGCTGAGCTATTCAGTCACCGCTGACTGAGTAGCTCAGTGGGTTGACCTTTACAATTCAAACGAAGAGGCATCTTTGGGCTCGATACAGCCTCCAGTCAAGAATATCTTCCGGGGTCGATCAATCCCCGAATCAGCTGCTGATTTTTACTTTGTACTACCCCCCTCCGTACTTGTGCGTTCTTTTACTCGAGTGGCCCACTCCACTTGCCACGTTCTGGTTTAATCTTATTTTATCGAGGTTTTCTCCACTTGATTCCTACTCACGGAAAAAACGTAAACACGGCGTCTGCCGGGATTCATAGCCCGGACTGCATTGTTCGAAATATTTACGTTTGTGCCGCTGACGTAAACCACTGAGCGACTCGTTCAGCGGCAGAAATATACTTACTTTGAACAACGAATCCGGAGTTGGAGTCCCCCCAGACATCGTATTTCCGTTTTGTCTACACCGTGAGTGGAAGACGGGAAATCAAGTGGGGAGAATAGCGATAAAGCAAACTCAACTAGAGAATCGAATGTGGATTAAACCATTTCAGGATAATAACGCACGGCCAAAGACGGAGACCATATGATGGCAAAACCAAACTCCGATTAGCGGCTTGACTAACCCCGGAGGATGGTACCGACGGGAGGCCGTCTCGAGCCCTAAATTACTTATTTTGTTCCTTTTGCAAAATATAAACAACTGAGCTACTATGCTAGCGTTGTAGCTCAGCAGTTTAACCCTACTATTTACAAAAAATGACACAGAGACAAACCGTTTAAGCCAAACCCCACTTTCGCGGGTGCGGTTTGTCAATCTATCAACCCCTCAACCCCTCCACCCGATATATGTGTCTACTATGGTGCGCAGCTGCGATTCTCTGAGCCCTGCGCTCTGTCCCTGTAATAGAGCCTAGTCTACGTATCTTCGCATTTTCCCAGAGGCCAGAGGAACCCCTATTTTTTTTGCTACCCGTAGAGGACCAGCCAACACCATACTGTGGTGGCTGTGTATTCCCCTTGTGTTGCGGACGTGCATACCGTAAAGCTGTTAATCCTTCGCAGCCTTCTTTTCATAAGAATCCGTGCAAGGCCAATACAGCGCACCGCCTTTTATGTACAAAGTATTCCCTGGTACTTGTACTATATGAGCCGCAGGGATAGGCACTGCTGGCTGTACATCAGTACTCCGTATATCTCTCTATAGGAGCTTTGAAAAAGGATTACCTGCATGTACTAGGCAAGGGCGTTGCTGGGTATATATACAGCAGAAGTCTATACTCGCCGGCAATAACGTAATTTGTTTTTCGACTTTTTAGGCTTTGTTTCTGTGTTAATCTATTACCTGTTACCCAACATTGCTTATCAGACACCGACTAATATCAGCATGTGTTTTCGCTCTAGTTGCACGAAGTCGCGAAACGAACGCGCCGCCAAAACGGCGCCTCCTTTGTCGCCTCCTCGCTACGCGGGGTAAGGCGATTGAAGCGGCTTCGCCGAGACAAAAATCCTTTGCAGATGCAGGAGTCCACCGATTGTCTATCTCTTGATCGATTGCGACCCTGCTTTGGACACTCTTCCCCTTTTAGACAGTACGTACACCAGCAGTCTCGAGTTCACTGTATTAACAATATATATATATATATTACCAATATTGAGTCGCTTAAGTTAAGAACACTCTTCATATTTTGGACTAGGCATACACCCCGCTCTCAATAGGCAAGATGCACGTAGGGGGGCGAGTTCGTGTTTAGTTTTGTGACAGGATGGGCGTATTAACAGTACACCTTTGACACCATCATCATAATGTGCGTATAGTATAGTGTACCCTACACAGTATATTTGCAAAAGGAGAGCATGCGAAATAAAACAATCACCGCCGGTGGAGATACCGCTCCCAACAGCCAGCGCCCCCACATTCAGACCGCTTGGAAGCCTTTTCTACGAGATTGTGCACGCTATTTGTTTGACACATATATTTCAATCTAGCGGTATACGGTCACGGCTCCGCCCGTGGAAGTAGCCCTGCCTTTCCCATAGTACAGTGTGTAATAGTACTAGTAGTGTTCAACGATGTACAACTCTAAAAGGAAGTGTAAAGATCACCTGGCAAGAGGGGATCGACCCGGAGTATGTCCGTTGGTCCCTGGGTTGTTGCAGTTGAAAGTATACTATGGAGTACTATGGAGGGATTTGTGATCCGGGAACTGGCCTCATTCACGAGTGTGGCGATTTGTCGACCATGGACCCAAGCCAATCTGAAATCAGGCAACGGGGCTGGGGTGTCCACAAATGTGAAGCGATATCGATCCGGAGGATTTCAGTTTTCGTCTCAGGCCTGTAAAATATGGTACCTACACGGCACGATTCCTGATCAGGTGATGGGACCTCATCGTCCCCGGATGCAGTTGGACGTCGGTCTAGTCCCGAGCGGCAACTCTCGCCACGCGCTTGGTCCATGTGTTCCCCTGCCAATCAAACTTCAGCCAACAGGGTTGAGGTTTCCGCACCATGCGGGGCGGTGTGGACCCGGGGGATCTCCCTCTAGGTCCCCGGGTTTTTGGAATTGTAGATGTATGGAAGGCGTTCTTATCTGGAGATAGGATCCTGTCGTCCTCGAATGCGGTCGGACATGGACGGTGTCCTGTGGGGCAACTCTCGCCGCACGCTGGGTCCGTGAGCACCGCCAATCAGAATTCAGCCAGTGGTGTTGCGGACTCCACACCATGCGGGGCGGTGTGACATGGGAGATATTGATGTCCGTCCCACGGTGGTTGGAATTGCGTGATGTATGTATGGATCTCTTATATGTGGATGGGATCGTATCGTCCTCGGGGAAAATTCTCGGCCCGGAAGATCTCTGTTTACGCCCTCGGCATGTTAGAGTTGAAGATGAATGCAACAATCAGTGATCCGGGGATGGAATCCTATAGTCCCCGGGTGCCGGTGGTTCCATTATTCTTCGAAGGGGGTGAGGTATTCACAACGTGCAGAGCAGTGTCGACCTGGGGATCACCTATATGCTAGGCGATTGGTCAGAGTTGTAGATATCTGGAGGGATTTTTGAGACGAGAGTGGGACCATGTCCTTCCCGGGTGTGGCGGAACGTCGATGGCTATTTACAGCGCAAATCGTATAAAGAGCTCATGGCCTCCGGCATAGATTCGGCTAATCAAATACCCGCCAGATTTGTAAGTCGAAAATACAAGTCGGCCGCTATAGACTGGCTTGATGGCTGTCGGAACTACCTCTGGACTGGGTGAAGGCCACGGCTCGACGTGGCATAGGACTTGGTATTCTGCACGCTGCGGCACTCAGCCTCCCAACCCATGGGACAAGGTGGAGACTGAAACGCTCCGGACCGCCCTCCCGTGTTGACAGGCACGGACAGACAGACAGACAGACAGACAGACAGACAGACAGACAGACAGACAGACTGCCAGTGTTTACTAAAAAAGATAACGAAAACCCTCAACCAGTGGGCCAACCTCGGCAAACAAAACAAACGCCTACCGAATTAAAAGAATCTCATATACAGCTGAATCCTGCACAAAACATTTATACAAGGGACACAAAAGGATCATCCCCATAGGCAGAAACGAACATTGATGAAGGGAAATATTTTACAACATACCAGGTGTTGGATTCTACAGACTTTTTAGCTCAGTGCTTAGGGCCGCTCCTAACGAACCGAAAAAAAATCACGATTCGTGACTTTTGGCATGCCAAAAGATCACGGTCCGTGACATTTCAGTTCTAACGAAAAAAGCCGAAAAACGTCGCGTTTCTTGATATTTTCAAATAGTAAAAATTCCGATATTTCAAACCCAACGTTTTTCTGGGGGTGGAGTCAACTCTCAAGAGTGGGGCACGGCCACGCCAGGCTGGGTCGTCCGCACCTGGCGCAACCCGTGATATATTCGAATCACGGGCCGAAGCCTGACCCAGCCTGCGAGATTCCGATTTCACCGACCGTCGGGCCAAGCTCGGTTCGCGAGATTGCATGTCGCAGGCCGTCTGCCCGACCTGGCCGGTGACATCCTCAGGTCATTTTCGCGTTTGTCTTCCAGCAGTGGCTCCTCCTCCTCGAAATTTCGAGGCCACAACCTCCTCGTTTGCCTGCGCCCAGCGGTGTCTTTTGGTAGCCGCCCGTTGTCCACAAGCGGCGTACCAAGCAGGGTCTGCCATGCCCCTATACCGACCTTCAGATACCGTTGGTGCGCGTGGGTTGCGTTGCCTTGATCAGGCGTATTTTGAGACACGACAAATGTCGCGGATCGTGATTTTCTCTTTTTTAGGGAAAAGCTACAAAAGTTGGCGTCATGAATCGTGATTTTTTTTGTCGTAATTCGCGACAAAAAAATCAGGATTCACGACAAAAATCTCACGCATCGTGTTTTTTTTTTGTTCGTGAGGAGTGGCCCTTATGCCGTCGCATACCATGGATCGAAAAAATTGACTTCTGGCAGGGATTATTTTCGAGCTCTCTTGCACCGTTGAAACGTATGTTTTTTTTTATTTTCCAGCGGGGGTTCGTGACTGTAATAAGCAGATGGGAACAACAGGTTTGGATGACCACAAAACACGTACTCACACCGCAAACAGCAGCAGGCTGGACATCTCCGATGCTGGGGTGACTTCTACAGCTAGCTGCTGCTGCTGCTGCTGCTGCTGCTGCTGCTGGTTCTGGTGCTGGTGCTCGCCACGCAGCAGCTGAAGGATGCACTTCCCAGAACCCGCAAGCAGGGCACGAAGCAGATTTCAACCTACTCCTGCCAATACCACTTTACGCACGAAAAAAAAACTACGAGCTCGATCGGTCCGACGAGAGGGAAGGTATCTCAATACAACTCGTAGAATTAATACTAACAGTGGATGGGAAACCGAGATATTTTCCATCTATGCAATGCGATGGTATACCCATTGGAATTTGTGGGTGGGGGCATGTCCGACGAGGGGCTATGGATGTGGAAGACTTAGTGTTTTACGCAACGATCTTGTGAGACGATGACAGGACCTCTCAAAACAGGCCCTTTCTTACTAGGCACACGAAAAGTATACTCTCTCTCGAACGTTTACCGCGCAAGACGACGGAAATAGACACACCAAAAGTTTCCGCCATGTAGCGTCGGACACGCTCGTATTCACTCGGACGCTCACACGCGCTTTCCTTCGCTGGTCGAGGTCTCAAGGAGTGTGGGACGACGCGGTTTTGTTATTGTTACGAACTTGTCGAGGAAAATTCGTGCTGTGTGCACGAATACGACAATCTTAATTTCACGTAGAGAATTTCGAGGCATGCGCCAATTGTTGAAACCGTCAAACAATATTCAACCTTTATCTTCTTCTCCGAAACCGCAGAATGGTCTGTTTACGCAATCGCACATCTATCTTCTTGTTGGCGAAGAATGCGGGGACAGGCTGCTGCCGGATCTACAGTAATTAGTTAGATGCTGAGCGCTCGTGTTTGAGGTGGAGGCTTCAGGAAGAGCAGGAATGTCAGGTGCGCCGCAGTTGGGTATTGTTGTCGCAGCCTGATCGCGGTAAAACTGAGAATTTTCCCCTGGCTATGGTGATACTGTACGGCCATTGTTGCTACTGCTTCGGGTGGGACACGTATCCAGGTGAACAACGCCTCGTACAAGTTTTAGTGGGCATCATATAGACCATACCGCCAATATTTGATGTTCCGATCAGCCGTATCTCAACTGCTGCTTTGGGGCCATGCGAAAAATACGTACGGTGTAGGGAGCTTCGATAAACTGAGGGATGGCCCAATATCTTTCGAATCCCGTTAGCTCTAGAAAATAAAAAGGTATGGCATTCGTTCCGTACACATCATATCTGCCTACGATCCAGTGACGGTCGGGTTGCGCGCACAATGATATGTTATCGAGTCGGGTTTTGGGCGAGGAGGACTGGAAAGCGCTTTACGCTTGAAACCTGCGCAACTCTGGACATCCCCTCCCCCCTACCATACCATGTATTGCATGATGACTCTTTGCTGAACTACTATTAATAAGAGCATTGCGGGTTTAATGGTTTCCCGCGACAATCGAGATAGCGTTACTCATATAGGCCTGGTACATAGGTACGAGTTATTGAGAGATTAACTTTTTATCGATTTAACTACAGGCAAGCCTCCATGATGCGTAGACGTTTTATACAAAATTTCCTTTTGTGACCTCGCCTGGCAATATTGAACTAACACCGTAGTAGTTGCAGGGAAGTCTACAGGCTATATTTTCTCTTCACATGGTTTGTATCTGGTACGTGGTCTACGTGTCACGCTCGACCCAACTGTCGTACCTAGTATTCCAACTTGAGACTTTTCAAAGTCGCAGCTGGCGCTTCTTGTTGTCAGATTATAGAGTCGGTGTCACATCCATTTTTTGTGCAACCGGTGCTAATGCGCCGCGGAAATATGAAGCAGGCTGTTACACACCGTACCGACTGACCGTAGGCTACCAGACCTGACGTAAGATTGTCTACAGTGTTTACATCACTGTGCTGTACCACCGCGGTGGAAACAGTATCTCGGCCTGGCATTGCTTCTAACAAGGCATATAAGATATTCTCTGGTATGACCTCTGCAAAATGTTGCAAGAATACGAGCCACATCTGATGCCCCAAACGTATGAAGCGGCCTACGGAACGACTGGCGATGACGACGATCGTGGGCTACAGTATACCAAACGTATCTGATGGTGTTCCCTCACGGGTGGACGACAGCACCCCTTTTCGAGATCCTAATAGGCAGCGGGGGGAGGGCAGACGCTCTACGCACCTTTGGGACGTCAATAATCTCGCAAAACGCACGGGACATCGGACGGCAATCCAAATGACAGAGCTTCTGTTGTGGCACCATTAGGAACATCGAAAAGGACGCAACGTGCCCAGGACGTAGGTAAACCCGCACCTTGCGTGGTTATTGGCGTTTCCAAAGTGCGGAGAACGCCTTCCTGTAGCCCGCCTTCTATTAGGAAGTCGAAATGGGGGGCTCCCGTTCACCCGAAGCTACTGCCGCGATGGGTACAGTAGTCCGTCTGGTTGCTGCTGCTGCTTAGGGCCGTTATTATCAAATAACGGCTTCCCAAAATACTTTTTTTTTTGGAAATCTGAAAAAAACAAATGATTTCCAAATCTTAAGACTTTAACAAAGGGCAAAATATCAGGAGGGATTGGCGTTCACATACGTATTTGGAAGAACAACTCAGCAAAATCTCGACAACAAAAGCTGCGCGGAAACAACATTAGGAGGATCAGGAAATGTAAGAAAACACGTTAGAAAGTAACGGCCATTGATATACATGTTTGTGTTATTATAACTTACAGTACAGTTAATATTTTAATAACGTCGTACCCCAACACCTCCTACTGCGGTGCCGATCACCTTTTTTTGCGATAGCAATGGCCCCTCCTCCATGCACCACATCCACTACTTGCCACTAGCCTGAACGTGAGTTAGCACGAAACCGATTGTGACCCCTGAAAGTCATTTGTCTCTCTGTAGGTCACTCGACGTGACATCATTTATAAAAACCTCGCATGCTGGGTCATTCGCTCCTTCTCCCTTCACTAGCCGCACAACACCTATCAGACCAACCAACGGATCACCAGTCGCCTTGTGTTTATTCGCGTCCTCGAACCCTCCATCGCTTTGTCCTCCGCAAGCTAGTTATTTTGTCACCCCGTTAACCCTACGTCTCCCAGAGTCTGACACACTCGATGTGTGATATGACGTCTCGATCCCCAGAATCCCGTGGTTGTGTCCAAAGCGCAAGCTTGCGCAGTTCGGATCAACGTGCGGCACAACCGACGACTCTCTCAACCATGCAGCTACTTTCTGTACTTGCTGCAGCATACCCGCGGTGGCGGCTAAAGCTCCGCCGTTCTCGATTTCCACAACAAGACATTGCCGATGGACAAGATGTACGTGTATATGACCGCAATGCCCGAACTCCCGGTCAGTCAGAACCAGGGCCGCTAAAGACTGGGTTGAGCGGCCACTGCACGAAACTGACTCGTTTTACCTTTTCCGTAGTGTTGGGGCTCTATGTATGTCGATAAGCCGTACCTGACTCTATGTATGTCGATAAGCTGTATCTGAAACATTTTTTCTAGACGACAGGTCCAGCGTTAAAGCGCGCCGTGCTCGTAGAGCGGAGCGGATATTCAAGCTTCCGGCAGGCTATGTAGTGGAAATCGATTCGGTTAGAACGGCGCAGTTCTGTGTAGATATTAATGCTAAGTAATTATGGTAGGCTCACCCCATGCACTTCCAACCGCATAGGAGCTGAGCAGCCGCCAGATGTAACATCATACTTCAGGCCGCTAAACGCAAGCGCCTATCCATGTTAAAGCGTTATCCCGTGCCAGGTAGTCAGAAGATGCACCGGTATATATTTTTCTTGAAGGTCGTTCATTTAGGTCCCTTCCCCTGCATATGTCACCACCAACATAGCTGCTACTCCACTGCAAAATGAGTTTGAGAGGCCGCTACTTGATATAAGAGCAACGATGTGTTCTGATAAGCCGAGAAACGTAAGTGATACCACGAGGGTGTCATATAGTCCTGCCTGTCAATGACTCTATGTCCTTGACAGTGCAGAAATACTCGAATGATGCGCAGCACCATCGTAACTATTCGTTATATCGATAGTCTCATAAACGTTTTCGCCCGCCGCAGGATTTATAGTCGACAGCAAGAGCGCGCGATTAAAAAGGACAGTGCATGCGACATGCTGGAATTTAGTGACGGTGTCGCAACGCGTTTCGTCCTCACAATGCAACTTGGTTTGTCGGTTCCCGTGAATCAACCCCCACCCCTCTCCTTCTATTAGATTGGAAGCATTTCAAGCATGCTTCGCAATTCATTTCGTAAACCGACCGAACCAATGTTCCGCTTCCTGGGCCTTCTCACCGCCCCTCCCATTCCACCACGATTGTGTCCTGACTGTGTGCACTCGTGAACGCGCAGGATAGTGACACCCACGAGGGTTCGGCTCTCTCCAGGGCGACGCGAAAAAATCGGGAGCGACAAAGACTGCGGGGATGTTCGGTCGATTGAAGCGGGTAGTGGCATGGGCCCTCGCTGTTCTCCAGGTCTTCAGTATTTTACGGGGAGCAGGTGGCATGGTTGGACAGGCGCAGGGAAAGCATAACATGACGGTTGAAGATGTCAGCGATGTGTTCTCTCCGCAATGGGTGGAGGAGTACTCTGGAGACAACATAGGGTGTGAGCAGGGCAGAGGGCATTACACATGGAGACTGGCCGGGTTCGGGAGCAACATAAACAGTGAGTGGTCCTGGGAGGCAGTTCCCGTTACGCTGAGTAGTTGAATGCCTATCATCTTCGAAAAGGCTCGAGCCGATGGCAACTATGTCCAACGTCGCAGCTTGTCTGTTCGATGCACCACAACGCTGGTCCTCGATATATTAAAACTGAAAAGGCTGGGCTGGGCATGGGTGGTTTGGTCCAGCTCCGTTTCCTCCATAGCATCAGCCAACTGTTTGATTGACAAGATTCATGATACACATCGGTAACTGTAGGGAACACGTGCGGGATGTTAAGGACATGCTGGGTATCAATGTTGTCTCGAATCGAGGACGTGTGTGGTGGACAAGAGCATCTGATCGCAATCACCTAGGCTAAAGGCAGGTACACGAGTGGCCGGGAACCCCCCCTTGCACAATGTGGACGTCAAACATCAAATCATTGTGGAGTCATGAACAATGTAGCAAAACCCACAAGGCGTTGACAACGTTTCATTCGGTACTCCTCGTAGTATGCTACATTGTTTATACCTCCAAAAGGATTGGTTTACGCCAACATGGTGCAAGGGGGAGTCTAGGCAACCTGTGCGGTCGTAGTCTAACCCTTAGCAGAAATTATTGTGTGAATGATCCTTGTTTCCCAAGTCCGATGGTATGGCGACAACCGTTATCCGAACCGACCCGTTGACCCTTCACCCCGCCCGCGCAAGCACCTTGTATGATCGACCCGAAATGTACACAAAGGACGGGATGCGGTGCGCGTCTGATTCGGCCTCTCTTTACGCTGATACCTAAACTTGAACATAACAAGCAGGCAACGGAGTAGGATGCTGTTTGTTGGCTTCCTTTGAGCTCCGCATGGACATACAAGAATAATGTGTTGACCCTAGGCTTATATGCGCATGCAAAGTATGTTTTTTAAAAAAAGAGCTGAGCGTTAAGGACATTATGACAGTGGCGCACGAGCGCTAAGTACATCATCATCGGGTTGATGTAAGACATAAAAAATAACATAAGTAGCCCAGAAACGCAGCCAATCTACGAAATTGACCACGTATCCAGCATACGGCACGTGGCACCTTGTGTGTTACCTTCATCGAGGGGTCGTAATACGGATTGATGCCTGCTGCGGCTTAGTCCCCTGCTGGGTACCGCAATATCGTGATGTACGTACCTAAAGTTATGCAACAGCTGCAGAGCTCGTTGAGTGCCACAACGGAACAAATCTGTAATTTTGTAGCCTCGGGTCAAAGGTTGTGAGACACCTGGTACCAAGCACGTGTGTAAGTGACTGGACGCTTACATTGGCTTTTTCTAGTTTATGGACTCCGAGAAACTGGTTGGAATCCCATGATCTCGAGAAGGTGCTTTAGTACGGCAGCGTCATACAAATGATATATTGGTTTCGTTTGCTATGGCTGATCTCGATCATGGCTCCAGGCTTCGCTGTGATCCTTCAGCTTCTCGTACTCAGCACTCTCCCTTTCTACGACAACACACAGCACCACTGACCTTGCGTCACCGGCGTAGGATCTTGTTTGTGCACGTCACATAGGAGTCTGAAGCTCGTGTTGGCAGAGGCTGACAAACACAGCCTGGAGCGTTAGTGTATGGAACTGCAGCCGGCTGGTCGTCAACAGAACAACCACCAGGGCCTGCACCAGCCGCAACCTGATACACCTCTGGCGAAAACGACATTGCGCGCCTTCATAAACTGTAGCTACGCAAGCCAAGGTCGGTTAAAGGGCGAAATACCACGTACGGGTATGATATGCGCTTATCCCTTCTTCCCTACTTCCCCGTTTGACCCTATCACTTGCTGCTAACGTATCCTCCCCTGAAAAGCAGATCTGCTAAATGCTTGGGTGTACGCCCTCGTAGTAGAAGGGTGGACCGACCTCGCCTCCATGTGCACAAAAGCCAGCTATCAAGGATACAGTGTTCCCAGACGAGTGGGGGAGAAGCATCGCATGGATGGAGCTGCCTTTTTGACAGCATGCCGCACTTGTGCATTTTCGACACAGCTAAGGTCAGCCGTGGGGGCTATTCCCCGGCGTTTTCTCCCAGAGATAGATAGAGAACTGCGCTTAGGCGCACTGTCTTCGGCAATTAAAAGTATTGCGATAAGACCGGCTCGTTCAACTTCGAAAAAAAAATAGCTTTCGCCCCGTTGGGTCGTCGAAACAAACTGGTATTTATTCGCAGATGTGGAAACGGCACATGACATCCGCGGGGGTTTCAGTCAGAGACCAACACGAGGCGGACAGACTCTCGCTGGCAGTGATACGGGCGGCCGACATCTCCGAACATTTCGAGGTGTTCGACATCGACCAACGCGGCGCTAAGGCTGTAAGTTCGGGACCCTTCTAAATTTACTGTTCTGACAGCTGGCTCTTTGACATTGTTTTCCTCGTGTACGCCTGGAATACGAAATATGCCAGATATACAGTCAGTGCAACTATTTCACGAAACTACCACCGTCGGTAAAATGATACGCGGAGCGTGCAGAGTATACCCTGCACTTACACAGGAGGTTACATCGTATTGCATGTTGCTCGCGAAGGAGATGCATTCACGTGTTGCCCTCCAGTGTGTTGGCTCCGCAATTAAACGTCTGTCGGAGTACATACTGGTAGCATGGTACAGTCGGTACGACACTGTCCACAGTTGTTTAATATATAGTGGGTAGTTCCGTTGTACGAGTTCATCTAAACGCGCTGAACATGCCACGGACTGGTCCGGTCGCTCTGATCGAAGAGCACTGCAATCAGGTCTGAAAAAAAAAGAAAACGTTTTCAGAGTTCCTCGCTTTAAGAGATCCATAACATTTTATAGTTACCCAAACTTGAGTTTTGATATGCTAAGTACGCCTAACCCGACGAAAAATCATACGGCCAAGGTCCTAACGAAACCCTTCGTACAACAGAAAAAATATATTGGTATACCAGGGTATAGATACAACTATAATTACGATTTTTGAGGTCGTTGTGACTTGCTGGCTCTTCGCAAACAGCCCTTCTTCTTTGCAGCCGAACAGCAACCTTTCTTCCTTCTTTGAAACAGCCGAACAGCCAAACAACTTTCTTCTTTCTTCTTCGCCAAACAGCCAAACAACCTTTTCTTCTTTCTTCCTCCGCAAACTGCCAACCAATAGCTCTTCGCACGGCGCCTAAAAAAAGAGGCGTCTCGCCTTCGACGAACGGCATAGATAGGTGCAGCTGTCGGCGGCCAAGCTGCTGCTGTCGGTGGCGAACCTGCTGGTGCTGCAACCCCCGCCTCTCCTTTCTCCACGCCCCCTAAGCACACCTCCCCCTCGTCGAGAGGCGCGTGGTCCTCGCCCTCTGGCAAGAGAGCGGCAACGACAAAGACCGACCTGGTGCCGGCTGTTGTTTGCGACCAGTGCACGGACCAGCACTTACTTGGTCAAGAACTCCGCGCCTGGTGGCAAAAACGTGGCCTTCGCCACCAGCAAGGATCTCATGTGCGTGGTGGCGGGATCATCCTGACAGGGCATCCGACTGCGAGTTCTGTGCTCGCCCGATCAAGGAAGGGACTGTCTCGTACTCCCTCGAGACTGCTGACAGTGGTGAGTGTCTTACGTCTATTGTGCATGCTGTATGTTGCCGGTACGTTTTTTGGGGGTTTTCAATTGCCTTTTTGCATACAATCCTACGTCAAAGCGTTTATTTATTTCGTCGGCTCCTCTTACACACAGTGCACGCGAACGCGCACATGCACAACTGTTTGCGGGACGTGAACGAAGGAACGGAGGATTCAGCTGTCGCCGTCACCGCTGCACCGAACGACGTGAGTGCTGCTGCTACTGTGGTGCATTTTCGGTGCATACACACGATTTCTGTGTGTACATGTTTTTTTGGTGACCCCACGTACTCATTTTTTGCTCGTTTTCGGCTGCCGCTGCTGCTGCTGCTGCTGTCGGCGCCACGACGTGAGTGCTGCTGCTGCTGTGCACCTGCTTCTCCTGTGCACTCGCTGCTGCTGTAGTGCTGATGCGTTGTTGCCGTGCTGTGCACTTGCTGCTCCTGTGCAATTGCTGCTGCTGTATGTAGTGCTGCTGCGTTGTTCCGCGTGCATCATTTTCGGCTGCCGCTGCTGCTGCTGCTGCTGTCGGCGCCACGACGTGAGTGCTGCTGCTGCTGTGCACCTGCTTCTCCTGTGCACTCGCTGCTGCTGTAGTGCTGATGCGTTGTTGCCGTGCTGTGCACTTGCTGCTCCTGTGCAATTGCTGCTGCTGTATGTAGTGCTGCTGCGTTGTTCCGCGTGCATCATGCTGGAAGCGTACATATTTTCGGATCGTCAATTCCGTAGGTTTTGCGATGGCGGCATACCAGGGTACATGCTTTTTTCCTTCCTTACTTTCATATCGTTGCTGCCAACGCTGCTGCTGCCAACGCTGCTGCTGCTGCTGCCAACGCTGCGGCGATTCGTTGCAGCTTCTGCTGCTGCTAATGCTGTGGCTGCTTTTGCTGCTGCTGCTGCTGATGCTGCCGCAATATCCACTGAATGTTCGTACGTATGTACTCGGATTACTGTCTTTCTTGGTCGTTTTTGTACTCAAATGGTTCCTTTTGATACGTGAATTTTTTTTTTGTCGTTTTGCTCCTGCATTTTGCGTACGTACTGCAATTTCTCGTTTTTGGCTTGGTTATTTTCATATATATCGTTGCTATGCTGCTGCTGTGGTGCTGCTGCGTTGTTGCCGTACATCATGCTGCACTTGTGTGTGTACATATTTCGGTATTGTCAATGAAATTCCGTAGGTTTTGCGATTGCGGCATATGCTAGATGGGTGTATCTCAGGTTCGACCTGGGTCTGCAGCAAGCTTCTCTTTCGGTAAGGTGTAGCGTGGAGGACACGCCAGGTATAGGTGAGGCTCGGCACGGTCAGCCGAGCAGAAGTGATCATGAAGCATGACGCAAGTCATCTCACATGACAGTCATCAGCAATTACTTGGTGATGGAGGCTGGTAATTCCCCGCCTCAACTATCATCAGATCTACGGAGATCTGCGGCCACTTTTAGTACAAGAGTCAATATCCACGAGAACGGATGAACCACTGACTGTAGAGTAACGACCTGAGCAGGTACATACATTTTTTCTTCTTTATTTTCATATCGTTGCTATGCTGCTGCTGCCAACGCGGATTATTGTTTTTATTGGCCATTTTTCTACCCAAATGGTTTTTTTGATACAAAAAAAAATATTTGGGTCGTTTTGCTCCTGCATTTTGCGTACATACTACTTTTTCTCGTATTTTGCTATGCTGCTGCTGCGTTGTTGCCGTACAGCATGCGGAGGTGGGTCTATAGTGAGGTACCAAAAATACTTTTCGGACGGCCTCGGGGTACACACTTTTTTTCTCCCTTCTTTTCATATCGTTGCTATGCTGCTGCTGCCAACGCTGTGGCGATCCGTTGCTGCTTCTGCTGCTGCTGCTGCTGCTGCTGCTGCTGCTGCTGCTGCTGCTGCTGCTCTGCTTTTAGTGCTGCCGCAATATTCACTGAATGTTTGTATGTACTCGGATAATTGTGTTTCCTGGTCGTTTTGTGGCGCTGCTGCGTTGTTGCCGTACATCATGCTGGACATGATTTGTGTGTCTATTACACTTAAACTTGTGCGTGTGTACATATTTCTGTGTCGTCAATGATTTTTTTGTGGTGCTGCTGCGTTGTTGCCGTACATCATGCTGGACGTGATTTGTGTGTGTACTACTGTACTACACTTGTGTGTCTACATATATCTGTATCGTCAATGAAATTACGTACTTGCTGCTTCTGCTGCTGCTGCTGCCGTCGTATAGCAAGCGATTACGTGCTGCTGTTGTGCCGCTGTAGAGTAGTACAAATAATGAACACTGCCCCCCCCCCCCCCCCCTTCCCCCTCCCCCGCCATTCCCTGCACGCCACTCCCGCCCCGCGCACCCTATATGTTTACTTCGACCAGGTCCGTGGCAAGTGCTACAACTGCCGCCTGACGGACTCCACCATCAAAGACGGAGACATCATCATCAAGCGCAAAAAGACTCCCTTCCATTTCGCCTGCTCCAGGGCTTCGCGGAATTCCGAAGCAGTACACCAAGCAGATTGTCGCCATCTAGGACGAACGAAAGGAAACAAATTGTTTCCCACATTTCCCAAAATCACGATTATTTCTTCCTACACATATCCAACGGGTTCAACAGCGAACAGATCCACATTCTGGGCCTCCCGCCTCGTTACTACAGCATCCTGGAAGACTATTTACATGTATATATCATGTCTCATCCAAACTCCTATGCTGGCTACATCGAAATCGCGGCCGCCCAGCAACTATACAACATTTCCATAACCGTTGTCGTTGCCGGCACTGCTGCTTTCTCTCCTGTCCCAAACCTTCTTTTAAACAACAGCCTGTATGTTGTATATCATCCACATGCCAAGCACTGCTCCACTCTCTACCCACACTGATGAAATATGTTATTCTTCTTATTATTAGACGAGTGTCATTCTTACTCTTGCGTCACCCGATCTTACGTTTCACATTACATTCATAAATAAACGCTATCATTACATCCTTCATCGTTTTTTACACAAATACATTTAGTTTGGTTGGCTTTGGGCTATGTCGCCAATTAATTGCAGTTATATGTACACGAAACGACGGAATACCCACTCCGAAGGAAAGCCTTGTACATCATTAGATATGTATATTTATAAGATGCACTACTTTTTACATGCTGCTCTCCGGCAGCTGAGGGTTCCTCCTCGCACTTTCGGCTGCGGAGCAAACAAAGGGCCGTGGGTACAGTACGACGAATGGCTGAGCCCCACCCGAGCACGGTGGCGGTGCCCGGGGCGCTTCACGTCGCTGAGTTGGCTCTAACAAACAAGGGATTGCTTTCCGCCTCGCCGAGCCGAGTAGGTAACATGGAATACCCCACATTTTTTGTTTGTATTTCACAAGTGAATAGCCCGCCAACATCGACACCTTTTTATACCCCTTCCGCTGCACATGTTTTTCAGCCTCAGCAGAAGCAGTGGCAATAGCAGTAGCAGCAGCAGACATAGAGCAGCAACAGCAGTACACATCTTTCGGCCGTCGTATCTTTTGCACCAAGCCCTTTGAGGGGGGGTGCACACCTAATACCGAGGACGTTCGCGACAACTAAACGGCCCCCCTCGGTCGGTCTACCTGGGAGAATTTGGTACCAGTTATTGGTGCCATTCCTAGATAGTTGTCCAGCAGCAGCAGCAGCAGCAGTAACATACAGCAGCAACAGTACACATCTGCCTTCCGCATATCTGTTGCACCAAGCCCTTTGGCGGGTGCTGTACACCTAAAACTGAGCACGTTCATGTCCATTAAATAATCCGTAGGTCCGCCTACCCGGGAGAGTTGGTTACCTGACATTGGCGTCGTACCTAGCTAGGTGTCCAGTTGCATGCTCTCAGCAGCGGGTATTCGCAAAGGGCAAGAGCTACAGAGCCAGGCCCATACTGCCTCCCGTCACAATAAAAGGCCCCCGTGCGGCACCGGGTACAGCCCACGCTGGCCGACAGCCTGGCTGATATTCTATTAGAGGACTAAAAAAATCCAAGGTACGGGGCACGTCACGTATGGTACGTGGAGCTGTGCGCACTTTCAACACGAAGATTGTTTTCGGCTGGAGTTTCAATGCTTTGAATGTCTGGACAACTTTGAAATTATCCACTTTTACCTGTCCAGTATTGGTTTTTCATTAACCTCAACAGCAGCAGCGGCAGCAGCAGCAGCAGCAGCAGCAGCAGCAGCAGCAGCAGCAGCAGCAACAGCAACAGCAGCAGCAGCAGATGCAGCAACAGCAGCAGCAGTAAACGTCTGTCGAGCGTCATGTATGTTTCACCTAGACCTTCGACGAATACCCCACACCTCACACCGAGCACGTACGTCACCACAAAAAACTGGCCACCTTAGTCCGCCTACCTGGGGGAAACTGGTATCACCTACCTACTGCTGTATATGTAGGCATCACAATGAGGCGTGCGAGCGCGAACCGCGAGCCTTTTTGTTCGTGGTTTTCCAAGGAAAAAAACCCTATTCTCAACAGCTCGCAAAAGAAGGTGGGTTGTTTTGTTTTGAGTGTTTCTGTTTGTGTGTGCGTGTGGGTGTGTTGGTGTCATCATGATTCAACATTTTTTTCGTCCACGCTTGTCGACCGCGCTCAACGTACGCGGCGCAAATTCCAGTCCCGGCGGGCTCTATGCACGCACACACAAACGAGACCTTGTCGTGCTGGTGCGGTGGTATGTCGTTCACTGTTGGTCGAGCTATACGCGGCAACGTGTATGGACACATGGCTTGGTCATGGTTCAGCCAAAAACAATACCAACAACCGTGAAGTATCATACGTAACGGTTTTTGTTTTTTAGTTCTACCAAACGAAACCCAACTCTACGAGTACTCGTAGGTTGACTGTGCCTGTCTGTCCACAACGACGTTCGGACCATGTCCCCAAGACATGTGCTGCAGGTGGTATTGTCAGGCCCACCCTCCTACTGGTGGGGGGACGGAGAAGCAGGGTAATATCTGCCGCAGATGTTTTAAAGCGGTAGTAGTGGTGGCACCTGCTACGAGAAGCTCTGTTGTTGAACACATATCAGGTTGTGAATTTTAGTATTCAAACACGTGTAGAAAGGGTTCAAGGGTTAAAACGACACAAGCGGAGCGTGCAGCGACGCTGACCCTGGCCTCGTGGGTCCTACCTATTGCTACTGCTGCTGCTGTTTTGCTGCTGGAGAAGCTCTGCTGTAGATGTGGTACGTCAGTAGTAGCGGTGGCACCTGCTGCCACGAAGAGCTCTTTTTGTAGGACTAAACATGTCAGGAGGTCCACATTTTTCGACGTCAAACGAACTTCCGACCTCTTTGTGCAGGACATCATCCTTAATTTTTCTCAAACAATATCCGCTTTGGCTCTAACGTCGGTAAACAAAGGCCTGAGAACGTCGGGGCTGGTCTAGTAGTTCGCCTGCTGATTCTTTACAGGGGGTCTGTGTTTCTGTGTTACCGTGCTAGCTGTGGGTTGGATGCTGTGTACAGCGGTCCTGATGTGCTGTTTCGACGTGGCTGCGCTGACCAGCAGGACGCCCTGAATTGTTGCTGTTCCTGCTTCCAACTTCCAGCGGTCAACTGTTTGATTAGGCATTGGGTTGTAATGAATCGTTCACTTTCTCGGGACCTAAAAAGGGCTAGGGAACATGTTTGGGCCAGCGACCTATCAGCGCCGAGTTTATTGAAGTCATTTCGATTTTCGATTTCTATTTTCGATTCTGTTTAGACACGCCCTGAGAACCCACACGTCACGGATACATACGACCGCGTGCGTACGTAGATGTTCGTTCGTGTTGGTTCAGCACGATACAGAATAATCCGAATTCGCCCAGCATGATGCGTCGCAAATATGACTACTACTGCAGGCATTATATTGAGGTCGCGCCTCATTACCACCAATTACTACTATCTACATAGCGAGTTGTCCAGTCTCACGGTCGCAGCAGCCGGTAACCTTGTCGGGCAAGAGCCACAGAGCCAGGTTCATTCTGCCCCCCGTCTCCCTCTACCCCTTCTTTCTCGGTGTGCATCTGCTATAGGAGTAGTTATAGTAGTTGTAGTATAGTAGTAATAGGAGTCGTAGTGGTAGTAGTAATAGTAGGAGTAGGAGTAGCAGTAGTATTAAAAGTAGAAGTAGTCGTAGGCAGTAGTAGGCAGTAGTGGTGCCATGGCCACGAGTAAGAGTAGCAGTAGCAGTAGTATTTAATAGTAGTATTAGGAGTAGTAGTGATATTTGTACTAGGGGGTAATGTTGCCATTGCGACGAGCTTGCCGCTGTAACCATGAGTATATATTACTGCTTTTGAAAGTCGTTAGAATTGAAACGTAAAGAGAAACACTCCGTTACAAGTGCATATATTTTGTTCTTGATGCCCTCAATCGTTTGCAGACCTGTTGCTACCTACTATTGATGACATTAATAGTAGTGATTTTCGAATTCTACTGCTGTTGCAACCAGCCAGCTGGTGTTGCCCTAAGTAATTATTTCACAGTCATTAGAAAAAAATCATAGCAGGTAATTTTTCATCGTGCTTCAACCGTACGTACACCTGTACATGAAGAAATACAGAGAAGCTGCTTCGTACTAATCGTGATGTTTTAGTTATTTCTGTTATTTTGGTATTATTGACGTTGTTTTGGACATGTTGGAGTTAAATTCTGATGCATTTAGTCTGGTATATCATAGTTGTAGTTGGAGTACCACTATAAATAGTAGCCCATGGTCTCGAGTGCATACTGCTTATATTCATGCTGTCCAATGGCAGTAGTAGTGGTACCTGTGCAACAAGTAGTAGAGATAGTCATACCTGGTAGTGGAGTCCGCCATTGCTGTTGTTGCCGTCTGCACATGCTGCTTCTGCCTGGCCAATAGTAGTAGATGTGTTCAATAGTATGAAATACGTCGCCTTTACATTTACAAAAACTTAATAGAAGTCGTATTACGGGGGTCTATAGTTAACAGGACCTATGGCATACATAAACACCTATATGTTTAGGTATTTTTACTAACAATATTTGGTCCTGTTTACTATGGTCCCCCGTAATAGTAGTATACCAGGTAGAATTTTGTAGCGTGCATGCTGCTTGTACCTTTAAATACAGTATATCGATCTGCGTAGTTGTGGTGGTGGTGTATATTAAGAGTGACAGCATAGTAATGCTCCCAACCCATGGTGCCGTTTGCATGCTACGTTGTCGTTGTAAAAAACTATACTATAGTAGTAGGTACTCGAATAGTGATTGATCACGCTGCTTCTACCGTAACTGTACTGCACATACGTAGTACTGGCAGTGACATATATTATGAGTGTACAAGGATCCCATTCGGAATGTGGGTGGCATGAAATCAGGGGGGTGTCACAAGTTAATAAGGGAGACGCAGGTAAAACCCTTACACCTCCGGTTTGAGTGAAAATGATCTCGGAGTAACACGAGTCATGGGTTACAGCAGTAGTACTGTAACATTGCTAAAAGCGAACAGTAGTAGTCTTCTCGTCTTCGATGCTCTCGCATGTCTTGGCGCATAGGAGGCATGGAGCGTCGACCAGTTGTCCGGTGAGTCGTAATCGGGTGCGTGGTGAGCAGCGACCACGAAAGTGTAATATCTTTAAGTTCGCGTGAGATGCCTGTTTTGTTCACAACCTACGGAATTAATCAGTTTTTGTAGTCATGAGCTCAACCGACGGAAACAATAAATAGCTTAATTCGTTCAGAGGCAGAGAGAAGAGAAGAACAACCATGTGATCTGTACATCTTGACCGGGTGGAATCTGTATGATCTGCAGAATCTGTATGACCTGGAGGATTAATAAAATCTAGACACTTCACACTTGCTTTCAGCATGTTTAGCCGGGATGGGGTCTGTATGGGGTAGATATTTCACACGTGTGTACCTGAGTGGGAAGTTGATCTATCTGTGTACTCGTAGTATGTACCCATGTGCTATCTGCAGGATCTGTATGACCTACCTGAGTGGAATTTGTGTGATCTGTATGATCTGTACATCTTAACCGGGATGGGGTCTGTACGATTTGCAAGATCTGTATGGCCTGCAGGATTCTGTCTGACCTGGAAGATTTAAAAAATTTGGATACTTTTCGCACTTGCTTTTAGCATGTTTAGCCGGGATGGAGGCTGTATGAGGTAGACATTTCACACGTGTGTACCTGAGTGGGAGCGTGATGTATGTGGTCTGTACCTATGTGTAATCTGAAGGATCTGTATGATCTGTACACATGTGTGATATGCAAGATCTGCATAATCTACCAGAGCGGAATCTGGGTGATCTGCAGCTATATTGTGATTGTGCGCGGCAGTGTGCAGTAACTGTTGACAGCGGCAGCAACAACAGGAGCATCAAGATAAGCAACCGCGTGGCACGTGGCAAAAATTAAATATGGGTAGCAGCAAGAAAAGAGACCTGTGCCAGCAACAGTGGCAGCTATAACGTGATTGTGTATAGCAGTAGCGGCAGCAACAACAGGAATAAAAGAGTAGTTAGCAAACCGTGTGTCATGGATGGGTACATTGTACAAAGGGCAGTTAACACTCGGCTATCACACGCAACGCAATACGTGGTACAAATATCCGATGAACGTTGGATCGCACCGAGATACTAAAAAAATACTACCAGATATGTACGTGGTGGATACAGCCTTTTGTCACGTCTTGTGGTCAAGCAGTAACGAGCACAGGAGCACTCAGCAGCAGCAGGAGCAGCAGCAGCAGAAACACTAAGCACCACTCAGCAACACTCGATTCGAGCAGCACTCGTACGCCTGTTGTTGCTGTTCTAGTGCTGCTGCGTACTGCTCGAGCAGCGCTGGAGCACACGAACACGAGTAGGTTTCAGCCTATTGCACCGCAAAAAAAAAGACACTCGGGACCACCATCACCTGATTGCTCAAGCGCAACGAGCACGGGACGAACACGAGCACGACGTGGCCAAGCATCCACGGGCACAAGAGCGCTTGGCAGCAGAGCAGCAGCACCCAGCGACACTCGAGCAACACTCGACTCGAGCAGCACTAGTACGCCTGTTGTTGCTGTTGTTCTGCTGCTGCAGCTCTAGCAGCACGAGCTCGAGCAGCACTGCTGTGTGCGGTTGCAGTTGCAGCAAGAAGCGAGAAGAACAAAAAAATCTTTGCAGAAAAAAATACGAAGATCCGGGTAGGTTTCCAAGCTCCTTGGTGAGTCAAGGTGGGACCCCATCCCCTGAGTTGCTTGCTGGGTCACGTGACATTGACCACCTAGAGCATGTGACACGGAGCCCGGCCGGAACCAACGGTTGCACCGTACTGTCCACGACGCCCCCCTGCGGTCTCTGCAGCAGGAAACACGATAAAAGACCCGCAGTCAAAGGAGAAACGTGAACTATTCTGGAAAAAAAGAGTCATTTGGCACAAAGTAATATAGCAGCCATGCCCCGACCCATGGTAAAAGGCGTGGTTACTTGACCTCTCTGTTTACCATGAAGTTGTCTGTACTCTATGAGCGATTGGTCACGCCCTAGCAGTAATAACGACGTTTAGTATATTTTGTATTCGTAGTACGAAGTACTATAGTGTACCCTGTAGTATTTTGTGGAGTGCATGCTGCTTCTACCTGTACTATATTTGCGTAGTAGCCGTAGTGGTGTATAGGAACGTAGCCCATCCATGGTACCGCGTGCATGTAGTAGTGTAGTATTCACCACAGAAAGAGGAGTACCTAGCATTGCGAACTACTGTTACTCCTTCTTACGAGCCATACGCCAACCCATGGCTCACGTTTCCCGTAAGAACAGCTATGCGTGTGCTGCCTGTGACCTCCTTTTCACCTTTCGACTGCCCCGGGATTTCACGTTACTTACTCCCGAAGGGGAGCCTTGTATATATACTATCCGAGACAGCTTCTCGATCGAGGAGCTCGTTTAGACACCAGAATAGTCTGGCCAAAAGGTGCTATGATAGCTCCTTCATTGCCCGCGTCGATCAGCCACCAAGAAGCACCACGTTATGGCATGCCTTACCCCCGGTCACGATGCAGGTGATGGCGAAGTTACTGTGGAGTTACATGACCCCCTGGCTTCGCAAGGACATAAACGTCGTGACCCATGTTAGGGAGACATTCGAAACGTCGCCCTTCATAGCGATTCACGTTCGTCGCGGGGACAAAATTCAAGGGAGAGACATTCGTTTCAGGCACAGCGTAGAGGTAATTGGAAATTCGGCCGAAGCCTGCAGGTCGAGAAGGAGTGACCTGCAAGCCCTACAGTATGAACAAGTAAAGCCGGGCGCGGAGACAAAATAGGATGAAACGTGTACATGCGTCGCCAAAGGGCCAACGACGCCATCACAACTCCTGAAGCGCCTTTATCTGTTTACGACAAGCAGGCTGTATAGAAAAAGCCGGGGGAGGTCAATATTTACAGTACGCGAACGAGGAACCGACACCCTTTTCCCTTTGCAATCGCGTGCCATATCCCTCAGAATTACTTAGTGGAAGCGTTGAGCTACCTGGCACAAGAACCTAACGGAACCACAGCGAGCGATATCAAAGGCATATGGGTGGCTTCAGATGACGCAGGGGTAGTGGGCAAAGTCCGCTCCCTGGCCGGCGCATACTTTCCGAGCGTACGCAGCGAAGACATCGTGTTTGTCGACGGTGGAGTGCCCGGCGGGCCCGTAAACTCGGAAGTGACCACACACTCGGACATACAGGTATACCATACTGATTGGCGGCGTGCTCCACAAACTGTTGAACCATTGTTGCTATAGATTGGATACCCTCGATGTTCACCCGTCTACAACAGCGTCGTGGGTGTCCGGCTTCGATTAGTATCAGCATTAGATACGTATTTCGGCGTATGGCTACGTTTTGTTTTTGAATAGGAACAGCGGCTTCATGTCGGCTAGATTCCTTGTTCAATACCCTTATTTCGGCGGGAACACCAAACAAATACAAACCGAAGAACCTGTTTCTTACAGACACGAGAAACACGGCACCTACTCGCATGCCCAGCCCGAACCCCTGGTGTATGAATTCGGCGAAATATGAATATCGCGGCACCTTATTTCTTCGACTACCAATGGAAGTTCGTCTTAGGAAACTGCCGTGCGGAGTCGGAAAATTCAACCGGCTACAACCAGAGCCCCAACCTAAAATCTAACGTACAACCCCGTTATTTGCCGCAGGCGCAGACCAAACCCACGAGCACCCTTAAACCAACCTCTTCCTCTGTGTCCTTTGAAATATGCGATCCCTTCTGCCTATTCTTTCCCCGGCGTTCTCTTCTTCTGCACATCGTCTGCAAGGGTTACGGATCGTTCGTTTACCTGCTGGCGGACCTTGGGCAGCTCGCCGCGGCGGACGTCTTCGTGGGTACTTGCTCTTCCAACGTCGGAAGGCTCGTGATGCTGCTCAGAGATGGTCTTGGCAAAGACAAAAGCTCGGCCATCAGCCTGGATCTCCCTTGGGCCCCCAACAGGAACCGTCGCCTTGCGCTGGACTGAACATCGCTTGCATGGTCCATGCTGCACCCATCACCACACTTCAACTATAAGCCATACGTCGGAAGTGGTCGAGGCAATACACCACGTGTTTATCCTGTGATAGTTGGGCGCACTGCTGATCACGTAGTTGGCCCCTTGAAGCGGTTTCTTGAGTGAGACAAAACTTGTGTCATACACAATTTCCGTGACCCTGGCCAAACTAAGGAAACACGACGCTGTTGCTATCTGGTCCGCGGAAAAACCCCGTGCAATACCTTCTTGCATGGGACCGAACAACGTCAAATACAAGACCCACGATGACAAACGGAATCATATGTAAGACTGTAAAACGTCACCGATGTTGGCGGGGTCGCACGGAGCAGGGAGTAGATTCGAGCTTCCCCTATAGAAACTCACTAAACGTTGTTGGCATCGTAAATCTGAACGTGTGAGTAAAACCATGTTCTCGACACGTAGGGGGGTGGGGTGATATCGAGTGCGGTTACAAGTAGTGCCAACATTGCTTGGCGATTAGTCTCCAAATAAAGGTTTTACCAAGCTGATGATGATCATGGTGTTCTCGAACTAGCTCACTTGCCTGAACTCCTGTCTGTGGCCGCAAAACAGGCTGTAACAAAAGGCATCTCAATGGCTGAAAACAACCAAGTGCGACATAGTGCGCACGGCAGTGTCATACCAGTTCGAAAGGGAAACGGTACTAGCGAGCTGTGGTGTACCATCCCGTATCACTTGCAAGCGAATAACACCAGTAACGCATAGCTCGAAAGAAGGGCAAAGCAAAAGAAAAACCACGAAAAGGGGACATAAAAACAAAACAAAGAAAAACAACAAACAACGGAAAAACACGAAGCGATCAGGGCACAGGCTGAGTCCCGAGGACAAGACTGTTGTTGGCTGCTACAATTACTCCTATGAAATGGTAAGCTGCTGAACTAATATAAGGACGTCAAAAGACGATCAGCCAGACAGAAGGCAAGACGACAAGAATGAGGTAGAGACGAAGAGCTCACAACTAAAAAACCGAGCAGTCGTATGTTCAGTTGGTGGGTGAAGGACGACACGACCTACACAAAGAGGACAGCGACAGACTGACCAAGGGGGGGCGGCTAAACTATTCGGAGAAACGACTTTCTCCAGGAAAGAAGTAGAACAGTGTCCAGACAACGGGTTGCAGGATTTCGATGTACGAGGTATCGCTTGAAGCCTGCTATACGGCAGGCTCGTGTGTTGGTGTTTCAGGCACCGAAACCAAAATCGCCGCTGGCACTGTTTGGTGTGCCGACTCGACGTTTAACCCCTCTAATTGTTTCAATACATGAGGGTGGCTGTTTTTCCCTAGAGAAGATTGTTCACACTCGTTCCAGTTGGATGTTTGCAAAGAAATACTGTTCGCACTAAAACAGGGCACGCGAAAACCGAAAATATGAGCCTCTGGCAAATGATTTTTCAGTGTCTACTAAGGTCCCTGAGACGATAAATTGTGTTTATTGCTTGTCTGACTTTCTGTAAATCTGTCTGAATCTCCCTCCCATCTCAATCCAGACTTGGCGTAGGCTTGTTTCTCATCAACATATCCCAAACTATGGACGTGCATAACGTGACCGACGTCAACGGCTAACAGGCGTGCCAGCAGTCTGCACCAACTCTTCGACTTTCGGGTGCCCTGTGTATGACTCTGCCCTTTACTCACCGAAACCTATGACGTCAGGAATGCCCGAGCTTCACGCAACATCGTGTACCCCGGTCGAACTTTGCAGATATCGCTAGCCTTCAAATGAACGGCCGAAAGACGACCTAGAGTGGGCGCGAACTACAGTTCCTCGGGTGCCTGTTCATTGAACTCTCTGATCACCCACCCACCCAAGATCCTGAAATTGCTTTTTTTTTTGTTGCGAGGCATCTTGAAAGAGCTGCCGAGTCGATCTGTGCTGCGATAGAGGTAGTGCGGGTTTGTCCAAAGCATATTGGACGAACGGGGCCCCTTAAGGTCACTCAAGGAAACTCCCTACATCATTTGAAGGCCTTTTATGTTCTCAGTTAGTACTCGTTGTAAACATGGTCCACGGTATTGCTCACCTCGATACATGCGTGGTCAGGGTTCGGGTGATATAGAGAGCTCATCGGTTCAGCAGACTACTGGAAGACATATCTCGGTGAACTCATATCGTGGCATGCATCAGTCTCGTCAAGTTCGATAACCTAGACTGTCACTCCACGCATATGTACCTGTTACTCATACCTAACGTGTGCCGGCAGTTTGAGAGGATGACTGACCTCGGTAGTAATTTCATCAGGTTGAATCAAAGTCGTTGCTCTGAGAACGATAACCGGCGTGGAGCTGTGGTTTGACGGCTCGACGCGAACTGATGGTAATATGTATAGTTTACCACTATAAATTGGACAGAGTGTTCAGGTGCGGAGAGAGGGGCGAAACAAGCACTCTCATCGAATTGATACGTGAGCTATTTACTCGCTGTACGTGTTAGCTGGAACTCAACAGTCCCTTTCCCGTCTAATCTGCCAAATTATGGGCTCCTAAGGCGGTGGGTGGTGATTTCGACGGTTGTGAAACCGTATAAAGAACGCGCCGTGAACGTGTTTTGCCCTAGCCATAAGCATCCAGTTCCCAACGATGCAGCCGCTGGAATGACATCGCAGTTAATTGGCACTGAATCGAGTGATGTGAAACTGAACTCAGTTATGGAATCGAATAGCTCTGTATCATATCAGCTCTCGTATTTGATTGCCAGTACTTCTGGCATACCTGTTGATTGGTTGCAAAGCAAAATGGGTAGCCTGTGTACTTTGTAGAGTACAGACTCTCATCCCGCCTTGGCCTCCATGCAATCTATCCTCCGCATGTTCCTCAGACAGTGATGTTCAGAAGGTTTGGAGTGGACACCGTTCCTTCTTCGTGTGTTGTCTAATAATAATCAGGCCAAAACTGAAGTCAACCGCGTCCATGTTTGGCTTGGTGAAGCGGCCCCTCAGAGCCTTTCTCAGGCACTTGGCCATTCCGACGCCTGTTCCAACAGGATAATGAACGTGTAGGGCTGAAATAGTTGAAGCTTTACATAAATATATGATACCTACCTAGCGGACGGGTACGGTACTACTATGCTACTGTATACTTCTGTACGAATTTAGATAGGCAAGGTCTTGTTTTATTCCATGAAATCACTTCACCCCGTGCCATTACGTGCTGTTGCTTCTGCAGTGAGTGCCGCACCGCCCCAGCTTATGGCCGCACGTCACCATTGGCTCGAAATCCACATGAACAGCAACGGACGCAAAATTGCAGTTACGTTCATTGGTAAGGAGGCCTTTCACTTTAACATCCGGTTTGAACCGGTTTTTTCCCGAAACCCGGTTAAAACCCGGTTAAAAAACGTTTTTATCCGATTTCAATTTTTCAGAATAACGCCTCGTTATCCGGTTTGCGGTTTAGTATTCTCCCCTAAGGTGCCCACCTCCACTAAAAAAAACGGTTACCTTTATCTACAGTTTCGTTCGCCTTGACTCTACTTACCTTCTGTGATATATGCGTGGTAATTCCGGATTTAGTTGTATTTCTGTCTTATTGATGACGCACTGATTCTTCCCCAAGGATGTGGCACCCGATTCCACCTACATTCGGTGATATATCCGTGGTAATTCCGGACCTAGTTGCATTTTTGTCTTAATAATGCACTGATTCTTCGCCAAGAATATGGCACCCGGTTCGAAAGTTTTCCGCGTCCGCTACATTGACGACACTCCAGTTTCGCCCAAGGGATGTGGTACCCATATTAACTTATACGGCAGCCCTTCAACGTTCACATCGCCATTCTGACGACCCGGCCTTCGAACACAGGCGCCAGGTAAACACGAACTCCACATCCGGCTGGGTTCGGCTGTCGGAGCGATCCCTATACCTTTGATGTCGATTTTTATCTTCATTTTACTGTATTTACCTTTGAATCGGCTGTCCACTTGATGAATCACCACGTTACGTTTTTGACGTCAACTGACTTTTTCATCCTAGGGGAAGTCAGCGACCGCGTGAGGTAATCCCCTTATCTTGGATATTCTTGGAGTTAATTCGCGTTTTCATTGTATACAAGGAGGACTCAACCAGGGGTTGTGCTGGCCACCCAACGTGTTCTCTTTCCCATAAAAATCCTCTCCCCCTTCCCTTGCGTTATATTTGGCTGAACGAACGCATGACATCGAGGAGTATCTTAATTCACTTTGCCCTGTGTCTATTGCTGTCATACACCCACTTGTAAACTACAACTACTTTCGGTGGGATGCCAAACTCTTGCTTCGACTTATGCCTGGTGTCGTGATTACTGTTCAGGTTTATATCTGGAGTACATTACAAATATCCTATTCGCTCATTACCGTCTCGATCGGCAACGTCTATCAGTTCGTTCCGGTCATGTATTAGAGTTGTTATACGCGCTAACACGGTTAATTTCCTGGCTTCTAGCGCGCTCCAGATAATCTGCACAGGTTTACTTAGAGTTCGACTTTACTGTGTTGATACATTTTGTCGTTAGTGAGCTCGAGGGGCGCTCCAGATAATTTGCACAGGTGTATACATTGAGAGTTTGAGTGCATGACATCTGTGGTTCTTTCCTTTCGTATTCACCTTCCCGAAAATAGCAGCAGTCGGGATACCGCGGTGCTAGAGAGTTTGCGCGAAACGAGGAAGATATGATCTGGCATACTGACTCTAATGCTATAACACCATCGCACCGGTACATATTTTGGTATACACTCTTGGATACTACAGGTTTGCATAAAACAAAGACAAACTCTCCAAAACAATCGAATCGGACATACCATCGTACGGATCCATATTATGGAGTAAACCGTTGAAAGATGGTGCTGCATCTATTTACACTGTCATTTTACGTCCATGATTACTGCCAGTACTATGTACTGTACTGATAAAGGACAAATAGTTCTATAGTTCACCAAGGGCAACGACCATACGTGATAAGCTACAGACGGGTGCGACGAGCACGCATGCCCGCTTGCTCCTCCATACCAACACAGAGTTGTGTTCATCTACGAGCCGGTTCAACAGGCTAACCAGGCGCTCTTCTTAGGTCGTTCAGGGCTCTTTGCTCTTAGTTTTCGAAGCACCCGGGCCATATACACATGAAAAGTAGAAGGCAGGTGATCTTCTGCCGCCCACTGGCCGCCTTTGCTTCGACGACGGTACTCAACTTAATATCGTCTCTGCTAACATGGTAAATTCAATACCGCAGCGTCGGCACAAAAACTAACGTCGTTTAGGCCAAAGTGACACAGCCGTTTGTCACACAGACGGTATACCACTACCTCACGTCGTCTGGGCAACAGTGACACATTTTTCCAGATACGTTAGATGAAGCACGCTGCTACAACGCAGGATACTGTCCCCTGCCACCCACCGCTAGCCCTTGTTACATGGACGGTTTACAACCTCACGACGTCTGAACAGACAAGGCAATCTTTTCATCGTTGTGACGGCACAAAACCTCACGCCGTCTATGCTGAAACGGTAGAGCCTTTTGAGACAACTTCAGCATATCACCCACGCTAGCCCTTGCTACATGGACGGTTTACAACCTCACGACGTCTGAACAGACAAGGCAATCTTTTCATCGTAGTGACGGCACAAAACCTCACGCCGTCTATGCTGAAACGGTAGAGCCTTTTGAGACAACTTCAGCATATCACCCCACGTCGGCTGGGCCAAAGGGACACAGCCTAGGCCATAACGACGGCTCTTGACCTCACGTCGTCTGAGCAAACGTAAAGGGTGCATCTAAGTTGTAAGCGGCACAGTCTAGTTACCAAACACGCAACGGAGCATACACAAAACATTTCCCAAAAACAAAACAAAACACACACCCAAGAGGAGAGCTTTCAACGCATCTTCCGTTAATGGCAAGTGCTCACCTTCACCTTCTAAGGTGTTACGCCCATCAGTGCTTACATACACTGACCTCAACCCACGCGGGCGCTCTCTTCGCCACGAAACCAGACCTCAGGACACCCCACAGCACACGCACCCACAGCATCCAATCCTCAGCGAGGACCTCACCCTCACCTCCTCTCTCAGCGACAGCATAATGGCAAGTGTTTCCCTTCATCTGCAAGGGGCTACGCTCATCGAAGCTCACCCTCACTGATGTGGATGAGGGGGTATTTAGCTCGCGATCCTGCTTGCCTGATGTAGACAAAGTGCTCACTCTCCGGTAGGATTGTTTACCTAGTGTACCAAGCATACAGTCACTCGACTCCAAGAACAGACCAAATGCACGCATCTCAGGCATTATGCTATCTTGCCGAGGAGATGGAGATTACTACCCCTCATGCAACCCAACTAACAACAGCTGATAAGCGTATACAACGCTTGCTATCAAACCAGGAGTACCAGGCATATTACCGTAGAATACAACCCCTCCCATTGATGTTGGCCAATTGGGCTGTGAACAACGCGGACACGTGCAAGGATGGCAACCCACCTCCAACTATCACGCTTTAAATGCCAGAATGTTGCCAGGTGTACTGATATTTCGCTGCTGCTGTCGTAACATCATTTTTAGTTCGTGCCAGGTCCGTAAATTTGTGTGTGGCTCATCTCTGCCCCTGTTATAAAAACCACGAACTACGAAAAGCTGTCAGATCACCCCATGAGTCGCAGCCACTAACGTAGATCACTGCTGTTGCTCCGTAAAATATATGTATAACTAGTAATGAGTTTTTCGTGAATGCATGCTGGTTGTCGTCCTTTCTGTATCACCCCCTTCTCTTGCATGCACCAAGATTGTTTTCGACCGACACGCAGAAAACCAACAATATCAGTGTATCGACGATATCAGCTGCAATGCACGAACGGACTATACTCGCGTCACCATCGGCAGTACCATGACCGTATCGTCAATCACAAAAATATTTGTTATGCACCTGACTCAGCGAAACACTCTCCCAACAAATCAGTTGTATTTTTAATGGGCTACTTTGTTTTTTTGGTATTAAAGTTACCGGGTAAGACTGTAGTGCTGAGCTTGTACATCGCTATCGCTACCCTTGGACAAATTTCAGCATTCAACATATACCCCCACACATGTAATTAAGTGTACTTCATATGCACCCAAACAATAATCTATCAACCATCAACCCCACCCTTGCTTGTTTTGTGGTTTCGTGCGCTGTGACACGCTCAAGACGACTTAATAAGAGCACGCTCTCTCGTATTGACAGGCCTCGACTGCTAGTTCATGCATACCATACTTGCAGTATATATACCAGGTAACCTTGATGACTACAGTATATGCCGCAATATATATAGGTGGTTTGCTGCTTCAGGTCTCGTTATCCCCGGTCCACGACTGTATGGTTTATTCTATGTCATGTCATAAAACCTCATTTGACATGCTGGTAACCCCAAGGACTGATCGTAGGCGTACAAGACGCACGCACTCCTTTGATTCTGCAACTTTTACTTCAATTTTGTGTTCCTCATACGAGTACATATGTATACGGACGGCATTTCCTGTATAAGACCATAAAAAACCATAGTACGATCGATTAAAGTTGCACTCACAGCTTGTAAAGGTGGGTTTCGGCGGAATCCTTGATCTCACAGTCGTCGATATTAAATTTGCGAAGATACCCCACGAACGGTAGGAGAATAATAAATGTTAGTTGTGATCGGTTTTAGTACAGAAGACCAAGGGGTGACAACTGTTAGCGGGAGCGTCTATATGTAATGCACAAATGATCCAAACATAATTCTCCCCCTCCGCAGTGGTTAGCGTATTTGCGGTGCTTTGCGTGATGGTCTCCTCTCGAGCTTGCAGAATGGTAGCTCAAGGAAGAGGAAGAGGACGTGGAGGGTGCAAGGTCTGAGCCTGTGTACCAATATCGGAACAGTACGAAAATGGAGAGGGTAGATGTGGTACGTGTTCCCAGGTGCAGCATGTGGGTGGTGGTAAGTGTGTTAAATACTACAACATAGAAACCTTCGCGCTTGAACCTCTCGTAGTCGACGACATCGCTGCTGGAGTTTGAATACGTAATGACATGCGGAGAGCGCATTGGAATACGGAGCAAAGTGAGGGTAGGTCATAAATCTGCTGGGAGAAATGGATCGCACATGTCAGGCGGAGGCATAATTAAGACTCCGTTGGATCTGCAAAAGAAAACGCGGTTAGAATACGACCACAGCAGCGAGCAGTATATCTCCCTCCGCGAGATACGGAACGAAGCTTCTTGACGATTGTTCATAGCGTGCGTGTGTGTTTGGTGTGCAAGCGTGTGGCTGCGAATACTGCTGTTTTAATGATAGAAGGACGTGCTCGTACTGTGGGAACTGCCGGAACCCTGTTGTGTGTGGGGTATTGGGAGTGCAGATGTGCAGACACTACGGCGTGATTGAGAGAAGGACGTACGAAGAAGTACCGGTATGTGCTATTAGAAGTTGTAGCAGTAAGCAACCAGGACTGATAAGTCATCGAGTATGGCTGGTGTTCGTGCGGTCGTCTGCCGTAGGTTTAAGGACTGTGAAATGTGCGGTGTCGCCGTCGCTCTACTGGTGTGCAAGATTTGCATGATTCTCCTTCGTCGTTATGCGTTCACCGCTATTGCTTCGAAACTACCAGGTACGCATGCGGCTGTGTACGTGTGTGTAATATTGTATGACATATCCTAGGAAGGAGGTACAAGAGTCAGGTGTGTGTGGTGGAAGCAAGCCTTAACTTCGAATCAACAATCACGGCAAGATCAATGGCGCAGACTGGTGTTTGACTGTCGTCTGCGGTGGGTGTGCGGACAGGTAAACGTGTGGCGTCGTTGCCCCTCTGTCCTGATCTGTGAACTATCCAAGTTTCTTGTCGTGGCCATGCGTTCGTGTACGCGTTTGGTAGCTGGTGTATGTGCTACCAGGAGGTAGAAACGTATAGGCGAAAAAGTGATAGATACGCCTGTGCTCTGAGCTCAGTGTTGCGGAGACTATAACAAAATTAGCTGGAGGGAGTTGAGTCTTGCCGAAGCTGTAACAGTAATAGCTGGACGGAAGCATGTCAAGGCGGAGGGGACCAATGACGACGAAGGATGGCGCTTCGCCGTATCGTTCGACTGGCGTATGCTTTGCCGTCGTCTGTAAATTGATGGATATGTGTGTGTGGTCGTCGTCGCTGAATACGCAGCTATATGTGTCGCGATCATCGTCGTATCGTCAGCTTTATCGTGCAGGTCCTGGTGAACAGGAGTGCTTGGAGGGTCCGATCTTCTCTACTGTAAGCGTTGCACTTTATGTAAAACATACACTACAGTAGGACAGACGGTGTAGCAAAAATGCAGAGGCCCGGCGATGTTTGTTTTTCTATTCTTCGCAACAAAAGAAAACGGGCATCAAAGCTCAACTCTACTTTCAAAGCGATGAGCGAGCATCGTGGCAATCTATAGAAACATATCTATGATGATCCTCGGCCTTATCCGATCCGTTCTTGGTCGGCGGATCTCTTAGGCCTCTGACCGTCGTTCCGTGCGGTTTCTTCGCCGGGTTGTTCCCCCTCCACGCCTGAGCCGCCCGGCGTTGGAGGATTCACCGGCTCAGCAGCGTGGCTCCCGCGCGAAGCCTTGATGGAGAGATCTACGACAGAATTTCCGAAAATCCCTGCCCTGTCGGTGTATTGGGTCATGGTCTCTCGACAGAATGTATGCATTCGCGTCGTTCTTTCCGGCACGTCCTCTCCGACCTCCGACCCACGGGGAGGGTCACTTACCTCGCCAGCATTGCCAGTGTTGGGGCCTTCGCGGGTGTCTGTATTTGGGGCATTGATGGAACGCCTCGAGAACACATGCTACCCAAGCTTAGTTGAGAACTGCTATCCATTAAATATTACACCCGGATATATGAAAGAGATTTCGCATGTCACCTACAGCCAGCAGCACTTATGCTATTTCGTACAGCGGCATGTGCAGGGGGGTTGTACTACGTGGATGCGGAGATGTACAGCTGTAGCAGGACTGCTACAGCAGCAGTTCTGATCGCCCCTTCCAACGGAGCTGCGCTGTCAGCCACAGCGTAATCCCTGAGTTGGAAGTTACACCGCATTCTACGATTCTGCCGCTTTTCGGGAAATCGTCAGATAATCGTCAGCATTCTGCCGTCTTGTCGAACGTTCATGGAGTGTGCGGAGCGCACGCTCTGAAATCTCTTGGCGTGGAGTCTCAGCTTCCTCATCTGCAATATACGACCATCACGCAAGTCTGCGACCGGCGGCCGTCCAGGCCACCGGCGTAGCCCATAGTAAAATTGACAATTGGTTTTTGAACGTTAGCCTTGAGGCAGATGATAACGTAAAGAGTAGCTACGCAATATATTGGTATCTAATTGCGAACACGAACACGTATTTTTTCACACCATTTCAGCGGTTGTATCTCGAGAGGAACTTGATACAATGCCTGACTCGTACCAGGTACGAGCATAATGCAGAAGTTTGCAACTTCGGCGACGTCAACATATGACATTGTTGACTGGGGAGCTCACAGGATCCCATAAATGCGAGTGGAAAGGTCCGCAAGGACTGTGTGAAATTGCGTTTCAATTGGACCCCAGGGATAATTCTGCAAATGCCACCTACAAGCAGCCCGCGAACGATACGATTATTTCGGCAAAGTGCGCAAGTAAAATCACAAATCATACATGCTGAACATGGTGGAGGTGGGTCGAGAGAAATCGAAAACTAACTTTTAATAAATGTAGCGGTTGAGAGCACCCAAATTAATGCTTTGAGCCTGGACATTTTACGTTAATTGTTCCAAACAAGGGCCCCCCACTGCACTACGCACCTGCTACGTCGGTTTGAAACCGCTTCGAGACGAACCTACACGCTCTTCGATACACATTCACATCGGAGGAAGTACAATATACCCAACCACACCACGCATTGATACTTGCCGCCACTTCTGCGAAACAAAACCATATACCACGTACATTCCTTTGTGCAGCTGAATTTTGAACATGTTCTCACGGGCTACCTTATTACATATCTTATGAGCTTGTTGATAAGTGATTGTGATATGGAAATGTTAGCACATGACCATGTATGAGTCAATGTTCAAGAAGCACTGCTCTTGTCGTAGATCATAGTCTATGTACCGTTTCGGCATGTAACGTATATTCTGTGGAGTAATAGCAGAAGTATCGTCTCTGCTCGTAGCACAGAGTATCTCACTCTCTGATGTGATCTCTGATGTGATCTCCACCCGGATCGTGATGGTATCTTAGCTGCCTGTTCATCTTTGGAAGCTGCCGTCATTTGGACTCCTGCATTCTCTGTGGAATGCATGTGTGTGTTGGCCATCTAAGCGCCAGTGTTAACGTGATATCACGTCTTCTTCTCTCTACCGCACGGGATCATCTTAGTCCCCGGGCCACCGCTTGACCTGGTGTCATCTCTCGGCTAACACCGAGGACGCAGCCTCTGCCTAGATTGTCAGGGTAAAATGTTTATCCATAACACGTTATAAGCATCGATTTTGGCGAGTAGCGTGCACACACATCTGTTACAGCGGGTGGCGCCAGAGACGGAGGTTCATAGCGCTGTGAATATCGTGACCAGCGCTATGGGGAGGATAATACGTCGCGAGACCACTGTCCTTATCAGGGTCACTCGTCGGGTCTATTCGATAAGCAGAGGGCAAGCTTTGGTTAGCATCCTCTGGGCGGATCTTATAGGGGCAGGGAGGATCCCCGGTGTGGGAACGCCTTCGGTCTCGGGTACAGAGCCAGTAACAAGGTTCGGGGACAACCCGGTGTTTACAAAACACCACCAAGGGAAGAAATAAAGTCAAAGCCAAGCGATCTGTGATACCTGTCCTATCTACCCCCAGCCCCTTGGGCCCTGCCTTGCCCGTCGTGCCCGTCATCGTGTCTGTGGTGCTACATTGAGTGTTCACGCTGACTGCTTGCATTTAGTGCATTGAATCGATCCACGTTCTTCGTGACCCGATCATTACTGCTTGAAGGCACTTCCTCGTACTCCCAAACAACAGGTGAACCGGCCTCGGAGATATATCGAGCGCAGGTCCTTTTTAGGGTCTGCGAGCTGTACCCTGCTGTAACACATCCTCTCTGCAGAGGCTTCGTCGGCCGGAGTGAGCTTTCTGCTGGAGGTCTACATTGAGCCAACCCATCTGCTGTTGGATCCGGACTGATCACCTGGGTTCTTGGCTGCGCATTCGGTACGCTATTGCTGCGAGTCAAGCACTCGAGGGCGTAACGTCTAGGCGTTGATTCCGGTCGGCGAATAGAGTTGTGCAGGGTTGTTGGTTTGCGCGTGCAGAGCACCGTTCTGGTGCTTTGCGTGTGTGTAATTGACTTCTCGAAATTGCCTGGGCGTGTCGTATTGAGGGCCTGTGCAAGGATTAACGGCATTGCCGAGAGTGTCCGTACAAGTTTTGTATGGCGACGGGTCTACATTCTCAGGAACTCCTGAAGATCCTCGACGGGGAAACCGAGGGCGTTGGGGTTGACGATATCACACAGCAACATACAACTGGAAAAGCCGAAACAACTAGTTGTACTCTCTTATCTACTTCTCCACCGTAATATCCGCCAACATCACCACGAAGCTTTTCCATGGCGAGTCTGGGGGCGAAATGGGCGATGGGGCTGCGGCTTGGGCGGCCCCAAGGAGCGTTTCGCCGGCAATACGAAGGAATCCCGGCGGGGCGACAGGGAGCAGCTCTACGCCGTCATGCTCCGACATGGTCAAAACGTCATCGACTTCCTGGCGATCATGGACGACGTCAAGCTTCGGCTCGACGACATGGGGGAGTCCACATCTAAGGCGACGTTCGAGGACCCGGTGTAGAATGCTCTCGTCCACTCGTCAGGGTACAGCGTCTTGCGGGATATGCACTACAGGCACCCGTTTCCAGCCGTGCAGGCGACGAAGCGAACCGCCGTCAACTACTTCATCGACTCGTGGTCGAGGAAATCGTCGGGGCCCGCGGTCTCGGACCGTGGTGCGGCGATGGCCACGACCAGCAGCGACCGGTGCCATAGCTGCAATGAGTACGGGCATTAACAGCGAGACTGCCCTAAACAGGCCAACAAGAGCCGGTCGAAGCCGGGAAAGTCACAGTGGAAGAAAAAGGGCAAGAAGGGCGGCGGCGGAGACCCCTCTCCGAAGTCGTGCAGCTATCATAAGATCACCACTCACAGCGACAGCGTGTGCAAGGCGCAGCGAGAGATCCAGTCGCCGACTGCGCGCCTGGCGCTGCTGCAGCCTTCGGGGCAAGGAAGCCTCGGCGACCTCGGGAGCGCACACCTGGCCGCTCATCCTCAACCGCCGTCGGGGGCCGCTGGCTTTGTTCACGTCGGGAGCGCGCTCATGGTTCTGTCTCCTCCTCAGACCCAAAACAGCTTTGGGTACTCGTTCATGGCCATGGACGTGTCTCTGCCAGCGACGTCCACGCCGTCTCCTGGCGCTCTCACCGCGGAGTCCGGTGCTAAACCGGCTGAACCTGCGTCTGCTCCGGCGACATCACTGGCGAACTACCATCTACCCAATGGGACCTTCCGAGCGTTCATGGCGAGCACTCCCGACCTGTCAGGTGGAGTTGGGCTACTCGCCGACGGCACTTACATTGAGATGTTAGTGGACAGTGGGGCATCATCCAACTTCGTCGTCTCGGAGCTGACCCCGGGACTGCTCGCCTCAATGCGGGACCATGAACTTCTTCAGGTTCCTCACTAGACCGTCGCGGCTGGCCAGTACGTCCTGTTCGGGGTGGCTGCGGGCACCATCAACGGCACCATTACCGATGGCGATGGGAACAAGCGGGACTTCTCCCTCCATGCAATCATCGTACATGATTTGGGGACGAACCTGTTCTCCGTCCACCTGGCTATGGTGGAGGGGATGGCTGCCCTGTTTCACCAGGACAAATCGCGGTCGGAGAAGGGCGAAAGGGGTTTGTGCCGAAGACTCTGGGCGTCGACAAAACCATCGGAATAATCATGCGCTCTATCGATGTTGCAGTTGAAACCCGTCCTGGGATCTCCGTGAAGCCTAACGGCGCTGCTTTCAAGGTGGTCTCTGCTGATCTGTGGCACCGTCGCGTGGGGCATGCCAACCGCAACAGCATGAAAGTTCTGTGGAAGATGCCGCACGGCGGTGTTGAGTACAACGGGAATCTGACGCCGTACGACGTCTGCCCCTTCGGCAAGAGTGAGCAGCAACCTCACCCAAAGCAAGCGTTGTATGACGTCAAGCGATATTTTGCGCTTGTCACTGTCGACACCATGGGGCCGATCAACCCCCAGGCACTGGGCGGCTTCATCTACCTCACTAAGTTTGTTGACCAGCTGACGAAGTGGAAGGAGACCACATCATCGACTCCCTCGTGCTGTTCAACAAGGCCGTCGTGATTCCGTCCAGAGGGCGTTTAGTCCGCCTAAGAGGGGACATTGGTACGGAGTTTACGAGTAAGGAATTCCGTCAGTACTGTCTCGACTTTGGTGTCACGTTGGCGTTTGCATCTACCAACACCCCTTAGCAGACCGGCGCGAACGAGCGGGCAGGTCGGACGATTGCTGGTATCGAGCGTTGGTTGTTTGCTGACTCGGGTCTCCCGAGTTTTTTCCGGGGGGAGTTGATGCAGACAGCAGTCTACCTGAGCAACCGGGTCCCACATGCAGCGTTGAGTAACGGTACGTCGTACAAGACACTCTACGGCACCGATGCTTTCCTCGGGAACCTTCGGGTGATCGGGGCTAGGCCGTTCGTGCACGTAGAGGCCCACACTCTGAAATTGGAGCCGGGTGCTTGTGAAGAACGCCTGGTTGGGTACAGCACGGAAAGCAAGTCTTACCGGATTTACAATCCCGCGACGAAACGTGTCAGGGAGAGTCAAAATGTTGTCGTCCTTGGGACGCCATCTGCACTGCCTCTCCTGGAGGTCGATGGCTTTAACGACGGAAAGTTAACGTACGACGAGAGTGACGACTTGGTACGAGATTTTACGCGCATACACGTCTAACCAAGACATCGGTTCCCTAGACGCGGCAGACCCGCTAATGACTGAACTTTAAGGGCAAATCCGTGATGTCACTGACTGTGACCTTGGCATTAGCCCTGCTGCCCCTACCCCACGTGCGTAGCTTGGGGGAGTCAGCCCTTCCGATAAGAGTTCTCCGTCACCTCGCATTCCGCCGCCCCGCCATCGGGATCTACGCCATCTGGTTCTTAGCCGACATCGGGACAAAGCATTTTGCCAGGCCACGCTTCTAGCACCTACTAGACATCATCAGCGACTCCTGACGTCAACGTCGTCGTTAGCATCTTGTGTTATGCTTTTGTGTCATCAACATTGTGTTTGGTGTGCGTGTTTGTTTGTGAATCTGTTATTTGTATAAATCAGCATGATATTTCAATAGTAAACAGTCGGTCTCGCACCATAACTGGTTGAACGAGTCACGTAGGATCGAAAGTTATGAAAAAATTAGTTTGTGCAGGATACGATCGCAGTACTTTCGCAAGCACATGCATGTATGCACATAGGGCACGAAAGCATCGTTATATTTTCTGCTGGCTAGCGCATCGAATGAACTGCTTGCTTGCATTGAATGGAGTTGCTCCTTGACTAGTTCTATCACTGACTTGATTTGTTTTCTTTACTTTATTGTTTTCATCATCGAATTGAACATTGAGGCGGAGTGATATGGAAATGTTAGCACATGACCATGCATGAGTCCATGTTCAAGTAGCACTGCTCTTGTATCGTAGATCATAGTCTATGTACCGTTTCGGCATGTATCGTATATTATGCGGAGGAAAAGCAGCATTGTCGTCTCTCCTCGTAGGACAGAGTATCTCACTCTCTGATGTGATCTCTGATGTGATCTCTGATGTGATCTCCACCCGGATCGTGATGGTATCCTACATGTCTGTTCATCTCTGGAAGCTGCCGTCATCTGGACTCCTGCATTCTCTGTGGGGTACATGTGTGTGTTGGCCATCTAAGCGCCAGCTTTACTTGTGATCACGTATTCTTCTCTCTACTGCACGAGAGTATCTTACTCCCCGGGCCACCGCTTGGCTGGTGTCATCTCTTGGCTGACACCGAGGACATAGCCTCTGCCTACATTATCAGGGTACAATGCTTATCCTTAAAAGGTTGGGACGTACAGTACGCAAAACACGTTCTTAGTTTGGGAGCTAAGCATTTGTGCCCAGCAAGAAACGCCACTATAGAACTACTGATAGATATCTCGATCTCTGAGCATGCTCGGTTGCTACATCCCCGGCTTCTCAAAGCTCCGCTTGGGAATCGCCTCCATATAATACTTGCCGAACCTTTCCAGCGGGTCTTTGTGTTGTCCATTTATCTTGGCACTGTCAGTCCTTATTTCTTATTTTCTTCTTTTGTTTCGTGTGCGTGCGTGTACTCGGAGCACATTCCCGCGGGCGAACGTGGCGCCGTCGCGGGTGTTGGCGTATATTGGCCGGTAGAGAGGGGATTGCAAGGAGCGTGGTCGCCAGTTTCGTGGCTAGGCGTCTCATTTGCCTCGGGACCCGAGGGAAGCATTATTGGGCTCTATGTGGCCTCTATTTGTGGTTTCTGATACTGTATCTACGAGTTTAATTAGGGCCGTTCGGGACGGCAAGATAGTATTCAAGCGGTGCTTACTATTGCGGCCGGGCTTGAAGCTCAAAGAGCGAAGTACGCGGGCTGAGCACCAACATTGTCGAGCTGGCGGAACACGGCCACAGTGAGCATCGGGCCTTACGCGAGGCCAACGACGAGGCTCACTGTGGCAGAAAGTGAGGGAAGCTTTGCACGGACTGAATCGGTGGCGAGATCATTGCGAGAGGGGATGGCGGCGTACGAGACTGAGAGAGAAGCTCTGCTTTTTTATTTTTAATTTTTTTAATTTTGTCGTTTTGACCGGTGTAAGGTGTTCCACTGGGGCAGTAAATTATTACACGAAAGGGGACGGGGATTTATTTTCTTTCATATTTTTTCCTGGTTCATATTCATTGTTTTCGCTGTGCTGCTGTCCCGCGCTGTGCTTCATCTTCCGTGCATAAAAAAAGGAAATAAGTGCCCTGCCTGGGGTATGTACGTACGTACGACACGTGAGCGAGCGTAGCTGAAAACCGCCCGCGAAGCGGCGCGTACGTGGCGTCCGAGCTGTTTTCTCCTGAAGCATGGCGGCGGGACTCTTGGCTAGGGGTAGGACCCTGATTTGAACTACCCGGGTACCTGGCGGGAGTACCCATCAGGGCCCTGCAGCGGTCTTTGTTTCTCCATTTCTCTTGGCGCCTCCGGTTCTTTTTTCCATTGTCCTTCTTTCGCTCCGTGTGCGTGCCTCTACTCGGAGCGCTGCATGGCGGGCGAGCCCGGCGCCGTCGCGGGTATCAGCGGGTGCTGGCGGGTAAAGGGGGGCTGAAAGGAGCGCGGTCGCCGTTCCCGTGCCTATGCCTCGCGTGTGGCTGGAGTCACGAGGGAAGCATGAATGGGATCTGTCTGGTCTCCTGGTGTGGTTCCGGTTATACTATGTGCGAGTATTATAAAGGTTATTTGATTATGCGAAATATATTTCAAGCGGTGTTTATATTTTGCGACGAAACTAAAAATCAGAGAAAGCGACTCAACCTGTGCCACAACTTTGTCTAGCTGGCGAATGAGGGCCACGGTGAGCACCGCTCTTCATGCGAGGCGGGCGACGGGGCTCACTGTGGCAGAGAGGGAGGAAAGCTTTACCCGGACCAAATCATTTGCGCGGTGGTCGCTAGAGGGGCGGGCGCCGTACGATAATGAGACAAAAGCTCTGCTGTTTGATTTTTTTTGATCTTTTCGTTTGGACCCGTGTAAGGTGTTCCAACCAAGCAGGAAACACTTACACGGCAGGGAACAGGATTTTTTTTCTTTCCGAAATTTCAGTTTCATTTTTCATTGTGTTTGCGGTGTTGCTGCTGTGCCGTGCTGTGCTTTCCCTGTCGTACATACGGCAATTACTCAAAATAATAAAATAAGTACCGTACGCAACTACCTGGGGTATGTACGTACGTACGGCATGTCAGCGAACCGCCCGCGACGCGAAGCATACGGGGCGTCCGAGCTGTTTTATCCAGAAACATGGCGGCGGGACTCTAGGCATTATCAATCGCCAGTTTGCAACTACTATGACCAAAAACTATATTCAATCATGGACCTCTATTCGCTTCGCATAATTTGATGTAGTTTTTTTCCTGAGCGAGCGTAGCGGGCGGCGTAGGTCGCCCGTGGAGCGAAGCAACCTGTCGTCGGAGCACGGGATCGCGGGCGAACCCGGCGCCGTCACGGGTGTCGGCGGATGGTGGCCGATAGAGAGAGGATTGCTAGGAGCGTGGTCGCCGGGTTCGTGGCTAGGCGTCGCGTGTGCCTCGAGCCACGAGGCAAGCATGAATGGGCTCTGCCTGGCCTCCGTTGAGTTGGTACATCCCTGGCCTCTCAGAGCTCCCACTTCGAAGTCGCCTCCTTTTATTACTCGCCGGGCCTTTGCAGCGGGTCTTGGTTTTCTTCATTTCTCTTCGTACTTCCAGCACTTCTGTTCTTTTTTCTTATGTCTTGTCCTGTGCGTGCGTGTGCTCCGAGCACGGTTTCGCGGGCGAAACCGGCACTGTCGAGGGTGTCAATGGGTGCTGGCGGGTAGAGGCGGAATTGCAAGGAGCGCGGTCGCCGGTTTCGTGCATAGGCGTCACGTGTGCCTCGAGTCACGAGGGATGCATCAACAGGCTCTGTCTGGCCTCCATTTGTGATTTTTGATAGAGTGCGTACACGTATTTAAGGGCCGTTCGGGATTGTAAGAAAATAGTCAAGCGGTGCTTATTTTTGCGACCGGGCTGAAATCACAAGAGGGAGGTACCCCGACTGAGCACCAACATTGTCGAGCTGGCGAACGAGGTCCGCGGTGAGCACCGGGCTTCACACGACGCGGGCGATTGAGCTCACCATGGAAGAGAGGGAGGAAAGCTTCACCCGGACTTAATCGGTGGCGAGATGGTCGCCAGAGGGGCGGGTAGCGTACAAGGCTGAGAGAAAAGCTCTGCTGTTTGATTTTTATTTTTTTAATTTTTTCTTATTGACTGGTGTATGATGTTCCAATCAAGTAGCAAATTTGTAGGGGACGAGGAGGTTTTTACTTTCAGAAATGTTCGGTTTAATTTTCATCGTTTTTGCTTTGTTGCTGTGCCGTGCTGTGCTTTATCTTTCGTGCATACAAGTACAGACACAGAGTACATCGAAAGAAAAAAATGAGTACTCTACCTGAGGTATGTACGTACGTACGACATGTGAGCGAGCGTAGAGGAAAATCGCCCGCGACGAGAAGCGTAAGTGGCGTCCGACTTGGTTTCTCCCGAAGCATGGCGGCGGGACGTTTGGCATTGACAAGTCGCTAGTTTGCAACTACAATGACAATAACCTATATTCAATCATGGACCTCTGTCCGCTTCGCATGACTTGATATAGTTTTCCTTCCTGAGCGAGTGACGTAGGCCGATCGCGAAGCGAAAGGCCCTGTAAATCCTACCCGTAGGTGCTAGCCTAAACCAACCTACATGCTCGGCGCTGATATCACAATAAACTGTGAGCGTGGCCCATAAAACGAGATGCTTAGCGGCTGTTGCATAATTTACCCTTCCGAACGAAAATTATAAATGCACACGAATATATGTCACAAACATATCTACTTTGACGTTCGGTGGCTGAGAGACGAACATCACCCGTTTCAGGACTAGTGTACCCCCACGAGTGAGCAATGTCGCCGACAAACTAAAAATCAGGGAAGCGAATCCCTAACGTGCCCAAGAGGACAGCTGAAGATCGCCCGCTACAGGCCGCCGCCGTGCTGACGTTGCCTGGAATACCCCGAAATGGAATGTTGCTGTAGCATCCTTCGTAGTTTCATCAATCACGATATTTAGCGGTCTGTAAAAATAGGTGAACGACTTGGACTTTGCAGGACCCAGCTGTTTGCTGCGGAAATCCGCTCTCTGTTGCGCTGCTGTTACCGCCGTTGTTCTTTCATAACGTGAGAAACTTAAAAACTCTACCGCCCGACCCCACGAGCGACGAAAACGATCTCCCCCACGCGCGGTGACGTGTGTCAGCCTATTAGATTCTGCCCCCCCCTTTCACTTACGACCTATCGTGCTACCATAGTATATAAATAGTCGAAAACATGGTCCGATCCCAAGCAATGACCACCCAGCCCTCACCGGCGATGACGTTCGACGACTCCAGAAGCGATGTTCGAGAGTGGATCGGCTCGTAATGGATTCACAGCAAAAATACGGGGATACCGAGAGTAGCCAGAAGAGGGTCTTCTGTCAAATAGGAAGATGTTGCCGTCAACAAACGGGTACTACATAAATCAAAGTAGAACTGCGCCCCCCCCCACCCCCCCCTCAGGTTCAGTTTGAACTAGGGATCCTTGTGCACCCTCGTGCGACGCGGTGCCGTTGGCCCGAGAAAAGTGCCCGAAAGCAAAAGGTATGCTTGCTCTTGATGGCTTGTGGATGCTGGCTTGTTAGCCCGTGACAATTGACTTCGAAGTAGGTTGAGGCACGCGCGGGCACCTGTCACGGGTGTTATTTCCGTACCCCCCTCCAACCCCCCTTCGTTAGCTGAAAAAGTCCCACATACCCCTACTCGGCGGTATCGCATAGGACACCATTAAGACGTGTCAACATCATGCCAAGCGCCCAAACCGTAAGATGTTGTCCGTCGAAAGAGCGCGTTCAAGAGTCAGAGCAAGAGAAATGTCTATGTTGTTGTGTTTACGCAACTATTTCACGTGGACCCCGTGAAGCATAGATGGGCGGGAGCTCATGCGACTACAGCACCGTGCGAACAGAGTATCTCTTGTCGGCGGTAGACGGTGTTATGGTCAAAGTCCAACACCGTTCTTCTTTGATGCGGCCGCATGCTCGTGACTCCTGCAATGTTGACCTGCTATTACGACAATGGCTGGTGCCAGCACGTACTCGCCAGCAGGACCCGTTCTATTGCACAGAAGGTTGATTCATCGTGAGAGTACCCCTTGAAGAACCAATCATAATAGCTGAAATTTGGTTTCGCAACTAACGAAGAAGACATGTACGTGCATTTTCGCTAGCATACAACAACGTCTACCTCAAATCTTTAAGCCTCCTGGCTGTATGCGAAGTTGGTTGTTCGACCACCCCATCATACGCGTGCCGTACACTGGGGAGCCCCAGTATAATGTACTGGCCGCTGAAAAAATGCCAGTTGCCCATATCGCTCGTTACAGTGGCGTTTTTTTCCTTGCCTCTTCCAGTGGCGTTTGCGCATCGCCGTCGAATCGTTCAATCCCCTTACCCCCTTACTGTGTCCTCGTGGCCTGTACCGCCTCACTCCCCCTCCCCCTACCCCCTCCGGCGACTATTAGCCTTCGAGTCCTCCAGCGATGCCCCGCTGCCACAGGTGACAGAACAGTCTCATCGAAGGCACGGATACCTGCCTCACGTTACACCGGAGAGAGAACTTAGAATACAATACTTCCACGTCGTCCACCGTGAACGTATTGCCATCCACACCACAGCATTTACGCTCAGTCGCTGCTAAGAAATGCTCGGCGTTACGAACGTAAATGCACATAGCCGCATTAAGCTGAGAGCTTCGAGAAAGCTCCCCAATCTTCTTCGCGGGCGAAACACGAAATACTAGATTTACGTGACACCCTCACGTCCCTTTTCTCTCGCAACCTCATATGCAATGTACTATCATCCCAACTACCCGGACCAACCGAAAACATTATACGAAGCAAGCGAACGTCTCTCCTAGAGGGCGATGATTGGCGCAGCTCGTGGTGTGCTCCACGCAGACGAGACCTGAGGTTCATTCGTGGTGCATATGGAAGTACCGCCGGAAGAAGACGAATTAAAAGAACAAGTGTTGTTGTCGTCCTCTGACCAGTCCGCGCAAACTTTGCAACCTTTTCAGGTCTGCTCGAGGTGTAGCAGCATATCTCATGCCCCGGTTGGTCCATGTGGACTCCCGAGGCTGCTAGTCGCTGGTGACACGCCATTCGTTGCACCGAGACGTTTCTGTGGAACGATATATCCGTTGATGTCCTGATTGCGGAAACATTTCGCAAATTTGAACCAGTTAGATTACGTGCGAGCGCTCTCGAAGGACATGGTGTTGAGGCAGCGGCTGAGAGAAACGTGTACCACAACCGTGACTCGTTTCCAGCGTGAATACCCACTTCTCCCAGTACGCGCGATCAGCTCACCATTGTATTTCAATGGCTATAAGCGTCGCAGAGAGTTTCGCTGTTGGCGCTCTCATTTGTTTCTCGTGTGTATTGGCCAAACGGCAGAAATATGAACACTCGTGACGGGTGTTCGGCATAGATGAACTCGAATACAACACACCCCTCAGCCGACGTACACCTGTGGAATTTATCATCGACAATCCGTGACCCCCCGAGAATCAACGCCTGTTTCGCACGGCCCACGCTCACCTGAGCCAACGATGGTTTAATTCAGCCTATAGCAACATCATGGGACGGATTTACGACGCAACGTTCCCCGTCTCCCCCCGGGTGCAGGCAAGGCATCATCAATCGAGTCTCACGCCGCCCCTCCCACGCCAACGACTGCTTCTCTATCGAGTCCGCTATTCATGGAAGAAGCGTTCAATGGTTTGACAGGAAGGTAACCTACCTCGTTCGCCCTTGGGTCAGTGTCAGAATCGATTCGCTTAGTTGCAGCCACCGCTCCAACGTCTCCACAGTGGAGTAGACATCGTAGTGAGAGGACCGTTCATACCTTGCATCCTCCCCACCCGGCTCACTGTGCATGTAGTGTAGATCTTCGTCCGTGTTCGAGTAAAACCCGTAATTATACACGCCCTCTTTGTCGCCGTGATCGGCGCCTTCGCTTCGGTAGTGGAAAGATACGACCACATCAGATCCTCCCTCCAGACGCGGCAGGTGGTGGTCGGTGCCGCGCAACCCAGGCCCCACTTGCGCCTCTTTTCTTCCCTCCGCGTTCTCTTCCGCTTCTATCCCAAACGGACCCAACCGAAAGGTAAAATAAGACGGGCCGCGATAACTACTGTCTTGTTCCTCGTCGTCCTCGTCCGTCTCCTCTTCAAACTGCTCGGAATGGGAGGACAAATGCAGTGTACTACTAGAATGATGCTTATTCTCCTTCTTTGTATAGTACTTTTCCTCCTTCACTCCTTCGCCCGCTTCATCTTCAAATTTCTTCTCCCCCTCCTCTGAATATCAATCTTCCTTTCCCACGCTCTCTACCTCCTGTGTCCCCCTGCCCTCCACTTTATCCTCCGCTTCCTCTCGCTTTCGGTATCGCGAAGCAGTTTCGTCCACGAGGGAGCTACTGTCACCGCCGCCGTGCTCTTCGGTTCCTCGGTAACGTTCACGATGCCCATGCTTCCAGTCGACAAACCTGTTGACGAGGGACGCCCGATTTTCCTCTTCTAACATGTAGCCTTGCACCTGGTGCATGCGTGCCGTACCCTGAGACAGGCGTCTCTGACCACTTTCTTCATCACCAACAGCGCCAATGAGTGACGATGTCCTCGAGACATTACCCTCAAGGCTGTTGCCTGTTCGCGGCATGGAACGTATCTCAGGTGCTGTCTTCGATGCTGCTGATGTGAGAAGAGGTTCAACAGCGTTTGTCCCGTCCATATAGACGCCATCTGGAGGGTCCGCGGCGTCAACCAGCAGTTTGGCCTCCAGGAGATGGCTGCGACGGTTTCGAGCGTTCGAAGGCACCGCGTGCGATGTCGGGTCAGAAATGAAAAATACAGGTGAGGGTTCGGTACCCAAGGAGGATGCGTTGCCCAGGCAATAGCAGCCGCGGTTCGAAACATATTTTGTTGATCCCCACGTAGTGTACATCGCCAACTAATTGTTTCAAAAGGCGCTAACGCCCCACTTCGGCCAAGGCAACCAGTGTTAGGTTCGTGTGCCAAGTCCTCTAACGGCAACGGTATCTACCATTAGGTGCTTGGCGAACGCGGTAATGATTGCGTGGACAAATCAAAATAAAGCTCTTGCCTTCTTGTTGCATGTTCAAAGAACCAAGCGCTCAAGGTGCCCTCCTTCACTTGGGGTAGGTGAAAAGATGCCTTAGTTGTGCAAAGGTCCCATATCAGAGCGCGGTTAGAACAGAACGCTTTATGCGCAGATCCCCAAGCGTCATACGTTGATGTCCCGGCTCTGTCACTCTTTGCGCAGTATCCACATCGAAATCTACTTTTCAAGACGTCGTTTTCGTTACGCGCTAGGTTTCGAGATAGCCACGACTGCTGTTTGGACATGTCAATCACCGTCGTCTTACGCCCGCTATACATGGATGGTTATTATACGCGCCAACTATCGACATTGTACCTTTTGGAAGCTAAACGTGTAGCTGAACACTCGGCAAATCAAATACCTCGTGGACGATCACTACTACTCTCCCTATCTGGACGTGACCACACCATCAAACGGATCAATTCATTTGACACAGCCATCCAGATTCATGCCCACCCCGCAAACGGTTCTTTGTAGGATGCAGCTCACCCTTCATGCGACTCGCTCGACACCTTAATGCTGTTCGTGCTTGGTGCAGGCATGTCTGCTTGGTCATTGAAAACCCGACGTGCTCCGTCCCGGCATCGTAGGGATACGTGGGTCTATGCGAATACCAACGAGGCCATGCATGGCATGATTACTACCCCCGCCTCTGATGATGTGTCTGTTGATTGATTGCTGACAGATGAACTACTTCATCGACAATTGACTGAAGAGCTATTCTCCGCGTGGGGGGGGGTTAACCTTGTTCAGCCAATACCTCTCAACTCTGACAATGTATACCTTGCGGTTGATAGCCCCAGACGAGTCCCAGCGGTTGCTGTTCTTAGCCCTCCTGGACAGAGGTACAGTGCCGAAGTCACTTCACCGACAGTACATGCCTTGTGGTTGAGCACCGCAGACGCACGCCCCAGGTTGGTTGTCTCAGACCTCTTGGGTAGAGTTACCATACTATACTGAACTGCACGGTACTGCACTGCCATGTACCGCACTGCGCTGCACCGCATTGGTGTATCGTACTGTACCGTACTGATCCCAGGCCCCCAATGTATCCACGAGCCACCCGATATGCAGGCTCTCAAACAAAACAAAAATTTCATCGCTCACCTCACTAGGTTGATTATTTCGTCCACGTCCGGGTCGAACGCACTGTCACACTGCCCGTCCCACTGCATGCCCGCGAGGTGCCGGCCGTAGATGTGTTGCATCTGCGGATGGTCGGGTAAGTATTTGGCGTGGGTAGTCGATTGGTTGGTTTGTATTCACGCCGGCGAGGTTGCCAGTGCTGGGGGGCGGTCCGCACATTCGTGGTCGCTGTTGATGTTGGTCGATATAATCCTTCCACTTAAGACAGCGAAGCGGGTCAGGCAGGAGCTAACAACTTGAAATCAATAGAGTCGTCGATCGTTTTGGAGACATGGATACATCAGCCAAGTCTCTGTTTTGCCCGTCGCTGGACGCGTCGCTCACTTCGTCGACCATGGGGGCGAGCGTGTCCGAATTTCTAATTCCGACAGCGTCAAACAAGTAGGGACCCCTTTCGAATTTCCTAAGTCGACTGCTGTATGCCGTAGTCTTACAGTACCGAACAAGGAGACGAGGACCGATTGTGCGTCCGGCCGATCAAGGTACAGCATCATTACACCAACGTGCACAAGTTGGCTACAGTTACAAATATCCTGTTCCGTGAATTACTAGCAGCAGCAAAATCCGTCCAGTACCTTTATGGCAAGGTGCATGTAACAGATGGAACACCCTGGAGGGCCGATCTCCAGCACGGGTGTGTGTAGCGGTGACACAATCATGTTGGCCAAGCCGGCCCCGTGAGGAGCAACGATCAAGGACGCCGTGGCAAATTCCCGTAGCTGCTCCAAGATCGGCCCTTTCCCCAAGAACTCCACAACTTCGTAAACCGGGAAATTTAGTTCGAGTGCCTCCCGAATCTTCGTGAAGACACAAACGAGATTTTGCGGGGTGGAACGAAAGATGCAACAAGTACATGAGCACAGCAGGACCATCGATTAGACACCGGTTTAGTTCTACATCTTGCCATTGATTTCAGTATCGCGCCCGTTGGCACATATGTCACATGTATTACACTTCGTATGTGAAGAAAGGGACGGTCGTTTCCCGCTTCGTTAAGCAATTCCTCTGGCGGATTGGAGACTAGCTCGTGCCGTGCGTTCGTTTCGACACGGCTCGGGTGCCGGCGGTGGACACTGAGCGGGCTTTTGAACATAACAAAAGTATGCACTGGTTTCTCAATTGGTAAGCAACTCTCTTGGCTACGTCTACCTTACCGTTATCGCCTCGGCTACACTCATGGCAGTTACAGGTGACTCATGCCCGGGGAAATATGTCAGGCACGTCACCCTTGTAAAGGGCAAGGTTCAGAAGTATCGATAGCATGAACGAATAAGATGTCACCGGTGACCGAGCTTTCCTACTGCTACGCGAGAATTGATTTTTGTTTTTTGTATCTGCCATAGTTGAACCTCAACCGTGCCCCGCGAAAAGGGACTAGGAGCTCGTCGGTGTCAATTACAGCACGGTTTCCACATCTACTTAACGCACAAAAAACGATGACGATCGAACCCAACGCGTTAGAGGAAGGTAGGAATAATCCACACAGTGGATGGGCAGCTAGCTGCCAACGCTGTTTTTTAGCAAACAATAGAACGGCGAAAAGCACTCGCGATCTCCGCAACCAAACACGAATACTGAACGTCCAGCACAATCCCTTATTTTCAACAAGACACTCGAAATCTTCCACGGCGCAACATTCCCTAGCTCTCAGGAACCGTCTTCGTCTATACGGCAAATGCCCCGGTGTGCTGGCAAAGTAGCGACACGCGACGGACGAAGAGGGGACCACTCACTATTTTCGCAAAAACAAGTCTTTTCAATTTTCACAACAATGTTGGACCTATGGTAGTACCTTGTCATTGTTGCGAAGCATCCGTTTCGAATGGCGGACGATGAGAAGTATGACGGGCCTGGGAACCGGGAGAGGCACGCCTCCAGTAAGGGGATAAATGCCCTGCAGATCGCAGAACCCATGTCAGGGCAGCGTAAGGGTCGGTTTCGCGGATAGACGGACACAAACAGATGAGAATCTACTTCTTCCGATATAGTACTGCTTGTAGGCGCAACGGAACATGTGCATTCTCGTTCGCTTTTAATAGTTTTGCTCGGATTGTTTGTTTCTTCTTTTCGGAAGACTGACGTCCTACCGCCACACGATATAATATCCGACACGCGCTACAAGGTCGATGTACCTGATTTTCTGGGGCTCCTGAGTCAGAGAGCGCTTATCGTTACCCAGAACCTGATTTTGATGAAACATGAAGTTCAAGCCCATGGCCCAGGTACATAACAAATAGTAGGTAAAAAAAAAAAATGTTCCGGCCATGATGATTGCACAGTTCCGCAGTCAAGGCGCCACGGTAGTCAGAGAGGGTCTGGCCAAACACTGCTAGCCCTGAATACAACTCACCCCCTCTTGATACCCGCATCGTAGCACGCGTCGTCCCTAACTAGTTATCCAAAACACTAACCATCCAGGAAATGTTCGATGCGATGTGTTCAAGTACGTGCCTAACCTTGCCATCAATTTGAAACAAATGGAGACGTCTCGACTCACATCCGAGACTCTCACGACGTTGCAGGCCACACAAACCAGCGCCCCGGGGGGGGGTGGGGGTTACTCATCGTCATGCATGGCCGTAGTCGTATGACCATAGACCCTCGCATCTCTACATTGCCGGCACGGAGCACGTCGAGTATTCACCGACCAGGCAGACATTGCTTGCACCAAGCGCGAAACGCCGTGATGTGTTGGGCGAGTCACACGAAGCGTGAGCTACATCCTACCAAGAACCGCTTCACAGGCGGAGGTTCTTGCATATGGATGACAGCATCAATGAATTGATAAAAGTTTGGTGTGGGCACGTCCAGAGACAGAATTGTTTTACTATGTATCTGCCTCGTAGGTGCCTCACCATATACCCACTGCGTGATACGACCACCCCCCCTTGTGCGGAGAAAATGTTCTCCCCGCACAATAATAATCTAACGTACGGCCAACCGTGGTAGCCGCCCAGAAAACACAAACACGATACCCTATCTGTCTAACTCACGCAGTTAGAGGCGTGTTTTACGGCGTCGTCGCCAGATGACGCCCACCAAATCTATCGTCATGCATGGCCGTAGTCGTATGGCGATAGACCGTCGCATATCTAAAATACCGGGACGGAGCACGTCGGGTTTCCACCGACATGGCAGACAATCCTTGCACCAAGCGCGAAGCGCCGTGAGTAATTGGTTGAGTCCCGTGAATGGTGAGCTGCATACTACTAAGAACCGCTTCAGAGGTGGATTTTCTTGCATATGGATGCCAGCGCCAAGGAATTCATTTAGTTTCTGATGTGGCCACTTCAAGAGACAGCAATGAGTTTATTACGTAACTGCCTCGTGGGTGCCTTAACACATACACACTACGTGACACGCTCAAAGTCCTTGTGCGGAGTAGTTGTTCTCTCAGCACAACAAATGATCTAACTCGACCGTCAGCCATGGTAACCGCCAAGCCAAAAAATACACACAGTGCCCTGGCTGTCTAGCTCACGTGGTGAGAGGCGTGTTTTTACAGCGTCGTCTTCAACCGATGCCAACCCAATCCATATATACCAGGTATATCATAGGGGTAAGGGGGAAGGCGGTTTCCAGACAGGTTGCACTCACGCGTTGCTCGTCGGCGACAATGTGGCAACGAACACGAGAAACTCGTACCGGAACGGACAAGGAAACGCGCATGCACAATAGCCTCGTGCACGGCCGGAACGTATGGTACGCAAATACCAAGTGCGTCATACAACAGGTGCATCGAAAGCAAGCATTACTCCGGAAGCATGAAGTGCAATAAGTACGCTGCGCTTCTTTTGGCAAAAACTACGATAACATTTCTTCTTGGTTTGGACACCTCTTGGCGGCCATTCGTAAGCATTGTTTTTCTGAGCCCTAGCATGTTGTTACCTGCAAGAGTGCGGGCTTCAACATGCTGACCATCGCCGTGTTTGGCTGACCGCACGGAGTTGACTCGGGGACGATAGCAATTTCGGCGTGGATCTGGGGTGTGCACGCGAAAGGCATGATAGTCAGGAGGACGGTCGAGGAAGACACGCTGTCGATAGAGACAATCAGGTGTACAATAGTATATCCCGGCCACCTCTGAAGGGTGTAGCCGTGTCGAAGAAGCCAGACTATCGTAACTGCTTGCTACGTGTTTGCTCTGCTTATCCGCCGCTGAACGTATGTTTGTGTGACAACACACCTCTCTCCATTACCAGCCATTCTGAAGACGGAGCTAAATAAAAAAAACATAACAAATGTCAAGTTCGGGATAGCATCGTGACGGCTTCAAGTTTTCTTGATAATGAAAACCGGTAGTCGAGATTTACTGCAGAATTCACTCGTCAACAGTAGCGGAGATTGCGCCGAAAACCGTGCTGAACGGCACTCGTGATAAGTCGATGTGCCTTGTGTCAAACTCGGCTGAACCAAATACGACCGACCATACGTAAAGAGAGGGATTTCGCTCGACGGGATTTCGCTCGACGACACGCTCGTTAATACTCACCTCTGCCGAACCAACGGCAACTAACTACCGCCAACAATGATCTCAACTACTAACCTACACTACCGGTGCTGTGCGGTGCGTATGGGCTCAAACCGTATATTCGATGCAAGCGCAGATCAACAAGACATAGCTGCAAGACAAAAATGTTGAAAATGTGTCTACGGTGGATATCGGTGCTTGATTCGTTGAATGATTCACTATTGGGGTCATAGGAAGTACGGGCAGTGCAGGCTAAGGCGTATGGTGTCGAGCCTCTCCTACCGTGTAGTAGTGTAGCTGGCCAACTCAATATGCACCTCTTTAGCGACGAAAATTACGCGCTGCCGGTGTATCCCTAGCAGCTCCATGAGTTGGTACATGGTCTGTTTTCGGTCTTTCCACTCGTGCGGGGGCTCATGCACCGCAATCTTCGGACGTTTGACAAGACGTTTAGATGCGCAGCGATGAGCGGTGGACAGGTGTGGAGCGGGGGAAGGCGGGTAAACCAATCCTTAGTATTTTATTACGGTGGAGCTTGGGGTGTTACTTTGGACATAGGAATAGCATTCCGTTGGCCTAACGAAAAATAACGTCCGGCTTGGAACCGGGAAACATTGAAAGGATGATGCAAACACGTTCAACTCACAACCCGGGCAAAAATGAGAGAGAACGAATCCTACCCTTGATATTATTGCATGTGTGTCATCCTTCAATCTGCGGCTTGCGCTTCGACGTCCATCACACCTACACAGTAATCGATTTCCCACATTCCGAGCACGAACAATGTAACCAAGGAAACGAATTGTCGAATAATCCCATAGCTCAGCTGACAATACTCCCAAAACCCTTCCCGTAAGCGTGTGCGGCACCTTGATTTCGGGGTGCTCTAAAAGGACATCGAGCATGAGGGTGATCCGCGGCAGACATTCCGCCAAAAAATGGAAGTAGGCGTCGCCCCAGTGCTGTGTCATGATGAACACCTGCCGCATCGAGCAGAAGCCAAGAATGCGCGCCAACGACCGCCGTTAGAGAGACGCGAACATGTATATCCTGCCAGCTACAATCGTAGCAAGTTATCGCTCCTGAGATAGGTGAAAGGGTCGAACGTTTCGATGGGGGGGGTACGCAAAAGCGTGAATTCAACCCAAATGTCGCCCCAAGTTGCCTCAGCGCCGCAAGTTCGGGTTTGGCACGCTGGGTAGCAGGGGGTGGTCTTCCATGGACAAAAAAAAGTTAGTGTTTATGTAAACGTGGTAGCGGGTGGGAGCTACAGCACATCTACGTATACACTGGGGTATCTCTACCCGATTACCAATTGTACAAAAAAAAGCCACAAAGTGGCCACAGCATGGTCGACCACGCCCCCAATCTAGTATCCGGTCGAATCAAGTCGGAACGATCGGTGCAAGGGTCAACGCAACCGCAGCGAAATAGTGGCCGCGTCAAACTATTGGGAAGAGAAGAGGAGGGTGGAAGCGGCGGTACGTTCAGCAGCACCTTATATATATCACATTTGCATAACTTGTCATATCTCTGCGCGTGAGACGGAAGAGCCGTGCTTGCACGAGGGCCAAACACGTCGATCTTGCAGGATTTTGGCGCGATGTAGTCCTTTGGAGAAGCGAGTGGGTGTGTACAACGGACGCAGAAGGGTAAGTCGGAGTGATGCTAAGGCAAAGGATGTGCCAACTGCCGTTCCTTCCTGGGGTTCTTGGCATGCGGAGGTACACGTTTCTCCCGAAACGCGTCTTCTAGAAAGATTGTACCAACAAGTCGATGAGCATCCTAAAGGGCTAGACACTTATCGTACAAAACCAAAACCCACAAAATAAATGCGAACCATACACTGGCTAGTTACTTAGTCGAGATGCCCCAGTCAGGAGTAAATGTTTGGGACGAAACGCGCACCCCCAAAATGCGCCATGGTATGACCACTGCCTGCTTCCGTAGCGTTTCGCGGACTACCCCCAGCCGCGAGTATCAGCCTAGCCACCACTGGGTGATAATATTGACGCAGAGTGGATGCGTCACAGCCTGCTGCACGGTGCGACCAAATCCGTTGTTGGGGGCGGCGCAACTGACGGATAGTCGCGGCGTCGGCGCTCACGGTGCGTGTGGCAGGCTTCTAAATTAATGCGCATGTTCCGCAAATCAACTTCGACGGGACAGCGATCTCACCTGTTTGTTCCACACGTATCCGTGTGTGTTGATGAAGACATCAGCCATGCTCACGACGGTAGGAATGGCCTCGTATCCGTAAGCGGCAGACTTGGTTCTCACGACGTCCGGTTTAGCGTAGTACGAACTTAAATACCTTCAACACGTCATCAACGTCATGTGGGGAAGAACATCAGCAACAGTAAGGATTTACCAAGCCCTGCTCTTCGCATTTTCGGTCGCGCCCGTAGACCGCTCGCCGCTGCACGACGGCAACGACTGACATATGGCGTTCTTGTGTCGCCGGACGACCACTGACTCAATGGCGGCGTGGTGTTGGTATGATCTACAATTCTCGGTTTTCCTCTGTGATTGTGTCTTGGGGAGGTCTTTAGACTGGACATATGATGTCCCATAGCATATCCCAGTGACAAACCATGGACAACGGTCGCGAATCGACTATATTAGACACATATTTGGTCAGCAGGTGGGACGTTTGCGAGCGCGCTGTGGCATGCCTTGGTGGATCTCACTTTCCCGCGTCTTCTGTCCCATCTCGAATTCCATCCAAGAAACGAACCACCTTGTTTGACTCGGGCAAATGCAGCATTCCCTGCTCCAGCATAAGCCTTCCAAGGCAACGTGTACACGAAGGTAGTGACGAAGGATATTCGTCGTGCGTGCGTTTAGTGTTGGTGCGGATACGGGGGTGGTCTTTGTGTTGCTGTGAAGATTTTGGTGTTGGTGATCGTGGTCGTAGCGACGTTGGTGATGATGGTGTTGGAGTTAGTGGAGCTAGTGGCGCTGCTGGTGTTCGTGTTGTTGCTGTTGGTGGTCGTTGTGCTGGAGGGAATCGTGGTGGTGCTGCTAGTGACAGCGGGGGCACGATCCGATGAACAACGTTGACGGATTGCTTCAATTGATTGAATGATACATACGATTGATGGATTGCCCAGTGCGTGTGCTTGGCAGGTTGAATACTTGACCGATCGGCTGTTACGGGGGACTATATCAAACACCAAATATTGTTCGTAGAAATAGGTAAATATATAGTTTTTTTGATGTATACCATAGGTCCTATGGACCCCCAAAATAAAAGATCCACGCATTGGATCGATCGAGTCATTAATCGCTAGTATGGACAATCGATGATCTAATCGGTCGATGTTGTATTACCGCTCGACTCGGTGCTACGATGACCGCTGAAACCAGCAGCCATACCTTGGGAGAAGAAAGTCTCTTAACATTGGCGAGTACGACTGTACCGTCTTGGCGAAGTCCAGTTTGTTCGCCGCCGTCAGCAAGTTCGCGCTTTGTATCAAGTACGGCCTCTGAACTACTATGGCCCCTCCGACGCGAGACATCTCCTCTCCTAGGTTGGCGAAGTCGGTGTGCAGATGCTTTCCCTGTGAGTAGACCAAAACGAAAACGAAAACTTGAGCTTGTGCCTTGTCCTAGCGAAGGTATTATCGTAGCACAACAATTTTGACAGCGCGAATTAAACCCGATGGGAATGAACCCGTATCAAAGTCAGCCACAAAATCGCCAAACACTTCCCGAATGACATCCTCGCCGGCCATTGCATACGGCGTCCACGGAAGTTCCTGAATGATATGCACTGTCGGGGTACCTCGGTAGGCAGCAACTCCATGGACTGGATGGTCAGGCATTGTGCGTACACAGCGGATCTGGCTCACAAACTGGCTGCAGGGTACAACGCTCGCGCGCCCGTAACAACAAAGGCCGTGCCATACAAACGGAAAAGAACAAACACACGAAGATAGAGAAGATAATTTAGAATTGAGAAATGGGTGGCGGTGGCGACGAAAACACTCAAACAGGCTACACGCGTAAGAACAACGCACGAAACGCACCTTTCCACACGGTGGGTTCAGGCACTCGCCGTGCAAAGACGAGGCCTCGAGTAGCCTTGACCATACCGCGGCGGCCCCCTCAGGAAAAGACTCGTCAACAGGTGCGGAATATTCTTTTTCAGCCCAAGATGGAAAGGGAAGGTCGGGGTGGCTGTCCCCATGGTCTAGGTGCTCAGGATCAAGCGCAAGGTGGGCTTTTTCTCCTTGTACGTATTGGTATGGTTGCAGAGGATTCTGGTGGTCTTGCTCTTGCTCGACCTGATGATCCTGAACAGCCTCGATTGTCGCTTTCAACTCCGCGTGTACGTCTGAGGGCGCAGATTCTCGATCGTGCTGCCGCTGCCGCTTTGTTTGGTACCGCTGCGGTTGCTGCCGGTCATGCTGATGAAACTGTTTCTGCTGCTTGTGACGCAATACTTTCTTTTGGTCTTCTCCGCTCTCCTCATGTAACTGCTCGTTTCGTGGTTGTTTCACTGGCTGCAACTCCTGCGACCGCCCCTGCTGTTGATGTTCTCCACCAATTTGACTATCTTCGTGTATAATGCCCATTTTTAGCTCTTGTTCTGGCCCTTGATCTAGGATGTTTTCTACTGGGGGCTGATCAACCGGACCTTCCACTGAACGCTGTGCTGGCGATATCGCCGCCTTTGCGGGCTCGACCGGGACACGTTCCAGCTGCTGCTCGTGTTGTTGCCCGTGTTCCTGCGCCTTCTGTTCTCCGTAAGTAACGCCTGCCAGCGCTGCCGGGGCTGTATCATCTCTAGCGGCGACAACTTCAACGCTTGGTACGGGCCTTGTGATCGAGGGGTCAGCACTAGTTTCCACGTTCTTTCCATCCTCTGAACCGACCGATCTGGGTTGATTTTTGCCGATACTACTCTTCGCTGAGTGACCAGCTGAGTTAAGAGCTTGATCAATGCCTAAATTGACGGGAGGTTCGGCGTCTTGAACACTCCCAGACATATCTACATCCTTATGTCTGGGAAGATGGTTGCCTCTGGCCCCGGGTGTGGTGTGTCTTCGGTCCCGCTCCAACCCTAACACACGACAGAATATAGGCGGAGCACGGTGAAGGCCACACTGAGAGCCGTCTCCGCCGAACATTTACTTATACACGTCCACGTTCAAGCCGCTTCACTACTCTCCACTTCCCACTTAATAGCCTGGGCACGCATAAAATGCACGTACGAAGGGTGTATATGTACTATTTCGCATGCTGCGGTAGAAATGTATTCGAGCAGGAAGATAACGCGAACTACGAAGGCAGGCTGAGGTTTCAAAACAAATAGAAAGTTCTTACGCGCCAACCTTACCAGTAGGGCCGTACTCTACCTTCCAAATGTACGGCGTCAATTCAACCCGATTACATACGTGAAGCAAGTGGAGCAGTCGTCGCCCAAAGGAACTAGTCGTGAACTTCTGTGCACAGCAGAAAACAGTACAAGAACGGGTCGAAACAAGATTAGTCCTCACCCTGCTTTGACTTGGACAGGCGTGGCACGCTGCGAAGATGGGAGCGTCCCGTGTCAGGCGTGGCTTCATTCTGGTCACGTGCTTCGTTCGTCGCCGAATTGTTGACGCCTACGTCTGTAACTGGGACTACATTTGGGATCTACTATCGGTGCACGAGAAGGATTGACGGTGCGGATGGGGTAGGCGTGGTAATTAGTCCAATTAGCAGTAGACATCGACTCGACCATACTACTCTGTGGAAGGCGGTGACCGTAGCGTGGCGACGATTTGGAAGGTGGGAAGTGTATCATAGGTCCTTGATTAATACCTGTACCTTTGAAACGAAAACCATTCAACGAAACACTAGCCATGTATGTTCCTATTTCACAGCAGGTAAACACACGCCTACGCCTCGTAGAGGACGATCCTTGACGATACACCTGCCGCGGTTGCTCAGCCAAAGCACAAGCAATGCGGTGATGTCCCACGATACTCTAGATACGATAGTCACACACGGGTTGGCAGAATCCTCTGAAGCTTATCAGCAGCACCTCGTCTCGACGGCGATAGATTGGGTCACCCAACCGTTGCATTTTTGAGCCGGAATATTGCACTACAGTGTACATGCAAGCGCCATGACAGGCACGAGAATGCCGAGTAGATGCACCACCTTTTGCCCTGCTGTTCTACTTGTTTGCAAATCGCCGTTAGTCGGTCCCCAAAATGACTCACCTCTCCCAAGCAGTAGACAAGGTGGACGACCAGAGCTATTCCTCCAGCAGCAACAGCTACTATAAGCAACAGCCAAAATATATGCGCAACCTGAGGGCACCTTGCAATAGTCTGCAGCAAAAAGGAGCGGCGCAAAGGCGTTGTGAGGCAGGCAAAAAGGCGGCTGTATTTAGGCGTTCGGCGTAGACATGCCATTTGGGGACTGCTCATGATCACCGCATGGACAGACATGACGAAATCTAGTGATATCATTTGCTGATGGGTGTTTGTTGGTTTCCGTCACATTTAGTATACTCGTTTTTCTTTTATCTCCTTCTGCTAGTTGTAACTCAGATCCGGGGTCACATATCGGGCTCTCGTCCCCCTTCTCCAATAAACTTCGTGCCTTGCTTTTTTAAGGCGAGGATACTTCACCCCTTCTTTCGTCGTCGAGTCGCGCCGAATTCGTGCCTGCGTACGCTGGGCGTTCTCCGAAGTTTATCCCTTCTGAATGGCGCATAGCCGAGGGAGCGAAGCGACCACCTCTTTTTTGTTTACATGCAAAATCCCCTCTTCATATCGGGTTTCTTAAAAGCTTCCGATACATATTTGTCCCTATGTCTGTTGTATAGTGTCCGTCTGCGTTTGTTGGCATTATCACTGAGGTGAGAGGTGGACAAGGCCGAATTCCACCTATATTAGATCTATAGAAACGGGTGACCTTCGGCTAACACGTGAAAATTGTTTCGTGACACGATGCCTCGAGAGTTTCGCGATCGACGGGCTGGTGTGGTGTTGGCGACGTGTTTTGAGCGCGTCTGACGTTTTTACTTTGTCGTCTGTTTAGTTCGAATGCACACGGCCTGCTGCAAATATGACGCCGCTGTGCTTAGTTGCCTCTCTCCTCGGAATGAGGCCCTCTTCAGAACGAGACCATTTTTTTTCTTTGCGAAAAGAAAACTCACCACACCGTGGCGCGTATCGGCTTCCAATACTTGATTTAGTCTATTGTTTTTCATACTGTATGTCTGTGTTTTACGGCCTCATCACTGGTTGGCGCGGTCGCCGGACTGCTGTGGTTTTGAGGATGTGTTTCGAGTGGCTAGGTGTGCGTTAGTTTACTCACGTGGTTCACTCCACTTTCGACTCTCTGGTCGAATGCTCTTTTACCGTGGTTCTCCCCGCTCGATTTACCCAAGGCAGAAAAAGCGAAAAAGGGACGTCTGGCGGGACTTGAACCCCGGGCTTCTTTTCCCGATACTACATAGGATAGACCACTGAGCTACGAATACACGATCAAAGAACACTCGACAATAGAGTCGAAATTGGAGTGAACCACGTGAGTAAAATAACGCACGACTGCGGAGAGGGACAGCATGAAGAAAAAAACAGTCTCTGATTACGGGCTTGGTCAATCACAGAGGGTGTTATCAGCGGGAGGCCGTATCGAGCCCAAAGGCACTCCTTTCGTTCGAAATGCAAAGAATACACCGCTGAGCTACTCAGTGATATTTCGAAAAAAAAGCCGTTCGAAATATTTAGGTTAAACCAATGAGCCACTCATTCAGCGCTGACTTAGTAGCTTACAGTAGTGTTCTATTCGTGATATTTCCAACAAAAAAAGGCCAGAGTTCGAGTTTCGCTAGACGTCGTACTTTCGCTTTTCCTGCTGTGAGAGAAAAAAGGGAAATCAAGTGGAGAGAATCACGATAAAATAACACTCGATCAGAGAGTCGAGTGCGGAGTGAACCATTTCAGAAAAATAACACGACGAGGGAGAGAGACAATATGAAGGAAAAACCAGGCGCTGGTTACGGGCTTGGTCAACTCCGGACGATATTATCGGCTGGAGGTCATATCGAGCCCAAAGGAACTTCTTTCTCTCGAGATGTTTAGGTTGAACCACTAAGCCATTCAGTCCACGTTGACTGATTAGCTCAGCGGTCCATCATTGCTTTTTCGAACAATACTACTACCTGGTACAACAGTAGTATGTTATGCCAAATGGTGTCCCACACAGGTTTGTATGCATCTATTATGATACAAGATGACATTATCGCAGTAACCGCACCAGGTATATTATAGTATTCTTAACGTTTCATGGATTGGGTTTATTGTCAGAAATTTACAGTTTCATATTGCATTGAAACCTTTACGTAGATATTATACTAGTAACGGAAATACGTATGTACGTAACATGAAACCAAGATGTTTACCTATAAAGAGACTACTCTATGAATATGCCGCATACTTTTACCTACTTTACCTAAGTAAAATGGACATCCAATCCATGCACTCAAATTTGGCACAAATAATGGAACCATTGATTATATCGAAATGTCTCGTAATTTGTATCGAAGCGAGGTCACCTCTTTCTTCCGCTCCCTAAACCTCGTAAGCTTTACGAATTGGTCGAGAAAGTGTTGAGAGTATTGGAGGATGCCGCGAACCACGCGTTCAACAAAGACCCTCTCGGCAGCCGCGGCGGCTGTTATCGCGTCAGCCCCAGTCCCGGCGTTGGCCGTGGGGGCGCCGCGCCCTAACCCGAACGGGGCGTTGGCGACCTGGGTGGATTCTTCCACGCCGCTGGAGCTGCCCTGCGTCAACCAAGGTGCGTTGGGAGCCGGTGCGGTGCTGGACCTCACCAGTGTCTTCCTGGGTACGGGCAGCAGCTGTGCGGCGGGTTCGCGCCACGAGGTTGCGTGCGCGCTCGGCGGGTTGGTTTCCAAGGTGCCCCCGCGCTCGGGCTCTGACACATGGCCCCAAGTGCTGGAGGCCGCGGAAAAGTTGGCCACCTCCGCTCAGGCCGGAGCATCACGTGCGTGCCGTGAGGCGGAAGCCACCAGGCTATTGGTGGAACACGTCGTCGACCTGCTCCGGTCCTCGGGTATCCTCCTGGTGTCGGAGTACTGTGTTATGCTCAACGGAGCAGACTAGCAAGGGGCAGCCCTTCAGACGGGAGTCGGAGCGCAGGCTGCGGGGAGGATGGATCCTGTGGCCCCGTTCGAGGCGGTCGAAATCGCCGGTGGGGCGAACGCTGGGGGTGCCTCGGCTGGACCGAGCCCGTCGGGGACGGGAGGAGCTGGTCCGAGTGGGGCCCCGCAGGTGCATCCGGCGGAATCAAGGAGCAAGGACGACCGGGAGCTGATCGGCCTTACGACATCCATGCGGCGAGAGCAGGTACTCATAGACGTGGACAACGAGTCAGCGGTGGGTGCCTTTAACCGTGGACGCACGAAGAACCGCGAGATGCACGCGCTACCGGTGCGGTTGTTCGAGTTGCAAATGGCGTATGGATTCATGCGATCGTTGAAGTGGATCCCGACGGCGGAAAACGAGGTCGCAGATGCCATTTCGCGGCCGTCACGAGACGCCATCATCCGCATAGCGCCGGCGTGGTTCCAAGCGGTCTGGGACGCTATGGGCCCTTTTAACGTCGACCTCATGGCATGCACGGTGTCGGTGCTGTGCTTCCCATTGACTGGGGAGGCACTGCCTTTTGTTCTCTCAGTACGACTGTACGGGTTCGACGGGGACCGACGTGTTCGCGGAAGATGTTTTCCTCGTTCCGGGCACCAGTGTCCCGGCTTTCGGTTTTGTTTCCCATTCCCGATCATGGCAGGCCACATTGTGCAACACTTGGCGGAATGCGAGGCCCGCCCAGTGGTCCTTTTGCCGGATGTTAAGGCTTATTGGTTCCCTTTGGTGCAGCTAGCCGCAGGGAGGTCGGTCGAGGTGGCCGCGGTGGCTGTAGAAGGGTGCTTTCAGTGGCCCAGCCCAGAGGGTGGACTCAAGAATTGGCGGTATCCTCGCTGGCGGATGATAGCATACGCGTTAGACTCCCGTACCAAAGGGTGACGGATGCCCAAGTTTCAGCTACTATCGCGCAGGGGCGAGCAGCCACTACATAGTAGCGTGCATATATTTCGTGGTTTCGGGCGTCTTCGAGCGCTCGCCGAGGCTTACGTTCCCCCTTCGTTTGGTGTCCTCTTTCAAACAGAACCGCACTGGCCGGAGCCATCTTCAGGGTGTGCCATCTCTCGCTCGGGCGGCAACGGCCAGGGACTTGGTTCGGTTTGCGTTTTGCTCTACGTGTCATGAAGAAAACGTTGCACAGTTTAATTTCTGCTGGATGTGCGGTGCTCAGCTGGCTCGATCATTGCCGGCCCCCCGGTATCCGGAGCAGGTGCCTGTGGTTGTGGATGTTGGTAAGATGCAAGTACGTCGACGCCAAGTACTGGCGCCCCGGGCAAGTCCGAAAAAGCAGGGTGGCCGATGAGTTTGACGCGTTTGTGCTCGTGGTTTCGGCGGGGTCCCGGAGTTGGCAAACAGCTACCCCAGACAATGTTTAGAATTTCCTCTGCTTCCTTGACACGCAAGGGAAAGGCACCAAGATGGTGTATGAGGCGTCTTGCCCCGGTGTGGGCCACGCGGGTGACGATGCGTGCCTGACGGGGTCTTCGTGTGCTAAACGGTACGCGGCCGAGTCTATTCGAAAAGGATTTGTGTAGAAGCTGAAAATGGCGATGAAAGAAAGCGGGCGGGGAGAGGAATGGGACCCCGTCCGCCGGGTAGGAAAACCGTGCTCGAGCCCGTTCGTAGATTCGTACCTTTCCTTCGTATCTGAGGAACAGAAGCAGGTCGTGGTTCAGGTCAATCAGGTCGCGCCGATGCTGGAACACAAACTCATCGATCTGCTAAGCGACATGCGGTTGCGCGCTCAGGTGGCCAGCTCTCTGACTGAGCGAATTTCGCTGACTCGAGATATCGCCTTGTATTCTTTTGGGTTTTTATTCGATGCGTAGGGGTTCGCACGTCTTGAGGCTCCCAGCGTCTAAGGGTTTGATCTTCAACTTCCAGTTTGGCAGGACGCTGCGGGCCTCTAGTACGGCAGTGGTAGTGTTAGCGGACCGGGACTGCCCGGCGATTTGCGCCTTTCGGGCAGTTACGGCGTACATCTCAGCCGCACAGCGGATTGGATGGGACTTAAGCATTGGGCACCTCTTCCCCGTTGCTACGGCAGAAGGTGGCCGGGGCCGTCTCTCTCTATGCGCGGCCCGTATGACGGCGAACCTGCAAAACTATCTGCGAATGGCAGTCCTGCCGAACCACTTCACGATCCACTCCTTTCGATTGGGAGGCTCGCTCAGCAAATCCCTCGCCGGGACGGCGGTGGACGAGATCATGAAAATTGGTGGCTGGAAGACAGTCAGTTGCGAAGTACTACATCGGGGCTACCTCGAGCGGACAAGTGCGGGGTAGCAAGAAGAAACGTGGCCAGAGCTACGCGGACGTTAGCGAGCTACCCTTGTTGCCGGAGTTCAAAAGGACATTGGCGCGTGTACAGGTAAGGGCTGAGTTCAGGGGATAAAAGTTTGGGTGAGACACTTCTGCCCCGGACCAGCGGTCAACACGACGTAACGAAGTATGGGCGGGACCATAGGCCAGCGCGGGAGGCCTCATCCAATCCAATACTTACATTAAATGATCCACGGCAGAGAGCCAGAATACTAGAGGAAAATGGAGATCCAATCCATGCACTCAAATTTGGCACAAATAATGGAACCATTGATTATATCGAAGGTCTCGGGATTTGTATCGAAGCGAGGTCACCTCTTCCTTTCGCTCCCGAAACCTCGGAAGTAGAGTTGGTCGCGCCATTTCTTGAGACCATCCCACCCACCCGGCAGTAGGGTTAGTATTCTTGGGTTTGTATACCCATATCATTTACAGGTACTAACCCCGCGCAGAGTCTGTGATTCGCCACTTTACTCGGCGCGGGGGGAAATACAGGACGGGACCTCGTGCCCGGCGCAGGAGGCCTCATCCAATCCAATACATACATTCAATGATCCACGGCAGAGAGCCAGAATACTACAGGATTGACGTTATACACATTTGATGTATACCTGGTACGTGGTACGGACCAGTTCAATATATCCAACAGCTTTTCGCATACAGAATAGGATTTTCAGTGAATCGTACGTATGTATGTGTTGTGTACTTGGCAGGATAATTGCAGATAACTTGGTACCTGGTACAAATCAGGTACAAGCTCAGGTAAGGTTTGATGATTGTGTAAGCTTTGCGAATGACAAGATCTGCCCACCTCGGTCACTCCTCTTTGCTACAATATAACCCCTCTGAAGAGACCAGTAATCAATATATTCTATTAGTTTTACTAGGATTATCCTGGGCTGGCTAATTAATCGATCGCTCACCCCTATAGCTCAGTAGGTTCCACCTTCACATTTGACCTCGTCCAGGTCACGGTTCGAACCTCACTCCGAACGTCCTTTTTACAGAAACGCTTGCGCTTGCCTATAAAACAAAACACATCTATTTCTCTGGTCACCTGGGTATTGAAATGAAGCGGGTAGGTAAGCGTACAGACGTGTACGGTTCTGACGCCCCAAAGATCCCGCCGTTCAGAGGGGGGGGGGGTGTTACAAGAATTACCCTGGGCTGGGTAATTGATCGATCGTTTACCCCTACAGCTCAGTAGGTACCACTTTCCTATCAGGCATCTCATGGTGTGGAATCTAATCAAAGTTTCTTGATTCATCTTTTACATTATTACAGAAACACATCACGCTGTGTTGTCGAATTCATTTTTGTATCTGATTAATTTTTAACTTGTGATTTGAGATAAAGTTCCACAAGTTGCTGCTCTACTTATAACTTGGTATGTGCTCGTCGGCCAGACACTACTGTGCCTACTGATACACACCTCACAACAAGAAAAGGTGCAGCAGTATCATTAATCGTGATCTATAATAGACCTACCTCGAAATATAGCGATCTGTGAAGTAGCTCTGCAATTCTCATGGATCACCATGTGCGATTTTCACTACTTATAGGCGCAGACAAATGATACTCTGCCGATCGGTATATACAGCGTAGAGTCGGAATAGTTGCTTGCTTTACAGCAGGCGTAAGTGCATCAATCAGTAGGTTATACCTCAGCGTCCCAGGTACACGCATTATTGAGGAGGCACATAAGTAGAGGCAGATCGTACGCACGTACGTACGTGGACGCGTCAGTATAGCTAATGCACGTACTTACGGAGCAGTGGCTGAAGAAGCAATGCCAATTACTACGGTTATATACTGTCGACTTCTCGATGTGTTAGCTTTCGAGGGAACATCAGGAAATCTTTGGTGTGCTGCACTTTACTCACCGGCATAACCCTAACCCTAAGACCGTTATACCGCGCTGACGTTGTCGAAATTGCAAAAAACAATTTCAGTCTACCCGGTACCTGGTAGGTTGTGCTGTAGCACGAGTGAGTTCGGTGATGTAAGTCGGTGATGTACTGGGCGTGGCCACAGCACAGCAGATTTCGGGATAATGCACATATCTAACGGATAGCATTTCATCGGGTTTGTGTATGGTTCTTGAGGATTTCCAGCAGATCCGGCCACCTCATCTCAACAGCACGATTATATGTACGCTTTTGGTGCCGTACATCGCGTTTGAGTTGATGGCCCTCACGTCTCCTATCGCCCCGACCTGTGCGTTACGTATCCTGCCACGTTTTCACGAGCCCTCGGGTTTTATAGATACAAACATATATATATACAAGGCTTTCCTTCGGAGTGGGTATTCCGTCGTTTCTTGCACAAATACATTCAGTTTGGTTGGCTTTGGGCTATGACGCCAATTGCAGTTTTGGTTGGCTTTGGGCTTGGACGCCAATTGCAGTTATATTGCAATTGGGGTAATAGCCCAAAGCCAACCAAACTAAATGTTATGACGCCAATTGCAGTTATATTGCCAGTTATATTGCAATTGGGGCAATACCCAAAGCCAACCAAACTAAATGTATTTGTGTAAGAAACGGTGAAGGATGTAATAATCGCGTTTACTTGTGAATGTAATGTGAAACGTAAGATCGGGTGACGCAAGAGTAAGAATGTGGCATTCGTCTAATAATAAGGATAATAACATGTTTCATCAGTGCGGGGAGAGAGTGGAGTAGTGCATGGCATGTGGATGATACACAACATACAGGCTGTTGTTTCAAGGAAGGTTCGGGACAGAGGGGAAAGCAGCAGTGCCGGCAACGACAACGGTTATGGAAATGTTGTATAGTTGCTGGGCGGCCCGCGATTTTGATTTAGCCAGCATAGGAGTTTGGATGAGACATGGTATGTAAATAGTCTTCCAGGCTGCTGTAGTAACGAGGCGGGAGGCCCAGAATGTGGATCTGTCCGCTGTTGAACCCGTTGGGTATGTGTAGGGAGAAATAGTCGTGATTTTGGGAAATGTGGGAACATTTTGTTGCCTCTCATTCGTCCTGGATGGAGACAATCTGCTTGGCGTCCTGCTTCGGAATTCCGCGAAGCCCTGGAGCAGGCGAAATGGAAGGGAGTCTTCTTGCGCTTGATGATGATGTCTCCGTCTTTGATGGTGGAGTCCGTCAGGCGGCAGTTGTAGCACTTGCCACCGACCTGGTCGAAATAAACAGGGTGCGCGGGGCGGGAGTGGCGTGCAGGAAATGGCGGGGGAGGGGGAAGGGGGGGGGGGGGGGGGGGCAGAGTTCATTATTTGTACTGCTCTACAGCGGCACAACAGCAGTACGTAATCGCTTGCTATACGACGGCAGCAGCAGCAGCAGAAGCAGCAAGTACATGCGTAAAACGCAGCAGGAAAACGGCCAAAACATTTTTTTCACGTACCAAAACGACCATTTGGGTGCAAAAAAACGACCAAGAAAAACAGTAATCCGAATACATAAGAACAATCAGTGGATATTGAGCCAGCATTAGCAGTATCAGCAGCAGCAGCAGCAGCAGCAGCAGCAGCCGCAACGGCTTCGAGCAGTGGTTGCGGCAGCATTAGAAACATTAGCAGCAGCAGAAGCAGCAATGGATCGCCTCAGCGTTGGCAGCAGTAGCGGCATAGCAAAGATATGATAAAAAAGAAGAAAAAAAGTATGTACCCTGGTATGCCGCGACCGCAAAAAAACTACGGAATTTCATTGGCGAAACTAAAATATGTACACACAAATGACCAGCATGATGTACAACGCAGCAGCAGCACCACAGCGGCGTAGCTGCTATGTGGAAAGAACGAAGCCCAAAACTAGAAAAAAGCAGTACGTACGCAAAATGCAGCAGCAAAATGACCAAAATATTTTTTCCAGGTACCCAAACGACCATTTAGGTACAAAAACGATCAAGAAAAACAATAATCCGAGTATATGCGAACATCCAGTGAATATTGCGGCAGCATTATTATTAGCATTAGCAGCATTAGCAGCAGCAGCAGCAACGGATCGCCGCAACGTTGGCTGCAGCAGCAGCATAGCAACGACATGAAAAGGAGGAAGAAAAAAACTACGTACCCTGGTCGGCCGCAATCGCAAAACGTACGGTAATTATTGACGATACAGAAATATGTACACACACGCGAGTGTAGTACACACACGAATCACGTCCAGCATGATGTACGGCAACAACGCAGCAACACCACAAAAAAAAACGTTGACGATACAGAAACATGTACACACGCACAAGTGCACACAAATCATGTCCAGCAGGATGTGTACGGGAACAACGCAGCAGCGCCACAAAACGACAAAACGACCAAGAAACACAATTATCCGAGTACATACGAACATTCAGTGAATATTGCGGCACCACTATAGCAGCAGCAGCAGCAGCAGCAGCAGCAGAAGCAGCAACGGATCGCCACAGCGTTGGCAGCAGCAGCAGCAGCATAGCAACGATATGAATAGAAGGAAGAAAAAAAGTATGTACCCCGAGTCCGTCCGAAAAGTATTTTTGGTACCTCACTACAGATAGACCCACCCCCGCACGCTGTACGGCAACAACGCAGCAGCAGCAGCATAGCAACAATACGAAAATAACCAAGCTAAAATACGAGAAAAAGTAGTTCGTACGCAAAATGCAGGAGCAAAACGACCATTTTTTTTTTTTTTTTTTACGTATAAAAAAAAACAGTTGGGTACAAAAACGGCCAGCAAGAACAATAATCCGCGTTGGCAGCAGCAACATAGCAACGATATGAAAATAAGGAAGAAGAAAACTATGTACCCTGGTATGCCGCGATCGCAAAACCTACGGAAATTCAGTGACGATACCGAAATATGTACACACACTAGTGCAGCATGATGTACAGCAACAACGCAGCAGCACCACAGCAGCAGCAAGCAGCAGCATAGCAACGATAGGAAAAAAAATCAAGCCAAAAACGAGACAAAGCAGTACGTACGCAAAATGCAGGAGCAAAACGACAAAAATATTTTTGACGTATCAAAAGAACCATTTGGGTACAAAAACGACCAATAAAAACAATAATCCGAGTACATACGAACATTCAGTGGATATTGCGGCAGCATTAGCATCAGAAGCAGCTACAGCATTAGCAGCAGCAGAAGCTGCAATGAATCGCCGCAGCGTTGGCAGCAGCAGCGTTGGCAGCAGCAGCAGCAGCAGCATCAGCATAGCAACGATATGAAAATATGGAAGAAAAAAAGCATGGTGTACCCTAGTATGCCGCCATCGCGAAACCTACGGAATTTTATTGACGATCCGAAAATATGTACACTTCCAGCATGACGCACGGCAACAATGCAGCAGCACTACAGCAGCAGCAAGTGCACAGCAGCAGCAAGTGCACAGGAGCAGCAGGTGCACAGCAGCAGCACTCATGGCGTGGCGCTGACAGCAGCAGCAGCAGCAGCAGCAGCAGCCGAAACGAGCAAAGGGGGTATGTAGGGTCACCAAAACATGTACACATAGAAATCGTGCGCACCGAAAATGCACCACAGTAGCAGCAGCACTCACATCGTTCGGTGCAGCGGTGACGGCGACAGCTGAATCCTTCGTTCCTTCGTTCACGTCCCGCAAACAGTTGGGCATGTGCGCGTTCGCGTGCACTGTGTAAGAGGAGCCGACGCAACGCACGAAGGGGAAAGAACGAGCATGGATGAGTCCAAAAAATAATAAACGCTTTGAGGTAGGTTTTATGCAAAAAGGCAATTGAAAACCCCAAAAAAACGTACTGGCAACAGACAGCATTCAACAATAGACCCAAGACACTCACCACTGTCAGCAGTCTCGAGGGAGTACGAGACAGTCCCTTCCTTGATCGGGCGAGCACATAACTCGCAGTTGGTTGCCCAATAGAGGATGATCCCGCCACCATCGCACATGAGATCCTCGCAGGTGGCGAAGGCCACGTTTTTGCCACCAGGCGCGGAGTTCTTGGGCAAGTAAGTAAGTGCTGGTCCGTGCACCGGTCGCAAACAACAGTCGGCACCAGGTCGGTCTTTGTCGTTGCCGCTCTCTTGCCAGAGGGCGAGGACCACGCGCCTCTCGACGAGGGGGAGGTGAGCTTAGGAGGCGTGGAGAAGGGAGAGGCGGGGGTCGCAGCACCAGCAGGTTCGCCACCGACAGCAGCAAGCAGCTTGGCCGCCTACAGCTGCATCTAGATGCTGTTCGTCGAAGGCGAGACGCCTCTTCTAGGCGTTGTGCGAAGAGCTGTCTATTGGTTGCAGTTTGCGAAGAAAGAAGAAAGGTTGTTTGGCTGTTTGGCTGTTCGGCTGTTTCAAAGAAGAAGGGCTGTTTGCGAAGAGTTGTCTATCAGTCGGTCTGTCTGCCAAGAGCTAGCAAGTGACAACGACCTCAAAAATCGTAATTATGGTTGTATCTATATACATATGCGTTGCCATCGAATCAAACCGTGAGATCCTTTTGGTACAGACCAAGATACACTCACCCTTGAGCGTTCTCTCTCCAAAGTGTGGTCCACACGATCGCTGTCCATCCTCTCTGCATCCACTCGACGTTTTATCATGTTTTATATAACCACGCAATGAACGCAACCCTCCCCGTCCCGGGTGATGCACGCACAGAGCGTTTGGCGTACGCGCTGTATCCTGCACAAAGCAACGACGGCGAAATCACAGAAACATTGACTGCGCTGCAACCGAAAACGACGGATCCAAAAAAAAGATGTTTGGTTTTTGAAAGGTAACAAAAAACGCCAAACCAACAAAAACGAAAAAATACTGCACTCTGAATTCTGTGCGCAAGAGGTAAATGCGGGAACCGTCGTTAAATATGTCGTGATAAAGATAGTCGGTCGGCACTGTACGCACCCACTGTTTTCGTGACGTACAACTCGTACTAGCAGTGACCGATAATAATGCCGGTATGACGTTGGCTGATAGATCACGACGATACTGTGACATGCTATGGAATGGCTCGTACTGAGTGTTCGCACATAGACTTGTGCGCGTAGCCTGTCCCGACTGTTAGCGTGATGGTGTTCCTGAACACATGTATGTACTCGTACCTACTGCCGTAGTATTTTTCAGTTGGTGTTTGTGATGCTGGCGGTACGGCCACGGCTCCGTCTGCAGGTCTTCCGGACCTTTTTTGCCCTTTGTGTTGTCGTGTATCGGGTACTCGGTAAGCACACACATATACTAATAGAAGGCATGGATGGGGTATGGTGGTCAGGGAGGAAATGCATACCAAAGCATGTTATGTGTTTATATATTGGACAAGGCGTGGTAGGATTGGTAGTGTAATATGGTACAGTAGCGTTTGTATCTGTTCAATGATTGTGTTTTGGTATTGGGATGTGGGGATCCATGTTGAATTTATAGCAAGTGACACTGATACTGGGTGGATACTATTATGGATGATGAAATTGCTCTTGCCCTCATTGGGCAGAGGCCGCCGGCTTCACGAACCTCGACCAAAGATGACAAGAAGACTTATTATGGTATTTCGGTGTCACGGTAACGGCCGTAACGGCGGGACGGGACGTTAAAACCGCCGTCAAAATGGTCCCGCCGTCCCGCTCCGACCCGTCTCGTCCCGTCCCGCTGACAAACTCCCTGGCCGTCGTCATTTACCGTCCCGTCCGGCAGATAAAATCTCTCCCGTTGGAAATCACCGTCCCGTCTCGCCGTGACATCGAAAAATGACCGTCCGGTCCCGCCGATAAAACCTCTGCCGTTGGAAATTATCGTCTCGTCCCGTGGTGACACCGCCTCTGGCCAACATAACTTACCTCTTCCCCCGCAAGAGATACAACGTGGTCGTTTGTTCCCGTCCATTTCCACCACGAATTACGAAATTAATCAAGAGATTTCGAGTTGTAGTAAACTTTAATAGTATTTCCTATATAAATACAGATGCTATCGTAAATTGTGCACAATTCCAATACTATATTAAATTAAACATAGAACAGTAGAATAGGCGTATTACGCAGCTCGCATAATTGAGTATCAACTGTTCAAGTACCTAGTCGTAATCACAGCTGGCGTATTTTCATCATCTTGATAATATTAGGCTTGCCATCCGACAATGTATGTGGAGCATGGGCTTCACCGTTGATCAATCCAAACATTCCTGAAAGAAGAAATACCCGGATACAAAGGAAACCTATGCACAACGTCTATCTATCTTCTATGTCTGCTTCTTTTGATGCTTGATCTACGATATACTCTATGCGTTGTCGTTACTCCTTCCCGCACCTTACGACGTACGCGTCACTTTCTATTCTTGAATCCTAAGCCGCATGATCTCATACATATAATATGAAATTGCTCCGCACCACATTTACTCATGTTTCTTTTTGCAGAAAAAGCTGTGCTGGTGTTGATGATTTGTGTTTATATATTCAAACGAAAGTAAGTGCAAATATTACGATCTACGAAAAAAAATGAAAAATTATTACCGAGTAGTGCGCGTAGTATAGCTGGTGGTGTCGATTTTTTTACTTCCATTTTTTTTTTTTACCAGGTACCAGGTATGAATCTTCATACTATATACAAGGTTCCCCTCCGGGAGGTGCCGTATTAAAATAGGGGAGTGGCGCAAGAGCGAAAGAATAAGAAACCCTGCACACTTTTTTAGAAGTAGCACCTGCACCCACCCATCATTTTAACGTGAAGAACACGCACATCATATTTTTGAGGACAGACTATGTTATACTGCTGTTCGCGGAATTAGTGTGGGCGGATCATTAATTACTACAATAACATATTATAGGGTATCGGTAAGTTGAGATATATTGATCCAACTGACTCGCGGCGATTAATTCGTAAGTACATAAAAGTTGCGCGAGGTCGAGGTTGCGCCATAATACTTTGTGACCGGCTGAGTAATAAGGTGCAGCATATACATACATACCACAGGTACTACAATATATATGTTCCCCCAAAATAAACGTTTCTTGGTGCTCAGGGTATAATATCAAGGTTTCACACAGGTAAATGCTCGAGAACAAATCGTAGTCCGAGTACTGAGAGTATTGGAATACAGGCGGCAAAACTACTGCGAGTACTGAGAAGGCCCAAACACTGAGAGTAATGAGAGTGTGAGCAGTACCGAACCCCGAGAATACAGGTTGCTTGAAGTATGTACCCGCAGTAGTATCAAAACACGACATAAATACTTGGGGTAAAGGCAATATATGCGCACAGTACAGAACCTCGAGATACTGAGAGCATTCACAGCAGTCATGCATAATATTATAGCGAAATACTGGCAGACTGCTTTGAGTGCTCAAGTTGTCTCCAGCGAAAGTAGTTTGCTCCAACTCCTACTCGTCTGGGACTATCTGGGTGTGTTTTGCGCCGAACGCTGGGCCTGAGACTTGTCGACACGGCGCACAAACGGTTGAAGTATACTTCACACACTCGAAGTATACTGGGCATATTATAGGGTTTCCCCGTATTTTTTACAAAACGTCGTGAAAGAACGTCGCGGAGAACGTTGTCTCAGTTCATAAAATATCGTCGTGAAGTTCGCCGTGACGTTTGAAGGACAGTTTGGCGAGTAGTCTGCGAAAGTTATGGAGATCTCGCCGCTCGTGCCTTTTCGTAAACTACGAAGGCCCTTGAACGCATGCTCCGCAAAAAAGTAAAATCCCACGCACGCACGTAGCATTCAAGATAGGAGTCGTCCGATTCGTACGTAATCGTCTCGCCAAACTGAGGATTCGAAGAGGAATCATTGTCCGGCATACTCTCTTGGCGGTGTCTTGGTTAGAGGCTGGATGTCGACGAGTAGTTTTGATTGTTGGACGAGGTAATGTGTTGTGTCGGGGAGTGGGGGTGCTGGTCGCCGATAAACTGTCGTCGAATTGGAGCAAAAGATTTTACAACCCAGGTTCTCTTTTTCCGTGGGACACTGATATGGAAACGGTAGTTATCCCCGCGGGTGTGTGAAGATAGAAGCTTTCGTGAAATAAAAGTGGTACGAGTCCGTACGGACGGCGGGCAGGTTGGGGTAACATAGTAGCGCGTTGCGACCGTGCATGTCTGCGTGTAAATTCACATACGGCGGCCCCAAGTTTGTACAGCAGACGTTGTGCGCAAGGGAGGGGGGAGGTTCACACGTCTGTGAGAGTTTGTGGTCGTGTAATCCAATTTCCTACATTTATTTACAGTATGCCGATTCGCGCATCCCTGATGCTCTCATCACCTGTAGTAACTCATGAACCCGCATCATCTCATGACACGGTTAACAGCTGCTAAACTGGCGCTACTGCTACACCCCTTTCATTCGTGGGTCCAATCACGCGTGTGTTGTTTACTGGATGTCTGAAGGTCGTACAGCAGCAGTTGCCCCACACACGAGTACATAAAGCAAACAGCAGTACGAACGTATTTCCTACCAGGTGTCATACCTCGTATTTGGTCATTACAGCAGTAGTATCTTCAAAAACGCAAAATCACGTAGGCAGCGATCCTCCGTGGATGTAGCTTCGTACATCATACGAACGCCATATGCTCCGAATGACCCGCAACATACAACCCCAAGCATATCCTGCTGCGGTACCGCCGCCTGCGTTATTCCCCCCCTGCTCATCCTCGTCCTTGTGATCTGCCTCCTCCACCCCGCTCGAACCTCCAACCACTGTGACAGCAGCAGCTCCCCCACCCCTCGCGCTCACAAACTACAACTCCGGTGAGAGTCCCAGCGATCCAATTTGAAAACTATCACCCAGACACACAGAAGAGCTGTTGCTCCCGGTCGCCCTCACTGGCCCAACGCCACCCCCCTCCACCCCCAGTCCGGCATGCTGCGGCTCTCCATACCCTTCGCGACGGCCTAGGCTCTGCGAGATGCGAGTGCCAAGGGAATGTCTTGCGCTCGCTGTTGGTGTGGTTGCATGCCCCTTGCTGCGTGCACCCGAGGACATGTTTCCGTCGACAAGAAACTCAACAGGCGATCAGCGCAGAGCTGTAGATGGGTCGCACCCAAACAGAAAGCAGTATCTCCTGCGGTGCCGGCCGGCCCCACGTTGAAGCGGTATTGTCGTCGTGGTATACACTGCTGCTGTGGATTGCTTTCAGCGACCCAGATGAGGGATGCCAAGGTTGGGATATATCTGGAGTAGGGGGGGATGGGCTGGGTGCGGTCTGTTCGCAGCTGTTCATCCTCACGACGAAAAAAAACAGGCCGTAAAAGTACCTCTCGTGAGATTTTTTCGTCGTGGTAAAATTCCCAGATTTTCGTATTTTTACGGATAATAAAGCGGCGTAACCTCGAGACGTCTTTTTTTTCCCCAGACGACGATCTTCGCGACGTTTTTTTTTCACGGGGAAACCCTATATTGAGGGTATTTCATTACTGCGAGTACTGAGTCTCGCAGAAGAAGCAGCAGTACGAACACTACCAATCGACGAAATACTGCTGTAGACTAGTACTTACTGGTATACTTGTAGTACCCGCCGTACAGAACCCCTTGATACTTGAAGCACAACAGGCGGTATCCATGCCAGCAGGAGTAGCGAACCCCGCATTAGTGCGAGCGCGAAGCGAACCCCGCATTAATGCGAGCCCGAAGAAATTATACGCGGTAGTATCTACAGAACCTCAAAATACTGCGAGTACTCAGTATCTCGAGTACAAAAACCCCGAAATACTGCGAGTGTCCGAAGTACCTACGGTAATAGCAGCAGTATTTTCTCGAACATACTTTGCTTTATAAACTCCCGATTGTTCGGAGTAGCTGTGAAATGTTGAGGCATGAAAGCACGCCACACGCAAGCGCGCCGCCCAAACTCTTTAATTTGGGCTAAAACACACAAGTAGCATGTACTCTTGTCACATTATACGTTCAGAAAAGCAAGGTGTGGACGAATGTATATTATTATTACTACTGCTGTAGTACTCTGTTGTAGTTATGTGGTACAGAAATAGTCAAAAGTGAGATTAAGAAAAAAGAACGGGGATGGTGCGAGTCGAACCTCGGAAACGAAAATGTTATCCAGCAAGTGCAGTTTAAACCTATACGCTAGATAGAACAGCGCTCGTACAACTGGCATGTCGTGTTTTTTACGCAATCTAAAACACTTTGCACGATCTTCTACAGCAGTAGAGTAGCTTGTACAGGTACGACAGCATATTCAGCAGTACAGCTGTAAAATGCAACGCGAGGAACGTACGTGTACTGATCCCCTTTCAGCTGGCTCTAGGATCTACGTATCGATCAGCAATGTAGGACACACTGCAATCAGAACTACTGTATGTGTATGTACCGCTGTAAGTATATTACGAACGCTGAAGCTGTACGAATGAGCCGCAGCACGATCATCCATACGCGCAAGGTGTGCTCACTGCTGCTGCTGGGCAGCAGGGTTGGATGTGGTGCTGTAGGAAGCTGGAGGTAAGCACGCTCTGTGCACTGCTGTGGGTATTGTTCTCTAGGCGGTGGTCCGTGCTCCGTCAACAACCCAAAAAAAATGTATGATGAGCCGGGGGGAGAAAACAGAGAGCATGGCAATGTACCGATATACGTACGTACAAAATAAGGCCTCTTTACCGAAACCAGGGAAATCGTCTTATCCACTCCCGCCGAAAAAAAAAAACAATTAAGCGCCTGCCACGCGCTTCAGAGTGCACGGATCGCGCCGAGACCTAGACCAATGTGTCCGGCAGGGCTTCCCGTGTCCGTGTACTTACTGTTTTGCCTAAAAGTGCTCGTGCGAAAAGAAAAGTTGGCAAAAGTGCGAAAATTTGACAAATATACGTATACATATATTTCCACCCGCAACACCTGCCACAGCCGCAGGCTCGCCACCACACAGAAACAGCACAGATACCACTCAACTTACGGCCACACACCAGTACTGGTGTGGCCCAAAAAGACGTCAGGAGACATGTCATCATGATCAAGCGGGACGCAAAACGTGCGCTGTCAAGGATGTATAGGGCCGAGTGTTACACACTAAAAACTAGTAGTTTGGTGTCAGTCAAAGCATGGCGTCGTCGTGAATGCAACGTTGCTGTCTGTCAAGGGGTGCAAGTGCTGTCTCATAACACATCTTCGGTGTAACAGGCACGGACGCCATCGTGATGCCTATTTCACGCGCGGGGTCGATCGACCAGCAGCTGCACTACAAGAACCACCGCCGCCACCACCACATCCACCACCACCTCTACCTCCACAACCACCAGTGACACAGTGCAAGCACAACCATCTGATTCAGAACAACCACTATGATGAGCTGGCACCGTAACAACAGTGCTTGGGGTAGGGATGGGAAGAAATCGGGAAAAGACGTCGCCCGTGTAGTGTGAGCACTTCTGGGGGCTTGGGCTGCGGGTCGAGATAAAACCGTCTGCGCCGGGATGGCTCCATTCGCGCAACCAGCAGCGCGGGAACTTCTTTACGTACAACCACGCCGACCTTGCGGCGGGAAAGAAGAATATGTATATATACAAGGTACCCCTCCGGGAGGTACCGTATTAACAGGGGAGTGGCGCAAGAGCGAAATAATACTCGTATGAAACCCTGCACATTTAGAAGTAGCACCTGCATCCACCCATCATTTTAACGTGAACACACACAACATATGTTTGAGGACAGACTATTATATACTACTGCTGTTGTAGTCCTGGTACAAAAAAAGCCAAAAATGAACTTAAACAAAGAACCTGGATGGTGCGAGTTTAACCTCGCAAACGAAAAATTTATCGAACGCAGTATAACCGACTACGCTAGAACAGCAGTGCTCGTACAATTTTGTCATGTTTTTTACGCAATCTAAAACACTTTGCACGATCTCCTACATACAGCAGTAGAGTAGTTTGTACAGGTACGACTGCATATACAGCAGCACTGCCGTAGAATGCCACGCGAGGAACGTACGTGTACTGACCCCCTTTCAGCTGGCTCTAGGATCTATCGGTCAGCAATGTAGGACACACAGCCATGAGAACTACTCCTTCAAGTATGTTTCGTACGAACACTGCTGCACGAATAACTTGTTGTACAGCAGTACGAACGATTTGTTTTTGTTGTACTCGAGACGACGAATATATCGATCCGGGGATAATGGGTCACACATTGCGGAAGGTACGTGCATCGGCCAATGCCGATGACAACAACGAACTACAGTAGTACTGAGCTTACAACGCGGATTTTCCACATGCGCATAGTACCCTGCCTGCTGCTGCTGTTGGCGCACTGTGGTGAGCACAGCTGGAGCAGTGACAATGTTGGATCACACACAGCAATATGCAGAAGAAGAGAAGCAGGGAGAGAGGTGTGTGATGCTGGTTGGTGTGTTCGTGGCGTGGTCAAGTGCTCGATCGAATAACCCAACTGTGATAGCCGCAGTACGATCATCCATACGCGCAAGGTGTGCCCACTGCTGCTGCTGCTGGGCAGCAGGGCCGCAGGGTTGTGGTGCTGTAGGAAGCTGGAGGTAAGCACGCTCTGTGCACTGCGGTGGCTATTGTTCTCTAGGCGGTGGTCCATGCTCCGTGCAACACTTAAAAAATGTACAGGGATATACGTCATCCTGGGTACATACGCATCAAAAAGTATATGGCAGACGGTGGAATGCGCACCGCAGGTTCCGACAAACGCAACCAACCACAGCAACACTGCGCATATGGGTGTGTCGCACACGCACGGCGGGTGGGCGGGGGGGCGGCAACGTTGGAACGTTGGGATCTGTGCATGTTGTCTGTTGTGTGCCTGGTATATGTCTGAGCTGTGTGCTCAAAGCTCGTGAGAGCCTAGAGGAGAAAACAGATAGCATGTATGTCCCGATACGTACGTACAAAGTAAGGCCTCCTACTGAAACCAGGGAAATCGTCTTATCCACTCCCGCCGGAAAAAAAAACTTTGAGCGCCCGCCACGCGCTTCAGAGTGCACGGATCGCGCCGAGACCTAGAGCAACGTGTCCAGCAGGGCTTCCCGTTTCCGTGTACTTACTGTTTTGCCTAGAAGTGCTCGTGCGAAGAGAAAAGTTGCCAAAAGTACGAAATTTTGACAAATATACGTATACATACATATTATACAAGGTTCCCCTCCGGGAGGTGCCGTATGAATAGGGGAGTGGCGCAAGAGCGAAATAATATTCGTACGCAACCCTGCACACTTGTGTGTAGAAGTAGTACCTGCATCCACCCATCATTTTAACGTGAAGACACACACCACATATTTTTGAGGACAGACTATTATACTGCTGTTCGAGGAATTAGTGTGGGATTATTGCTACAGTAATATAAAATAGGGTAGCGATAAGAAGAAGTGGACATATTGATCCAGCCTACTCGCGGCGATTAATTCGTACAAAAAAGTTGGGCGAGGTCGAGGTTGCGCCATAATACTTTGTGACCGGTTGAGTAAGGTACAGCACATACATACTGGTACAATGTATATATGTTCCCCCAAAATAAATGTTTCTTGGTGCTCAGGGCAACATCAAGGTTTCACAGATGAATGCTCGGCGAGAACAAATCGTAGTCCGAGCACTGCGATTATTGGAGTATTGGCGGCAAAAATATTGTCAGCACTGAGAAGGCCCAAATACTGAGAGTAATGAGAGTGTGAGCAGTACCGAACCCCGAGAATACAGGAAAGTATGTACCCGCAGTAGTATCGAAACACGAAATACTTGGGAGTAAAGGCAGTGTGCGCAGTACAGAACCTCGAGATACTGAGAGTATTCGCAGTACATGTATATATATTCCTCGCAAATGCGTATCTGGAAATACTGCCAGACTGCTTTAAGTACTCAAGTTTTCTCCGGCGAAAGTGGTTTGCTCCAACTCCCACTCGTGTGGGACTATCTAGGTGTGTTTGGTGCCGAACGATGGGCCTGAGAATTGTCGACGCGGTGCACAGACGGTTAAGAAGTATGCATGATACTCACTCGAAGTATACTGGGCATATTGGGGGTATTTCATTACTGCGAGGACTGAGTGTCGCAGAAGTAGCAGTACGAACACTACCAACGGACGAAATACTGCTACTGTAGACTAGAATACTTGTAGTACCCGCGGTACAGAACCCCGAGACACTTGAAGAACAACAGGGGGTATCCACGCCAGCAGCAGTAGCGAACCCCGCATTAGTACGAGCCCGAAAATATACGAAGTAGTATCGACAGAACCTCAAAATACTGCGAGTACTCACAGTATCTCGAGTACAAAAACCCCGAAATACTGCGAGGAGTGTGCGAAGTACCTACGATCATAAGAGCACTATTCTCTCGAACATACTTTGCTTTACTCCCAACCATTGGGAGTAGCTGTGAAATGTTGAGGTGTGAACGCACGCCACACGTAAGCGCGCCCGAACTCTTTACCTTGGGTAAAAAAACACAAGTAACTACAATATCATATTATACGTTCAGGAAAGCAAGGTGGATGGATGTACTGGTCGGTACAAAAAAAGCCAGAAGTGGAAAATAAACACACACAACTCATTATATATTACAATATACCTGGTATCATACTACGTAAACGCTCAGAAAAGCATGGTGTGGACGAATGTACTATTATTAATAGTACTGCTGTAGTCTTGGTACAAAAAAAGTGAAAAAAAAGTGAATTAAAAAAAAAAGCGTGGATGGTGCGAGTCGAAGCGCGGAAACGAAAATTTTATCGCGCGCAGTAAAAACGTCTACGCTAGAACAGTGCTCGAACAACTGGCACGTCGCGATTTATAAGCAATCTAAAACACTTTGCACGATCCTATACAGCAGTAGAGTAGCTTGTACAGGTACGACTGTGCATATACAGCAGTACTGCTGTAGAATGCCACGCGAGGAACGTACGTGTACTGACCCCCTTTCAGCTGGCTCTAGGATCTATCGGTCAGCAATGTAGGACACACACAGCAATGAGAACTACTGCTGGAAGTATGTTTTGTACGAACGCTGCTGTGCGAATAATTATAATTTGTTGTATCATACAGCACGAACGATTTGTTTTTGTTGTACTCGAGACGACGAATATATCGATCCGGGCATAATGAGTCACACACTGCGGAAGGTACGTGCATCGGCGAATGCCGATGACAACAACAACGAACTACAGTAGTACTGAGCTTACAGCGCGGATCTTCCACATGCGCATAGTACCGTGCCTATACGTCATCCTGGGTATATACGGATCAAAAATGCGCACTGCAGGCTCCGACAAACGAAACCAACCACAGCAACACCGCGCATAAGGGTGTGTCGCGCACGCACGGCGGGTGGCCGGGGGGGCGGCAGCGTTGGAATGTTGGGATCTGTGCATGTTGTCTGTTGTGTACCTGGCATATGTCTGAGCTGTGTGCTCATAGCTCGTGAGAGCCTAGGGGAGAAAACACACAGCATGACATGTATTGTATGTACCGATACGCACGTACAAAGCAAGGCCTCTTACTGAAACCAGGGTAATCGTCTTATCCACTCCCGCCGGAAAAAAACTTTAAGCGCCCGCCACGCGCTTCAGAGTGCACGGATCGTGCCGAGACCAAGACCAATGTGTCCGGCAGGGCTTCCCGTGTCCGTGTACTTAGTGTTTTGCCTAAAAGTGCTCGTGCGAAGAGAAAAGTTGGCAAAAGTACGAAAATTTGACAAATATTCGTATACATACAAATATTTACCGTCCCGCTCAGCCGAGGAAAAAAATATTTGCCGTCCCGTCTCACCGAGGAAAACATTTTCTACAATCCCATCCCGTCCCGCCAACTTATTATGTCCTCGTTTTACCGTCCCGTGCGGTCCCGCTAACTTCTTATATGTCCTCATTTTACCGTCCCGTACGGTCCCGCTAACTTCTTATATGTCCTCATTTTACCGTTCCGTTTTCATGGTTTTATCCGCCAAACAAGTCAAATCTGTCCCGTCCCGTCACGATTCTCAGTCACTGTGATAAGCCTCGAAAAATGGTGTACCCGGAGTTGGGGTTTCCACACCTTGCAGGGCAGGGTACGATCCTGGAGGTCTAGCCCTGCAATCATGAACCCCATGCAACCAGCAATCAGCTTTACCATCGTATGTATGATGACAAAGTGCACAAAAAATTGGTGTACAACACGCTACCAGAGTAAGACTAATATAAACTCGATTTCTACCACACTTTCTCCACTAAACTTGACTTGTATTAACTCAACAACCCCGATGACACTCTTAGTACCCACATTTTGCGTCCGACTTTTGCCGTACCGGATTTCCTTGCGCTCATCGTTCCTTCCTGGGTGTTTCCTAGCTGGTAGGTGAGTGAGCTTTACAGAGTATATTAAAAAACATGATATTATATATATATTACATTCCAATATTTTAATATCGAAAGTTTGGATCCTGCTAAAATAATGCCGTACCATATATACGGAAACCCTTATAAAACGGGTCCACACACTCTGCATCCCACGCAAACCAGTTGGCTAGCACACACAGCAGCAGCAGTATGCCTATAAATGCCGCCTTCGGCACAGCAGTATTCGGTCCACGAGCAATAAACAATATATATATCAAGAAAAAATGCCGCACTTTTTGGAGGAAGCGAAGAAAATTGGATGAAGAAATACTGCTCCGTGGAGAGTGTTGTATTGTTTTTTCCAGGTACAATTTAATACCAGGTAGTCATTATTGGTAATGAGGCCCGACCTCAGTAATACCTGCAGTGGTAGTCGTATCTGCGATGCATCATGCTGAGCGAATACGGATTATTCTGTTTTGTGCTGCACCAACCACGTACTACCTACTTGTGTACGCCGTCGTTGGTGAATCTCAATATCGCAAATGTTCTTTCGGCCTCTTTTCTGCTATTATTCATGTATGAAAAACACAGCAGTACGCACACGTGTATTTTGTCGTGCGTATCCTGTTCTCCATCTTGAAATCCGGCATAATAATTTGAAGACGAAAAATATGCACTGCTGTGACCACAGAACTTGGGGTATTCGCATCGGATCTGTCAAGAATCGGCACTGGTTTAGAGGTAGGACCCTGATTTCGAATAACCGGGTACCCGGCAGGTATACCCGTCAGGGTCCTACCCGTTTGGCGGGTAGGGTCCGAGCTCATTACCCGCGGGTATTCGGAGCCAGAACGGTAATTGGGTCGTCGGGTACCGGGTACTCGCGTATCCGCGGGTTTTCGGGTACCCCCGGGTAATTTCTTTAGGAAACCCTTTCAAAACACGCACTCACACAAGCCAAGCATACAAACCATCAACTAGCTACATTCAACGTTCAAGAGGACGCCCACGGAACACGGCGGTATCGTCACGCGCCACCCACGGAACACGGCCGTATCGTCACGCGCAACCAGCTGGGCACCATGAGCCCAGGGGCGAGCGATCCTGACGCGGTCTCTCAAGAAACTGAATTGCTGCCGGGGGGCGATCTTTCTGAGAATTCTGCCGAAAGTTCCAATTCGCCTGTTCAAAGCACCCTCGAAAAAAGCGATACAGACAGCAGCAGTGACGGCAGCGACAACTCTGCAGGCCCCGGATCTGACAGCAGCAGCAGCAGTGGATAGTCGTATCAGAGTGTGCTTCTGTGTGTATGTGTATTTATTTATTTTTTCATCACTTTATTTACTTTCCAGCGTAACTCGTAGCAAGTTTTTTACCCTCGGCGATCTTGTGGACAAGCCGTGGTCATAGGTGTGGTCCCTTCCCCCCCACGGTACGTACCTTTATTTTTGTCGCGCATAGGGTTCAGCATTCGTACTGCTCGTCGATTTTAATCAAATGTAGCTAACTCGCCGGCGTCCCCGGTGGCTTGGTAGGTGGTCCGCGAGCCTATCAAGATCAATTTCGTGAGTTCGAGTCTCACCGAGTGCATGCTCATGCATAGGGACTTTTTCTTGCATAAAATTGATTAGCGGAAAGCGCGAGAGCGTGAGTTAGCTGTACATTCGATGAAAATCGACGAGCAGTGGGAATGCTGAACCCTATGCGCGATAAAAATTAAAGGCACGTACCGGGGGGGAGAAGGGACGACACCTGTGACCACGGCTTGTCCAGAAGATCGTCGAGGGTAAAACCTCCTACGAGTGGGCTGGAAAGTAAAAGTGATGATTAAAAAAAAAAAAAAAAAAAAAAAAAAAACTCACGCTCTCGCGCTTTCCGCTTATCAATTTTATATGCAAGAAAAAGTCCCTATATGAGAATGCATGCACTCGGTGAGACTTGAACCCGCGAAAATGATCTTGATAGGCACGCGGCACCTACCAAGCCACCGGGGATGCCTACCCCTGGCCCCTGCTGAATTCAGGTGTGTAGATGTGGGTAGCCGCTTCTTTGCGGGCGACCATGTACTCGTTTCTTTCATGCTTGTTTTTTTCTATCCGTCCACGATTCCTTCGATTTTCGAGCAGAGGCGGTTGTTGATATATACCTGGTATATATTATGTTGTCGTCGGTAGTTCCGCATTACTTTGATACAACGGATTGAAATTCAGCGTTAGGCCGTTTCCTATGCGGTTCGATTTCGAACTTTAGATTTGTATTTTTCGATCTCAAAATCGAATGACCCTACTTATGCAGTCCGATTATGCAAAATCCGACCGGAAATTTTTCGATTTGAGAATCCGATGACCCAAGTCGTCGGATTTTGGCCGAAAATCCGACGCCCGACGCGCGGACGGCGCGTCCCTCCGTGGCCAGACTAGAGTCGGCTGGCGCGGGCGCGGGCCTAGAGACCAAGAGAAGAGCCCTCGGCACGCGCCTCTTCGTGGATACGTACTCGTAGACTACACCGCAGCTGTACAGCAGCAGCAGCAGCAGTCAAGTCACAAAATCCAACACAAAATACCAAGACAGGTTGACCCTAGCGCACTCGCCACATCTCTTCGCCGCCAGACTAGAGGCAGTCAGCGTGGGCTCGGACGCTTGGGTCCTACCCGCAGCGCAGCGCACCCAGCGCGTCTCTTCGCGGCGCCAAATCACAAAACCAGCAGTTGGTCTTGGGGTTTTTCGAATCTCTACACGCACAATAAATCTGATTTTTCCGCATAGGAAGGGCCTTTCGATTTGTCAAGCTCGTATCTGAAAATGCCATCGGGTCAAAATCTGAAGCTCCAAAATCGAACCGCATATGAACATGGTCAATCATTTTGTTGATGAAATATATAGTGCTACTTCCCGATATCTGCGACGTATTGATTTGGTCGCAAAATGTTCACAGCAGTCTTCTAACGGCCACTCCTAACGAACAAAAAAAATCACGATTCGTGAGATTTTTGTCGTGAATCGTGATTTTTTTGTCGTGAATCACGACAAAAAAAATCACGATTCATGACGCCAATTTTTTTTAGCTTTTCCCTAAAAAAAAACAAAATCACGATTCGTGACATTTGTCGTGTCTCAAAATACGCCTGATCAAGGCACTACGCAACCCACGTGCACCAACGGTATCCGATGGTCGGCATAGGGGCATGGCAGACTCTGCTTCGTACGCCGCTTGTGGACTACGGGCGGCTACCCAAAGACACCGCTGGGCGCGGGCTAACGAGGAGGTTGTGGCCTCGAAATTTCCAGGAGGAGGAGAAAGACCGTCAACCATCGCCCCCATCGTACATTTATTTTCACACTTCCCGCGTATTCAAACCACGCCAGTGCAATGAAGTAATACAGGACGCGGCAAGTTTAGGCGGCTTGTGTATCGAATCAATCATAGAAATTATTCGTACTCGTCGTATCGGCATATAACTCTTAGAACACAGTACTGCACACTATCCTCCACTTAAATTTAATTCTTCATGGCACTGAAATATGGGGAAAAAACTTCGTAAATTAATGGCCAGGTACCCGGCAAAAAACGGGTACCCGGGTACCCGGTCGTCAAAATGGCATTACCCAGCGGTTAGGGAAGGTCCGGGGGCTCCAAAATTTGGCCGGTACCCGTTTTTGGCGGGTACCCGCAGCGTCCAACCTCTACACTGGTTGCGCTGGATGCCGACGGGTAGAAAGAACAAGAACGAACAAACAAACACACACACTTTTGACATGTTTTTCCAACAGTGTTTTCTGGGTGGAATTCAGCACAAACATTTGAAGACGAAAAATCTGCATCTGAAATGTTTTGTCCAACAGAAGAAAGAGGTGCCACCACAAATTGCTTGTACTGATGTACGACACCTGCAGCAGCAGTGTTCTCCAGCAGCAACAAAACAGCAGCAGGAGCAGCAGCAGTAGCAGTAGGACGCACGAAGCCAGGGTCAGCGTCGCTATACGCTCGGTTTGTCAATCTAACCCTTGAACCCTTTGTACACGTACTCGATTTTGTCCTGTGTTGGTTCCGCATTATTATTAAAAATAATTGATGTTGATCATTTCGTGTGCCCGAAGACGGAAAATAAATAATTCTCTCTATTTCCAGTACGAAATAATTAAATTGAAATTGGGGTCAATTTACCTGTCTGTATATGTCGTGATAGATATGCAAAGAGGTTCGTATGTCAGGTCATTGCGAATATGTACGCACGTAGTGGTACAGTACTGCTGTAGTATAGTGGTCATAGGACGCACGTATGAAGTTTTACATTTGTCATATATGTTGTTGCTCGTCGTGCTTCGTTAATTCAGTCAGGGCGTGTTCTTATCAGTAGTAAGTACATATGAACCAGTGCATTCATCTCCATGTGAATGCCACTATCTATTCCTGCTGCAGTAGCTAGTACGGGATTATTATTTATGGGTGTGTCAAGATAAGATTTTGAGGGGTGTTGTTCGTACGTATGAGTTGGTGCTGAATTTGCAGGAGTTGTTACGTGTCACGCGATTGACATTCCTACAGCAGCAGTAGTTGGTACGGGATGGTTTAACTGCGAGTTCAACCATTTGGTCGATACTCAACTTTGCATCCTGCGTCAATCGTTCCCGCACGGGATGATTGTGGTTCGGCTTTACAGTAATTCAACCTGGTCCAAGTACGACATGAGGATTTGCAAGTATTTGATTTATGAGGAGAGGTGTATTTTACCTCCTCCGTACGCTAATGTTCTTACGTTGTGCCATACATCCTGTACATGTTTGTACGTAGGCCATCAGATGTTCGTCCCAGACTCGGTGTTCATGTTGTTCGCTGATAGCCGGTAGTCCCCTGATGTGGCATGTGTATGGTGAATATCGCAAATAAATGCGCAATGATGACTTCTCCTGCTCTTGATATATATAACAGTACAAGAAGACTTTCTAGTAGAAGTAAGTGATGTTCATGCACACACCTGAGAAACGATGCAGACGGGCCACAGTAGATAGATGATCATTCCTGTTTAGTAGCAGCGGTCAGGCATACCAAGCGGCGCACTTCATACAGATAACAGCTCCTTGAGTCTCTACTTCAAAGCACTACCGAGCAGTAGTGATTGAACAAAGACGTGAATCCAAACGTCACAGACAGGTCTCGAAAACAAGAGAAGTGCATACCTAGTACATATTTATCATGTTGATATGTGCCGCTCGCTCGACCGCGCTATTACTTTTCGTTTCTTGGTCTTGTTGAATCGTAGATGGAGAGCTTGTTGATTTGGTCAAGAGCGGAACAATTCACCGTTGTTTGTGTATTTCGTGTGCCCGAAGACGGAAAATAAATAATTCTCTCTATTTCCAGTACGAAATAATTAAATTGAAATTGGGGTCAATTTATTTAATTGTTTTGGTCAGATAGCATTTCCGAATCGAAAAATAAATAATTACCGAAAGGTTCCTCGAAGATTTTATATATATATATATTTATAAGGAACTAAGAAAACACGTCAGCTGTGAGTTCAACCGATATATTTGAATAATCAGTCGAACGAAAAAAAAAAAAAACGCAGGGTCTAATGCGGGTCAATACATGCAAAAACCGTTTCGCAGAGCGAATCCAACAACAGCATGCAAAAGAGTACTGTGATTGTCATATAAAAGAAGCGGGGAAGCAGGAACGTGGCGGTGAATCAAGCCGTGCGTTCAAGTTAGTACCAAGATGCAAGCTTTTTATTACACGCACGTCAAAGAGTCAATATAGAATAATACCAGGTATTATATACTATTACTGCTGTATTTGTACGCGAGAGTCAAAAGCGGGCGAATCCACTCCAGCATGCAAAACAGTACTGTAAATTGTCATGTCAAACAAGCGGGAAATCAGGTACGTGGCGGTCAATCAAGCCGTTCGTTGAAGTTAGTACCAAGATTCAAGCTTTTTATTACACGCACGTGAAAGAGTCAATATAGAACAATACCAGGTGTAACATGCTGCTGCTGTACCAGGGCACTTTACAAGTATTATTGAACGAACATTTATTGTACACAAATAAATCGAGCGAGGCATTTCGTGTGCCAAAAGACGGAAAATAAATAGCTACCTCTATTTTCAGTAGAAATTTATATATATATATTAAATGAAAATTGAGGTCCATTTATGTTCTTGTTCTTTTGGTCAGATTGCATGTCTGGTGAATCGAAAAGGCAAATAATTAAAAAGCAAGTTTCCTTGAAGATATTTTTATTTATGAAACGAGGGTATATGTGGGTTCCAGGTTCTCGACCAGACCTATATGTGGGTTCCAGGTTCTCGACCAGACCTGCCTCAGGTCTGGTCGAGAACCTGGAACCCACATATACCCTCGTTTCATAAATAAAAATATCTTCAAGGAAACTTGCTTTTTAATTATTTGCCTTTTCGATTCACCAGACATGCAATCTGAGTCGCATGGGTATTGTCCCGCGGAGGTCTCACCATTCGCCGAGGTCGTGGATATCCGTATATCTTATTTTTGTACGACTGTTGTCATCCATATTCCATGACTATTTGTTGTCGTCAGCAGAGATGTCGTCAGCTGTGACATTGTCCCGTGACAAGTAGTCACTGCGGATTGGAATGCAAGGCCCGTGCCTCGCACACACTCTCTCTTCCTCTTCCATCATCGTTGATAGTTGTTCGTGAGATCGTCCGTACCGATCCTATACCAAAACCTGGCGTGTCCTACACGCTACACCCTCTAAGAAAGGGAAGTGCCACAGATGTCGAGTCGAACCTGGGTGTCCTCCCCACATTTGGCGTCGACGAAGGCTCGCGCCTGTGGCAGTTCTTGTTTTCTCGTGAAAACACACAAGAGGTTCGGTATTTTTCTTCACATCGTACGAAGAAAAACACGAAAGAAAAAATCAAAGAGGACACGAGTCAGTGTTTCGTAGACTGAGTAAACTACCCCTTTCATCGTTGCGATCTATGGAAGGCGCCCTTCGCCACGCTCATCGTTGGCAAGCGAAGAACGCTCTCCAATCGCTATGGGCCGTGGTTCTACCCGTCTTCTGGTATACGATATGCTCAAGCCGCGTTGGTAAGCCTTCGGTGGCGAGTAGATCTATCGCACCTACCGTCGTTTGTTTCTTCCGCTGTGCGTATCAGTGAAACAGACACGTTCGTTATGTCTACCTGCGAGTAGATATTTTCGTTTTGTCGATTTCAGGTAGATGTTTGTCTGCAGAGTCTTCTGTGAACCCACCTGGAGCGCTAACGCTACGTAGCATAAGCGCTGGTTCTTCGTATAACCACCGACGAAACACCGTCCTAGTTTCATCCACCAATAACCGCGCTTTGCCCTCGTTAGGCAGGTACATACCATTGGTTCGTTGGACTGGTAAAATCTCTTCTGTTCCTTCTTGTTGTTCTGTTGTGGTAATTTCGTAATTTTCCACTGATTGTATGCATCATACAAGGGAACACAACACACAAGACTTTGAAGCACAGGTAGAGTTGGTACAATCGTCACGCATCATTGTCTCGCGTGCTGTCGCTGGGCCGCAGCAGCGCAGTGGTTGTATTCGTCACCGTGAGTACAACTGCCGACGTGCTCTCTCCCCTTCGTACGGGGGGGGCAGCACGGGTAATCGTCACTTCTTTGGCAGATCTGCGTGGGGTGTCTAGCTGTTTGTACCCTTTCTATCCCATGCAGAGGTCATATTTCGTACGTTGACCTGTCTGGCCAAAGTTGAGCAAACAACTCTTATTCTGCTAGTCGAGAGTTCGTGGTTGTTGCACACATAAACGACTAAATAAAAATAAAACAGAATGCCGCGAAGAGGAGCTTGTCGCGTATGCGCGACCGAACGTACAAGGTCAGTACGAAATATCAGGCAGCCGTCTTGCTTGATAAATGGTATTCGTGTGTACCATTCAGCTCGACTCGGTCCCCATGCAACAGCATGATGTGATAGGCGCATTCCGTACTCGGCACCATCGCTATTAATAGACTCTCGTTCAGGTACTCGTATACGTACTCGTGTACGCGTGGTACTCGTACAGTCAGTCTGCATGGTGGTCGATTTATGTTTTTTTTTTTTCCGTTTCGTCTCGTATTTTTACGATTTTCTTTGGTTTTTTGGAAAATAATTGCGCCATTCAATTGCTTATCGCATAAATATGTTCGCGGATTTCCGTCCTGTTCGATTTGGTCGACAGAAAGAGCAAAGAAACCCTCATACAGTCCAAAAAGCAGTACCGCAGAACTATATTGTATGTCGCAATCTCACCGCATTTTGGCAATCGTATTGTCACTACAGAGTACTACGTAGTACTTACACTACTGCTGTATGGATTGAGGGACCACTACCACTAGTTCGACAGTGAGTTAATACAGCAGTATTAAACTCGTCGTTGGCCGAATATAGGAGGTAGTCTATCAGACTGACTCACAGTCATATTTACCTGTACAACAGTACTCGTACGTACAAGTAAGTAGCTTGTGCGGTACACGTTGGATGCATGACATAAAGGCTCCGTGGCCCACCAATGTGCAGATCGTTGCGTGCCGTAAATCGTTGGACGCTTGAAGTCGTGGCATATTATGTCACTATCCGTTACATTAGGCGATATTCCTCGCCGTACAGCACCAGTCGTCTCACTTTCAGCAGCGCATGGAAACACGTGCTGAAGTATGTACAACATGCCGAAAGTTTGCGAAATTATGATGATTTGTGGCGCAGCCATCGTTGGCACGTTACATATATATGTAAAACCGTTACAGGTATCATGATGTGGTCATTTAACTGTGAGTGCTATCAGAAAATGAGGTGTTCTGCGAAGAGCGAGCTATCGTCACTCGCACCGTTTTCACATGGCTAGCAATAATTATAGATGGTTTGGTTGCTATATCAATAGCTAATCCATCTTCCGAGTATCTTACCCTGTACATACGTGTATAGGTGCAGATATTGTCAAATTCGTCGTCAAGTGTTTCGGTAGCGTCTCCAGCTCAACTGCACGTGCAGACTGTCATAGCAGCAGAATCATCCGTAACACCGACCGGCATAATTGCAGCTGTGTGTGCTGAAATTGTAGCACCGTTGTCTAAAGTACTTGTTGACTCCACGTTCTTGATGATCAATAGTCAGCAACTAACTTAAGATACCTGCGCAAATATTATCTCGTTTTCTTTTCGTTGTCTCGAGCGGAGTTTGGCAAGTGTGTCACGGCCGGAACAGTGTTCCCTTTCCCCCGTTTTCTCGAGTGCAGCATTGCCATGGTCGGCGGTGCCCAGTTCCATCAGCGCGACTGTTGTACAGAGCGCTTACTGGCACGTTGTCGTTCCCCCCGATCACAGCTATTCTACCGCATTTTTGTGGCAAGCACTCTCCTACACATTTACACCGTGTGGTGTTCGTAGTACTGAATGATCTGTGAGTCTTCACAAAATGGCACAAATATCGTTGAGCCATACGTATTGTCGAGGTGTTAATTGTCGTGGGCAACTCCCGTGTTTGTCCACAACTCGAAAGTTTCAATCTTTGACGACCGTGTTCGTAGCTCGGCAAACAACTAGTAGCCGTCGAAATTAGCGGATGGTCCTAAATCGGTCGTATATTTAGGCCACGTAAATTCTGCTCGATGAGTATACCAGTTGGGGGAATCGTGGCAAGCCCTCGAAAAGCTGTCAAACCCCATTTGCACCAAATATTGTCGTTTCGTTTTATGTGTGGTAAATGTCTTACGGCGGTTCGTTGTCAAAGTTCGCCGAAGTAACCGCACCGCTCGCTGAACTCGCCGGTACATAAGGATGTTGCTGCCCGGACACATATTACAAAGCCTGCACAACGCACAAAATACGCGTTTGCCCACATCAAGCGTTTACTGATGGTGGCTTCCGTGTTCAAGATCCTTATTATTACTAGAGTCAGGTATCGTACATACATGTAGTGATATGAAACCGTTGTCGCACTCGCTTATTATTAATGGCGAGCGTACTCTATTGAGAAGGACGGTGCGATGATTGTTGATCATCAACCTCATGACCCATCCATATCACAATTAGACATGTATATTTTTAGTATGCTAAATCGTTGGAGTATCGTTCTTCAGACTTCCAACCTTACCGTTCAGCATATAAAAGGGAATATTGTTTTTTTTTTTTGTTTCCCTATACATAATACCGAGCGTTTGACGTAGTGGAGAATTAACGTTTGCTTGGAGTGGTGGCCGTAAGTTATATTCCCACAGCGTCTGAGGGAAAGACTCTACCGTTTGGCTAGCCACGCACCATTCAGAGCTCCTCTCAATCCTCGTAGAGCGAAATATTCGCGGATACAGCGTCGTCGCTGCTTCTCAAACAGTGTTGTCGCTGTTCTTCTTAAAGCATCGTTGCTGTTCCTCAAACAGCGTTGTCGCTGTTGCTCATACAGCGTTGTCACTGTTCCTCTTTTATTACAGCATTGTTGCTGTTCCTCAAACAGCGTTGTCGCTGTTCCGCATACAGCGTTGTCGCTGTTGATCTTACAGCATCGTTGCTGTTCCTCCAACAGCGTTGTCGCTGTTCATCATACAGCGTTGTCGCTGTTAATTTTACAGCATCGTTGCTGTTCCTCCAACAGCGTTGTCGCTGTTCATCATACAGTGTTGTCGCTGTTCCGCACACAGTGTTGTCGCTGTTTCCGTGGTTTCTAATACAGCGTTGTCGCTGTTACGCATCCAGCGTTGTCGCTGTTTCCGTGTTTTCGTTGATGAACCCGGAATGTTTCTGGAAGAACAATGTGTTGAGTTCGATCCGTACATCGAATAGGTGAAAACAGTTGTTACCGTTCCCGTTTCCAACGATTAAATCTAGTACTCGATGAGCCACAAACCGTTTGAACGAAACCGCACTATTCCAATCGTTATATGCGTATATATCTGCAAGAGAGCAGTTCGTTCGGTGACCAAATCGTGCACCCACCACTCTCCGGGAATGACCCGTACCGTGATCTACCAGCGTTCGGTGGTCATCTAGCTTCGAAAGCTACGCTCATTAAACCCGAGACCGTGGTTCAGTGGCTGTCTATGTACAAAGATGAAACCACGCAATTCGATGCCATTTTCGAACCAACATTGCAAGACGTATTACTGTCCTCTGACGTACATGTTGAGCATCGTCTTTTTTCCGTCCGTTTCATGTGTACACCCTGGCCTGGTCGAGTAAAATCGTCGTCGAATTACTCGAAGTACATCATGTCCGTGATTGACCACACGACTCATTTTCTCGTGATGGTCGCGATTAGTGACTAATCAACCGCCACAATCGCCCGAGTTCTTCGAGAACACGTGTTCTCCGTTTGTCTCTGCTCCGGAAACTTTGCATTCGGACCAAGGTAGCGAGTTTGAGAATGAACTTGTCAAGGAGTTGCAAGCCGTATACAGGTATGGGTTCAAAAAGACGCGCACGTCAGCGTACCGCCCACAAAGCAACCCCGTCTTAGAGAGTGTGCGTATTACCTTGCACAACATGTTGGCGATGTACGTAAACGTTAAATACGACAATTGGGCAGAATTACTACCGTTTATTCAGCTCGCGCACAACACAGCCTATAACAAAACGCTCGAAGACACCCCACATTTTTTAATGTTCGGCCGTAGAGCTTCGTTAACCGTTGACATTATTCTCGGCGTCCTGTGTACGTCTGGTCCTGGAACACGATTGGAATACTCCCGTCGTACCATTGAAAACCTGCAACTCGCTTACGAAATTGCTCGTCGCAATTTACAGGAACGTACCGACAAGCAGACAGAAACTAACGAGAAATTGTCCTTTCCGCAATATCAGCAGGGAGATCAGGTGTTCGTACACCGCCCCTATACCGTTGCTGATGGACCGAACCTCAAACTTATTAGTCCCTGGCGTGGTCCATTTACTGTTCGTTCCCAACTATCACCCGTAATTTATCGTGTTGCGAGAGATGGCGAACTTGCGGAAACATCAGTTCATTTTGGTCGTATGAAGGCATACCATAATGACGCGTCTAACTCAGTACCGGATTTTACAGCACTGGACGAGTTCCTTGTGAGAACAACGTTGCCGCTACCTGACTTAGACGGCTCTGTGCTCACCATGCACATCGGCCCGTATGCTATTGAAGCTATTGAAAGTCATAAGCGTGGCCTTGGTAAAGCCTCGCCGACTAATTTCCAATACCACTTTCTCGTGAAAGATAAACCGTCTAGTTTTGGTATTTGGAGACGTGGCAACATCGTGCCACAAGATGATCAGAGCGTATCGTACGAGGATCCTAGCTGAAGATCCGCATGCATTTGATCGTCCCAAACGTAAGCGAGACGTCGTCGCCTCGTAACCCTGACCCAAGCCCGAGTATCGTTCGTTGTCGACGTCGCTATAGCCCCGGGAGTACTTGCAGTCAGCACCGTCGCACCACACCCCACTACCATATAAATATCTGGCCAGATATCGTTTGTTCCTTAGTGGGTCGTTTAACACGTGATTCGCAACCTCACGTGCAGTTGTCTTGTGGATGCTTGGGAGATATCGTTTGTGGAGTAGTGCCCACGAACCAAGTCATGGTCAGACACCTAAATGCTGAACCCCAACAGCCAGTGTCCCGGTATATCGTTGAGATACCAGTGTGGATTGTGTTTTGTTACTTCGTGTGAATGTGCCCCACGCGAAATGATAGCATTTTAATCGTGGTAATTTGCTATAGAGTTTGAGACGTACTAGTGGGAATAAAGCGTTCAACTAGTAGTTATGCAGGGGTGTGCATATACCAAGAGTATACACTTGTGCGTTATTATTGGGTTATTTGACTACAATAGCCGTGCACAGTGCTCATATACTTTAAAGTATGCACGTGTGTGTGGTTATTCAATCAAGTAATGAACGTTTTCTTAATCGTTTTAGGTGGAAGAGACACGGTGTTCTTTCCATCAGTCTCTTTGTGCGAGACACTAGGGATTCCTGGATACATGGATAATGTATTCTCTAGTGTCGGAATCGTTTCGTTGGATTTAACCGAGGAGAGGCAACCGTGCGCGTGAGTTGCACAATCCAAAGTCATATATCCTCGGGCACATTATGAGTCCCCGCTTGTTTTACTGCATTTTCGTGAGTGCTCTGTCTGCAGTCAATCGTCAGTGACTGTCCGAATGTCTCTTGTACAGATCGTCAACTGTATAGATAGTTCGTGCTATCAACTCGTTATAAGTCGATTCCAGTGTTTTCACTGAATCGCAAACATGTACTTGCTCAAAAAGTCGATGATGACTTGTCTGACTGAGGAGACATGTTGTCGTCGTATCGTTCACCATGCACCTGCAGTCCGTTATACTGCACCGTTATTGTCACAACCACACCGTTGTCAAGACATGCAGATTTTATTGTTTATTTTTTTTAATCGTTTAAAAAAATTGGTTGATCAACCTAAACGTTCGTATCGTTTGTTGCGCACCCTGCATGCAAAGCCCTCTGACAAAATTGTCATTCAGTACATTTAATTATCTTCGGTTTGTGTGTACCAAAGCTTGCAAGCAATCGTTCCATATACACACTGTGAAACGTCGAGAAAAGCTGGAATGTCGTCAAAGGCACATATCATTGTTCGATATGAATGGTTTCGTATACCATTAAAAAGGCACCATACCATCGTTGGGTATGAATGGTTTTGTATACCATTGTTAGTGATGCAAGATTATATACAATGGTTAAGTATACCATCAATCATTCAAAATACATGGTTTCGTATACCATTGTATAGATGGTTCCGTATATACCATCATTATGTTTTCATGGTTTCGTACGCCATACAACATACATCCAGAAAATAGAATGATTGAATTCGTATATCATCACTACGTACACATGGTTCCGTATACCATAACACACATACATGGGTCACTATACCATGGTATGAATGGTTTCGTATACCATATCATGAATGGTTTTGCATATCATTACGTATACATGGTTCCGTACACCATAGTATACACGGTTTTGAGTACCATTTTAGGTATATGGTTCCGTACACCATAGTATACATTGTTTTGTATACCATCATTAATATACATGGTTCCGTACACCATAGTATACATGGTTTTTTATACCATCGTAAGTGTACATGGTTCCGTACACCATAGTGCACATGGTTTTGCATACCATCGTAAGTATACGTGGTTCCGTACACCATAGAATACATGGTTTTGTGTACCATCGTAAGTATACATGATTCCGTACATCATAGTGTACATGGTTTTGTATACCATCACTTGTTATACATGGTTTCGTATACCATTGTATTATTCATGGTTTTGTATACCATAACTCACTCGTCATACGTGGTTTCGTATGCCATCGTGCGTTATAAAAGGTTTAATTTTAGTTGTGTATGTTAATCCTGAACCATGCAAGCGCGCATGCGAAGGACATAAACATATCCCACTAGTAGTTGATATTTCGTAGTATATGACTGACACACTAGCAAGTCAAATCATGATCATACAAGCCCGTGGTTTTTACTACGCAAGGGGTGACATGACTAGATGAAAAAGTGCAAAGCTTATACATCAACTACTGCTGTACAATGCCTTGAATGGTAGAAAGCCACAAACCTGTCACTCTTCATAAATGTTCAAAAGCGGTACTGGGTTCTCCAGTATTACGCGTTCAAACATTGGGGGGCGATGTGGGTTCCAGGTTCTCGACCAGACCGTCGCATGGGTATTGTCCCGCGGAGGTCTCACCATTCGCCGAGGTCGTGGATATCCGTATATCTTATTGTACGACTGTTGTCATCCATATTCCATGACTATTTGTTGTCGTCAGCAGAGATGTCGTCAGCTGTGACATTGTCCCGTGACAAGTAGTCACTGCGGATTGGAATGCAAGGCCCGTGCCTCGCGCACACTCTCTCTTCCTCTTCCATCATCGTTGATGGTTGTTCGTGAGATCGTCCGTACCGATCCTATACCAAAACCTGGCGTGTCCTACACGCTACACCCTCTAAGAAAGGGAAGTGCCACAGATGTCGAGTCGAACCTGGGGGTCCTCCCCACATATATATGCGGGTCAATCCGACAAAAACACAAACAGCACATGCGAAAACTGTATGTAAAAAAAGCTATATTTTGTACTCCTTATTGGGGTCAAACCACTATACTACTACTACTATACTACTACTATACTACCGTTCGCGGACGAATATTATTTAAAAATTGTCCTGTTGAGTTGACCCGGGAAGCATCCAGGGGAGCCGCTGGCCAATTTCTTTGACAAGGAATCTAGAATACGCGCGTTCGGTTTATCACAACACTTGTAAAATTGACTTATTTCAAAATATATAAAATACGTGTAAAATTCGGTGAAAATGGAATATATACGAGGCGTGTTACGCAGCTTGCAAAGTTGAGGCCGGATCTTATGCAGTTTTTTTTTGAGTGATTGAAAAAGGCAGGAATTCGGATTTTTCTACCGGCAAAAAAGCCACACCTGATCGCCATGTGCCGTCTTACGTCTTTCGTTTTTTTTTTTATAGTATTTCATATTTATTGAGCAGAACCGAGATTGCGAACTCCACGTACGTGGACCACGACACGACGAGTCGTTCACGCCGGGTTAGGCGATCAACCTTCACCACCAGCTCCTCGAAGGAAGGAACGGAATGTGGAACTTGCTGGGGAGCTGCGTAAGGGGTTTGCTAGTCGCTGGACCAGCAAGGAGCTCTCGTCTCGCTCTCGAGGAGCATGAGCTGCTTGCGGCCGTCGTAGTCAGAAAACCCCCCGTTAGATTGTTTTGATACTAATAAGGCCGTTTCCTATGCGTTTCGATTTTTGAGCTTCAGATTTTGACCCGATGGCATTTATTTTCAGATATGTGCTTGGCAAATCGAAAGAGTCTACCTAGATGCGGAAAAATCAGATTTATTATGTGATGTGTAGAGATTCCAGCAACAACGCCGAGACCAACTGCTGCTATTGTGTTTTGGAGACGCGAATAGACGCGCTGGGTGCGCTGCCCTGCGCGTAGGACACAAGCGTCCGAGCCGACGCTGACTGCGTCTGGTCTGGCAGCGAAGAGACGTGGCGGGTGCGCTAGAGTCAACCTGTCTTGGTACTTTGTGTTTCATTTTGTGACCGACTGCTGCTGCTGCCGCTGCTGCTGCTGTACAGCAGCAGTGTAGTCTACGAGTACGTACCCACGGAGAGGCGCGTGCCGAGTGCGCTTCTCTTGGTCTCTAGGTCCGAGCCTGCGCCAGACGACTCTAGTCTGGCCACGGACGGACGCGCTGTCCGCGCGTCGGGCGCGAAGCAACGTCGCTATACAGCAGCTGTATCACCATCCAACTCATCGATCGTTCTGCTGCTGCTGTTTGTCGTGGATAACATCTTCAATTTAAACAGCATGCCATTTTTCGATTTGAAAATCTGATGACCCAGGTCGTCGGATTCTGGGCCAAGATCCAACGACTTGGGTCATCGGATTCTCAATCGAAAAATTTCCTGTCGGATTTTGCATATTTGGACTGCATAAGGTCCTTCAGTTGTTCGGTATTTTGCATAATTATTTGTTGTTTTGCCTAGAGCAGCTGCCGTTGGGCGGGCGCAAGGGACGCGATGGTAGCCAAGGTATTGATGCCCTCTCTCTCCGTAGTGGCCGATGCACAAGTGGTGGAGCCCAGCTGTTTACAAGAGTAACCAAGCATGTAGCGTCGTGACCCATCATGAGTCCAGTCTGTACCTATACAAAAACGTACAATGCCTCCGAGGTCTTGTGCAAAAGCAAATTTTATCACTTTCAGAGTTGATCAGGCCAGATCTTAGGCCAGATCTTATTATGCATTTTTTTTTTTAGGTGATTATATATATGGCTGTTTACGGAGGCTTCGGGGTATCTGGTCCCGTTTCTGATCAGATTTATCAAAATCACCAGGGCTTTCCGCGGGTCATGACCCGACCCGCGGGTCGGGTCATGGGGTGTTCAAAATGTCACGGGTCGGGTCGGGTCGGGTCAGGAAGAGTTCAAAATCTCACGGGTCGGGTCGGGTCAGGTCGAGAGGTTTTCAAATCTCACGGGTCGGGTCGGGTCGGGTCAAGAGTTTTTCAAATCTCACGGGTCGGGTCGGGTCGGGTCAAGAGGTGGTGAAAAGCTCACGGGTCGGGTCAGGTCATGACCCGCTAGAAACGGGTCACTCGCGGGTCGGGCCAGCGTGACCCGCGAGTTCTTTTCTTCTGACCCGCGGGTCGGACCCGCGCATACGGCCCGCGGATCCGACACTCAAAGTACTTCCCGCTCTCTTACCCAAAGGCTTTTCTCGTACAAATACCCAATAATACTCCTTTGGTATCTTGTTCAAACATTAAAACACTGTCAAAATCCATATACGCATGCCCGCATCCACTATTACCTATTACTCGTACCCACTACAGCCAGGCCACATATCGCTTGTGGGCACAAAAATGAATACCATAATAATTTTTTTTTGAAGTGTCGACCCACGGGCCGGATCCGCAGGTCGGACCTGCGGGTAAAGATAAATAGTCTCGCGGGTCAAGTGACCCGACCCGCATGAAACCCGTGTCTCACGGGTCAATCCGGAGGTGGCGGGTCGGATCGGGTCGGGTCAGGAGGTTTTTGAAATCTCGCGGGTCGGGTCGGGTCGGGTCAGGATATTTTCAAATCTCACGGGTCGGGTCGGGTCGGGTCAGCAACTTTTTTAATCTCGCGGGTCGGGTCGGGTCGGGTCAAGAGGCTTTCAAAATCTCGCGGGTCTGGTCGGGTCAGCTGACCCGACCCGACCCGACCCGACCCGGCCCGACCCGTGAGATATGACCTGACCCGCGAAAAGCCCTGAAAATCACGTCCTATGGGGCCTGTTTGGTGGAAAAAATGTTGCTCCGAGATTTTATCACTCATGGAATTCCAGGAAGTAGTTTTGTGTATCCTGGTTTCCACCTCGAAATCCGGCATAATAATTTGAAGACGAAAATATGCACTGCTGTGACCACAGAACTTCTATTCGTATCGTATCTCTCGGGGATTCAAGAATCGGCACGGACAATGCCGACGGGTGGAAAGAACAAGACTAAACACACACCTCACATGTTTTTCCAACAGTGTTTTCTGGTTGAAATTCACAATAATTTGAAGACGAAAAATCTGCATCTGAAATGTTTTGTCCAACAGAGAACTCACAGAAAGAGCTTTCTCGTAGCAGGTGCCACCACTACTTGCTTGTACTGATGTACGACACCTACAGCAGCAGTGTTTCTCCAGCAACAAAACAGCAGCAGCAGTAGCAGCAGTAGGACGCCCGAAGCCAGGGTCAGCGTCGCTGTACACTCGGCTTTTGTCAATCTAACCCTTGAACCCTTTATACACGTACGTACTAGATTTTGTCCTGTGTTGGTTCCGAACTCGAAATTCGGCATAATTTGCAGACGATAAATGTGCACCCGACACATGCTCTGGTCCAAGAGAGAGAAGTTCTCGTAGCAAGCAGCAGGTGCCACCGCTACTACTACTGATGTACGACATCTACAGCAGAGCTTCTCCAGCAGCAAAACAGCAGCAGCAGTAGGACACACGAGGTCAGGTCAGCGTCGCTGTACGTTCGGCTTGTGTGTGAACCCTTCGTACATGTGTTTCCTGGTCCGAACTCATAATTTGAAGACGAAAAATCTACAACCTGCCTACGAGTACTCGTAGCAGAGCTGGGTTTCGTTAGGTAGAACTCAAAAAGCAAAAACCGGTATAAGTTGTTGGTTCTGTGTTTTTTTAACATGGCCCAGCACAAACATGTGCGTACACACGTTGCCACACCTACTGTAGCTCGAGCTAATGTGAACGACTTACCACCGCACCAGCACGAGGAGGTCTCTTTTGTGTGTGCACGCACAGAGCCCGCCGGGATTGGATTTTGTGCAGTGAGCGTCGGGAGCGGTGGTCAAACGTTGCCCAATATATGTTGAATCACACACACACCCACACACACATACAGAGAAACTCATACCAAGGCACCCTACACTCGTATCCGAGCCGCAATGAAGAGTCTTTTTTTCTTGGAAAAAAAAAAAAAAAAAAAAAAGGCTCGCACGCTCTGCGCGCTTCGCGCGCCTCATTATTATGGGGCAGAAAAACATGGATTTTTAGTCTCAGTTCCTGGATGGGGCAGAAATCAGCAAATCCTCTCAGAACTGAGCCCAGTTCTGATCGGCGTCGCGTACCTCCAGGAACTGATAAATTTGGATTTTGGGTGCTCTCCGGCGATGATCCTCTACTACTATGAAACCACGCTCGCGGCAGCCGCTGCAATCGCGGACCTCGATGACGAGGAGGACGACTTGCCCGCCATGAAACGTTCGCGACGAGCGAAGCCGCGCCGATACAACCGAGCATCAACTTGGATGAAAATGTTGGGGCCACAACCACGTGAGAAAAGACAAGCTCTCGGACGCCTCGTCAGACGAAACCAACCAGTTTTGACGATCAGAAGCCATAATAGATGGTTCTTATTTTTCAACCACATATTTCTGGAGCCTCAGAACTAAAAAAAAACTCCAGAAACAACGTCTCAAAAAATTCCCATAATAGTTGGTCTAAAGGCCACTCCTAACGAACAAAACAAATCACGATTCGTGAGATTTTTGTCGGTAATCGTCATCTTTTTTTCGTCAATCACGACAAAAAAAAACACGATGCATGACACCAATTTTTCTAGCTTTTCCCTATAAAAAACAAAATCACGATTCGTGACATTTGTCGTGTCTCAAAATACGCCTGATCAAGGCACTACGCAACCCACGCGCACCAACGGTATCCGAAGGTCCGTATAGGGGCATGGCAGACTCTGCTTCGCGTGCCGCTTGTGGGCTACGGGCGGCTACCCAAAGACACCGCTGGGCGCGGGCTAACGAGGAGGTTGTGGCCTCGAAATTTCCAGGAGGAGGAGCCACTGCTGGAAGAGAAACGCGAAAATGACCTGGGGATGTCACAGGCCTGGCCGGGCAGACGGCCTGCGAGATGGAATCTCGCGAAACGAGCTTGGCTGACGGTCGGTGAAGTTGGAATCTCGCAGGCTGGGTCAGTCTTCGGCCCGTGATTCGAACATGTCACGGGCTGGGCCAGGTGCGGACGGCCCAGCCCGGCCTGGCCGTGCCCCACTCTCGAGAGTTGGCTCCACCCCCAAACAACGTTGAGTTCGAAATATCAGAATTTTAACTATTCGAAAATATCACGAAACGCGACGTTCTTCGGCTTTTTTCGTTAGAACTGAAATGTCACGGCTCGTGATATTTTGGCATGCCTAAAAGTCACGAATCGTGATTATGTTTCCGTTCGTTATATTGCGGGAGGCGACCATATGCGCATCACGATTTTGTACATCTGTGTGTTGTCCTATTATCGACTGAGACATTCTTTTAATACAATGCGTATAAGCGCGTATTTATAACTTCTACGGTCTGACCTGTTGGTTGCTCTCGGGGATCAAGCAAAGCGTGGGGGTAGGTCAGGCGGGTGTCTCACGAGCGTGCAGATGAGGTTCCGAGCGTTGAGGCTAGTATTTCGTGCGTTCAGAGCGAGCGTTTCGTGCCAGGGATTCACAAATTCTCAGTTTGGTTCAAGTCCGTGCTTTCCAGTGATTGACATACCCAGCTCTTCCAGAGCCCCACGCAAGTTTAGTCGATCCCCTTCTATGCTATCGCTCCGAGGTACTACAACTCCGGGTTCACAAATAAAATGGTGAACTGTCTCCTGCTCACCGTGACATGTTCGATGTCTTCAGACCGAGACAACGAACCGTAAAAATAAACCCGAAGAGCAGAAAAATACTCGTCAAGACAGCAATAGAAACAAAATAAAAAAGTCCCAGGCGTCTCGGGATGGAAAAAGGGAATCCGAACAATCTCAAAACTCCGCCCCCTTGAAATCCCCCTCCTGCTCCTTAGCTCCAGACATGGGTATGTTCCAACTTCGTGACGCCCTCTCTATTCCCTGGTTCACTTCCGTCTTCGTGATTTCCTCCCAATCTCCTTCGGGGTGGCGGATCCGATAGAACGGCGTCTTGTAGTCGTAGACGACGCGGCGGTGTCGGTATGCCTTCCCTTCTTGATCGACGAGCTCTCTCCAAACCACGGTGCCCACCGGGACGTCGCTCAAGGCGTACGCTCTGTCGAGGGCGTCGCGTTCCACCCTGGTTGCGACTATCGGTGGCCTGGGACCGCAAGTTTCTCCGTGGTACAGCTCCCACATCGCATGAAAGACGTCCAGCTGCGTCGGCGTGAAGCTGTCTAGGGCATCTTCCTCCGAGGTCCAGTCCGATTCCATCCCAATAAGGAAACGTCTTTTTTATTCCCAACGCCAAGCCCCACTTTTTTGTGTTGATGCTTGACGATCCACCAGTGTGTATAGGGGGGGTGCCGTTACCGATGGGGCGGCAAGACCCAGTTCCGTGTCCCAAGCGAAGTGATCATACTCATCGCCGAAGTTGTGGCGAAACTCGGAGGGCCTGACGTGAAAACGCTTGATGTGTGACGCCACCGCTCGCTTTTCTCTGACTTGTCTACCTTTGAGAACGACGTGATACCACAGGCCGGGGGTGATTATGGCGGAACCCTTCCACGGTCCCGTCCATTTCTCGTGTACGAGTTTGCAGTGGACCCCCTCATGCCAGAGGATTGAGTCCGCTTCTTGCACCATCACCAGGTCACCCGGTTTGAACTTGGTCCCGGCTGAAGCGCGTTGTATGCTCGCGTTACTGCGGGAGCGTTGATGTTGCCGGGTCTTGTGTCGTTTTAGGAGGGCGCCACGCTCCTTCGTTACCTCCCTCCAAGTTTCCTTTCGGTCCGCAACGAAGTTGTGTAGACCTCCATGTTGAAGGAAGTTACTGCCATCCAATTCAGGGGTCACTGCGTCGATCTGTGAACGAACATCCCGGCCAAACAACAACCTAGAGGGAGTGGGGCTGCCCGGCAGCTGGGGAAGAGGCGTTGTGCGTTGCAGCCAGAGTGCTGGTTGCACGTACTCGTCCCAGCGTTTGGGCCAGGATCAGCACAGCTCCGCCAAGACTTCGTGAATCCACCCCCCCAGCCTTTTCACTGCTCCTTGGGCCCTGGTGTGATCGACCGGTCCAAAATCGATTGGCACCTTTAGCCAGCGGAAGAGGTGCTGTGCGACTTCTGCCGTGAACTTTGTTCCCGGGTCGCTCCGTATGGAGCGAGGCATATACCGAACATCAGGAGCAAGTCCATCAGTTTTCTTGCCACGCTCTCGGCGTCTTGGGTCCACAGTGGGTAAGCGAATGCGAAAACTTGCTGGCTCTGTCCACCACGAGCAGAAGGTATCGGTTGCCTAAGGAATATTTCTCCCCCGTGTCCTGGGTGTCGATTTCCAACACCTTCCAAGGTTGTAGGAAGCGGGCTGGGAGCATGGCTACTCGTTGGCTTGCCGACTACTTCCTCATGCACCCACACGAGAGCACGTAGTCCCTGACATCGCGAATGTATGTGGGCCAGTGGAACTTCCGTTCGATCAGCTCCGTCGTCCGTCCGACGTCGGGGTGGGCGTACGTTGTGTGGACCAGGGCCATTACTCCAGGTATCATGGAACGGGGCATTGCAAGCCGCGAAGGTGAAGTCATCGGCGAGTACCACAGGAGGCCTTGCTCGTCTAGCAGGTATGGGTCTGTCCCCATGACATGTTTCAGGTCCGAGATCACCTTAGCAAGAAATGAATCCCCTGCCTGTCTCCTCAAGAGTTCCGGTGTGTCCTGAAGTACAAAGGTAGTTGTGACATGTGTTGCACGATTGGTGGGCGCGGGCGTGCTTGGCCAGACGATGTCGATGACGACGGCAGCGGAGATGTGGGAGGCCGGGTCGTGGGTGGTGGTGTCGGCTTCCGTAACGCTGATGGTAGGGGCGTGGCTCATGACGGCGTTGAAGATGATGAGGAAGGTTCGCTTGCGAGGTCCTAGTCGTGGGTGATGGTGTCTGCTCCAACGGTGATGGTGGCAATGGTCTTGGCCGCGGTGGTGCTGGGAGTGACGAGGAAGACTTTGTTCGCGGGTTCGACGTCGACGGCGCTGGCGCCAGGGGCGGTGGCGGTAACGGTCGTGGCGATGAGGGTACCTGGAGTGCGTGAGATGGCGGGCGGACGTTCCCGTACCTTAGGTTGTGCCATCCCACCCCGTCCTCTCTTGGGGGTGCTTCAAGTGATCCTGGGTGCGGTTGTTCCTCGTTGTCGATTGCATGGAGGTTTGTAATGCGGTGCACATCAACCCCTCCGGTTCGTTACTTGCGCGGCGGTGTGGGCTTTGGCTGGTGAACATTTTCGCGTCAGCAAAGCTCACGAGTACGGCCTTCATCATTTTTGTTGGCGTGGAATCGGCGATGATTGAGGCGGCTGCCTCCCGGCTCACCGTCGCCATGAGCAAGAAATCTTCCTCTCCTGTGTCTACGTTCGCGAAATCTGAGAGGTCGAGCTCCCGTGCTTTTTCGAGTGTACCTCATCCGCCCGGTGTGGCCGGTACGGGGCGACAGGTTTTTCACCGCGGATGTGCCCGCATTATAGGGAGACGATAGGGTTGTTGAAGGAGAAAATGGCTTGCGCACCCGGCGCCCGATGTAGAAAGTACACCCCTTCGCGTCCCAGGTATTCGTCGGGGCTTCTCTTGTTCTTCCGTCGCACTTCCAGCTTCGTATTCCATCTCAACAGTTTTTCCTTCAGCCTGGGTGTCCTCCTTGCGCACGCAATGTAGGTCCTTTTCATGTTGTACGGGACTCCAACCCGGAGCGCGGAAACCTCGTCATTTCCCAGTCTCATTCCTCTTGCAGGAAAGAATGCGTCAGGTCGGTCCACTCTGGCGACTTTGGTAGATGTGATGTACATTGCAGAATCAGAAGATGGGTCGGGGAGCCGAAGGTGTGGACAAGGCTCACTGTGGTTCTCGCCGCTTCTCGGACCTCTTCTAGGCCTGCCTCGATGACGTTCCGACACGCGTGCCCGATCAAGACTTCGGGTTGCAGTTGTTGGATCCAGGAATGACACACGGCGGTCCCTGGTGTGGTGTGTCGGAGCGGTGTTCCTCGAGGAAAGCCGTTCTGCCTGGCGCATTCCAACGCTCTCCAGTCGTGGTCTGTGGCTCCGAGTACGTCAAGAATGCCTTCAGACGTCCGGATGCTCCACCCCCCACCACACCCTAGTACTACCACCGTAGGGAGCGCTGGTGTGGTACCGTTTATCCGGGTGTTCGTGTCGACTGCTGCCTGGTTTCCCGTCTCGGGATATGCTCCATACACCTCAGGGGTGAGGGCGACGGCGGCGAAGGCGGCGGACGAGATGACCGGTGCAGTTGCCAGGGAAGCTACCGTGTGGCCCTCGTCGTGCTCTAGAGTGGCTCCTAGCGTGCTCAGAGGTACCCCGTCGAGGATAGGTCCGTGCGGGAGTTGATCGGATTTGGTGCTGTTGTCGCCCGTGAAGGAGTTGTCGATGTCCTCGCGGTGTGGTTTGACGCTTGGTGCACGGGAGAGCGCGTCCGCGAGTTGGTATTGGACCCCGGGCCGCCATTCCTGGGTCGTGTCTAGCTCCATTAGCCTGAACGCCCATCGGTGATATTTGGCGGAGAGGGATTACCTTTGGAATAGCCAGGTGAGCGCCGAACAGTCCGTGATAAGGGTGAAGGCTTTGGCTCGAACGTACGACACGAACTTGTCCACAGCCCAGAGTATCGCGAGGCATTCCCGATCCGTGGCTGATTTCCATGCGTCGGCAACAGACCACTTGTGGCTAGCGTAGACCAGGATATTTTCCAAACAATCGCAGAACTACGTGAGGACAGTCCCTGCTCGAATCTCACTCGCGTCCGTGTGGAGTCGAAACGGCTTGCTCCAGTCAGGCAATGCCAGGATGGGTCGGTTGGTCAGCGCCTTGATGAGGGCGTCTTTGGCTTGCTGCTGGAATTCTCCCCAGGGAATCTTCAGCTTCCGGGGCCGTTTTCCGCGAAATCGGGGATCGCGTAGGACGTCGGAGATGGGGGCCGTGACGGTGCTGTAATTTAGAATGAACTCGCGAAGATTCCCGCTCATGCCTAGTAAAACACGGATATCCTCCACCGTTCTCGATCGCAAGAGTTGGGTGATGGCGTCGATCTTGCTTGTCGCCGGTCGCGTGCCGTGACAGTCGATAATCATGCCGAGCCATTCCACCACGGGGAAGCAAAACTCCGAGTTCGGAAGGTTGACAGAGAGGTGGCTCGCGCGGATGAGGTCGAAGACTTCTCGTAGGAGAGCAAACTGGTCTTCCACTGTAGCTGTGGCGATGATGATGTCGTCCAGCCAATTCCTGACCCCTTTCATCTTGACAGGCATTAGTTGCCAGCCCACGTAGTTTGCGAATGCCGAGGGTACTGTCTTGAGCCTGAATCCACACCGAACATATTCCCATAACTTGCCTTTCGCGTCGCGAAATGCGGTCAGGTGGCGCTCCGACTCTCGGATCGTGAGTTGCAGAAACCCTGAGGCCAGGTCTAAACACGTTAAGCAGTTAGATCCACCCATTTCGTCGAAGATGGTAGAGAGGCTGCCTAGTCCTCCGCTATGTTCGTTGAGAAGTGCATTGAGCCCTCGGAAGTCTTGTACCAACTGTGCCGTCCTTTGTCCGTACGGTGTGGCAGGCTGAGGCGTAGGCGCTGTGGGATGGACGAATCGCCTCTGCCTTGGGCAGCTTGGACACCTCTTCCTGGATCATTTGTCGCTGCTCTGGAGTATAGCCGAGTGGGTGTGCGACATATGGCGGGCACTTCGGGTCCTTGAGTTCCAGAATCATAGGCGGTCCTTCGCAGGCGTCCACGACCTTTGGGTTAACCGCGAACATGTCGATATACTGCTCCAGTAGGTCAAGTATCCTTTCTATCTCGGCGGGACTGGTCTGGCCGATGTCGGCGTCGCGGACGTTGGCTACGGGAGATTCCTCCTCTTTCTCCGTGAGTCTTTGCTTACTCTGGCGCTTTTGCTTGTCCCTTTCTCGCGGTGGCGGCTGTGGCGCTTTTGCTTGTCCCTTTCTCGCGGTGGCGGCTGTGGCTCCAAGAGGGACTGGATTCGGGGAAGACCGAAATTGTTGACGCTGTACGCGGTTACTACGGCTGTCCCCTGAGATAAAAGACGATCCGATGTGTCCACGTTGATCACCTTGCAGGCGAGGGGCGTACCCGGGTCCCAGAACTGCACCCCTCGTGGGACGCCGATGTCCAACCCCTTGGCAAGGTCGAAACTCACCCTTGGCTCGACTACTACCAGCAGTCGTGTCTGTGGCTGAGGGCCCTTGACGCGTGCGTTCACTTGCCTGCTCGTCCCCCCTGGAAGACTGACATCTTGGTCTAGCCGCATGATCCAGTCCAACGTCGCTTGGTCCTCCCAAACGGCCTAAACGTGGGTTGCTTGGCGGCTAGCTGCTTTGTTGGTGGTGGTTGCCTGGGTTGGCGTCCTTGTGACATCCTTTAAGTCCCCGGCGTCCTGAGATTTGGTTCCGGGGGCCTCCGCTGTGATCTCGTTTCCCTCTGAGATTGCGTTGAGGGCCCACATGTCGCTTGTCGTTTCCATCGGGGACCGTCATCAGGCGACCCGGCCGTCCAGGCGTCGTTGAAGGCGCCGTTGCCGGAGGGTTTCGCGATGTGACGTGACCAGAGCGTCTTCTCTCCTTGCAGCCTTAAGTCGGGCTTTTCGTGGCGTTGGTTGCTGGCGCGAGTCGCCGACGTTTGTCCGTGCTGGTGAAAACCTCGTGGCGGAGGAAGCCTACAACCGTGTCCGTGTCCTCCTAGCTTGATCCGTTCCGGGTTTCCAGCATTGTCGCCAAGAGTTACATTTCCGAGGTCGTCTCGGTTTCCCTGGGGCAGTGCTCCGCGACGCTGCACTCCCATATAGTGGCCACCTCCCCTTCAGGTAGCGCCGTGTCTGGGCGATTGTTGCAAAATGGCACACACCCGGAAACAGGTCTTGGGCGGAACCCTTCCCCCTGTTCGAAGCTGATAACGCTGAGGTTTTCCTTGAAAAAGGCTGTCCCCAGTACCATTGCGTAGGGGAGGTCGACGACGACTCTCACTGTAGCCTTTGATCTACCGGTGCGAACAGGAGAGGTAGAGTGCAGGATCCCACGATGTCCATGGGGGGTATCTTGCTTCCCCGGGGGTTGACAGCGCGCAGCGACCCCTTTCCTGCAGAGGTGACAATGGATTTGCCAGCCATCGAAGCGGAATCGACGGTCTTGATGAACGTCTCGGAACCGTAGTTGCCTCTTCCTGCTCCAGTGTCGAGGAGACCTTGTACCGGTGTCCTGCAGCTAATGCGTTGTGGGTTCCAGCCGATGGTGTTTACCCACACTTGAGTGGTTTTTGTCCTTAATGCAGCCATATCCGGTAGCGATGGCGGTATCGGCCACCCCTGTCGGGATGCGTGCAACCGGTGCGTGGACAATGGCGTCGGTACCAGTAAAGCTGACAGTGATGGTGTCGCATCAGGCGGCGCCGGAGGTGAGGGTAGCGTTGTTCGCGAGGTCGATGTCGATGGCGCTAGCCCCAGGGTGGTAAGCGGTGTCTGCAACGACCGTGGCACGGTAGGTGACCCGTCTGTGGACGATCGCGGTGTTGGCCACGGTGGAGGCTTAGGCTCGTTCCTTGGAGAGATCGTCTCCAGAGCGTACCCTCATTCGAAGGTGGGGATGAAGTCCGCGTAAGCGGTGTGCATGTCCGTCATCGCCTCGAAGGCTGCCAACGCCGGGTTGTTGCGGCAGACTCCACTGTAGTAACCAAACGGCAGGGTCGCTTATCCATGTAGGTAGCGGCAGTGTTTGTGGGGACACTCCATTCCGTACGCGAAGTAGAAGCAAATGCGTTGCTCTTTGAGGGCTCGATTAGTTTCGGATTTCTCCGCGTTCGGCTCGGTCCACTGGTGGGAAGGGGTGGAAGGAATCGGGTCAGTCTTCTTGGATGGTGTGTGGATGGCAGCGTGTTGGCGGAGGTCGTGTGTGCAGTTGAGGTGGCTGCGACGGTGGGGGTAGCACGCCGCTTGACTTTGCTCTCCCGAAAAGGAGTCCAGTGTTCACCGGGTTTGGAGGCCGGATTGTTGGAAAAGGCGGCGCATTCCTCTTCGTCTTCGCTGTACTCCCCGCTCGCGTCTTCACTGCTGGTGTCATGGCTCCACTTCCTCGCGGATTCCTCCACCGTAGAAGCTACGATGCTAGCGAGGCTCCCGGTGAGTGACCCTCGAGGCTCCCTACGCTTGCGTTTGGTTTGGTTGCGGAGGAGCGGGTTAAGATTTGGTGGCGGTCGGAATTGTCGCCATCTATGCCGAATATGTCCTTTATCCGGGACCCCCCGGCTTTGTAGGCGGCTACTTCGGGTCCTGCGAAGGGCGTCCTACGGATCCTCGGCTCAGGGTCTTGGGATTCGAGGAAGTCCGTATTCCTTATGCCTCTTAATCGTGACAGTTATGTGCCCGTTCGGGATATTGGCATATTGTGTATTATGTGATTCTTGACATCTGGGTGTTATGGGATGACGCACAATGTCACTTCTGCTGTCCCTACCATTGCTGGGAGATAATACAAACGACCTGAATCACCAACTCATCGATTGTCTGGGTGTCTTGACTACCTGTGCTTGGGGCTGACGAACAGTCCGAGCTTCGTCGGGAAACTTAATTGAGGAACTTGCCGTAGTGTGTTTCCGCAGAATGCCCACGGGCTTGCATTTGGGGACTGAGCAAATCCCCGAGGTTGAGCGGTATCTTGTTAAGCTGGTAGATGCTGTCCTCCAAACCTTGTAGGAACGACTCAAAGTACCTGGCATGCTTGCCCGCTACGATCTCGATGAAACGAAGACCTTGCTCTCAGAGAGTGCTCCCACTAACTGCCCGGAAATAGTACGCCTCCTCCAGAAGGTACGGCGCATGTGACTGTACGCTCGCGGCTCGTGTGTATGGTTGCACTCGGCGTCCCGCGATAAGCCAAGCTTCGCCCTTTGCCGAGAGTCATGATCCTCAACATTTCCTTAGCATCATTTGCGGATTGCCCAGAGATGGTTGACTCCTTCACGAACGTCCGCAGGATCTCCGGAGCTGTGAGGCTGTGACCCGGTTTGGGGATTTGCCGTCCGTTCACGTGGGGCACTATGATCTTGTTGCGTTCGACGGCTAGCATCGTGCTGCAGCGACGGGGTAAAATCGTTTTCAGCACCGCCACCCTCAAGGGAGTAAGAGTGTCCCTCGAAGGCTGTGGGGGCAGTCCGACATAGTCCATGTCGGGCGGCATAGAGTCCATGAGCTTTGACGAGTGAACGCCGTGGTTACGGTATCCACGAAGAGGACGGGGTCGCGGAGAGGACCGATCGGGTGTGTCGCGGGTTGGGGATACGTGTCCTTTGAAACCCTCCTTGTTTTTACCACCCAGTATTTCCTCTACCACGCGGTCGACGGCACGAGATGATTCTTTCGAAAGGGTGCCTGATGCGTCGAAGGGGTTGAAGCTTGAAGCTGCTGATGTAGGTGGGATGGTCGGTTGCGGACGGGGTTGCAAGGGTCGCAGTCTGGGAAAGGCGTGGTCCGTGACGGGTGCGGAGGTGGTAGCAGTGGTTGTTGCGGCCGCAGGGGCTGAGGGAGGCGCGGCGGCGGCGGTTGCAGCTGCTGCAGGGGTTGGGGGTCAAGCAACAGCGGCGGAGATGGCATCTGCTACTGCTGTGGCGGAGGCAGTATCTGTTGGTGTTCTAGCCAAGGTGGAAGCGGCTGCTGTTGCTGGGGTTGTTCGTGGGTGTTGTAGTTCATGTTGTGTCTTGTGGGTACTGGATGGACCTGGTTGTTCCTGATTCTCTTGTGGTCCAAGACGGATGGGGACGGTGGCATTAGGCGAGCATAGCGTTATGGGACAATGGGACCTCCTTCGGTTATCGTCCTGTGCTTTTATTTACTCACGTTTTACTATGTCGTAGCTTCGTAGAGGCGTTAGTGTACTACGGCCATTCTTTACGTTGGTTATTATGGTTCTGTCTAGCGTTGTAAGGAATGTTTCCCTTTTGTATTATCCAGTATGGCGTGGCTCTGCTTGGGCATGGTATGCCAGGAGGGAAATTCGTAGTGCGTGTCTTCTTAGTCTATCCTGTGTAGCCACGTGGCCTTGTATTTCCTTGCGTGAATGCCACTCGGGTACGTATCTTGATTTATCTTGATTTCACAAGGTTGGTGTAGGTCGTTTGTATGGCGGATAGCGTTGAGGATGCGACACGTGACATAGTGGTCCTGGTCTTCCTTGGAGACTTTACGCAGTGTTCGTGAGTTGCTGGTGGTGTTGCACTTTTGTGGCGAGGCCTATAGCAATTATGTTGTCCCTTGGTATTATTTAACGCTCCCTTCTTTCGCAGCGACGACTCGTCTTCTGAAGTGAAGCTCATTCAAGGGACAGACCCCGTGTCCAGCGTCCTCTCTCGCTCCCGTCCACAATACAGCCTGTTGCAGGAGCCGGCTCCCCTTGGCCCGTAACAGTTATGTTATTCCTTAGTACTATTTAACGCTCCCCTCAATCGCCCCGACGACCCTTTCTTGCTGAAGTGAAGTCTATTCAAGGGATAAACACCGTGTCCTGTGTCCTCTTTGTCTCTCGTCCACAATACAACCTACTAGGGGAGTTGACTCCCCTTCCCACGTAGCGGTTCTGTTTTGCCCTGCTACTATCCCGTATACAATATATACTGTTACAGGAACCGACTCCCCTTGCTACGTAGCGGTTCTGTTACTCCTTAGTACTATTTTACGGTCCTTCTTTCGCATCGACGGCCCGTTTCTGTAAAAGTGTGTCATTCTAAGGATATACTTGTACCCAACGTCCTCTCCGGTCCAATCCTCGATCGAACATTTACGGCCGATGGCTCCTCTTTACTTGCTTTCTTATGCCCCACCCCCCCCCCCCGGCTGATATTCATCAGAACCGTGTAAGCGGTGGGCATGTATAGAAGCTGAACCTAGTAGTTGGCCGAGGTTAGTGGTTCTTCCTGCGTTTTGTCTTCGGTGTCCCCCACTCGCCACGTGTGCTGCCCCCCACGGTGATTGTGAATTGAACTTGCTGTCTACCCCGGTTGATGTTGCTGGACCCTTGGTTGGCTTCCTCCTTAGAGTTTCCTTCGTCTTCCCAAGTGACTCTACGTTTCGTGGGGTGACATAGCGGAGGTTTATCGTTCTTCATCGTTCCGCGTTCCATAACTGGGTGCGGGAAACTATGCTCGTTTCCATCTGGTGCGTGGTCTGCGGAGGCAACCAGCTTAGCCATTATAACTTTGTCCGGGTGGTGGATTACTGGATTGAGGATGGAGGCCTCTCGCAGGGACGGTAGGCCCGGGCACCAAAACTTGGGGGTCTGTGACGTAAACTTTTGTGCTTTGCGGGTTTGGTTGGTGTTGGAGTTGTTGGAGTTCATGACGTTACAGTGCATCAACTAAATAATTTAGTGTTGATGGGGTGGCGGCGTCGCATGGGCAGCGGAAATGTTTCAAAGTCTGGTAGCCGATAGAAGTGGTATTTCAAATCGGTGTGACAACCGTCGAGGTAGAACACGGTTGAGGTAGTTCTTGCATACTGGTCGAGGGTACCATCGTTGGGGTTGATTGTGCTAAGTTGACGTGGAGTCTGGCTGTTCCCATGGATTCAATAAGAATCGTGGGTTCGTCAAGGGTGGGGTCTCCGAGGTTCCTTTAAGTACAACCCGCTGGCATTGTAATTCGAGAATATGTTTGGTCGTCGAAAGGCATGCATGCATTCGTTGGTAAACGAGCATTCATGTGATAAGCGACGAGGTATGCATACAAGCACAGCGAGCGATAGACGAACAGACTAGCGACGAGTGTGCTGGCATGCGGATCGAGACCAAATATAGCCTGAATTCGTCTACCAGTGAGCCATAACGTCTAGTTCCATTGGTGACCTGACCCAGCACCCAGAGCGGTGGTGTAGTCAAAGGGAGCAGCGTTGCGATTACTGCATTCTATTCTAGAGTAAGGATAGTATACATATATATGTATATGAGTCTCAGTCACGGTCACGCCCCCCCCCCAGTATATCCTTAGTCTGTCATATGTGTATCTAATCTAAGGCAAAGGGGGAAAGACCCGCCCGGAGTATGGTGTTACACGGATAACCGTCCAATAAGTGGTTCCTGGTAAGGGGAGAGGACTGAATAATACATATATATATATATGTGTGTGTACATATACATAGATTTATTTGATTATTTTTAATAATTGTTTACGTGAAATCGAAGGAAGAATATACATCTTGTGTGCGGACAGCTTGATATGGCCGTGTTTTACTCTGGGCGTGACTTCGTCCTGCCCGCTAAAGATCTTGCTATATACATCACTTATATTAATAGTAATAATCCTCAAAAGCAAAAAAAACTTTTTTCATATATATAAATACAACTATAATTACGATTTTTGGGGTCGTTGTCACTTGCTAGCTCTTGGCGGACAGACCGACTGATAGGCAGCTTTTCGCAAACAACCCTTCTTCTTTGAAACAGCCGAACAGCCAAACAACCTTTCTTCTTTCTTCTTCCGCAAGCTGCCAACCAATAGACAGCTCTTCGCACGGCGCCTAAAAGAGGCGTCTCGCCTTCGACGAACGGCATAGATAGGTGCAGCTGTCGCCGGCGGCCAAGCTGCTGCTGTCGGTGGCGAACCTGCTGGTGCTGCAACCCCCGCCTGTCCCTTCTCCACGCCCTCTAAGCTCACCTCCCCCTCGTCGAGAGGCGCGTGGTCCTCGCCCTCTGGCAAGAGAGCGGCAACAACCAAGACCGACCTGGTGCCGGCTTTTGTTTGCGACCAGTGCACGGACCAGCACTTGGTCAAGAACTCCGCACCTGGTGGCAAAAACGTTGCCTTCGCCACCTGCAAGGATCTCACGTGCGTGGTGGCGGGATCATCCTGACAGGGCAACCGACTGCGAGTTCTGTGCTCGCCCGATCAAGGAAGGGACTGTCTCGTACTCCCTCGAGACTGCTGACAGTGGTGAGTGTCTTATGTCTATTGTGCATGCTGTTTGTTGCCAGTACTTTTTTGGGGGGTTTTCAATTGCCTTTTTGCATACAAACCTACGTCAAAGCGTTTTTTTTTTTTTTTTTTACTCATCCATGCTCGTTCTTCTCCCTTCGTGCGTTGCGTCGGCTCCTCTTACACACAGTGCACGCGAACGCGCACATGCACAACTGTTTGCGGGACGTCAACGAAGGAACGGAGGATTCAGCTGTCGCCGTCACCGCTGCACCGAACGACGTGAGTGCTGCTGCTACTGTGGTGCATTTTCGGTGCATGCACACGATTTCTGTGTGTACATGTTTTGGTGACCCCACGTACTCATTTTGCTCGTTTTCGGCTGCCGCTGCTGCTGCTGCTGCTGTCAGCGTCACGCAATGAGTGCTGCTGCTGCTGTGCACCTGCTTCTCCTGTGCACTCGCTGCTGCTGTAGTGCTGCTGCGTTGTTGCCGTGCTGTGCACCTGTTGCTCCTGTGCAATTGCTGCTGCTGTATGTAGTGCTGCTGCGTTGTTGCCATGCATCATGCTGGAAGCGTACATATTTTCGGGTGGTCAATTCCGTAGGTTTTGCGATGGCGGCATACCAGGGTACATGCTTTTTTTCTTCCTTATTTTCAGATCGTTGCTATGCTGCTGCTGCTGCCAACGCTGCGGCGATTCGTTGCAGCTTCTGCTGCTGCTAATGCTGTAGCTGCTTCTGCTGCTGTTAATGCTGCCGCAATATCCACTGAATGTTCGTATGTACTCGGATTACTGTTTTTTTCTTGGTCGTTTTTGTACCCAAATGGTTCCTTTTGATACGTGAGAAAATATTTTTGTCGTTTTGCTCCTGCATTTTGCGGACGTACTGCAATTTCTCGTTTCTGGCTTGGTTATTTTCATATATATCGTTGCTATGCTGCTGCTGTGGTGCTGCTGCGTTGTTGCCGTACATCATGCTGCACTTGTGTGTGTACATATTTCGGTATCGTCAACGAAATTCCGTAGGTTTTGCGACTGCGGCATACCAGGGTACATACTTTTTTTCTTCCTTATTTTCATATCGTTGCTATGCTGCTGCTGCCAACGCGGATTATTGTTTTTATTGGCCATTTTTGTACCCAAATGTTTTTTTTCATACGTAAAAAAAAACATTTTGGCCGTTTTGCTCCTGCATTTTGCGTACGTACTACTTTTTCTCGTATTTCGTATTGTTGCTATGCTGCTGCTGCGTTGTTGCTGTACAGCATGCGGAGGTAGGTTTATAGTGAGGTACCAAAAGTACTTTTCGGACGGCCTCGGGGTACATGCGTTTTTTCTCCCTTCTTGTCATATCGTTGCTATGCTGCTGCTGCCAACGCTGTGGCGATCCGTTGCTGCTTCTGCTGCTGCTGCTGCTGCTGCTCTGTTTTTTTAGTGCTGCCGCAATATTCACTGAATGTTTGTATGTACTCGGATAATTGTGTTTCCTGGTCGTTTTGTGGCGCTGCTGCGTTGTTGCCGTACATCATGCTGGACATGATTTGTATGCCTATTGTGCGTGTGTACATATTTCTGTATCGTCAATGATTTTTTTGTGGTGCTGCTGCGTTGTTGCCCTACATCATGCTGGACGTGATTTGTGTGTGTACTGTATTGCACTTGTGTGTGTGTACATATTTCTGTATTGTCAATGAAATTACGTACTTGCTGCTTCTTTCTGCTGCTGCTGCTGCTGCCGTCGTATAGCAAGCGATTACGTACTGCTGCTGTTGTGCCGCGGTGGAGCAGTACAAATAATGAACTCTGACCCCCCCCCCCCCCCCCCCCCCTTCCCCCTCCCCCGCCATTCACTGCACGCCACTCCCGCCCCGCGCACTCCATATGTTTACTTCGACCAGGTCCGTGGCAAGTGCTACAACTGCCGCCTGACGGACTCCACCATCAAAGACGGAGACATCATCATCAAGCGCAAAAAGACTCCCTTCCATTTCGCCTGCTCCAGGGCTTCGCGGAATTCCGAAGCAGTACGCCAAGCAGATTGTCGCCATCCAGAACGAACGAAAGGAAACAAATTGTTTCCCACATTTCCCAAAATCACGATTATTTCTTCCTACACATATACAACGGGTTCAACAGCGAACAGATCCACATTCTGGGCCTCCCGCCTCGTTACTACAGCATCCTGGAAGACTATTTACATATCATGTCTCATCCAAACTCCTATGCTGGTTACATCGAAATCGCGGCCGCCCAGCAACTATACAACATTTCCATAACCGTTGTCGTTGCCGGCACTGCTGCTTTCCCTCCTGTCCCAAACCTTCCTTTAAACAACAGCCTGTATGTTGTACATCATCCACATGCCAAGCACTACTCCACTCTCTCCCCACATTGATGAAATATGTTATTCTTATTATTATACGAATGTCATTCTTACTCTTGCGTCACCCGATATTACGTTTCACATTACACCATTCATAAATAAACGCGATTATTACATCCTTCACCGTTTCTTACACAAATACATTTACTTTGGTTGGCTTTGGGCTATGTCGCCAATTAATTGCAGTTATACGTACACGAAACGACGGAATACCCACTCCGAAGGAAAGCCTTGTATATATATATGTATTTGATTTGTCTTGAAGATAACGTTATCTATACCTGTAAATTTAAAAGAGAAAAGAGGGTTATTTATTTGTAGGCGTATGTTAGTCTTGGAGTTAATACTACAGATACGAGTACATATGTATTACTATGATTATGTTGCGGCTCACCACAGGCGACTACTTCTTCAGTCTTCCTTCCAGTCATCCGCGGCTCAGCACAGGCGAGTAGTTTCTTGCCTCCAGTCTTACTTCAGTCATCTCTGCTCGCCTCGGCTCACCACAGGCGAGTATTCTATATTAATTTCGGTCGTGCGTGTCGTTGCGTGTCACATGCGTGATGCTGATTACTCCGACATCTCGGTGTGATGCTGTCGTCGTCACAGAATCGTTTTCGCGTACCAGTGAGTTGGCTGGGACGGCTGCACCCAACCAACGGAAACCAAGGCGCGAACAGGGCTACAAAGCGGAGAGCCAATATTATCATAGAGAAAAAGAAGAGACAAAAAAAGCAAAAAAGGAGGAGGGGACGAGCCTCTCGTCGGCTCGCAAAAAAAGCAGCACGCGAGGCTCGTAAGAGACGGAAGGCGGCACTTGTGGTGGTAGCGACCTACAATGTGCGTGCCCTGGCCGTAAAGGGGAAGAACGGGTACGGGCATGACGAGTGCGTACTTTTTTCCCCTTTTCCTTTTTGTTTCTTCCCCCTTGCACGTCCTTTTTGGCTCATGCTCGGGGTAAGTATGTATGTGTCTGAGCTTTGGCTTCCCATTTTATTCATTTATTTGGGATTCTTCTCATTCTCTTTTTCGTTTTCGGTTTGGTTTCTTTGTTGCTTCTCTTTCTTCATGGTGTATTTTGGTTGCTGGCGTATGTATGTATGTTGTGTCGGCCGCACCTAGTGCGAAGGCATGGTATTGCGTAGGCTATTAATGCATTACGGTGTGTTATCTCTGTGTCGTAGTCTGTGACCACAGAGCTCGTATCTTTCTAGGGTGAAGAATCAGCACGGACACTGGGCTTGCTGGATGTCGACGAGTAGAAGAACGGTTTATTGTGAACAACACACACACACACACTGGCGAAAGGACGGCAACTCGGTTGTGACTTCATTGGTCTGCAGGAAACCCGACGGTCCGGCAACACGAGATTTCGTGCAGCTGGATACCAAGCTTTTTGTTCAGGTCAGGAAAAAACAGCAGCGAGACAAGGGTTGTATGGGGTAGGTTTAGCAGAAAAAGACTCAATCTGCCGTACGTCTAAGTTCACTCAGCAGTTTATTGACGAACGACTTATGTCTATGCGCTTTGAGTTGGACGGTCGGTGCGATGCGGTTAACTTCGTCGTTGCGTACGCCCCGACTGATTGTACCAAAGACGTCAAGCAGAAATGCATGTTCTGGCGAAAGTTGGAGGACCTGGTTGAGCAAATTCCTGCTAAAGAGTGTTTGTGCTTATAGATGACAATGGGCGAACTGGGGGGAGGATAGAAGGGTGCGGTGACTATGAATGTGGGGTGCTCGGAGCATACGGACGAGATGTTCGTAGTGACAACGGCAAACGGCTTTTGTCGTTCGCTACCAGTTGCAAGCTAGCGCTCACCAACACATTTTTCAGCACGCGCAAGGGCGGAATATCGTATGCATACAACGGCACCAGCCTGAAGGATCGTAAGCGAATCGACTACATCCTAACTCGTCAAGTCTACCGACCTAGAGTACATAATGTTACAGTCGTCCCACAGCCCCCACCACCTGCTAAGGCTGATTCAGACCATAACATCGTGTACATCAAGGTCCGACTTCGTGGTCACTTTTCGTCTAACCGAAGACTGCTGAAACCCCCAAAACGCCGAGAATTCGACAGGCAGCTTTTCTTATCCGATGGAGAGCGTCGACACCGAATAGTCGAGAGGGTCCTTTCCACTTATAACCAACCTGCCCAGCCTTGTAACACGTCTGGCATGGTTGAGTTTTTCACCACAACTGTCACGAATGTTGTTGAGAAAGAGGTGCCACCTCCACCACGTCGCCACCACCGAAACGGTTGGTGTGAGACCCCCGAAACGTTGGCCGCTTTCGAAGTAGCATGGACAGCGAGGGAGGATGCGAGACAGCTCTTGCGTGTCTACCCCCGAGATAGTACAGCGTGGAAGAAGTTGAGATCCGCCTGTGCGAATCTGCAGGAAGTGATTGCAGCAGGAGTCAATGCGTATTTTGAAGAGTACCTCGCTGAAACCGAGAAATTCCTCGCGAGTTCCGATCAACGAGGGTTCTACAAGCACCTGAAGAGTATGGTAGGGTTGCAAGGTACGAAAGCGAGGAGTGAACAGTTTATCACGGACGAGGATGGCATGCTGTTGCGGGATCAAGCGCGAATTCGTGAAAGATGGGCGGGGCACTACCACAAACTATTGAACACGAAATCGCTGAAACTTGACCCCACGATCATCGACTTAGTGCCACCACGACCGCTGAAACTATCCCTTGGAAATGAACCATCCATTGACGAGATGATGGAAGCAGTGAAGGGTATGTCAAACTGGAAAGCCGTTGGACCAGATAGTCTCCCGGTCGAAGTACTGAAACTTGACCACCCCGCTTTCGTGCAGTATTTTCACAGTATCCTTGTTAACGTTTGGGTAACGGGAGAAGTCCCCCAGCAATGGAAAGATGCGATCATAAAAACCCTTCACAAAAAGAAGGATAGAACTGATTGCAACAACTACAGAGGGATTTCGCTTGTTGCTCACGCAGGCAAAGTGTTGCTGAAAATCGTTGCGTCCCGTCTAAGCAGCTACTGCGAGACCGAGCATATACTCCCTGAAAAACAGTGCGGCTTCCGCCCCGCACGGTCAACAGTCGATATGCTGTTTGTCGTGCGCCGGCTGCAGGAGCTCGGACGGCAGAAGAAAATCCGCCTGTACATGTGCTTCATCGACCTGCAGAAAGCGTACGACTCGGGCGACATCGAACGGTTGTGGGAGGTACTCACACGCCTTGGTGTACCAACCAAGATGCTCACAATCATCGCAATTTTCACGAAGGCATGCGGGCTCGCGTGCGTGCGGATGACGGTAACACTCGGACTGGTTTAATGTAACCCAGGGGCTGCGGCAAGGCTGCGTACTATCGCCGTTACTGTTCGACGTGTTCTTCGCCGCTGCGATACACATCGTGCTGGTACGTCTCAGCAAAGACGAATGCATCGTAAGATATTTGGCTCATCTCGAAGAGGGCAGGGTTGTCGGAAAAGAGGAACCGTTGGCATGCGTGCAAAGGGCTGTGTGGGGCATGTTGTATGCAGACGACGTGGGAATAGTCTCGAAGTCGACGGAAGGCCTTGCAAGAATGATGACAGTTATCGTGACTGTCTTCGAAGCAGTAGGTCTCACGGTATCCGAGAAGAAGACAGAGACGATGCTCCTACGAACACCGGATCAGACGTTTACCACCTCACCGCTCGCGATCGAAGCTGCAGGCCAAAAGCATAAACAGACGACCCAATTTTTATACCTAGGAGGCATTCACGAGAACGCTGACCTCTCCTTCGAAATCAAGCGACGAATCCGTCTGATGCGGGCATGCCTCAAACGGTATGGTCCGGAACTGTACCATAGGACGAACGCACCGCTTAGTCTGAAAGTCCGGATGCTGAAGGCCGAGGTGATTGAGACCTTGCTGTACGGTTGCGTGACATGGACCCTCAATGCGGACCACTTCGCCAAGCTTCGATCAGCCCACCACGAAGTCCTTCTGCGAGTCATTGGCTTCCAGCGCCGACTACGCACCGACCACACCACCCTCTCGTATGCGAAGCGCTCAGGACAACACGATGCGAACGTATAGAAACGACCATCCGTAAACGGCGACTCTTCTGTGCGAGCGGTCTGGTGCGGCAACACGAGGGGCGATTGCCCAGTCGGTTGATGTTCGGGACGATCGCTGGTGGGGGGAGCCCGAAACCAGGCGGGCAGCCCAAGACTTTGCCTAGGGCCATTGCTGAGGACCTTAGAGTGTTCAAAGCCACCGAGGGATCAACGGAAGACCCCCCCTTAGTCTTTGGAGTTGGGACCGCACTATGGCCCACTGCAGCAAAACAGACGGGAAAATTGTACCGGGGAATCCTCGAAGCAGCTGAACAGTTCATGGGCAGGTGGCACGAGGCTGAGGCAAAGCTGAGTAGACAGCGCCGTGCATCCGCTGCGGGTAGTGTTAGAGGGAATGGGGGGAGGGGTAACAGCAGGACGGTAGAAGGAACACCGTACAAGTGTATGGGGGAAGGGGGGGGAACAGGAGGAGTAGAAGGGAAACCGCGGTAGAAGAGTAGCAGAGAGACCGCAGATAGCGTAGCAAGGCACCAGGCGGACAAATAGGTTGGACGTTTCTTTGCTACTCGTACCGCCAACTGCTGCGGCCGTTGGGTATGTATTGGCTTGGTGCTTTGATTTTTTTTCCATGAATTAAGTTCTTCCTATATTTTCCCCTTCTTATCCTTACGAAAGAAGTACTACATAGTGGGTGGGTGACGAGCGTATTTTGGTCCACTCATTATTTCTCTTTTTACTTAGTTAAGTGTTCACTGGGATGCATATTATAGTTCCTTTTTTCCTTCTCGTTTCTTCCCCCTTGCACGTCCCTTTTGGCTCATGCTCGGGGTAAGTATGTGTGTGAGCTTTGGCTTCCCATTTTATTTATTTATTTGGGATTCTTCTCATCTTCTTTTTCTTTTTCGGTTTGGTTTCTTTGTTGCTTCTCTTTCTTTACGGTGTATTTTGGTTGCAGGCACATACTTTGTTGCTTCTCTTTCTTTATGGTGTATTTTGGTTGCTGGCGTATGTATGTATGTTGTGTCGGCCGCACCTAGTGCGAAGGCATGGTATCGCGTAGGCTATTAATGCATTACGATGTGTTATCTCTGTCGTAGTCTGTGACCACAGAGCTCGTATCATTCTAGGGTGAAGAATCAGCACGGACACTGGGCTTGCTGGATGTCGACGAGTAGATGAACGGTTTAAAGTGAAGACACACACACACCATTAATGAAATTCATTTTCGCGTACCATTACTGAAATTCTCCAACGAGCTAAACATATACATTCTTTATCGCACTTCCTGGCCAACACCGGAGTTTTTCTTTCTTACGTACGTGACAACAAGCCAAGCGTCACAACTCTGTCTCATGGCCATTGCTATTAATATTCTACACGAATTTCGGTCGAGCGTGTCGTCGCCTGTCACATGCGTGATGCTGTTTCCTCCGACTTCTCGGTGTCATGCTGTTGTCGTCACATAATCATATTCGCGCCTAGGGCCATTGCTGAGCACCTTAGAGTGTTCAAAGCCACCGAGGGATCAACGGAAGACTCCCCCTTAGTCTTTGGAGTTGGGACCGCACTGTGGCCCACTGCAGCAAAACAGACGGCAAAGTGGTACCGGGGAATCCTCGAAGCAGCTGAACAGTTCATGGGCAGGTGGCACGAGGCTGAGGCAAAGCTGAGTAGACAGCGCCGTGCATCCGCTGCAGGTAGTGTTAGAGGGAATGGGGGGGGGAGGGGTAACAGCAGGAGGGGTAGAAGGAACACCGTACAAGTGTATGGGGGCAGGGGGGGGAACAGGAGGAGTACAAGGGAAACCGCGGTAGAAGAGAGTGCAGAGAGACCGCAGATAGGGTAGCAAGGTACCAGGCCGACAAACAGGTTGGACGTTTCTTTGCTACTCGTACCGCCAACTGCTGCGGCCGTTCGGTATGTATTTTGTTTGTTTTCCCTTCTTATCCTTATGAAAGAAGTACTACATAGTGGGTGGGTGACGATCGTATTTTGGCCCACTCACTATTGCTATTTTTACTTAGTTAAGTGTTCACCGGGATGCATAGCCGGCGTCCCCGGTGGCGTGGTAGGTGGTCCGCGTGCCTATCAAGATCAATTTCGTCGGTTCAAATCTCACCGAGTGCATGCTCGTAGGGACCTTTTCTTGCATAAAAAATTGATAAGCGGAAAGCGCGAGAGCGTGAGTTAGCTACATTCGATGAAAATCGACGAGCAGGGGGAATGCTGAACCCTATGCGCGACAAAAAAGAAAGGCACGTACCGGGGGGGAGAAGGGACGACACCTGTGACCACGGCTTGTCCAGAAGATCGTCGAGGGTAAAAACCTCCTCCGAGTGGGCTGGAAAGTAAAAGTGGTCAACAAAAAAAAAAAAAAAAAAAAAAAATAGTCCCCTTTTTCCTGCATGTATCTTTCCCCTTGCACGTCCCTTTTGGCTCATGCTCGGGGTAAGTATGTATGTGTCTGAGCTTTGGCTTCCCATTTTATTCATTTATTTGGGATTCTTCTCCTTTTCTTTTTCTTTTTCTTATTTTTTTTCGGAGAAAAAGGTTTGGTTTCTTCGTTGCTTCTCTTTATGTTGCTGGCGTATGTATGTATGTTGTGTCGGCCGCACCTAGTGCGAAGGCATGGTATTGCGGAGGCTATTAATGCATCACGGTGTGTTATCTCTGTGTCGTAGTCTGTGACCACAGAGCTCGTATCTTTCTAGGGTGAAGAATCAGCACGGACACTGGGCTTGCTGGATGTCGACGAGTAGAAGAACGGTTGAATGTGAAGAACACACACACACACCATTACTGAAATTCTCCAACGAGCTAAACATATATATTCGTTATCGCACTGCTGTTCAGTGTTGTTGTTCTCTTCACAATAAAACCGTTCTTTCTACCCGTCGACATCCAGCACAACCAGCATCCGTGCCGATTCTTCAATCCTAGAGAGATACAAGTTATGTGGTCACATACTGCCTGGCCAACACCGGAGTTTTTTTTTTTTTTCGTATGTACGGTGGCAACAAGCGTCATCATTCTCTCTCATGGCTATTGCTATTAATATTATATAACATGGCTATATGTATTATTAATATGATAGTATTCTCATCGAGTGTTGTGTGATTCTCGGGTACTCTGTTTTCTTCATTTCGTCTCCCCGAGTTCAGCAAATGTACGTACCCGGTATGTGTGTACACCCATGAAGAGTACTATCAATACATACAGCAGGAGTACATGGTCTTCTTCCTCAATGTTTTAACCCTTTCAAGTCTCTGCCTTATGACCTTGATCCGGGGTGGACGTATGGAGCAAGCTCTTCTCCTCCCTCCGCTGTCGAGCATGCGGTCCTTTCTTTGATGCCTGCATGTTGCTTTGGGGGGTAGTAATATACCATTACTGACATTCATTTTCGCCTACCATTAATGAAATTCTCCAACGAGCTAAACATATACCAGGTACCTGGTATATTCTTTATCGCACGCCTGGCCAACACCGGAGTTTTTTTTCTCGTATGTATGTACGTGACAACAAGCCAAGTGTCATAACTCTGTCTCATGGCCATTGCTATTAATAGTCTATACGAATTTCGGTCGTGCGTGTCGTTGCGTGTCACATGCGTGATGCTGATTCCTCCGACTTCTCGGGGTGATGATGTTGTCGTCACATAATCATTTTCGCGTACCATTACTGAAATCTCCAACGAGCTAAACATATATATTATTTATCGCACTGCACTGCCTGGCCAACACCGGAGTTTTTTTTTTCGTATATATACGTGGCAACAAGCGTCATGGTTACTATTCATTATATTTATGTATTATAAATATAACGGGGGTCCATAGTTAATAGGACCTATGGTATACATAAAACCTATATATTTACCTATTTTTACTGACAATATTTGGTCCTGTTAACTATGGACCCCCGTAATAGTATTTTAATAAAGTACTGAAATCCTCCAACTATCAATATATACAGCAGGAGTACATGGTCTTCTTCCTCAATGTTTCAACCCTTTCAAGTCTCTGCCTTATGACCTTCATCCGGGGTGGACGTATGGAGCAAGCTCTTCTCCTCCCTCCCCACTTCTATGCTGTCGAGCATGCGGTCCTTTCTTTGATGCCTGCATGTTGCTTTGGGGGAGTAATATACCATTACTGACATTCATTTTCGCCTACCATTAATGAAATTCTCCAACGAGCTAAACATATACCAGGTACCTGGTATATTCTTTATCGCACTGCCTGGCCAACACCAGAGTTTTTTTTCTCGTATGTATGTACGTGACAACAAGCCAAGTGTATAACTCTGTCTTATGGCCATTGCTATTAATAGTCTATACGAATTTCGGTCGTGCGTGTCGTTGCGTGTCACATTTTTTTTTTTTTTTTTTTTCATCATCACTTTTACTTTCCAGCCCACTCGTAGGAGGTTTTACCCTCGACGATCTTCTGGACAAGCCGTGGTCACAGGTGTCGTCCCTTCTCCCCCCCGGTACGTGCCTTTATTTTTTATCGCGCATAGGGTTCAGCATTCCCACTGCTCGTCGATTTTCATCGAATGTACAGCTAACTCACGCTCTCGCGCTTTCCGCTAATCAATTTTATGCAAGAAAAAGCCCCTATGAGCATGCACTCGGTGAAACTCGAACTCACGAAATTGATCTTGATAGTCTCGCGGACCACCTACCAAGCCACCGGGGACGCCGGCAGGTGATGCGTGATGCTGATTCCTCCGATTTCTCGGGGTGATGCTGTTGTCGTCACATAATCATTTTCGCATACCATTACTGAAATCTCCAACGAGCTAAACATATATATTTTTTATCGCACTGCACTGCCTGGCCAACACCGGAGTTTTTTTTTTCGTGTATAATATACGTGGCAACAAGCGTAATGGTTACTATTCATTATATTTACCAGGTACGATGTATTATTAATATTAATAGTATTTTAATACAGTACTGAAATTCTCCAACGAGCTAAACATATATATTCTTTATCGCACTGCCTGGGCAACACAGGAGTTTTGTTTTTCTATATATGTGTGTGTGTGTGTGTTCTTCACATTAAACCGTTCTTCTACTCGTCGACATCCAGCAAGCCCAGTGTCCGTGCTGATTCTTCACCCTAGAAAGATACGAGCTCTGTGGTCACAGACTACGACACAGAGATAACACACCGTAATGCATTAATAGCCTACGTAATACCATGCCTTCGCACTAGGTGCGGCCGACACAACATACATACATACGCCAGCAACCAAAATACACCATAAAGAAAGAGAAGCAACGAAAAAACCAAACCGAAAGAGAACAAGAAAAAGAAAAAGAAAAGGAGAAGAATCCCAAATAAATAAATAAAATGGGAAGCCAAAGCTCAGACACATACATACTTACCCCGAGCATGAGCCAAAAGGGACGTGCAAGGGGAAAGATACGAGAAGGAAAAAGGGGACTATGCATCCCGGTGAACACTTAACTAAGTGAAAAGAGCAATAGTGAGTGGGCCAAAATACGCTCGTCACCCACCCACTATGTAGTACTTCTTTCATAAGGATAAGAAGGGAAAAAAATCAAAATGCATACCGAACGGCCGCAGCAGTTGGCGGTACGAGTAGCAAAGAAACGATATGTGGCAACAAGCGTCATCACTCTCATGGCTATTGCTATTACTATGTAATATTGTTACTATTCATTATATGTATTATCAATAGTATTGTAATAGAGTGTTGTGTGATTCTCGGGTACTCTGTTTTCTTCATTTCCTCTCCCCGAGTTCAGCAAATGTACGTACCGGGTATAGTATGTACCTGTGTATACCCATGAAGTGTACTATTAATACATATAGCAGGAGTACACGGTCTTCTTCCTCAATGTTTCAACCCTTTCAAGTCTCTGTCTTATAACCTGGTAGACCCGTGGTGGTCGTAGAGCAAGCTCTTCTCCTCCCTCCCCACTACTATGCTGTCGAGCATGCGGTCCTTTCTTTGATGCCTGCGTGTTGCTTTGGGAGAGTAATACATATTATTTTATCAGAGTATATAGTGTGTATTCTGTGTTTCTCGGCTATTTGTGTTTTTGCTTGATTCCGTTCCCCCGGAATCAGCAATTTTACGTACTACCAAGTATAGTATGTATGTATACCCATGAAAAGTATTAAATACAGCAGTAGTGATTATAAACAATAGTAGTTGTGGTGTTTTTTCCTCACTACTGTTTCAACCCTTTCAAACCTCTCTCTCTGTCTTATATCCTATATCCGGGGTGGTCGCAGAGAAAGCTCTTCTCCTACCTCCTCACAATAGCATTGTCAAGCATGTCATGTGCCGCGTGGGAATTTTTACTGCAGCAACCATTAATAACAAGGTTCATCGACAGGTGTGTTCTTTTGAGGTTTTCTTCACCCGATCTTTCGCACAATCTATTTTTTATATTCACCTTCATTTTTTTTCTCCTTTATAATTTGCTCCCTTCTGGGTGGCGTCGTATATAACCTAGATCCGGGGTCGGCCATAGAGCAGGTTCTCCCCCCGCCTCCCCGCTGTTGTGAAGTTTGCACACCTCGATCCATTTTTTATATTCGCCCTCATGTTTTTTCTCCTTTATTTTTTTGCTCCCTTCTGGGTGGCGTCGTATATAACCTAGATCCGGGGTCGGCCATAGAGCAGGTTCTCCCCCTCCCCGCTGTTGTGAAGTTTGCACACCTCGGATAACGTAACACTTAACGTTTTATGTTAGAGTTAGGCGTCAGCGAAAAAAAAACGTAACATTGCGTTACTACGATAACTACTTTTTGGATTTTTTTATAACATAGTGTTATTGTGTTATGATATTGGCGGGCGATCGCGTAACGTTTAGTTAGAGTGTCACCTTGAACTCGTACTGACCACAGCAGTATATGTTACGGTGTTAGGGTATGCAGCCCATAGCGAGTAACACTATGTTAGCGTGTTGGCGGAATTCCTGGTGGCTATTGTTCCAACTGCTGTCCAAGTACTGCTCTGTACCATCGTACTGTCCTCCATGTCCACGGCCTGCCCCGTCCTTGGGGTGGGCCGAGGAAGCCCGCAGGGACTTACAGCGGTCTAGCAGCAGCCACACGGGCATCGAGCCTCGGGCTGGGTAGAGAGGGAACCTCGCGCGGTCTGGCGAGTGAGCTGTTCACTCTAAGGACCGCGCGGGGTGGTGGTGATGAGTTTTATTTTTAACCCGGATGCCGAGGAGTTCATCCCCGAGGCAGGACGGGTACATCACCACAGCAGAGAGCGTTGCGTGGGTAACCTGGGGAGAGGAGAGGCTGGCCACCGCGTGGGTACGCAAGCGCGACAGGAAGGATGGGGGTGTCGGAGTTGGTTGGGACGGCTGCACCCAACCAACGGAAACCAAGGCGCGAACCGGGCTACAAAGCGGAGAGCCAATATTATCATAGAGAAAAAGAAGAGACAAAAAAAGCAAAAAAGGAGGAGGGGACGAGCCTCTCGTCGGCTGGCAAAAAAAGCAGCACGCGAGGCTCGTAAGAGGCGGAAGGCGGCACTTGTGGTGGTAGCGACCTACAATGTGCGTACCCTGGCCGTAAAGGGGAAGAACGGGTACGGGCATGACGAGTGCGTACTTGCGAAAGGACGGCAACTCGGTTGTGACTTCATTGGTCTGCAGGAAACCCGACGGTCCGGCAACACGAGATTTCGTGCAGCTGGATACCAAGTTTTTTGTTCAGGTCAGGAAAAAACAGCAGCGAGACAAGGGTTGTATGGGGTAGGTCTAGCAGTAAAAGACTCAATATGCCGTACGTCTAAGTTCACTCAGCAGTTTATTGACGAACGACTTATGTCTATGCGCTTTGAGTTGGACGGTCGGTGCGATGCGGTTAATTTCGTCGTTGCGTACGCCCCAACTGATTGTACCAAAGACTCCAAGCAGAAAGGCATGTTCTGGCGAAAGTTGGAGGACCTGGTTGAGCAGATTCCTGCTAAAGAGTGTTTGTTTGTGCTTATAGATGCCAATGGGCGAACTGGGGGGAGGATAGAAGGGTGCGGTGATGATGAATGTAGGGTGCTCGGAGCATACGGACGAGATGTTCGTAGTGATAACGGCAAACGGCTTTTGTCGTTCGCTACCAGTTGCAAGCTAGCGCTCACCAACACATTTTTCAGCACGCGCAAGGGCGGAATATCGCATACATACAACGGCACCAGCCTGAATGATCGTAAGCGAATCGACTACATCCTAACTCGTCAAGTCCACAGACCTAGAGTACATAATGTTACAGTCGTCCCACAGCCCCCACCACCTGCTAAGGCTGATTCAGACCATAACATCGTGTACATCAAGGCCCGACTTAGTGGTCACTTTTCGTCTAACCGAAGATTGCTGAAACCCCCAAAACGCCGCCGAGAATTCGACAGGCAGCTTTTCTTATCCGATGGAGAGCGTCGACACCGAATAGTCGAGAGGGTCGTTTCCACTCTTAACCAACCTACCCAGCCTCGTAACACGTCTGGCATGGTTGAGTTTTTTACCACAACTGTCATGAATGCTGTTGAGAAAGAGGTGCCACCTCCACCACGTCGCCACCACCGAAACGGTTGGTGTGAGACCCCCGAAACGGCGGCCGCTTTCAAAGTAGCATGGACAGCGAGGGAGGATGCGAGACAGCTCCTGCGTGTCTACCCCCGAGATAGTACAGCGTGGAAGAAGTTGAGATCCGCCTGTGCGAATCTGCAGGAAGTGGTCGCCGCAGGAGTCAATGCGTATTTTGAAGAGTACCTCGCTGAAACCGAGAAATTCCTCACGAGTTCCGATCAACGAGGGTTCTACAAGCACCTGAAGAGTACGGTAGGGTTGCAAGGTACGAAAGCGAGGAGTGAACAGTTTATCATGGACGAGGATGGCACGCTGTTGCGAGATCAAGCGCGAATTCGTGAAAGATGGGCGGGGCACTACCACAAACTATTGAACACGAAATCGCTGAAACTTGACCCCACGATCATCGACCTAGTGCCACCACGACCGCCGAAACTATCCCTTGGAAATGAACCATCCATTGACGAGATGATGGAAGCAGTGAAGGGTATGTCAAACTGGAAAGCCGTTGGACCAGATGGTCTCCCGGTCGAAGTACTGAAACTTGACCACCCCGCTTTCGTGCAGTATTTTCACAGTATCCTTGTTAACGTTTGGGTAACTGGAGAAGTCCCCCAGCAATGGAAAGATGCGATCATAAAAACCCTTCATAAAAAGAAGGATAGAACTGATTGCAACAACTACAGAGGTATTTCGCTTGTTGCTCACGCAGGCAAGGTGTTGCTGAAAATCGTTGCGTCCCGTCTAAGCAGCTACTGCGAGACCGAGCATATACTCCCTGAAGAACAGTGTGGCTTCCGCCCCGCACGGTCAACAGTCGATATGCTGTTTGTCGTGCGCCGGTTGCAGCAGCTCGGGCGGCAGAAGAAAATCCCCCTGTACATGTGCTTTATCGACTTGCAGAAAGCGTACGACTCTGTCGACCGAGAACTGTTGTGGGAGGTACTCACACGCCTTGGTGTACCAACCAAGATGCTCACAATCATTCGCAATTTTCACGAAGGCATGCGGGCTCGCGTGCGTGCGGATGACGGTGAACACTCGGACTGGTTCAATGTAACCCAGGGACTGCGGCAAGGCTGCGTACTATCGCCGTTACTGTTCAACGTGTTCTTCGCCGCTGCGATACACATCGTGCTGGTACGCTTCAGCAAAGACGAATGCATCGTAAGGGATTTGGTTCATCTCGAAGAGGACAGGGTTGTCGGAAAAGAGGAACCGTTGGCATGCGTGCAAAGGGCTGTGTGGGGCATGTTGTATGCAGACGATGCAGGAATAGTCTCGAAGTCGGCGGAAGGCCTTGCGAGAATGATGACAGTCATCGTGACTGTCTTCGAAGCAGTAGGTCTCACGGTATCCGAGAAGAAGACAGAGACGATGCTCCTACGAACACCGGATCAGACGTTTACCACCTCACCGCTCGCGATCGAAGCTGCAGGCCAAAAGTATAAACAGACGACCCAGTTTTTGTACCTAGGAGGCATTATCCACGAGAACGCTGACCTCTCCTTCGAAATCGAGCGACGAATCCGTCTGATGCGGGCATGCCTCAAACGGTATGGTCCGGAACTGTACGATAGGACGAACGCACCGCTTAGTCTGAAAGTCCGGATGCTGAAGGCCGAGGTGATTGAGACCTTGCTGTACGGTTGCGTGACGTGGACCCTCAATGCGGACCACTTCGCCAAGCTTCGATCAGCCCACCACGAAGTCCTTCTGCGAGTCATTGGTTTCCAGCGCCGACTACGCACCGACCACACCACCCTCTCGTATGCGAAGGCGCTCAGGATAACACGATGCGAAAGTATCGAAACGACCATCCGTAAACGGCGACTCTTCTTTGCGGGGGCTGGGGTGCGGCAACACGAGGGGCGATTGCCCAGTCGGTTGATGTTCGGGACGATCGCTGGTGGGGGGAGCCCGAAACCAGGCGGGCAGCCTAAGACTTGGCCTAGGGCAATTGCTGAGGACCTTAGAGTGTTCAAAGCCTCAGAGGGATCAACGGAAGACTCCCCCTTAGTCTTTGGAGTTGGGACCGCACTGTGGCCCACTGCAGCAAAACAGACGGGAAAGTGGTACCGGGGAATCCTCGAAGCAGCTGAACAGTTCATGGGCAGGTGGCACGAGGCTGAGGCAAAGCTGAGTAGACAGCGCCGTGCATCCGCTGCAGGTAGTGTTAGAGGGAATGGGGGGAGGGGTAACAGCAGGAGGGGTAGAGGGAACACCGTACAAGTGTATAGGGGCAGGGGGGGGAACAGGAGGAGTAGAAGGGAAACCGCGGTAGAAGAGAGTAGCAGAGAGACCGCAGATAGGGTAGCAAGGTACCAGGCCGACTAATAGGTTGGACTTTTCTTTGCTACTCGTACCGCCAACTGCTGCGGCCGTTCGGTATGCATTTTGATTTTTTCCCTTCTTATCCTTATGAAAGAAGTACTACATAGTGGGTGGGTGACGAGCGTATTTTGGCCCACTCACTATTGCTCTTTTTACTTAGTTAAGTGTTCACCGGGATGCATAGTCCCCTTTTTCCTTCTTGTATCTTTCCCCTTGCACGTCCCTTTTGGCTCATGCTCGGGGTAAGTATGTATGTGTCTGAGCTTTGGCTTCCCATTTTTATTTATTTATTTGGGATTCTTCTCCTTTTCTTTTTCTTTTCTTGTTCTTTTTCGGTTTGGTTTTTTCGTTGCTTCTCTTTCTTTATGGTGTATTTTGGTTGGTGGCGTATGTATGTATGTTGTGTCGGCCGCACCTAGTGCGAAGGCATGGTATTGCGTAGGCTATTAATGCATTACGGTGTGTTATCTCTGTGTCGTAGTCTGTGACCACAGAGCTCGTATCTTTCTAAGGTGAAGAATCAGCACGGACACTGGGCTTGCTGGATGTCGACGAGTAGAAGAACGGTTTAATGTGAAGAACACACACACACATTGTAACACACGTTGAAGGGATAACGTACATGGTCAACTAAACGAGTCACTGACGGTAACCCCGTAACTTCATGTTACAGAGACTTCCGCATTAAGGCTATTATCTTAACATAATGTTACGTATGGGCCGGCTAAGACTGTAACGTATCGAGCGTACGTTGAAAGTGTTACGTTATCCGACCCTAAGGCAATTAGATGGGGTCCGGATAACGTAGTGTTAGTAGTGCTGGCCATTGCGTTATGTCACGTTAGTGTATTATCTGTAACACTACTATGTTATGTGTTAATAGTGCTGGCGAACATGGTAACGTTATGTTAGGGCGTTGCGTATAACATTCCTCCCAAGGGTAACATAGTGTTAGTGTGTTACGTCTAACGCTGCGTCGACAATAACATTCTGTTATCGTGGTATTGCGGGGGGCCATAGTAAATCGGACCAAATTTTATTAATATAAACAAACATGGAAATATATGGTTGTTTGTGTGTACCGTAAGTCCTATTAACTATGGTCACCCGTAATATTACGGGGGTACATAGTTAACAGGACCAAATATTGTTAGTAAAAATACCTAAATATATAGGTTTTTATGTATGCCATAGGTCCTGTTAACTATGGACCCCCGTAATAGTAAATATGCGGGTAACGATCTGGGCATGTTCGAGTGATAACGTTCGTGTTTGGTCACAGCCTAACACCGTGTTACGCTGTTAGTTCAAGGACTGATCACAGCATAACAAAATGTTACTGTATTAGAGCTGGACGAGACCGAGAAGCAACATAACGTCAAGGCTCATGCACGTTCGTGGGTTTCCAGTTACCACTGTGTCACCGCGTTACCGTGATCGCTCCTTTAGTGCTAAGAGTATGTTAGTACGTTACCACGTTCCTGTGTTAGGTCCGATAAAGTAGATAAGTGTTATCCGAGTGTTACGTTATCCGAGGTGTGGAAGTTTGATCACTCATCAAGTGCGTCAGCGATAAAAATATAGGTGCAATAATTGGTATCGATGTCCTTCAGCCGAGCCCCGGGTTACCAGGCGTCTGTCGCTCATCATTGTCGCTCATCATTCTTCCCTCTGACTATTGCTCACATTCCCGTCGGGGATTCGTCCAACATGCGTCACGGGCCCTCGGCATCGAAAACTGGCATTAAATTTGCAGTGCGGGGCCTTAAGCGTCGACGGCGGCCATCACGCCGCCGGCGAAAGCCCCCTTGTATGTATATATATAATATTTATCATAGCAAAACTCAGGAAACGGCAAAGGGGACAATAGGTACCTGATACCTGGTATGTGTGAATCATGGTGAAAAGGCGAACCTGTGACATTTTGTTTTCGAGTCGTATATGGGTCAGCTTTGCGTGATACCCGGTACAGCAGTAATAACAGTAGTAGTACCTGGTAGGCGACAACACTTTGTTTGGGGCTCGAGTTGTCGTCGAGTGGACGACCATAACAAGAAAATTAGAAAATTATATACGTGAAACAATTGTTTATTTTCCGAATTCTGGGAGACGAAATTAAAGACCGGCGTTTGATGGTTGTTGATCCGTCGTGCCGTTTTTTTTGTGGTGGTTCGAAGACAAGGGCATTTCAAGTTCTTCGAGTGGACAGCAGTAATGTCAAGTAGAACATGACTTTTCTGTTATCTATTGGCGTCCCCGGTGGCTTGGTAGGTGGTCCGCGTGCCTATCAAGATCAATTTCGTGGGTTCAAGTCTCACCGAGTGCATGCTCGTAGGGGCTTTTTCTTGCATAAAAGGGATTGATTAGCGGAAAGCGCGAGAGCGTGAGTTAGCTACATTCGATGAAAATCGACGAGAAGTGGGAATGCTGTACCCTATGCGCGATAAAAAATAAAGGCACGTACCGGGGGGGAGAAGGGAAGACACCTGTGACCACTGTTTGTCCAGAAGGTCGTCGAGGGTAAAACCTCTTACGAATTAGGCTGGAAAGTGAAAGTGATGAGTGAAAAATATATAAATAAATAAATAAATAAAATACCGGCGTCCGGGTGGCTTGGTAGGTGGTCCGCGTGCCTATCAAGATCAATTTCGTGGGTTCAAATCTCACCGAGTGCATGCTCGTAGGGACTTTTTCTGGCATAAAAAGTTGATAAGTGGAAAGCGCGAGGGCGTGAGTTAGCTAAATTCGATGAAAATCGACGAGCAGTGGGAATGCTGAACCCTATGCGCGATAAAAATGAAGGCACGTACCGGGGGGGAGAAGAGACGACACCTGTGACCACGGTTTGTCCAGAAGATCGTCGAGGGTAAAACCTCCTACGAGTGGGCTGGAAAGTAAAAGTGATTATAAAAAAAAAAAAATAAAAAATACGCGGTTATATAATAGGTACGTTGCAGCAGTGTGATATGTGCTGGTATGTGGACGAAGTAATGGTGTGCGCGCGTTCGTATGCATATCGACGGAGCGATGGTGAACGTCGATATTATAGATGCACTCGTACGTTATTGGCGATATTGTGATGGAGCATGTGTACCAGCGCGGTTGACGCCGGTAAACAAGCATGCGATCGAAGGAAGGAGCAGTCATGCAAGCACAGCAAGCAACACCGCCTGGTAGTTGAAGCGGTGGTATGCGTTACGGATTTGGCTTCAAAATCGGTTGTACAAGTGGTATAAATCTCTCCGAAGGGTACAAGCAATGATGTTGGTGAACGTCCATATTAGATATGTATATATTTTTTTCGATAATGTGATGGAGCATATGTACAAGCACAATTGAAGCTGGTAAACGAGCATGCGATCGAAGGAAGAGGCGGTCATGCAAGCACAGCAAGCGACATTTCTGGTAGTCGAATAGTTGGGGTATATGATTTTCACGGATCAGGCCCGGGTTCGATTCTGGCGGGGGAGCCATGCTACGGGAGGCGACCCTATGCGCATCACGATTTTCTACATCTGTGTGTTATCCTATTATTGACTGAGACATCCTATTAATACAATGCGTATAAGTGTGGAAGCCAGGGTCGGAGATATCGTAGATCTCGTAATACGCACGCGCGAAGGACACGTCACCGGTCAAGCAATATCAAATCTCGGGTCACGAGCGGTCTCACGTCATTGACGGTGTAGACCCGTCCTCGGGAGATAAGCTATCGGGAAGATACGTAATCCGCCGCAGACTCTGGGGTAACCAAAAAGGTCCCCCACCGAGTCGGACTAGCTCTAGCATCTCCTTGCTAAATATCAACGAAGAACTTTGCTCGGCTTACGTCGGCCGTAACGACGGCTACAAGGGACCCTCGCTCCGCGACCTCATCACGGCGACTTCTCCGCGACTTCTACGCTTCGACATCTCCGCGACGACCTCGGTACGAACGACTGGCGAAGGGACGACATTACATTGGTGACCACCTTGCTTTGGAAACATGCCACGCTCAGGAGGGAGATCAAAGAAGCAGCGGACGAAGACACGCCTGGCGGCTGAAGCGGCCTCAAAAAAAGACACGGACGCCAATTTTTACGACGATCTAGCGTCCGCCGACGGGGACCTTGCCGCAACGGAGCCTGCAGCCGAGGAGCCGGCCGCCGAGGAGCCCAGCCCCAGCCTCGACGACGAGGGGTCTAGCGACCCCGGCAGTCACCAAGCACGGCCCGTTGAGGAGACCACCTCAGCCTCCGGACTGGCGGAGGACGTTCTGGCGGGACCGAACCCGTATCCCCCCGGTGACCCCGTTCGCCTGGAAACAGCAGCGTGCCTTCGACGCTGCATGTTAAACGGCACCACTCCGCCAGCCTGGGTGCTGCAACTGGTCATGCCGGCGAACGCACGCACCGTGGACGGACCTACAGCTGCCCAGATGGGAGAGTTGATTACTTCGACAGCTGCCCAAATGGGAGAGGTGAGAGGAGTCTCGGTATTGCCCACACAGAATCTCGATGTAGCTTTCGCCGGGGCCGCAACCACACAAACTGACCAGGCCACCCCGATTCAGCGGTCGAGCAGTTCTGACAGCAGCAGCCACTCCCCCCCCGACCCATCTAGCCAGCCCTTGCCCGCAGCACGTACACCCTCTGCTGTAACGCAAGCAGCACGTACATCCTCTGCTGTGTCCCCACCCACCAACGCCCCCTCGCAGCAACCAGTACGTACATCCTCTGCTGTAGCCCCACCGGCAACTTCCTTCGTGACACAACCAGCACGTACACCCTCTGCTGTAAGTGAAGAGACTAGTAATAGCCAGTCAACTAGAATCTCGACTCAGCCGATTGATCACGGAAAGTTTTCCATCAAAAAGACAGACCTTCCGCCTTCACTGAAACTGGTCGGATCACCCTCGGAAGACGTGCCCGAAATCATGGCACTCTTCCGCTCTCGCATCCGCTTACACTCACCTGACAATACACCGGATGCAACTATAGACCACCACGCAGTCAAGTACCTCCCCCTCCTAGTCAGCGGTGAAGCAGCCACCACCATGCAGCAGCTGCAATGCGAGACCTTAGAGTGGCGAACCGACAAAGAACTGGCCGAACTAACCAATGATGAGGACGCTCTCGAAATCCGAGCCCCCCCCGCTCTTACCGTGACTGGACCAACGCCTTCACAAATTTGTTCAGCCCAGTCAACCGCATCGTCTTGCTCGCTCGCACCATCGCTAACCTCAAGCAAGGGAGTAGTGAATCTGTCGATTCTTACGGACTGAGAGTAACTCAAGCTTATGCACGACTCTTGGCTGAAGCCAAACGCACCGCTCCCCCTAACGTCTCGCCGTACAAGCACGCGTGGCAAACCTCACTGATGGCTACCTTCGAAAACGGCTTGATTCCCCCGATACGAGTTGAACTCATCCGTGAAGACCCCTCCCTCACATACCAAGCATCTCGTACTCGGGCTAAAAAAACACGAGACGAACGCCTTACGCGGAACCCCCACCCCACCCCCGACTACGTACGCATCCGCTGTCACCGGTGCCTCCCCTGGTCCTGATCGACAGTTGATTACCTCGATGGCAAACATCGAGAAAGCCATCGTGTCCAACTTGACAGCAGGACGAGGGCGAGCCCAACGGGTCACCTTTGCAAAGGACACCCGCGGCTCGGCCGAGAAGCGCGGCAGGTCGGTGAGCGTAGACCGCTCTAAGTCCCGTCACGCCACGGTAGCGGCGGGGGCCGAATGCGACTACCCTATGTGTCGGCACCGAACCTCCCACTCGCGCCCCGAGTGCCGTTTGGCTAAGGCGCATGAGGAGAAGGGGTGGGTACTCAGTAAGAAAGATAAATGAGGAGGCCCGCGCCGGTTTCCTCAAACCGGTTCGGGGAGTAGGTTGGCTAGGACCACCGAGCTCGCGGGGCAAACGATAGCGCAAGCAGCTAGCGTAACCGTAGCCAGCGTCGGTAGACCTAGTGATAAGAGGAGGGATAAAAGTGGCCGCGAAACGATAGCCACCCCTCTGGCGAACACCTGTGCACAACACGTACATGCAGGCAACCAGTCGAATACTGTAACAGACTTATTGAATAAGCAGCAGGTTCCGAGTGTCTCAGCAGTACAGCATGGAGTGGGACACACCGTAGAAACAACAAGCAGAGTCGAGAAGAGTAGTCAGCGTCAAAGTGTTACGTTTTCACCTTCCATGGTACCGCAAGCCTTGTATGTTTCTGCTGTGAACCGCAATAATGAGAAAAAAAATCATCATCAGGGTTTTTTATCATGCGACGCTAACCGGGAAAAGCACTTTGATGCTTTCCATGCGTCGGCTATGAGTGGGTATCCAAGATATCCCACCGCTTTAAGCTCGTCGTCGAAACGCGTACGAGTAAACGCCAGAGTCAATAATCATCCTGCGCACAATGTCACCATTGACACAGCAACCGATGTACCGTGCATTTCTGTTAACTTCGTCCAGACACATCCCACAATGAAAGACACTGAAATTTTTGCAGTGCCAGCCGGAGCGATCAACCTCAGCAGTGCTGATGGTTCACCTCTCAAAATTTTAGGATACGTTCGCTTTGAACTGACGCTAGGAGATATTACCCTACCAGTCGAGGCGTTTGTATTGCCCTCTCTAGGGCCAGACATTATGCTACTCGATAACTCTATCATGAACGCCTTCGGCGGCGTGCTCGATTGGAGTACAGAGCAATTGTCATTCAAAACATCTCAAGTCAAAATAAAAGCATCTCACCGTAGAGTGAATGCTACGACACACCCCGAGAACACTGCGACAGCTCAGTGCTCCGTGGTCTCAATTAATAATAATGTCGAACCCGTACCGGTGTTTTTAAAAAACAAATGCTGCATCCCCCCTCAGAGTGAGATGACAGTACAAGTAGAATCGGTGACAGCACCGACCAAAACCACTGCTGCACTAATTGAACCACTGATCGTCACGGTCGAGGACATCGAATCTTCTGCTGTACCCGAAGCCTTTCAGTTTATGATAGTTGCTCGTACAGTGTGCCACTGATCGACCACTGATAGAACAGCAGTCGTCCAAATCGCGAACCCGTCCCACCAATACGTATACGTAAAACGGAAGACATTGCTCGGACATATTACACCCGTATCGGTAGCCTTGAACAACACAACCAGTGCAATTCAGACCAACAGCAGGACACTAGAATCTTCACGCAATGAACTCCGTGCAGCACTTACTACAGCGTTTGATAAGACCACGTTCACACCTGGCGAATGCGCACAAGTACTGGAGCTATGCACCAAATATCGAAGCGTTTTTTTCTCTGTCACCACAAGAGCTAGGTAAATGCACCCTAGCCGAAGCAACGTTTCCCCTTGAACCTGGAACACGTCCTGTAGATAGAACTCCGTACCGGGCAAACCCACGCGTACAGGAGACTATCGACAAGTGCGTGAACCAAATGGAAAAAGATGGAATCATTGAACAGCGCCCTAGTCCCTGGGGTTCCGCAGTAACTATTGTCGCAAAATCAGACGGCACCCCTCGGTTCTGCGTAGATTACAGGTCGACCATAAATAAAAATCTGATCAAAAAGTCATGGCCTATGCCCAACTTAGAAAGCCATCTTGACACGGTCGGAGGAGCACGCTATATAACCGTATGCGACGTACAAAATGCGTATCATCAAATACCAGTAGCAGCTAGCGAACAAGATAAAACTGCTTTTGTCACGCAGAATGGAAAGTGGGTCTTCAAACGCCTACCCTTTGGTATAGCTAACGCGCCGTTTCTGTTCTCGCGAGTAATGTCATTAGCTTTTGCACATTTTGGTCCGAAAAGTGGTCTCTTGGTATATATGGATGACTGTATTTGTTGTTCATCAACCTGGGAGGGCCACCTACAACTGCTAGAAAACATGTTCAAAGCATTGCAAGCCGCCGGCCTCACCCTGAAACCATCGAAAGTACAGTTTGGACCCCGAGAGGTTAAATACTTGGGACACATACTGACCGCTGACGGGATTCGGATTGGTGAGGACCGCGTAAAAGCTATAGTTGACCTACCGACGCCTAAAACCATTAAAGAGTTGCGGTCAGTACTTGGAATGGTCAACTTTGTCCGCAAGTTCATACCTAACTTGGCTAGTGTCATCGCACCCCTGGTAGCCCTCACAAAGAAAGAGGCCGTCAAGGAGGTAGCTAAACGTTGGAACCCAGAACACGACCAAGCGTACGCAACAGTGAAACAATTACTCACCCAGGCGCCCGTGCTGCAGTTCCCCGATTTTTCTAAAGACTTTGTGATACACGTTGACGCTTCAGAGGCAGGCGCGGGAGCATTCCTCGCCCAGCAGAAAGGCGATGACCTCGTAATAATCGCATACTTTAGTCAACGCTTCAATGACAGCCAACGCCACTACTCCGCTACACTCAAAGAATGTTACGCTGTTGTGTTGGCAATACAGCACTGGCGGCCCTATTTATGGGGACGACACTTTGTATGTGTGACGGATCACGCGGCACTACGGTACCTGTACTCAATGCAAGACACATCGAACATGTTAACACGCTGGGCGATCGCATTACAATCGTATGATTTCACCGTCCAACACAAACCCGGTAAGCTACATGTCGTGCCGGACACGCTTTCACGAATGTTTGCGTTTGAGCATCAGCAAGAAATCGCTGAGCCGTCCCTTGCACCCATTTGCCGGAATGTACCAGATGACCCGAAACTACAAACAGCGCGAACTCCCCGCCCTTATCAGGTTTCCGCCGACAAACTGGCTAACCTAGAACCAGTACACAGCGATAGAGAGCTTTTTAGTGTGAAGTCAGTATTCGCGAGCGCAACCAATGTTTTCATGTCCGTCGATCGAGAAAAACTCCGCTCGGCTCAAGCAGCAGAGTACGGTCCGTACATTGACTACATTCAGCACGCAGACGCGCCCTTACCCGAGAAAGAAACGAAAGCAACCATGTCATACTATTCAGTACAAGACGGAATGTTATTCAAATCGTATCTTCCGGGACACCTTCGAAAAAGAAGCACATTCCGCGATCAGTTGGTAGTACCAGAAGCCCTTGTCGGTCTAATTCTGCACGCTTACCACGACCACGTCATGTCAGGAGGACACCTCGCATCCAGACCGACTTACGATAAAATCCGCCAGAAATATTGGTGGCCTACTATAAGCCGCGACGTGCGAGAGTGGTGCGAAAAATGCCAAGCTTGCCAACGACGAAAAAAAACAGCACACGTCAGACCCAAACTCCCAACAGGCCATTTGCCTGTCGAACGACCGTTCCAAAGAATATCGGTTGACTTGGTAGAGTACAAATCGGTATCAACTTCAGCCGCAGGGATCGAATGCAAATATGTTCTCTCGATGATGGACCATCTGACACGTTTTGCAGTGCTGTTGCCGGTACGTGATAAGGCGGCCGACACAGTAGCCCGGGCTATCATCGAACGAATAATTAGCATCTTCGGCCCACCAGAGACCTTGCACTCAGATCAAGGCCCCGAATTTGAAAACAAGGTAATATACCAGCTGCAACAGATTCTCGGATACAAAAAGACCCGAACGACTCCGTATCGACCTCAGGGCAATTCAGTATCAGAACGCGTACACTCCACCATGCACAACATGCTGGCCATGCATAGCACGATAGATCAAAGCAACTGGGCATCACTATTACCGTTCGTCCAATTAGCTCACAACACTAGTTTTAGTGCTACGATGCATGAGACACCATTTTTCTTGATGTTCGGGCGACAACCTCGACTTCCAGTCGACATAATTCTCGGAATTCCTCATGTAGGAAGAACAGCAGATACCGAAGAATTTGCACAAAACACGCGGGACAATTTGCAGATTGCTTTCGAACTCGCACGCCGAAATCTTACCGAGCGTGCAGACAAACAAGCAGAAAATAACAGCAAACTCAAACCGTACCCCGTGTTCAAACCTGGACAAGAAGTACTCGTGTACAAACCATACCAGGACGCGGATGGTCCCAACCCAAAACTGCTGCTACCATGGTGGGGACCGTATGTTGTCTGCTCACAACTATCACCAGTGGTATATAGAGTACGACTTACGAACGACACACGAGAAGTGTCAGTCCATCTTGCCCACATAAAGCCCTACCATAGACGGGAAACACCGCCGGCACCTCAATTCGAGAAACTTGCGGAATTGTTTTTGGGGAAACCAATACCCCTACCCGCATTGGACCATCCCGATGAGGCTCAACCTAAAATTGAGTCCTATTTCGTAGACAGGGTAGTAGACCATAGACGTGGGCCTGGCAGAAAAAGCCCCCACAACTACAAATACCGTCTGAGGCTGCGAGGATACGGCCCGGAGTCGGACCTCGAGTATCGCGCAGACGAAATACCCCAATGTCACGAATTAATCGCCGCATACCGAACCCAGAAGGGTTTGCAACTCGCGATAACCCCGCCCCCTTCGCCCCTTCTCCCCTCTCTCGGGAAACGGAAGCGTAAAGTAGGCGAGGAATGAGCACAAGTTGAGACAGCGCCAAATAAGTACTCAATGCTCCGCGGCGTAAACAAAATCACGAACAAGTTGACAAACACGGTTAACTCGGCTGTAGGCATATGAGTTAACAACGGTGATGAGAGTAGCACCGTCAGACATGGCAGACACACGTGTGTCTAATATGATCTGACGGGCACTCTAACCGGCATTCCGGTGGGAATAGCCGGGGCAAGGAGACGCACATAGAACTGTTGTACCCATCAGTAGAAAGCTGTAAGAGACATGACAATTCATGCCCAAGCCCACACTGAGTCAGGGACAAAACAACAAACCCACCGTCTTGTCACACAAAATTGTTCGAACCCACACACACAGGGAATGGGAGCCACGCGACTCCGCCCCGCTTAAACGAGGTTACCAGTTGATACACTTGAATCAACCACGTCGACCTCGCGTGACCGCCCGACTAATCACGAAAATAATAAGGGTTCAGCTGCCCGTGGTTCTCAGAACAGCAACCACGGGAGCGCACCAATAGTACGTGTGGCCACACGGAATTAGTGCGTTGAGATAAAGTTTGGAATTACCAAACAACTTCAGCATAAGCTGTCAGCGTGTAAGCTTGAAAATGTATGCATCTTCGCCGGACCGGTTTTTACCACCCGTGTTTACTCAATACGTCGGCTATAAGGAGTGGATGAACGCATGTGAAGGCTGCTGTGTTTCGATCAGATAAATCAGCACCCTGCTTCCTAACTAGTCATCCTCCCGATGACCGCCACAAGCCCATCCCTAGCTAAGATGGGCTTGCGGCGAATAAAGGGGGGGGCGATGTGGAAGCCAGGGTCGGAGATATCGTAGATCTCGTAATACGCACGCGCGAAGGACACGTCACCGGTCAAGCAATATCAAATCTCGGGTCACGAGCGGTCTCACGTCATTGACGGTGTAGACCCGTCCTCGGGAGATAAGCTATCGGGAAGATACGTAATCCGCCGCAGACTCTGGGGTAACCAAAAAGGTCCCCCACCGAGTCGGACTAGCTCTAGCATCTCCTTGCTAAATATCAACGAAGAACTTTGCTCGGCTTACGTCGGCCGTAACGACGGCTACAAGGGACCCTCGCTCCGCGACCTCATCACGGCGACTTCTCCGCGACTTCTACGCTTCGACATCTCCGCGACGACCTCGGTACGAACGACTGGCGAAGGGACGACATTACATAAGCGCGTATTTCTAACTTCTACGGTCTGACCTGTTGGTTGCTCCCGGGGATCAACCAAAGCGTGGGGGTAGGTCAGGCCGGTGACCCACGAGCGTGCAGATGAGGTTCCGAGCGTTGAGGCGAGTATTTCGTGCATTCAGAGCGAGCGTTTAGCGCCAGGGATTGACAAATTCTCAGTTAGGTTCAAGTCCGTGCTTTCCAGTGATCGACTTTACAGTGATACCCAGCTCTCCCAGAGCCCCACGCACGTTAGTCGATCCCCTTCTATGCCATCCCTCCGAGGTACTACAACTCCGTGTTCACTTTATTTTGCAAGGCTTATCACGGTAATTTCGGCGGGGCGGTAACGGCGGTAACGGTGGGACGGGACGGGACGGAACGGTAAAACCGCTGTCAAAATGGTCCCACCGTCCCGTCCCGCCAACAAAATCCCTGACCGTCGTCACTTGCCGTCCCTTCCCGCCTACAAAATCTCTTACGTTGCAAATTACCGTCCCGTCCCGCCGTGACACCGAAAAATTACCGTCCCGTCCCGCCGATAAAATCGCTCCCGTAGGAAATTATTGTTCCGTCCCGTCGTGGCACCGCTTCCGGCGGACATAACTTGCCCTAGTACTTCCCCTAAAAGAAATATTCATTCGTGGTCGTCTGTTCCCATCCTTTTCCACCACGAATTACGAAATTAATCAAGAAATTTCGAGTTGTACCAAACTTCAATATTAATTCCTATATAAATACATGTGTTATAAAAAATTCTGGCCAACTCCCATCTATAAATAAATGAAATACGTATAGAATAGTAGTAGGCGTATTACCCAGCCTGCAGAAGTGGGTATCAACCATTTAATTATAGATCAGTCGAACTCACAGATGACGTATTTTCATCGTCTTTCTTATGTAATCAGTATTCAGCAATCTGTTGGCAGACAGGGCAGCAAGGTACCAGGCGGGCCAGCAGGGAGACCTTGGCTGTTCTACTCGTATACCATAAACTGCTGCCGCTACCTGGAGCATATGCCTTGTGCTTTGTTTGGTTTGCCTGTTATTTTCCCTTGGTTCTTAGTCTTACTCTGTCGACGACTAGTGGTGTTTTCTTCTTTTTCCTTTTTTTTTCTAGCTCCTTCTTTTCAAATGTCTGCCAGATCCCCTGCGGGGGGGGACGATGGTTTGTTGCTATATATACATATTCCAGGTATATATTTGTTTTTTTTTTTTCTCTTTCGAGTTGTCTTTGTCTTTGTTTTTTTCCTCTTTGTTTCGTTTAGTTTCTCTAGGTCATGGAATGTGTATGCCGTGCCTGTCGTACGCAGTATGATGACATGGCATTGCATTGCCTACGTGGCAACGTAGTATCTCTGTGGCGTAGCTTTGTGACCACATAACTTGTATATTTCTATTATTGAAGAATCGGCACGGACACAGGTTGTGCTAGATGTCTACGGGTGGAAAGAACGGTTAAATGTGAAGAAAACAACAACAACACAACAATACCAGGTCAGTGGTATGAAATTGCTGGGCACCACATATTTACTTCTTCTGCTAGAAAGCTGTGCCGATGGTGTTGATCAGCAGCTGGTTGATGACGGATTAGTTTTAAAACAGTAAATACTTTCAAATGCAGGTAAAGTATTAAATGGACCATCTACGAAAAGAATCAAATTACTACCAAGTAGGAAGTGTATACCTGGTGTTGTTTTTTTTTCTCATTTTTTTTCAAGTATCTTGATATTTCCACTCGCAACTGAAAGCAGAGTACCAGAACACAACACCTGCCACAGGCTCGCCACCACACACAAACAGCACAGAGACCACTCAACTCACGATCACACCAGTACTGACGTGGCCCAAAAACATTTCAGGAGACATGCCACCAAGCGGGACGCAAAACGTGCGCTGTCAAGGATGTAGGGCTGAGTGTTACCCATTGACACCTAGTAGTTTGGGGGCAGTCAAAGCATGTCACAATGTCAATGCAAAGTTGCAGTCTGTCAAGAGGTGAAATTGCTGTCTCCTTAAATAACATATTTGGTGTGATCGGAACGGACAACATCGATGCCTATCTCACGCGCGGGGTAGATCGACCAGCAGCGGCACTATAATCACCACCGCCGCCGGCACCACCTCCACCTCCACAACCACACAGCGCAAGCACAACCATCATCTGTCAAAATAGCCACCATGAGCTGGCAACGCAACAACAGCAGTGCTTGGGGCAGGGGTGGAAGAAATCAGAAGACGTCGTCCGTGTAGTCGCAGCACTTCTCGGGGCTTTTGGGCTGCGCGGGTCGAAAAGAAAACGTCTGCGTCGGGACGGCTCCCGTCGCGGAACCATCAGCAGTGAGCGGGGAAATTTTCACGTACGACCGCGCCGACTGTGCGGCGGGAAAGAAAAAATATATATTTACCGTCCCGCCCCGCCGAAGAAAAAGAAAACTACCGTCGCGTCCCGCCGTGGGAATAAAAACTTACCGTCCCGTCCCGCCGAGAAAAAAAATATTTACCGTCCCGTCCCGCCGAGGAAAAAAATATTACCCGTCCCGTCCCGCCAAGGAAAGAAGTATATATATTATATATATATATATTTACAGTCCCGTCCCGCCGAGGGGAAAAATATTTATCGTCCCGTCCCGTCGAGAAATTTGGCACCCGCTCTCCCGTCCCGTCCTGTCTCGCCAACTGTTTAAGTCCTCAATTTACCGTCCCGTCCCGCCCTATTTTCATTTTTTTCCCCGCCAAACGAGTCAAATATGTCCCGTCCCGTCTCGTCACGATTCTCAGTCACTGTGACAAGCCTTGAAAAAAGACAAGGCTTATCACCAAGGCTTATCACAGTGATTGAGAATCGTGACTGGACGGACGGGACAGATTTGACTCATTTGGCGGGAAACAAAATGAAAGCGGGACGGGACGGGATGGTGATATGAGGACATAAAAAGTTGGCGGGACGGGACGGGATGGGACAGCGGGTGCCAAATTTCTCGACGGGACGGGACGGTAAAAGTCAACGGGGCTGAGTTTCACGACGGGACGGGACCGTCGACGGTAAATAATGTTTTCCTCGGCGGGACGGGACAGTAAATGTTTTTTCCTCGGCGGGACGGGACGGTAAATAGTTTTTCCTCGGCGGGACGGGACCGTCGACGGTAAATACTTTTTCCCACGGCGGGATGGGACGATAATTTTCTTTTTCTTCGGCGGGGCGGGACGGTAAATATATTCTTCTTCTTTGCCGCAGCAAGGTCGGCGTGGCCGTACGTGAAATATTCCACGCACACTGCTGGTTCCGCGAAGGGAGCCGTCCTGACGCATCAGATGTTTTCTTCTCGACCCGCGCAGCCCAAGCCCCGAGAAGGGCCGCCGCTACACGGGCGACGTCTTCTGATTTCTTCCACCCCTGCCCCAAGCACTGTTGTTGCGTTGCCATCTCATGGTGGCTGTTCTGATGGTTGTGCTTGCTCTGTGGTACCGGTGGTTGTAGAGGTGGAGGTAGTGGAGGCGGCGGTGGTGATTCTAGTGCCGCTGCTGGTCGATCGACCCCGTCCGTGATGTAGGCATCCATGGCGTCCGTGCCGGTCACACTAAATATGTTAGGAAACAACTCTTTCACCCCCTGACAGACAGCAACTTTGCATTGGCATTAACATGCTTTGACTGACACCAAACTAGTAGGTGACAATGGGTAACACTCGGCCCTACGTCCTTGACAGCGCACGTTTTGCGTCCCGCTTGATGGCATGTCTCCTGAAATGTTTTTGGGCCACATCAGTACTGGTGTGATCGTGAGTTGAGTGGTCTCTGTGCTGTTTGTGTATGGTGGCGAGCCTGTGGCAGGTGTGTTGTGTTTGGATACTCTGCTTTCAGTGGCGAGTATAAATATGAAGTATAAAGATTATTAAAAAAAAAGAAAAGGAAAAAACAACACCAGGTATACACTTTACTACTTTGTAGAAATTTTCATTCTTTTTCGTAGATGGTAGTATTTGTACTCACCTTTATTTGAAAGTATTATATAAAAACAAATCATCAACCAGCTGCTGATCAACACCACCAGCACAGCCTTTTCTAGCAGAAGTAGATGTGGTGCCCAGCAATTTCATACCTCTGGCTGACCAGGTAATATATATAGCAAGACGATTAAAATACGTCATCTGTGAGTTCGACTGATTGGTAATTGAATAGTTGATACTGTGGAGGACAGGGTACGTAGATGCCGTCAATCTCCGATCACAAATGCCAACCATGAAGATACGTTAACCAACGTCCGGTCTATGAGATCGACCAGCACTGATGGACCTTCATAATGGTTGACGTTCGGGCCATGAAGTCCGAACGCGCCAGGGAGAAAAGGGTCCTTCACGGAAGGACCCGCACTGTCACAATTTCTATTAGTGCTCTCCTTGCGAAACGCGAGGGAGCCTTGCGGAGGCACCTCCTTGCCACACATCACGAAAGAGAATGTGCACGTCAAGCCCTCGGTCAACCCCGTCCAAGACGAAGACAAGGCTGACACCGGCAACGGAGCCACCCTCCATATTGGCATCGACGAGCACTGAACTCTGATAACAACCAAAACAAATAAAGAAAAACGGGCAAGAAAAAAGGCAGCAAATCGTACGCCGCAGCGGTAGCTTCGGCGGGCCGTAAAACTGAAACGTCTGACCAGGGAGCGCCTTCCGGCTTCGCCTCGCCCAGCACCCCGCCCCCCACCCGGACCTCGAGCACCCCGGCTCCAACGCAGCGGAGGGGAACCCCAGCCACCCGCACCCCAGCTGCACGCCCGGACCAATCCATGTCGTCCAACAGATTCGCCACGATCGCGGAGGAAGACCAACTCCCCGACGGCGAAACGACGTCGGAAAACGGTGAGGACGACGACCTCGGAAACGATGAAGAAGAAGAGGGGGCAGTCAACGAGACACCCCAAATCCCTGGGGGAAAGACAACGAGAGCAGCGACGGGGATGGAAGGAGCATGAGTGTGGGAGCACCGTCAGGAGCACGCGAGGGCCGGAACGACACCCCAGCAATCGGTAATAAACTTGGCGATGGGACGCTTTGGGGGGATACCACCGGACTAACCACGGGTGAAACCGTGCGAGTTGCTCTCAGACATGACTTTGGAACCGCTGTCCCAGAGTCACTCGACACTAACCCCAGCACCGCTAACAATGCATTCCCAGCTCCGCCCGCAAGCAACCCAATTACTACGAGTAGCCCAATTGCTGCGACCCAGACTAGTACGAGTAGCCCAATTGCTGTGACCCTTGCTATTACGAATAGCGCAACTGTGACCCCCGCTATTACGAGTAGCTCAACTGTGACCCCCGCAATTACGAATAGCACAGGCACCGTGACTAACCCGGGTTAAACTAAGAGTAACACGTTTGCGCCACGACTGACTGAATCAAATGTTTCGATGAAAGCATCTGATGTGCCAGCCTCTCTCCAACTCACTGGTGGTCCAAGCGAAGACATACCAAATATTATGCATTAATTCCGATCCCGAGTACGCTTACACTCCTCTAGATGGATCATCAGAAGAGGTGATCGATCGACGAGCAATCAGACACCTACCTCTCTTGGTGAAGAAAACTGCAGCAAGTAGCCTACAGCACCTACTTTCAGAGACACTAGAGTGGAGAACAGAGGGACAACTTGCAACCCTCAGGTAACTAAACGCGGACACAAAAATTCGATCTCCTATTGCTTGGAACGAATGGGTGACGGCATTCACCAACCCTTTTTCGCCGGCAAACCGCATCTCACTATTAGCGCGTACAATTGCGTCACTAAAGTGGGTTGAAGGCGAATCAGTTGACACATTCAGCCTGCGTGTAACACAAGCATACGCGCGCAGGCTCGCTGAAGCTCAACGCACCGCCCCGACGAACACGACAGCATAGGAGCACGAATGGCACAAATTCCATGATTGCATCGTTTGAAAATTGTCTGCCCCCCCACCTTCGCATCGAAATGATACGAGAAGACGCGGTATCATCATGTCAAGCATCTCGAACACCCGCGAAAAAACATGAAAGAAACGCAATACACGGCAACACGACTGAACACCAGCCCACTACCTCTGCTATACACGGCGGCCGGAACCAAACCCCCCAGTTGCAGGCCACCCTGGCGGACACTGTGTCCGAGGTGGAGGCAATAAAGAAGCAAGTATCAGCGCTGCAATACTCGCGGGCCCGCGCTGGAAACAACCGCGAGGACAAGACGACTGGTCGGGACGGGGCCGAAAACTCGGCACGTCACGACCGTTCCCTTAGTCGCGGGGGCGATAAAGGTGGCTCAAAACGCAAGGCGCCTTCTACCGCCACAAAAACCCCAGGCCGCCGGGTGGTCGACAACCCGTGCACCTACATCGGTTGCCACCAGTCCGTATCGCATTTACGCCCCGACTGCCGATACGAGGAGTCGGACAAGAGGAGGGAGATGAAGGTGGTAAAGTCTGACGGATGACGGGGCCCATTCCGGGCCCCCTCACCTGGTAGTAGTTGTCAACCAAAGGGTTATGTAGCGGGAATCGTAGAACTGTCATCAGACGATGTGGACGGATCTGCAGCCTCAGCTACGCAAGTAGTCCGATTTGGTTCGAGGGAAAAACGGAGTGGTACGACGACTGCCGAACCTCTGGCGATGAGCAACCATGAGAAAGCAGATACTTCGAGACAAGCCAGGGCAGACCTAGGAGTACTAGATATAGAACCTCAGGTAGCTCAGCAGACAACCACCACAAGAAGATCAAGGTCAGGAAACCAGGGAAGAGCTGAAGGAAGTACTAGGCGTCATAAAGGCACGATTTCTTCGATAGTAAGAAGCAAGTGCGTAGCTAAGGAAAGAGAGAAGCTGAATGAATCCATTTTTTCCCCTCTAGCGCCACAAGCCTTGCATGTGTCCATGGTGTCCGAACGTAAGATGAAACAACGGTCGACAGGTGCGACCAAGGCTCTGAATGACAGTCAGTTTGCTGCTTTCCATGCATCATCTTTAAGTGGGTAACCAAAATACCCCTCTGCTCTGAACGCCTCGTCAAAACGTGTACGCGTTCCAGCCAGAGGAAATCAGCGGCTTGTGGATGACATAACGGTCGACACAGCCTCTGATATTCCATGCATTGCTGAAACGTTTGTGCGTGCTCACCCAACTTTGGACGAATCTGAAATTCGTCAGATCCCACTCGGCGCGATCAATTTGAATAGCGCCGATGGATCTCCGCTTAAGATAGTAGGATATATCCGCTTCCACCTCACGCTAGGAGACATTTCCTTGCACGTAGAGGCCGTTGTGTTGCCTTCCTTAGGCCCAGATAAAGTGTTGCTCGACAATAGCATCATGGGAGCCTTTGGTGCTGTGCTTGATTTGCACATGGAAGAAATATCCTTCAAAACGTCTAAGATAAAAACAAAAGCAACGCATCGCTATGTTCGCCCCTCTCAAGAAGACACTGACGCAACACAATGCTCAGTGGTACGACTGACCGGAGAAAATAATCAGGTGCCCGTTTTTCCGAGTAAAAAATGCTGTATACCTCCGCAACACGAAATGGCAGTCGAAGTTGAAACAGCAAGCTCACTAGATGAAACAACGGCTGCGCTAATCGAACCGATCATCGTGACATGCGATGACGCGTAATCTACGGACGGACGTACCCGACGCTTTCCACAGAATCGTAGTAGCGCGCACGGTATGCCAATGGTGATCCGTCAGTAAAACCGCCACGGTTCAAATCGCAAACCGTCCGGCAGACACGTCCACCTGAACCGAACAATGACTTTAGGTTATATCTCGCCAGTAAAATGAGTCTTGGCCCAGAATGTCAGTACCAAAAAAAATGGTAGCGCCAAATCAGACTGTGCTCGCGAAGAATTACGCACCGCATTGAAAGACTCGTTTAAAAACACCACCTTTTCCGCAGATCAATGTCCACAACTGCTGGAGCTGTTCACGAAATATTGGTCGGTATTTTCCCTGTCGCCACAGGAACTAGGCAGTTGTACAATCGCGGAGGCTAACTTCTCCTTACAACCAGGAACACAACCTGTGGATCGATCAGCGTATCGCACAAACCCAGGTGTACCACAAGTAATCGACAAATGTGTCAAACAGATGGAAGGAGACGGAATTATTGAACAACGCCCGAGTCCATGGAGGTCAAGCGTAAACATAGTTGCAAAACCTGACGGACCTCTTCGGTTTTGCGTGGACTATCGATTAACCGTCAAGAATAATCTCGTGCGTAAGTCGTGGCCTATGCCTGACATGAATGCACACATACATACGGTAGCCGGTGCCAAGTTTAGTACGGTCTGCGATGCAAAATGCTTACCATCAAATTCCGGTAGCCGAAGCTGATCAAGACAAAACCGCTTTCGTGACGCAGCATATAAAATCGGTCTTCAGAAGACTCCCTTTTGGCATTGCCAATGCACCTTTTCTCTTCGCACGAATGATGTCAATCGTATTTGCACACTTTGGTCCCAAAAGTAGTCTTCTCGTCTATATGGACTGTACGCCGATGACGGTGGGTTTGTCTCGAAGTCGGCTGAAGGGCTCGCGAAAATGATGACAGTCATTTCGACTGTCTTCGAAGCAGCAGGCCTTACGGTATCGGAAAATAAGACAGAGACTATGCTCCTAAAAACGCCAGACCAGAAAACCCTCGCACCACCGCTCGCTATCGAAGCAGCAGGCCAGAGGTATAAGCAGACGTCCCAATTCTTGTACCTAGGCGGCATTATCCACGAAAACGCTGACCTCTTGCTCGAAATCGACCGACGAATCCGTCTCATACGAGCATGCCTCAAACGGTTCGGCCCGGACCTGTATGATAGGACGACCGCCCCCCTTAGCCGCCATGTCCGAATGCTGAATGCAGAGGTGATTGAGACCCTGCGGTACGGGTGTGTGACGTGCACCCTCAGAGCGGAACACTTTGCCAAGCTTCGAACGGCTCACCACCAAGTCCTGTTGCGAGTCATTGGCTTCCAGCGCCGAGTTCGTACTGACCATGCCACCCTCTCGTACGCGAAGGCCCTCAAGATGACATGTTGCGAGAGCATCGAAACGACCATCCGTAAACGGGGTCTCTTTTTCGCAGGGGGGGGTGGCACGGCAAAGCAAGGATCGATTACTCAGTCGGATAATGTTCGGGACGATTGCTGGTGGGGAGAACCAAAGACCCGGCGGACAGGTTAGGACTTGGCATAGATGCATAGTCGAAGACCTTAGGGAGTTCCGAGCCAGCAAAAGGTCAACGGAACTTGCTGCCTTGGTGTTTGGAGTTGAGACCGCACTGTGGCCCACCGCTGCAAAAATGGCGGGGAAGTGGTACCGGGGGATCTTGGAAGCAGCCGAACGGTTCATGGTGAGGTGGCACGAGGCTGAGGCTGGGCTGAGTAGGCAGCGCCGCGCATCCGCCGTGGGTGGTGTCCAAGGGAATGGGGGAGGAGAGGCAACAAGAGGAGTAGCAGAAACCCGACCAAGGGAATGCGGAGAGGGGGGGGAAGAGGAGTAGAAGGGAACCTGCAGTGGACGAAAGTAGGAAGGAGATGGAAGATACGGTAGCCAGGTACCGGGCAGACTAAGAAGTAGAACATGCCATACTACTCGTACCACCAACTGGTGCAGCTTGTTCGAACGTGGTCTTCTTTTGTCTTCCTGTTTTTGTTTATTTTTGTTTCATTTTATTGTTTTCTTTGCGCTGACCCTATGTGATGTTCATTATATATTTTTCCTCTTCCTTTCTCCGATTGATAAGCCTTATTGAAGCAGTCGTGTGGCGTGGGTGGATGACGAGCCTGCTTTGCTTGTTTCGAATTGTCTGACGCCGAGGGGCTGGACATAGTGGACGAACGCTGGACGATGGTGGCAGACAGGGTAGCAAGGTACCAGGCGGGCCATCAGGGAGACCCTGGCTGTGCTGCTCGTACCATAAACTGCTGCCGGTACCTGGAGCATGCCTTGTGTTTTGTTTGGCTTGCCTGTTATTTTTCCCTTGGTTCTTAGTCTTACTCTGTTTACTTCTTTTTCCTTTTTTTTCTATCTCCTTCCTTTCAAGTGTCTGCCAGATCCCCTGCGGGGGGGGTACGATGGTTTGCTGCTATATATACATATACCAGGTATATATTTGTTCTTTTTTCTTGTTTTTTTTCTCTTTCGAACTGTCTTTGTTTTTGTTTTTTTTCTCATTGTTAAGTTTTAGTCTCTCTAGGTCATGGAATGGGTATGTCGTGCCTGTCGTACGCAGTATGAGGACATTGCATTGCATTGCCTGCGTGGCAACGTAGTATCGCTGTGGCGTAGCTTTGTGACCACAGAACTTGTATCTCTCTAGGATTGAAGAATCGACACGGACACTGGTTGTGCTGGATGTCGACGGGTAGAAAGAACCGTTTAACGTGAAGAAAAAACAACAACAACAACAACAACAACAACTGCATCTGTTGTTCTTCCACTTGGGAAAGCCACCTGACACTAATAGAAGACATATTCAAAGCTCTGCAAGTAGCAAGTCCAACCCTCAAACCGACAAAAAATGCGGTTTGGCCCTAAGGAAGTGAAATACTCGGGTCACATCTTGTCTGCTGACTGAATCCGAGTAGGTGAAGACCGAATAAAAGCTATAGTAGATTTGCCAACGCCTAGAAATATAAGGGAACTACGACCAGTACTTGGCATGGTTAACTTTATGAGAAAATTCATCCCAAACCTGGCCGCAGGAATATCACCCTTGGTTGATCTCACCGTAAAGGACGCAATGAAAGAAACTGCTAAACGTTGGAATCCCGAGCACGACAGAGCTTTTGCGCGAGTTAAACAACTACTCACTGAATCCCCTGTACTGCACATTCCGGACTTTTCCAAGAAATATAGAATTCATGTCGATGCTAGTGAGGCAGGAGCAGGAGCATTCCTGGCCCAACAAAACGGTGACGACCTCTCATTTATCGCATATTTCAGCCAACGTTCATAGCCAACGACACTATTCGGCTACGCTAAAAGAATGTGACGCAGTCGTACTGGCAGTACAGCACTGACTGGAGACCCTACTTGTGGGGGAAACATTTTGAGTGTGTGACTGATCATGCAGCGTTGCGATACCTCTACAAAATGCAGGACACTAGCAACATGTTGTGTCGCTGGGCAATAGCAATACAATCATACGATTTGACTGTGAAACATAAACCTGGGAGACGTCGCACAAGACACGCTGTCGCGGATATTTGCTTTTGAACACCATCAAGGTATGGCAGAATTCAAACTAGCACCCATCTGTAGAAATGTTCCAGATGACCCCGCACTATAAACAGCGATACCCCCCAGACCGTATGAAGTGTCAACAGATAAACTTGATGACGTTTGACCGGTCCGACGCGATCGCGAACTTTTTCACTTGAAATCGGTGTATATTAGTGCTACTAACGTGTTCGAATCGGCCGACCACGAAAAATTACGTGAAAAGCAAGCCGCTGAATACGCCCCACATATTCAATATATAGTGGATGACAACGCACCACTTCCGGCACAGGAAAGAAAAACAACCATTCCATACTATTCAGTACAAGACGGGTTGCTGTATAAGTCGTATTAGCCAGGCCACCTCAGGATGAGAAGCACGTTTCGTAATCAAGTAGTGTTACCCAAAGCCCTAACAGGACCGGTTCTGCACGCATACCACGACCATGCTTTGTCCGGGGGGCACCTTGCATTCCGACAAACGTACGAAAAAATTCGCCAGAAGTACCGGTGGCCGACAATAAATCGTGACGTAGGTGACTGGTGACAAAAATGCCAAGCATGTCAACGCCGGGAGACGGCACACAACCGACCAAAGTTAGCCGCGGGACACATACCCGTTAAAAGGCCGTTTGAAACGATCTCTGTCGACTTCGTCGAATATAAGGCAGAATATGTTTCAGCCGCCGGTTTGAAATGCAAATACGTGCTCACAATGATGGACCACCTAACAAGGTTTGAAATTCAAACAACAATACCAAATAAGTCTTCTCGCGTAGTCGCACGAGCAATCATTGATCGCATCATAGGTATCTTCGGACCCCCCGAGATCCTTCATTCAGATCAAGGTCCTGAATTCGAAAATAAAGTGATTCACCAGTTGCAGAGCATACTCGGATATAAGAAAACCCGCACAACGCCATATATTCTGCAGGGAAATTCCGTTTCAGAAAGTGTGCATTCAACAATGCACGCCATGCTCAGCATGCACAGCTCCATTGAGCGCGACAACCGGGCGTCACTCCTACCGTTAATACAATTGGCCCACAATTCGTCATTTAGTACTACGGTACAGGAAACATCTTTCTTCCTGATATTCGGTAGACCAGCACAATTACCGGTAGACGTCATCCTTGGCATACCTTACGAAGGAAGCACAGCAGATACCCAGGAATTAGCACAACAAACACTGGACAGTTTACAAATTGCCTTCGAACTAGCGCGCCAAAACTTGTCGGAACGTACAGCGAAACAAACGGCCAGGAACGAAACGTTATCACCGTACCCCGTGTTTCATCCTGACCAACAAATTATAGTATATAGACCATATCAGGATTCGGATGGCCCAAACCCAAAGCTGTTGTTGCCGTGGAGAGGACCATACATACGTAATTTGCTCACAACTGTCACCCGTGGTGTACCGAGTGAGACATATGAACGAAACACGAGAAGTATCCGTGCACCTCGCCCACCTAAAACCCTACCATCCGCGCGAAAAACACCACCAGCGCGTCAATTTGACAAGCTGGCTGAGTTTTTCTTGGGAAAGCAAACCCCTCTGCCCGCGTTGAACCATCTTGATGCAGCTCAACCAAGAATTGAGTCATATGTCGTTGACAAAGTGGTCGGTCACAAGCTTGGACTTGGCAGGAAAAATCTGCACAATTTTAAATACCGCTTGCGCCTCAGGGGATATGGCCCCTAATCAGATCTCGAGTATCGCGCAGACGAAGCACCACAATGTCACGCATTAATAGCCGCCTACAGAACCAAAAACGGTTTACACATCACGTCTCCCGAAAACACCGCGTCCCGCGACGTCAAAAAACGGAAACGGCAAAATGGTGGGGATTGAGTATAGCACCAACATAAGGACGTCCATCACTAACAACCAGTGATTTTCATACTGTGCTGCGTCAAATAAATCTCGAACGAGAAGATAACTAGAGGGTATCACCTATGGTAGGAAACAAATAGGGATACCAACGGTGACGAGAGTAGCAACGATAGTTTGTGCTCTGTCAACAATTGTTTGGGCATTTGTTGACAAGGAGGATGTCTCGCAATGGAAGTCTCTGTCTCAGGAATCCGAGAATAAGGTAACGACAGTTTCCAGGAATCCACTAAACAAAAGTGCAGACCGAAACACCACACGAGTATATACCACCGTTTAAAACCAAATATTACAGTTCGAAAGGACCCGGTGCGACCACAAAATCTCAGCGAGACTATGTGGGCGAAACGAAGTCATCTCCCAAGCGGTCCAGTCTCGCGAACTTACCCCGCACAAATCGATGTCCAGGCATGCGCACGCCGAACAAATAAAAGACATCAAATCTGGCACTTGCTCCATAACAAGCTAGTACCTATTTCGAGCAAGGAGATATCAGAAACATTCGCCCGTGTCGTAATATATATATATATATGCAGCCGACACGAGGAACGCCGTCTGAGTGTGGCCACACGACAGATACGAAGCGTTGAGAAAAAAAAACAATGGGACAACCATCGCAACTCCGATATTTAGCTGCAGGCATTCTAACGGGACTGCTGTACGAATCCATACACTTACTGCCGTGTTTTCTGAACACGAAGTGTGCTGTCGTAGACAGTCAGGGGGGGGAATTTAGGTACAGACCGTGAGCAGTGAAGAAGAAGACGATACGTTCCCCTGTGAAGACTCCACCTACCACTAGCATTCCGTCTCGAATGCTCGCCCCAAAGTTGCATACATCCTTAGAAAAGATGGACTTGATGCGCATAGAGGGGGGGGCGATGTGGAGGACAGGGTAGGTAGATACCGTTAATCTCCGATCACAAATGCCAACAATGAAGATACGTTAACCAGCGTCCGGTTTATGAGATCCGCCATCATTGATGGACCTTCATAATGGTTGACGTTCGGGCCATGAAGTCCGAACACGCCAGGGAGAAAAGGGTCCTTCACGGAAGGGCCCGCACTCTCACAATTTCGATGAAGTCTCTCCTTGCGAGACGCGAGGGAGGCTTGTGGAGGCACCTCCTAGCCACATATCACGAAAGAGAACGTGCACGTCAAGGCCTCGGCCAACCCCGTCAAAGACGAAGACAAGGCCGACACCGGCAACGGAGCCACCCTCCATAATACCCATTTTTGAAAGCTGGGTAATACGCCTATTACGGGGGACCGTAGATGGTAAATAGGACCTACGGTACGCACAAAAAACTAAATATTTACCTATTTTTTACTAATAATATATGGTCCTATTTACTATGGCTATTACGGGGGACCATAGTAAATAGGACCAAATATTGTTAGTAAAAAACTGTAAAATTACAGTTTTTATGTATACAATAAGTCCTATTAAATATGGACCCCCGTAATGCCATTAAAAACGTATTTTATTTATAATCTAAGGGAGTTGTGCACAGTTTATGATAACACATGTATTTATATAGTATTGGGTAATGCTATTTGCGACACCGGTGTTGTAATTTCTTATTTGCGACACCGCGTCACGATCGCGGCACATACCTCAGATTGGCTCCGCACCGCCAGGGATGTGTTGGCATGGTGCAGGGCCATGATTGAAGCTATCGCATAGCCGAAACGGGCCAAGACTCGAGGAGATATCTGCCGTCTTGGAGCACCCGTAAAACGTTCAGATCGGTGTCGCAAATAAGCCTTATTTGCGACACGTGTGTCGCAAATACGGTATTTGCGACACCGCGACGTGGTTGCCGCACACGCTCCGGATCGGCAAAGCACTACTAGTAGAGTCTCAGCATGGTGTAGGGCTACCATTGAAGTCACCCTGTAGCCAAAACAGGCCAGTACTCGAGGAGATATGGGGTATCTTGGTACATCCCGCAGAATCTTCTGGTTCCTGTCGCAAATAAAAATAAGCCTTATTCGCGACACGCCTGTCGCAAATACCGTATTTGCAACACCGCCCGTGGTTGCTGCACGCTCCGGATCGGCAAAGCACTACGAGTAGAGTCTCGGCATGGTGAAGGGCTACCATTGAAGCCACCCTGTAGCCAAAACAGGCCAGTACTCGAGGAGATATGGGGTATCTTGGTACATCCCGCAGAATCTTCTGGCTCCTGTCGCAAATAAAAATAAGCCTTATTCTCGACACGCGTGTCCCAAATACCGTATTTGCAACACCGCGCCGTGGTTGCTGCACGCTCCGGATCGGCAAAGCACTACCCGTAGAGTCTCAGCATGGTGTAAGGCTACCATTGAAGCCATAGTGTAGCCTAAACGGGCCAGTACTCGAGGAGATATGGGGTATCCTGGTACAACCCGCAGAATCTTCTGGATGGTGTCGCAAATAAGCCTTATTTGCGACACGCGTGTCGCAAATACCGTATTTGCGACCCCACGCTGTATTTGCTGCACACGCTCCGGGTCGGTAACGCACTACCATTAGAGTCTCTGCATGGTGTAGGACTACCATTGTAGCTATCGTGTAGCCAAAACGGGCCAGTACTCGAGGAGATATGGGTTATCCTAGTACACGGTCAGAATATTCAACGTGGCTCTTCTACTATTAATACTGTTGCTGTGCTACATACAACATAGTGAACACACAAACACGATAGGCTAGAAGTGTGAAAACTATACTTAACCCATCAGACTGCCTCGCCGACCAGGGCATCCAAAATAATCGGGAATTGACTGCGTAGCTGGACGAGGAGACTACGCATGATTTGAGTGGGGCAGGTCAGTGCGCACAATCTGCTGGAGTTGCGGGATGTTGGTGAATCTTCAAATAGTGGTTAGGCTTCTCTCCGCAAACATTCTGCCTGAAGTTGTGGAAAAACCTCCAACCCGCGCACCAGTGTGTACAGCATACAACAGCACGGTAGGAACTCTACACAATGCTGCAGGGCATCGAAGGACACCTTCCAAGCAGCCTACGAACTCCATGACCTGCTACACGCGTTACACATACCAATTTCTTCGGCACCATAAACAAGGCGGCTAGCCCTTCTGCCGCTTACATTGAACTCATGCAGTCTGCTGTGGGTTTCTACTGTATGTTTCACAACCGTTAGAGATAAACATCCGGAATCTGTTTACAAACTACGTGCTACGCATGTGCCTGAGGTTAGACTATTATTTTTAATAGTATGTGTCAATACTACAGCAGTGCGGATGCTGTGGACTGCTGTTGTTGGTGCGAAAACAAGTAGGATAATGTGTCGGAAGGAACGCGTACGACGAACATGACGCATAGCTAGGCAAACTGCAGTATGGCCGCCCTGTGTGCATCTATAGGGTGTGTTTGTTGCCTTAACTACTCCGACAAAAACTGTGCACAGCGTTTCGAAAGTTTGTTCAGTTCTGTGCGGCAGAACGACAGGCGTTGCTAAACGCCTGAGGGATAGGCGCCCACCTACTTCGATAGCATCCACAGACAAGTACAAAAAAAACGTATACAGAGCGCAGCATGCACACACTTCTGTACCCTTCATTTGTGCCCATGTTATAATAGACGCGTAAACAAAGCACCCGGCGCTTTGAACGATACCAGCGCTCTCAAGTATAGCACGTACGACATATTAGAACACGGCGCGGCAAAAGAACCAAGTTAATTTCAAATCCATTGATTCACGATGACGTGGCTAACGATCGATGTATTCGTGGAAACATGCTGTACAGCGGTATAGTCCGAGCTCTGAACGGGGCGCGCGCGACGCACGTCGTGCGATGTCGTCAAATGCGGCTTTACGACACCAGTCTGACTACTCTGACAGTGCACCAGGATGACCAGGATACAACGCACAGCAGTATCGACTACTGTAATGGGCTCGTTCTGGATACACGCGAAATAAGATTTATTCGCGACATCAGCCTATATAGGTGTACTAGGATACCCCATATCTCCTCGAGGACTGGTCCGTTTAGGCTACACGATAGCTTCAACGGTAGCTTTACACCATACTGAGACTCTACTGGTAGTACGTCGCTGATCCGGAACATGTGCGGCAACCGCGTCGCGGTGTCGCAAATAAGGCTTATTTGCGACACCGATCTGAACGTTTTCCGGGTGCACCAAGAGGCGAGATATCTCCTCGAGTCCTGGCCCATTTCGGCCATGCGATAGCTTCAATCATGGCCCTGCACCATGTCAACACATCCCTGGCGGTGCGGAGCCAATCTGAGGTATGTGCCGCGAACGTGACGCGGGATCGCAAATAAGCCGCTTATTTGCGACACCGTGTCGCAAATTAGAACTTACGACACCGGTGTCGCAAATAGCATTACCCATAGAAATTACTTTTGAAGTTTGGTACAACTCGAAATTTCTTGATTAATTTCGTAATTCGTGGTGGAAAAGGATGGGAACAGACGACCACGAATGAATGTTTTTTGCAGGGGAAGAGCTAGGGAAAGTTATGTCCGCCGGAGGCGGTGCCACGACGGGACGGAACGATAATTTCCTACGGGAGATATTTTATCGGCGGGACGAGACGGTAATTTTTCGGTGTCACGGCGGGACGGGACGGAATTTCCATCGGAAGAGATTTTATACGCGGGACGGGACGGTAAGTGACGACGGTCAAGGATTTCGTCGGCGGGACAGGACGGGACGGCGGGACCATTTTGACGGCGGTTTTACCGTCCCGTCCCGCCGTTACCGTCCCGCCGAAACTGCCGTGATAAGCAAGGCTTATCACAGTGACTGAGAATCGTGACGGGACGGGACGGGACAGATTTAACTCGTTTGGCGGCAAAAAAAATGAAAACGGTACGGGACGGTAAATAGAGGACAAAACACGATGGCGGGACGGGACAGCGGATGCAAATTTTCTCGACGGGACGGGACGGTAAAAGTCAACGTTGCGATGCCAGCTCATGTGGTGGCTGTTTTGATGGTTGTGCTTGCGCGGTTACTTTATTGGTGGTTGTGGAAGTGAAGGTGGTGGTGGGCGGCGGTGGTGATTCTAGTGCCGCTGCTGTGGTCGATCGACCCCGCCCGTAAGATAGGCATGCATGGCGTCCGTGCCGGTCTCACCAAAGATGTTAGGAGACAGCAGTTTCACCCCTAGACAGACAGCAACTTTGCGTTGACATGCTTTGACTGACACCAAACTACTAGATTTTAATGTATAACACTCGGCCCTACATCCTTGACAGCGCACAGTTTCGCGTCCCGCTTGATGACATGTCTCCTGACATCTTTTGGGCCACACCAGTACTGGTGTGGCCATGAGTTGAGTGGTCTCTGTGCTGTTTGTGTGCGGTGGCGAGCCTGTGGCAAGTGTTGTGTTATGCATGATACTGCCTTCAGTTACGGGTGGAAATACGAAGAATGAAGATTCATATAAAAAAATGAAAAGAACAAACACCACCACCAAGTGAACCACTTGTACTATTTGGTAGTAATTTTTTTTTTTTTTTCGTAGATGGTGACATTTGCAAGTATATAAAAACAAATCATCACAACCAGCACCTGCTGATCATGAACACCAGCAGCACAGCATAAAAAAAAAAATACCAGGTATGAAGTAAATGTTGTGCGGAGCAATTTCATACCACGTATTATATAAAATGAAGTCGATGAAAATACGTCATCTATGAGTTCGTCTATATAGTTAATTGAATAGTTGATATATACCAAATTTGATACTGCCTTCAGTTGCGGGTGTAAACAGAAGTATGGAGATTCATTAAAAAAAATGAAAAAAAAAAAAAACACCACCACCAAGTGTAGTACTGATACTATTTGGTAGTAATTTTGATTTTTTTTTGTTGGTGGTGATGTTTGTACTTACCTTCATTTGAAAGTTTATAAAAACAAATCACATCACAACCAGCAGCTGCTGATCACACCAGCACAGCTTTTTTTTTTTTTCTAAATGAAGTAAATGTGGTGCGGAGCAATTTCAAACCACGTATTATATAAAATGAAGTCGATGAAAATACGTCATCTGTGAGGTTGTCTATTTCGTGTGCCCGAAGACGGAAAATATATAATTCTCTCTATTTCCAGTACGAATTAAATAGTTAATTGAATCGTTGATATATACCCAATTTTGCAAGCTGGGTTGATACGTCTACTACCTGTTCTATATCTCATTTATAGTATGGGAGTTGTGCTTAATTTATGATAACACATGCATTTATATTGAAATTACTATGGAAGTTTGGTACAACTCAGAATTTCTTGATTAATTTCGTAATTCGTGTTGGAAATGGATGGGAACAGACGACCACGAATTCTGAATGTTTCTTGTAGGGGAAGACGAAAGTTATACCCGCCGGAGGCGCTGTCAGGACGGGACGGGACGATAATTTCCGTGGAGATTTTATCGGCGGGACGGGACGGTGCTTTTTCGATGTCACGGCGGGACGGGACGACGGTAATTTTTCGGTGCCACGTCGGGACGGGGCAGTAATTTGCCACTGTCATGGCGGGACAGGACGGTGATTTCCAACGGGAGAGATTTTATCGGCGGGACGGGACGGTAAGTGACGACGGTCAGAAATTTTGTCGGCGGGACGGGACGGGACGGGACGGGACGGCGGGACCATTTCGACGGCGGTTTTACCGTCCCGTCCCGCCGTTACCGCCGTTACCGTCCCGCCGAAATATTGTGATAAGCCTTGCAAATAAAATGATGAAATGTCCTCTGCTCACCGTGACAGTTAGGAGTTCACGACAAAAACAAAACACGATTCATGACGCCAATTGTTCTAGCTTTTTTACCCTAAAAGAAACAAAATCACGATTCGTGACATTTGTCGTGTCTCAAAATACGCCTGATCAAGGCATTACGCAACCCACGCGCACCAACGGTATCCGAAAGTCCATATAGGGGCATGTCAGACTCTGCTTCGTACGCCGCTTGTGGGGTACGGGCGGCTACCAAAATACACCGCTGGGCGCGCGCTAGCGAGGAGGTTGTGGCCTCAAAATGTACAGGAGGAGGAGCCACTGCTGGAAGCGAAACGCGAACATGACCTGAGGATGTCACGGGTCAGGCCGGGCAGACGGCCTGGGAGATGGAATCTCGCGAAACGAGCTTGGTCGACGGTCGGTGAAGTTGGAATCGCGCAGGCTGGGTCAGGCTTCGGCCCGTGAATCGAATATATCACGGGCTGGGCCAGGTGCGGGCGGCCCAGCCCGGCCTGGCCGTGCCCCACTCTCGAGAGTTGGCTCCACCCCCCCAACAAACGTTGGGTTTGAAATATCAGAATTTTAGCTATTCGAAATTATCACGAAACGCGACGTTCTTCGGCTTTTTTCGGTAGAAGAACTGAGAAGTCACCGATCGTGATCTTTCGGCATGCCAAAAAGTCACGAATCGTGACTTTTTTTTCGTGACTTTTTTTCGGCTCGTTAGGAGTGGCCCTAACTGCTGCTGTAGTCTCGTCCTATTCGTCTCCAACGTTGTTTTGCCTAGTAGAGCAGCTGCACTTGGGCGGCCGCAAGGGACGCGATGGATGGTGGCCAAGGTATTATTGATGCCCTCTCTCTCCGTAGTGGCCGATGCGCAAGTACTTAGTGCTGGAGCCCACAGCTGTGTACAAGAGTAACCAAGCATGTATGTAGCGTCGTTATGCATCATGAGCCCATTCTGTAACCTATATAAAATTGTGCAATGCCTCCGAGATTTTGTGTAAAACCAAATTTTATCACTTTCAAGAGGGGTGGAGGCAAGTCTAAAATAACACGGGGCAGGTGACGCCAGCTATCTTCCAATCAAATGGCTGAAATAACGCGAACGACGGGAGCCATCCTCCAATAAAATCGCTGAATTAACGGGAACCACGGGAACCACGTGAAATCACGCCGCACACAAACTAGAAGAATAAAGACACAGCTCGCAGCTCGCACACCCGCAGTCACGCGACGATTGACCTTCGATCTCGACGTATAATCCACCCACGGTCAACGAGCTTGGTACCGGGCAAGGCCAATGAATGTAAATTATGGCCTGGGAGGTATAATTGGAATCCGTGGTTTAGGGGGCGAGAGGTTGGCCGCGGCGTCCTATGCTCTTCGTCAAAGCTTTCAAAAAGCTCTGTTTCGTCCCAACGGAGTGGAATCGAGAGTTTTTGTCGTCTGTTTTCTACACACCAGCTGCCAAAAATGTTTTTAGTAGACGCCTGGCCCACCCACGCCACATATCACCGACCGAGGTGTGAGAACTATGATACTAGTGTGGGTCGGAGCCTCTAACCAGCGCGCTTCATTCAGAGTTCGTGACGTAATCGTTGGGTTTGTCGATCGATGTCACACCTGAAAAATGGTCTATATTTTGCCATCTGAGAGGGGTAGAGATTTCTTGTCGTCTGTCTTCTACAGACCAGTGCCAAAATGTTTCTTTATCAGACGCCTGGTCAGCCCACGCCACATATCACCGACCGAGGTGTGAGCACCGTGACACTAGGCTGGGTCGGAGACCTTAACCAGCGCATTCCGTTCAGATTTCTTGACGGTGTCGTTGGTTTTGTCGATCGATGTCTGCCGAGGATTCTCATAAAAGTTGACTCTAGTCAATGGGAATGACTATACATTGCTCCAGTATCTGCCAGAGCAGGGGTTTTACATACATTGCGCGGCGAGCACTTAAAGTCCGCGTAAGCTGTCCCGTGACGTGTAAACTTTGCCAGGGGTGGACAGACCTTGATAGTAGATCTTTATGGGGGTTTGGTGTTGGACGCCTAAAGCCGACCCTCCGACCCGAACCCTAACCCTAACCCGAACCCGAACCCTGTGCCAGTGGTCAGTGCTGGGATGCTGTGCTTGTTAAGACTCTAGATTGGCTCGGCCGGCGTAGATGCTGAGCTTTGGAAGGCTGTAGGTTGACTCGGGATGACTCGGGATGCTGTGGCTGGGAAAGACTCGAAAGTCGATTAAGCCGCGTAAAACATACCCCTAGCCAATCAGAGTGCCTAATTAGCTACCCCAGGAACATCTACTATCAAGGTTTGTCCACTACTGACTTTCAGAGTTAACCAGAAAAGGCTGTAAAAAAAAATCATTTCTTTATGGAATTTCATGATGAAAATCGGAGGAACATTTTTTGCACCAAACAGGCCCCATAAGACGTGATTTTGATAAAATCTGATCTGAAACGGGACCAGCTACCCGAATTCTCCGTAAACAGACATATAATCACCCCAGAAAAAATTGCATAAGATCTGGCGTGCAAGTCTGTACCGGTGTCTAATAACAGTGCTAAATAGACAGTCAGCCCCGTGCCAGGCACGAAGAGGCTAATCGACCGAGATCGCTAACACCCCCACCCCCCGACACCCTTCCCAACCGTTCTTCACATACAGCAGTTATCTTGCCACCATCTTCCCGCACCCAACGCGAGTGTCAACAAAAACAGCTGCATGATTTTATTGCACCCCAGATTCGGAAAATAATAAACAAGTACCAGTTACGACAGGTTTTTTTTTAGACGTCCTAACTGTAGGTATCTTGTATTAATAGGATAGTTTCCAAAAATGTATTATTTTTGTTTCACACGTACGGAAGAAGTTTGGGCAACCAATCAGATCAACGCGGGCACAGGTGGCCACTGGAGTACCTTGAGAGCGTACTCTGGTGGACCTTAAGCAAAAACACCTTGAGCCACAAATCTCAAGGTCGATCATTGCCCAACGTGAACATTCACAACCTCCCTGGATTGTCGAATGTACGCGTCACAATGTGCTCAGGTCCTGAAACGCACCAGGTCAATGTGCTATGGTTTTTGTTATACGGCTGACAGCACAACACAATATCGAAATCGAATGGAGAAACAAACCACAAAATGAAAAACGACAAAAGCAAAGCAAAATCATAAAATCCGGGCAAAAAAAAAACGAAACACGAAAAAGTACCAAAATTGATGGAGAAAAATGATATGCACACGAAAAAAAGTACAATGAAATTGGAGAAGACAGCATAGATTTAAGTCATACGCCCACAACATGTTGCACCAACTCACGACAAGTGTTATTGTGTGGTCAACAATGTGATGTTTTTTCCTGTATATAAATACAACTATAATTATTACGATTTTTGAGGTCGTTGTCACTTGCTAGCTCTTGGCAGACAGACCGACTGATATACAGCTCTTCGCAAACAATCCTTCTTCTTTGAAACAGCCGAACAGCCAAACAACCTTTCTTCTTTATTCTTCGCCAAACAGCCAAACAACCTTTTCTTCTTTCTTCCTCCGCAAACTGCCAACCAATAGCTCTTCGCACGGCGCCTAAAAAAAGAGGCGTCTCGCCTTCGACGAACGGCATAGATAGGTGCAGCTGTCGGCGGCCAAGCTGCTGCTGTCGGTGGCGAACCTGCTGGTGCTGCAACCCCCGCCTCTCCCTTCTCCACGCCCCCTAAGCACACCTCCCCCTCGTCGAGAGGCGCGTGGTCCTCGCCCTCTGGCAAGAGAGCGGCAACGACAAAGACCGACCTGGTGCCGGCTGTTGTTTGCGACCAGTGCACGGACCAGCACTTACTTGGTCAAGAACTCCGCGCCTGGTGGCAAAAACGTGGCCTTCGCCACCAGCAAGGATCTCATGTGCGTGGTGGCGGGATCATCCTGACAGGGCATCCGACTGCGAGTTCTGTGCTCGCCCGATCAAGGAAGGGACTGTCTCGTACTCCCTCGAGACTGCTGACAGTGGTGAGTGTCTTACGTCTATTGTGCATGCTGTATGTTGCCAGTACGTTTTTTGGGGGTTTTCAATTGCCTTTTTGCATACAATCCTACGTCAAAGCGTTTATTCATTTCGTCGGCTCCTCTTACACACAGTGCACGCGAACGCGCACATGCACAACTGTTTGCGGGACGTGAGCGAAGGAACGGAGGATTCAGCTGTCGCCGTCACCGCTGCACCGAACGACGTGAGTGCTGCTGCTACTGTGGTGCATTTTCGGTGCATGCACACGATTTCTGTGTGTACATGTTTTTTTGGTGACCCCACGTACTCATTTTTTTGCTCGTTTTCGGCTGCCGCTGCTGCTGCTGCTGCTGTCGGCGCCACGACGTGAGTGCTGCTGCTGCTGTGCACCTGCTTCTCCTGTGCACTCGCTGCTGCTGTAGTGCTGATGCGTTGTTCCCGTGCTGTGCACTTGCTGCTCCTGTGCAATTGCTGCTGCTGTATGTAGTGCTGCTGCGTTGTTCCGCGTGCATCATGCTGGAAGCGTACATATTTTCGGATCGTCAATTCCGTAGGTTTTGCGATGGCGGCATACCAGGGTACATGCTTTTTTCCTTTCTTACTTTCATATCGTTGCTATGCTGCTGCTGCTGCTGCTGCTGCTGCTGCTGCCAACGCTGCTGCTGCTGCTGCCAACTCTGCGGCGATTCGTTGCAGCTTCTGCTGCTGCTAATGCTGTGGCTGCTTGCTTCTGCTGCTGCTGCTGCTGCTAATGCTGCCGCAATATCCACTGAATGTTCGTACGTATGTACTCGGATTACTGTCTTTCTTGGTCGTTTTTGTACTCAAATGGTTCCTTTTGATACGTGAATTTTTTTTTTGTCGTTTTGCTCCTGCATTTTGCGTACGTACTGCAATTTCTCGTTTTTGGCTTGGTTATTTTCATATATATCGTTGCTATGCTGCTGCTGTGGTGCTGCTGCGTTGTTGCCGTACATCATGCTGCACTTGTGTGTGTACATATTTCGGTATTGTCAATGAAATTCCGTAGGTTTTGCGATTGCGGCATATGCTAGATGGGTGTATCTCAGGTTCGACCTGGGTCTGCAGCAAGCTTCTCTTTCGGTAAGGTGTAGCGTGGAGGACACGCCAGGTATAGGTGAGGCTCGGCACGGTCAGCCGAGCAGAAGTGATCATGAAGCATGACGCAAGTCATCTCACATGACAGTCATCAGCAATTACTTGGTGATGGAGGCTGGTAATTCCCCGCCTCAACTATCATCAGATCTACGGAGATCTGCGGCCACTTTTAGTACAAGAGTCAATATCCACGATAACGGATGAACCACTGACTGTAGAGTAACGACCTGAGCAGGTACATACATTTTTTCTTCCTTATTTTCATATCGTTGCTATGCTGCTGCTGCCAACGCGGATTATTGTTTTTATTGGCCATTTTTTCTACCCAAATGGTTTTTTTGATACAAAAAAAAATATTTGGGTCGTTTTGCTCCTGCATTTTGCGTACATACTACTTTTTCTCGTATTTTGCTATGCTGCTGCTGCGTTGTTGCCGTACAGCATGCGGAGGTGGGTCTATAGTGAGGTACCAAAAATACCTTTCGGACGGCCTCGGGGTACATACTTTTTTTCTCCCTTCTTTTCATATCGTTGCTATGCTGCTGCTGCCAACGCTGTGGCGATCCGTTGCTGCTCTGCTGCTGCTGCTGCTGCTGCTGCTGCTGCTGCTCTGCTTTTAGTGCTGCCGCAATATTCACTGAATGTTTGTATGTACTCGGATAATTGTGTTTCCTGGTCGTTTTGTGGCGCTGCTGCGTTGTTGCCGTACATCATGCTGGACATGATTTGTGTGTCTATTACACTTAAACTTGTGCGTGTGTACATATTTCTGTGTCGTCAATGATTTTTTTGTGGTGCTGCTGCGTTGTTGCCGTACATCATGCTGGACGTGATTTGTGTGTGTACTACTGTACTACACTTGTGTGTCTACATATATATTTCTGTATCGTCAATGAAATTACGTACTTGCTGCTTCTGCTGCTGCTGCTGCCGTCGTATAGCAAGCGATTACGTGCTGCTGTTGTGCCGCTGTAGAGTAGTACAAATAATGAACACTGCCCCCCCCCCCCCCCCCCCCTTCCCCCTCCCCCGCCATTCCCTGCACGCCACTCCCGCCCCGCGCACCCTATATGTTTACTTCGACCAGGTCCGTGGCAAGTGCTACAACTGCCGCCTGACGGACTCCACCATCAAAGACGGAGACATCATCATCAAGCGCAAAAAGACTCCCTTCCATTTCGCCTGCTCCAGGGCTTCGCGGAATTCCGAAGCAGTACACCAAGCAGATTGTCGCCATCTAGGACGAACGAAAGGAAACAAATTGTTTCCCACATTTCCCAAAATCACGATTATTTCTTCCTACACATATCCAACGGGTTCAACAGCGAACATTCTGGGCCTCCCGCCTCGTTACTACAGCATCCTGGAAGACTATTTACATGTATATATCATGTCTCATCCAAACTCCTGTGCTGGCTACATCGAAATCGCGGCCGCCCAGCAACTATACAACATTTCCATAACCGTTGTCGTTGCCGGCACTGCTGCTTTCTCTCCTGTCCCAAACCTTCTTTTAAACAACAGCCTGTATGTTGTATATCATCCACATGCCAAGCACTGCTCCACTCTCTCCCCACACTGATGAAATATGTTATTCTTATTATTATTAAACGAGTGTCATTCTTACTCTTGCGTCACCCGATCTTACGTTTCACATTACATTCATAAATAAACGCTATCATTACATCCTTCATCGTTTTTTTACACAAATACATTTAGTTTGGTTGGCTTTGGGCTATGTCGCCAATTAATTGCAGTTATATGTACACGAAACGACGGAATACCCACTCCGAAGGAAAGCCTTGTATATACCAGGTATACATTTTCTGGTCTCCCTCGCTGTTACGCACTGCACAAAACCGACACCATATGCGACACATGCTCTACAATAAAAAATCACCCAAAACGTACGTTAAAAGTAAGCGAAGCATGTGAAACTTCGGCACATACCACGTTCGGGGAAGAGGAGAACGTTTTGTACTATTTTTCATACTTTGAAAAAAAATCCGCGTCTATACTGCAGTAAACGAAAAGTTGCCAAAAATAACACTACAAATATTTTGAAAAAAAAAAATGCGATCGACGCAAAACTCACCTCTTGTACGATGCAAACATCATTATTGCAGATATATACATACCTGATAGACGGCAATTCGCAGTTTAACTGCATGCACCTATTGTCAACTTCATGCCCCTTTTCGCCATCCCTTCCTTCTTCTCAATCATGCCAACGATTCGGTACCCCTCGGCAAGCCCCAAATTTCATTCGTTCAATATTCCATGTTATTATAGTTCGTCAATATATCATACATACTCGTACATATAACAAGCAGTATACAATTAATTTAATCATTCAAACTCACAGCTGACGTATTTCAAATATTTATGAAATTAATCGCAAAATGTGTCGTAGGTATGGAGAAAAAAAACTCAAACAATCGTTGCAAGAACATCCACAAACCTAACGACACCGTTCACGACAAGACGTCTAACAATCGAGGTGCATTTGTTACGTTACGCAAGCGTTGCGGTATACGTTTTTCCTGTCGCTGCAACGTGCTAAGGTTGCGGTTTCGCCACAACGTCCCGCAACGTACCCAAGCGGCCACCTGTGGGTTAATTGTACGTAACAATTCGATAGCCTTGAGACACGTCTTGCCTATAGTTCGTAGTTGCTGACCAGCGAGCTAAACACGTTGTCGAGCAGAGTTAGAGCTACAAGAGTAAAGGTGTGATACAGATTTGTTTTAATTGAAGAGGGCTCTGTGTTGAGCGTTCGATCTGATCTGTTTGAATGCTGAGCAGGCAGGGTTTTCGCCGGCCAGACATTTGTTTTTTTTTCTTGATCGAGGGACTTCCTTGGAGAGACTCGTTCGTGGTGTGTTGTGAGCACGTGTACGAGAGCAGCTAGCTGCGAGTGTGGACGGAAAACCTTGGGGACCGTGTCGGAGGGCATGGCAAGCGTGGCCGGATAAGCCAACACAGGAGCGAATCGTAAGGTCGGTACCTCTGGTATGTCGTAGCACAGCAGTGAGACGTCACCGGGGATGTGTAGCGCTGTAGCACAGCAGTGTGACGTTACCCGGGATGTTGCGCCCTTGGCGCCAGTATCATTATGGTCGCAACTTGCAAACACATGCGTACAGCAGTAGTGATGGCCGGTAGCGTGTGCTTGCGGGAATATAATATCAGACGCGAGTATGCATACCCTCGTACTTTTGCTTTGTACCAAACTCGAGGAAAGGCACGGTAAATAAGTGTGACGGGTTCAATTCAGCAGAAGAAGTGCGGATACAGCAGCAGGGTTCGTGCAGCAGTGGTCGTACGATATTTCAAGTGCTCGTACTAAACATGCGAAATAAATATCATACCTCATGCGAGACTTTTTTGTCGATGTTACGAAACTCGAGAAAATATTATATGAGTATGACTTGTACAGGCATACGAATACAGCAGTGTTCGTGCAGCAGTGGTTGTAAGTACGATATGTCAAATGTTCGTACCGGGGTATACTACCAATGTATGGCATAGCGTTTTCCGGGAACTGGGGCGTGCGCAGTATTCTGGTGCAGCGTACTCTGAGCTATATGTGCTCTGATTGTCTCTTGGTGGTGTGAGATGAGCAGAGTATTCAGGCTGTGTAGCTGGTAGCGGTGGTAACTTCTTTTTTTTTGTTTTTCACTACAATAACTGGTACCGGTTGCTCCCCTGTAGCTAAACTACCTACGGTGGTACAATTCGCTGGTCGCGATTCGGGGGGGTCGCGGGCGGATGTTTGTAAATGGTCAATCACAGGGTAGGGGCCGAAATTGCCCCATCCATTGCTGTTCTGCTAGTATGTTGCTTCCCCTGGCATGTCCCGTGTCGTTCAATCGCGGGAAGTTGTGTCGCGCCGATTAGTGACCTCCGTGGGTGCACCGCGTATCGTCGCCGAAGCGGCTTGTATGGATACTCGTTTCTTGATGTGCGTAGCACCTATCCACAGTAGGGGACGGTGTCCCGCTGCAGTGCGCGCGTCTGTTTCAGCGATGCAGATGTCGCAACCCTTTCACTCCCCTGTCCGTGTTTCGTGTGCCGTTCAATTTGGGAAGCATGTGCCACAAGTTGGACTGTGTACTGTTGCAGCATGTGCGTCTGCTTCAGCACTACAGATGTCGAGACTCGTCGGCTTCCTTGTGCATATTGCGTTAGCCGTTAATCGGGGGAAGTTTTCACGAGCGGGTTCGTGACCTCCGTGGGTATACCGCGTATCGCCGCCGAAGCGGATTTTGTCGGTTCTTGTTTCTTCGTCTGCGTAGCACCCGGGACGCTGTGTTGCCGGAGTGTGTGCGCCTGTTTCAGCGAAGCAGGTATCGCATATTGTTGACTTCCTCGTCCATGTTTCGTGTGCTGTTCATTTGGGGGAGCGTGTGCCACAAGTTGGACCATGTGCTATTGTAGTGCGCGCGTCTGTATCAGCGAAACAGGTGTCGCAACTCCTTGAGTCCCTTGTCCGTGTCTCGTGTGCCGTTCATCCGGGGGAGAGTGTGCCGCAAGGTGGACTGTGTGCTGTTGCAGCATGTGCGTCTACTTCAGCACTACAGGTGTCGCGACTCGTCGGCTTTCTCGTGCATATGACCAGTCGACAGGGGGACAGTGTACTGTTGCAGTGTGTGTGCCTGCGTCAGCGAAGCAGGTGTCGCATCTTGTTGGCTTCCTTGTCCATGCTTCGTGTGGCGTTCATCAGGGGAAGCGTGTGCCAGAAGTTGGACCGTGTGCTATTGCAGTGCGTACGTTTGTTTCAGCGAAGAAGGGGTCACTCTTTGGCTCCCCCTCCATGTTTCGTGTGCCGTTCATCCGGGGAAGCATGTGTCACAAGTTGGACAGTGTGCTGATGCATCATGTGCATCTGCTCCAGCGCTACGCGTGCGTGTTTCGTGTGCGTTTGTCGTTCATCCGGGCAAGCGTGTGCCACGAGCTGGACGGTGTGATATTGCAATGCGTACGTCTGTTTCCGCGAAGCAGGTGTCACTCTTTGGCTCCCCGTCCATGTTTCGCGTGCCGTTCATCCGGGGGAAGCATGCGTCACAAGTTGGACAGTGTGCTGTTGCAGAATGTGCATCTGCTCCAGAGCTACAGGTGTCGCTACTCGTCGGCTGCCCTCGTGCATGTTTCATTGGCTGTTCATCCGGGGGAAGTGTTTCGCGATTTGTTTGGTGACCTGCGCGGGCACACCGCGTATCGCCGCCAAAGCGAATTGTGTCGGTTCTCGTTTCTTCGTCTGCGTAGCACCCGTCCACAGGGGGACGGTGTGCTGTCGCAGCGTATGCGTCTGCTTCAGCGATGCAAGCGTCGCGGTTTGTTGGCGTCCTCGTCCGTGTTTCGTGTGGGGTTCATTCACGGAAGCGTGGGCCACAGATTGGACCGTGTGCTGTTGCAGTGTGTGGGTGTGCTTCAGCGCTGCATGTTAGATGTTTGCAGATGTCGCAACTTGCCGGCTTCCTCGTGCATGTTTTGTTTGCCGGTCGTCCGGGGAAGCATGTATCACAAGTTGGACTGTGTGCCGTTGCAGTGTGTGCATCTGGTTCGCACTGCGCAGGCGTCGCAACTCGTTGGCTTCCTCGCGCATGTCCGTGTGCCGTTCATCTTGGGGGGTTCTTCGCAAGGCGTTTCGTGGTGTCTGTGGGTACGCCGCGTATCTCCGCCGTCGCGGATTTCATGGGTACCTGTTTCTTCGTATGCGTAACAGCCTCCTAGAGGAGGGGGCGGTGTGCTGTTGCAGGGTGTGCGTCTGCTTCAGCGAAGCAGGTGTCGTAACTCTTCGACTTCCTCGTCCAAGTTTCGTGTGGTGTTCATGCGAGAAAGCGTGAGTCACACGTTGGAGTGTGTGCTGTTGCAGTGAGTGCGTCGGATTCAGCGCTGCAAGTGTTGCAACTAGTCGGCTTCCTCACGCATGTTCGTCAGCCGCTACTCCGGGGAAATTGTTTGCGATACTGTTCGCGGTGTCCGTGGATGGCCTGCGTGTCTTCGCCGAAGCGGGCTGCGTGGGTACTGTTTCTTCGTATGCGTAACAGTCGTCTAAAGGGGGGAGTGTGCCGTTTCAGTGTGTGCGGATGCTTCAGCGAAGCAAGTCTCGCATCGTGTTGACTTCGTCGTCCTTGTCTCGTGTATCGTTCATATGGGGAAGTATGCCACACCTTGGTTTGTGTGCTGTTGCAGTGCGTGTGCGCAGCACCCGTCAATAGGTGGGGACGGTGTGTTTCAGTCAGTCAGTGATTTTCTGTCCTGATTCGCGAGTATTCTGGAACATTTTTTTATCCCCAGGTGTTTTTTCTTTTCTTTCCACCTGGTTACCTTTTCCCCGTGTGTTTTGCGAGTTGGGATTTTTATCCCGTCCGTGTGCCACGGACTGGTGTTGACCTCAATCGCGAAACCGTTTAATTTGCAGCGCAGTGCAGCCCGCGTTGAGGTGCGGTTTCGTGAGTTGAAAGGTGACCTGCTTGGGAAAGGGGCAGTTTCTATCTGTGTTCGGGTGTGGGTTCGTTACACCGGCCCACCTTCGCACGTTCGCGTGTATGTCTTTTTACTACATTTGTTTTCCCTCGCCGGACCCCTTGTTACGTGCTGCGCCTGCAGCGGCGGATGCTCTATGTGGACTCCGCTTCCACGGCCGATAGCCCAGTGACGAGTGGTTGCGTTGGCGGGAGTGTGCGCACGGAGAAGTGCGCTCGGCACTCCCTGAGGATTAGAGGCGCAACGAACTCGTCGAAAGGGCGAGCTGTACCTGAGGGGTTGCAGCCCGGCGGTCGATAGACGTGTTGAACCACGGGGCAGGACGCATGCTGGGTAGCAAACGGAATGGCCTAGGAGGGTCGTATCAATGGGATCCCGCCCGCCGGGCCTGGGTGGGAGCGGGTGATCCACCTAATGAATAGGACTGGTAGACGTAGCTAAATGTATATCCGGTCATGCAGCGTGTCCGTGTGTGCCAAGTGAAAAGAGTATGAAGGAGTTGGATTATCATGCGCGTTCCCGATGGTATAGCAACAAGAGGGGGGAGGGCGCTTGCATGGGTTCGTAAATCGAGTCAATCGCATTTGTTGGAGGCTGGCGTCGAGGGTTAGACAGTTAGGATGGAAGTTGACTCGAGTTTAGGGATGCTAGCGTGGGGTTGCTGTTAGAGCAGCCTGAGGGGCTTGCTCTTCTCGCCGCCCCCCTTGTCTCCGAGCGGGGGGGGGTGCGCAACAATATGATACAGCTTCGAAAGCAAAGTGCAAATCATAGTATTATCGAGGCACCAGAAATTGCGAGTTTTACACGTACGGAAGAAGTTTGGGCAACCAGCCAGATCAACGCGGGTTAACTGTACGTATGAATTGGATAGCCTTGAGACACGCCTTGCCTAGTTCGTAGTTGCTGACGAGCGAGCAAAATACGTTGTCAAGCAGAGTCGGAGCTACAAGAGCAAAGGTGTAATACAGATTAGTTTGAGTAGTTCCCACCCATCCGCCCGTGCCTTTGAGGTAGTCAGTGGAGGGGAAGTTGAACGGTCGCAGCAACGTTGTGGTGTGTTTGTTGCTGTGTGTTGGACGCTGTGTATGCGCCCGGGTATCCTAGATTGCGCAGGTTTGCGGTGGTGGCTAGCCGCTTTTGGTATTTTGGTTATGATGCACGGCATGCCGCTTCATTGTGTCGTAGTGGATACGTATATCTCTCATTGGTTCGGGGGTGCGTTTGAAGTTATTGTGATACGTTTAGGACTGAACGCGGTAGTGCATCAGCTAGCTGACTGGATGATGCAGAGGGGCGTTTCTTTTTTTTCCTTTGGTATGGACACTTTATCTGTATGTCTCCAGGCTGGGAGTACGTGTTTCTTTGTCGGGGACCTGCGTTGTTGTAGCGCAGATAACAGTGTGATTTGGTTTTGAAGCGGACGCAATGGTGCTGATTCATCAGCTGCTCGGAATTTGAGCGCAATCTAAAACCGTAGGAGAGAGGTGGTGTATCCGTAGTTGTACGTTGGCCGTGAAGTGAATATATCTGGTATGATATAGTGTATGTATTCATACTTGTTTTTCGCATATACACGCCTGTGTAGTTACCAGGTGCATGCGTGTGTCGATGTTGCCCGTGTTCACGAGTTTTGAGACAGGCTGGCGTGGAGCGTTAGACATTGCCAGTTGGGATGGAAGTTGACTCGAGTTTACGGATGCTGGCGTGGGGTTGCTGTTGGAGCAGCCTGAGGGGCTTGCCCTTCACTCCGCCGCCCTTGTCTCCGAGCGGGGGGGGTGCGCAAAAAAATTATACAACTTCGAAAGCAAAGTCCAACCTGCCGGCTTCTTCGTTGGTCTTAACCAATGAGCGTGTTATAATCACGAAGCAGGAAGAGAATCGGACGGCTTTCTGGCGCGCTACAGGGACAAACCAGACAGTCCCGTGCCAGGTATGAAAATAACGAAGCGACCATCACCACCCCCCCCCCGCACCCACTCCATCATCACTACTCACTTCCCAGCAGCTCTCTCCGCAGAAGCAGCACAATCATCTACTGGCACAATCGTCTCGCACACCCAACGCAGCAGAAGCAGCAGCAGCACAGCAGCAGCCGGGTAGCAGCACGGCGGTACGAGCGAGGTCCCCACGGCGTGTTTGCCAAGCATCCAACTTGGGCTCCGGGCGTGCATGGAGCGTAATGCTCGGGTGCGGTGGCGCCAGCAGGCTGGTATTAACCGCACAATTGTTTATCACAGCAGCAACTCATACTCTTAATGAGTGGGAAGAAGCCGCTCGCCGTGTTGCTACTACTGCTGCACGTTATAGCAGCAGTCTGCTGCTTATCGTGCGGCTCATGGGCCGCACGTGTTGTTGCTGCTGCTGCTGCTGCTGTGCTCTTGCTGCTGCAGCTGCAGCTGCACCTAGCTTCTGTGCTACTAGCTTGTGTGCATGGTGCTCCTGCTTGCCAATATCAGGCGATAGCGGCTGGCAGCGCCACTACTGCTGTTGCCGTTCTACTGGGACGTTTGTATCTATTGTCGCTGCATATATAATTCTTGACTACTTTTTAGTGCCCGTTTCGTTTCCCCCCCGCTTTAGGGATCGTTACGAAAATCCGGATTTTTCTTTTTCACCCGAATGCCCTATCGACCCTTGGATAAAAAGTGCATCCATTTCGTCTCCCCGAATTCGGCAAATAAATAATTTCCTCTATTTTCAATAAGAATTATTTAAATTGAAATTGCGAGTTTACGGCACACCGAATTCAAAACATATATATACACTTTGCTTTCGAAGTTGTAATATATTCATGCGCAACCCCCCGACCGGAGTCCCGAATTCGGAAAATAAATAGTTACCTCTATTTGCAGTTCGAGTTAATTAAATTGAAACTGCGAGTTTACGGCACCCCGAATTCAAAAAAATAAATATTTACACTTCGCTTTGCATCATATCAATGCAGAACCCCCTTCCAGGAGAGGGGAGACCCCCTGGGGCTGTGTCGTCTACCCGAGTTTGGAAAATAAATATTTGCACTTTGCTTTCGAAGTTGTAATACAATAATGCGCAACCACCCGCTCGGAGAAGGGGGGTTGAAGAGCGGGTGACCCCCCGGGATTGCCCCAATAGCAACCCCACGCTAACACCCGTATACTCGAGTCAACTCCCAACCCAACTGGCGACGTAGAACTCTCGACGCCAGCCTACGAAACCGCTATCTGAAAAGCAATTTCTTGACATAAAACTCGAGAAAACATACCAAGTACAATATAACCTCATTACCACGTGTGGTCAGGTGTAATTTCAGCTTTAATTGTTTTGGCATCATGCTCTCTGCCTCTTCCGCTGTGTACATCTGCAGGCATTACACTGATGCTGCGATAGGCTTCACAGTTTTTGGCATTTGAGCGTCTATCGTCCGGACAGGAGGAGTAGGCGTGCTTCAAAGTCTTATTTTCGTGACTCATCTCTTCGAACGGTGCTACTACTGCCGTGTTTGCTCGTGTGTGAATCTGTGAGTGTTCCAACACCACGATCAGGACGACTCCAGCCCGCACTTCCGCTCAAGTTCGAAAGCACCCGCGCACTATAGCACCGGTACATATCAGGGCTCGAGCTTTGTGCAAGAGCAACCTGCGCTTGTGCAGGATGCGGGTCTTGTTCGTTAAATCGGGTCGTTCGGCCGCCCGGCGTCTATTGGGGAAAACGCCACCAAAACACGCGGCGGGGTCGCGTTACTACCCCTGACAACGTCGAGCCCCCCAAAGGGTTGGGGTTAGGGTTAGGGTTCGAGTTCGGGTTCGGGTTGGGGTCCAGGTTGGTCTGGGCCGACGTGCAAGGTTGAAACTGACGACACACGCCCTGCGCAAAGTTTTGTGCAGGCCGTTCCTGCACATAGCGGGAGCCCAACATCAGCAACATCGATCGGTACAACACCAGCTGTCATGTTACCAATTTTTTTCACTCAGAGGTGTTGTTCTACTGTTACTGAACTACTACACACAGCCCAACACACAACCCACGGCAGCCTTCAAAGGCTAGGCAGCCACGGTACAACAGCCAAGCTTCAAGCTATTGCCTTTGCGTCAGGGTGCGCGCGTGAACCTACAGAGTAAATTTCGTCCTGGGATACTAGATACAGCATTATAGCACAGCAGTAGGAATAGATTTTCTGCTGTTTGCGAAGTTCCACAGCTAGGCAGACACAGTACAACAGCCGCGTTTCAAGCCTTCCCTTTGTGACAACCACGAACGATGTTTATCAACGTGTGCGTGAGTTTGAGCGCGCGTGGGTATGTTGCCTTGGGACCCTACAGCAGTAGGAATCAGGAAGACAGCGGTCTCGCTCGGTTGTTCCGTCACTTTGCGTCTGTCGCCGTACCCTATACGTATACAAAGAAAGAGCGAAAGAGGGCCTTCAATCCACAGATGAGGGTGCATTGCCCACGGTGCCGACATGTCGAACTGTGCTGATTTGACACACCGTTCTGCACACGCACTGGCAGCAGCACAAGTACCTTCAATAATTATCGTAGCAATGAGAGTAAACATCCCCCGGGGAGCTATGAGTTTGCATACAACCTCCCCTTTCCGGGGCACTTACTGCGATACCGGGTCGTTTCTGAAAAACTATTTCGGCCCTTTTGGTCGCCCGATGAAACACGAAAAAACACGAAAAAACAAGAAAAAACAAGAAAAAACACACGTACCTCTCACACACGGGGCGATACTATAATCCAAAAAAGGGCCCACACCACTCACAGCACACAGCAACAGCAAGGCGGCAACAGGTGTTTCCCTTCCACGACTCAGCAGCATCGACAAGACACGCATCACCGATAAAAGCACTGACTACCGATCAAAGTCTTGGGGAAGCTTGCGCCGCCCTGGTGAAGCGGCACCCACGAAAGAGGGCACGCCGGCCCCAGTTTGCTCAAGTGGCACAGCGCGGGCCAGTCCCTCGCGTTTACCTTCCGACAATAGAACTGGAACGTGCAGTGGGTCCAAAGGGGCGGCACTTCTCCTCGACAGCGATGAAGCTCAGGGTGATCGACTACACCCGCCTCCGCTACAACGACGGCGGCCAGAGCGTCTAAAGCTTGTTTGGTTCGCGTCTGATTTTGTCTATTTTGATGTTGTTGGGCAAAACATATACCTACGCACATTCCAGGCACGATAAGTATGGCCTTCGCCTGCTCCGAAAACAGCTCCATCTCCCACACTCGAATGACTTGCCAGCTTGGCTTCAGGGCGTTTACCAAAAGCAATCATAAGGGGGGGGGGTTACTGCCGGGGCGTTTTTTCGTGTCTTTCTTTTGACCGGGGGCATTTACTCCGGATTTTGCCTGTTTTCGCTAAAAATAGCGCCCCGGGGTGTTTACCGTGAGAGGGGCACATACTCGCATTATTACAATTTTTTCTGTCTAACAGCAGGACACAGGCCAAAAGGAGGTCCAGCTAAAACAAACATATTTCCGGGGATACGGTATTTCATCCACGAGGGAATAATGACCGACATCTCCTGATACTAGACGAGATTTCGCGTAACGTTTTGCACAATGCTGTTTTTTTTTCCGTGATTACGCGTAAATATTTCGTGGACATCGACGTAACGATCCCCTGGCCACTGCTGCGCAGTGATGGGAATCGCGCCAAGAAAGGTGTGATGCGACTAATGCGACAAAGTCGAGGGAATGGGTTATCGAAATCGATCGTCAACGAAAAATATCATGGCAAATCGCGAAATACGGGCAGAAAGTGGTCCTCTATCGAGGCAATCGTCACAAGTAAAAAACGTTGACATTTGAAATAATTTAAAACCAGGGTCTGAAGTAAGAATGTACAGGAGATGCGAGTATTTCATGAACATTGAATTGAAGATGGGCTCCGTTTTACCAACGGGAAGACGAAACGGGAAACAAAATGATCGTAACGTTCCTCTTGAAGTGATTTATAGATGGTTTCGGAGACATTGTAGCATTTCAAATATATCGTGATCGCGGGGGGAGTTTTCGTGATCTCGATAACTGTAGTGTATATCGCGATTTTATCGCGATTATATCGTGATTGAAAAACGTGATTTACAACACTGCTGCTACATTATATGACGCCGTAGGTTTTCGACGTTTCAGCCTAGTCGATTTCAACCGACACTTCCTCTGCATTTCAATACTAACAGCACCAACGCAGTACAGCGGTGGCGCTACAGAAGCAGCAGCAGTAGCGGTACACAACAGCGAACCTTACATACGCTACTTTACATATGAACGCTTCTGCGACACCTCCTGGATCTCAAGTCAAGCACATCCCGAACGGGAACCTCGTATATTTTAACGTACTCTTCGACTCTGGGGGCATACAGACGTTTCCTAAGAAGTACGATTTCACTCCCGACTCCTGCTGTGCTGTGTTTATCGTCGACGCCACGTGTGTCCAATCATAGCAAGGTAGGTACAGGAGTTACGTAATTTATCTCATGTTCCAAACATGAGTATACATATACCTCATTCTACGAGCAACTTTGAGAAATAATGTACGCTTCACCCGATGGGCAAGCCTATAGGTCAGAAGTATCACGAAAATTATTACCAAACAACACAAAAAAAAAAAAAAGAAAAAAGGGATTGCAAATCAAATCTATATCGGGTAGTCCCTCGGTTCAGAAACCCGCATGCCAGAACATTGTGGGTTCAAATGCCCCCAATTACGGTGACATGGGTTTCCGAGCTCCATGCCACCGGCGTAGCAATCAGAAACACCAGTAGCGAATCATGGGTGGCAAGAAAGCTACGGTCACATAAAAGCTAGTCCTGCGGCGATTCACCGCGTCCTAATAGATCACTAGTCCGATTGGGCTGTGGAAGATTCTGGATCGCTCAGCCAGCGCTAACTGGGCAAACAGTTGCTTCTAACAATAAGGACATACCAAGGCGATGCAGAGAACAACCCTTACCACATCCATCAGCGGGAAAAAAAATGTTATGGTTTATGTTGTTTTACGTGGAACAGCAATGAGATCGGTTTTCGGGAAGGCACCTCGGTGGTGGACTCAATCCAGTAAAACGTTGGTCTTTGCTTGCAGACAACACGCGACGCAACAGTAGTGTAGGGTAACTTCGAGTACCCTTGTGGCGCGTCGTAATAGATAACAGTGCCGTGTCCGAGGGAGCCGGGAAATACCGTTCTGACTACTTCTCCACAACCTCTGCACAACTGTAACGATCTTCACCCCACTCCGACCGAAACACGGCTACGTATCGAAACACACTTCCCCGTATGTGAATGATGTTATTTATTGCGTGATTGATTTTGGAACACTTTCCAACTCATCTCTCGATGATGGGTACAGCAGGTATGATTCCGGCCCAGGTGCACACCAGAACCACCAGTTCAACCGGCGGGGGCAGCACGGGGTCCAAGGACACGCCATGGTAATGCCAAGCAGAGCGAGAGCGGGTAGGAGGTGCAGTATCAGATGGTAGGAAGGCGAACTTCGGGAATATACGTGTAAGGAAAACTGTGAGACCAATATGACCCACGCTCGGAGAGGAGTGCAAAAAACCAGCAAGGATGAAGAACCTTGACACAGCGAAAGAAAAAATAATTTGACAAGATAAATGCTCTCCTGACTATTTGGCAAGGTGGGGAGGAGGGGAAGGGGGGGTGTATCATGCATCGCTGTAGTCGCGTGACCATAGACCCTCGCATCCGTACAATACCGGGACGGAGCGCGTCGAGTTTTCACCGACCAGGCCGGAGGGGGGGGGGGGTGTACTCGATATCATGTATGGCCGTAGTCGTATATCCGTAGACCCTCGCATCCCTACAATGCCGGGACGGAGCGCGTCGGTTTTCACCGACCAGGTAGACATTGTTTGGACCAAGCGCGAAGCGCCGTGAGTTGTTGTGCGAGTCGCATGAAGGGTGAGCTGCATCGTAGTAAGAACCGCTTTAGAGGCGGATTTTCTTGCTGATGGATGACAGCATCAATGAATTTATTTTATGTCTGGTGTGGCCCTTCCAGAGACAGCAATGGATTTACCATGTAACTGCCTCGCGGGTGCCTCACCGTAAACACACTACGTGATACGATCATCGCCCTGTGCGTAGTAAAGGTTCTCCTCGCACAAAAATGATCTAACTTGACCGCCAGCCGTGGTAACCGCCGAAAAACAAAACGAAAAACGGTACCCTGGCTGTCTACGCAGTGAGAGGCGTGTCTTACAGTCAGTGTCGTCGCCAACCGACGCCAACCCAACCTAAATATCAGGAATATAATACTCGGGGGGGGTGTACTCGATAGGAAAGATGTACTCGATCTCATGCATGGCCGTAGTCGTATGACCATAGACCCTCGCATCCCTGCAATGCCGGGACGGAGCATGCCGGGTTTTCACCGACCAGGCAGACATTGCTTGCACCAAGCGCGAAGCGCCGTGAGGTGTCCGGCGAGTCGCATGAAGGGTGAGCTGCATCCTACTAAGAACCGCTTGTGAGGCGGACTTGCATATGGATGACAGCTTCAAAAAGTTAGTTTAATTTCCGGTGTGGCCACTTCCAGAGACAGCAATGGGAGTACTATGTAACTGCCTCTTGGGTGCCGTACCTTGAACACCACGTGATACGATCAATTCCCTTGTGCAGAGTAAAGGTTCTTTACTTCGCACAAATGATCTAACTAGACGACCAGCTGTGGGCGACCGCCAAAAAAAAAAAAAAAAAACAAAAAAAAAAACTGCACCCTGGATCTAGCTCACGTAGTGAGCGGCATGTTTTACAGTGTCGTTGCCAACCGACGCCAACCCAACCCATATATATTGGGGGGGGGGGGGGGGGGGTCACGGAGCTACGTACGTAGCATGCCAGCTTTCACGGTGCTTCGAGCAAACGAGGTTTCGCAGCAGAACCGTGACCAGTCATACATTACAAGCATACTTACCGCCAGTTGCGCAGGAACTACTACTACTACTACTGCGCAGGAACTGGTGCTATAGAACAGGGAGTACCTGATGTTCCTGAACTTCTTTGTATGTGGGCTCCAAAGCTCACCCCAAAACCCGACTCTGATAAACGTTGAGCGCGCAGCTCAGAGACCACTTCTCATTGCCCAGGCATATCACAAAATGCACGTTTACAAGCAGTGCAAAAGAGATATAATTGGTCGAGGAGCCCCATCAGTTAGAAACGTTCGACTCAATCATCCCCCCTCTACCGTAGAGGGACTCGCCGCCCAATATACCCAAACCCTATCTACAGAGTACACCAAATCAACGCATCTCAGACGTATATGAATGTCCATCAACATGATGGCTACGAGTGTATGGCCACAATCAGGTCGAAATTCGCGACCTAAAACACTGAAAAAAGAGCATACACCACGGTGCTGATGCGGTGTCGGCGTAGCCGCGATCGCGGCGAATAGGAAGGTGTGCACTCTTCCCACCGTTGTCGTAGTTGATATTTTTCTCGATGAGACTGGGCTGTGCCGCGGTAATCTACAGCGGAGGGCCGCGTTTCTCCAGGCCGAGGCGACACAGTTCACGGGTCCAGTCTCCCACCTGTAGCGGTCTCAGCACAATCCTTCAAATACCTGTTCGCAACCTCCACTCGCCACCCCCTTGCATGTGAAAGGTCATGACACTAACGTACCTCAAAGTGGCGATGGATTGCGAACCGCCATCTTGGGGGTCTGACTACTTCACAAAGGCGGGTGCTTCAGAATTCTAACACCTCGACACATGTCGCACCCAGCCTCCGCACGACCCTCATGTAGCACGGCATCGCTTGTCCGCTCAAACGTTAAACTGGCCTACAACAGAAACAAAACTGCGTTGTGCTTCGGCAGGGTCTGCGCATGTACTCTTGCATTGGGCCGTAAACATGCGCGCAGTTGACGGCTGGGGGATGTGTCTTTGACAAAGCAGGTTGCGTACGACACACCTACCTCCCCCCATCTCCGTGTCACTCACCGCCTCCGCGTAGAATGTTGCACTGGGAACTATACCGGGTACTTGTATGATCGAAAACGGGTGTCATTGGATACGGCTAATCATAGGCGAGTTGACGTAAATGTACAACCCAGCCTTCAATGTGTAGCCCCTGAGAAAAGGTCGCAACACGTGTAGAGACAACACGAAGTGCAGATTGATATCTTGTACCCACCGTTTAGCTGCCGAGTCGAAACCCGCGCACTTGGAGGGGGCCCCGCAGAGTAGCGTTGGCACCACGGGATACTATAATCGTTGGACTAAGTGTTGACCGCAGTAATAAAACGAAGAACGCACAAACGATAGACGGAGGGAGGAGCGGGGGGCAAAGGAGGCGCGGAGGGGGGGAAGCACAAAGGGCATGACTCCAACTGTAGGTGTAGTTGCCGATAAGGACCGCCCTTGCACACACAACACAGCACGTGCCCCTCACACCGGCAGGTGAAGAACCACAATCGTCCCCCGTCCGACCGCTTCGAGCACAGGATGGTCGACAAGAAACGTCTTGAATCAAGACGGATGAGACAAGGAGCGAGGGCATGCGATGCAAAGGGGTTAGCGCGAAGAAGCTTCTTCGCTTCCCAGATCAGACCCAGCGCCCTCCATTAAGGTGATGATGCCCATCAGAACGATCACCGTGAGCAAACCGGCAAAATCGACTGGGGTCAACTGATTGGCTGTGAGTGAACGGGCAATAATGACAGCCAGCTACCATCAGAACGTGTAGTCAGCAACATCGACAGTACGGTGTTGCCATGCATACACCTACTAGCTCCGTACACCTATTAGCTTCGGCTGAGGAACGAAGTTGAGCGACAGTAATTGAACATTTGGTAGCTAAGATTTGTCGGTTATTTTACACGAAGCACAAGAAAATCCACTTCTTAATGTAAATGTTTTGGACCAAAGGTCCTTCGATAATATCGGCCCAAACTGCTGAATTTAGTAAAGGGCGCGCCCTGCCTCACACAACAACTCAAGCCTGGCCCATAATATGACTTTCGTATGTGGTGTCGCGTGCCGTATATGAGAGCTCCCCATATTACCCGATCCGTCATGTCGACAGCATGTGCACTCACTGCCTCGAGGTGAAGTAGAAACGGTCAAGGAGATACCAGACGATGAGTACGAAACCGACGGAGCGGAAGATGACGCTGTGGAAGCACAGCGCCACCAACAACGGCAGGAATAGCAGGTAGAAGCCCTTTCTGAAAGAAAATGACATCTCTGTTTTCCGGCGGTGATGTGGTACACGTGGCGGGAGCAACAGAAGGCGTCGGTGCGTTTGTAACGAAGGCGCATATACCAGGTACCAGGCGTTTGGTCCGGGATACGGAAGGGGGCGTCGGGAATGTGTTTGGAGAAAATAAATTGACAAGAGTAGACTGACCATCTGGAAACTGACGATTTCGCGCTTACCACGATGAGAAAAAAGGACACAATTTCCATTTTCTCTGGCAACCCGCCGGCATTCGAAAACCGGCCCTACAGTAGCAGTATTATGAACAAACCACGGAGCGACCGATACCATGTGTCTTTAGATATGTGACTGCTGTGGTGATTGATGGTATGTATATGCATCGACGCCCATATTTTACTAAGGATAGCTACCATGCTACCCAGCAGTAGCCAGTAGCCTATACCTAGTCGCTGATCGGCTACATAAGCCGTCTGTAGCAAGTGGACCACAGCAGCATAACGGGGTACTATGGCAGTAAAGCGTAGCGGTGTGTTACATGCCGATTGAATAGATATGCGGCATGATCAAATCTCGTTTTGGTAGGTTCAGAACACAAAAACTCGGGAGAACCCCAGATGATCAAACTGGTGTTCAAGGGTCCCCGGGGTCTTCGGGCTTGCTTGGTGTCTACAGGTTGATGTGGGGTATCCGTGTTTTGTTGTTTGTTTTGGTTGAGCTGAGACAAGCGAGACTGCACTGCGCACTTTATCACTCTACCTCTCTTCTTTTCTCTTCATCCATCCTGCCCGGTTGGACAAGACGGATAATAATGCAACATGCCTGAGAGCCTTTCTTTGTAATAAGCTCTTTTGAGCTTGATGAGCGTATTATACGCAGCAACCAGCTGGCAAGGCTCAGCGAAAAGTGCTCACCTACTCTACGGGCTGCCTGACGTAACGCAGGAGCCGCGCGCCACAGGCCCAATGCAGAGTCCCTGTTAAGAGGTTATGACCCTGGATGTACCTACTGCAGTAAGCACTACAGAGCTGCGAGCCATCAGCATCATCGAGACACGACAACGGCTGAGGCGCGAGCTGCTGCACACGCTGCACACAGAGTTGCCACAGAAGCTGGAACTGCTAGACAAGAAAAACTACCTCAGGGAGAGCTACCACGATGTACATCGGGAGCAAGCTGGACGGTGGGGACCTCAACGTCGGCAAAGTGAGTACGTACAGATGTAAAACACGGCACAAGCTGAGCAACTACTTGTTTCGAGGACATTTTGTTTCGTTTCGAGTACGTAGCGGCGGGACTATTACTTTCGACTACGATCATTAATAAAATACGGGGTCCGCTCTCCCGTGTGCGCGACGGCTGGTTCAAGACTGATATCATTGCTGCCGTATTGCTGCTGCTGGTAGAGTGAAGAACACCGCGTGTTAACAAAAATTGCGAGGGTCTCCCGAGTCGAGCACCGAGTTTTCGCTGTTGATCGTACGTACGTGATAAACAACAAACGTCGGATAAAATATGGGAGATTCTCACGAGAACGGGAGTAGTCTTTCCAGCGCGTTGAGGGGCATTAAGCCTTTCTTCGGTACGAACCCTGCCCAGCTCGACGACTGGTACAAGAAGGCTTGCTTTACATTGAGCATCGCCCAGCCTGACGTTTTTCACGTACTGAAGGGGCAAGCCAGGCCCAAAGTGACGACGTCGGGAGCGACGGAGTGTCTCGACCAACGCCAAGTCGCTTATGACCGAGCCAATCAGCATCTGTTTCTTTCCTTTACCTGATTGATGAAAAACCAACGGCTCTTCTGGTCGCCAAGCACGCAGAAGGAAAACGCGGAAAATGCGGAAACGGACAGAAGGTGGTGAAGGAGCTCGAGTCGAAGTGCCTGGGGATCACAAACGAAACCATACGCGCCAAACAGGAGGCGCTCGTGACCACAAGCGTGACGTCGGGACAGGACCCCGACAACTACATCAACGAGCTCAAGCGACTACGTAACCTGCTGACCGAGATGGAGGAACCATCACCGACAGGCGTTTATCGGCCAATGTTCTACAAGGTCTGACGGAGGAAAACAGAGACCACCAACTAAAGATCGCTTTATCCACAGGGACCGCCAGCTAAGTGTCGCCTTATCAACAGAGAGCACCAGCTAGGGGTCGCCTTATCAACAGGGACCGCCAGCTAGGGGTCGCCGTATTAACAGGGACCGCCAATGAGGGATCGCCGTATGAACAGGGACCGCCAATCAGGGGTCTCCGTATAACCAGGTACCGCCAGCTAGGGGTCTCCTTATCAACAGAGACCGCCAACTAGGGGTCGCCGCATAAACAGGGACCGCCAGCTAGGGGTGGCTTATCAACAGAAACAGCCAATTAGGGGTCGCCGTATAAACAGGGACCGCCAGCTAGGGGTCGCCTTATAAACAGGGACCACCAATTAAGGGTCGCCTTATCAACGCCGGATCACCTGAAAGAAGTTTCACGTGATCGCTCCAAAAGACACTTGGGATTGCCAAAAAACAACTTTGGAATCGCTACGGCACTGTTCGACGGGGCTGCTGGAGCTTCCGGGGCCGCCACACTAACAACAGCAACGTGGGGTCGCCGAAGTGTCTTTTCGGGATCGGATCTCAGTATATGAATTTATCGGGATTGCCGGGGGAGATTTTTTTTCTGGAATCGTCACATCGTGATCGATTGGTTTGGGCTGCTGGGACAACGCTTCTGGGGTAACGAGAGATCTTCATCGTGTTTATGACTGCGCCGGAACATCACTTCTGGAGTCGCTGAACGCCATCATCATATGGATAACCAGTAGGACATCTGCGTTACCTGGGGTCGCACGGCAAGACTTATTTGCTTCGTAGAACGTTGCACCACACATCTTCTCTGTACGGGAGGGGGGTCAGAAACAAACGTGGTTATGCTGCTAGACTATTCGTGCAAAATTTTCGTTTTTGTATTAATAGTAACACTACACTACACACGTCTTCTTCGTACGAGACGGCGGGCAGAAACGTGGTCGACCGCTACAGTAAGTCCTTATGTCTATTTCTTGGTCAAAAACTGATCGTTGGAATATTGTTCATTCTTGAGGTGCAGTTGTGAGGTTTTGGCAGTAATACGTCTTGCCTCTCTCCAACACAAACGTGCCTTCAACTGTTCATTTACCCTTTGGGCAGTACAGTACCATGTCAGTGTGGAATGTGTTTCAGAAACAAAGTACGACGATTAACACTGCTGTTCGACTGGTATCCATTCAGAAGTAAAAACTACAGGCCAGCAACGGCGTCGTAGTGTGTAGCGTACGGAGTAATATCGCACCGAGTATGTCTGTCGGGTATATGTATAGTGACACCCCGCGCGCGGTCCATGGTCTGTGTTTGATATTGCGGTTTACATGCTCGTCCATGCCTCAAACCGGTCACCGCAGTATTATGTCCTTTTTATTGCCAGGAGTGCACTAGAACCTAGTGGTTGGGTAATCCAAATAGATAATTGAATGTAGCAGGTTTGACTATGTCACCTCCATCGAGGGGTCATATTAAGGATAGCTACCATGCTCCCCATCAGTAGCCAGTAGCCTATACCGAGTCGCTGATCGGATACATATGTCGTCTGTAGCACGTAGACCACAGCAGCATAACGGGGTGCTACGGCAGTTCAGCCGAGCGGTGTGTTTCATGCCGATTGAGTAGATATGCAGCATAATCAAATATCGTTTGGATAGATTCGGAACACAAAAAGTCGGGAGAACCCCAGATGATGAAACTGATGTTCAAGGGTCACCGGGGTCCTCGGGTTTGCTATATGTCTACAGGTTGATGTAGGGTACCCGTGTTTTGTTTTCGGTTTGGTTGAGCTGAGACAGGCGAGACTGCACCGCGCACTCTCTCACTCTACCTCTCTCCCTTTCCCTTCTTCCATCCTGCCCGGTTGGACAAGACCGATAGTAAAGCAGCAGGCCTGAGAGCCATTCTTTTGTAATATGCTCTTTTGAGCTTGATGTGCGTATTATACGCAGAACCAGCTGGCAAAGCTCAGCTGATAGTGCTTATCTACTCCGCGAGCTGCCTGACGTAACGCAGGAGCCGCGCACCACAGACCCAATGCAGAGTTCCTGTTATGATATTTTACGGTGTATTTCGTGTATTCGAACATTGCCAAGTCTCGGCACACCACATTCCCGTCTGACGCAGAAAACCAACTTCAAATCGAAGCCAATCTCGGAGAGATACAACCGAACAATCACTACTCATATGTATGACAAAGCCAAGAATGCCGCCTAAATATAAAACAAACGAGACGAGGGGTTTCATAGAAATGTCGCAGGCTTCGCCCGAACGGGCACGGGCTTTTCTCGCGCAATTACAGTCCGCCGGAGCTGTCGCGTGACATGAAAATTTTTCCTGTTGGGTCCAGCTTGTGGTGGTGCTCGTCGTATGGCTTGACGGGATGGTTGTTGTGGAGGGTTTCGGTAAACTGTCTGTCGTCTACCTGGTATGCCGCGGATGTGGTATGTATGCTTGCCTTTTCCCGAACGACCCTAGGTACCCGGTTGGATGAGCCATTCAAGAAGACCAAGCTTCGCGAACTCAGCCCGGCCTTGACCTCGACAACAAGAGGTTGCAGACGTTTTTCGTAGACCCTCAGACACGTCGTCTGTCTCAAAATCGGTGGTGGTTTCTTCGCGGACGGGGCTAGAAGCAATCACACGTATCATATGATATGAGAGCCGGAGCTAGGATGAACGAAACAATCTCCTCAAAAAAATAAACTTGTGGAGCAGCCAAGAGTCATGGTGATAACAACGACAAGCACGGCGCACAATGCCAACCTGCGACGAAAAAGGACGATGCCGGACATGCCAGCAGAAAGAGTTGCGTGTGTTTTGAAAGTGCTGGGGGAAAAGAAAGGATTTTGTTTGAAGCATTTATTCCGCCCTGATTAACTCTGATAAATTGGGCATCAACAATCACTTTAATCAGGTCGTTTGTTTTGGGCATCAGACGAACTAAAGTATTCAGTAAAATTTTGCAACGTTCCCGATATGTTTGCTTCTGAAGAGTTAAACAACAATTTGAGACAGAACGCTTCTATATCTTGATCTATATTGAACAATATCCAAACTCTGCAAGTTCTGGATAAAACGCTCCTGATAATAAAGGCCCTATTGCAGTAGAAACGCGACGTCTGAAAGTTTTCTTCGTAAAATGTTGATACCAAGACGCAGCTGAGAATATTCCCCTGCCGCCACAGTGGGAAAAGAGAAACACATTGTATTGTTTTCTGTTCTTGTTTTAAAACGCGGCTGCCGGCAGCAAATTAGTGTTTCCTCGTTGAAAATTGTCAATATGTTTTAAGCTCGTGCGACGGTAGACCTTCGATGTCGATATAGACTCAGTCCATGGTTAATGTGTTTGATGTCGAGGAAGTCCAACGAGAACAGAAGACGGCCTCGAATATATCAGGTGGATCCATTGTCTAGGGGGCGAGAGATGGTCGTCAGCCACCTGCGGTCTTCTCCCAAACTTGAAAAAGCCTACGCTTGGCGATTCGAGACCAGTCGAGATTTTTTGTCTGTCTTGTACACACAAGCGGCCAAATGGTTTATTCGTCGTATGCCTGAACAGCGCCCGCCACATATTACAGGCGATTGAGTGAACACGGTGACTCTAGGGTGAGCCGGAGCTCCGAACGAACGCCTTCCATTCGGAATTGATGACACAGTCGTCGGTTTTGTCGATAACTGTTTGTCGAGGACTCCTGATTTCACAGCTTCGAAAAAAAAAAAAAACCCGCCTGTGTTTTCTTGAAGCCAATCTTGGCCCCACATTGGCCCCAGGGTTCTTTGGAACGTTCGATTTGAAGAATCGTGCTTAACGCGAGCTGCACCTTACGACATTTGTAGGCTATCTTTTAAACTCAACTCTCTTGGAGGAAAATTGCGTTTCAAATGGCATTGGTCATGGTACTGCTCACCAGATATATTCTAAATAATGTATTCGATGGGTTCATACTGCGAGGTAGTGTGGGTGGCAGGAATACTCTGAGTATATGACGTAAAGGCTGCGAGTATTTCCGGGTTCCGTTATGTGGATGCTCTGAGTACTTCAAGTATTTGAGATGTTTGTGCTGCAGGTAGTGCTCACACTCGGGGTTACGTCCTGCTGATAAGCCCTGACTCACCATGCATGGGGCTTGAGTACTGCTCATACGCCAAGTACCCATACTTTTCAGGCCGCCAGTACTGCAATATAATATTATCAGTATGAAATATGAAGTAGACCGAGAGCATCTGTTAATTGTACTACGTGCTTCTTGTTGGGGCCAGCTCGTAGATTATGATAATATCCTCAAGTACCGGTATTCGAGGTCAAATACCAGCAGGGAAACTGTTGATCAAACAGTCCGATACTCTAACTTTAAGGTTGAGCTTCCATTTTTAGGTTGTGTCACTACAGTACAATCGTGACCTTGTATTGTTCGAAGGTTCTATTGAAACGAGGGTAGCTCTGATTAGTCAACGAGCTGTGAAGGATTGGGGGCAGCGGGCACGAAGCAAGTGTTAATATCGTATCCTCATCTGCCCCGCTGTTGACATCCTAAACGATGGACCCTCGACTATATATATATATTGTAGGGTATGAGTCGCACATGTCGGTAGCCTTTCATCGGTACAATGCGACACAACGGCGGTTTCAAAGACCCATACTACTCCGAAACGAACATTTTATAGCCGTGTAGAAATTCTACTCCTGGCCAACAATGGTAGAGAAACTGCTGCGCAACCTGTTTGCAATAGCTAGAGCCACGGTATCGACGCGATTTGTGGTGACAAGCTTATTTAACACCAGTGATTATCCACAGACGTGCCCCCTCGCCTTCCCGGCCCAATTCCCCCCCCTGTCGGGCTTTTCAACAGGTCAACATCGTATTGAACATCAACATGGCGTCGACGGCGATGGTTCGCTCAGCTATGTGCGGCGAGCTCGGCGACCAGTAAAGTACCTCAGGGTGTCCCGGCCGCCCTATCGGTGTTGTCGGTTCATCGATATATGTTTCATAGACAATCCCATCGTCCTCTTACGAACGATTAGGTGGGCCACCCAGTAATGTAGTTGGTGGGTGGTCGCTCCATGATTTTTGTTGTCCGTCTGTCGTGGGGGCGATTACGGGCGAGAACAAGACGGCACCCGTGAAACCGATTCCGCAGGAGCACACTGATGTGTAATATATTTGTAAACAGACGAATTCTCGTTACCACAGCAAAACTAGTACGCATTGGACGACTTCGTCCTATTGATGGTGCCTGGGCTCGTGTCCATAACAGAACGCACAGTAGTGAAAACGCGCGTGGCGAAGGGGATGCTTTTGGAGGGTTAGCCAAAGCCGCGATACATGCCTGTCGCGGCCGGTAGTTGGTTGTGGTTGCGAACGCCGGCTGTTCGATTGAAGAGGACAGGGAGGAACAACCGACTTCGGCGGGCACACTGGCGCTGAGGATAAACTATACGTAGCTTGCGGCCTTCGTGTCGGCAAGATAGTACATGCTCACCGCACGTTAGAGTTTGGCATTTGCCATCGTCTTCTACTAGTCTGTGCCATATGATGATGTATTGCACATCTGCGCCGTTTTGTTTTCTCCCGTAGTTTTGCTCGGGAAGCATGCTCTGCCTTGTTTCATGCCTGCGTTAGAAATACGGCTGCTTCTTACTGGAAATGTGTTTTTGTGTTAGTGTATACCAATAATTTGATCAGTTAACAATGGAACGTGACAAGCACAAGCTTTGTGCTGGTAGTGGTTGCACTGCCTGGCTCGTGCTTGCGAAGGGAAGGCGATGTGCGATGTTAAAAACGCCGTCTGTGGGTTATGAATGAAACCTAGATATTATGAGAAAGAGAGGGTATATTTATTGTCGCCCATTCGGAAAGAACGCACGCTCTATAACCGACGTGAGAGCTTACACGATCCAATACCAACTCCGCATATACAGTTTTCACGTCTATATGTACCCTACAAGGCAACATATTGACCTGCTTAAACCTAACCGTAACCGTGTCCCCTGTCAGTTGGTGCCTGCCCGTGGAAAGCGGCAACTTTCTCGTTGCAATATCCATTCTACGTAATAATCTCAACGTGGCGACTGCCCTATCATCGACCAAACATGTACATTCATATCGTTATGGCACATTACTATTGCTACTACTGCACTGCAAAACGCTGCCGGGTGACTGCGCCGACTATTGTTACTTCTGAATTACGTCGCGGCTGAGCAATACGAAGATGTACCACATAATTATGCCTCTTTTGAATCGCTGCTTCAGTAGTACGCGGCGTTGACCAGGTAGTCTGCTGTTTTGCAATCGCAATCTAACATCCATCAAGACAGAAGACTGCTAGTGCTAGATTTTTAACACTCTCCGTCAATGGAAACCTCGTCTTCATATGTTGCCAATGCCGCAAGCAAGCAAGTACGTACGCGTACCATCATTAGTTGGATTGATTGTGTGCGGTCACCATAAAAATTAAGTATATCGCAGTAGAATATAGCTACAACACATCAGCTGTCTCAAAGCCATGCAGTGTGTACCCACAGGTCCCTGGTGGCTCCAACTACATAAGCATTCGCAACTTCACTGTCACGCCAGGCGTTCTCGTTGATGACGCCCGCGGCTCTGGACGCCGCATGTGTAGATTCCTATAATATGCTTGGAATATGCCAAAGGGGTATGCCGTGTGTTTTCTCTATGATGGCGACCCCCGGACCTCCATAGTACAATTGCCCACAAACCCTCTGATTTCTTCTATGTATACGCACCGGGTTTCCTCCGTTCAGGTTCGGTGCGGTTGGGTTCGGTTTCACCGCGGAAACGAACCTGAACGAGAAATCTTTGAAATTCGAAATACCAACTGAAACCAACCGCAACACAGTATATGAAAACAGAGCCGCACCGACCAATACGTGGTATTCTTTGTTTCACAATACCCGTACTTTATTCAGCCCCACCAAGACCCACAATGACACACCCGCACCGTACTGAACTGTGCGTTTTCGGAAAAAAGGTAGCGGGATACGGCCCACTGTATGCGCTTCCTCTACGTTTCTGTGTTGAACCCTTGAAAACAAACTTCGTCCTCACCTCCTCAGATGGCACGCGGTGTTGCAATCGTAAAATTGATCACAGCTCTTCTCGTGCGTGTCTGGACGTTGTATGAGAGACCTTATAAACATAGTGCACGTGTCCAAGTCACCACTCGTTCCGATCGATTCGGCAATGTTGTAGAGCGACTAACCCGCCTGCCCCCCCTATCCGTTACCCGGTTTCCTACGAAGCAGACGCCTGTACTCAAGAGGAGAGATAAGGGTTCCGGTTGGAACATATCCGTGCGACGTTTATTTTATCATAGGTTTCTAGCCTCGCAAAAAGTGTGCGTGTCTACCAAGCGTCGTGTTTGCTTGACATGTAAGTGATCGTGGGCTTCACGGTGAATACACGGGTGCGCGAATACCAACCGCCTAGCCCCAGGTTTTATAAACTATAGCATGCCACAGAATTGTTGTGTTACCAACGGCGGGTAAGTTTCCTACGCTCCGACGACATAACATAGCACTATTCATTCGTGCTCAAACTGTTCCGCGGTCAGAGGTATCGGTTGTTGGTAGACCAGCCTTTACTTAGTCAATGCGCGTTTACGTAGGGTAGCCGTTCCACATCAACCAGTATGGATTGAGTTGCGATGGCGCCCGTACAGCGATAGCGTCCAACCAAGTAGAGACTACAAGTACATGTCAACATTGCAATTCAAATACACCGTCAACTCAAAGAGAAGAGTTGTAATACCCAGTAAGGTCAAGCATGCTTTTCACATACTAAGAGGCCCAAATTCAGTTCACAAGATCGCGACGCTGCCTCCCTGCGTACCATGATGGATGATCCAAATTGATGCTCGACGTTCGAGGTTTACCCAAATTCTCCCGAAGCAGCACCACTAGTCTTCCGACTTAGAGCTAAAGGTACCCACGAAGAGATCGGCTGCCGCCAGCCGCTCGAAGTCTGCCAGCAAGTAGACGAACTTCCCGTAACCCTTACGAGAGTAGAGGAAGAACGTGACGTGTCGACATAAGGGATAAGGGGAGAGTTGCATAAGGAATGTACGTTTCTCCCAGCATACGCTGGATATTCGTTACATTATTTGCCGGCTTCAGAACAAGCATATGACCCCGACGTTCGTGAGTTCGGTTGAACCCGAATACGCGCCTGGACTGCGAATTGGCTTTCATCTGCACCCAGTCTTTCTTCTCACCGCTCTGTTTAAAAGCTCAAATTGATCAGGTGTATTGCAAGGGGTGTAACCCGTTGAATGCGACTTTGATAGCGTGCCATTTCCGCCGCGCATCAAGTTTTGACCTTGGATGAGACAATTCAGCAGTTTTGACGATGTTTATAGACGTTAAAGGTACGAGACAGTTTTTGAAGTACCCTAAAACACACCTGCGTCCTGGTGAATGTATTCACACCCCTGGTAATCGAACCGCCCGGTACTCCGTTTGCGACGTACACGATTGCCTCCCTGGGTACTTCAGGAAAGTACGCGGGGGCGAGGGTACGAACCTCATCGACAATGCGAAGATCATCGGAGGCAACCCATATGGCTTTGATTCCATTCACTCCCGTTGAAGTATTTTCATCCTCGAAATAGGTCACCGCTGCCCTCAAGTATTCCTGCAGATGTGAAAGAGACTAGTGTGGGATTGGTGCGGCACATACACTAATTATTTGCACAAAAAAACAGAGCGATCTTATCCGCGTTTCACCCAATGCTTGTTGCGCTTTCCAACGTTGTGAGGTGAGCTTCAGATCTATGCCATAATTCAGTTCCGGGACAACTTCAGTGTCGAACGAACATTGACATCAACCGCCTTAGCCTCTGCTTGTAATTTATCTCCACGTCCACAGTGCATTCCCAAGGACGGCGACCCTTCGAAAACCTTCTCTGCGTGGATCACAAAGTTGACGTCGTTTCGGAGCCAAGGGGTCATGTGCCCCCATAGGTATTTGGTTAACACCTGTATCATGACGGGGCAGTACGTCGAAGGGCTAGTAGCTCTGTGTGTATCGTGCACGCCACCCCACTGGCACTTCAACACACACCCGTGACAACTTCCCTGCACTGTCGGAGCTGCGGAACTGTCATATGGCGGTAAGAACGTGAGAATTAGCGTTCGCCCCAAACAGCAGGCGTTTTGCTTCTTTGTACTCAGATATTGGTCCAAAATCTTGGGTTATATAGCGTATCTCCACCTCGGATCATGTTATGGCTACAACCGTTACAAATTTCTACAGGCCCGTTTCATGTGCACGTGGGATTTCACGTAGTCGTGACATGAGATTCCGCCAAACGACGAGCTTACCTTATATCTAACGACAAAGATGTTCGAAGCTCACCGACAAGGCGCCGAAATGATTGACATGCAGTTCCTGGAGAGAGTTGACGATGTCAGTTGTCGAGCTGCGGATGATATCCAGGGTGAAACCGGCGGCTTTTTGTTGGTCGTCAGTTGAAACGTTTGCCGAAACCATGTGGTTTGTCCAAGCCTGTCGTCGGGATATGAGGGTGTTTCAGCTTTTACAGGAGTTTTTAGCCATCGTTGAGAATGTCAATACTCGCAAGAGACGCAAAAGCAGATTAGAGAGGGACGACAACCAAAAGGGTGTTCCTTCATATGTATGTGGCCCATCTTCATATCGTACTACGATCATCGTGAAATAATATTAAAAGAATATGAACAATTCCCGAAACTGACCTCGGCTGTATCGAAGACACATATGTGTGGTATGCTGCAGAATAAGCAGCCACAGCCGTGGGACAAAGACCCTCCACTCTCATTGAAGCAGTTCAACTTTTGGAAGTGCCTGTCGTCGGATATAAGCGATAAGTCGCTCCATCCCTCCACTGCAAGGAAATACACCCAGGTGTTAAGCATGTCTGCCTTAGAAGAGTTTTGAGTACGGGAAAGGGGTGTAAACGCGCTTTTCAGGTTAGTCCATCAACTCGTACCCACGGCTAGCGTGAGGCATAGCTGTGGAGTGTCGCCACCGCGTCATCGACATCGAAGGGAACACGAAGCAAAATAGTGATCAGCAGCAATGAATGAGCGCCATCCGTCAGAGTGCCGGGCGCTGAGTGTGATGCCGCCAGTAGGACTCTCGAGCATGTTGCCATTGTTGATAATCGAGTCCGAATGGTAAACGTTGCCGGCACGCGTCTGGTTCGCAGTTGGTCTCAATATACGTCGGATCTCAACGCTATGTAGCGCACCCTACGATATTTGTAGCTGACGCCTCATGCGCGTAACCGATGACATGCGTAACCCCCCTACTTTCGCATGGTGCCAACAGAGATAGTACATAACAGGGATAGACGTATACGACAAAAATGCAACATAGAAAGGCGAACGCTACACCCTTGGGTGCTACAGTAGATACGGCTGATCTCAAGTCTGCAAAGGCAAAAAGCTCATATGCATTGGGCCAACCGTGGAGTGGCGACAGAGGTACACTAAACAAAACTGTGCTCAAGATTCTTATAGCTAAAGCATCATCCTACTTGTTACTCACTGTTGATATTGCTCCCAAAACCGCAGTCCCGCCACGTGTAGATTTCTCTACCCAATGTACACCCAGGCGCTGCCCCGGTGTACTGCTCCAACCACGGCGGAGAGAAAACATCTCCATTTACACTCACGCCTTGGGCTATCTCGAATGTCTCTACCTCCTGGTTGTTTCCAGCTACCACCCCGCATGCGAACCCTTGGAGAAGAGCTAGTGCACACAGGTGAGGCCTCTGCACAGGTCGCCCAAACCCGTGCATGCTGTCGACCACTACAGTTGGCTGATTGCCTGTTGCCTGACCGGTTGTGGATCTGAGTCGCGTTGATAGCGCCCCCCTCTGCACATACACGTACGTACAGTGTGCACGCACATATATTAAGTCGAGATCAGGGGCCACACGTGTAAGGGAAAGTAAGCCAAATGATCTGGTACCAACTTTGTGCCGTCGTGAGCCTTTACGAGTCAAATCGACGAAGATTTGTTCGCGGAAAAATGAAGCACACTCCAAACGTGACAAATACTCTAAGAGGTCCGATTTCACGCAAATAAGTGATTGCACCGACATGTGTATTGTACGGGCGCATTCCGCCACACAGCCATATCTGCGGTGTATTGTTTCGTTGTGCATTTCGTTATAACCGGCCGTTGCTGATAATTGGATGGTGACAAATTCTCCCAACGCAGTCCCGACTAACGTGCCATCCTCTAACGTACATTACGGTGTCGCGTTCGGGCTAGGGTTAGCGTCGGCATCAAGACTAAACTACCGACGCGATAATCGGAGAGGGGGCCAACAAAAGAGAGGTCGTGGTTCATCGAACCCTAGTAAGACTTTGTGCTAAACGTACACTTGGCGCAGAGCAAACCTCGTATTTTGACCAACTGTTCAACCCAAACACCCCAAATGGTTGCTGATTGCAGGGTTCACACGGTTGGGCGCTAAGAAGGCACAACAGTAACCGTCCGAAGAACAACTTCAACTACACTACGAGCCAGCGGAACACGCCATTTGGGCCCCTTCACCACGAAAGTGCTCATATGCGTATCAGTAAGGCTACGTATATTTGGGAGCGTTTCCTACCGAACGACATTTAATCAGATACATGAGCGATTAATCCGCGACTATTGACCATACACACGAACCGAGGTCAGTAACGGGGACACGCCCGGCTTCATTGGCGCTTAAACTGTCGACTGTTCTTCGCGTCTAAGTAAAAACAACTATTCACAGTAAGTGACTTACTGGCTTATATTAGCAATGCAGGACATCTGTCTGGATTTGCAACGGTTTCGTCGCATGCCCGACCGTTGTCTGGTACACCACGGTTTACATGACGACTTCCGGGACAACGACAATGACCGTAGGTTGGAAGTCTACGTCTTTGCAGGGGGTTATATCTAATCCATATACATCGTATCCTAAAGTATGAAGAATATGTGGATACTAACTCGAGAAATATTGCAAGGATATGTCCTGTAGGCTACGTACAAAACCACACCATGGGCAATTCGCTGGATATTACTTTTCAAAGAACTTCTGTGACTTCTGATCGATATCCACACCTGTACTCGAACCTTCTGCAAATTTTGTACGACATTGATACACGTACTCGGAACTTCTGTGAGTTGTTGATCACATATCATACCCGCACCCAGAGCTTGTGTAATATATGCAAGTACAGGTGATTGCAGCCAATAGTCGTGACGTGAGTTAAACTGTGGCTTAACCTCTAGGTTCAGGACGTTAATTTTTTTTTCCCTTCTTCAAATCAAAGTACTGCGGCCCTACTGTAACATGCATCGCCGCGTTTAGGATGATGAAGATGCACGCCAACCGCCAAAAACGAGTATACCCAAGTTTTCCCACACACAGCAGGGCGAGAATGTAGAGTTAGACTATATCACTTTCCCAATCTCGCTGGGAGTCAACTCAAGCGCACATATTCACTCTGGGTGGTGGGCTGAACAATTTCGAGCAACGTCCTTCAACTTCCCAGCTTCCAGGTATACAGGGAACTACTAGATTTTAAAAAAAAAAATACTCGGGGAATGGGTGACTTCGAGTGCATATTTTAATGTTTTGCGCCGACGTGCAGCGTTCAATATTGACAAAGTGATCCCCAGACTATTACAACATGAAAACGAAAATGGCACGCATGCGCTCGCTTCAACGAGACCTTATGTGTTGAAAACGTCCGGCTTCGTTGACCTAGTGGTGGTGATAGTAGTACAAGAGTAACAGTGTAAGCACTTCCAAAACATTCTTGTGCCATTGCAGACGGCGTACGGAGTTCTCACCTAACTTACCTCGACTATGCATACCTGGTATAATAGTGGAGGGGTGAATATTCAATATTTCATTGGTGCGTCTGATTGTGTATTGTCTGTCTGCGACAGCCGCGTTTTTGCACCGACTCGCTGATCGCGAGAGCTGTGCAAACTTGATTCCCACAAGATCGGTCTTGGCATATACGGGCGAGACCTGGCCAACGCGTGGGGTTTGTGCCTTCGAACGCCGTGTCGTGTCGACCACCGTGATCGTTTGGGTTTGCAGGTTTTGCTGCAAAGCCGTAGGTCCACGTATGCGGTGCAGGATTGTCATGGATCGTTGACTCGAGTAAGGCCAGGCCGGGCCGGGCCGGTCTGATAGTTGGTCCTGGCTGGGGCGGGCCGGGCCGGGATCTGAATACCTTTCAATGCAATAGGCATGGTCGGGCCGCGGTCCTTTTTCTGAAAAGGGGATGGGTCGGGCCGGGCGGCGGCACATCTTCTAACAAATTATTGATAGACCGACCCACAGGCTGTGGCGTGTGAGATATGGGCTCTACACTGGCCGTTCTGCCTTGCTTATGAGGAGCCGGCCCGGGCCTCTATCCATGATATGTGGTGTACGAAGGAGCGTGTATAGCAGAAACAGATACTGCTTCGACACCAGGTGCTGCTGCTGTTCGCTTAGCGAGCATAACACAAATAACCATTTGGTCAGAACCGGTTCAGTGGTTGAGTGATTTATCTTTTTTATCACCAGCAATAAAAGAACCTCTGTACTCGATTGAGTTTCCCACCCAAAGCATTCTCCGAAGTTGACCAAACGTCTACAGTAGTTCGCGCCTGATTTTTCTGAGTATGATCTACGTCCTTTAGCCGCGCGCTATCTTGCCCAAAGCGATTAACTCCACTTTCCACTCTGTGGTACAGTCATTATATCATGAAAATACGACATCGGTGGGATTTGAACGCCGAAGTTCACGTTCGCGATATACATGACAAACCACTTGGCCACTATATACGCGCTGACTGAGTTCCTTACTTGTTTATCCCCCATATTTCAAAGAAACGCCGAGCTCTTGAGCTCGATACGGCCTTCTGCAGGGAAACATCTCCGGAGTTGATCACTCCTCTCTTGAAAGCTCGTGTTTTATATTTGATTACGAGCTGCTTTCGCTGCTGCGGGTGTTGCAGCAGGACAAGCAGGCCTGAGCTGCTTCACTGCTGCGGGTGTGGCAGCAGGACAAGCAGGTAGGCCGTCCACCAATCTGGACGAACGTACCCAGACCGGGTCGGTTATGGAGCAGAATCGATTGGGCATCTATGTCTCATGGGACGAACGCTATGGACCTCAGGGGGATTAAAACCAACCAATAAATACCACGTAATAAAGCAAATAAAACACCTTGTTTATATTGCACAAGGTTCCCCTTCGGGATGTGGGCAACGTGAATCTCGGGGGCGTCGGAAGGCGAACAGCGGGAACACACAACACAGGTTTGTATAATGAGCTTGTGCGAAATTTACTGGTGTGGTGCGTCTGCAGCTGCGGCCGCTGTATCACAGCTGTCGTGCGCTGGTGGTATTGATATTCGGAGGAATTGTGGGTTGGTATCGTCCAGGCTGCGAAGTCCAAAAGATACGGGGTTCTAAAGATACACAGCAGCAAGCAGGGAGTCGTTGGGTCAAGGTCCGGCCACTGGGGTACCTTGCGGCACGTTGGTTTCCGCTCACAACTTCACCACCTTGCGAAGGTGTTGCCCCAATGTGCAGACAAGCTAAAATCCCCTCTTTCCTTGAGCAATGTCTTCAATGGAACAACCTCCAGCGTTCGAGTCATGGGGGTGATCGAACAAGCCCTGTAGACGTCGTCACAGGGTAAAAAACCGATTTTTGTATGATGAGAACCTCACCAGAGGCAAGGAGCGCGGGGGTGGATGGATCCGATGTGGATCGATATAATGTAACATTTAATCGCCCCCCCAGGGATACACTCTAGGAACTTTGGCAATCTGAAGACATAACAACTGAAGAAAACATATTTTTTCTGTTTTCACAAGTGTATTTACTTGGTTTTAGGATCCCCCCTGTGTCAAAAAAAAAAAATGTCGTCGTGTGTTTGTTTTTTTTTTCGAGTACCCGCCCCCCAGGGTATATATACAAAAAAAAGAAAAAACAGAGACACGATCGCCAACATTTCGAAAAAAAAAAATACGTGTATGAGTGAGCCCGTACGTACGTATCGGGTTGAGCTTTTGGTCAGAAATACTAACTGGTAAACAAAAGCACTGTCTTTTCAGTTTTTTTTTACTCTTGTTTTTAGCGCGTATCCCCCGTCCGCCTGCCTGGGGCCAAAAATTAAGAAATATGGGACCCGGGTGTCGCTGGAAAGCACGAAAAATAAAATTGAAACGAACCCACAACACAAGCACACAACACACGTACGTTTTATTTTTTGCCGACGCATTCAGTGTCGCAGAAAAGCCCGAAAAATAAAATAAAAACGAACCCACAACACCAGCACACAACACACGTACGTTTTTATTTTTTGCCGACGCATTCAAGAGGGTTTTAAACTATTACGGAGGACCATCGTAAATAAGACCTGCGGTGCACACAAAAACCTATATGTTTCCCTATTTTTACTAACAAAATTTGGTCCCATTTAATATGATGGTCTTCGGTAATAAAACCAAGCTAAAACGATTGAAAAAAATTGTTATTGAAGATGGTGAAAACTCTCCATTATTTTCTGATTTTTTCGACCTCTCCTATTAACAGCGTGTGGACCCTTTGTACCCCGTCCCTGTCTTTTTTTCATTACTATGTGCTGTGTGTAGCCCCCTGACCTCCTTTAAAGAGGGTCTGCCTTACTTATTAGACGGCAGACTTGGATTCAGTTATTATATCATATTAAAAGTACGAGTGGGAAACATCCGAAAATTAGTACACAAAGCAAAGCCTTTTGAATAGAAAAAATAACTCAACTTATTTATGTAGAAAAATTACAAAATCAGTAAGAAAAAAAAAGAAAATACACTCGGGTACGTACACGAAAGGAAAAAACTTTGCGGGTGCCGTGGGGCTCGACCTCATGACCCATGCTTCGTATTTTTTAACAGTGGGGGGTTTAGCTTTTAACCTCCCATGCCACAACAAAAACCCTGTTTTTTTCGAGAGTAGAGTTGCACCCCGTCTGACTGAGAACCGGGTACCCGGTGGTGGGTACCCGGAACCGTCGGAACCGGAACCGTCCCGGTCCAATTCACGGAACCTCGGGTATTTGCACCCCGGGTACCGGGTACCCGTCAGTTTTGGTATACGTAGCCCACAAGACTGGGGTATCGGTTGATTTATACATACACTGCTGTGCCCGTAGACTGTCGTCTCTCGCCCCTGCAGACTACAGACAGAGAACAGAGGATACCCCGACACACAAACGATACCCCTACCAGCGCAAGCAGTCCTAATTTACCATGAGCCAGGGTATGGACCAACCCCAAGCCTTTCAGGAGACATCCTCTGCGGCAGGGTCACCAGGGGCACAAGGCCCGTCTCTGGCTCCAAAGGACTGCAGGAGAGAGGAAGTAGGTTCCTCGTCATCCTCCGAAGGGGACTCTGACTACGAGGGTGACGATAGTAGCGACAGCAGCGACGAGGGAGACGTGGAAATGCTTGGCTCTATTGGCGGCAGCAGCCGCTTGAGTGTTCTTCGCGCTGCTGCTGCTGCTGCTGCTGCGTCTCCCGATGTTGCTGTTGCGGTTTCTGCGTCTCGCGATCAAGCACAGCAAGGTGGGGGAAGCCGAAAGGCAAGCGGCGGTAAGTCCAGCCAGAATGTCGCTAAGAAATCGAAGGTGTGGAGCGCGGTGTGGGACGATTTCGTGATCGACCCCGCCGACAAGGAGTATGCGCGGTGCAAGCTCTGCACTGGAAGTAGTGGACGTGTCAAGCCTAGCGGCGGGAGCACTTCGGGTATGAAGAAGCACCTGCACTCTAAGCATAAAGGGATGATGGTGGCGCGCGGCATAGTATGGGACGACACGCAGACGGTCATGGACGGCAAAGTCGCGCTCCGAATTTCAAACGCGACTCCATCTCCTGGCAGCTGATGTCTTACCAGGTACACATGTCCCCCTTATCGGCCTCTCGTGTTTTTCGTTGTAGGGCGCATTTGTTCTTCAATCAAATCTTGTTTTGAAAATTGATCTGGTCACAGATCACTGTTCTTTCTCTTTCTCCCGCCATTTCGTTTTGCCGACGAGAAGGAAAGGAATAAAACGACAGTATGTTTTGTACTAATAATAGTGTGTTGCATCTGAAGTGCGGTCGAACGCTTTTTTTTTCTCTTCTTTAATTCGTAGAGCTGATAGACTGGAATGCAGTAGTGGTTCGATGCGAGTCGACGAGGGAAGAACATGCTGAAATCTTCTCGCGATAACAATTAAGGCACGTACCGTAGTGGGGAGGTAGGAGGAGCGCCTGCTATGTGACCCCGGATCTGATAAGTCACGAGTTGGAAGGAGAGAGAAAAGAAGATGGGCGAAAATAATAAATGGGAAGGAAAAAAAAAAACGAAGAAAAAACATGTGTACTGCGCGCAGCCGTGTCCTCCTTATCGGCCTCTCGTGTTTTTCGTTCTGCGCGTATTTGTGCTTCGATAAAATCTTGTTCTGAAAGTTGTACTTTTTAGAGATCATCCACTCGGAGGAGTTGAGTGTTGACCGACTCTCTATCTCCTTCTCCCGCCATAGTTTGAAGCAGACGAGGAGGAAAGGCAGAAGTGCCATTATATTTTGTGCTATTAACCGCAGTGTGTTACATCTGAAATGCGGTCGAACGCGTTTGTTATTCTCTTATTTGATTCGTAGAGACTGGAATGCAGTAGTGTATTGCGCGCAACCGAAACAAAGGTCCCACTACTTGACATGTACACTCCCGGCGAAGAATAATGTACCAGCCGTTTCCCCAAGTTTTACCCCCTCTGACTGCGCACTGCCTCCCCGCCGTACACCTGTTTGCAGGCGCTCTCATGCCAGAGGAACCCCTGGTTTAAGCGGATGATATCATATGCTTCCCCTAGGGCGCGGACTACCGGGCGTACCATGATGCACCAGGAGCTTACCAAGATGGAGGTGAGTCCGAAGTGTTGGTTGTAGATGGGCATGGAATATGAACAGAACTGCACCTAACGACGCCACTTGCGCTGTCTACACGACCATTGAGTCCGTCATTTGTTTTGCTGTAAGAGAGCACAGGAAACCGCGGCAGTTACACCTACCTCGTGAAAAACAGCAACAGCTCCATACTTTGTTTGTTGTTGTTTTTCCTGGCACAACCACCACGCTGTTGCCGCTTCTCCCCCCCCGCCATACACCAACCTTGGAAACAGATTGCCGCCCAGGAGGAAACGGTGAACTTGTTGGGTGACAAGTACTTCGGTGGCTCGACAGATATTTGGACGGGCCGGCACAGCAAAGTGTTCATCTCTTTCACCGTCCACTTCGTCGACGGCAGCTCCATGCGCACGATCGACCTCGCGTGCCAGCCGTTCAACATGGCACACACAGGCGTGATCATAGCAAAGGAGCTCGAGACGATCCTCGTCAACAAGGGTTTGGACTCGAAGAAGTGCACCGGCATCATCATCGACAACGCCTCCAACATGATCAAGGCTGGCGAGATACTGGGCGCCTACGACAACAACAACATCGTCACGGTGTCCTGCTTCTGCCACTCTCTCCAGCTGACGGTGCACCGCTTCCAGGGTGTAGCCGCGGTGAAGGGCAGGGCCAAACCGACCGGAGCAGCCGGTAGTACGGGCGCGGGGGTCGCCGCCGGCGCCGGGATCACCAACGTAGGAAATGTTGGCGGTGGTGGCGGTGAAGGCCGCGGTGTCGGTGAAGGCGGCAGTGGCAGCGGCGGTGGCATCCTCGTCGCGGGAGGTAGTGTTGACGGCGATAGCGGCGGCGGGGTGCTTGTTGAAGGTAGCGCAGGAGGTGCTGGCGGTGGCGGTGGCGAGGTTCCCGGCGCAGGAGGTGCCGACGGCAGCGGCAGCGGTGGCAGCGGCGGCAGGGCGCTCGTCGGAGGTCGCGCAGGAGGTGCGGTCTCTGGACCGGCGGGCTCGGACTCGACTCGCGTGAGGACGACGCTAGCGCTGTGCAACGAAATCATCGCGGCATTCCACAGGTCTCCGAAGGTCAGTGTGGGGTGCCGTTGTTGTAGATCATTTGTGCTATTTTGGGCTCGTCTAGTGTAAACCTGCCCCTTCGTGCGGCGTAGTACTTGTGAGTGTTGCCGAACTTGCACACATTCGTGGTTGCAAGGGGTTCGTAGGTGGTGGACAGCGCAGCTTATTTGTTCTAGGTACCAGAGGGCGTTTCCTGGCGGTTCTTCGTGGCGTTCGTGGCAATTCCCGTCTCAGTATAGGCTGGCGTAACGGTTCCTATGCTGCCCCTCCTCTCCTTTTCGTGCGACCCTGTCAGAGCACCGAACTGCTGGGGGAGAGCGCCACGTGGCTCGAAGTGCAGTACCACAAGCTCCAGAAGTGCGTGATTACGAGGTGGTGGTGGGAGGTGACGAGCGTCCGCAGCATTCTCCACAACAAGAAGGCCATCGAAGCACTGGTCATGAAGGGTCAATCCCCCTGCCCGGGTTTCCTCCCGAACCTCGACTGGGACTTTCTTGACATGCTCCTCCAAGTCATGGAACCGTTCGCCTCGGCGACAGCGGCGATGGAGGCCGACAAGCACCCCACCATCGGCTATGTGGTGGGCAGCTCGCGTGTGTATTTTGCTACTTTGTTCTGATCAGAATCTCACCCCCCAAAACACAATCACCAACTGGGTTTCGTTTGTGTTTGTCACCCAAATGAAGGTACATGCTAGACCCCTTCGACGAAGACGCGGCTGACACGTCAGGTTGCACGAAGCTGCACCTTGTCGCCGCTGCTCTCGACCCCAGGACGAAGATGATGGGCGGCGTTCGGCGCAACATACGGGACAAGGCGTTCATATGCATAGAGTACCTTGGGGCCCAACTAGTCGAAGAGAAGCTCGTGGCGGAGCTCGATGTCGAGGGGAGTGTGCCTACGACTCCCAACCAGACCTCCGAGGGATCGGACACCGGCGAAGGAGCAGGCAAGGATGATGTTGCAGCTTCCGGGGCGAAGAAGGGCATCCTGGCCGAAGTGGTGAACCGTTTGGACGACGACAAGGTATCCAAGTGGAATTTTTATGTTTTTCTTTCCTCTATTTCACCCCTCCCCCCTCCCCTTTCTCCTCCTCTCCAACAGATTCCCTTGTCTGCCACGTTTTCCTCACCGAGCCAAACCTCCTTCCCTAACGTTGTCATGAATGGCGTGGTTTCGTTTTTGTTGCTTGTGCTTTTTCGCGTCCCTAGCAGGAATTTCTTGATAATCTCGCCTGGAGCAACTGCGATACCGCTCCGGAGCTGCCCAACCGCCGATCCAGCCGGAAGGAGGAGCAAAAAGTTTCGCTGAAATCAGACGTGCTCCGGTGCCGCGGTCTCGAACCTCTTCAAGAGGAGGACAACCCGTTGGCGTGGTGGGATAAACACGGCGCGTATTTCTCAATTCTGAAGGGCCTAGCTACGCGTGTCCTGTGCGTCCCTTCTTCGTCGGCGTCGTCAGAGCGTCTGTTCTCCAAGGCAGGGCTCACCTTGACGGCGAAACGCACCAGGCTCACGGAGCCCAGGGTGGCCCAGCTTGTCACCGTGCGTGGGGCTATTGCGTCCGGCGTCCTTGACAACTACCAAGACATGTGTTTTTCTTGATTTTTTTTTTGTTGTTGTTTTTCGCTCCGGGTGCGATAGATTCTACGTGGTTGTGTCGGATGGTGCAGGTTGCATTGACTGAGGTTTTGGCCGAGGGTTCGGGTCTTGAGCAGTTGCGGACCTTTCATACAACCCAAAAACACTCGATTTATATATGGCAGGGTAGCGAGGTCGGTAAGGATATTCATGTGCTATTTGTTGGAGAAGTGTGGGCGAAGGTTTCACCAGCATTTCATACTTCTTCTGCTCATGGATGTTATTCACCGGACGTTTTTTTTCGTGTTTCGAGGAAATTTCTCAGATTTCGGATTTTTTCGCGCTTTGCGGAGTTTTTTCAGCCCCGGCTACATTATTCAAAAACATGTTCCCGTATCGCGGAAAAGTCCCGCATCGTCGCAGAACATCGGGCAGGTGCACGGTGTGAGCCGTGCGCGCCGTCACGCCACTCGGCACTGTTCAGGATAGATCAGGGCCATCCCAAGGGTCATTCCCGGGCCGTCGCTGATCGCAGAATGCGTCGTGCACAACGAGAGCTCTATTCATCCAGTCGACTCGACAGAGCGCACTCACAGACATAGGCAGGATCCACACGAAATCGCCAGCTGCTCTCCAGTCGCGGAGGGCTTTGTCGCTCTAGCTAAGTAAGTTGATTTAAGCTACGCTCGCGAGGTACAGCGGGGTACGGTTGCATCTCGAGGAAGCGGAGCACCCCTAGCTGCGTGATGAAGCCGACTGCCAGCACGCGCGCCTCTGGTTTTGACGATTCGATCACATGGACGTGCGTTGCAACCTCGTGAAACATGATACCAGGCAATAATAGGACCCACCGCATTTTTTGCGCGCTCGCGTAAATTTTACGCGAAACGAGTAACACAAAAAGAACAGTCAATAATAATGACGCTCCTTTAATATTTTTCTTTGTTTCTGGGTGTCGGTTTTTATCACGTGGTTTAATTGATGCAAGTTATTGCATTCGAAGGATTACCCGATGACTTGACCAGCGAAATAAGGGTGGAAGGAAAATGGCACCGATGATTGATCGCTTATATTCTAAAAATATATCAAGCGCTCCGATACGTCCCCACGTGCTAGCCTGGGGGGCCCGATATATTGGGGTCGTTGATGACGGCTTACCTGGTACGCCAGTAGGTCCGTTTGATCACGTTTGCTCTTCGGAGTCTTGGAAAAATTGAAAGAGCTTGAGAATTCACGACTTACTAGCTGGTTGACTAAAACACCTTGATATCAAAACACTACTACTGTCTTGCTGTTTGACTTGGTAGGTGTAACACTACACAAATCAAAACACTTCTATGATGATAATACATTCAAGTATGCCTATTTGCCATCAACCTCGTCAATAATTATCAAACACGTAGTACGCGCGACCGAAGTACCCCACGCAGCTTGCAAAGCTGAGTTTCGACTAAATCCTCGATCTCACAGCTGACGTTTTGAATATTCTAAGAATAAAAAATACAAAAAAGCAACAGCAACCCCCCTCTCCCCACCTCTCTACTTGATCACACATAGAATATACCCCACATGCCTTCTGCCTTAATAATGAGGCGCGCGAAGCGCGCAAAAAGCGTGCGAGCCTTGCCTCTTCATAGCGGCTCGGATACGAGCGTGGGGTGCCTTGTTTTGAGTTTTTCTGTATGTGTGTGTGTGCGGGTGTGTGTGTGATTCAACATTTTTTTGGGCAACGTTTGACCACCGCCCTCGACGCACACCGCACCAATTCCAGTCCCGGCGGGCTCTGTGGACGCGCACACACAAAAGAGACCTCCTGGTGCTGGTGCAGTGGTAAGTCGTTCACAGTAGCTCGAGCTAGGTGTGGCAACGTGTGTAGGCACATGTTGGTGCTGGGCCATGTTGAAAAAACACAGAACCAACAACACATTATAACGGTTTTTGCTTGAAACCCAGCTCTACGACTGTCCACAGCAACGAGCGTTCGGGCCATGTCTCCGAGACATGCTGCAGTCCCACCCTCCTGCTGATGGGGGGACGGAGAAGCAGGAGGGTATCTGCTGTATAGTTGGTGTACAGCCGTAGATGTAGTGGTGGCTCTACTAGAATCAATCGACATGTTGTCGTGCAGATAGTGGGATGGGGTGGCAACGTTGACGCATCGTTCATCGTCGATCGTGGTATGGCGTATCGCTATATGGTCAAGTACGCCAGTAAGGGGGAATCCAGAAGCAGAGACGCTCAAACAATCTTAACCGACATCATCAACGAGGCCAGCGAGCAGGCGACAGATGAACGCCCGTCCATGCCTCGAATGCTCCGGTCAGCCATGATGCGCTGCACCACGCGCAAAGACATGGGCGCTCAGGAGGTTCAGCACCACAACGTGCGGGAAGAAAGTGTTGATCACAACCTATCGTTCGCCAAGGCAACTACGCAGAGAGATTCCGTCGAACTCGTCGCGGGTTCTGGTGGGAGACCTAGAGTACGACGTGACCTTCTCGACGCATACAGCGAGAGATTTGATGCTCACACGTGGCCGCGTCGCGCAATGCTGCCCAACGACACCCTGCGCGAGATGCCCTACGCTGAATTCGCCATGACGTTCTACGTTGGCACAGACGGCCTCATCAAGCGCTTCAGAGGTTCCCGGAATCGGGGAATCACCTTCCGACCATTCAATTCTTCTGATCCTCGCGGCGACAACTATCCTGACTATTGCCGTAACAACTTGGTCACGTTTTGCCCCTGGCAGGGCTGTTACGCTAACGGGTGGGGTGGAGCTGAAGGCGACGTCGCCGCCACAGTCGACGTCCATAAACGACAGGCCATAGTTGGCACGTGGACTGCATTCGCGGAGGCAACACTCCTGCTTCCTTATGCACAGCGTCCTCCTGGCTTCACTGCGGTAGACTTGCGTCCAAGCCTTCGTCGTCCCCGTCGGCGCCGTCGACGACGCGTATCAGAACGACCAGAGGATAACACCACCGACGACAGCGACGGCAGCGATTGCAGCCAAGATAGCGACGACGACGACGACGAGCCTAACCTCGACGGTGTCTACGGTGGGTCAGGAGTCCGGGCGGGTGGCCTCTCCGAGCGCAGGCCGTGACACGACAGTGCAGACCATGATTGGGGGAGGAACGACTGGGTGGGACACGCGGGCGTTGAAGCAGAGGCGGAATCGTGGGTAAGAGAGATGCAGCGGTCTGGCCGCGAGGCCTTGGCGTCAGGGACTACTGTGACCGGACCACCTCTTAACACGAAGCAAGCCCACGCAGTTAATATCGTGCGTCGACACCACTTGCAGCTTCAAGCATTTTGGCAGGATAGGGATAGGCGGGGGGTGGAGGCGCTGACTCGTCAAGGCCTCGAGCCCCTCGAGCCGCTGCGTATGAATATGGCCGGGACGGCTGGCACTGGAAATACTGCTGATATCAATGAGATGGTACGGGCGGTCGGCCCGGAAAAATTCAAACTGCTCGCACCTACCGGGAACGCTGCCTGTGGGATCGAGGGGCAGGTGCGATACGCTCGAAATTTATTCCCGTCATTAAGCGGTGTTAATCGGCATTCAATGTCAACATTTACGTTTACTCGACAAACACTGTGTTGCCTGTTCACGTCTTGCCATTGTTCTCGGAGTTACCGTGCATTACGCCGTTAAACCAACACCAAACACTTCGATTTCGCCTTCCCGCGTGCCGGGCTATCAGACTCTTCACAGTGGCTTGAGGATCCCCGTGAAGAAGAGAGCTGGGGCGGGCGCGGACGGAAGCGCCCTTAAATCTGGGGCCTTGAAAGACCTCCAAGAGCGATTGGAAGGTGTCGACTACATGCTCGTGGACGAGATGTCCATGGTCGGCCAAGACCTCCTTAGCCTCATGACCATTCGGGGCAGACAGGCCGTCGCCGGCCGTACCCCAGACGGTAACGACGGGCGCGAGCGAGGTTTGTTCGGTGGACTCAGCGTCATCCTCCTCGGGGATCCCATGCAGCTCCCTCCGGTGGGTGCTGCGCCAATGTAGAGTGACAGAGTGGGGACAGCAGGACACTCCGTGGAGGGGCGCGCTGCTTGGCTGGGCCTCAATGCTGCCGTTGAGCTCACCGAGGTCATGCGCCAGTTGGAGACGCCCAGGCAGCTTTCCGGCGCGCGCTCATCGCCGTCGCTGAGGGACGAGCGCGGCAGGAGCACTTCGACCTCTTCCGGACCAGAATGCGATCCCAATTTCCTGACGCCGAGCAAGCAACATTCCGTGACGCCGTCCACCTTTTCCCCACAAACACCGAAGCCGACGATTGGAATTGGGAGCGTCTGAATCTCCTGGGCACAGAAATTGTCGCCTCGCACACAGTCGGTGGGTACACGAATGTTTCCGCAGATCGTTTCAGAAACCTCGCGCCAAACCTATACCTCGCGGTTGGATCACGTGTATTTATCAACAATAATAAATGGACGTCGGCGGGTCTCGCGAATGGTGCAGCTAGAGAGATCGTGCATATGCAGTGGGGGGATCAGCCTGGTGCAGAGAGGCCGCCTGCCCTCCCTGCGGTTGTCTACGTGCGAATTCATAACTTCCGCGGCAGCCAGTTCTTCAGGGAGCGCTCGGCTGTCGTTAACGGGGAGGCCGTTGACCTAACGAACGTCGTCCCCATCGTACCCATGGAAGCGCAGGATGAGATGGGCCCTGCGGCCAGCAGCGGGAGGACTCAACGCGCTCGGTGCTTCAGATCTCAGTTGCCGATTAAACTAGCCTTTGGCTTCACGCACCACAAGAGCCAGGGCGCCACTCTTGACCGTGTAGTCCTCGACATCGGGAAACGGGAGATCAACGACGGCCAAACTTTCACGGCCCTGAGTAGATGTTGTGATATCAACAACATGCTCCTGGAGGACTTCAGCCAGGAACGTCTGCAGGCCATCGGGAACAGCGTGTCCTTCCCAGCGCGGTTGGCCGCCCTCGACAGGATACGATCTCTTGATGATCGGACGCGGCAGACGTTTGGTTTGCCTGCTTTGACGAGAGAACCACGGCCGCTTAGGCCTACAACTACAAGTAACAGAGGAGGAATGTGGCGCGGTGGAACAACTCGGAGGGCGAGGGGCCTGGAACGTGGACGGCGCAGAGGTGCCCGCGGAGGAGGACAACCATCCACCAATAGGACGCCAGAAACACACGGACGGAGGTCAGGAGGGGGGGCTGGAGGGCGCCCTAGACTCTCTCTGGCGCCACCGCCATCCTGGGATGGCTACGCCACCCGTGAAATAGGGAGGGCAAGTACGAACTCTTGGTTTTACGTGCCGTTCATCTTGGATGCCTTCGATGTTCAACGGGCGTTGACCTTCGTGAGGTCTCCACGGTGGGACCTCTACGTGCAATGCTACCGACGCGCGCTGGAGATAACGGCATTTGCCGTGTGTCTTTTGTGGGAAGTGGGGATGCAGCCACATATATACAACGAGACGACCCAGAGCTGCTCATGGATTTGAACGGCGAGGCAGCGCAGTTCATCGTGCACTGGATTACTGATTTGAGACGCACATTGGATGCCACCGTCCCCCTGCCAAACGCCAACTTCGAACGTTGATCTCTGGCGGGGGGGAGGGGGAATATAGAGTTTGCACATGGGCGGTTCTGTGCTTGGGTTAATAAATATTAAATGTAATAGTATTTGGTGGTAATGAGGCGCGACCTCAGCAATACCTGCTGTAGTCATATCTGGGATGCATCATGCAAAACATTTGTGCTGAACCAACACGAACGAACATCTACTGCTGCTGTACCTACTATCTATACGCCGTCGTTGGTGAATCTCATAACCGTCAATATTCTTGGCATCATATCCTGCTCTTGAAAAACACAGACAGCACAGCAGTACGGACACACCTGTAACAAATACCAGGTACTGGATTTTGTCGTGTGTATCCTGGTATTTCCACCTCTAAATCCGGCATAATAATTTGAAGACGAAAAATTTGTCCTGCTGTGTGACCACAGAAGTTATTACTTGTATTCGTATCGTATCTCTCGGGAATTCAGGAATCGGCACAGACACTGACTGGTTGTGCTGGATGTCGACGGGTGGAAAGAACAAGACGACAAATAGACACACACCTGATACATATTTTTTCTTTTTCTGTTTTTCCAACAGCAAGTGTATCTGGTTGAAATTCGGCATAATAAATTGAACACGAAAAATCTGCATGTGAGAATATTTGTCCAACAGAAAGCGCTTCTTTCTCGTAGCAGGTGCCACCACTACTTGCTTGTACTGATGTACGACATCTACATACAGCGGCAGTGTTTCTCCAGCAACAAAAGAAGGAGCAGCAGCAGTAGCAGTGGGACGCACGAGGCCAGGGTCAGCGTCGCTGTACGCTCGGCGGCTCGGCTTGTCAATCTAACCCTTGAGCCCTTTTTACACATCTACAGCAGCAGCAGTGTTTCTCCAGCAATAAAACAGCAGCAGCAGTAGCAGTAGGACACACGACGCCAGGGTCAGCGTCGCTGTACCCTCGGCTTGTCAATCTAAACCCTTGAACCCTTTGTACACGTACTCGATTTTGTCCTGTGTTGGTTCTGAACTCGAAATTCGGCATAATAATTTCAAGACGAAAAATCTGCACTCGACGTGCTCTGTCCAAGAGAGAACTTCTCGTAGCAGGTAGCAGGTGCCACCGCTACTACTGACGTACGACATCTACAGCAGAGCTTCTCCAGCAGCAAAACAGCAGAAGCAGTAGGACACACGAGGCCAGGTCAGCGTCGCTGTACGCTCGGCTTGTGTGTGAACCCTTCGTACATGTGTTTCCTGGTCCCGAACTCAAAATTTGAAGACGAAAAATGTACAATCTGACGTGTCCAGCAGAGCTTCCAGCAGTGCCACCACTACTACTACTATTGCTGTACAACAACTATACAGCAGATACTCTCCTGCTTCTCCGTTCCCTCATCAGCAGGAGGGTGGATGTCTCGGGGACATGGCCCGAACGCTCGTTGCTGTGAACAGGCACAGTCTGCCTACCTACGAGCACTCGTAGAGCTGGGTGTCAAGCAAAAACCGTTATAATGTGTTGTTGGTTCTGTGTTTTTTCAACATGGCCCAGCACCAACATGTGCCTACACACGTTGCCACACCTAGCTCGAGCTACTGTGAACGATTTACCACCGCACCAGCACCAGGAGGTCTCTTTCGTGTGTGCGCGTCCACAGAGCCCGCCTGGACCGGAATTGGTGCGGTGTGCGTCGAGGGCGGTGGTCAAACGTTGCCCAAAAAAATGTTGAATCACACACACACGCACACACACATACAGAAAAACTCAAAACAAGGCACCCCACGCTCGTATCCGAGCCGCTATGAAGAGGCTTTTTTTCTTGGAAAATTCCAAGAAAAAAAAGCCTCGCACGCTTTTTGCGCGCTTCGCGCGCCTCATTGTTAAATGTAATAAATATAACAATAATATATACAAGGTTCCCCTCCGGGAGGTGCCTATGGCCTCTGCCAGATGATATCAGCAAGAGGGCTTCCAGCGAGGGACTCCACCAGTCTCGCTGGCCTCGCACTCAGTAAGTCTTGTTCTTAGAGCTTGTATTATCACGGAGTGATCCTCATCGGACCACGAGCCAGGTGGCTAGGGGACATCACACAGGATCCCCGGCCACTGCTCCACTCACACATGCGATTACACTGAAACCTCCACGGCTTGGTATCTTTTGGCTACAGCACCCCCAAAGCGAGTTCACTCGACACGAACGAGCTTGACAAAACCAAAAAACCAAGACGAAATCGCATGCGGCAAATCACAAATCAATGCTGAACTCTGAAGCAATTTTAATCTTGAGCGCACGGGTCATCCGTAATTTGCGCAATTCCTTCACGACGAATTCAGGCGCAGCAGAATAAATCGACCGCAAAGACTCCCACGTGCGCTCCTCTGCTTCGAAACCATCCCAATCGACCAAGACAATCACCTCGTTGGCATCATCTTCGGCCACATGCACCAAAGCATTCATGCGGCATTCACCCTGCGCAAAGGAATGTTGGAAAACATCCTTCAGATCAGCGGTGACGTTCAACGTCGCATCCGCATAAAATCGTAAACGAGCCACGTGAGCTTGATGCACCTTCCCAGAAACGATGTTCTGAACTGAGTACACATGATCATGATCAGCTGCTACCACACGCCACGGACCAGTCCATGTGGACAACAATTTCGGTGTGACACCCTGCCGACGAACACGAGCATACAACACGAAATCACCGACCGAAAATTTTGGCAACACCACCTGGCCCTGAGCCTGTTTACGTTTGTTGTCGCGAGACACGGCAACAGCTGCGCGAATATCGGCGCAAAATCTCTCCTGCTCTGCAACGACTTCACGGACGTTCGCACGCAACAAGTCAGCATTCATCACGTCAACATTCCACCTGCCATCAGACTCAGAAACGAGCGCCGAGAAATCGGTACGCGGAGCACGCCCAAACATCACGCTGTACGGAGTGCTTCGGTAACGTTCACGAAACGAAGTGTTCAAGGCCCACTGAGCGGCCGGCAAAACATCAACCCACTCCGAAACCTGACGACGCTGTTCTGACAGAATGGAACGCAGAGCACGTACCACCTCTTTTACCATGCGTTCACACGTACCGTTCGACCACGGCGTGTAAGCGACAGCAAAACGATGTTCGATGTGCAACGCGTCGCTCAACAAAGCAAGCACCCTGTTCTTGAAATGCGTGGCGGTATCACTCACCCACACACGCGGCACCCCCAAAGTCTTACACCAGGCTAGCAAATGCTTCGCTGTGACCTCGGCTGTACAAGCCTCGGCCGGTTCCAACGCCACGTAGTTGGACAAATCATCCATGATGACCAAAACATATCGGAAACCATCCTCATCAGGCAGGCCATCGCTACCTTCGGGCCCGCTGTGGCCAACATACAAAAAATCAAAGTGCACCACTTCTCCCGGAGCGGTACCATGCACCGTGTCTCCGTAGGGACGAGGAATGAGTGCACCTGCACGCGTGTCTACACAGTGCAAACACTGGCGAACGAATTCGCGAACCTGAGAATCCATGTGAGGCCAAACACAATATTCCTTCAGGCGAAACAAAGTCGGCGCCACACCACGGTGACCAGCCGAGCGCATGTGCGCGCACACCATCAAACGAGTTTGAAGAGCAAGATCATCCGGCGGAATCCACAAGACGTCACGCACCCCAACACGCACACGAAACAAACCATCATCGGCCAAGGTAGCTTGACCGAAGGTTGTCGAAAATTCATGAACACCAACGCCGATACGAGCGACAGACCTTTGTTGCGAGGCACGAATCACATCCAATGCGGGAAGCGAATCGTCAGCATTACATGGGCTGTGCACGGCAACCGAACGAACAGGCACCGTAGGAACTTTGACCCAACGAGACAACAGATCCCCCCAACAGTTTCGATCGCCAGGGATGTGTTCGATTGCATAGCGGTATTGTCCTAAAACACCCTTCCAATTCTCTAGGCGTTGTGCCATGGTCTTTGTGACCGTCGTGACACACTTCTCCGGATTGAAAATGTACTGCAAGTTTCGATGATCAGTAAAGATATGAACACCACCCCAAAGCAGGTATTCGAGCCTCCGGAACGTATTAACGATCGCAAAACCTTCTTTGTCGACAGTCGCCCAGCGCAACTGCGAACCTGTGAACGAACCACTCAGAAATCCGAGAGGCTCGTGAGACATGCTTTCCAACGCCAATCCACTGCGAAATTCGTGTTCAGGCACTTGGGTGAGAAAACTACCCCAATGGAAATCAGAAGCGTCAGGAAACATCAAAACAACGCACCCGGGACGAGGATGATGAAGCGGCACTGCTTGCGCCACCAAACCCCGTGCGGCATTCCACGCCCCGCACCCGATCCTCCGTCCACGCGGTATCCTTGATGACACGATTGCGCGCCACTCGCTTAGTCCGACGTGTAGCCCCAACAAGGAGCTCCTCCAAAAAATCACGTAACGGTGCTACCGTTTCCGCTAAACGTGGTAACGATGTACGCAACCAGTTGACAGCCTGCAAGAATTGCATTAGTTCTCCAGCGTTTTCGGGACGACGCATTTCACTTAAACCTTGCACTCGAGCGGGGTCATGGGACACGACACCATTGGAATACACCTTACCACACCAGACCAGTTCACGAGAGAAGAAGGTACACTTGTGGGCGGCGACAAACAGTCCAACATTCTCCAGGCGTTCAAGAATGTCATCAAGCAGCTGCAGAAGAGCTTCTTCGGTGTCTGCGAAAAAGAAAACGTCATCGACCCAAACTTTGCAATCCAAACCACGCAACACTTCAGTCATGACACCTTGGAAATAAGAAGTCGCATTCAAAACACCTTGGGGAACACGGGTAGGCGTGAACAAACCGTCGCTTGTCGCCATGGTGAAGACGTCTTGCGCCTCCGGAGCCAAAGGCATCTGCCAGTACCCTTGAAGTAGGTCCAGCTTGCCGAAGAAACGCGCCCCCAGCAGATCTCCCATGTCTTCATGGTTGGGCATGACGCCCGGGGACTTCTCCACCTGTGCGTTCACCGCCGAGTAGTCGCTCACCAAACGGAAAGAGTCCTTCTTGGGCACCGCCATCGCCGGACTCGCCCACACCGCCTGGATGTTGTGGTAGACAAAGCCAAAAAACACCAAAGCAGCAATGCACTTCGAGAGCCAGTCCCTTTTCGTCGGTTCGTACCGACGTGGCGTTGCCTTGACAGGCTTCGCCTGTTGCTTCAGCTGCACTCGCATCGGCTCCACTTGCGCTGGCGGATCACCACACAGCGCACGGCGAAAAGCACCCACGCGACGAGCCAAAATTTCGCGCAAACGGGTTGCTCCGCCGACGCTTAATCCACTCTGCTCTGCCTGCTGCACGCTGTCCTCCAACGCCCGTTCTCGGGCCGTCCGCTCCGCCTCCGGATCCATGAACATGTCTGGCCCCCGGTCGACCAAATGTTCCACCGCCTTGTCCTCCGGAGCATCCACCGTAGCCTCGGTCTGAAAAGCACGCACGGAAACCGTCACTCTGCGCGCCGCAAGGTAACTCGGAGTCTCCACACCGGTCGATACCGGCACTGCGCGAGGGCGAAGCTTCTCCAGAGCTTCACGGTAGACGTCGATGCCAAGAGCTTTCATGGTAGCCATGCCAAACAGAACGACGTTATCTGTACCAGGCATGACCGCGAAAGTGATGGGCTCCAATTTCACCGCTCCCCACGGCGTCCGTACACTCACGGCAATCGGCACCGTTTTGTGCGTGACCATCACTGAAACACCCGTAGCGGTTTTCGCCTGCTGCGGGCCATTTTCGAACGGAATTTGCAGATCGGCGCCGCCGAAATGCGAAGACAGCTGCTGAAGTAAGCCGACACCGATGGACGTGAGCGCCGACCCCGAATCAAGGATCACACGCGCCATCAGCGAACCAACCGACCCTGGCAAAGAGAGATCAGCGCGTAAACACTCAGCGCTGCGATCGACAGGCACTTCACCTGCCGTTGAACTCTGGTCGGTACCAAGAGTCACCTGACGCCATGGCTGCCCTCCTACAGCCGGCGCCGAAGAAATAGAATCGGCGGTCCACCCCGACCAAGACGTCGAATATACAGACGGTTCCGGCGCTACCGCCCCTGCAGCAGCACCAGACACTGACTCCGCCCGCTCGGTGGATGGCGAAGTTCTCGCTCCAGCAGCACCCACCGATGTTCCAGCTCCTCCAACGTATACAGCTCGGCCGGCAACAGACGAACCAGATCCCGACCCAGCGGCTCCTGCCGCTGGCGCACCAGAAGTTGAAGAAGCAACAGCAGAAGTTCCACCGCCCGCTGTCAATTGATTGCCACCACGGCCACCGCGCCCGCGTCCATGGTTGAATCTGCCCCGGCCGCCATTGCGGCCCCCGCGATACCCTGACGACCCGCGCCCACCACTGCTGGGAGCTGTGCCGCCACCGCGAGCTTTTGGGCAATCAGAAACATAATGGTTGGGATCACCACACTCGAAACAGACGCGAACAAACGACTTTTTCGCGGACTGCTGCTGTTTCGGTTTCTGCTGCTGTTGGCGTCGCGGTTCAGCTGCCCCTGCAGCATCTTTCCGACCATACGCCTCGATGAATTTCCACTGTTCTGCAGCAGAAAAAATTTGGTCCATGACCAATGCCGGGTCCTTCTTCCACCCTGCAGCGTACGTTAGCTGACCTTTTACGTACTTTTTGAACTCGGACGGCCATAAGCCATCCACCAACGCCATGCTCACAAATTCCGCCGGTCCGGGCAACCACGAACGGTCCTGCGCGCGGTACATGGCATGCACCGCGTGATTCTCCGCAAAATACTTTTCCATAGCGGAGTTTACCATCATCGCGCGGTCTTTGACGGATGTTTCACCGCCCTGCTTTTCATCGCGCCTCATTGAGAGAACGCGACGCAAGTCCGCTGCCGCCCGCGAGGTGTCAAATCTGTTGCTGGTGGTTGTGTAACCAGCGTGCTGCCTAACAGCGTCCAACAACTCCGAGGCGGTCATCGTAGTCTGATGCTTGTAAAATCCCTCAAAACACCGATGAATGTAATTGGGGATAAGCTGGCCCATGCTCACTTTGGAGTGCTGAACCACCCCCTGAGCGTTGGCGAGCTGCAGCCGTTCCTCATAATCGAGGTACGCTGCGTAAAAAAACACGAGAGGCCTGCTCGGTCCACACCTCTCCGTATTTCGGTGGAGTCAGAGACTCCCCTACCACCAGCGGCGTGCTTGCCGTGTGCGCCATAATCCACAGCAGTCCACCTGGACTCTACTGTAATAACGGAGAAACTGCCGCCTGACCTGTGCGTCCTCCAGCTCCCGGAGCGTCCTCCCCTGCTGTGCGCTTCAAGCCGTTTCGATCCGTCCAACGGGCCAACTGCCTTCCCAGCTGTGACCCAGTACTCCGCAGCCGAAAACTCCTCCAACAGAAGTTCCGCGAATATCTAGATATTATGGCCTCTGCCAGATGATATCAGCAAGAGGGCTTCCAGCGAGGGACTCCACCAGTCTCGCTGGCCTCGCACTCAGTAAGTCTTGTTCTTAGAGCTTGTATTATCACGGAGTGATCCTCATCGGACCACGAGCCAGGTGGCTAGGGGACATCACACAGGATCCCCGGCCACTGCTCCACTCACACATGCGATTACACTGAAACCTCCACGGCTTGGTATCTTTTGGCTACATGCCGTATTAATTAATAGGGGAGTGGTGCAAAAGCGAAATAATACTCGTATGAAACCCTGCACACTTGTTTAGAAGTAGCACCTGCACCCACCCATCATTTTAACGCGAACAACACACGCACACAACATGTTTTTGAGGACAGACTATATTATACTGCTGTTCGCGTAATTAGTGTGGGATCATTACTACAATAATATATGTATAATAGGGTAGGTATCGGTAAGTGGAGACATGTAATAGCGCAGTATTTTCTCGAACATACTTTGCTTTACTCCCAAGTATTAGTATTCGGAGTGGCTGTGAAATGTGGAGGTATGAACGCACGCCACACGCAAGCGCGCCCAAACTCTTTAATTTGGGCTAAAACACGCAGCAAGCAACATGTAATATATCATATTATACGTGAAGAAAAGCAAGGTGTGGACGAAAATATCATTATTATACTGTTGTACTCTGTTGTAGTCCTGGCACAAAAAAAGTCAACAGTGAAATTAAAAAAAAAAACGTGGATGGCGCCGGTCGAACCTCCGAAACGAAAATGTTATCCAGATGCAGTATAAACGTATACCTGGTACGCTAGAACAACAGCACGCAGTGGTGCTCGTATAACTAGCACGTCGTGTTTTTTACGCAATCTAAAACAATTTGCACCATTCCTTACAGCAGATGAGTAGCATGTACAGGTATGCCTGCATATTCAGCAGTACTGCTGTAAAATGCCACGCGAGGAATGTACGTGTACTGATCCCCTTTCAGCTGGCTCTTGGATCTATCGGTCAGCAATGTAGGACACACTGCATTAAAAATTACTACTCTGTACTGCTAAAAAGGCAGCTCTGCTGTGGTAAGTATGTTGTATACGAACGCTGCTGTGCGAATGAGCCGCAGTACGATCATCCATACGCGCAAGATGTGCCCACTGGTGCTGCTGCTGCTGGGCAGCAGGGTTGGATGTGGTGCTGTAGGAAGCTGGAGGTAAGCACATTCAGTGCACTGCTGTGAGTATTTGTTCTCTAGGCGGTGCTCCGTGCAACAACCCAAAAAAAAAAAAAACGTATGAGGATACAAGGTGCTTCGCTCCGCGGGCGGCCTACGCCGCCCGCTACGCTCGCTCAGGAAGGAAACATCAAATTATGCGAAGCGGACAGAGGTCCATGATTGAATATGCCCCCTGTAGTTAGCTGCAAACTGGCGACTTGATAATGCCAAGAGTCTTGCCGCCATGCTTCAGGAGAAAACAGCTCGGACGCCACATATGCTTCGCGTCGCGGGCGGCTTTCCGCTACGCTCGCTCACACGTCGTACATACGTACATACCCCAGGGAGGGTACTTATTTTCTTCTTTCGATATGCTCTGTGTCTGTGTACTCGTATGTACGAAAGATGAAGCACAGAACGGCACAGCAGCAACACAGCAAAAACAACGAAAATGAAACCGAAAAATTCTAGAAGAAAAAAAATCCCTGTCCCCTTTCGAATAATAATTTACTACCTGAGTAGAACACCTTACACCAGTCAAAAAAAGAAAAAAGAAAAAAGAAAAAATCTTACAGCAGAGCTTCTCTCTCAGCCTCGTACGCCGCCCGCCCCTCTCGCGACCATCTCGCCACCGATTCAGTCCGGGTAAAGCTTCCCTCCCTCTCTTCCACAGTGTGAGCCCCGTCGCCCGCCTCGCGTGAAGCCCGGTGCTCACGGTGGACCTCGACGCCAGCTCGACAATGTTGGTGCTCATTCGGGGTACCTCCCTCTTGTGACTCTCAGCCCGGTCGCAAAAATAAGCACCGCTTGAATATTATCTTACAATACCGAACGACCCTTAAATAATCGTACGTACTCTATCCAAAATCACAAATGGAGGCCAGACAGAGCCTATTGATGCATCCCTCGTGTCTCGAGGCACACGCGACGCCTAGGCACGAAAGCGGCGACCGCGCTCCGTGCAACTCCCCCTCTACTCGCCAGCATCCGCTGACACCCGCGACGGTGCCGGGTTCGCCCGCGCAACCGTGCTCGGAGTACACGCACGCACACGAAACGAAAGAAGAAAAAAGGAAAGAAGGACTGAAAGTACGACGAGAAAAGGAGAAAACAAAGACTCGCTGGAACGGTCCGGCAAGTAATAAACGGAGGCGATTCCCAAGTGGGAGCTGTGAGAGGCCAGGGATGTACCAACCGAGCACGCTCAGAGATCGAGGTCTAAGTAAGTATATCTATTATACGTCACGCTGGCTACACACGGATAAAAAAATATATCGGAGACGATGGAATGCGGACGGCAGGCTCCGACAAACACAACCAACCGCAGCAACACTGCGCATATGGGTGTGTCGAACACGCACGGCGTGTGGGCGGCAGCGTTGGAACGATGGGACCTGTGCATGTTGTCTGTTGTGTACCTCAGGCATGTGCTCACACAGCTCATGAGAGCTGGGGGGAGAAAACAGAGAGCATGTATGTATGTGTACCGATACGTACGTACAAAATAAGGCCTCTCGTACTGAAACCAGGGAAATCGTCTTATCCACTCCCGCCGGAAAAAAAAACTTTGGGCGCCCGTCACGTGCTCCAGAGTGCACGGATCGCACCGAGACCTCGACCAATGTGTCCGGCCGGGCTTCTTGTGTCCGAGCATTTGGTGTTGTGCCGAAAAGTGCTTTGTACGAAGAGAAAAGTTGGCTAAAGTACGAAAATTTGACAACTATACGTATACATATAATAATAATAATAAGAAGAAGAATAATAATAACTTTTTCTAACTTATTGAAGCGGTGTCGTGGGGCTGTGATCACGTTTGCTGTGACCTGGATTGCAACGTCTCCGAATCGCGGTGGGACCAGCTGGGGGTTCGTCACCGAAAACACGACCTGGACACAAAGAGCACGTTTGCCATGGAAACAATGCATCGCAGATTTGACTACCGCAGGTATTACTGAGGTCGCGCCTCATTACCACCAATTACTAGTACTTTAGCATGCCGGCGTCCCCGGTGGCTTGGTAGGTGGTCCGCGAGCCTGTCAAGATCAATTTCGTGAGTTCGAGTCTCACCGAGTGCATGCTCATAGGGACTTTTTCTTGCATAAAAAATTGATAAGCGGAAAGCGCGAAAGCGTGAGTTGGCTACATTCGATGAAAATCGACGAGCAGTGGGAATGCTGAACCCTATGCGCGATAAAAACTAAAGGCACGTACCGGGGGGGAGAAGGGACGACACCTGTGACCACGGCTTGTCCAGAAGATCGTCGAGGGTAAAACCTCCTACGAGTGGGCTGGAAAGTAAAAGTGATGATTAAAAAAAAAAAAAAAAAAAAAAAAAAAAAAAAGTACTTTAGCATGGTTCACCGAGATAGACGAAATGAAGTCTTGCCCTCCCATCGCCTTACCACGCTGCCGCTCACAGGCTAAAGGGGGAGTAAATAGTGTATGGTAACCTGGGTACCCGGGTACTCGGGTACCCGTGTCCCGCTCAAAGGCTAAAAGGGGAGCAAAATAGTGTCTGGTAACCCGGGTACCCGGGTACCAGGTTCCGGTTCCGTCTGGAACGCCTCCCACCCGGTCGGGAACCCGGTTCCAATTTTTGAGGCCGGGGTGCAACTCTATTCGAGAGTTCGTCGCTACTTTGATCACAGCGTTTGCGGGCAGCACCAACGCTCCCCCTGGAGGAAGCTATGTTCACCATGGAACAGTCAGCTGGGAGTCTGCTTACGAGCTAATAAAGTGGAAGCTGGTGGCCAAATCATCCGCATTCAAGGACGCGGGGCGGCGATGTGTGCTGTTTGGTTCTAGCTGCAACATTCATGTTCGTGTGGAAAGGGTGCTTGGCAAAGCTGCAAACATTGGACCTGCAATGGAGCGTTGGCTCCAACGCTGGTGACAGCTCTATCGTGGTGAGGGTATGCGATTTGGCGTTTCCGCTTAGCAGGGTAGCTTATGTCATTTAAAGCGCGCTCATTTCAGTTTCTCGGCCATCGCTTCCGGTGGTACTGCTGTATATTACAATGAGGCGCGCGGAGCGCGCAAAAAGCGTGCGAGCCTTTTTTTTCTTGGAATTTTCCAAGAAAAACAGAAATCCTCTTCATAGCGGCTCGGATATGAGCGTGGGGTGCCTTGTTTTGAGTTTTTCTGTATGTGTGTGTGTGTGATTCAACATTTTTTTGGGCAACGTTTGACCACCACCCTCGACGCACACCGCACCAATTCCAGTCCCGGCGGGCTCTGTGGACGTACACACACAAAAGAGACCTCCTGGTGCTGGTGCGGTGGTAAGTAGTTCACAGTAGCTCGGGCTAGGTGTGGCAATGTGTGTAGGCACATGATGGTGCTGGGCCATGTTGAAAAAACACAGAACCAACAACACATTATAACGGTTTTTGCTTGAAACCCAGCTAGCTCAACGAGTACTCGTAGGCAGACTGTGCCTGTCCACAGCAACGAGCGTTCGGGCCATGTCTCCGAGACATACTGCAGGCCCACCCTTCTGCTGATGAGGGGACGGAGAAGCAGGAGAGTATCTGCTGTATAATTGTTGTTGTACAGCAGTAGTAGTAGTGGTGGCACTGCTAGAAGCTCTGCTGAACACACGTCAGATTGTAGATTTTTCGTGTTCTAAGATTTTTCGTGTTCTAATTAAGAGTTCGGGACCAGGAAACACATGAACGAAGGGTTCACACACAAGCCGAGCATACAGCGACGCTGACCTGGCCTCGTGTGTCCTACTGCTGCTGCTGCTGTGTTGCTGCTGGAGAAGCTCTGCTGAAGATGTCGTACATCAGTAGTAACGGTGGCACCTGCTACCTGCTACGAGAAGTTCTCTCTTCTTGGACAGAGCATGTCGAGTGCAGATTTTTCGTCTTGGAATTATTATGCCGAATTTCGAGCTGGAAACCAACACAGGACTAAATCGAGTACGTGTACAAAGGATTCAAGGGTTTAGATTGACAAGCCGAGGGTACAGCGACGGTGACCCTGGCGTCGTGTGTCCTACTGCTGCTGCTGCTTCTGTTTTGTTGCTGGAGCTCTGCTGTAGATGTCGTACATCAACTGAGTAGCGGTGGCACCTGCTGCCTGCTACGAGAAGTTCTCTCTCCTGGACAAAGCATGCCGGGTGCAGATTTTTCGTCTGCCAATTATGACGAATTTCGAGTTCGGAACCAACACAGGACAAAATCGAGTACGCGTACAAAGGGTTCAAGGGTTAGATTGACAAGCCGAGCGTACAGCGACGGTGACCCTGGCTTCGTGCGTCCTACTGCTGCCACTGCTGCTACTGCTGCTGCTGTTTTGTTGCTGGAGAAACACTGCTGCTGCTGCTGTAGATGTTGTACATCAATACAAGTAGCAAGTAGTGGTGGCACCTGCTACGAGAAATAAGCTCTTTCTGTTGGACAAAAAATTTCAAATAGATAGATGCAGATTTTTCGTCTTCACAAATTATGCCGAATTTCAACTAGAAAACACTGTTGGAAAAAACGTCATGAGGTGTGTGTTTGTTCTTGTTCTTTCGACCCGTCGGCATTGTCCGTGCCGATTCTTGAATCCCCGAGAGATGCGATACGAATACAAGATCTGTCGTCACAGCAGTGCTTATGTTTCGTCTTCAAATTATTATGCCGGATTTCGAGGTGGAAACCAGGATATACACAACAAAATCAACCGTTGTTACAACAGAACAGGTGTGTGCGTACTGCTGCTGAGTTTTTCATGTATCAAGAGCAGAAGAGGCCAAGAACATTTACGATATTTTTTAGATTCACCAACGACGGCGTATAGGTAGTGGGTAGTACAGCAGCAAGCAGTAGATGATCCTTGGTGTTGGTTCAGCACAAAACAGAATAATCCGTATTCGCCCCGCATGATACATCGCAGATATGACTACTGCAGGTATTACTGAGGTCGCGCCTCATTACCACCAATTACTAGTATAGTACCAAATCAACTTTTTTTGGACATCGGCATGAATTTATCGCCCGGCCTAGGCTCTTTCCTCGCGCTCTCAGCTTCCCTGAACAAAGGCGGGGCCCAGGGTCAGCACTGCGCAGGTTTGGGTCCCGGCCGGGCTCCGTGGCGCGTGCTATGGGCGTTCAAAGTGGCCAAATCTGGCGAATAATCGCGGGGATGCATTCCGACGTCCCAAAGCCAGACAGGCAATGCAAACTACACGCATTGCTGTGGTGAGATTGGCTTCCTCTAGCAACTAGTATGGACAGTTTAGTTTCATTGAGAATCAGTATGTGAAGGAGGGTTTCAGTTGAAATCATTAGGATGTTCACATAGGGGATTTATAGTGTCGGCTAATATGAGAGCTTCTCGAATTGCTTCTTGAGAGCTTCAACTAGGTACTCTAAACGGCCTATATACAGGAAGGGTATTGTTGAGTAGGTGAGAGCATGGGAGAACTAGGGAAAGGAGACTGTTACAGCAGTAAACCAATCAACAGCAGTGAATTGGATGAGATCTACGTTGAGTAAGATGAGAGATCAGGATGAGTTACTGGGCAAGATGATAGGTGAAATAGTGAGAAAGTACCAAAGAAAGACTAGAGAGCGTAGCTGAGTTCTTCCAAGAAACAGTAACTTGGAAGGAGCGTTGGATCAACTACTACCAAGAGCGGACAAGCTATTGTAGGGTCCCAGAGGTGTAGCAGTGCAGAAGAGGACAGAGAAGCAAGGAGGATCACACGCCACATCGGCTCAGTCCACTTCTTCCCTCTCAGCCAGCAGACGAGGCAGTTAATAAAAGACATCAAAATGATTCCTTGACTTGAGCTACTGCATCTACACATCGAACCAGCAATCAGTTCAGTAGCAATCATCTTCAAGAGTGCCAACATCTCAATCCCTATCAGTGGCGTCGTCGACATTTTCGTGTTCTTCTAAGCTCTTACGGATTCTTACGATGTCTTCTCCTTCTGGTAAGCGGAGTTTGGAGGGAAGAAAGGGGGAGGTGGTGGGTGTACCAGGTTCCCCCGTTGGTCGTACCCGCGTGCAGACCCGCGCGGTAAGAGACGCGCTGCGTAAGCTTGTCTCAGCTGAGCCTAGTCCCGCGGAGGCTCAGCTGAAAGTAGCGACAGTGAGATTTAAGGGGTCAAGTCCCCGCGTGAGTCCCGCTGAGAGGGTCCGTCTGCCTCAGTTGGAGAAGCAGCCGTTGGTAGGTAGGAGCCGTCCTAAGTCATTCCGCCTGACCGATTCAGTCCCTCCCCGTCGCGCTCAGCCTACATGTGCAGCTTCAGAGAATGACACCCCCTCGCCTTCCTCGCTACCTGTCGCATCTCCCCTGAGTAAACGGTCCTCGCCCATCCCGTCCATTTCGTCACCCCCTCGTTTGACTTACCTAGAAGTTGTAACGACCGCTCCGACGGCGGCCGCCAAATCAGTGCCACCTGTTTCAGGACAGACACCGAAATTGAGCCCGCCTACGGTGCGGTCGACGTCCGCTAAGGATGACGTGGTGAAGCCGATAGCTACCGAGGGTAAAGGCCCCGCGCCCGACCCGGTCGGAGCCGCAGGTGTCGGTTCCGCGGCTAGCGAGGCTGCCGCGGTGAGTGTGGGGACGACAACCGCAACTAACCGGGCTATCCGTGATGATATGATAGAAAATGTTTTCGCCATTTTGGAGGGTTTATCCTTCGAAGACCGTTGTAGTATTGTTCAAGTAGCGCCACACCTTTCAGGTCGCTGTGTAGAGATTGCCGCAGGACCGGGCGGTGCCATTGTCGCCGTAGGACCGCACCGCGGTAAAAAGACCACGCAGAAACCAGGACGAGGATCCCGCAGGGCGGAAGCCGTTTTCCAATCCTCTGACGAAACGTTTGCGCGCGCTCTCCAAAAGGAAGAGCAAGAGGCCGCTGCGCGAGTCGCCGCAGCAGTAGCAGAAGACGAAAAGCTTGCATGGTCGTTGTCAGCATCCGACTCTCCCGCCCTGTCGCGTGCTGACTCCATGTCCCCCCGTTGCCCTACCACCCCGTCCAGCCCTCCCAGTCCCTCTGCAAGCGAGACCCGTCCTGCCCTCTCGTCGCCGAACCCTTTTGACCTTTTGCGTTCCCCCGGGCCGGCCGTCTACCAGAACAAGGCGACGGCCTTGCAGTGAGAGGCCGCCCGGACCAAAAAAGAAATGGACCGAGCAACCGCCTTCTTCCGTTCTGCCCCCGCGGCGGAAGCCAAATTAGCGCGGAAGCATCGTGAAGCGGGTGAGGCCCTCGCCAAAGGCCGCGAGGATGCCCTTCACCAACACTGCGACATCCACGACTTGGAACGCCTCCAGGCTTTGGAGCAGCAAAACGCGCGACACAGAGCAGCCCAACTGAAGGCGAGCCTGAGAGAGGAGGAGCAGTGACAAGCAGAAAACGCCGTGTCCTTCCAGGATGTTATGACCGCGGCCAGGAGGGAACTGGCCGATATAACGAGCAAAAATCAGGAGTGGCAGGAAACCGTGCAGCAAATAGAGTACCAGCAGTCGGTGGCGGAGGATGAAAAATGTTTCCATCGTGGGGTGAGAGAGACCGCCAGAGGACCGGCGGTGCGCGCCGCGGACGCGGCGGGCCAACCCATTTTTCCCCACGCGGAGTGGCGGCACACTCCTGCTCGAATTGCGGCTCGCGCTGCGCGTGCCGCCGCAGCTGCTGCCTCTGCACCCACTTCTCGTTCCGCAGCGACATCAATTTCCATGGCTGCTGCGCCTGCTTCTGCCGCTGCCACTGCCCCAGCTGCTACGTATACGGTTGCGGCAGCTGCCGCTGCATCCGCGAAGGCTTCCGCTGCGTCGGCGGAAAGGTCCGCGGTCGCCGCCACGTCCAACCCTACTCCTGGAGTGGCAGCCGTGCCGCCGACTGTTCCTAACGACCCCGCTGTGCTACGGATGAAGCGGGAACTACAGTTATACGCAATGATAACGGCGGAGCGACCGGAACTAACGCACGAACAAGCTAGGGGCATGGTGGACACATGTCTACAGGGCATCCTCAACCTCCCGCCACCTACTGTCCAAGTGCCTCCTCCTCTGCCCCCGCCCCCGTTCTTCCCGCCGGCTCCGATGGGTCCACCAGGCCCGCCACCCACCTTTCATCCCCCCGCGAGTGGCACCGGTGGACATTTCTATAGCCAGGGTCACCGTGGTGGCCAGGGGCAAGGTAATAAAAGGTGCGATAATTCTGACATATTGCCGACTACTGTTGATAATTCTGGGTTGATAACGAATTCTAGTTTGTTGTCCCGACCTACCAAAAATGTACCTGAAGTTCTGTGCCCGCTGCATTACCAATAGTAACCCCCACTCCGCATCCGTCACTCCAGCCTCCGATAGTGAACGTATCGGTCAACGACATACCTAGTCCTCGACGTCGTACAGCAACGTGGAAGGCGTACGCGCGCCTGGATACTAGCGTCCTCATGCCAATCCCGCCAATACCTTTTGCGACTGACCATAATGTTTCTGATTTGGTTCAGTTTACCTCGGCGTTGAGAGATGCGGTATCTAGTCTGCGTGTAGCCTGTGATGACACTCACCCGTATTTGTGGACTGAGGGTTGAGAACAGTGCCTTGAGCGACACGTTTTGCGTGCCGTCCGCTCGAATTCTCCCCAGGCATCGTCGTTCAAATCGATGATTGGGGAAGCTTTCGCCCAAGGAGGTCGCCTCCAGGAGGCAGGACAGCACGGACCAGCTGTTTTGCAACACATAATTCGTTCGTTGTGTCGGGGGGTGAGTAGAGCTACGCCAGCTGCGGTCATGCAGGCGTTACAGAATTTAGTGGTGCCTGCGGGTACTCCATTCAGTGCTTGTTTGTCAGAATTACTATTGTTGGTAGGGAATGTGCGGTGTGTAGGTTATGTGGCGCCGGAAGACGGTGCGCTTCAAATAGCAATTAAAACAGGAAGGATGACCAGTTTGCTGGGTTGAGTGCTCAGATTTTTGCGTGAAGGAATTTGAGAGCGGTGCCGTTTGATAGCACCGATGAACTCATGGGGTCTCTGGAAGATTTAGCCCTAAATCAGAACCGTGCAACGGAGTCTGGTAGGGTATCTGGTAGTATTCAAAAGCGTTCGAAGACTTATAATCAGGCGTTTCGTAGTAGACAGTTTGGAGGTGTAATGTCGGTCAAAGAAAAAATTGAGGATGAGGCAGAAGAATTTTGTAAAGTGTACCAAATAATGAGAGAGAAAGGTGGCTTCCGGAAAAATAATAAAGATCCTCCATTTTATGTTTCGTTCAAAACCCGAGAGGAAAGGGATGCTGCCCGCAGATTATATGGGAACCTCTGCCTCAATTGCGGGAAAGAGAACCATTTTGCCAGAGATTGTCCTGAAACATTTATTAATCATTCCGCATTAATCCACCCCGCTGTAGCTGATGGCACTCCAGAGGAAGCAGAGAGGCGATGGCGCCGTTGGCAACACAGGTTGCGCCAGTGGGCCCAAACGCGTACCGACAGAAATAATCGAAATTCATGAGGACGCGACGGTAGGTTGGCCCACTTGCCGGTAGCATCGCGGCCGTTCCTCCCTCCGCAGAAAACCACAGGGGGGGCTTATACGGATAAAGGGGTCCGTGGTGGCAGAACCATGACCAACAGAAAAGAAGAAAGTTCGGCCAGTTCTGCGTCACACACCGCAGGTTTGGGCCAAGAGGCTGGATGCTATCTGCCTGTGAACGGTAAGAGTGGTAGGAAAATAAATTGTCGCCTTCTAGGAAGTGATGGAAGTAATTACCCCGGACCACCGTTGAGCGATGTTCTTTATCTCCACTCTGCACACTTCCCGTTATTGATAGTAGCAGTGAAATAACGAGATCTGACCGTCCGAACCGTATAAAAAACCGGATTAGGCCCCTGGATGAAATGCGAGTTCGAAGCGGCAAGAATATGCCGAGTGTAGCAGTCAATGGTTATACCGTGTCCGAGTCACTATCCAATACTGTAGGGGGTATTTGCGCACCCCCTTCGGCTGATCAACCGAACTTTGAAATAACCCCCGGGAAGGAAAAACGCGCAAGGGGAGTTGTAGGAAGGAAATCTAGGAGGCAAATACAGGTTTGGTGTTACCCAGGTAAAGGAACACCTAGTGCCCCTAGGCCAGCCCTGGCTGCACCAACATGTTGGAATAACGCTGGGTGGTAAGAGTGAAATGCAGAACCTGGAAATGCGTATCAATCGTGATAATGTTTCAATAGTTCCATTACTGAGTAGTATAACTGAAAATCAATGCGAGTTACAACCGTTACCAGAAAGGGTCGGTACCGTTAATGCATCTGACAAAAACTCGATTAATTTTCCCGCTGAAATGGTATCAACGAAGTGTAGTTTTGATGCAAGTAATATGAAGTATTTTCCTGGCCCGGACAAAGTCTACGACCGTGTTCACACTTTGGATTCGTCAATGAGAAAAACTCTTTATTTGCCCATCTCTGTTTTCCCTTCCGATCGCGTTTTGCTGCAACCCGAAAAACGTGCCGATTACTTGTCGGAGTTTACACGAGCGGTTAGCGGTGAAGTAATACTGGATAGAAGAGATCATTAGGCGAGAGTTCAAATATTCGGGGGTACCAAGGCTTTAAAGACCCACGCGTGCAAGGCCTTGTTGGATACAGGGAGCCCGGCATCTTTCATTCAGGAGAAGGTGTGGCTCAGAATGCTCGCGCGTAGTGCAGCCTCGAAGGATGCATTGAAACAAGTGGAAAAGAAAACTTGGGGAGGTTTCCATGGTGTACCGTTACAAACCTCTTACCAAGTAAGACTGAAGATTTATCTCGGAAGTAAGGAAAACAGTAATCGTAGATCAGGTCCTCCCCAATCTGTATGTTTAGCGGTACATATATTTGTGGTGCCCAATGAAACGATGAAAACCGCAATATTATTAGGCAGGGACAGTTGAAGATGTTTCCCGATTCGGAAGTACCATGACACGAGTGCATCAACAACAGCAGTCACTTTTGAAACTCAAACCGGCTCTGAAGCCGACGATAAACGTTTCAAGCAATGGATAAACACCGCAGTAGGCATGGTGGAAAATACCGGCAGAACCCACGTAGTAGTCCGGATTGCCAGTCATAAGTATCGTTTACCTGATGCTATGTCCTGGGTGAAAATATGCCTTACTAATAGTGATGGTACCCCTGCCACACAAGGCCAGTATTATATCCGTTTTGGACCAAATTGGTTTCCCCAGGAAGCAATTGTTGAGGTAGGCGTCTCCGAAATTCCGTTGCAACGACTGAATTCTGACGATTTTTATGTACAACGAGGTATGTGTTTGGGTGTAGGTGGTGAACGATTGGAGATGTGCAAATTAGATAGCGCAGAAATTATTCGAACCGAAAACCTGAATGTAAATTCCGTTGAAGAAGACGGTAATTTAGAAAAATCGAATAATGAACCACCTGCTACTGTGTTATCTACTTCAAATCAGTCCCAAAGAGAAGAATTTTTACGGCTATGGGACAACATTCCTGTACACTTGCAAGCGATTCATTTTGATTTCGAAGAGAGTCTTTGGACCGAAACTGACATAGATGATCTTGGAAATTTACTTAGCAAGTACGCTCATCGATTTTCGAAACACAGCACTGATCTGGGGCTTGTCACTGTAGACCCATTCCGCATTATTCTACGGAAAGATGGACAACCGGTAAAACAGAGACCGTACCGTCATTCTCCAGTATTGGTGGCAAAAGTACAGACGGAAATCGATAAACTAGTTCTAGCGGGAATTTTGAGACGATCATATTCAAATTGGTCGAGTCCATTGGTTGTGATCGCCAAAGCCGATGATCGTATCCGTTTAACATGTAACTACAAAAGAGTGAATGCACAATCAATCATCCCTGTAATGCCACTACCAACTGTAGATGATTTATTGTCTGACCTAGGTGGAGCAAAAGTTTTTAGTAGTTTGGATTTGGTAAGTGGATTTTTCCGGTGTTCTATCCACCAAGATTCCATTCCACTGACAGCTGTTTGTACACAAGCTGGGAATTATGAGTGGACAGTGATACCGATGGGTTTAGCATCCAGTCCAGGGTGGTTTCAATCGAATATGTTACTTATGTGATGGTCTGAAGCGTGTGCGATTTTTTATTGACGATATTGTATGTTTTTCAGCAAACGGTGCAGACCATGTATGTGACCTTGAGAGGTTGTTTGAAAGACTAACGATGTTTAATCTGAAATTGGCGCCTAAGAAGGCATATTTGGGCGTACGCACGATTAAATTTTTAGGTCACCGTGTCACAGCTCAGGGAGTAGAGCCAGACCCAGAAAAGGTTGAAGCAATGACTAAGCTACCAATGCCTTCGAATATCAGTCAATTGAGGTCAATAATAGGAGCACTGTCATACTACCGGAAATTTTTTGCCACAGATGTCAACTGTTACTCGACCATTGAACAACCTTTTGAAAAAGGACGTAAAATTCGTGTTTACCACGGAACATGTCGAGATAGTTCAACTTCTAATTAAACGATTGACAAGCCCAAATGTTTTAGCTTTTCCAGATTTTAAAACAGCCATATCTGGGGAGCGACCATTCAATTTGATTACTGATGCATCCGTAGATGGATTAGGTGCAGTTATTGAACAGGTACAACAGGATTCATCCACGCGACCGTTCTGCTTTTTGAGCAGAACAACACTACCCAATGAACGCAATTGGAATGCAACCGAGTTGGAATGTGCTGCTATTGTATGGGCAGTAAAGAAAAATCGTCAATTATTTTACGGAATACCCTTTGTAGTGGTCAGTGATCACCAACCTTTAAGAACTTGGAGAGTTTATCAACAAAGGTGAACAGGGTACAGATATGGTATGATTTTTTGAGCGCATATGTATATACATTGGAGTATAGACCAGGCAAAACCAATGGTAATGCAGATTAGATGTCCCGATTACCACTGCCTGCAACAGAAGCAGATAATCACCCTGACCTCAGGTTATCTGACCCAGCCGATATCGACGTACTGGTATATATGATAGGCGCGAGTGGAGTGCAGTCACAGCAGCTAGCCAAACCACTGTGTCTAAGTTCACATAGGCTGGAAGAGTCAGACCCAAGTTTTTGTTTACGGTGGGGGAGAGAGAACTGAGGAATGAACCATTAACCACTAATGAAGAGTCAACTCGAGCTTGGCAGGTGATTCAGAAGGATAGGATCAAAAGACAAATGACCACAGTAGAACCGCGATATGTTTCTGCTATACCGGACAAAACGCCCCTGGTTGAACCATCACACACAGTAAGTGGTCAATGGGAACCTGGAAATATATTGCATGCATGTCCAATGACAGAGGAAGGAAGAACCTTGCAAAACATTGAAGAAAAACAACTAATTTCAGTGATTAATCCTTTGGAAGAAAGTAGTAGTGCTACGGGATTAATAGGTAGCCAAAATCAAGAAGAAAAAGATGGCGAACTTCCAATGGAAGAATTAGAGAGCGTGGAAGCAAGAGAATTTGGAGAGAAACTGTGCGAGAAGACTGCAATTGACTGGTCCACAGAGCAGATGAAAGGAGTAACCGCAAGAACCTCAATTGAATTTATACTTGCAGGAGTTTCAGTTGAAAATATCACCACAGAGGTAATACCAGATGCTACAGATACGATGGAAGTGACATGTTTAGTCTCACAAGGAGAACTGATGGAACTTCCTAACTCACGAAAGTTGCTAGTAAACGTCTCACTCGCGAACCTTCTCATCGCGGCAACAGGAATCCAAGGAGATTTGAGCGTTTACTAGGAGAAGAGCCAGTGAGGACCTATGTGCCATTATTATTGAGACCTTGGGTGAAGTATTGCACCCACAAAGAGGCAGTTCATTTGGGTGAGAAGGTTACACTTGCGATGTTGCATTGATTCTATTGGTGGATTGGAATGGCTGATAGTGTGAAATGGTGGATCAGACGATGTTATACATGCCAAGCGAGGAAGAGCGCGCGAAGTACAATTAGATGGCCGTTAGTCTCATTACCGCTACCTAGTAGGCCGGGACAAATGGTATCATTTGATTTATTGGGACCTTTGCCAAAAACGAAAAAGGGCAACGTATATGTTTTCTTGATAGTAGATTTATTTAGTAGACATGCTGAAGGATATGCAATGACCAAAGAAGAAAAGACGGCAGGAGGATGTGCATCGAGGATAGTAGATGACTGTATCCCAAGATGGGGATGTCCACATACCTTCTTGTCTGATCGAGGAACAGAGTTTATATCCCAAGTGAGTATAGCTGTGTATGAAACTCTGGGAGCCGGCAAGAACTTCACGAGCTCCTATCATCCTCAGACAAACGGAATGGTTGAAAGATTGAATCACACGCTTTGTCAGATGTTATCATACCTCATTGCTGATGACCAAAAGAACTGGGATAAAATGTTAATGCACGCAGTAGCCGCCCACAACAACAATGTCAGTGGAGGTACTGGATTGGCTCCTAGTGAGGTACGTATTGGTCGATAACCTAGGTTACCAATGACTATGTTGGAAGGACGTGTGTAAAGGGTCATCAAGGTCTGAAACAGGACCAATTGGAGTATTTGGAACTAATGCGAGATCGACAAACTAAAGCTTATGAGTTAGTAAAAGAGGAAGATCGACTAATTAAAGCCAGACATGAAGCGGCAAATCAAAACCTTTCTGAGTTAATAAACCGACGCCCTAAGTTTGAAGTAGGAAGTTGGGTGTGGATTTATGACGACAAGAGCACCATCACTGGAGGAGGACAACATGTGTTGAAAACCAGAGACGTAGACTCAAGTAATAAAAAGTTTGGATTAACTGCTAAACTGGCGCAGTGCTGGACCGGACATACAAAATATTATTTGTTGGGCCAGGAACCGCAGCTGATGGAAAATTGGTTGGAGCTAATTTATTGTTGATCGAAGTTCGCAAGGATGAACCGGTAGAGAGATTAATGCGAGAGTATCTATGTATAGGTTAATAGACCGCTTCGTGCGGGGGATGGCCTCGTCGCTATGGCCGCGAGATGATGTCGGGTGTTGTGCAAAGACGTGTAGAAGATGTTAATAAATATTTATTACTCGTTGCTGTCGGGAAGGAGGGAAACAAAAGAGAGAGTGAGCTGTGACGCGTCACTCTTCCCCTATCCCAAATAATGTATTCACCTCCGTATTTGCCAAAGTTCTACAATCAGTCCTTCTCAATCACTGGGAACTTCTTAGAGCCATGCTGTATTCCCCGGAAATCAATCCAGTCTCATACTACCTCAAGGAGTATTGTTCGAACCTTATCTCAATATCGGAATTCGTACTATCTCCCGTCAGAATATCCCATCCAATAAATAATTAACCGTTTACTCGTACGTGCCATACGTATGACCCACTGATATTCGGCTCATCCGCATACTATTCGATCAACGTATCCTATAAATCAACCGTATGCTACAGAACATCGTGCGACCACAATATCTATTCAATGTATTGATCACTTAGTCTTTGAGCCCCCCTGAGGCGCCTTTACCACCCTAACCCACAAAGTATATAGGATAAAGTACCAGATATATTTGGGCTAAATATTCCAGTGTGCTTCCATAGTTATGAGCAGGAGTTCACGAGGGCATGGCTTTCGATTCTAACTCAGGAAATAGGGGAGTGGTGCTCACAACCCCGAAACCGTAGAAACTAAGTATTAATAGAAATTAGGCCGCGCCAGGCTTTAGGCTAGCCTACTCCACTATGGCCGGCTCTGGAGCGACCGATGCCCTCGTTCCCGGCCACGGCTGTGCAGAGACGTGTTGTAGAAGGTGTCCTCTTCGTAGTAATAACGCTGTATCACCCTGCATATAGGGCTTGTAGCCACGGTTGAGCACGTGAGAGCGTCCTTATCCGAATCAAACGGCTGCTGCTGTAAATATTTGTACCACGTACGACAGCTGCGCTACTGCACCGTGCTGCCCTGTCACGTTTGGCGGTAGGCGCAACCGAGTGAATGCTGCCAGTGCGTGCGTTGCAACTGTATCTCTTATCCACCTCCCACGGGTGACAAACAGTCACGGATAGCCACTAGAAACTCCGACAGGCAGTGCACACGCCGGCAACGTACACGAAAGAAAGAGTTAAGTCATGAACGGACGGCTTCTGCGCACAATCTGGAGGCGGCGGAATAGCTGCGAGCAAGGCGCTGGTTCTCGGAAAACCAACGCCTGCCGAGGGTCCTCCGGTAGATGGCTCGACACGTATCCCCATAAGTGCCCTTGGTGCAAACCATACAGTGTCAGAGCGTAGCAGCTGGCAGCTAGCAGCTAGCAGCTAGCAGCTAGCAGCTAGCAGCAGCAGCAGCAAGCAGCAGCAGCAACAGCAGCAGCAGCAGCAACAGCAGCAGCAGCAGCAGCAGCAGCAGCAGCAACAGCAGCAGCAGCAGCAACAGCAGCAGCACCACCAGCACCACCAGCAGCAGCAGCACCAGCAGCACCAGCACCAGCAGCACCAGCAACAGCAGCAGCGGCAGCAGCAGCAGCCTGAATCGTCAATCGGTCAATCGAGATCGTTAATCGAGTTTTTGAAATCATTATTTTCAGGGCAGTCCTCGGGCATGACATATTTTCCCGCGGATTACTCCGGCCGGAATTATGAGTAGCCACCACCGCAATTCCCTCCATTTTGGGACGGGAACCGTCCTCAACGGGAGCCTGCGGTAATCAGCTTCCACCGGAATCCATCCCGTTGTTTTTATTTTGACGGCAACTGGCCAGTACGGAAAACTTAAAAAAATTCCCGCGTGAACCGTCCACGACGGAAATAGTTCCCGCGGGAATTGGCCACCACGAGAATACACGGGGTTTTAGCGCCAGGAAGCGCGCCCACCATGGAATTTCATCGGACGTTAATGAGCCACCGCGATGTTCGTTTGTTGTTGTAGTTGGGTTATACTCACACGTTGGAGGGGCGCTGACAAATTTGGCGCTCAGGCTCAAAGTCTTGTTTCGTGCACGCCCACAGTTGTGACATTTATTTCTTGAATGATGATTCTTGTTTTTCCTCGGCTCAAACTGAACCGTTTTCAGCGTTGATTGCAGGGTTCTACACTATTTGAGCTTGTTGAGCTTGTTGTGGGCATGCCGTGCCATTGTGGGGGTGCCGTGGCACACCATGGGTGGTACCACGGCAACCCCCGCGGCTACCGCCACGGCACTCCATGGCAACCCCACGGCATGTCATGGCAACCCCCACGGCACCCCAATGTTCACGGCACGTATGTTAGAGTTTGGGTTGGGGCTAGGGTTAGGGTTAGGGTTAGGGTTGCATGGTATGCCGTGGAGGTCCGTGGAAGGTTCCGTGGTATGCCGTGGAAGATGCCGTGGAAGTTTTTGCCGCAGGTGGTGCCACGGCATGCTACGGTATGTCGCGAAAAAAGCCAAATATTGTACATGCCTCCTCGAGCAACACGAAGGCCCCGAGGGCGGCGACCGCCCTCATCCGTTCGACTCCAAAGAAAAAAAATAAAGTTGTTCACGCTTCCGTCAGTATGGAGCAAGACACGGCAGTCATATACTCAGACCTACAGAGCCCTGGGGTGTTCCACGTGTGGTTAGCCCCCCGGCCCAACCCAGTTCCAATCTCACAAGAACCCCACATCTAACGAGCGGTTGATCTAGGGCCGGCGGCAGAGATGGCTGTTGGCAAGAACTTTCCAGAAAATCCATGCCCGGAACGTGGCTTCTTCTTGTGACAAAACTGACCATTGTCATCACCCCGAGACAACGGGTCTTGTATGTCGACCACAAAGGATATATTTTTTCTAAATGCTTATATTTAGCGTACCAAAGGGGAAAAATTCTGATGAAGCTATTAATAGTAAAAAATATATATATCAATGAAGTTTTGAAGAAAAATAATGCGCAAAGATTCCTCTGCGAACGATGTATTTACCCACTGCCAAAGGGAAGCGCTTTCAACGTAGTGCGGGTGTTCGACGTGTTGAGAAACCCATTACTCTTTCCATACCTTTGGCAAGATAGGCGTAAATCTAGGGGATAGACTCCTGCAAACACCCGCGATTAGTGCATACACGACTAAAAAATAATGCACAAAGATTCCTCTGCGAATGATGCATTTACCCACTGCCAACAGCAAGTGCTTTCTGCGTACCGCGGGTGTTAAACGTGTTGAGAAATCCATTACTGCTTCCTTATCCTTGGCAAGATAGGCGTAAATCTAGGGGTTGGACTCCGGCAAACACCCGCGATTAGTGCATACGCGACTAAAACATAGTGCACAAAGATTCCTCTGCGAATGATGCACTTACCCACTGCCAACAGCAAGTGCTTTCTGCGTATCGCGGGTGTTAACCGTGTTGAGAAACCCATTACTGCTTCCTTATCCTTGGCAAGATAGGCGAAAATCTAGGGGTTATACTCCGGCAAACACCCGCGATTAGTGCATACGCGACTAAAACATAGTGCACAAAGATTCCTCTGCGAATGATGCACTTACCCACTGCCAAAGGGAAGCGCTTTCTGCGTATTGCGGGTGTTAAACGTGTTGAGAAACCCATTACTGCTTCCTTATCCTTGGCAAGATAGGCGGAAATCTAGGGGTTAGACTCCGGCAAACACCCGCGATTAGTGCATACGCGACTAAACCATAGTGCACAAAGATTCCTCTGCGAATGATGCACTTACCCACTGCCAACAGCAAGTGCTTTCTGCGTATCGCGGGTGTTAACCGTGTTGAGAAACCCATTACTGCTTCCTTATCCTTGGCAAGATTGGCGAAAATCTAGGGGTTATACTCCGGCAAACACCCGCGATTAGTGCATACGCGACTAAAACATAGTGCACAAAGATTCCTCTGCGAATGATGCACTTACCCACTGCCAAAGGGAAGCGCTTTCTGCGTATTGCGGGTGTTAAACGTGTTGAGAAACCCATTACTGCTTCCTTATCCTTGGCAAGATTAAAGAAAATCTAGGGGTTAGACTCCGGCAAACACCCGCGATTAGTGCATACGCGACTAAACCATAGTGCACAAAGATTCCTCTGCGAATGATGCACTTACCCACTGCCAACAGCAAGTGCTTTCTGCGTATCGCGGGTGTCAAACGTGTTGAGAAACCCATTACTGCTTCCTTATCCTTGGCAAGATAGGCGGAAATCTAGGGGTTAGACTCCGGCAAACACCCGCGATTAGTGCATACGCGACTAAAACATAGTGCACAAATATTCCTCTGCGAATGATGCACTTACCCACTGCCAAAGGGAAGCGCTTTCAACGTACTGCGGGTGTTCGACGTGTTGAGAAACCCATTACTGCTTCCTTATCCTTGGCGAGATAGGCGGAAATCTAGGGGTTAGACTCCGGCAAACACCCGCGATTAGTGCATACGCGACTAAACCATAGTGCACAAAGATTCCTCTGCGAATGATGCACTTACCCACTGCCAAAGGGAAGCGCTTTCAACGTACTGCGGGTGTTCGACGTGTTGAGAAACCCATTACTGCTTCCTTATCCTTGGCAAGATAGGCGGAAATCTAGGGGTTAGACTCCGGCAAACACCCGCGAAGTGCACAATGATTCCTCTGCGAATGATGCATTTACCCACTGCCAACAGCAAGTGCTTTCTGCGTATCGCGGGTGTTAAACGTGTTGAGAAACCCATTACTGCTTCCTTATCCTTGGCAAGATTGACGAAAATCTAGGGGTTAGACTCCGGCAAACACCCGCGATTAGTGCTTACGCGACTAAAAAATAATGCACAAAGATTCCTCTGCGAATGATGTATTTACCCACTGCCAACAGCAAGTGCTTTCTGCGTATCGCGGGTGTCAAACGTGTTGAGAAACCCATTACTGCTTCCTTATCCTTGGCAAGATTGGCGTTAATCTAGGGGTTGGACTCCGGCAAACACCCGCGATTAGTGCATACGCGACTAAAACATAGTGCACAAAGATTCCTCTGCGAATGATGCATTTACCCACTGCCAAAGGGAAGCGCTTTCTGCGTATTGCGGGTGTTCGAGGTGTTGAGAAACCCATTACTGCTTCCTTATCCCTGGCAAGATTGGCGAAAATCTAGGGGTTAGACTCCGGCAAACACCCGCGATTAGTGCTTACGCGACTAAAAAATAATGCACAAAGATTCCTCTGCGAATGATGTATTTACCCACTGCCAACAGCAAGTGCTTTCTGCGTATTGCGGGTGTTAAACGTGTTGAGAAACCCATTACTGCTTGCTTATCCTTGGCAAGACTGGCGAAAATCTAGGGGTTAGACTCCGGCAAACACCCGCGATTAGTGCTTACGCGACTACAAAAATAATGCACAAAGATTCCTCTACGAATGATGTATTTTCCCACTGCCAACAGCAAGTGCTTTCTGCGTATCGCGGGTGTTAAACGTGTTGAGAAACCCATTACTGCTTCCTTATCCTTGGCAAGATAGGCGTAAATCTAGGGGTTAGACTCCGGCAAACACCCGCGATTAGTGCATACGCGACTAAAACATAGTGCACAAAGATTCCTCTGCGAATGATGCACTTACCCACTGCCAACAGCAAGTGCTTTCTGCGTATCGCGGGTGTCAAACGTGTTGAGAAACCCATTACTGCTTCCTTATCCTTGGCAAGATAGGCGTAAATCTAGGGGTTAGACTCCGGCAAACACCCGCGATTAGTGCATACGCGACTAAAACATAGTGCACAAAGATTCCTCTGCGAATGATGCACTTACCCACTGCCAAAGGGAAGCGCTTTCAACGTACTGCGGGTGTTCGACGTGTTGAGAAACCCATTACTGCTTCCTTATCCTTGGCGAGATAGGCGGAAATCTAGGGGTTGGACTCCGGCAAACACCCGCGATTAGTGCATACGCGACTAAAACATAGTGCACAAAGATTCCGCTGCGAATGATGCACTTACCCACTGCCAAAGGGAAGCGCTTTCAACGTACTGCGGGTGTTCGACGTGTTGAGAAACCCATTACTGCTTCCTTATCCTTGGCAAGATAGGCGGAAATCTAGGGGTTAGACTCCGGCAAACACCCGCGAAGTGCACAAAGATTCCTCTGCGAATGATGCATTTACCCACTGCCAACAGCAAGTGCTTTCTGCGTATCGCGGGTGTTAAACGTGTTGAGAAACCCATTACTGCTTCCTTATCCTTGGCAAGATTGACGAAAATCTAGGGGTTAGACTCCGGCAAACACCCGCGATTAGTGCTTACGCGACTAAAAAATAATGCACAAAGATTCCTCTGCGAATGATGTATTTACCCACTGCCAACAGCAAGTGCTTTCTGCGTATCGCGGGTGTCAAACGTGTTGAGAAACCCATTACTGCTTCCTTATCCTTGGCAAGATTGGCGTTAATCTAGGGGTTGGACTCCGGCAAACACCCGCGATTAGTGCATACGCGACTAAAACATAGTGCACAAAGATTCCTCTGCGAATGATGCATTTACCCACTGCCAAAGGGAAGCGCTTTCTGCGTATTGCGGGTGTTCGACGTGTTGAGAAACCCATTACTGCTTCCTTATCCCTGGCAAGATTGGCGAAAATCTAGGGGTTAGACTCCGGCAAACACCCGCGATTAGTGCTTACGCGACTAAAAAATAATGCACAAAGATTCCTCTGCGAATGATGTATTTACCCACTGCCAACAGCCAGTGCTTTCTGCGTATTGCGGGTGTTAAACGTGTTGAGAAACCCATTACTGCTTGCTTATCCTTGGCAAGACTGGCGAAAATCTAGGGGTTAGACTCCGGCAAACACCCGCGATTAGTGCTTACGCGACTACAAAAATAATGCACAAAGATTCCTCTACGAATGATGTATTTTCCCACTGCCAACAGCAAGTGCTTTCTGCGTATCGCGGGTGTTAAACGTGTTGAGAAACCCATTACTGCTTCCTTATCCTTGGCAAGATTAAAGAAAATCTAGGGGTTAGACTCCGGCAAACACCCGCGATTAGTGCATACGCGACTAAAACATAGTGCACAAAGATTCCTCTGCGAATGATGCACTTACCCACTGCCAACAGCAAGTGCTTTCTGCGTATCGCGGGTGTCAAACGTGTTGAGAAACCCATTACTGCTTCCTTATCCTTGGCAAGATAGGCGTAAATCTAGGGGTTAGACTCCGGCAAACACCCGCGATTAGTGCATACGCGACTAAAACATAGTGCACAAAGATTCCTCTGCGAATGATGCACTTACCCACTGCCAAAGGGAAGCGCTTTCAACGTACTGCGGGTGTTCGACGTGTTGAGAAACCCATTACTGCTTCCTTATCCTTGGCGAGATAGGCGGAAATCTAGGGGTTGGACTCCGGCAAACACCCGCGATTAGTGCATACGCGACTAAAACATAGTGCACAAAGATTCCTCTGCGAATGATGCACTTACCCACTGCCAAAGGGAAGCGCTTTCAACGTACTGCGGGTGTTCGACGTGTTGAGAAACCCATTACTGCTTCCTTATCCTTGGCAAGATAGGCGGAAATCTAGGGGTTAGACTCCGGCAAACACCCGCGAAGTGCACAAAGATTCCTCTGCGAATGATGCATTTACCCACTGCCAACAGCAAGTGCTTTCTGCGTATCGCGGGTGTTAAACGTGTTGAGAAACCCATTACTGCTTCCTTATCCTTGGCAAGATTGACGAAAATCTAGGGGTTAGACTCCGGCAAACACCCGCGATTAGTGCTTACGCGACTAAAAAATAATGCACAAAGATTCCTCTGCGAATGATGTATTTACCCACTGCCAACAGCAAGTGCTTTCTGCGTATCGCGGGTGTCAAACGTGTTGAGAAACCCATTACTGCTTCCTTATCCTTGGCAAGATTGGCGTTAATCTAGGGGTTGGACTCCGGCAAACACCCGCGATTAGTGCATACGCGACTAAAACATAGTGCACAAAGATTCCTCTGCGAATGATGCATTTACCCACTGCCAAAGGGAAGCGCTTTCTGCGTATTGCGGGTGTTCGACGTGTTGAGAAACCCATTACTGCTTCCTTATCCCTGGCAAGATTGGCGAAAATCTAGGGGTTAGACTCCGGCAAACACCCGCGATTAGTGCTTACGCGACTAAAAAATAATGCACAAAGATTCCTCTGCGAATGATGTATTTACCCACTGCCAACAGCAAGTGCTTTCTGCGTATTGCGGGTGTTAAACGTGTTGAGAAACCCATTACTGCTTGCTTATCCTTGGCAAGACTGGCGAAAATCTAGGGGTTAGACTCCGGCAAACACCCGCGATTAGTGCTTACGCGACTACAAAAATAATGCACAAAGATTCCTCTACGAATGATGTATTTTCCCACTGCCAACAGCAAGTGCTTTCTGCGTATCGCGGGTGTTAAACGTGTTGAGAAACCCATTACTGCTTCCTTATCCTTGGCAAGATAGGCGGAAATCTAGGGGTTAGACTCCGGCAAACACCCGCGATTAGTGCTTACGCGACTAAAACATAGTGCACAAAGATTCCTCTGCGAATGATGCACTTACCCACTGCCAACAGCAAGTGCTTTCTGCGTATCGCGGGTGTCAAACGTGTTGAGAAACCCATTACTGCTTCCTTATCCTTGGCAAGATAGGCGTAAATCTAGGGGTTAGACTCCGGCAAACACCCGCGATTAGTGCATACGCGACTAAAACATAGTGCACAAAGATTCCTCTGCGAATGATGCACTTACCCACTGCCAAAGGGAAGCGCTTTCAACGTACTGCGGGTGTTCGACGTGTTGAGAAACCCATTACTGCTTCCTTATCCTTGGCGAGATAGGCGGAAATCTAGGGGTTGGACTCCGGCAAACACCCGCGATTAGTGCATACGCGACTAAAGCATAGTGCATAAAGATTCCTCTGCGAATGATGCACTTACCCACTGCCAAAGGGAAGCGCTTTCAACGTACTGCGGTGTTCGATGTGTTGAGCATAAAAACCCATGCACTTACCCACAAAGGGAAGCGCTTTCCTTATCCTTGGCAAGATAGGCGGAAATCTAGGGGTTAGACTCCGGCAAACACCCGCGAAGTGCACAAAGATTCCTCTGCGAATGATGCATTTACCCACTGACAACAGCAAGTGCTTTCTGCGTATCGCGGGTGTTAAACGTGTTGAGAAACCCATTACTGCTTCCTTATCCTTGGCAAGATTAAAGAAAATCTAGGGGTTAGACTCCGGCAAACACCCGCGATTAGTGCTTACGCGACTAAAAAATAATGCACAAAGATTCCTCTGCGAATGATGTATTTACCCACTGACAACAGCAAGTGCTTTCTGCGTATCGCGGGTGTCAAACGTGTTGAGAAACCCATTACTGCTTCCTTATCCTTGGCAAGATTGGCGTTAATCTAGGGGTTGGACTCCGGCAAACACCCGCGATTAGTGCATACGCGACTAAAACATAGTGCACAAAGATTCCTCTGCGAATGATGCATTTACCCACTGCCAAAGGGAAGCGCTTTCTGCGTATTGCGGGTGTTAAACGTGTTGAGAAACCCATTACTGCTTCCTTATCCCTGGCAAGATTGGCGAAAATCTAGGGGTTAGACTCCGGCAAACACCCGCGATTAGTGCTTACGCGACTAAAAAATAATGCACAAAGATTCCTCTGCGAATGATGTATTTACCCACTGCCAACAGCAAGTGCTTTCTGCGTATTGCGGGTGTTAAACGTGTTGAGAAACCCATTTCTGCTTGCTTATCCTTGGCAAGACTGGCGAAAATCTAGGGGTTAGACTCCGGCAAACACCCGCGATTAGTGCTTACGCGACTAAAAAATAATGCACAAAGATTCCTCTGCGAATGATGTATTTACCCACTTCCAACAGCAAGTGCTTTCTGCGTATCGCGGGTGTTAAACGTGTTGAGAAACCCATTACTGCTTCCTTATCCTTGGCAAGGTTGGCGTTAATCTAGGGGTTGGACTCCGGCAAACACCCGCGATTAGTGCATACGCGACTAAAACATAGTGCACAAAGATTCCTCTGCGAATGATGCATTTACCCACTGCCAAAGGGAAGCGCTTTCTGCGTATTGCGGGTGTTCGACGTGTTGAGAAACCCATTACTGCTTCCTTATCCCTGGCAAGATTGGCGAAAATCTAGGGGTTAGACTCCGGCAAACACCCGCGATTAGTGCTTACGCGACTAAAAAATAATGCACAAAGATTCCTCTGCGAATGATGTATTTACCCACTGCCAACAGCAAGTGCTTTCTGCGTATTGCGGGTGTTAAACGTGTTGAGAAACCCATTACTGCTTGCTTATCCTTGGCAAGACTGGCGAAAATCTAGGGGTTAGACTCCGGCAAACACCCGCGATTAGTGCTTACGCGACTACAAAAAAAAATAATGCACAAAGATTCCTCTACGAATGATGTATTTTCCCACTGCCAACAGCAAGTGCTTTCTGCGTATCGCGGGTGTTAAACGTGTTGAGAAACCCATTACTGCTTCCTTATCCTTGGCAAGATAGGCGGAAATCTAGGGGTTAGACTCCGGCAAACACCCGCGATTAGTGCTTAGGCGACTAAAACATAGTGCACAAAGATTCCTCTGCGAATGATGCACTTACCCACTGCCAACAGCAAGTGCTTTCTGCGTATCGCGGGTGTCAAACGTGTTGAGAAACCCATTACTGCTTCCTTATCCTTGGCAAGATAGGCGTAAATCTAGGGGTTAGACTCCGGCAAACACCCGCGATTAGTGCATACGCGACTAAAACATAGTGCACAAAGATTCCTCTGCGAATGATGCACTTACCCACTGCCAAAGGGAAGCGCTTTCAACGTACTGCGGGTGTTCGACGTGTTGAGAAACCCATTACTGCTTCCTTATCCTTGGCGAGATAGGCGGAAATCTAGGGGTTGGACTCCGGCAAACACCCGCGATTAGTGCATACGCGACTAAAACATAGTGCATAAAGATTCCTCTGCGAATGATGCACTTACCCACTGCCAAAGGGAAGCGCTTTCAACGTACTGCGGGTGTTCGATGTGTTGAGAAACCCATTACTGCTTCCTTATCCTTGGCAAGATAGGCGGAAATCTAGGGTTAGACTCCGGCAAACACCCGCGATTAGTGCTTACGCGACTAAAAAATAATGCACAAAGATTCCTCTGCGAATGATGTATTTACCCACTGCCAACAGCAAGTGCTTTCTGCGTATTGCGGGTGTTAAACGTGTTGAGAAACCCATTACTGCTTGCTTATCCTTGGCAAGACTGGCGAAAATCTAGGGGTTAGACTCCGGCAAACACCCGCGATTAGTGCTTACGCGACTACAAAAATAATGCACAAAGATTCCTCTACGAATGATGTATTTTCCCACTGCCAACAGCAAGTGCTTTCTGCGTATCGCGGGTGTTAAACGTGTTGAGAAACCCATTACTGCTTCCTTATCCTTGGCAAGATAGGCGGAAATCTAGGGGTTAGACTCCGGCAAACACCCGCGATTAGTGCTTACGCGACTAAAACATAGTGCACAAAGATTCCTCTGCGAATGATGCACTTACCCACTGCCAACAGCAAGTGCTTTCTGCGTATCGCGGGTGTCAAACGTGTTGAGAAACCCATTACTGCTTCCTTATCCTTGGCAAGATAGGCGTAAATCTAGGGGTTAGACTCCGGCAAACACCCGCGATTAGTGCATACGCGACTAAAACATAGTGCACAAAGATTCCTCTGCGAATGATGCACTTACCCACTGCCAAAGGGAAGCGCTTTCAACGTACTGCGGGTGTTCGACGTGTTGAGAAACCCATTACTGCTTCCTTATCTTGGCGAGATAGGCGGAAATCTAGGGGTTGGACTCCGGCAAACACCCGCGATTAGTGCATACGCGACTAAAACATAGTGCATAAAGATTCCTCTGCGAATGATGCACTTACCCACTGCCAAAGGGAAGCGCTTTCAACGTACTGCGGGTGTTCGATGTGTTGAGAAACCCATTACTGCTTCCTTATCCTTGGCAAGATAGGCGGAAATCTAGGGGTTAGACTCCGGCAAACACCCGCGAAGTGCACAAAGATTCCTCTGCGAATGATGCATTTACCCACTGACAACAGCAAGTGCTTTCTGCGTATCGCGGGTGTTAAACGTGTTGAGAAACCCATTACTGCTTCCTTATCCTTGGCAAGATTAAAGAAAATCTAGGGGTTAGACTCCGGCAAACACCCGCGATTAGTGCTTACGCGACTAAAAAATAATGCACAAAGATTCCTCTGCGAATGATGTATTTACCCACTGACAACAGCAAGTGCTTTCTGCGTATCGCGGGTGTCAAACGTGTTGAGAAACCCATTACTGCTTCCTTATCCTTGGCAAGATTGGCGTTAATCTAGGGGTTGGACTCCGGCAAACACCCGCGATTAGTGCTTACGCGACTAAAAAATAATGCACAAAGATTCCTCTGCGAATGATGTATTTACCCACTGCCAACAGCAAGTGCTTTCTGCGTATTGCGGGTGTTAAACGTGTTGAGAAACCCATTACTGCTTGCTTATCCTTGGCAAGACTGGCGAAAATCTAGGGGTTAGACTCCGGCAAACACCCGCGATTAGTGCTTACGCGACTACAAAAATAATGCACAAAGATTCCTCTACGAATGATGTATTTTCCCACTGCCAACAGCAAGTGCTTTCTGCGTATCGCGGGTGTTAAACGTGTTGAGAAACCCATTACTGCTTCCTTATCCTTGGCAAGATAGGCGGAAATCTAGGGGTTAGACTCCGGCAAACACCCGCGATTAGTGCTTACGCGACTAAAACATAGTGCACAAAGATTCCTCTGCGAATGATGCACTTACCCACTGCCAACAGCAAGTGCTTTCTGCGTATCGCGGGTGTCAAACGTGTTGAGAAACCCATTACTGCTTCCTTATCCTTGGCAAGATAGGCGTAAATCTAGGGGTTAGACTCCGGCAAACACCCGCGATTAGTGCATACGCGACTAAAACATAGTGCACAAAGATTCCTCTGCGAATGATGCACTTACCCACTGCCAAAGGGAAGCGCTTTCAACGTACTGCGGGTGTTCGACGTGTTGAGAAACCCATTACTGCTTCCTTATCCTTGGCGAGATAGGCGGAAATCTAGGGGTTGGACTCCGGCAAACACCCGCGATTAGTGCATACGCGACTAAAACATAGTGCATAAAGATTCCTCTGCGAATGATGCACTTACCCACTGCCAAAGGGAAGCGCTTTCAACGTACTGCGGGTGTTCGATGTGTTGAGAAACCCATTACTGCTTCCTTATCCTTGGCAAGATAGGCGGAAATCTAGGGGTTAGACTCCGGCAAACACCCGCGAAGTGCACAAAGATTCCTCTGCGAATGATGCATTTACCCACTGACAACAGCAAGTGCTTTCTGCGTATCGCGGGTGTTAAACGTGTTGAGAAACCCATTACTGCTTCCTTATCCTTGGCAAGATTAAAGAAAATCTAGGGGTTAGACTCCGGCAAACACCCGCGATTAGTGCTTACGCGACTAAAAAATAATGCACAAAGATTCCTCTGCGAATGATGTATTTACCCACTGACAACAGCAAGTGCTTTCTGCGTATCGCGGGTGTCAAACGTGTTGAGAAACCCATTACTGCTTCCTTATCCTTGGCAAGATTGGCGTTAATCTAGGGGTTGGACTCCGGCAAACACCCGCGATTAGTGCATACGCGACTAAAACATAGTGCACAAAGATTCCTCTGCGAATGATGCATTTACCCACTGCCAAAGGGAAGCGCTTTCTGCGTATTGCGGGTGTTAAACGTGTTGAGAAACCCATTACTGCTTCCTTATCCCTGGCAAGATTGGCGAAAATCTAGGGGTTAGACTCCGGCAAACACCCGCGATTAGTGCTTACGCGACTAAAAAATAATGCACAAAGATTCCTCTGCGAATGATGTATTTACCCACTGCCAACAGCAAGTGCTTTCTGCGTATTGCGGGTGTTAAACGTGTTGAGAAACCCATTACTGCTTGCTTATCCTTGGCAAGACTGGCGAAAATCTAGGGGTTAGACTCCGGCAAACACCCGCGATTAGTGCTTACGCGACTAAAAAATAATGCACAAAGATTCCTCTGCGAATGATGTATTTACCCACTTCCAACAGCAAGTGCTTTCTGCGTATCGCGGGTGTTAAACGTGTTGAGAAACCCATTACTGCTTCCTTATCCTTGGCAAGGTTGGCGTTAATCTAGGGGTTGGACTCCGGCAAACACCCGCGATTAGTGCATACGCGACTAAAACATAGTGCACAAAGATTCCTCTCCGAATGATGCACTTACCCACTGCCAAAGGGAAGTGCTTTCTGCGTACCGCGGGTGTTAAACGTGTTGAGAAACCCATTACTGCTTCCTTATCCTTGGCAAGATAGGCGGAAATCTAGGGGTTAGACTCCGGCAAACACCCGCGATTAGTGCATACGCGACTAAAACATAGTGCACAAAGATTCCTCTGCGAATGATGCACTTACCCACTGCCAAAGGGAAGCGCTTTCAACGTACTGCGGGTGTTCGACGTGTTGAGAAACCCATTACTGCTTCCTTATCCTTGGCGAGATAGGCGGAAATCTAGGGGTTAGACTCCGGCAAACACCCGCGATTAGTGCATACGCGACTAAACCATAGTGCACAAAGATTCCTCTGCGAATGATGCACTTACCCACTGCCAAAGGGAAGCGCTTTCAACGTACTGCGGGTGTTCGACGTGTTGAGAAACCCATTACTGCTTCCTTATCCTTGGCAAGATAGGCGGAAATCTAGGGGTTAGACTCCGGCAAACACCCGCGAAGTGCACAAAGATTCCTCTGCGAATGATGCATTTACCCACTGCCAACAGCAAGTGCTTTCTGCGTATCGCGGGTGTTAAACGTGTTGAGAAACCCATTACTGCTTCCTTATCCTTGGCAAGATTGGCGAAAATCTAAGGGTTAGACTCCGGCAAACACCCGCGATTAGTGCTTACGCGACTAAAAAATAATGCACAAAGATTCCTCTGCGAATGATGTATTTACCCACTGCCAACAGCAAGTGCTTTCTGCGTATCGCGGGTGTCAAACGTGTTGAGAAACCCATTACTGCTTCCTTATCCTTGGCAAGATTGGCGTTAATCTAGGGGTTGGACTCCGGCAAACACCCGCGATTAGTGCATACGCGACTAAAACATAGTGCACAAAGATTCCTCTGCGAATGATGCATTTACCCATTGCCAAAGGGAAGCGCTTTCTGCGTATTGCGGGTGTTAAACGTGTTGAGAAACCCATTACTGCTTCCGTATCCTTGGCAAGACTGGCGAAAATCTAGCGGTTAGACTCCGGCAAACACCCGCGATTAGTGCTTACGCGACTACAAAAATAATGCACAAAGATTCCTCTGCGAATGATGTATTTACCCACTGCCAACAGCAAGTGCTTTCTGCGTATTGCGGGTGTTAAACGTGTTGAGAAACCCATTACTGCTTCCTTATCCTTGGCAAGGTTGGCGTTAATCTAGGGGTTGGACTCCGGCAAACACCCGCGATTAGTGCATACGCGACTAAAACATAGTGCACAAAGATTCCTCTGCGAATGATGCACTTACCCACTGCCAAAGGGAAGTGCTTTCTGCGTATCGCGGGTGTTAAACGTGTTGAGAAACCCATTACTGCTTCCTTATCCTTGGCAAGATTGGCGTTAATCTAGGGGTTAGACTCCGGCAAACACCCGCGATTAGTGCTTACGCGACTAAAAAATAATGCACAAAGATTCCTCTGCGAATGATGTATTTACCCACTGCCAACAGCAAGTGCTTTCTGCGTATCGCGGGTGTCAAACGTGTTGAGAAACCCATTACTGCTTCCTTATCCTTGGCAAGATAGGCGTAAATCTAGGGGTTGGACTCCTGCTAACACCCGCGATTAGTGCTTACGCGACTACAAAACAAATAAACAAAGATTCCTCTGCGAATTATGTATTTACCCACTGCCAACAGCAAGTGCTTTCTGCGTATCGCGGGTGTCAAACGTGTTGAGAAACCCATTACTGATTCCTTATCCTTGGCAAGATAGGCGTTAATCTAGGGGTTGGACTCCTGCAAACACCCGCGATTAGTGCATATGCGACTAAAACATAGTGCACAAAGATTCCTTTGCGAATGATGCACTTACCCACTGCCAACAGCAAGTGCTTTCTGCGTATCGCGGGTGTCAAACGTGTTGAGAAACCCATTACTGCTTCCTTATCCTTGGCAAGATTGGCGTAAATCTAGGGGTTAGACTCCGGCAAACACCCGCGATTAGTGCATACGCGACTAAAACATAGTGCACAAAGATTCCTCTGCGAATGATGCACTTACCCACTGCCAAAGGGAAGCGCTTTCAACGTACTGCGGGTGTTCGACGTGTTGAGAAACCCATTACTGCTTCCTTATCCTTGGCGAGATAGGCGGAAATCTAGGGGTTAGACTCCGGCAAACACCCGCGATTAGTGCATACGCGACTAAACCATAGTGCACAAAGATTCCTCTGCGAATGATGCACTTACCCACCGCCAAAGGGAAGCGCTTTCAACGTACTGCGGGTGTTCGACGTGTTGAGAAACCCATTACTGCTTCCTTATCCTTGGCAAGATAGGCGGAAATCTAGGGTTAGACTCCGGCAAACACCCGCGAAGTGCACAAAGATTCCTCTGCGAATGATGCATTTACCCACTGACAACAGCAAGTGCTTTCTGCGTATCGCGGGTGTTAAACGTGTTGAGAAACCCATTACTGCTTCCGTATCCTTGGCAAGATTGGCGAAAATCTAGGGGTTAGACTCCGGCAAACACCCGCGATTAGTGCTTACGCGACTAATAAATAATGCACAAAGATTCCTCTGCGAATGATGTATTTACCCACTGCCAACAGCAAGTGTTTTCTGCGTATCGCGGGTGTCAAACGTGTTGAGAAACCCATTACTGCTTTCTTATCCTTGGCAAGATTGGCGTTAATCTAGGGGTTGGACTCCGGCAAACACCCGCGATTAGTGCATACGCGACTAAAACATAGTGCACAAAGATTCCTCTGCGAATGATGCATTTACCCACTGCCAAAGGGAAGCGCTTTCTGCGTATTGCGGGTGTTAAACGTGTTGAGAAACCCATTACTGCTTCCTTATCCTTGGCAAGATTGGCGAAAATCTAGGGGTTAGACTCCGGCAAACACCCGCGATTAGTGCTTACGCGACTAAAAAATAATGCACAAAGATTCCTCTGCGAATGATGTATTTACCCACTGCCAACAGCAAGTGCTTTCTGCGTATTGCGGGTGTTAAACGTGTTGAGAAACCCATTACTGCTTCCTTATCCTTGGCAAGGTTGGCGTTAATCTAGGGGTTGGACTCCGGCAAACACCCGCGATTAGTGCATACGCGACTAAAACATAGTGCACAAAGATTCCTCTGCGAATGATGCACTTACCCACTGCCAACAGCAAGTGCTTTCTGCGTATCGCGGGTGTTAAACGTGTTGCGAAACCCATTACTGCTTCCTTATCCTTGGCAAGATTGGCGAAAATCTAGGGGTTAGACTCCGGCAAACACCCGCGATTAGTGCATACGCGACTAAAAAATAATGCACAAAGATTCCTCTGCGAATGATGTATTTACCCACTGCCAACAGCAAGTGCTTTCTGCGTATCGCGGGTGTCAAACGTGTTGAGAAACCCATTACTGCTTCCTTATCCTTGGCAAGATAGGCGTAAATCTAGGGGTTGGACTCCTGCTAACACCCGCGATTAGTGCATATGCGACTAAAACATAGTGCACAAAGATTCCTCTGCGAATGATGCACTTACCCACTGCCAAAGGGAAGTGCTTTCTGCGTATCGCGGGTGTTAAACGTGTTGAGAAACCCATTACTGCTTCCTTATCCTTGGCAAGATTGGCGTTAATCTAGGGGTTGGACTCCGGCAAACACCCGCGATTAGTGCTTACGCGACTACAAAAAAAATAAACAAAGATTCCTCTGCGAATGATGTATTTACCCACTGCCAACAGCAAGTGCTTTCTGCGTATCGCGGGTGTCAAACGTGTTGAGAAACCCATTACTGCTTCCTTATCCTTGGCAAGATTGGCGTAAATCTAGGGGTTAGACTCCGGCAAACACCCGCGATTAGTGCTTACGCGACTACAAAAATAATGCACAAAGATTCCTCTGCGAATGATGTATTTACCCACTGCCAACAGCAAGTGCTTTCTGCGTATCGCGGGTGTTAAACGTGTTGAGAAACCCATTACTGCTTCCTTATCCTTGGCAAGATTGGCGTTAATCTAGGGGTTGGACTCCGGCAAACACCCGCGATTAGTGCATACGCGACTAAATCATAGTGCACAAAGATTCCTCTGCGAATGATGCACTTACCCACTGCCAAAGGGAAGCGCTTTCTGCGTATCGCGGGTGTTAAACGTGTTGAGAAACCCATTACTGCTTCCTTATCCTTGGCAAGATTGGCGAAAATCTAGGGGTTAGACTCCGGCAAACACCCGCGATTAGTGCTTACGCGACTACAAAAATAATGCACAAAGATTCCTCTGCGAATGATGTATTTACCCACTGCCAAAGGGAAGCGCTTTCAACGTACTGCGGGTGTTCGACGTGTTGAGAAACCCATTACTGCTTCCTTATCCTTGGCAAGATAGGCGGAAATCTAGGGGTTAGACTTCGGCAAACACCCGCGATTAGTGCATACGCGACTAAAACATAGTGCACAAAGATTCCTCTGGGAATGATGCATTTACCCACTGCCAACAGCAAGTGCTTTCTGCGTATTGCGGGTGTTAAACGTGTTGAGAAACCCATTACTGCTTCCTTATCCTTGGCAAGATTGGCGAAAATCTAGGGGTTAGACTCCGGCAAACACCCGCGATTAGTGCTTACGCGACTAAAAAATAATGCACAAAGATTCCTCTGCGAATGATGTATTTACCCACTGCCAACAGCAAGTGCTTTCTGCGTATTGCGGGTGTTAAACGTGTTGAGAAACCCATTACTGCTTCCTTATCCTTGGCAAGGTTGGCGTTAATCTAGGGGTTGGACTCCGGCAAACACCCGCGATTAGTGCATACGCGACTAAAACATAGTGCACAAAGATTCCTCTGCGAATGATGCACTTACCCACTGCCAACAGCAAGTGCTTTCTGCGTATCGCGGGTGTTAAACGTGTTGCGAAACCCATTACTGCTTCCTTATCCTTGGCAAGATTGGCGAAAATCTAGGGGTTAGACTCCGGCAAACACCCGCGATTAGTGCATACGCGACTAAAAAATAATGCACAAAGATTCCTCTGCGAATGATGTATTTACCCACTGCCAACAGCAAGTGCTTTCTGCGTATCGCGGGTGTCAAACGTGTTGAGAAACCCATTACTGCTTCCTTATCCTTGGCAAGATAGGCGTAAATCTAGGGGTTGGACTCCTGCTAACACCCGCGATTAGTGCATATGCGACTAAAACATAGTGCACAAAGATTCCTCTGCGAATGATGCACTTACCCACTGCCAAAGGGAAGTGCTTTCTGCGTATCGCGGGTGTTAAACGTGTTGAGAAACCCATTACTGCTTCCTTATCCTTGGCAAGATTGGCGTTAATCTAGGGGTTGGACTCCGGCAAACACCCGCGATTAGTGCTTACGCGACTACAAAAAAAATAAACAAAGATTCCTCTGCGAATGATGTATTTACCCACTGCCAACAGCAAGTGCTTTCTGCGTATCGCGGGTGTCAAACGTGTTGAGAAACCCATTACTGCTTCCTTATCCTTGGCAAGATTGGCGTAAATCTAGGGGTTAGACTCCGGCAAACACCCGCGATTAGTGCTTACGCGACTACAAAAATAATGCACAAAGATTCCTCTGCGAATGATGTATTTACCCACTGCCAACAGCAAGTGCTTTCTGCGTATCGCGGGTGTTAAACGTGTTGAGAAACCCATTACTGCTTCCTTATCCTTGGCAAGATTGGCGTTAATCTAGGGGTTGGACTCCGGCAAACACCCGCGATTAGTGCATACGCGACTAAATCATAGTGCACAAAGATTCCTCTGCGAATGATGCACTTACCCACTGCCAAAGGGAAGCGCTTTCTGCGTATCGCGGGTGTTAAACGTGTTGAGAAACCCATTACTGCTTCCTTATCCTTGGCAAGATTGGCGAAAATCTAGGGGTTAGACTCCGGCAAACACCCGCGATTAGTGCTTACGCGACTACAAAAATAATGCACAAAGATTCCTCTGCGAATGATGTATTTACCCACTGCCAAAGGGAAGCGCTTTCAACGTACTGCGGGTGTTCGACGTGTTGAGAAACCCATTACTGCTTCCTTATCCTTGGCAAGATAGGCGGAAATCTAGGGGTTAGACTTCGGCAAACACCCGCGATTAGTGCATACGCGACTAAAACATAGTGCACAAAGATTCCTCTGGGAATGATGCATTTACCCACTGCCAACAGCAAGTGCTTTCTGCGTATCGCGGGTGTTAAACGTGTTGAGAAACCCATTACTGCTTCCTTATCCTTGGCAAGATAGGCGAAAATCTAGGGGTTAGACTCCGGCAAACACCCGCGATTAGTGCATACGCGACTAAAAAATAATGCACAAAGATTCCTCTGCGAATGATGTATTTACCCACTGCCAACAGCAAGTGCTTTCTGCGTATCGCGGGTGTCAAACGTGTTGAGAAACCCATTACTGCTTCCTTATCCTTGGCAAGATAGGCGGAAATCTAGGGGTTGGACTCCTGCTAACACCCGCGATTAGTGCATACGCGACTAAAACATAGTGCACAAAGATTCCTCTGCGAATGATGCATTTACCCACTGCCAACAGCAAGTGCTTTCTGCGTGTTGCGGGTGTTGGACGTGTTGGGAAACCAATTGCTACCCCCTGACCACGGTCGGCGTAGGAGTTTGACACGCCGGGTACATAATGGGCTTGTTTGCTCATATCAACAGGGTTGCGCTGCAATGCAGGACTAGAGTTGTCGATCTGACTAACGCCGTCGTCGTCCACATGGCCGTGTTTGTCGGTGGTCAGGTACCTGCTGACATGTCTTGCCCGAACGTGCCGGCACGTTTCCGGTGCCCTTGTGTGTTGTATCTTTCTCTATAATTAAAGGGTATATTTCACACCCCGGATAGCTCATGAGCTAGCCCACCTGTCGTGTATAGTTCAAGCTTCGACAACATGTGTAGATCAGCTACCGCCTATAGCTCAAGCCGGGGGAAACATGTGTAGCTCACGTAGCTCCTATAGCTCATCTAGGGGCAGATGAATTAGCTCATGTAGTTCATATGGCTCAGCCTGGGCAAAAGTGTGTATATGAGCTATCTTCTGTAGCTCAAGCCTTCAAAACATGTGCAGATAGATGAGCGAGCTCAAGACTTGCAAAACATGTGAAGATGAGCTACCACCTGTAGCTCAAGCACGGGAAACATGTGCAGATGAGCTACCGCCTATAGCTCACCCCCGGAAAACGTAATCATAGCTCATGCACGCAGCTCATTGTAGCTCTTTCTCGGCAACACATGCGTGTAAGATAAGCAGCTGAAAATGCCTACCCTCCGGGACAACTGCGGATGTATAGGGACAATATGGGTTCGGCCTGGGTTTGATCATTGTCCTCATCCACATCGATGACGTTGTTCGTGGCGTCCACAACATCGATGGATCCGGTTGCTGCCCGCCGCCAGCCTGGTCTACGGCCGAAGCGCCGCTAGAGCTGCTACCCCAGGTCGTGGGCATGCTAGGGGTGCTGCTGTGAGGTGTCGATGTTGTGTTCTGTGCAAGCGCCTCTTGTGGTGTGCATGGTGACAGCTGCTATATATAGCCTTTGTCCAAAAACGAAAATTAGAGCTGGCCTGTATCTTTGACAAGGAATCACATATAGAATACGCGCGTTCGGTTTATCACAATACTTGTAACATTCGGTAAAAATGGAATATAGACGAGGCGTATTACGCAGCTTGCAAAGTTGAGTATCAACTATTTAATCAGTCGAACTCACAGCTGACGTATTTCAAAATATATTAAAAATATATATATATGTTGGGTGTCGACCTATCGTCAGGTATCTTCAGAACAGAAGCAGATCCGATCTCATATCATATCACATACTGCTGTACCGGGTACGTACAGAACATATGTGGTTGTTTGTGTTGATATCGTTCTATTCTGCGTACTTGTATTGGTCACTTACACAGCTGTGCTCATGAACTACAGTAGTTCATCTATCCCCTGCAGCTCAAGCTTTGAAAAGATGTGCGGATGAGCTATCGCCTATAATATAGCTCAAGCTTTGAAAACATGTGCAGATGAGCTACCGCCTATAGCTTGTAGCCAAAAGATACCAAGCCGTGGAGGTTTCAGTGTAATCGCATGTGTGAGTGGAGCAGTGGCCGGGGATCCTGTGTGATGTCCCCTAGCCACCTGGCTCGTGGTCCGATGAGGATCACTCCGTGATAATACAAGCTCTAAGAACAAGACTTACTGAGTGCGAGGCCAGCGAGACTGGTGGAGTCCCTCGCTGGAAGCCCTCTTGCTGATATCATCTGGCAGAGGCCATAATATCTAGATATTCGCGGAACTTCTGTTGGAGGAGTTTTCGGCTGCGGAGTATTGGGTCACAGCTGGGAAGGCAGCTGGCCCGTTGGACGGATCGAAACGGCTTGAAGCGCACAGCAGGGGAGGACGCTCCGGGAGCTGGAGGACGCACAGGTCAGGCGGCAGTTTCTCCGTTATTACAGTAGAGTCCAGGTGGACTGCTGTGGATTATGGCGCACACGGCAAGCACGCCGCTGGTGGTAGGGGAGTCTCTGACTCCACCGAAATACGGAGAGGTGTGGACCGAGCAGGCCTCTCGTGTTTTTTACGCAGCGTACCTCGATTATGAGGAACGGATGCAGCTCGCCAACGCTCAGGGGGTGGTTCAGCACTCCAAAGTGAGCATGGGCCAGCTTATCCCCAATTACATTCATCGGTGTTTTGAGGGATTTTACAAGCATCAGACTACGATGACCGCCTCGGAGTTGTTGGACGCTGTTAGGCAGCACGCTGGTTACACAACCACCAGCAACAGATTTGACACCTCGCGGGCGGCAGCGGACTTGCGTCGCGTTCTCTCAATGAGGCGCGATGAAAAGCAGGGCGGTGAAACATCCGTCAAAGACCGCGCGATGATGGTAAACTCCGCTATGGAAAAGTATTTTGCGGAGAATCACGCGGTGCATGCCATGTACCGCGCGCAGGACCGTTCGTGGTTGCCCGGACCGGCGGAATTTGTGAGCATGGCGTTGGTGGATGGCTTATGGCCGTCCGAGTTCAAAAAGTACGTAAAAGGTCAGCTAACGTACGCTGCAGGGTGGAAGAAGGACCCGGCATTGGTCATGGACCAAATTTTTTCTGCTGCAGAACAGTGGAAATTCATCGAGGCGTATGGTCGGAAAGATGCTGCAGGGGCAGCTGAACCGCGACGCCAACAGCAGCAGAAACCGAAACAGCAGCAGTCCGCGAAAAAGTCGTTTGTTCGCGTCTGTTTCGAGTGTGGTGATCCCAACCATTATGTTTCTGATTGCCCAAAAGCTCGCGGTGGCGGCACAGCTCCCAGCAGTGGTGGGCGCGGGTCGTCAGGGTATCGCGGGGGCCGCAATGGCGGCCGGGGCAGATTCAACCATGGACGCGGGCGCGGTGGCCGTGGTGGCAATCAATTGACAGCGGGCGGTGGAACTTCTGCTGTTGCTTCTTCAACTTCTGGTGCGCCAGCGGCAGGAGCCGCTGGGTCGGGATCTGGTTCGTCTGTTGCCGGCCGAGCTGTATACGTTGGAGGAGCTGGAACATCGGTGGGTGCTGCTGGAGCGAGAACTTCGCCATCCACCGAGCGGGCGGAGTCAGTGTCTGGTGCTGCTGCAGGGGCGGTAGCGCCGGAACCGTCTGTATATTCGACGTCTTGGTCGGGGTGGACCGCCGATTCTATTTCTTCGGCGCCGGCTGTAGGAGGGCAGCCATGGCGTCAGGTGACTCTTGGTACCGACCAGAGTTCAACGGCAGGTGAAGTGCCTGTCGATCGCAGCGCTGAGTGTTTACGCGCTGATCTCTCTTTGCCAGGGTCGGTTGGTTCGCTGATGGCGCGTGTGATCCTTGATTCGGGGTCGGCGCTCACGTCCATCGGTGTCGGCTTACTTCAGCAGCTGTCTTCGCATTTCGGCGGCGCCGATCTGCAAATTCCGTTCGAAAATGGCCCGCAGCAGGCGAAAACCGCTACGGGTGTTTCAGTGATGGTCACGCACAAAACGGTGCCGATTGCCGTGAGTGTACGGACGCCGTGGGGAGCGGTGAAATTGGAGCCCATCACTTTCGCGGTCATGCCTGGTACAGATAACGTCGTTCTGTTTGGCATGGCTACCATGAAAGCTCTTGGCATCGACGTCTACCGTGAAGCTCTGGAGAAGCTTCGCCCTCGCGCAGTGCCGGTATCGACCGGTGTGGAGACTCCGAGTTACCTTGCGGCGCGCAGAGTGACGGTTTCCGTGCGTGCTTTTCAGACCGAGGCTACGGTGGATGCTCCGGAGGACAAGGCGGTGGAACATTTGGTCGACCGGGGGCCAGACATGTTCATGGATCCGGAGGCGGAGCGGACGGCCCGAGAACGGGCGTTGGAGGACAGCGTGCAGCAGGCAGAGCAGAGTGGATTAAGCGTCGGCGGAGCAACCCGTTTGCGCGAAATTTTGGCTCGTCGCGTGGGTGCTTTTCGCCGTGCGCTGTGTGGTGATCCGCCAGCGCAAGTGGAGCCGATGCGAGTGCAGCTGAAGCAACAGGCGAAGCCTGTCAAGGCAACGCCACGTCGGTACGAACCGACGAAAAGGGACTGGCTCTCGAAGTGCATTGCTGCTTTGGTGTTTTTTGGCTTTGTCTACCACAACATCCAGGCGGTGTGGGCGAGTCCGGCGATGGCGGTGCCCAAGAAGGACTCTTTCCGTTTGGTGAGCGACTACTCGGCGGTGAACGCACAGGTGGAGAAGTCCCCGGGCGTCATGCCCAACCATGAAGACATGGGAGATCTGCTGGGGGCGCGTTTCTTCGGCAAGCTGGACCTACTTCAAGGGTACTGGCAGATGCCTTTGGCTCCGGAGGCGCAAGACGTCTTCACCATGGCGACAAGCGACGGTTTGTTCACGCCTACCCGTGTTCCCCAAGGTGTTTTGAATGCGACTTCTTATTTCCAAGGTGTCATGACTGAAGTGTTGCGTGGTTTGGATTGCAAAGTTTGGGTCGATGACGTTTTCTTTTTCGCAGACACCGAAGAAGCTCTTCTGCAGCTGCTTGATGACATTCTTGAACGCCTGGAGAATGTTGGACTGTTTGTCGCCGCCCACAAGTGTACCTTCTTCTCTCGTGAACTGGTCTGGTGTGGTAAGGTGTATTCCAATGGTGTCGTGTCCCATGACCCCGCTCGAGTGCAAGGTTTAAGTGAAATGCGTCGTCCCGAAAACGCTGGAGAACTAATGCAATTCTTGCAGGCTGTCAACTGGTTGCGTACATCGTTACCACGTTTAGCGGAAACGGTAGCACCGTTACGTGATTTTTTTGGAGGAGCTCCTTGTTGGGGCTACACGTCGGACTAAGCGAGTGGCGCGCAATCGTGTCATCAAGGATACCGCGTGGACGGAGGATCGGGTGCGGGCGTGGAATGCCGCACGGGGTTTGGTGGCGCAAGCAGTGCCGCTTCATCATCCTCGTCCCGGGTGCGTTGTTTTGATGTTTCCTGACGCTTCTGATTTCCATTGGGGTAGTTTTCTCACCCAAGTGCCTGAACACGAATTTCGCAGTGGATTGGCGTTGGAAAGCATGTCTCACGAGCCTCTCGGATTTCTGAGTGGTTCGTTCACAGGTTCGCAGTTGCGCTGGGCGACTGTCGACAAAGAAGGTTTTGCGATCGTTAATACGTTCCGGAGGCTCGAATACCTGCTTTGGGGTGGTGTTCATATCTTTACTGATCATCGAAACTTGCAGTACATTTTCAATCCGGAGAAGTGTGTCACGACGGTCACAAAGACCATGGCACAACGCCTAGAGAATTGGAAGGGTGTTTTAGGACAATACCGCTATGCAATCGAACACATCCCTGGCGATCGAAACTGTTGGGGGGATCTGTTGTCTCGTTGGGTCAAAGTTCCTACGGTGCCTGTTCGTTCGGTTGCCGTGCACAGCCCATGTAATGCTGACGATTCGCTTCCCGCATTGGATGTGATTCGTGCCTCGCAACAAAGGTCTGTCGCTCGTATCGGCGTTGGTGTTCATGAATTTTCGACAACCTTCGGTCAAGCTACCTTGGCCGATGATGGTTTGTTTCGTGTGCGTGTTGGGGTGCGTGACGTCTTGTGGATTCCGCCGGATGATCTTGCTCTTCAAACTCGTTTGATGGTGTGCGCGCACATGCGCTCGGCTGGTCACCGTGGTGTGGCGCCGACTTTGTTTCGCCTGAAGGAATATTGTGTTTGGCCTCACATGGATTCTCAGGTTCGCGAATTCGTTCGCCAGTGTTTGCACTGTGTAGACACGCGTGCAGGTGCACTCATTCCTCGTCCCTACGGAGACACGGTGCATGGTACCGCTCCGGGAGAAGTGGTGCACTTTGATTTTTTGTATGTTGGCCACAGCGGGCCCGAAGGTAGCGATGGCCTGCCTGATGAGGATGGTTTCCGATATGTTTTGGTCATCATGGATGATTTGTCCAACTACGTGGCGTTGGAACCGGCCGAGGCTTGTACAGCGAGGTCACAGCGAAGCATTTGCTAGCCTGGTGTAAGACTTTGGGGGTGCCGCGTGTGTGGGTGAGTGATACCGCCACGCATTTCAAGAACAGGGTGCTTGCTTTGTTGAGCGACGCGTTGCACATCGAACATCGTTTTGCTGTCGCTTACACGCCGTGGTCGAACGGTACGTGTGAACGCATGGTAAAAGAGGTGGTACGTGCTCTGCGTTCCATTCTGTCAGAACAGCGTCGTCAGGTTTCGGAGTGGGTTGATGTTTTGCCGGCCGCTCAGTGGGCCTTGAACACTTCGTTTCGTGAACGTTACCGAAGCACTCCGTACAGCGTGATGTTTGGGCGTGCTCCGCGTACCGATTTCTCGGCGCTCGTTTCTGAGTCTGATGGCAGGTGGAATGTTGACGTGATGAATGCTGACTTGTTGCGTGCGAACGTCCGTGAAGTCGTTGCAGAGCAGGAGAGATTTTGCGCCGATATTCGCGCAGCTGTTGCCGTGTCTCGCGACAACAAACGTAAACAGGCTCAGGGCCAGGTGGTGTTGCCAAAATTTGCGGTTGGTGATTTCGTGTTGTATGCTCGTGTTCGTCGGCAGGGTGTCACACCGAAATTGTTGTCCACATGGACTGGTCCGTGGCGTGTGGTAGCAGCTGATCATGATCATGTGTACTCAGTTCAGAACATCGTTTCTGGGAAGGTGCATCAAGCTCACGTGGCTCGTTTACGATTTTATGCGGATGCGACGTTGAACGTCACCGCTGATCTGAAGGATGTTTTCCAACATTCCTTTGCGCAGGGTGAATGCCGCATGAATGCTTTGGTGCATGTGGCCGAAGATGATGCCAACGAGGTGATTGTCTTGGTCGATTGGGATGGTTTCGAAGCAGAGGAGCGCACGTGGGAGTCTTTGCGGTCGATTTATTCTGCTGCGCCTGAATTCGTCGTGAAGGAATTGCGCAAATTACGGATGACCCGTGCGCTCAAGATTAAAATTGCTTCAGAGTTCAGCATTGATTTGTGATTTGCCGCATGCGATTTCGTCTTGGTTTTTTGGTTTTGTCAAGCTCGTTCGTGTCGAGTGAACTCGCTTTGGGGGTGCTGTAGCCAAAAGATACCAAGCCGTGGAGGTTTCAGTGTAATCGCATGTGTGAGTGGAGCAGTGGCCGGGGATCCTGTGTGATGTCCCCTAGCCACCTGGCTCGTGGTCCGATGAGGATCACTCCGTGATAATACAAGCTCTAAGAACAAGACTTACTGAGTGCGAGGCCAGCGAGACTGGTGGAGTCCCTCGCTGGAAGCCCTCTTGCTGATATCATCTGGCAGAGGCCATAAGCTCAAGCCGGGGAAAAGATGTGCAGATGAGCTACCGCCTATAGCTCAAGCCGGGGAAAACATGTGTAGCTGATGTAGCTCCTATAGCTCATCTCGGGGGTAGATGAGCTAGCTCATGTAGCTGCTATAGCTCACTCTGGACATATATGTGCAGATGAGCTATCCTCTATAGCTGAAGCTTGGAAAACATGTACAGATGAGCTACCCTCTTATAGCTCAAGCCAGGAAAACAGGTATAGCTCACGTAGCTCAGCGGTGAGCTAGCTCCTTAAAGAGCTAGCTCGAGCTACCGTGAGCTGATCTGTCCGAGGTGTGGTGTATTTTCAAGTTAGCGTTGTAGAATCTCTATGAAATTCGACCAAGTGGAGGTGCTGACCTGCCCCACCCGAACGAAACAGAGAACCCTTGTACGTCTAATACTACGTTTTTCCGAACTTTTGTCTCTTGATGAAGTTAGGGTTGTGACGGCTATCTAGCCCAGTCTTACACTGCTTTTCTTTTTTTTCGAAATATTCTTTTTAACTTTTTGATTCATCGTGAGGTTATAGTGGACTCGTTTATAAATTAGCCTAGGGGTTTCATGTAGAAGTTAGTGGTGTAATAGTATCTTTAATTTAGAGTGCAACAGCGGGCCCTGGATGGAAATGGGAGGGTGTGGTGCATGTTCTATGTTGAAGTGAATGCAGGAGTGGCCATCTTGCCCAGCTTTGACCGCCTATCGATCCTTAATCGAGGTTCGGAAATCTTTTTTTTGTAGTCTTCAGTATATTATTTTTTTTTACATTCAAGTTCGGGTGGATTTCGCTCTCTTCAAATTAATGTGGGGTTTATCTTCACATTAATCAGGCGGCACATGTTTTATTTGTGTTGTATTCCATTTTGTTTCTTTAACCTAACTATTATTCTCGCTCCATCCTCTTAGTTGTAGTCAACTCAGAAACCCGGGGTCACAAAGCATACTCTTCGTCCCTCCCCCCCCACTTCGGGAACGCGCGCTTGCATTTTTCGAGGATTCCGCACTTTTTCCCTTGTCGATTCGCGTCGAAATGTGCATACCCGTGATATTAGTATTAACAAACTATTACGCTTTCGGCAGTCCGTGCCTTTCAACAATACAAAACTCTGTACGGTGAATAGAATCTTTGCGAGGTTAGGCACAACGTCGAACTCATAGACCACTGGGCGATCGGTATGCCTACGACAGTAAACCTCGGATAAACTCCGCACTATTTTCGCCAGGGACGGTATTTCCCAACACCCCCCCCAAACAGGAAAAACCCCCGCCCCTCGCCTCTGACTTAGCGTCATGACCGGGCCAACGGGGATGAAAGGACGAGGGCCTTACAACGCAGCAACTAACTGCCGTGTGACGGGTGGGTTCGCCTTTCTGCGGCTTCCGCTCCCTCCTCGTACTCCCTCTCCACTTCCATGCCGACGTCCTCGACGGTGTTGGTATACATAATAAGTTCGACCTTTCGCAATACGTGCTTCTGGTAACTTTTAGTTGATTATGGTCTGTGTAGCGTTATCGATCAGCGGCACACAAATACCAATATAAAGGATGCGGACAGACAGACAGACAGGTAGCCATACAGACACAACCTGCACTTACCAAATTAAAGAAATGTTGTGGGGCTCATCAGATGTTTTGTAAGTACTAAGGTACTTCACCCCCCCCCCCCCCCGGCCCCGCCCCCCCCCCCGCCCCCCCAACGCTCAAAACGTTGTACATGCATGGGCATGGGAACAAATGACGCACGTTTCGAATACACAACACGGACAACTGCGGTATGCATGACGATATCCCACTTTGCCGCGCCGATCGAAATATGGAGCTCTATCCCGCTCGGCACCCCCTGCCCGCTCTTCACACACATGCAATTCAGGAGGCCCGCGTATACACCGCGAGAAACAATAGCAATATCAACAACGCGAATGCATTTGACATAATAAGCATGCGCAAAAACAACGAGTTCACAAACCAATACCCCGTCCTTGGAACACCTCGCGTGAACATTGCACAACCAACACCAGCATGCCAAGGAATGCCTGGCACACATCAGCCGATACTACACATATCGACACCAGGGATATACGCGAAGGCGCTCCCATTTTCTTGTGAGGTCAGCAATCAACGCCAGCAACCAAGCGCGTTCCCCGAAAAACCCCAGACAGTGCATCATACAGGTTACCATCCACGTCCACACTAGGCCGACTGCGCCAGCACCGCGGAAAGAAACACTACGTCCACCGTCCCCAAGCAGTCAAACACGCGCATGACAGGGTCGGTGCAAAAGCACCTACCGCACCTCCACAGAGCTTCTTCACAGCTAGAAATCTTATCTTTGGGGTGTTTCTTGACTGTTGCCAACACCGTATTGAGGGTCTGTCTGTTGTATCCCTGGTTTTGGCGCTCATTGATTACCCTCAACGCGAAAGTGAAGTTCGGGAAGTTCATGGTATTGATCGATCGAATATAGATGGGTTTCTTGGAGTGGTCCTGCTCGTGCGGGTTGAGGTTTACCCCTGCAATCTCCAAACACCCCGAAAACCCGCTGTACGCACGCTGACACTTTCGCTGTGGTTTTTCTCATGGGGTGCGTCCGGACCCACGAACATCCCCGTTGACCAAAGCCTGAAGTGCCTCAAGTTGGACTTGGCAAAACTGGTGTCCTGCCAGATCGCAGAGTACCCTGCAACACGACCATCCTCGGCACTCTTGTGCGGAACAACGTCCACGCTCAAAGCGATCTGAAGGGCCTTGATCGAGAAGACTCCATCTCCACCTCCGATCCCACAGCGGATGGCACTCTCTGCATGATTCGGGTAAGAGCGCAAGGTACATGTCAGCCTACATCAAGAAGGGTAACGTCAGCGTACAGAATGGGTGACATAACAGGCCAACGTGCTGCAAAGCCTTCCCAGCCTGCATGGGCCAATAGAAATTTCAAGACTAGAAGAAGGCATCGCCAGTGCGATCCTCCAGACCGATGAAACCAATGCGCAAATCCCAGCACGCCGAAAGTCATGCCAAGGATATGCGAGGGCACATATACACCTCCGATGAGCAAAAGGACATGACACACAGACCTGCTATTTCTTCCGCGCGGTTGTTGACCGCCCCCAGGCCGTTCACCAAGAATCTTATCTTCGCCTGCCGTGATACGGGTGGAATGCACGTGCGGCCAAGCTGAGAGTTGTTCGACGTCCACATCGATAGACACTGTATCTACCACGGCGGTAGGTAGATATCAATTTTGGACGACATTCGTATCTATACTAAACCGGTGCAAATCGCGTAGCACATTAACGACCGGGCGACCAGGCGACTGTGGCACTAAGTGCGACACGCTCTCAACAACGAGTGGGGCCGGGTGGGGGGCGTTACTATTCCTTCCCTCCATTTCAAGGCCATGCTGAGATTGGTAAAAACAGCAGAGGACACTGCGGTGACAACCTCTCTGGCCACCACAACGTACGATTTGGGGGGTGCGGTACGACCACCGCTCGCTTTGAGTACGTTACAACGAAAGTTGCCACTACGCAAGAAATAGGCACGATAAATACATCACAATCAGCGGAACAAATAGGGCCTCTTGGGGGAGGAGTGTTCTTCATTCAGAATTTATCGTCCGGCCTGAGTTCAAAGAGAACAGGTGGAATTAAACAGGAAATGGACCACACGCAGAGGCCAAACCGGGATCCAACCGCACTCGAAACATGCTACCATTCCCCTTTTTCTTGTGGCGGTGTCAACGGCTGCACGCGTGGAATCACCCCATCAGGCCTCGTAAACTTGCCCCCTTCGGTCAAAACCGCCAACGCATTAGACCTACACAATGACAGACAACATCAACTGTCAATTTCTCGGTCTCCCTTCCCATCCGCGAATGTGCTCACCTGAGAGTATGCTTGCAATCCTTCCAAGAGCGAGGAAAACACTTTGGAAGTTTCGCTGTTCACCACAACGTCGAGGCCATCCAACTCGGGTAAGACCGGCCGCTTTCCATTCCTGGCTCCAACCGCAACTACCAGCAGCACTCCCAAGCATTCAGCGGCAGCCTCGTTGTTGACGGAATCCCTGCTCCCGCCTTCACCCTCACCTGGGACCGGCGAATCTACCTCTAGAACCCAGCCGTCCGCCCCAAGCACCGACGTTCGTGCTCCGTCTTTGCCTGCTCTTCGGTGCCAGTGGTAGGTGAACACCAGGACCTCGAACATCGACAGAACCCTCACACCTTCTCGGAATAGGGCAGCAGCAACCCTCGTGGCCGCCAAGTTGCAGAGTGTACCTACGGACCCCAGATACTCGCCGGTCGCCCACAAAAGGTCGTGCACGTTTAACTGGCTCTGCACACGCGTGGGCTCGGACGCACTTTTGAGGGCGTACACGTCGGAGGCGCTGTCGAGCTCGGGTTCGGCCGGCAAAGTACAACTCGGTACGTCTGCGCCGGCACTCCTGCTGTTGCTGGCCAGGTAAGCAATGCTAGGAATGCAAACGCGTCCCCGCTTGGGCTCGACGTTTTGGGCGCCACACAGCTGTTCGCTTCGTCCTTCTTGCTCGCTACCCTCTCCTCTTCCTTCGTCGCCCTCCCCCCTCCGTTCTCCGTCGCCAAGGCGAGGGGGTCTACCCCTGTCCTTCAGAGCCCCCGGGCAATCCCTTTCGAGGTGTGGCACAGCTAGGCATCCAGCATCATAGATCGCAAGATCCGGCCATTGCTGGATGATGGCAGACGACCAGCAATTTCAAACGGGGGGGGGGGGGGTCAGTGCAGTCCGGTTAGTGAGTAAAATTGCTTAGCTAAGGCGACTTTTTTTCTGCCTCCCTACAACTACAACACCCACAGCAAGGAACGGGGCGTTCGTCTCCTTCAGTTGACAACATACATGTACCGCTTTCTTTTTTTTAGTATTTTGTTAGCACTTTTTACAGCCGCAATACTGCTTCTGGCACAATGTTGATATTTCATGCCTCCCCACCGAAAAGCGGCATGAGTACGTTGTATCGAGTAACACGCTCCGCTCGTTATGGCCTCTAGGACTTGTTGGGGCCATTAGATGAAACGGAGGGCACCCATTGCTGTGTGTGCATCACTAAACGAGATTAAGAAACGGTAGGCAAAATGATTTTTCGGGGCTTCGGTGTTGTCTCTATACTTTGCTGTGGCCATGTAAGACGCGGCCGACTGTCGATTTAGAGGCGTAAGTAAGGTAGACTACTACTCCTAGGCGTCGTCGACGTACAGAATATGAGCAGCCTGAAACAATAATACATGTATCAGTAAAAGGTAGCGCAGATTTAAGAGGCCAGTTTCGTAATGAAGAAGGCATCGGATCCACCCGAGAAAGATCCCGAGAACTGTCGCGGGGGCGCTACTATTCTTTTCGGCAGTGTGTCATCTAAAGTCGTATTACACTAGAATTTTTTTCGCAGCTGCAAATAACAAGGGAAATTAATTAAAAACTACATTGGTTGCGACATAATGGTGCAAGCTACTTCGGCAAGCTTCAAACCAACTTGGGGTTCCGTAATAATCAGTTGGTCCGTAAGGTGCCGGTATTATGTACGATTGATCGCATGGTTACATTGGGCACAGCAGTTGGGAGGGTACTCCCTCAGGAACATCCATGCAAAAATCGAAATTCCAATAGATTTTCAAACTTACATAGAACTGAGCACCGACCACGTAGCCGCATGCCAACTTGCTCCCCTTTACCAAAGAACTACAATATTATTAGCGCAGAACGCAGGGATCAGCCTTAGTCATATATCAGCGAGTTTTGGGGGATAGGTGACATTCCGACCTGGTCCGGGGACCCGGCAGCCTCTCGATATATGCGATTAGTGCTTGTTATTGGTCTTGTTACGCTGGATCGGAAAGATCGGGAGGTTTCTAGATAACGAGCTGTGAAACGTACGCGGGGGATCCTACGCAACGACACTAAAATAACAGTGTATGAAAGGGCGCGCCGGTTTTAATGCTAATGGCGGTGATTGGCTTGCGTTCCGTCATGCTTTGAAATATATGCATAAACGGCGACATTAATCGCGTGCCGTCCGGAAGGGAAGCAGAGCTGAAACTCTATGCCCACTTGCACGATTTAGGTGGTCTTTGGAGAACGCACTAACAAACATGACACTTTCACCTTCGTAGCGCGGACCATGTCGCTCATTTCCCTAGCACTCTCCACGGACATCAGCACCTTCGTCATGAGCACGACCTTTGCTGGTGTAAAGCCGGCAAACACGCCTTCTGTCACCCCCCGCTCTCGGCTCATGAACATCTTTGAGCAGGAGCCGCGGTGAGGATTCCCGTCCGAGTCCCAAAACGAGTGCAGCTTTCTGAGAATAGCAATCTGGGCCTCCTTCGTCGAGAATCTGCGTAACATATGTCAACAGCAAAATATATTTGGTGCGCAGGAGGGCAGTACAGCAGAGAAGACGCGGTAATCAATATCGGCTGCCGTGGTATATGGTTGCGTTACAGAGCGCTGTGGGATGGATACTTCACGAATCGACTTGGCGTTTAGATGACAATGTATCAAAACGGACGTTGTCAGCCACGATATGGTTCGCAAAGACACAGTTTACACAGAAAAGCACGGGTATACTCGTCAGGATGGTCCCCAGAGCTTTTCGAGAGTGTTGTGGAATGCTTTTCCGTCTCCTCGGAGTTGTGCTTATAGACTCATCATCCATGTTGCTACTTGGTGGACATGTTTTGGTTCAACAAGTCTTTTCTTTAAGCCTCAATTCTCACGAACAATCCGAAGGAAAGTGATTGTTTTAGCGCAAAAATGGCATTAGGACAACATAACGAAAAAAACTCTCCAGAAAGCGCTTGGAAATCTCCGGCGTGTACTCTGAGGGGCGTTTCGGGTTTCTTCACTGTCCCACCGACTAAAACGGGCATGTCACGTCCAGCCAGTTCCTGCCGACCACAACTATGTTTCTCCTCAGATGTTGGTCTTAGCTTGCTAGTACGCGATGCTGGTAAGACCGTTTCAATCTATCGGCATTTTCGCCTCAAACACTCAAGCCCCAAGGACAAAGACATGATGTATACGAAGGGGTTTTATTTCACGAAGGCTACCTTTCGCCCGACGACAACTCATACCACAGGGGAATTCGAACCTTGCCGAAGCTAATCCAAACACTCGTTATCAGTTTATTCCGGGAACGTCCAGCCTTATCATTACGACTTCGTCCATTTGGACTCTCGGAGAGGAAAGGTTATTGGAAGAACCATGATGCACTCACCTGGCGGTGCCACCATCGGGCCAGCAGGCCTTGATGAGCTGCTTAAGTTCCGCACTGTTCATTGCGGACACATTGTCTACCCCCATCTTCTTCTCTTCAAGCAGCTCGATAAGGAGGGCGCCGTTGCCACCTTTGATGAAGTCGTCGTCGTCGATGTCGTCGTCGCCCGGTAACACACCCCGCTGTGACTTGTGGAAGCGCTCCGACACCCGGAGTTCCGGCGACACCCAAGCCGGAGAATTGCCAATGGTCTCCCCCGCCCCGACCACAAACTGCACGCGAACGCCACCAAAAAAGATTGCCGACAGCAAGCTCAACTTGAGAAGAATCATCAGGCGGTCGGTGTCGACGGTTTGGTCAGGTCTCGACGCAGCCACCTGGTCCTTCGAAACAAAGTTGCAGGCCACCTTCATGCAGCCGTCGAAGGTGATGATTTGCGGGAACTTGCCCCACAACCAGCACCGAAACTCGAAGGTGAAGTCGACAAGGGCTAAAAATGACAGAAATATGTTTTTCAGCATGTTGAACAAGTTGGTCCCCGTGGTTAGCCTGTGGTTTTAGAGCGAGGGGAGATTGAGGTTGGTGCGCACGCGATTGCAAATAATGTTTTTTTTCCCGGTTTCTTCAGAGAAATATTGTTCGATACCACAGCCTTTTGTCACACCTCGACTAGACACTCCGCCCCGCATCCACCAGCCGTGTGGCGTGTTCCCTACCCAGCACGTGTATTTCAGCAACCTGTTTTAGTCCTCAGTACCTGCACCCGAGTTCCGGGTTGGCGTCCATCCACTTGAAGTTACTTTTGAGAGGTGCCAAAAAGATCTCGAAAAAGGTAGCGATAGGCACGCCCTTCGAAAACGCTTCCAGGCAGTCGTACAGGATAGGGATCTCCACCAGGTAGCTGTTGTTGTAGTTGAACAGCCCGGTCGTCCGCCAGTTGTCACTTGCCCACGCGTACAAGCCGCAGGGTTTGCATTCGCGGCGTTCGACGAAGACGCTCGCCATCATCCTTGGTGCCTGTGAGTCATGACGGCCCAAGCACAATTTGTTGTATGAATACACGTATTGTACTCGACGCGTGAATCCCATACCAATACACGAACTCAACTCAATACATAGCTGAAGCATGTGGACAGTGAGCTTCTGATTGTATTACTAGTTTGGATTTTATTTCGAATCTCAGTATTCAAGGGCCTCGTTCAAAGCCACTGGTCTGTACGTACAGGCCACTCGAGGCAAGACGTTGCTCTACAATTCTCGCCCCCTCCCGTATCAAAAGGCCATCAAACTCTCCATGTATGCCCGCCGGCGTTAAATTTAAATGGCTCATGGTTTGGGATAACGGCAGGAGCAGAGTGTTTGCGATAGAGGTAAAAAAAAAATACTTTACTTCCGCTAAAAAAAGTGAATTTCCTTCCCTTCCTGATTTCGGTGTGTTTGCGAGTGAGGTAAACCAAATCCTGCAGGCGACGCCTCCGAAAATAAGCAGGGAAGTGGGGAGGTGAGGCAACGCAGCAAACAAACAAAAGAAGAACGGAAAAAAAAACAGCGGCAGCCCAGCAACGTTTCGGCGACAGAGTTGACCGCGAAGCCACCATTGCCATCCCACGACTACAAGCAGCAGCACAGCAAGCGGCAGCTAGCTGGCGATAGTCACAGCTAGGTGTAGCTTGAGCAACACAAATAAGCAGCGTCAGCACTAGCACCAGCATCAACCAGCTTCCGTTGTTGGATTGTTGTTGCTGCTGTTGCTGCTGCTGCTGCTACGCTCGGTCTACGCACGCCACAGCGCCGGCGCGCTCCGCTCCGCCGCCGCCGCCGCCGCGGTTGCTGCTGCCGCTGCTGCTGCTGCAGCCGCAGTATGGTGAAATCGAAATGATACACGAGTTGTCATGCTGTCGCGCTCTGTACGAGCACGAGTACGAGTACGTGTGAGTACGAGTCCTTTTTGGGGACGACGCATCCTCCACGTCGTCACCAAGCGGGCGAAAGCGTGTACCGTGGCAGTGGCGGCGGCCCGCTGGCACAATCCAACGCCGCTCGTGCGCGATATACCCAAGCTACACCTCTCGAGTCTCTGTGCTCCCAGAGGTTGTCGTGATGCGTACGGCAAGCAGCATGGTGGCATGGAAGATGCTCGGTGTTTTGATCCTTCGAGATTTGAGTTGCGTTCTGCGTCGGGATAATGCTCGGTGCGTGTAGGCCAACGAAACAGAGAGCCAAAAGTTACCGCAACTTTTGATGAAATCCTGACTTCGCTCAAGTATTTTTTTGCTTTTATTTCAAAAAATTACCTCGGGAGAATTTTTGGAGAAGTAAAAGTAAAAAATAAAAATAGCAAACTTAATATATAAAAACTTCATTTCATACATGCCGGGGGCAGGTGCACCTACTACAAGCTGCCAGAGCACCCTCGGACACGTTCAGCGCCATTCCCTGCTTTCCGGCTACGTTTGCTGTACCATCCATGACCTCCCATGCTATCTTCATACAGGCTGGTCCACGCTAAACGTCCAACTGAATCTACCTCGCGAATGCCGCTTGGAATGTCTTCTCGAATGTCATATATTGGGTGTAACGAAATTACGGCCGATTGCGTAAAATCCGGGTCACAAATTCAAGCACCAAAACCTACGCAATAGCTTGGGGTGTGTGTATTGAATATCGTGCTGCCTCGAAGTCCACACACCTGTTTGCAGATGCTACAGACTCACCGTTGTGATGCGTGTTGCAGGCACGGTCTCCAAATGACTAAATTCACCGCCACAACTTGAACACTTCTCCTGGGATGTGGTGTACGTGATATTGGCGGCCTTGTCGGCAGGCGGCAGGTCAAAAGGAAGCTGTTCCGGAAACCTGTGCGTCGACATGAGGTTCAAGCAGTTCGCCAAGCACTTAAAGTACTTTCCAGGGTTCTCATCCAGCTGCTTCTGAGCTGTGCGTTGTGTTCCACCCGGCCCATTGTCCAAGTTGCCACCGACCACCTCTTCCCCTGCAGACAACCCCCCGTCTTGCATGCCCTGTTCACGCCAAAGTGCAAGCGCAACCACCAACGTGTGGACACATCGACGTTTGCCTGTGGCGTACTCAGTACAGGGGTTACCCCGGTTAGCCTGGGTGGGGTGACGTACATCCAACGAGCAGCATCGGTGTAAAGGTAAAGGGAGGATAGTCAAATTAGAACACGACGAGGGAAAGATGTTGCCTCACGCATAGTTCACTGCCTGCCACCAATGCACACTGTCTCGGCCAGAGTTGCCCACTTCAAGGCAAACATACTATCCATACTTGTTCAAAGTACATTGCTTCTCTACAAGATCACAACGAACGAAACTCAAATGGTGTCCCAGCTCCTCACAGCACGCGCATGTGCTATTACAGAAAACAAACTACAACTTCTGTAGACTCCGACTGCGGTGCTTCCTCGTTCGGCTATAAATTAGAGGATACTTGTCTACTTCCTTTACTGTGGCATAAGCCTGGGCGCTAGTACACATGTTGCGAGAGAATTAGCACAACAGTGATATTTTTGAAAAAAATTCGGGATTGATACCAACACGGTTCATCGAAAATGGTGAAGCGCACAGGGGGGGGGGGGGGGGGGGGGGGGGCGAAAACGTAAGCATTAGGCAAACCAAATGTCGCGTTTCACCCCCAGTTTGAAATGAGAGGCGAACTAAATATAATACACCCGGTTTTCCTCCTGGTTGCTGGGGCTCAGTTTTGGGTATTCCTTCATATCATAAAAATCTCACCGACAAAAACAATACTCACGATCGTTAAAAATGCTTGCTATTTGTCATCTTGGATTGGTAACTGGGGTATTCCAACGCCACCACCTGTCAGGAAATGCAGTGGATAAGCCCCACGAATGCGCGCCGACACTTTAGCAACATTTTGTTCGCAGACCGCTGTGTTCAAAAGTCCCTCAAACAAAGAAAATCGCCACTTTTAAGCCACAGGGGAAGCATGATTCCTGGCGGTATGGTGCGAGGTTTTCGGGCCGGATCAGTGGGTACTTAACTGAGCCATCGTACCACACATATAAAGGAAACGACAGTTCATTCAATACAGGGACCAGTTGGTGTCAGGAGTGGCGCAAAAAACATGTCATGCAATCACGTACATACAACCCAAATTACTCACTTTGCACATCAAGCCCCTGCCAGGAGTGATCCTTCTCGATGACCCAGCTATCCCGGGGTTGTCGATTTTCACATGCGCCCAGTCTAGCTCGCACGTGCGACTCCGCACCTCTAACACTGCGTATCCCCACCCGTGCAATTTCACGAGAAACCACACACCATTATTTTCTGCCTCCGTCACCATCTTGAACATTGTGGCTGCGTCTTCGTCGGACAGGAGTCGTCTCTCGACAGCTTGAGCCACACAATCCTTAAAATCGTCATACGCGCAAGCGCTCTCACTAAACGAGACCGGCTCTGCGTCTTTCACCATCCCGGTCTCAAGAAGCTGCAAGGCGACTTCGGCGTGTCTGCACATGCCGCCGGTGGCACTCGGAACACCGCCATTTGATCCTGCTGTTTGGCTCACAGACCGGCCATTGAGCAGAATTCTGTCCAACGGACACAACCAAGAGGTTTGCAACGAAAACACCAAACTAGGTCAGGGTCAAAGAGTGATGGCTTATGTAGCGTACATTTCATCGGGGTGACATCAAACATCCTCAATTTTCAGTTTACACATGCACATCGTGATTCAGGGTCCATGGTGCCAATCACGAATGAGGTACACCAATGATGCTGTACTCACTTCCGGGTCATGCCGTCCGATCCTCTGTGAACGCTCCCCCCCCGTAAAAAAACACGATCGGGAATCTACCAAAACACATGTGGTACCTGGTACGTGTTTGCACAAACTTTTCTCGGTTTTCATTCTCTTTCATTGTTTCCAGAAAGATTCCCCCACTACCTGTGTGAACCCCGAGGTGGCGGATTCACTATTTGAAGTCCTTTGCCGCCCGGGCCGTTCCCAGAGGATGTTACCGTATTCAAGTAATGCTCAAACACTTCCAACTAAATTGCATGCAGTATTTTGGACACCGTAAAGTGAAGCACACCTGCAAAGAAGTCCACGACTACCAGGTATTGCGCCTACCATGCCAATGGTAAAAACGCTTTGGGTCACGCACCTGTAGCACTCCATCCGAGAGCAGCTGCTTCGCGGTTCCTGGTCCTGGTTTGCCAACGTTGCTGGAGGCTTCGGGTTCACCGTCGTCACAACTCTATTCTGCGTGCTCGACATGCACATCGAAACGGTGATGCTTCCCGCAACGGCATTGTTTGCTGTTGGCAGGCGGAGGGCGCTCGAGGGAACGATCCGGGGCGCTTGGGCGTGGCGAGGCCGAGACGAAAATCTACCGTTGAGCGATGGTCCCGGTCCCCTGCCTACACTCCTTCCGCTCCAGCCAGCATTGCCCGCCCCCTGCTGTGGAGCGCTCAGGGATAACGCCCCGGGGCCTGGGGTGGGTTGAGGTCGGGCCATATATCTTCCGGCGAACGCTGATCCCCGTACTCTTCCAGCCCTCCTTCCCCCCCTGCGAGCATTGAGTTCTCTCTGGCCCGCAACATTGGCTCGAACATTCCTCTTAGTACTGACGTCCGGCGAGCGTTTTTTTTTTTTCTCTTTCCTCGAGCACCTATGTTCGATAGAATGTCGCCGCAGTGGAATTCGGCGGTTATTAAGTCACTCTCACAAGTTGCGCCTTGTGCGAAGCTACTGTTCCCCGGAGAGGGAACGCTGCCGGCATACCAGTAGAGTAAACAATGTGCAATGCTACAGCCTGATGAAAGCGAAATACAAACAGGATGCAGTTGCCATAGGGCTCGTACAGCACGGACAAGGGCGCTGCTATTTGGGGCTGCGTGCTCATGGTCACTACTTTTGGATAGCGGCTGACCTGTACAACTTCAACGTGAGTTATGGACTCGCGGTACGTGAGCGGAAAAGATGAACAAATAAACTAGTACGATGAGTGTGATGCTGGTGAGGGGACACAAAATAAGTTTTTTAGTGCGGACGCCAATGTAACACCGGGCGCCCCGTGTTCATGATGTAGATACAAGCTGTCATATACCTAGGTATGATACATGATACAAGTACAGAGTAGTGGAGCTCGACTCGGGTACAACAGCAGTAGTAGGGTGATGGTATCTATTACCTGGTACGAGGTATGTGCATGATACCTACTGGTACCATCACTATACAAAAGGAGCGATACACTCGTCGGTGGATGTTTTACGACTGTTCAACAGTCACCAGCAGTCCCACCAACTGCCTGCTGGTATATGCTTCGAAGTATACCTGCTAGGTTCATATGCCCTACCTTGTGTTTATACAGAAATCTCGAAGTACAAAAGTTCACACCGCGGACAGCTCATGAGCTAGCTCATCTATCGCGTACCAGGTATAGCTCAAGCTTCGAAAACATGTGCAGATGAGCTACCGCCTATAGCTCAAGACGGGGGAAACTTCTCCAGCTCATGTAGCTCCTATAGCTCATATCGGCGGCAGATGAGCTAGCTCATGTACGTCCCATAGCTCAGCTTGCGTCAGAGTGTGTAGATGAGCTATCGTGTATAGCGTGTATAGCTCAAGTTTCGAAAATACGTGTACATGAGCTACCGCCTATAGCTCAAGCCAGGGGAAACTACTGTAGCTCACGTAGCGCCTATAGCTCATCTCGGGGGGCAGATGAGCTAGCTCATGTAGCTCCTATAGCTCAGCCTGGGAAAATGTGTGTAGATGAGCAGTCTTCTATAGCTCAAGCAGGGAAAACATGTGCAGATGAGCTATCGTCTATAGCTCACCCCCGGAGAACGCACTCATAGCTTATTTTCATCACTTCTACTTTCCAGCCCACTCGTAGGAGGTTTTAGCCTCGACGATCTTCTGGACAAGCCGTGGTCACAGGTGTCGTCCCTTCTCCCCCCCGGTACGTGCCTTCATTTTTTGTCGCGCATAGGGTTCAGCATTCCCACTGCTCGTCGATTTTCATCGAATATAGCTAACTCACGCTCTCGCGCTTTCCGCTAATCAATTTTTTATGCAAGAAAAAGTCCCTATGAGCATGCACTCGGTGAGACTTGAACCCACGAAATTGATCTTGACAGGCACGCGGACCACCTACCAAGCCACCGGGGATGCACGCAGATCATTGTAGCTCCTTCTCAGCAACACATGCGTGAAGACAAATAGCTGAAAAAGCCCACCCTCCGGGACAAGTGCGTACGTATAGAAATAATATGGGTTCGGCCTGGGTTTGATCGTTGTCCTCATCCACATCGATGACGTTGTTCGTGGGGTCCACATCCATCGATGGATCCGGTTGCTGCCCGTCGCCAGCCTGGTCTACGGCCTTAGCGCCGCTAGAGCTGCTACCCCGGGTCGTGGGCATGCTAGGGGTGTTGCTGTGGGGTGTCGGTGTTGTGTTCTATGCGAGCGCCTCTTGTGGTGTGTATGGTGACAGCTGACAGCTGCTGTATATAGCTGTTGTCAAAAAACGAAAATTCAAATTAATAATTATGTTGGGTGTCGAATCAGGTATCTTCAGAACAGAAGCAGAAGCAGATCCGATCTCATATAATATCAATACTCTGTACCTGGTACCTACAAAAAAAAAGAAGGTTGTCTGTGCTGATATCGCTCTTTCTGCGTACTTGTATTGGTCACTTATACAGCTCATGAGCTAGCTCATCTGTCCCCTATAGCTCAATCCTTGAAAACATGTGCAGATGAGAGCTATCGCCTGTAGCTCAAACTTTGAAAATATATGTGCAGATGAGCTACCGCCTATAGCTCAAGCTTTGAAAACATGTGCGGATGAGCTATCGCCTAGAGCTCAAACTTTGTAAACATATGCAGATGAGCTACCGGCGATAGCTCAAGCTTCGAAAACATGTGCAGATGAGCTACCGCCTACAACTCAACCCGGGGAAAACATGTGTGGTTCATGTAGCTCGTACAGCTCATGTCGGGGGTAGATGAGCTTGGTCATACAGCTCCTATAGCTCACTCTGGACATATATGTGCAGATGAGCTATCCACTATAGCTCAAACTTGAAAAAAACATGTGCAGATGAGCTACCCTCCTATAGCTAAAGCCGGGAAAAGATGTGTAGCTCACGCAGCTCACGTAGCTCACCGGTGAGCTAGCTAGCTCGAGCTACTAAGCTGATCTGTCCGAGGGGTGTACTTCACCCATGAAACTGACACGCACACTTCAAATTTCAAACCGCCTCTTGACAGATTCCAAAGCAAGTTTGAAAGGGGGACTCACACTTTGCACTGGCAGCTCCTCTTGATCTCGGGGTGGCACGCGCAGCAGCGCTGTTCGAATCCAGTCTCGGTGTTAAAATTCTTGCTGCAGGTATCCCTGCAGACCCACCGAGGGCATCCCGACACGGATGGGCACAGTCTCTTCCTAACGTTACCGTAGCCTGGGTTCCTGTTGCATTTGCTGCACACAGTGTTCAGGATCGTCCTCCTCTTCGCACATGCCGCCTCGGAGGATTCCTCACCAAGCCGTGAAGGAACCACGCTGCCTCCACTCTGCTGCGCTCGTCCATCCGTACTACTGCTGCTTGCGATCCTTGACGGCGGACGAGTAATCACCATCGTGTCACCTTGCTGCTCTCGCCCATCTGTACTACTGTTCGCGGTCCTCGCGACAGCTACCCTCGCCGGCCCCGCCGGTTGTGCACCTCCCCTCCCCTGTTCCCTCGATGGTGTTGCTGTACGACCAGTACTCAGAGACCCGATCGAGGTGTTGTCCAATACAGGTCGAGCAAGAATGCTTGACACGCCAACCTCTCCCGTGCTGCGTGCTTCTGGTGCAGTAGTACCAGATGGCGTGCTACCTCCAGTACCTGGGTTATAGCGGTCGGTCATACTGCGCGAAAACTCACAACGACCTTCCGCAGCGGAGCGTGTTTGGCGGTGCTACTCGTGCTACGCGGGTGAGTGTGTACTTGCTGTGGAGTTAAACCGACGGTGTTGTATGTCCGTCGGACAACCTCCCCCAAACAGGTATTTCATTGGGCAGCGTCCGACCGACAGCGAAATATATTTGGTACTTTATCCCATACACTTTGTGGGTTAAATTGTGGTAAAGGCTACTGGCCCCCCTGACCAAGGACATTGAAATATTCAACCACTTGATTACTTTGTCGATGAGCTCCCCTTAACAGTGGCATCATAATATTCGACCACTTGGATGTAAAATTTAACAAAAACTAAATGATAATCCCACTAGGTGACCCAAACCACTCATCTCATGTCCGAACTTCTATAATATACCATGTCGATCAGCGCCTCTAATCAATGATAATAGTCCACGTCGTTCTACAATCACCCAAACAAAAAAAAATACTCATCCATCAAAATACCATGACTACTTCAAATCAAACACAAGTATCTTCACCATACTGACTGGAACTCAAAAAATTAGTAACCATTCAGCGCCGTAACTAGTAGCCGATCTGTCCACGATAATCAAACGGGAATCGCTGAATGAGTTAGGGTTGATCACATTCGCACAGTGGCATAAATCCGTCATGGAGTACTCCCAAAAACACAAAACAAAAAAATACATCTCCAATTAACATACTCCGGATCCTCGATCATCCATGATCAATGCTGAAATCAACAGAGAAATCTCAAATTTCATCATCCAATACAAATTCTCCCCAAAAAAAACAAAAATGCTAGTCCAGATAATAAAATCGAACCGCCACTATTAGCCCCCCAAACCTCTGTCACCATGCTTCGAGTACTGTATATGGAAACCAAGCCCCAACATAACCAAGTACCAGGTACCGAATACCAAGTTCCAGCATCTCTTAACTTCAACATCGTCCCAGTAAACGACACTTGGCCTTCCCGGTTAAACGGTCATCAGCTGAGTAAAGTAGTGTCAAATAAGTCTACCGCATAGTATATCAAGTATCACACATTTCCGAATTTCATAGTCCGAAATGCTATTCATCATGATATCATAAAAATAAAAAGGCCACAATTCAAAATACAGATTCCCAAATCTCATGTTTTAAACTACACACCAAAACACACTACCAGTGTCTCCCCAACAAACAAACAAAAAACTTCAATACCCCAAAATGAACAAAAACAACACTGGTTGAAACCATGTATTCATGGCAATGCTACGGTGAAAATCAAAAGACTCACGAGGTATTGCTTTGGTAAGAAAATCCGCATGCTGAAAAGGTGACGACACGTGGATGATCGATATCTCTTTCCTCCCAACCAATTCCCTGAGAAAATGGTGTCGCACGTCGATGTGCTTGGAGTTGGAGTTGGTAATGGGGTTTTGTGCAAGTTGCACTGCACCCTCATTGTCCTCGAACACCGGTATGCATGGCATCCCCACTTCTGGTGACATAAAGCGCCAAACCTGCCTCAAAAATAACACCTCCTTTACTACATCTGCAAATGCCACGTACTCTGCTTCCGTTGTGGAAAGCGTGACGCATTTCTGAGTCCTCGAAAACCATGACACACATGCACCACCACACATCACTAACCCCCCAGAAATTGACCTCCTGTCAGCTGCTTTACTAGCATAGTCTGCGTCAGCAAGAACCTGCAGATTTAGCCCCCCTATCGAACCTTTCTGAAAAGTAATCCCTAATGAACTCGTCCGTCTCACATATCCTAAAATACCAAGTGCCGCCTTCCCATGGACACGCTTAGGCGCTGAGCAGTACCTAGCCACCGCTCTTACTGCGTTAGAGATGTCAGGTCGAGTCTGGGTTGATAGCCACATAAGTGAGCCTACCAGCTCGCGAAAAGGCTAGTGCCCTGGTGCTTCGTTCTCGTCGAACTCAGCAAGTCTCGCGCCAACAGAAAGCGGAACACTCTTACCAAATTCGATCCCATACTCATCCGCCAACTGTTCAGCGAACGTCTGCTGGGAAATCTTCAACACTCCCTTCTCCCAATCCCTCTCATAGAAACACCCCGAATACCAACGCAACTCTCCCAAGTTCTTGACCGGTACCATCTGGTTCAAGTCCTTCCCGAACCGATCACACCTCTCCTTCTCTCCTACTGCAAATATATCATCTACATGCACCACTATAGTCATCACCACACTTGCTTCTTCCATCAAACGAAAAACGCATGCATCAGCCAAGAATTGCACAAAACCCAGAGTCTTTAAACATCTAGTAAGGTGCGCATGCCATTGCCTTGAAGCCTGCTTCAGGCCGAATAGACTCTTATTCAATCGTACAATCTTTCCGGACAACCTACCACAACCTCGGGGTAAGCGCATGAACACGTTTTCTTCGAGGCTTGATTGCACGAAAGTCTGCTCAATATCAAAATGGCGTAAGTCAAGATCTAGCTCGCACGCCATCGCTGTCAACAACCGGACACTCGAGACAGCAAGGGTGGGCGCAAACAATTCTCCGAAATCAATGTTAGCTCTCTGCTCATCCCCCCCCGCTACTAATCTAGACTTGGTTTTCGTCGGCCAACCATACTCATCAGCCTTCCAATCAAAACCCCACATGGCGTTGATGAAGTTGGAGACTGGTTGCTACACTGGTTCAAACGTTCCCGCATCCAACAATCTGTAGAACGCCCGCGCGGTCGAATCCGTCCAAAGATCAGCGTGCTCCGTCCGCATGGCCTCCTGATAACTCCGCGGCACCCTAAGATCCGACGCGTAGCATTGCGGCAAATCCGGGGGCTTATGGGGCGGTCGTTGGTCGTCCAGCGTGGCGTCGATCTCCTCCCGAGTGGCCAGGTTCGCCGCAAAAACACACGGTATCCCTCCGCGCCCCCCAGACGTTGCCGGCCCCTGACGTCCTTCAAGAGAGAATGCCTGTTCCCCGTGGTTCCCCGTAGACGACGGCTTGTCACGGCGACCAGCGTTGATGCCACCATTCGTAGCCACCATCCCCACTAGTGTCGTTTTGTCTAGCAACGAGATGAGTCCGATGCTATGACTCAAACCCTGATCGTTATTCACCGGCGATGGGGGACGCGGCTCGTCTGGCCCGGGTGAGTGTTGGACCGCCGGTGCGCCTGAAAAAGACACCGTTTTGGAACGAGTGCGTCCAGATATCCTCTGCGGTGGAGGTGGCGACGGAAGTGGCGGTGGCGGCGGCGACAGAAGCGGTGGTGGCGGCGGCGACGGAAGCGGCGGTGGCGGCGGCGACAGAAGCGGCGGTGGCGGCGGCGACAGAAGCAGCGGTGGAGGCGGCGACGGAAGCGGCGGTGGCGTGTTTGGTGATGCTATAATTTGCCGTTGTTGGTGCAGCGACGTACACTGGTCCCCCCACGCCCGCTGGCGCTGGCAACGGCACCACGGGCACACGAGGAACCGTCCACACCACGTCGCTTGAAAAACATATCCCGCCCGTCGAGCCCTTGATCACCTTTACCGCGGATGAGGGTTGGTTGTAGCCGTTGTTCAGGAAATAGCACAACACCGACTGCACGTCGGATTTAGTGGAGCGATCCACCCGCATCATACCTTCCTCGAAGAACGGCACCACCTGCAGATCCGGCAGTCGCGAGAAGAACACCTCGTATGGTGACCGCCACCCGGTGTTGGCCTTGGTAGATGAGCGGTTGAAGCAGTCGGCAGCCCAAAGTACAGCCTCCAGCCAGAGGCGGTCCCCGTTAGCGCCTATGTAGGGGATGCGGCCGAGGTCGACCCCCGGGAAAAGCCGATGAATCTCGCGACGAGCCGCATGGCCCCCCTTCATTGCGCGCCAAATCGCGCTCTCGACAACGGCGTTTTGTTGTGGCTTACCGGGGGCCGTGTATTCTCGACGGATTCCAGCGGAGTCGCAGAAGTTGACGTAGCTACGGCTGGTGAACTCCCCACCGTTGTCCGTGCGGAAGCAGTGCGGCCGCCCCATGTGGTTCATGTCGGCGACGAACTTCTGGACGTACTTGGTGGTCTCGGACTTCCTCGCCATGCCGTACGGCCTCATCCACCGTGATGCGCTGTCCACGAACATGATCAGATACACTGACCCGCCCAAAGACGGCTCGTAGGGGCCCGCTAGGTCGATGTGCACAGTCTCCATCGGCCTCTCCGCTTGGGATGTCGTCCTCCGTGGCACCCCGGCGAGCACACCGTTCACCTCCAAGCACCCGGCACACGGCTGCAGTACACCAGTCAAGGTTACGCCTTGCTGCTTAGCCGTTTTTCCTCAACAAACGTCCGTTCAGGTGACCGGAGGAAAAATGAAAATGATTAATATCAATCCTTTTCCCAGACTTTCCAACGGCAAAGGGACGGGGCCCCGGGGCAAGTACAGATGCAGCAGTTGGTTTTACACTGTAAGCATCATACTCTTCGGGGGCATGCTTGTCTGATTCCTCAAGCGCTTGCGCTTCTAGAAAACCAATGGGGGTTGGAAAAAAGGAAGTGGGTGGGGTGCTATCAAACCCATCCATAAGACTAGCGTCCATGAACACGTCCAAGTTGGGGGCCTGCAATCCGCGGACAGCAACAAGGGAGCTCATTCCTACTACTCCTCGCTCTACTCCGGGGGGTGACACTGCTGACGGCTCTGCAGGCACTACACCATTAACGGCGGGCGGGACACCAGACACCACAGGTACTATGCCGCGAACGGCAGGCGGGAAACCTAGATTCGCAGGGATGTGGGGACCAGACACCTCAGGCACTATGCCGCGAACGGCAGGCGGGAAACCTAGATTCGCAGGGGAGTGGGGACCAGACACCTCAGGCACTATGCCGCGAACGGCAGGCGGGAAACCTAGATTCCCAGGGGGGTGGGGACCAGACACCTCAGGCACTATGCCCCGAACGACAGGCGGGAAACCTAGATTCGCAGGGGGGTGGGGGCCAGACACCTCAGGCACTATGCCGGGCCCTCCCTTATCTACGTCTGTGGAAGGTAGGGGTTGCGAAGGGGGGGGGAGTGAACCACTCGTCACAGCATGCTCAGAAGGGAGGCGGGGGGCAACACCAGATAAAACAGGCACAGCAGTAAGTCCGACCGTGGGGGTTGGTTCCAAACGGGTCGCGCGCAAACATGATCCAATCTCGTCACGAGGAAAAGAAAGTCGATTGTCAAAGAGGTGTACCCCCTCTTTGTCAAGCGTGATGGTTTGGCGGGATTGAGCATCGTGGAGAGAGAAAAGATTGAATCCAATACCCTCCGTGACATACACGTTAGTGAGCTTCACGTTGAAGTCAACCTTGGAATGCATCCTTAGATTAAGACTGCCTATTCCTACCACCCTCATCCCCTCACCACTACCAATCAACAACTTTTCCTTCCCCAGTGGAATGTCCACCCAATCGTACACATTTCGAGAATCGTTGGTGATGTGATTTGTTGCCCCGTTATCGGAAATCCAGATCTCACTACCTGGCGGACCTATCCCACGACCCGTCACACTAACACCTTCACACTGACTAGCTAACCCATACACCCCTAATCTACCAGAATTTGACTCCACCTTGCCTTGTGGCACTGAACGTGCCACAAGGCTGTGGAGGTCGCCGTTGGGAGATGAAGATGCTCCGGCAGGAGAGGAAGAAGAAGGGGACGGGGCATAGCTGGGATGATGCTGTTGCTGTGGGGTCGGGGGCGGTTGCTGGAATTGCGACGGAGGCGGCGGCGGCGGCGGCGGCGGCGGCGGCGGCGGCGGCGGCTGGAATTGCGACGGCGGCGGTGGCGGCGACTGAAACTGCGGTGACGGCGAAGCAGGCTGCTGTAGATAGTAGCCACCCCGTAGTCGCCGTAGTCGCCGTAATCACCGTAGTCGCTGTAGTAGTCGTCGTGGCTGTAGTCCTCGTAGAAGCTGTCCTCGGCGGTAGTGGTGGCAGCAAACCAGCGGCAAGGAAAAAACACTACCATATCCCGGGGCAGCGGCGGCAATATTTCCTTGACCATACGGGCGCGGCCACTGCTGTTGTCGACCCGGCGGGAAATGCGAGGGGTGTGGAGCTCCGCCCGCGGGGCTACTCCGAGGAGCAGCTCCATAAACAGGCGGCGGACCATAAGGGCGAGGGGCGTTCGGCGGGTACCGAGAGTAGTCGTATCTGCCGGGGAGAGGGGGGTACGGCAACAAACCCCTACCTCTTCCCCCAGCGCCTTGTCTACGACCACCCCCAAACCTTCCGTTGCTTCCCCTGCTCCCGGGTCCTCCTTCTCGAGCGCCCCAATGTGACACTGCGCCCCAACCAACACCACCGCCATGACTCACATGCTGCTGCTGTTGCTGCGGCTGCTGCTGCTGCTGCTGCTGCTGCTGGTACTGCTGCTGAAGCTGTTGCTGTTGATGTTGATGCTGCTGCTGATGCTGCTGCTGCTGATGATGCTGCTGCTGCTGCTGCTGAGGCTGTTGCTGCTGCTGCTGCTGCTGCTCCCCCTTCTTGTAGTCGCGCCTCTTGCCTCTTCCAAGACCGCCTTGACCCCCTCTCCCGCCATCTTGAACACCCCCATTCCCCCGGCCTGGCCAGTCGGGGGCCACGAGTGCATGTCCCGTCCCATTCCTCTTCTCCTCCTCCTTCGCCATCTCCATCTCGCCATGAGCGTCCAGTACCACATCCTCAAGGACTTTGTACGACAAATCTGCGGTTGCGAGCAAAATGCTCTTTTGAACTCGGAATGCGTGGGAAAGATTGCGGGCGAAGCGTTGGTTTGCATCCAAGTCGGAAAAGGTCACCCCATGATTTGCAAGCCGACTCCTAAGAACACTACTCCTCGCAAAGTACTCGTTCGGGTGCTCTCTGTCCTTCATCTTAAGACCATACCAAGTCTGAGTAAGTCTGGCCTTTTCGGTCGAAGACTGTGGGGCATAAAACTTCTTAAAAAATTCCAACCCTCACTCGGGCTTCCTGCTGCCATGATTTTCTCAAGCATTGGGGGATATGTTATCTGGTGGATGAGGATACCCCAAGCAACGCGTGCCTTCGCTACCGACTCTGCTCCATGCTCCCTCTTTAGGGCTTCCTCGTCTACATTCGGAAGTCCAACCTTAATAGGCACGTCACTTGTTATTGCATCAAGGCACCCCTCCTCCCCAAACAGCGCAATCATTTGTCCCTCAAAAATCAAAATATTCTGCTGTCTTTCTTCCCCACTCTTAAAATCACCATCAAACGGTTTGGGCCTATTTCTGGTACTAAATCGAAACATTCCTGAGGCTGGGCCTGACGCCCACGCTTGCTGTTGTACTCGTGCGTAGTCCTGCGTAAATTTTTGGGAGGGTGACGATGCGGCGGTGCTCACAGGTCCTTCCTGGGCGGTTGCTCGTCCTTCGTCTATCCTCTCTCCCTCCGCTGAACTGTCGTCACGTGCAGCTTGCTGTTGCCGGAGCGCTTGTTCGAAGTTGTCCTCGACCATCTTCCTCGTGTCTTCGGGAAGAGTCGCCAGAATTAATGGGTCCATCCTTGCCTATCCCTCGCACGAAGATATCTTATCGATCGCCTTCGCTAGCGTAATAGACCGCTTCGTGCGGAGGATGGCCTCGTCGCTATGGCCGCGAGATGATGTCGGGTGTTGTGCAAAGACGTGTAGAAGATGTTAATAAATATTTATTACTCGTTGCTGTCAGGAAGGAGGGAAACAAAAGAGAGAGTGAGCTGTGATGCGTCACTCTTGTTCCCCTCTCCCAAATCATGTATTCACCTCCGTATTTGCCAAAGTTCTACAATCAGTCCTTCTCAATCACTGGGAACTTCCTAGAGCCATGCTGTATTCCCCGGAAATCAATCCGGTCTCATACTACCTCAAGGAGTATTGTTCGAACCTTACCTCAATATCGGAATTCCGTACTATCTCCCGTCAGAATATCCCATCCAATAAATAATTAACCGTTTACTCGTACGTGCCATACGTATGACCCACTGATGTTCGGCTCATCCGCATACTATTCGATCAACGTATCCTATAAATCAACCGTATGCTACAGAACATCGTGCGACCACAATATCTATTCAATGTATTGATCACTTAGTATTTGATAGGTGTAAGAAATGCTACAATCCACATGAGGGAGAGGAAGCCCCAAAATTTCTGCCATGGGCAATGAGCAGCTATGTCCTGAATAAATATTCTGAACGTTCACCCCCGTTTCACTTAACAGCTGAAGACGTTGATATGGAACTGGACCAGCATCGTATTAGGCCAACTGTTATAACAAACATTGAATCTCGAGAGGCCTAGGAGGTAAAAATGCTGTGTAATACTGTACCAGTTGGGATGAAGTGAAAGTGAAAACCTGGGAGCATGAGACGGATCTTGAGCAGTACGGAAACCTGGTGTCACGATATTGGGCAGGAGATCCCATACAGGTTGGAGGAGAAAATGCGAAATATCGAAGGTACAGGGTACAACTAGCCAAAAGTACACTCGCAAGTGCAAGCGGTGAGAGATATGTTGCCACAGGATACAAGGTCTGTTGTGATACCCGAGGTAGGCCTGGAATATATGAGCATGAAATCATCGGATCGTACATCTATTTCAAAACATCCCGTGCAGGTTGGCAACTGGCCCGAGTGGTTATGGTGGCAGAAGATGCGGAGAGCAAGGAACTGCCGCATACAATCAAGCTATTGGACCTCGGGAAGAGATACAATGTACATCTTTCTGAGGAGAAGCTTACAACTATTAGCGAGGAAACAGGAACTTGGTGCTGGCATGTGCATGTTACAACTAAGAGTGGTAAGAAGTTTTTGCATACTATTTAAGCGTGGAAGGGCGGATGATGGTGTAGCTGGCAGTATTCAGAAACAAAGTCATACATAGGGGGAAGGATAACAATGCGAATATTGTGATCTATGGCCTCTGCCAGATGATATCAGCAAGAGGGCTTCCAGCGAGGGACTCCACCAGTCTCGCTGGCCTCGCACTCAGTAAGTCTTGTTCTCAGAGCTTGTATTATCACGGAGTGATCCTCATCGGACCACGAGCCAGGTGGCTAGGGGACATCACACAGGATCCCCGGCCACTGCTCCACTCACACATGCGATTACACTGAAACCTCCACGGCTTGGTATCTTTTGGCTACAGCACCCCCAAAGCGAGTTCACTCGACACGAACGAGCTTGACAAAACCAAAAAACCAAGACGAAATCGCATGCGGCAAATCACAAATCAATGCTGAACTCTGAAGCAATTTTAATCTTGAGCGCACGGGTCATCCGTAATTTGCGCAATTCCTTCACGACGAATTCAGGCGCAGCAGAATAAATCGACCGCAAAGACTCCCACGTGCGCTCCTCTGCTTCGAAACCATCCCAATCGACCAAGACAATCACCTCGTTGGCATCATCTTCGGCCACATGCACCAAAGCATTCATGCGGCATTCACCCTGCGCAAAGGAATGTTGGAAAACATCCTTCAGATCAGCGGTGACGTTCAACGTCGCATCCGCATAAAATCGTAAACGAGCCACGTGAGCTTGATGCACCTTCCCAGAAACGATGTTCTGAACTGAGTACACATGATCATGATCAGCTGCTACCACACGCCACGGACCAGTCCATGTGGACAACAATTTCGGTGTGACACCCTGCCGACGAACACGAGCATACAACACGAAATCACCAACCGCAAATTTTGGCAACACCACCTGGCCCTGAGCCTGTTTACGTTTGTTGTCGCGAGACACGGCAACAGCTGCGCGAATATCGGCGCAAAATCTCTCCTGCTCTGCAACGACTTCACGGACGTTCGCACGCAACAAGTCAGCATTCATCACGTCAACATTCCACCTGCCATCAGACTCAGAAACGAGCGCCGAGAAATCGGTACGCGGAGCACGCCCAAACATCACGCTGTACGGAGTGCTTCGGTAACGTTCACGAAACGAAGTGTTCAAGGCCCACTGAGCGGCCGGCAAAACATCAACCCACTCCGAAACCTGACGACGCTGTTCTGACAGAATGGAACGCAGAGCACGTACCACCTCTTTTACCATGCGTTCACACGTACCGTTCGACCACGGCGTGTAAGCGACAGCAAAACGATGTTCGATGTGCAACGCGTCGCTCAACAAAGCAAGCACCCTGTTCTTGAAATGCGTGGCGGTATCACTCACCCACACACGCGGCACCCCCAAAGTCTTACACCAGGCTAGCAAATGCTTCGCTGTGACCTCGGCTGTACAAGCCTCGGCCGGTTCCAACGCCACGTAGTTGGACAAATCATCCATGATGACCAAAACATATCGGAAACCATCCTCATCAGGCAGGCCATCGCTACCTTCGGGCCCGCTGTGGCCAACATACAAAAAATCAAAGTGCACCACTTCTCCCGGAGCGGTACCATGCACCGTGTCTCCGTAGGGACGAGGAATGAGTGCACCTGCACGCGTGTCTACACAGTGCAAACACTGGCGAACGAATTCGCGAACCTGAGAATCCATGTGAGGCCAAACACAATATTCCTTCAGGCGAAACAAAGTCGGCGCCACACCACGGTGACCAGCCGAGCGCATGTGCGCGCACACCATCAAACGAGTTTGAAGAGCAAGATCATCCGGCGGAATCCACAAGACGTCACGCACCCCAACACGCACACGAAACAAACCATCATCGGCCAAGGTAGCTTGACCGAAGGTTGTCGAAAATTCATGAACACCAACGCCGATACGAGCGACAGACCTTTGTCACGTAACGGTGCTACCGTTTCCGCTAAACGTGGTAACGATGTACGCAACCAGTTGACAGCCTGCAAGAATTGCATTAGTTCTCCAGCGTTTTCGGGACGACGCATTTCACTTAAACCTTGCACTCGAGCGGGGTCATGGGACACGACACCATTGGAATACACCTTACCACACCAGACCAGTTCACGAGAGAAGAAGGTACACTTGTGGGCGGCGACAAACAGTCCAACATTCTCCAGGCGTTCAAGAATGTCATCAAGCAGCTGCAGAAGAGCTTCTTCGGTGTCTGCGAAAAAGAAAACGTCATCGACCCAAACTTTGCAATCCAAACCACGCAACACTTCAGTCATGACACCTTGGAAATAAGAAGTCGCATTCAAAACACCTTGGGGAACACGGGTAGGCGTGAACAAACCGTCGCTTGTCGCCATGGTGAAGACGTCTTGCGCCTCCGGAGCCAAAGGCATCTGCCAGTACCCTTGAAGTAGGTCCAGCTTGCCGAAGAAACGCGCCCCCAGCAGATCTCCCATGTCTTCATGGTTGGGCATGACGCCCGGGGACTTCTCCACCTGTGCGTTCACCGCCGAGTAGTCGCTCACCAAACGGAAAGAGTCCTTCTTGGGCACCGCCATCGCCGGACTCGCCCACACCGCCTGGATGTTGTGGTAGACAAAGCCAAAAAACACCAAAGCAGCAATGCACTTCGAGAGCCAGTCCCTTTTCGTCGGTTCGTACCGACGTGGCGTTGCCTTGACAGGCTTCGCCTGTTGCTTCAGCTGCACTCGCATCGGCTCCACTTGCGCTGGCGGATCACCACACAGCGCACGGCGAAAAGCACCCACGCGACGAGCCAAAATTTCGCGCAAACGGGTTGCTCCGCCGACGCTTAATCCACTCTGCTCTGCCTGCTGCACGCTGTCCTCCAACGCCCGTTCTCGGGCCGTCCGCTCCGCCTCCGGATCCATGAACATGTCTGGCCCCCGGTCGACCAAATGTTCCACCGCCTTGTCCTCCGGAGTATCCACCGTAGCCTCGGTCTGAAAAGCACGCACGGAAACCGTCACTCTGCGCGCCGCAAGGTAACTCGGAGTCTCCACACCGGTCGATACCGGCACTGCGCGAGGGCGAAGCTTCTCCAAAGCTTCACGGTAGACGTCGATGCCAAGAGCTTTCATGGTAGCCATGCCAAACGAAACGACGTTATCTGTACCAGGCATGACCGCGAAAGTGATGGGCTCCAATTTCACCGCTCCCCACGGCGTCCGTACACTCACGGCAATCGGCACCGTTTTGTGCGTGACCATCACTGAAACACCCGTAGCGGTTTTCGCCTGCTGCGGGCCATTTTCGAACGGAATTTGCAGATCGGCGCCGCCGAAATGCGAAGACAGCTGCTGAAGTAAGCCGACACCGATGGACGTGAGCGCCGACCCCGAATCAAGGATCACACGCGCCATCAGCGAACCAACCGACCCTGGCAAAGAGAGATCAGCGCGTAAACACTCAGCGCTGCGATCGACAGGCACTTCACCTGCCGTTGAACTCTGGTCGGTACCAAGAGTCACCTGACGCCATGGCTGCCCTCCTACAGCCGGCGCCGAAGAAATAGAATCGGCGGTCCACCCCGACCAAGACGTCGAATATACAGACGGTTCCGGCGCTACCGCCCCTGCAGCAGCACCAGACACTGACTCCGCCCGCTCGGTGGATGGCGAAGTTCTCGCTCCAGCAGCACCCACCGATGTTCCAGCTCCTCCAACGTATACAGCTCGGCCGGCAACAGACGAACCAGATCCCGACCCAGCGGCTCCTGCCGCTGGCGCACCAGAAGTTGAAGAAGCAACAGCAGAAGTTCCACCGCCCGCTGTCAATTGATTGCCACCACGGCCACCGCGCCCGCGTCCATGGTTGAATCTGCCCCGGCCGCCATTGCGGCCCCCGCGATACCCTGACGACCCGCGCCCACCACTGCTGGGAGCTGTGCCGCCACCGCGAGCTTTTGGGCAATCAGAAACATAATGGTTGGGATCACCACACTCGAAACAGACGCGAACAAACGACTTTTTCGCGGACTGCTGCTGTTTCGGTTTCTGCTGCTGTTGGCGTCGCGGTTCAGCTGCCCCTGCAGCATCTTTCCGACCATACGCCTCGATGAATTTCCACTGTTCTGCAGCAGAAAAAATTTGGTCCATGACCAATGCCGGGTCCTTCTTCCACCCTGCAGCGTACGTGAGCTGACCTTTTACGTACTTTTTGAACTCGGACGGCCATAAGCCATCCACCAACGCCATGCTCACAAATTCCGCCGGTCCGGGCAACCACGAACGGTCCTGCGCGCGGTACATGGCATGCACCGCGTGATTCTCCGCAAAATACTTTTCCATAGCGGAGTTTACCATCATCGCGCGGTCTTTGACGGATGTTTCACCGCCCTGCTTTTCATCGCGCCTCATTGAGAGAACGCGACGCAAGTCCGCTGCCGCCCGCGAGGTGTCAAATCTGTTGCTGGTGGTTGTGTAACCAGCGTGCTGCCTAACAGCGTCCAACAACTCCGAGGCGGTCATCGTAGTCTGATGCTTGTAAAATCCCTCAAAACACCGATGAATGTAATTGGGGATAAGCTGGCCCATGCTCACTTTGGAGTGCTGAACCACCCCCTGAGCGTTGGCGAGCTGCAGCCGTTCCTCATAATCGAGGTACGCTGCGTAAAAAACACGAGAGGCCTGCTCGGTCCACACCTCTCCGTATTTCGGTGGAGTCAGAGACTCCCCTACCACCAGCGGCGTGCTTGCCGTGTGCGCCATAATCCACAGCAGTCCACCTGGACTCTACTGTAATAACGGAGAAACTGCCGCCTGACCTGTGCGTCCTCCAGCTCCCGGAGCGTCCTCCCCTGCTGTGCGCTTCAAGCCGTTTCGATCCGTCCAACGGGCCAACTGCCTTCCCAGCTGTGACCCAATACTCCGCAGCCGAAAACTCCTCCAACAGAAGTTCCGCGAATATCTAGATATTATGGCCTCTGCCAGATGATATCAGCAAGAGGGCTTCCAGCGAGGGACTCCACCAGTCTCGCTGGCCTCGCACTCAGTAAGTCTTGTTCTCAGAGCTTGTATTATCACGGAGTGATCCTCATCGGACCACGAGCCAGGTGGCTAGGGGACATCACACAGGATCCCCGGCCACTGCTCCACTCACACATGCGATTACACTGAAACCTCCACGGCTTGGTATCTTTTGGCTACAGATCCCAGTGAAGGGAACTAGACGAGAAAGTCATGATCCTGTGAAACAAGAAATTGTAATACACACTGTACGATCACATATTCAATGGAAGGGTGGAATGGTGGTAAGTCAAAACAGACTATAGCCAGTATTTTACTGCTGTGCTTAGTCAACCATCAGATGGAGGACTCACTCACATCCGATGTGTTAAGGGGTTGGTGATTGCTGGGGATGGATAGGTTAACGACTAATAATTGACTAGAAATTTGAGACATCACTTGGATTTATTGAGGAGTCTAAGTACTTGAATTTAGTCTATGTTTAAGTTGTAATTATTGTACCACCCAAGTACATGTACTCGCAATCTCAGCCTCAGCGTAATTATTTCACTGAACACCTAAGATAGGAAGGTGACAATGAACTTAGGGGGGCAAGTGTGGTCAGATTGGCTTCCTCTAGCAATTAGTATGGACAGTTTAGTTTCATTGAGAATGAGTACGTGAAGGAGGGTTTCAGTGGAAATCATTAGGATGTTCACATGGGGGATTTATAGTTTAGGCTAATATGAGAGCTTCCCGAATTACCTCTTGAGAGCTTCAACTAGGTACTCTAAACGGTTTATATACAGGAAGGGTATTGTTGAGTAGGTGAGAGCATGGGAGAACTAGGGAAAGGAGACTGTTACAGCAGTAAACCAATCAACAGCAGTGAATTGGATGAGATCTACGTTGAGTAGGATGAGAGATGGGGATGAGTTATTGGGCAAGATGATAGGTAAAATAGTGAGAAAGTACCAAAGAAAGACTAGAGAGCGTAGCTGGGTTCTTCCAAGAAACAGTAACTTGGAAGGAGCGTTGGATCAACTGCTACCACGAGCGGACAGGCTATTGTAGGGTCCCAGAGGTGTAGCAGTGGAGAAGAGAACAGAGAAGCAAGGAGGATCACACGCCACATCGGCTCAGTCCACTTCTTCCCTCTCTCTCAGCCAGCAGACGAGACAGTTAATAAAAGACATCAAAATGATTCCTAGACTTGAGCTACTGCATCTACACATCGAACCAGCAATCAGTTCGGTGGCAACCATCTTCAAGAGTGCCAACATCTCAATCCCTATCATTGCCCCGCGTCGAAACTTTCGTGAGCCACTGCTTTCGCAAATGTCATCTGCTGAAACTGCAAGGCGCCTGCTCCGTCAGCAGCCGTGGCTCCTCTGTCCCTAAAGCTAATCCACGAACAAGCCTGGGCCGCATGCTTTGCGTCTTACGTCCATGGCAGATGTCAATGTTCCCACTGCGACCACAGCAGTAGTTCAATTCATGTTCCAGGATTTTCGGTCGAACTGGACGACGATGTATTGTACGAACTGCTCGTGGTGCTTTTTCGGCCGGGTTGAATATCGTATTGAGCATCAACGCCATCGCGTACTTTTCTCAAACGGGTTGAGTGTTTGGCATGCTATCCGGTGCGTTTATTTAGGCGTGTGTGTATCCTTGCGTGGTCGTGCCTTCTAGATGTTGTGCGTACTGTGCAAGGTTTTTTACGTATTCCTATGCATGTACCCTATTTTGTGACAAGATCTTGCTCGTGCGTGAACACTGTTTTTTTTCGGTCTTTTTCGGTGTTTGGCATGCTATCTGGTGGTGCGTTCTTTTCGCCCTGTGAGTATCCTTGCGTGGTTGTGCCTTCTACATTTCGTGCGCATGCAAGCTTTTTGACGCCATCCTGTGGGTGTGCCCTATTTCATGGCAAGATCTTGCTCGCGCGTCGTTCTTTTTTTTTTGTTTTGGTGCTTTGGACCATAAAACTGCTACGTGTTCCAGGATTTTTGGTAGAACTGGACGACGATGTTTTCTGCTAACTGTTCGTGGTGCTTTTTCGGCCGGGTTGATATTTTATTTGGAATACAGACGAGGCGTATTACGCAGCTTGCAAAGTTGACTATCAACTATTTAATCACAGTCCAACTCACAGCTGACGTATTTCAAAACTTATAAAAAAAAAACGGTCTTGCTCCTGCGTTTTTTTTTTTTTTTCTGAAGCGTACTGAGTGTTTGGCATGCTATATGGTGCGTTCTTTTCGCCGTGTGTGTATCCTTGCGTGGTCGTGCCTTCCAATTGTTGTGCGTATGCATACTTCTTGACGTATTCCTGTGCGTGTACATTTCGTGCGCATGCAAGCTTTTTGACGCCGTCCTGTGCGTGTGCCCTATTTCTTGACAAGATCTTGCTCGTGCGTCGTTTTTTTTTTGTTTTTTTTTTGTGTTTTGGACCATAAGAATGCTACGTGTTTCAGGATTTTTGGTGGAACTGGACGACGATGTTTTCTGCTAACTGTTCGTGGTTCTTTTTCGGCCGGGTAGATATTTTCTTTGAAAAGGTCTTGCTCCTGCGTCTTCTTTTTTTTCTGAAGCGTGCTGAGTGTATGGCAAGCTATGTGGTGCGTTCTTTTCGCCGTGTGTGTATCCTTGCGTGGTCGTCCCTTCTAATTGTTGTGCGTATGCAAGCTTCTTGACGTATTCCTGTGCGTGTACCCTGTATTATTATTATAAGATCTCGCCCAACTCCATCGCGTTCTTTTCGCCGTGTGTATCCTAGCGTAGTTGTGCCTTCAAGATTTTGTGCGCATGCAACCTTTTTGACGTCATCGTGTGTGGGATCTTGCTCAACTCCATCGCGCTTTTTCCTGGAGCGTGGTGGGTGTTTGGCATGCTATATGGTGCGTTCTTTTCGCCGTGTGTGTATCCTTGCGTGGTTGTGCCTTCTAGATTTTGTGCGCATGCAAGCTTTTGACGCTATCTTGTGCGTGTGTCTAATTTCAGGACAAGATCTTGCTCGTGCGTCGATCTTTTGTTTTTTTAGGCGCTTTGGACCATCTGATTATTTAGACCGCTACGTGGTCCAGGAGTTTCGGTTGAACTGGGCGGCGATGTTTTTTACAAACTGTTCGTGGTGCTTTTTCGGCCGGGTTGATAATCTCTTCAAGAAGGTCTTGCTCCTGCATCTTCTTTTTCTTCTGAAGCGTGCTGAGTGTTTGGCATGCTATCTGGTGACTTCTTTTCGCCGTGTGTGTATCCTTGCGTGGTCGTGCCTTCTAGATATTGTGCGTATGCAAGCTTCGTGACGTATTCCTTTCGCCGTGTGTGTATCCTTGCGTGGTTCTGCCTTCTAGATTTTGTGCGCATTCAAGCTTTTTGACGACATCCTGTGCGTGTGTTCTGTTTCACTACAAGATCTATCTCGTGGGTCGTTTTGTTTTGGTTCTGGTGCTTTGGACGATAAGACTGCTACGTGTTCCAGGATTTTTGGTTGAACTGGACGACGATGTTTTCTACTAACTGTCCGTGATGCTTTTTCGGCCGGGTTGATATATCGTTTTGCGCATCAACGCCATCGCGTACTTCTCTGAAGCGGGTTGATTATTTCGCATGCTATCTGGTGCGTTCTTTTAGTCGTGTGTTTAGCCGTGTGTGTCCTTGCGTGGTCGTGCCTTCTAGATGTTGTGCGTACTACTCAAGGTTTTTTACGTATTCCTGTGCATGTACCCTATTTTGTGACAAGATCTTGCTCGTGCGTGAACATTGTTTATTTCGGTCTTTTTTCGGTGTTTGGCATGCTATCTGGTGGTGCGTTCTTTTCGCCGTGTGAGTATCCTTGCGTGGTTGCGCCTTCTACATTTCGTGCGCATGCAAGCTTTTGACGCCATCCTGTGCGTGTGCTCTATTTCATGACGAGATCTTGCTCGCGCGTCGTTATTTTTGTTTTTTTGGTGCTTTGGACCATAAGACTGCTACGTGTGTTCCAGCAGTTTTAGTAGAACTGTTCGGCCATGTTTTCTACTAACTGTTCCGTGGTGCTCTTTCGGCCGGGTTGATATTTTCTTGCAAAAGGTCTTGCTCCTGCGTCGTTCTTTTCTTCTGAAGCGTGCTGAGTGTTTGGCATGCTATCTGGTGCGTTCTTTTCGCCATATGTGTATCCTTGCGTGGTCGTGCTCTCTAGATTTTGTGCGTATGCAAGCTTCTTGACGTATTCCTGACAAGCGTACCCTGTTTTATTACGAGATCCCTTAACGCCATATGTCCCTGATTGGTTGTGTCTTTCGAATTTTGCGCATGCGCGAGCTTTTTAGCGCAGGCCGTTCGTGTGCTTCATGTTTTTTTACACAGGCACGGAACGAATGACCACGAACAGCCTCGTTCCGTTCCGCTCATTCCCATGCTCTTTGGGGGGGGTTAAGACACACCCTCAAACACGTTTTATTACACAGGCACGGAACAAATGACCACGAACAGCCTCGTTTCGTTCCGCTCGTTCCCATGCTCTTTGGAGAGAGTTTTAAGACACACCCGTACTCTAATTAATGACAACATCTTTCTTCGGCGTTATCGTATTTTTTTCTTGGTGTCCTTTGGAACGTAGGCCTGGTACGTGTTCCAGGATTTCTGGCACTGGACGGCGACATGGTCTAACTGACCTCTAGCATTTCTATGGCTGCCTCCACTCTCGCCTCGTGCGTGCGTGTGCATTTCCAACTCGTGCGCCAACGACTTGAACATGCTTCATTTTCCGTTGTTTGTGTTGTAACATCTTTCTCCTCCTCACTTTGCACATATCCGCGATTAATCGTGTTATTTGTTTGCACTGGCTGTGACATTCCAAATGCCCAGACGTCGACCCACCCGAGTGTTACGTCAACTTCTGCCTCGAGAAATCCGCTTGCCTCCTGAAGAAGGACAGCGACAACATCCCGTCCAACGTGCGCCTTGCGGGAGAAGAAGACGTGAGTGCCAATAATTTCCATTTTTTCCTACGACAAGGTTCAGTAGACGTGATGCACTACAGTAGTACTGCTGTGTGGTCTGTTGGTTTTTTCTGTTCTGTGTTGTTTTGTACTGTAGTACTCTTGCCCTCTGAACACTGAACTCCACTCTGTTATGCTCTTCTATGCACACAGATGCACCTTCTCATTCTGTTGATTTGCTACTTTCAACATATAACACACGTACGTATATCACTTTTAGATAACCACGTCAGCTGTGATATCGAGGATTTCGTCGAAGCTCAACTTTGAAAGCTGCGTGGGGTACTTCCGTCGGGCAAACCACGTGTTTCATATCTACTCATGCGGTTGATGGCAAGCCGGCGTGTTTATATATCGTTATTGTATCGCAGTGCTGCAACGCATCTTATGTTGTTAGCCGTGGTTATGTATGTTTCAATCTGTGTTGGTGTTTGTATAGCACTCTCTTGCCCTCCAATATGTCGTTTCATGAACGATGTAGGGACCCGATGTCTTTTGCACTATACATATACATTGCTGTCCTGTATGCTACTGATTGTTGTACTGCCAACGCCTTCGGTTTTTAGTGTTGTTTGTACTGTTGTAGTGCTCTTCTTGCCGTATGCTTCGCCCTCTATAGTGATCTCTCTTTACTGTTCCCTAGACACTATTACAGTAACTGTACATTGCTTTGACTGTTCTTTCTTCCGGTATAAGAATGATCTTGCCCTCTCCTCTGCACTATCTGCTTTGTTCGTTGTCTTGAGCATTTGGTTGTACGATACTGCTGTGCTGTACCGTACAGTAGTTATGTAGTAGTCTGCGTTGCCTTCTTCTTGCCGTAACTCAAGTTCAACAGCGAAATAAAGATCTACTAAACCATGTCTGTACTAGAACTGATGTACTTTTCTAGTGTGTATTTCTAACAACACTGCTACTGTTTTGGTTGCTCTCTTCCTCGATTTTTTTCAACCGTTAGGTTGGCCAGCAGTGCCGCGATTGCAGACGCCAGGACCACACAATCCTTGAAACCGACCAGCTCGTGGCCAAGGCGTCCCATCCTTACCGCATTGGGTGCGCCGTTAAGTACCGCGATGAGCTCGAGACGAGGATAAACACAGAAGCTGACGCGCGCCTTAACGTCAGTAGCGCCAAGAAGTTGGCGCGTGATTCATTGGAGCACGAAGCGAAGAAACCACGCCAGCAGCTGGCGGCGGGAGTTGCTATTGAGTTCTCCTAAGAGAACCTAGTCTTGCGCGTTGAGGAGACAGTTCTCCTCCGGGCAAACAACTTAGTACATCAACATTGACGAAGAACAAGTAGACCGCACGTTCAGGGGGGCTTCGGAAGTGGATGAGTCGTTATCGCAGACATAGGTGTGATGACGTCCCACGATTGGGTGTTTTAAGCTTCGGCGATTTAAACGTGCGGTTGCCTCAAACGTTTACCATGACATTTTTGAATTTAAGACATGATTCCAACATCATTTGCAAGTTTTGCAACCCTCAGACTTGGAAAGAAGAGAGCATTAACTGTTGCGGCAATGGAAAGTACGTCGTACACGGACTGAAACTTTTGCTTGATGATGTCTGGAACACATTCAGCAGCCGTCAGTTGTTGAAAAGACAAAGAGCTTATAACAACACTTTTTGTTTCACATGTCTAGGTGCAAGCCCAGGACCGACATGGACACAACCCGCTTACCCTAGCATGTTGAAGTTGCACGGACGACCTTACCACAGGGTTATGGATGGCTTTCGCGGTTCTTACGAGAAACACAACCCACAACAACGCTCACAAGTACATCTATGATCATGAACTGCAACAAAGATCGAAAGAGTTGCTCCTTGACGGCGAGACGGTCAAGTTTATTGCCAACAAACTCAAGCAACACAACTCTTGGGTCAAGGAATATCGTGCTTTGCTTATTGAAATAGATGAGTCGGATTGCGACAACATGAGCATCTCCTTCGAAGAAACATCTCATGTTCAAGTGAAGCGGGTTGGTCACCTGGTCATTTCATGGATGGGCGAAAAGGTCGTGCTTTGTCTACTACAGGTAAACCAGTCAATAACGCCTAATACAGTCGTCAACGTCTGCTGATAGAACCGGTGTTCCAATTGCTGTCATCTGTTGCACAAGAATGGGCGTGCGATCAATACGTCAGGAGCGATGAACTCAAATTATCCTGTATCGAGAAACAACTCCCCAAGCAGCGTTTGACTACCACGAACGCTATTCATAATGCTCAACCTGGACAAGAAGTAGGTAAACGATTACCCTCCAGCTTCCACGGATCACATGTCAACAGAAAAAGAAACCAACTGAACGCCATGGCCGTTGTCGCGCGTATGGGCCCCCCAACCTTAATGGTGAAATTTACAGGAAATCCGACATGGCCCGAAGTACAGGAAAACCTCCTTCCAGGTCAAACAGGCATGGACAGACCTGATCTCGTCGACCGCGATTTCAAAATCAAGCTCAAGCACCTACTTGCTGATCTAAAAAGCAAAGTTTTCGGTAAATGTGCATATATCATGTACGTCATTGAGTACCAAGCCGGGGGAGTTGTCCATGCACATATCTTCGTTAAATACGAAGGCGCCAGCCCCGAACAGCGTGCAGAGGTTGACGACTGGATTTGGACAAATCTCCCAGACCATTCAATCGCGAACGGAGACCTTCGGGCCAAGGTGCTGCAGTACATGGTCCACAAAAAATGCGGTAATCACAACCCCTCGGCACCTTGTATGAAAGTGGACAAGAAAACACACAAAACATATTGCCAAAAGCATTACCCACAGCCTTTCCGTTCCACCCTCCACACCAACACCTCCGGTCGGGCCGAATACAAACGTCTTGATAACGATGACAAAGCCACGATCAAATGCAAAAACGGCGAAAACAAGGCAGTGGACACCGTCATCGACAACAGGGACATCGTCCCGCACAATCCATACCTGTTAATGAAGTATGACTGCCACATTTGCGTCGATTTGGTCACAACCATGGCGGTCTTTACCAGTACGCGTACAAAAAAGCAGACATAATACGTCCTAGAGTTATGTACGGCAAAGATGAAATAGAGGCTTATAGGAGCGTCCGGTACATTTCCAGTTCAGAGGCCATGTGGCACATTTTCGGATGCACCAAGAGAGAACACCTTCTGTAAACCTACTTTACGTCCACCTCAGCGGAGAACAACCAGTTGTTCACGACGAAGCCGATGCACCCGACGAACGACAAGCTGCGGCCGACGCCGCCGTCTCTAATCTCATGAGGTGCTTCGGATGCCCAATTTCACCACTGTGCGACGAATTGACTTTCCCCCAATACTTCGAAAAATTCTCCATCGAGATGAAAGCAAGAACTTCCAAGCGCCGTCTTATCGACACCTCCCAAGACAACGAGAACGAAGACGGAAATGGCAATGAACTGCACCCACCACCCTCAGCCACCCTCAGAGACAGGTACGGTAACTTCGTGTACCAGAAAATCACTACATATACAATGTATGAGTCCCGACCAAGGAGATATCTGATTCTTGCGTTTGTTGCTTTTGCATCGTCCGGCGAGCAGCTTCGTTCAATTACGCTCTATCCACGGCTTCCAGTACGAAACGAATGAGCAGTGTGCTAGAGATCTTGGCCTCGTCCACAACGTAAACGAGTATTCAATCTGCATGCAGGAAGCTATGGCTTTTTCTACGGCACGGGAGCTCCGACGGCTTTTTACTACGTTGGTACTGCACGGTGCTCCCGCACCTCCATTATGGGAAGAATTTCAGGTACAACTTTCTCTGGACTTCGCCGCGACGATGACTTCCGCGGCTAGTTCTGACGCTGCTCTCAAACACATAGATATCATGCCCACTAAACACGGACGTTCTACGAACCAATTCGGTCTACCAAATGTCCACCACGACAGTACCGAGTTTGACCGTCTCCTCCATACGTTAAACAGAGCGGAGCAAACGGACCTCGCCCAAACTCTCATACCACAGCTCACCGCAGAACAACGACAAGTTTTCGATGCCGTTACCACCAACGCCTTTCAGGAAGTAGGTGGTCTCTACATGATTAATGCACCTGCTGGTACCGGTAAATCATTTACAGAATGCACCATCGCAGCTCATTTGCGTTCTCATGGTAAATTGGTGCTTTGTGCTGCTTCCACAGGCGTTGCCCCCCTCATATTGCCTGGTGGTCTCACAGTCCATTCCACATTCAAACTACCGTTCGGTGATGACGCCGTTGACGGAAGTGTTTGCGACATCAAAGCTGAATCTGAGCGTGCCCACGTACTCAGGCGAGCATCTCTCATCATCTGGGATGAAGTTGTCATGTCCTCCAAGTTTGCTCCTGAAGTGCTTAATCTCTCACATCAAGACCTTTGCGAAAGTGATCTGCCATTTGCCGGGAAAAAAAATTTGTTCAGCGGAGACTGGAGACAAGTTGGTCCCGCCCTCCAGTTTGGAACGGAACTTGAGATCGTAGAACACGCTTTTCTTTCTTCTCATTTGTGGGAACATGTTCAGCGCTTCCGTCTCACAGTGTCAATGAGGGACAAAGACGACATTCCATTTGCAAAAACAGTTCTCGCGGTTGGCGAAGGCAAGATAGAACCCGTCTTGCTCCCTGACGGCACTCCGGCAATCCCTTTGCATCTCAACGTCCTCAACGACGATGGGTCGTCGACCACATGCTCCATCAATGGAACTACAGACTTTGAACATCTCATCGATAGCGTTTACCTGGATCTATTAGAAGTCAACCACAACACTTATAATGACCGGGGAATATTGGCTCCTACAAACGACAACATCGACGACATCAACGATTACATCCTCAACAAAATATCAGGAGCAGGTCATCACCTACCTAGTACAGACAAAATTATTACCGACGACGAAAACATGCCATATGTTGCTTCTGCCGAGTACCTTAACAGTGTTCAAGTGCCTGGAACACCTCCACATGACCTAAACCTCAAGATAAGAGCATTGGTGTTCTTTACGCGAAACATCAACTTCGACAGTGGCCTCGTTAATGGGAAAAAAGGAATGATCAGAGGTATTTCACAGCGAGTACTTGATGTTGAGGTCATATCAGAAGAGTCTCCTATCGTTAAAATTCCACGAATATGTTTTGAGGTACAAGTTGGGGCACGTGGTATTACATTCCACCGATTTCAATTTCCTGTGCGTTTGTGCTACGCTATGACCATTAACAAATCGCAAGGGCAGACGTTGACAAGAGTTGGTTTAGAGACCTCAGAGGAGACGTCTTTTGTCATGGACAACTGTACGTCGCCTTGAGCAGATCGACCTTTCAGGACAATCTCCTTTCCCTCGTCAAACCTATTCGACTGCTCAATGGCATCCCCCACGTTCACAACGTCGTGTTTTCCGACTTCATTGTGGCTGCAACAGGACATGCACCACCTGTCTTTGCTCTTGGCCTGAAACGTGGCAACTCTACCATAAACAACGGCACCCCTAAGATCACGGCTTACATGATCAAGACAATATCAGCAAACAGTCCAACTCAAGGCCGTCTAATAGCAATAGAAACATCAACAATGATGGGTTTTGGTCCTTCGTTGACGGAATCGGAGATGGCGCTTGCTTGCTGAGATGCATTGCCCGTCATGTTTTCAACAACCCTCAACAACATTTCATTGTGCGACGCGAACTTCTCGAGCACATGTCTCAGCACATGCATGACATTGTGCCAGGCTCTGGATGCAATACATTCCATCAAACCATTTCCTCCGGGATTAACGAAGAGTACATCAAGATTTATGGCTCCCCTCAAACTCAATACCAAAGCGTACAACATTATCTACAACGCATGGCCAATCCGAGCACATACGCTACACATACCGAAATCGTTGCCGCCAATCAATTGTACAACATCCACATTCGGGTTTCTTTTGCTATCCATATCCGCCACCGCCAGTGCCTGACACATGTGATGTCCTATACATCAAAGAGCATTATTCCACCTTACAATACAACAGTCCTTCATAAGTTTTCATACCTGAACCTTCTCCCTATAGCGTGTGTGCTTTTGCAGTAGAAGCAAGTAACGTTGTGGATCAGTCAACACACTACACACGCCTTTTCAAGCAAACACCCTCCCTGCTCCTCCTGTGCAGCCCAATATATTACATGCGCTACATCAATCCTCATTGGACTGGACGCCGCCGGTTCATGCGTGCCCTCGTCCATTTTTTCCTTTGAGCGCTACGCTACTCTAGGACATGCCACTTCTTCCGTTGAAGTAAACCTGAAAGGCTGTTGCCCAACTCTGATATACTCCACCCCTGTAATCCAATATGTGTTGCGAGCGTGTTCCTGTTGGCTTCTATTAAAACGACTTACTCTCGCTTTTTGCGCAATGCAACTGCAGTCAATGACTCTCTACTACATCCACAATCAACTATGATAGGGAAACGTGCGTGTTTCTTTTCAACTTGCGACACACCCGGGATTCCATGTAACCCATATCCTTGTATTATATAGTACCAAATCAACTTTTTTTCGGGAATACTTTACTTTTCTCGTCCGACCGCGGGTCTCCTCTCGCACACTAGGCTGCGTGGCACACAGGGAGCCCGCGTGTACACCACGGCGCTAATGCGAGCCGCGGCCGAGGTCCGTGGCGCGTGCTCTGGGCCTCTGAAGTCGCGAATTCTGGCAAATATCTACGGGGAATGATTCCGACCTTTTAGAGCCAAGCAGGACATTGGAAACCCCACAATTTCAAAGATTTCTTTCTGAAAACTGGCTGCTGCTACATCATGTCTGATCACACACCGTCCCTCGAGCTCTCTACAGAGGCAGCCACGGCACAGCAACGGTCGTTCATCAAGCTCTCCCTTTGGTGACGGCCACGGATAGCGCATTGTTTGTGTGCGTGCGTGTGTGGGCCGTGATTCCTGTCAACCTAGGAAGTAGGAACGAACACATACACGTACATAATCTCGAGAAAGGTGTGCTGCGCAGGGGCAGGACGACGATTCGTACGAACTCACACCTCCTTCGTATTTCAAAAGCAACGTGCAGCCACGGTGCGCACTACAACAGCAGCAGCAGTACAACAGCAGGGTTCGCATAGTATGTGTGCAGTGTTCACCAGGTCGAGCAATCGAGTGATCGTGGTCTCGTGCTCTTTTTTTTCCGTGCAATGGGCTTGGAAACCTGACCGCGAGCTCGCAGCAGTCAACAGTGTAATCAATCCCGCGCGAGCACGAGAATTTTCTCCTGCTATATAATATTCTCTGCGTTGAAAATCTCAATAATTTTGAAATCGCCCGCTTTTTATCAACCTCAGCAGCAAGCAGCAGCAATACGTACATGTCTGTCGAGCGTCGTATATGTTTCACCTAGCCCTTTGACGTATACGCCACACACCTCACATCGAGCACATATACGCCAACACAAAAATTGGCTACCTCGGCCCGTCTACCTCTGCTTGCTGCTGCTATGTATATACCTGGCCCATAGCATGTGCTGCAGTTACTACTGTAGATGCTCTCAACCGTATAGAACAGGTAGATAGCCTGTACATGTACAAAATCATCTATTATACAAGAGCTTCGCATGGGTGTCTGCCGGCACCCATGCTCCGGATAGGGAAATATACCTCTTTGCCAATTCGTGATTACTTTTTCTAGCAGTATAAATACGCCATTCGATCTTATAAATAGTACGAACATGATCTGATCACATGATCAGGTCAATGCCAAATGATGCAGGAAAAAGGCAATGCCGAGTTTTCAGTTCTCAGCCTTGTCTCACTCGCATTACTATTGACCAACTTTTACTTGACTTTCAGGATTTTTTTTTGCGACGTTGTTTCGTTTTTTTTTTCAGCGATCTCTGAAGCCGAAAAATCAGAACAGTCCACTATTATGGGGCAGGAAACCATCGATACTATTGATCTTTGTCCTGGAGGGGGCAGAAGTCAGCTCAGATCTGAGAGGTTTATCACATTTCTCAGAACTGACATTACTTGCATTTTGTGGACCATAGTACTGCTGCCCTTTATATGCCCAGTTGCCAAGTAGTACCCCATACCCACGCCGAAGTATCATACCAACCTATCTACGGCGAGTTGTACCTACTGCCAACGGTGCTTGTGCAGGAGAGATGGCCTCTCATTTGCACATGAAATCGATAGCAGCAGTAGCAGCAGCAGCAGCAGCACAACAGCACCATTGATTGCTGCTGCTGCTGTGTGCAGACGTAGCCGCAACATCAGCAGCAGCACTACCGAAGCAGGAGCAGGAGCAGACAACATGTCCGCTTGCAGCATCCGCCCAAATTACTGCGAGTACAGGACGCGCTACGCGCATTTTTACCAACCAGTATACGCGCATTATCTACACTGGTATGAAATACTCCATCATGACTACAGGCAGTAATCACAGCATATATTCCGAGATGCTGCTAGTAGGAGCAGTATCAAACACCTGATGATACCTGATACTTAGTACGTGATATCGATCGGCAATACAGAACAACCTGACAACCGCAAAATACACTGCTAACATTTTATTTGCTGAGTTCTCAGTGTGAACCGGAATTCAGATCGGATACACGTGAAGCACACGCAGCACAATATCCACAGCCCGATATACTGCCAGTCAGTACTCGCAGTGGAAGCAAACGGTCTCGAACCCTCGATTACCTCCAGTAGTAGTGCTCGCCGAAGTAACTTGTGCCGTGTTTTCACCAGAAAATGGTAAGGCGAACATCTTATCTTGCAGTAGTCGTATACCGGTACCTGGTAACGAAGGATCGTATCTTAAAGCGGGACTGTATGAAATAGTATCTTAAATTTCTTTATTTAGTAAACAGTAGATACCTGGCAGCTGGATATGATTGAAAAAAAGCGAAAACCGTCTGCTGTGAGTACGACCGATTAAGTGGTTGAAACTCAAGTTTGGAAGCTGCGTTATTGCGTGATACGTCAGACACGCTCATCGGGCGCGCTTGTTATGGATATTTGGTTTTGCCTTGTACATTTTCCAAGTAGAATACCTCTGAACTACTACTACTGCTGTACTATTGCTGCCGTAGTAGTACTCGTATTTCAATGCGCCTCCAGAGATCAGACCTCGCAGCAGCAGTAGACAGTCCGGGCATGTACGACCACCTGTATGATATCCTCCGATGTGACTGGTCGGTTTTTCTTATCGACCACACTCGGTCGAATTCATACTCTCCAACAACCTCCATCCCGTTCCTCCGGCGAAAACAAATGACGTGCCGATTTTTATCCAACGATCTAGTAGCGAGAGCGGCGCGATACCGCGGGAAGGCGCGTGTAGTCGACTCGCGAAGAGAGAGGGGCAAGGGAAGACAGCCACCGAGTAAGGCAAGACAGAGGGGGTCGAACAGGCCGATGGCGGCCCGCAAACCAAAGGAGTCAGGAGAATAAAGGAGTCGGGAGTATAAAGCGGTAGCATCAGCAAGGCCGAGAATCGAACCTCGGATAGGAAAGAACTGCTTGCTGTGTTTTTCATATATCAAGAGCAGAAGAGGCCAAGAACATGTACGATAGTGAGATTCACCAACAAACACGTACTTGTACGTCAAGACCTGCTGCAACATTTACAGGGAGTATTAAAAGTTTCCGGTGTCTTGGTGCGTATGCCACGTGTGAACTGCTGTAAGCAAACTTCGACTGTCTTGTGTACCCCGGCCCTCACGTGTCGATCTACTGTTTCAGTGCGCGAAACAGTACTGGCCGAAATCACTTGGAAATCGAACCAGCTGTAAGTATTATCGTCTCGTCGACCCTGGTGGCATCCAGGGGAGTCTCTGGCCAGTAGTCAATCGCGAGGGAAATAATGGAAAACGCGCGCGGTTCACGCAGCTTGCAAAGTTGAGTATCGACCGATCTGCCGATCGGCTGAACTCGCAGCTGACGTGCTTTCTTAGTTTCTTATAAAAAAAATAGTATACAACAAGATCTAGTACGTCTCTCTTTGCGGAGCAACAAACAGCGAAACAAATCTCCAGGACCGCGACAAATAGAACGTCCGTGTCTCCTCTCCATTAGTTCTTCGAGTTCGTGGTCGAAAACGGGACTGTCAGTTTGAACCAATAAAAAATCGTTCAGATCCTGAGTACACGACTGCTGTTCACGCGTTCATGCGTGCCACCCTTGGACCTTTTAGAACGACAGGGAACTGAAATTCCAGGAGGGAAGAAAATAGGACGTCCGTATCTCCTCTCCGCAGCAAATATCCCTCGAGTTCGGGGTCGCCGCGCTCGTCGGCGGCGCGAGACTCCGAGACGCGCGCACGGGAGAACACCGGTCGGAGGCCGGCTCGCGCGACCGTCGAGGAAAGCGGTCGAAAAAGCAAGCACGAAACCAGGAAAGCGAAGGCGTGTGGAATCCGAGCCTAAATTCAAGACGAAATCGGAAGCGAATGCTGCGCTCTCAGGCGTCGGGAATCATTGTATATATATTTATATTACAGAGTAGCCGCAGTATTATGTTACCAGGTAGTTTGTAGCGTGCATGCTGCTTCTTCTGCCTTTACTACAGTACATCTATCTGCGTAGTAGTTGTGGTTTACATCAAGAGTAACAACAGTACGAATAGTAATAATAATAGTCATGCCCCCAACTCATGGTACCGCTGTGGCCAATACGTAGCAGCAGTAGATGCCATCAACCGCCGTATAGAATAGGTAGCCTGTACATTTACGAAATCATCATTATTAAGAGTAGTCGCGATGATAGTATTATACAGTTCCAGGTACTACGTAGTTTGTAGCGTGCTTGCTGCTTCTACCATTTTTGCTACAGCAGTACATCCATCTGCGTAGAAGTCTTGGTGTACATTAAGAAGAGTAGCAGCATATATAGTAATGCCCCCAACTCATAGTACCGCTTGCATGCTGCGTCGCCGTTGTATGGAAGCTTTAGTACTATCATAGGAACAAACAGTTCTGTAGTACCAGGTAGTAGGTATTCTATTGTAGTGCAGTATTTACTCATGCTGCTTCTACCTGTACTACATCTATCTACGTATTGCTGGTGGTGTGTGTAACAGTATATTTTAGCAGTCATGCCCCTATCCATGGTACCGCGTGGTTATACGACCTCTCCGTTTGAGATTGTCTGTAGATTGTATGAGGGTTTGGTCAGCAGTAGTACTTTGTAGCAGTATAGTTGGTAGTCGCAGTAGTGTATCAGGTAGTACTTTATAGAGTGCATGTTGCATTTACCCGTACAACATCTGCGTAGTCGTAGTGGTGGTGGTGTATAGTGACGGTATAGTAGTCAACCGATGGTACCGCATGTAGTAGTGTAGTGTCTACCACAAAAAAGAGTAGTAATCGGTTCCTTCCGACTACTATTAATCATTATTACTTTTTCCTTCGAGCAACACGCTAACCCGCGGCTCCCGTTTCCGCCAAGAACAGCTGCTCGGGTGTTACCCGTGACTCCCTATTCGCCTTGCGACGCCCCCGGGATTTCACGTTACCCACATCCCGAAGGGGAACCTTGTATTATATAGTACCAAATGGCCGTTTTTCCGGAATAGTTCACTTTTCTCGTTTGGCCCCGGGTCTTTTCTCGTGTTTCCTGCCGTGGGGCCCACAGGAAGGCGGCGTGCACAGTACGGGGCAAGCGTTGGCTCCGGCCGGGTTCCATGGCACATGCTCTAGGTGGTCAAAGTCACGTGACCCGGCAAGAAACTCAGGGAATGGGGTCCCACTTCCGAAAAGGCATCTAGGGACTCGGAAACCTACCCGGATCTTCGCAGTTTTAGCTGCAAAGATTTTGTTCTTCTAGCTGCTTGCCGCAATTGCAACAGCACGCAGCAGTGCTGTTCGTGCTGCTCGAGCTGCAGCAGCAAAACTACAGCAAATATCAGGCGTACGAGTGCTGCTCAAGTCGAATGTTACTCGAGTGTCGCTGGGTGCTGCTTCTCTGCTGCGGAGTGCTCTTGTGCCCGTGGCTGCATGGCCGCGTCGTGCTCGTGTTCGTCTCGTGTTCGTTGCGCTTGAGCAATCGAGTGATCGTGGTCCCGTGTCTTTTTTTGTAGGTGCAATATAGGCTTGGAAACCTACTTATGATGCTCGTGCGCTCGAGTGCTGCTTGAGCAGTACGCAGCAGTACAAGAACAGCAACGACAGGCGTACGAGTGCTGCTCGAATCTAGTATTGCTCGAGTGCTGCTGAGTGTTGTTGCTGCTGCTGAGTGCTCGTGTGCTCGCGCTTGGCCACAAGACGTGGGAAAAGGCTGAGCCACCATGTACCATGTACGTACATACCTGGTGGTATATTTTTATATTTTTGGTATCTCGGTGCGATTCATCATTTATCGGATCTTTGCCCCATGTACTGGGTTGCATGTAATAGCCGCGTGTTCACTGCCCTTCGGACAATCAATGTGCCGGTGCCACACGGTTTCCATATTAATCTGCCACTACTCCTGTCTTTGCTGCCGCTACTGCTACACCCAATCACGGTATAGCTGCTACTGTTGCTGGGACAGGTTGCTTAACTTGGTGCCACCCTTATTTTATTTTTGCCCGTGCCACCCGATCGCTTAACTTGTTGATCCTGTTGTTGCTGCCGCTGCTGCTGCACACTGCTGCGCACAATCACGGTATAGTTGCCACGACTACTACTGTTGAGGCTGGCGCCTTGTAAAATTTCTTCCTGCTACCCAAAGTTTATTTTCGCCCGTGTCACACGGTGGCTTATCTTGGTGCTCGTGCTGATGACGCTGCTGCTTTACACTGTCATGATATAGCTGCTGCTGATGTTGCTGGCGCAGGTTGATTTCCTTGCTGCTACTCTTCGTTTTTTTGTGTCCGTGCGACTGATGTTTTTATCACACTCTGGCTATATTTCGTGTACCGGTATATTTTGTACCGGGTGTTAATTACGTTGCGCGTGTATAGGGTTGTCCATCAACTCTTTTTCGAGCTTGATTTGTGTTGGTTGATTCTTTGATCTTCCCGACGAAACATGTGCAGTTCATGCAGATCATGCAGATCCCACCCCGTGAAGATGTACAGATCACACAAACCAAGATCCCACTCAGGTACACACCTGCCAAATGTTTCAGATTCTGCGGATCATACAGATCCTGCAGGTCATCCAAACCCACTGATAAATATGCGCAAATCATCCAGATCGTACAGAGCCCGTCCCGATCAAGAAGAACATATCATATACATAACATATATTCCACTCAGGTAGATCATACAGATGCTGCAGATCACACATGTGTACAGATCACACAGATCAAGTTCCCACTCATGTACACACGTGTGAATATCTACCTCATACGGACCCCATCCCGGCTAAACATGATGTAAGCAATTAATTATGAAGTATCCAGATTCACAAATCCCGCAGATCAAACAGATATCCTGCAAGTTCCCGCTCAGGTACGCACGTGTGAAATATCTACCTCATCATGCAGATCATACAGGCCCCATACCGGTCAAGATGAACAGATCGTACAGAGTGTACAGATCACACAGATTCCACTTAGGTAGATCATACAGATCCTGCAGATCACACATGTGTACTGATCATACAAATCCTGTAGATTACACACAGATGCAGACCGCACAGTTCAAGCTCTCACTCAGGTACAACGCGCGAAATATCTGCCTCACGCAGACCCCATCTCGTCTAAACATGATGTAAACAATTGTAAGTATTCAGATTTTACAGATCCTTCATACCATAAAGAAATCCCTCGAGTTCACACTCAGGTACACACCTGTGAAATATCTACCTCATACAGACCCCATCCCGGCTAAACATGCTGTAACCAAGTACCTGGTATGAAATATCCAGATTTTTTCAGATCCTCCAGATCATACAGAAATACCGCGGATCACACAGGTCCTGCAGATCATGCAGACCCACCAATAAAAATGTGCATATCATGCAGATCGTACATACACTATCAAGGTGTACAGATCACACAGATTCCACTCAGGTAGATCATACGGATCCTGCAGATTATACACATCCTGCAGATCAATGACACCCATCGATAAACATGTGCAGATCATAAGATCGTGCAGACGCTATCTCGCTCTAGATGTAGAGATCAGGCAGGTCGAACAGATCCCATCCGGTCGATATGTACTGATTATACAGATCACACAGAATCTACTCACAGGTACACATCTATGAAAATTGTAACTACACAGGTCCCCTTCAGGTTAAACATGTGGATGTCAATGAGATCAACCAGATCCCACCTGACCCACAAGTGCAAAAGACACAGAATGTACATGTCTCCCCCGGCAAACTAGTTGGAATGTGTAGATAGTAGAGATCCTTCAGATCATGCAGATAGACCCTCCACATCATGCACACATGGCATTCAGATCACTGCAGATCGTACAGATGCTTTAGATCATGCAGACCCACCCACGCAAAAAGCTATTCATCAGTTAATCGCGGTACGTGTGGTTATTGTTGGTCGTTAGTTGTAACTCGCGTCCCGGGTGTAGGGGTAGGGGGGGGGGGGGGGGGGGGGGGGGGGGGGGGGGGGTGTACCCATGTCATGCATGGCCGCAGTCGTATGACCATAGACCTTCGCATCCCTACAATGCCGGGATGGAGCACGCCGTGTTTTCACTGACCGGGCAGACATTGCTTGCCCCAAGCGCGAAGCACCGTGAGGTGTTGAGCGAGTCGCACGAAGGGTGAGCTGCATCCTAAAAACACCTGTGAGGCGGGCTTGCACATGGATGACAGCGTAGAATGTGTTGTTTGGATTCTGGTGTAGCTACTTCCAGAGGCAGCAATGGGGGTACTATGTATCTGCCTTGTGGGTGCCTTACCATATACGTACTGATACGATAGTAGTTTCCCTCGTGCGTAGCTCAAGTTCTCCACCCCGCACAAATGATTATAATTCGACCATCAGCCGTGGTGACCGCCGAAGCCCAAACAAAAAACGGTGCCATGGTTGTCTACGTAGCTCTCGCAGTGAGAGGCATATTTTACAGCATCTCCGCGAACCGACGCTAACCCAACCTACCTAGAACATAGATATGGGGGGGGGGGGACACTGACGCTCGTGCCATGTGGACCCTGTTGATGGTTAGTCGTGTGCCTTTTGACGCGCGCCCTGTGTGGTGGGGTTAGGGGGTGGGTCGAGTATCGTGGCTTGGACATGTTGATCGTCAAAAATATGATGCCTCACGTGTGGCAGGGAGGGGCGGGGGGGGGGGGGGGGCTCTTGACCCTTGACTCTTCGGGTGACCTTTTCTGTCAACCATCGGGTTTTGTGTCTTCCGTCCTGTGTTTGCGTGGGCGGGTCTTGCATCTGGTGCTTTGCGGATATTACTGATGGCTACATGTGTGTTGTAACGTCTATGGGGGGAGGAGGTGTTGAGCAATTTGTACTGGATTTTGTTGGTCGTTCTGTGTCGTGCGGGGGGAAGAAGGACGCGGGTAGGGTGTTGATCCTTGTGTCTTGAATGTTATTGATTGTTAGTAATATCATGTGTCCTGTGTGGTGGCTGAGGGGGGCGGGGGGGTTCTCAACCCTTCTGCGTTGTGGGTAGTATTGATCGTCACTCTTGCGCTTGCTCTCTTGCGTTCCTGTTTGCTGTGGGGGACGGGAGGAGTAGCGTATGACCCTTGAGCATAGTGGGTGCCTTGTGTCTGGTGAGGCGGGTGGGGGGGGGGGGGAGGACTCTTCACCCTTGTGTTGTTTGGATACTATCGATATTTGGTGGTGTATCTTCCGTCTTGCGTCCTGTGTGGTGAGTGGGGGGCGGAGAGGGGTCTGTATACCCTTGTGCCCTTGTTCATGCTATTGATCGTTAGTCGTGTGTCTTCTGTCTTGCTTCCTGTGTGTTGGTAGCGGAGGGGGTCTCTTGCACCTTGTGCGGTGAAGATGGCTTGCGTCCTGTGTGGCGAGGGGGGGGGCTTGTGGCCCTTTCGGCTTGTAAGTAATATTGATCGTTGTGTGTGTTGTGTATTGCATTGTGTGCTTCTGTGTTTTTTTTCTCCATCCCACTCCTTACTCTCGCCCTACACACTCTCCAGCTTACTCCCAGTAGCCACATAAATCCGGGTTCACATAGCGGGCGCTCCTCCCCCACCCCTCTACGGTACGTGCCGTAATTTTTTATCGTCGACTTCATTCAGCATTTCCTTCCCTCGTCGACTCGCGTCGTATTTTGCAAACTCACGCTGGCCCTTTCTACATTTGTTTGGACTCGAAAGCATGACCTTAGCGGGAATAGGCACGAGGTCTAGCCACTGTACCACCGGGGCGCGGCCGTGAGGGGAGGGGCTCTTTCGTCGTTTTTCTTGTGCTGTCTTTGTCCTTGCCAGTATCGTGCGTGCTGTGTGGTGAGGGGGAAGAGGGGGCGGAAAGAGGAGTTGCTCTTGACTCGTTTGCTCTGAGGATATTTGAGATCGCTACTCTTGTGTCTTCTGTCTTGCACCCAGTGTGGTAGGGGGGATCTTGAGAGTTGTGTCTTTTCTGTATGATGATCGTGAGTAGTATAGTCCGTCCTGTGTAGTGGGCGGTGGGGGGGAAGGGAAAGGGGTGGTCTTGGCCCTTGTGCCTTGTGGGTACTATTGACAGTTATAGTTAATCGTGTGCCTTTTGTCTTTCGTCATGTGTGGCGGGGGCTGGGGTGGGGAGTTATCTTGGCCCGTGTGGATCGCAGTTATCATTAATGATTGTGTGTCTTGTGTTTTGCACCTTGTGTGTTTGGGGAGTGTTTGAGTATGGTGTCTTGGGTTTTTGCGACCGTTAGTTAAATCTTGCTTACAGTGTGGTAGGGGCAGGGGCGGGGGGGGGGGAAGGAGCTCTTGACCGCTGTACCGTTTAGATATTATATATTGTTACTTGTGTGTCTTGTGGTGGAGGGCGGTGGTATTGACACTTGTGCCTTGTACACAGTTTTGATCGATACTTGTGTGTCTTGTGTCTTGCATAGTGTGTGTGGGAGGTGTTCTCATGATAATGCGTGGCTGTAGACGCATGGATGTAGACCCTCGCATCCCTACCATACCTTGACGGAGCATGTCGGGTTTCACAAACCAGGCAAACAATGGTTGTGCCTTGATACGGTGCCTTAAGTTGCGGAGGGGGGGATTGGAGATCTGGATATATATGTTTTTGCTGTTGTTTCGTCAGCTTCATACCATTGCCTTTGTTCTCGTTCACAGCGCTCGAGCCCCGTGTCGCTCGTATACGATTGCAGGTCATCAGGCCCGTGGCTGCCGTGCTGTTTAGCAACGGCCTGGCACACCCTCAGGAGAAGAAAAAGGCACACAAGGACAACGCCAGGACGACGGCGCCCTCGGTGACTCGGACAGCGAGCCTGACGACGTCTGCACAACACGTGCGGAAGTTCTTCCGGTCGACTGGTGTATGCCCCGCGGGGGCTGACAACAAGGCCGATCTTCTCGGCCAAGTAAGTCGCTGATTTTTTTTTTCCGGTATGTGTTTACCAGGGCTTTGCACAGTGTCCAAGCGCTCCGCGTTGTCGCTTCTACACTGTTTGGACTTGGACGATGCCGCACGGTGCGGAATTGTATATTGAAGGTTCTTGGAATCCGTTGCAGTTTTTTTTTAATATATGTAAATATATATACAAGGCTTTCCTTCGGAGTGGGTATTCCGTCGTTTCGTATACATATAGCTGCAATTAATTGGCGACATAGCCGAAAGCCAACCAAACTAAATGTGTTTGTGTAAGAAACGGTGAAGGATGTAATATTTGCGTTTATTTATTAATGTAATGTGAAACGTAAGATCGGGTGACGCAAGAGTAAGAATGCCATTCGTCAAATAATAAGAATAACATCTTTCATCAGTGTGGGGGAGAGAGTGGAGTAGTGCTTGGCATGTGGGTGATATACAACATACAGGCTGTTGTTTAAAGGAAGGTTTGGGACAGGAGAGAAAGCAGCAGTGCCGGCAACGACAACGGTTATGGAAATGTTGTATAGTTGCTGGGCGGCCGCGATTTCGATGTAGCCAGCATAGGAGTTTGGATGAGACATGATTTGTAAATAGTCTTCCAGGATGCTGTAGTAACGAGGCGGGAGGCCCAGAATGTGGATCTGTTCGCTGTGGAACCCGTTGGATGTGTGTAGGAAGAAATAAGCGTGCTTTTGGGAAATGTGGGAAACAATTTGTTTCCTTTCGTTCGTCCTGGATGACGACAATCTGCTTGGCGTACTGCTTCGGAATTCCGCGAAGCCCTGGAGCAGGCGAAATGGAAGGGAGTCTTTTTGCGCTTGACGATGATGTCTCCGTCTTTGATGGTGGACTCCGTCAGGCGGCAGTTGTAGCACTTGCCACAGACCTGGCCGAAGTAAACATATAGGGTGCGCGGGGCGGGAGTGGCGTGCAGGGAATGGCGGGGGAGGGGGAGGGGGGGGGGGGGGGGCAGAGTTCATTATTTGTACTACTCTACAGCGGCACAACAGCAGCAGTACGTAATCGCTTGCTATACGACGGCAGCAGCAGCAGAAGCAGCAAGTACGTAATTTCATTGACGATACAGAAGTATGTACACACAAAAGTGTAGTACAGTACACACACAAATCACGTCCAGCATGATGTACGGCAACAACGCAGCAGCAGCACCAAAAAACTCATCGACGATACAGAAATATGTACACACGCACAAGTTTAAGTGTAATAGACACACAAATCATGTCCAGCATGATGTACGGCAACAACGCAGCAGCGCCACAAAACGACCAGGAAACACACTTATCCGAGTACATACAAACATTCAGTGAATATTGCGGCATCACTAAAAGCAGAGCAGCAGCAGCAGCAGCAGCAGCAGCAGCAGCAGAACGGATCGCCACAGCGTTGGCAGCAGCAGCATAGCAACGATATGAAAAGAATGGAGAAAAAAAAGTATATACCCCGAGGCCGTCCGAAAAGTATTTTTGGTACCTCACTATAGACCCACCTCCGCATGCTGTACGGCAACAACGCAGCAGCAGCATAGCAACAATACGAAATACAAGAAAAAGTAGTACGTACGCAAAATGCAGGAGCAAAACGACCAAAATATTTTTTTTTTCGTATAAAAAAAGCCATTTGGGTACAAAAATGGCCAATAAAAACAATAATCCGCGTTGGCAGCAGCAGCATCGTAGCAACGATATGAACATAAAGAAGAAGAAATATATATACCCTGGTATGCAGCAATCGCAAAATCTACGGAATTTCATTGACGATACCGCAATATGTACACACACAAGTGCAGCATGATGTACGGCAACAACGCAGCAGCACCACAGCAGCAGCATAGCAACGATATATATGAAAATAACCAAGCCAAAAACGAGAAATTGCAGTACGCACGCAAAATGCAGGAGCAAAACGACCAAAATATTTTTTCACGTATCAAAAGGAACCATTTGGGTACAAAAACGACCAAGAAAAACAGTAACCCGAGTACATACGAACATTCAGTGGATATTGCGGCAGCATTAGCAGCAGCAGCAGCAGCAGCAGCTATAGCATTGGCAGCAGTAGAAGCTGCAACGAATCGCCGCAGCGTTGGCAGCAGCAGCAGCAGCAGCATATCAACGATATGAAAATAAGGAAGAAAAAAAGCGTGACATGTACCCTGGTATGCCGCCAACGCAAAACCTACGGAATTGACGATCCGAAAATATGTACGCTTCCAGCATGATGCACGGCAACAACGCAGCAGCGCTACATACAGCAGCAGCAATTGCAAAGGAGCAGCAGGTGCACAGCACGGCAACAACGCAGCAGCACTACAGCAGCAGCGAGTGCACAGGAGAAGCAGGTGCACAGCAGCAGCAGCACTCATGGCGTTGCGCTGACAGCAGCAGCACCAGCAGCAGCGGCAGCCGAAAACGAGCAAAATGAGTAGGTGGGGTCACCAAAACATGTACACACAGAAATCGTGTGCATGCACCGAAAATGCACCACAGTAGCAGCAGCACTCACGTCGTTCGGTGCAGCGGTGTCGGCGACAGCTGAATCCTCCGTTCCTTCGTTCACGTCCCGCAAACAGTTGTGCATGTGCGCGTTCGCGTGCACTGTGTGTAAGAGGAGCCGACGCAACGCACGAAGGGGAAAGAACGAGCATGGATGAGTCAAAAAAAATAAACGCTTTGACGTAGGTTTGTATGCCAAAAGGCAATTGAAAACCCCAAAAAAACGTACTGGCAACATACAGCATGCACAATAGACATAAGACACTCACCACTGTCAGCAGTCTCGAGGGAGTACGAGACAGTCCCTTCCTTGATCGGGCGAGCACATAACTCGCAGTCGGTTGCCCTGTCAGGATGATCCCGCCACCACGCACGTGAGATCCTTGCAGGTGGCGAAGGCCACGTTTTTGCCACCAGGCGCGGAGTTCTTGACCAAGTGCTGGTCCGTGCACTGGTCGCAAACAACAGCCGGCACCAGGTCGGTCTTTGTCGTTGCCGCTCTCTTGCCAGAGGGCGAGGACCACGCGCCTCTCGACGAGGGGGAGGTGGTGTGGAGAAGGGAGAGGCGGGGGTTGCAGCACCAGCAGGTTCGCCACCGACAGCAGCAGCTTGGCCGCCGACAGCTGCACCTATCTATGCCGTTCGTCGAAGGCGAGACGCCTCTTTTAGGCGTCGTGCGAAGAGCTGTCTATTGGTTGGCAGTTTGCGGAAGAAGAAAGAAGAAAGGTTGTTTGGCTGTTTGGCGAAGAAGAAAGAAGAAAGGTTGTTTGTTGTTTGGCTGTTCGGCTGTTTCAAAGAAGAAGGGCTGTTTGCGAAGAGCTGTCTATCAGTCGGTCTGTCTGCCAAGAGCTAGCAAGTGACAACGACCCCAAAAATCGTAATTATAGTTGTGTTTATATATTGATCATATGGTTCGGTGTTGATTGTTTTTTTTTTTCAATTTCTAGCGTTGCGGTAAGGATCTCCAAATTTGAATACTCGGTGCGTGCGGTTTGGTTTATAATGGACTACAACCACCGCCGCACGTAACCGTCATGTCCATCAAAAGCTACTACCTTATGTAGTTTACGCATTGCTACTCGAGGTTATTCTATCCCTTCCATGTGGTTCTATCCCCGGTGTTCTCATGCATGAGAGAACCGAACAATATACTTGTGTCATAGTATAAACATAGATTGCGCTATTTCTCCCGTGGATGCTCCAGTAGGTGACCCCCTCGTGCCAAACAATGCACCACTTAACCCACGTCCACCTGTAAACGCGCAGACCCTTCGAAAGGACCCACGTGTTCGCCGATAATGGCTTGGACCTACGCCCGTGTCCTGTCAAGTCACATCCGCGGACCAACAACTTACCTGAAACCCTACCTCCGTGAGAAACATCGCCGGAGGAGGAGGAGGACTTCAAGTACTCAGAGGAGGAGGAAGAGGAAGAAGAGGGTAGCTCCGATGCCGAGGCAGAATACTTCTTCAGTGGTCGTGCGGCGCAGGACCGCGACGCCTACATGTCTATGAGGGATCCGCGTACTCCACCGAGCAAGACAACCCTGTCTCTGCTACAACACACCCGTAGGCACTAGTACTAACAGCGGGTTATTCTGGGCACTAATAGTAGATGTTGTGTTTGGTTGTGATGGAGGCGGGTGGGGTGGGTTTTTAGGGGGGGGGGGGGGTCGGGAAGCGATTTTTTTTGTTTTGTCTGATAAAATTCTGTAGTTCACCCCTCCCTTTCGAACATTCGTTCCGTGTTGCAGATATATATATAGTGGACACATACTTCTATGTCACCTCGGCATGCAGAAGCTGTGTGGCGATGCGTGGGTTTTCAGCCGATATGTGTTGTGCGTTCGTGGAGGCGGGGGTGGACGGTTACGGAGCGCCTTTTGCTTTCGGCTTGGCTAAACGCATAGACCGGCCCCCCTTTCCGCACAAATCAGTTCGCCTGTAGGTAATGGACTCAGGGTTCCTTGTCACCATGGCATACAGAGGCCATGTGGCGATGCGCGGCTTCACGCATAGTGGGTACGGTTAACTGACTTTGTATTCTGCTTGCGTGCAGTACTAGGGGGGAGGGGGGGGGTGTTGTGATTGACGGCTTCACGCCTTTTATTGCCATCCCACGTTTAACTCACGGGGGAGGGGGTAGGGGGGACGGATACTCCTCCCCCCCTTCCCAAATTGACTACTTGTTGTAAATATATAGACATAAACTTGAAAGTGTCATCTGGCTTGCAGAAGGTGTCTGGGGATGTGCGACCTCACTTGTTTTGAGCATTGCTAAGTGTTGTGGTATTATTTTCTCTTCCAGTCGCGCGGGGGCGGGGGAGGGACTGTGTGGCGATATATGTCTTCACGCTTTTGAATACCATTTCACCTCTCGCTCACATAGGGGAATACCATCGAGTAGTTGGAGGCCTTTTTGCTGCCAATCGTTCTATCTCTGTTGGAACGCAGTCGGTGTGTTGCTTATCTGACTTTTATCTTGTCTTCGAGAGGAGAACGGTAAATAGGTGTAGGTTTTTTAATTTAGTGCGGAGGATTAATAGTAGATTGTCTCCTGTGTCGGGCCAGTATATCATTTACGAGTGTTGAAGGAGATGCGTCCATGTATTTCCTTGGCACGACTGAACGAATCCCAACGTGTTGGCCTAGTCTAATCTTGTATCACCCAAAAGAAGTCATGATTGTTTCGTACGAATGAAATTGCGCTGGGTGACGGCAAAATCGGGGGTGACTGCTCGAATTAATGAATACCAGGTGTATACTAAAATAGTTATGTACCCACACACGACCTCTCCCTGCGCCACATTGTCAACCAAAGGGCATTGTACATTCACGTTGTTGAAACAAGGAAATCTGTGCCTGGTACGTTTCCAAACGAGGGTACGTTGTGACGCGAACATTGGACAATCCGGGGACGTTAGAAACAAGGAACTCTGTGCCTGGTACGTTTCCAAACGTGGGTACGTTGTGACGCGTACATTGGACAATCCGGGGACGTTGTGTCGCGTACTTTGGACGATCTGCGGATGTTGTGAACATTTTACGTTGGCCCATGACTGACCTTGAGATTTGTGGCTCAAGGTGTTTTTGGTTCAGGTCAACCAGAGTACACTCTCAAGGTATCCCGGTGGCTACCTGTGCCACGAAAACGCACGGGATAGCAGCATTGTGGAAAATGTTGCGCGTAATTTCGTCTACTATGAACGAATATCCGTCCTTACCACCCTGAGAACGAAAACGCCGTATCTCCGGTCAAATGTCTAGTAGCGCGGGAACTCCGTTTGGCCTGTATAATGTCGTTGTGCTTGTAATTATCGATAGTGTTTTGGCTGCCACCAGTGCATGTGCAGGGCGGTGCACCGAAGCAGCAGTTCGTCATGCAGGCATTGTGTTTAATGAGTCCTGTCCATATGTGGATTGCGTGCCCCCTTTCGGTGTCTTTTTGCAAGTACGGGGTACGGGAGCAGATGTAAAGACGCAAAAAAAAAACAGTTACGGCCGTTTGTGTTTCGTTTACACGAAATGTCAGGGGCCGTGTAAGATGGCTGCCTTGCCTTTGAGGGCTGCTGTGGGATGTGTGTCTTATTGACAGCATTTCAGGGGCAGCAGAACAACACCTTCTTCTACTCTGGGATCCTGGGTGAAACCATGATGACACCACAGCGGTGTTGTGCTTAGCCATGCTGCTGCGCTGCTGCTGATGGCGTTGTACTGCTGCTGTACTGCGCGGGCGCTTTTGAAATTCAGGGAAGGTGCGAGCTGAAATCGTCCAGGTCGTTGTGTGAGGATGGCACTCTCGCAAAACCCCACACACGCGCACACACACGGAAGCACCGTTCGTTGCTGTGTCACAAAAATACGATCATGAAGTACAACTCGTACGCCAGATGCGGCCTGCGCCACGGATACCACAACGTTAAACGCTATATAGCTCATAGCGGCAGCATGTTGCCTGCGAAGACAGGTACACAACAGGGAAAAAGGCAGATAGTGCTGCAATGCTGTAGCATCATGTGTAACAAAACAAAGAGAAATACCTAAAAGTGCACCTATTCCCCCCGATTGCTACTGCTGTACACAATAAACACAGCAACACACACATGCTCCCACACCCGCAGCAATACGGTTCGTGGCTGTCACAAAGGTATAAGCTTGAAGCGCGGCTGCTGCAGCCTGACTGCGCGGGCTGCTTGCTGTGGAAGTTGAGAAACACCACCCAGCAGCACAGGGGAAAAAAATAGACAAATTGAATCAATCACAGCTCGGGGTTTCTCATGGGCCTGCTTGGCTCTAGCAGGTCGGGAACACCTCCCCGTAGGTATTATAGGGTTTCCCCGCATTTTTTACAAAACGCCGTGAAAGAACGTCGCGGAGAACGTCGTCTCAGTTTCTAAAATATCGTCGTGAAATTCGCCGTGACGTTTGAAGGACAGTTTGGCGAGTAGTCTGCGAAAGTTATGGAGATCTCGCCGCTCGTGCCTTTTCGTGAACAACGAAGGCCCGGTTTTTGCTAACAGCTGCTCAAAACTGGCGCTACTGCCATTTTTATAAATTTTGAAATACGTCAGCTGTGAGTTCGACTGATTAAATAGTTGATACTCAACTTTGCAAGCTGCGCTTCCATTGTACACCCCTTCCGTTCGTGGGTCCAATCACGTGTGTGTTGTTTACTGGATGCCTGAAGATCGTACAGCAGCAGTTGCCGCACGTACGAGTACATACAGCAAACAGCACTTCCTACCAGGTGTCATACCTGGTGTAAAACACTCGTACCTGGTCATTACAGCACAGCAGTAGTACATCTTAAAAAACGCAAAATCACGTAGGCAGCGATGCAGCGATCCTCCGTGCATGTAGCTTCGTACATCATACGAAGGCCATATGCTCCGAATGACCCGCTACATACAACCCCAAGCATATATATCCTGCTGCGGTACCGCCGCCTGTGTTATTCCCCCCCTGCTCATCCTCGTCCTTGTGTGATCTGCCTCCTCCACCCCGCTCGAACCTCCAACCACTGTGACAGCAGCAGCTCCCCCACCCCTCGTGCTCACAAATTACAACTCCGGTGAGAGTCCCAGCGAGCCAATTTGAAAACAATCACCCATACGCACAGAAGAGCCGTTGCTCCCGGTCGCCCTCACTGGCCCAACGCCACCCCCCTCCACCCCCAGTCCGGCATGCTGCGACTCTCCATACCCTTCGCGACGGCCTAGGCTCTGCGGGGTGCGAGTGCGAAGGGGATGTCTTGCGCTCGTTGTTGGTGTGGTTGCATGCCCCTTGCTGCGTGCACCCGAGGACATGTTACCGTCGACAAGAAACTCAACTGGCGATCAGCGCAGAGCTGTAGATGGGTCGCACCCAAACAGAAAGCAGTATCTCCTGCGGTGCCGGCCGGCCCCACGTTGAAGCGGTATTGTCGTCGTGGTTTACACTGCTGCTGTGGATTGCTTTCAGCGACCCAGATGAGGGATGCCAAGGTTGGGATATATATATGGAGCAGGTGCGGATGGGCTGGGTGCGGTCTGTTCGCAGCTGTTCATCCTCACGACGAAAAAAAACAGGCCGTAAAAGTACCTCTCGTGAGATTTTTTCGTCGTGGTAAAATTCCCAGATTTTCGTATTTTTACGGATAATAAAGCGGCGTAACCTCGAGATGTCTTTTTTTTTCTGAGACGACGATCTTCGCGACGTTTTTTTTTCATGGGGAAACCCTATATTTAGCAGATTTCGCGACTATGAATGTCTAGAGCACTCACCACGGAGCCGGGTCTGGGTTAAAGCTTGCACTGTAAGGTCCAAACCGCCTTCCTGCGGGCCCCACAGAAGGAAGCACGAGAAAAGACTCGCGGCCAAACGAGAAAAGTGAATTACTCCGGAAAAAAAAAAGTCAATTTGATAAGAAGTATTTATACGCATGTACTGTCTTGCGCGAGTCAGGATATGAGTTTGGCCGTGGCCCGGCTCATACCTTACATGGCCGGGCCCACGTAATGAGTGGGCGGGGACATAGGCAGCCTGTACCCCGTGGTCTTCTGTGTAATTGTTTTGGGCAGGTCCGGAGGTCCGGTAAGGCTAAGAAGTGTGAAGTATTGATAGGCCGGGAAAAGTTAATGGTCAAATCTTACAATTCGTACAGGCTAAAGCGGGCCGCGGCTCATTCGCGATAAATCTTGTGGGCCGGATCGAGCCGTCTGGCAGTGCAATTATCACAGTCAGTCGAGAGGACAACAGTACGCAAGCCCACTGGCGTCAGCCCGTGACAAGGCGTCATGCTGTGTGTTTTGGTAATTGGAGTTTTGTTTATGCTCGTCGAGAGCTAATGACCCTAGCGTCGCTTACAGCACCTTAGCACACAGAGCACTCAGGAGGAAAGTCCCAGAAGGGCTGGGAAGACGTGAGTTCCGCATCCCTGGATCCCCGCAGATAGGCATAGTAGTGTTCTGTGGTGTTAGAAATATATTGCTTGGACAACTGCTCGTGCTCTCACTTTTTTTAAACTTATCATGCAAAATTTCCGTCCATGGACGGATTTCCATCACGAAACCATGGACTTTGCATTTTGTTAAATATTCAGGGCTATTCGCGGGTCATCGACAAGAGTTGGACGCTGGCCTCGTATTTCGGAGCCGAGTACCCGACAAGGTAGGGGGGGGGTTGAGCCGGAACCGGAACCGGGTAAGTGGTAGGCGGAACGTGGGAGGGCACGACTTCATTTCGTCTCTCTCGATAAACCATGCTAGAAAGAAGGCAGACGGTAGATGAGGGTTATACCTTCCAACCTCACTTCGCTGGTCAAGTCATCAGGAAAATCAATCAAGTACATATATGTTTTTGCATCGAATATATCGCGCGACAAAGGCCCACGCCCAAGAACAGCGATACAGATAGCCGCGAAACTAACAAAGGCTGGAGAAACCTTCGTCAAGCATTCTGCGGCAACAAAAGGCACCCCAATACGAAACACAATCTCGGTGTGAGGAACACAATCGAAACATAACAATCCGGACAAATGGCCGTCCGCTCATCTTATCGAACGTCCAATATCATCCCCGCGGGAAACAATGATGTTCGATCGCATTTATTTTCGTAATATTATCCGTCTCTCTGCGAACAGAAATATTCAAAGGTTAGGACATATTAACGCCGAGCGATTGTCCGAGCACAACAAAAAACATATACCAGACCGCATGTATAAGAGCGCATACCCTGCTAGACAATAATATAGTGTTTTTTGTTCCATTATAGCCTAGCAACCGCAAAAAACCCTAATCCTTCTTGTCTAAAACCTCAATCAATGCAACCTTCACCTTTTCACACAACCACACAAGTATCGTTTTCATCCAGAGCAAACAACAAAAGTATCAATGAATAAGGAAGCTGACACGTCTTGGTAGTTGTGAATGACGTCGGACGCCTTTGTAGTCTGTAGGGGCGAGGCGCGGCAGTCTAGGCGCACAGTTTTTTGTTGTATTAACGTATACCCCAGTCTCGGTAGTTCCGTATGGCACAATTAATGGGTCCCAGGGTACGCTGGTACCCGGGGTAAACCTACGCGCGATTCCGTGATGTAAACCGGTGCAGGGTTCGGCGCCGACGATTCCGGGTACCCGCCATCTGGTACCCGGTTCTCAATCAAACAGGGTGTAACCGTATCCAACAATCCGATCCATGGAACCTGCTAAACGATCCACCAAACATTGATGAATTTCGAACCACGTCTGTTCCCTTTTCCGAAATTTCACATGAATATAAAGGTAAGGCAGATATGAGCTCCTTGGTGCACTGCCGCTAGTCTGTCGACGCCACAAGACTTATCATGTACTTCCTCGATGTGGACCTCGTCACGTTTGTTTGGAAATGTGATTCAAGGCACTTGAGTTGTAGGTTTCTCGTACTGTAGGCAACAAGTATTGTTGTGCGGTGTTTGACGAGAAGGAAGAACGAAGAAGCTACTTACAATGTGCTGTACCCAATTCGACTCGCGTGCTTGCTTGTGCCAGTGAAAACATACCACAGAACTCTGTTTTTTCTACCAATGTCTACACAGACAACACCTAGTCCATCGGCGATGCCATTATTAATTGGTTGTGTTCTTGGAAAGAGCAGCGCGCGAACAACGGTACAATCTGTTTCCACATTCGTACGTACGAGTCTAAACAGTAGCAGCCCTACCGTCGTTGCCTTTTCTCGTTCAACAGCACGAACAGATGCTTAGCTACAGTACACAAACATATCAAGCGCCTAGAATCATATTTTCAAACTGCACCGACAAAGGCCGCCTCGAAGGAGGGCACCGCAAGCGCTGTCACTTCGGCACACTCACGAAGGTACACAAGGAAGTATTCTGCCTTCACAAATCTCACGGGTCGACTCGGGTGGAGCCACGTATTTTCTAGACTCTCGCGGGTCGGGTCGAGTTAGGTGAAAACATCTAAACCAATTTGGGTGTCAGCCAGTTGACTGGACCCAACCGGGTCTGACCCGTTAGATTCTACGTAAATCTCGAACAGCCCTCAAATCATTCCATGTGTTTTACGTTGTTGCTGATTTGAATACCGATATCTTGTCGTTCACGCTGGACGTGTTCCCCATTCGTCTACCACCTTGTAACCGGCGGCATACACCCACACCCGTTTCGGAACGAGCAGAATATATTAACCGCCTGGTATATGCATCCGGGTACCCAAGTGCCCGATACTAACGTATAATCGGGTACCCGGGTGTCCGATCTGAACGGGTACTCGGGTAGCCGGTGATTAACGTGTTCCCGTTGCGATATCTCTCACCCAATCAATCAGTAACAATCTCAAAAATCACAATAATCGTTGTCAAGGTTTCTGACACGCACACCCCATTGAGGTATGGTGAAAGATTTCACATCCAAGACACGTAAATCATCAGGTACCCGTGTACCCGTTGATGCCGGGTACCCACGTACCCGTTCAACATAAACTGTACGTGTTGGAGACCCTGAGACGTTTTCTGACGTATTTGATGGGGTGCCTAGGAGATATGGTGTGGGATGTCGCACAGAAAACACTTACACCAGCGGGTCCGAATACCCGGCGCAAAACGTTATCACCGCATATTTGATGGGACGATATTGATAAGACGTATCGTACGTATCCTGCAGTACACCTAACCAGCAGGACAGACTACATGACGAGAAGCCATCGATGAACAGTATTAGTGAGGGGGAAGAGAAACGAGCGAACACAAAACACATGAAGATCGTCTCATCGTCGACACAGTATTCATACTACTGCATTCATTGCGTTTCTATTCGCCCTTTTCTGTTTGAATGTCCGCAATAAGGCCCGTAAACAGCTCTATGGCAAGGATTATATTATCCGAGTACCCTTGTATCCGGGTACCCGCTCTGTTTAGGTATGTGTGATCGACATAGCGAATACCCGGCCGCGGGTACGCGTACTGGAGTTGATCTCATGATGCGCAGGTATCCATTTGCGACGGGTACCCGACGCGAAATATCTCAGGTCCCAGTGACGCTTCTTCGAGTTTGTCCACGGTGATAGGGCATCTTTGACTCGCAAACGGGGCTTGCCGGGGGGGCAGGGCTCGAGTAGGGATAGCTCGGAGCCCCGTGGCCGTGGCCATGGCTGATACAAAAGCGGAGAGGTAGACACATCCACAGCAGTCGCGAAAACAGCAAGACTGTGGCCAAACGCAATATCGACAGACGTCAGCTGTTAGTGCGAAGAATTGGTGAGTGCGTCGGCTGAGCGTGTACCACAGCTGTGCCGCACGGTTGGACCATACGACCAGAGAGCCGCATCCATACGCGCCGGTAACAACACGTGTCACATGCTCGTACCGGCACGGGTATAGTGCTCTTGACGACGCGGCCACCCGTAAAGCGTGGGGCGTGCGAAGAGACCGATGCTAGTCTAAAAAACAGAGAAGCCAATAGAAAAAAAACAATTGAAACATCCAATGTGAGCGTGAAAAGCGATATATTGTTCGAATACCGGTTGAAGGAGAACCCTGTCGCACATGCACGTTTAATTTTGAGCTTCAGCTTCGGACCAAATCGAAATTTCAGTTGTGCAGTTCGTATACTTCGAAGTATCGAAACAGTCTTAACCATGCCCACAAACGTACTTGATGTTCGTGCAGAGATTCGATCAAACGCCGATACCCACTGCTGCTGGTGTGGTCTGATGTCGCGCCAAGTGCGCTGCTCCCAAAGGCCAGAGGACACGTCGACTGCCTCTGGTCTACCCTCGAAGAGACGTGAGGAGTGCGCTCGAGTGTGCCTGTCAGACTATTTTGTATCTTGGCACAATGAAGCATGGGTAGCCATGAGTGACTGACTGACTGCTGCTGCTGTGCCTTTTACGAGTACATACCGACGGAGTGGTGCATGCCGAGTGCGCTATCCTCCGTCTCTACGCCCGATCTCACGCCACCCGACTGTATTTTGGCCACGAAGAGATGCGCCGACCGCCGATTGCGCGTCGGGCACGAGGCAACGTCGCTACACAGTCGTGTCAATATCCGAGTCATCAATCGTTCTGCTACTGCATGCTTGAGTGGATGACATCTTGAATTTAGAAACCATGTCATTTATCGATTTGAAAATTTGACGGCCCAAGTTGTTGGAATTGGGCCAAACCTTGACGGCTTATTCTGTCGGGTACTCAAATCGCAACAAATACAGTCTTTCACATATTCTGACTGCTTATATTTTTTGTATTTATATTAACAAATTTCAAGCTCGAAATCAAACCGCACGGAAAATAGGTCCAGGTCTTACACACGGTATCAGCTATGTCAGATCAACTACGGAATTGATGGCCGACTAGCAACATACCCATATTTTTCTCGAAGTAAGCTTCACTCAGATTTCGGTATGGAGGGGATTGTAAAACAATTTTGAAATTTGATGATGAAATATAATTGAAACGTAAGCAATGTAACCGTCGCGGCACAGCCCGGCAAGCAGTGTCGCTGGAAATAGGTAGAGCTGTATTAGGCCAATTTTTGCAAACCCGGCATCTGCCGAAGCGGCGTAGCTTAGGCTTTGGCGTGGAAATGTGTTAGGGACACCCCGTCACCAGATTGTCGCGGTCGTTTGGTGGCAGTGCGTGCATTAGTGTGTTCTGAGTGCGCGGGAATTTCTTGGGGGGGGAGGGTCGTTTTGGTTGTTAACATATGAAGCATGCTGCGAGTACGAAGCGGCCTTGCCTCATTGACCTCTCTTCTAGTATAGGGCTTGTTTTTGCCATGCAGGCGAAAAACACTCACAAGGACGAGGAAAGCAGTGTTCCGGCTGGTCGACACACCCAAGCATAGTGTAGAGACGCCCCCCTTACTTGCTGATTCTTGATGAACTGACGTTCGTGGTGTCAGCACCACCCGAGGAGGATAGGGTCTCACAGGCACATTATTCAATCGTTCAAGGAATACACAATTCTACACCAGGTAACAAACCAGTACCTCGCTTGGCGGATACAGCTCTGTCCCGCGTGGAAAGCAAACATAACCGTATTGTTGCTGACTAGCTGTGTTTCGCTGTGCCAGCGACACACGAAGGGGTCAAGTTCGTATCAACGAATCAGAAATCCTTGCACGCATCTGCAACTCCAAGCCACCGGAGACAAGACGGTCCCATGGTTCAATACCCCCTAGTACAGTGTGGAACCCTCAACCACACTGGCTGATTACTGATAGGCTGGGGTTCGTGAAGACAGCGCCACCCTTCCAAGATAGGTCATATGTCCACATCAGAAATATTTCCATACATTTTCAACTCCAACACAGCACCGGCGAAACAGTGGTCCGCCGGGTCGATACTGGCCATCACGGTGTGGAACCCTGGACTCATTCATTGATTTCCTGATTGCTTGATGATCGTGGCGCGAGCGCCGCCTGGAAAATGAACGGTTTCATCCCGGATCATAAATGGTAAGGCTGTCTTCGGCACAAAATGCTGATACGGTAGACCATGGCATTGTGACTCACGATTACGGTATTTTTAACAGCACGCTTCCGCTGTGACCGCGAACCACCGTGACAGTCGCGGTATCAAAACCGGAGATCACGGCTTTTGCACGGCATGCTTCCACAGTAAGCTGAGACCACCGTAGTCGCTGAACAGGGATCCGAAATCAACAGTATTGTGGGGTTAAGTACTGGCCTTTGCACGACACGTGTCTCCGGTTGTCGGCCACTACGTTTAGCCTGGTAAAGTAGTCAGTAACAACGGTGTTTCAATCGTTGCATCTGCGTTAATCAACAGCCACGGCAGCATCGGCGTAACCTAAGTACGGTGACCAGCCGCACTGTATCTCACGGAAAATGTCAAACGAAATGCTCACAACGGATAGATTCTGATGATCCCACTCTTAATAGCTATAATGTATATCATTATCGTTGTGCTTGCCATCCGTCCATGTGCATCATGAGCGTTGAAGTTAACAATAAAAAAAACAGTCTAGAACGATGGAGAAAACACCAAACAGCAATGCCTGTTTTCGTCGTTGCATTCACCAAAGCTCGGATTCCCGCAGCAAGACAAGCTGACGCGTCCCGGATTCAAACGACGCACGAAAACAGGAAAAGGAAATAACCCAACTAAATGATATTACTGCATTATCAGATTTCAAGTAAACGCTACCAACACAACATATGCTAACTCCATCAGTGCACGAGGTGCGAAAGATGTATACAAGCTCTCTATTAGTACACGAGGTTGTAAAGATAACCGTAGACAACGAAATGAAATCCACACAAAAAAACGAGTATACTACCAGTATATTAGACGTTAAAAATATCAATACACAAGCACAACACCCGAAGAATTGCCGCTCCTAAGACCACGCGATTGACTATTGGTAGGTCACGCTTCTAGGTGCTATCAGTGACGACGAGATAATAATACTTACAGTATTGATTTCTAATTGATTTCGGCCAGTTCCATCTCGTGCACTGAAACAGAACTCTGCACGTGAGGGCCGGGGATGCTGAAAGACCTGGGCGACGAAGGAAACTCGGACTCTTTGTCAAAGTTCTGCAAGATCATCTTCGCTGTTTGGAAGGGAGAGATCGTGCCGCAGCAGTGGAAGGATGCAAAGGTGTTCCACAGGAAGAAGACAGGACGGAGTGTTGTAACCAACGTGGCATTTCCCTTGTCGTGCATGCCGGCAAAGTACTCCTCAAACTCATCAAGAGCCGCCTCAAGCGACTACTGCGAACGGGAAGGCATCCTGCCAGAGGAGCGCGGTTTGGCGCTAGGCCCAAACGTTCGACGGTCGACATGCTGTTTGTGGTGCGACGCTTGCAGGAATTTTGCAGGATGGAGGGCACCAAGCTGTTCATGTGCTTTGTCGACCTCATCCAAGCCTATGACTCCGTCGACAAAACCCTCTTGTGGACTGTCTAGGCACACGTTGGCGTGCTACTTAGAATGCGTGCCGTTATCCCCCAGTTCCACCACGACATGTGAGCATGCGTCCATCTGGATGATGGTGAGTGCTCACATATGTCCGACGTGGAAAAGGGTGTTCGGCTAGAGGGTGTCTCGCGCCATGGCCGTTCAACATATTTTTTTCAGCTGTGCTGCGTATGACCGACAGGCGCTTCGTCGCTAACAAAGCCATAACAGACAGCACGGTGCAATTCCAACGAACGAAGGAGAATGGGAAAAACAAGAAGGGAAAGGCACGGAACGGACAAGCCAACAAAGAGGGGGAGGATGACGAGGCCCGGACATTGTGGGCAATGATGTATGTTGACGATGCGGGCATTGTATCACGATCACTCAACGGCCCAGAGATGATGACGATCGTGACCGGGACTGCGTCATGTGTCGCGTTCGGGCTGACGGTCTCGGACGCCAGGCCGCAGAAAATAAATCTGAAACCGAGTGAAGGAGGGATGATGCCGTTCACCGTCACCACAATCGGATAAATATTTACTCGAGTCTGTGCATTTCAGCGAGGCTATCAGCGCAGACTGGACGAGCAGAAGTGTTTAGGTCGGGCGTCGACTCTAGAGGGCATAGGCGTGTTTCGAGCGGCATCAGGTTGAAATCTATGACCGCCTAGCTGAACGCCGAGGGGATCAAAACGTTGCTCTACGGATGCGTTACCCGGAGCCATGCTCGAAGGGTGGCGCGAGGCAGCAACGAAAGCCGACAGATGGTTCCGACGGGTCGAGGAAGGGGCGGAGGTTTTCATTCGGAAAATACGCAAGGATGCGAATGAGGCATCGGCAGAACGGCACAGGATGGCTGCAACCGCGACTACGACCGTTAACGCCAATGCACGTCCATAAAATGACAGAGGTGAAAGGGGTGCGAGGGGGGAGGGGGGGAAGGGGGGGGGGGGGGGAATGGTGGTCCAGATAACAGAATGAGGCCTGGGTATGGCGATCATAGCCATGATGCGCTCCCTTTTTTGGGACCCGTGTAACTAGCATGGTATCACCCGGGCAACTTCGCGTATCTGGTGGCGGCAGTACAGGTCTTTCCTACTTTCTGTCCCCCTCGCCCCCTTTTGTCCCTTTTTCTCCCCTTTCCTCCTTTTTTTCCTTCTTTTTTTTTTAATTTACGTTTGCCCCGATTTGCGTCTCTGTTTGTATCATTATTCTCTCTTGTCTATCTTCTTATTTGTTTAGGTTTCTTTGTCGTCAGCGTGTATTCTATTAGTCTACTTGTTTTGCTTCTTTGGTGTTTGTAATAGGGAATTATGCATGTTTTATTTCCTGTTTTATCTACGTTCTACACCCCTCGCATAGCTTGCGAGCCTGCAATCTGGGAAGGTATGGGTATTATTATGTTTGCTTTATTTCTTGCTTTCTTGCTTGAATTGATATTTTTTCTTCTATCTCTTCCCTTTTGGGTTTTTGATTATTTCGACTTCTGTTTCGTTTTTTCGACGTCAAGTTGCTTTTTTTCAGCCTGTCTATTTCCGTCTGGGTAGTATGCGTTCTTTTCGGTTTCTTAAGCGATTTGTACCGCGTACCGCATGTACCTGATACGTACGTGCTCGGACTTCACTTTTATTTGTGACTGATGCGTGGATAGATGTGCTTCAGATATCATGTGTATTATTATTGTTATGCTTGCCATCCGACGATGTGTAGTGTTGTTCTCAAAAAGGCTAACAGAAAGTCAAGAACTCTCCACAACACTAGCGCGGCATTGTCATACGACAGATCGAAACTAATGTGACGCTCATGAAGACTACTACAACCAACACCCCTGCATATCATCCATCAAAACACGACCGCTCCCCTCCTTAAGCACCCCATAAGACGCATCTACCAAAAACCCGCTCGAACCGGTGCACGAAAACTTGAGAAATATGTGTGGACAGGGGTTTCCTCTCGCTCTCCGGGGCATTCAAAAACATCAAAAACAAAAACAAATACCCGCTGTCCACCGAAATGGTTGGTATATAACTGCTACGCGCATGGTTATTATTACTCGTTTGTTCTTCTTTCATGAGGTATTCTCCCACTATAGAGGTTTTGGAGCCTGTCCTGATCACAATGTGACGATGAGCTAATGTGAGAGCAACAACAACACAAGACAATCGAAAGTTGTGTTTACAGCACTTCACACGTGAGGACCAGGGGACACGATACGCTGGAAAACTGGAATGACGTATGCACTTCATACTGTTGTAGTGAAATAAATAAATTGTACCAGGTATTTTATTTCACGAATATGCCTGAAAACCCTTGGTAGAAACGTATACAGGAAATTTCTGCAGGCGGGGGATTCCATTCCTCCTTTGAGTGTCCGCCGGTCCGAAATCTGCACTTATATTGTCGGCATCAAGTTCTGATACCGCATATCATGGCCCGGTAACTCGTGATCACGGCATTTGCACGACATTCTTCCGCGGTACGCGAATACCACGGCAGTATGGGCACAGTAGCCAGGAGTTTCGACGTTTACAAGGGACGCTTCTGGGGTAAGCGTAAACGCCGCTGATTCTCGGCATCGCGGCTTTATTATCAAACGTGGTTTTGAATGGCAGATTATTTGCCACGGTAAAATTGCCGAGAGCACAGCCCCGAAAAATACCTCCACAAGTATAAGGCGCTTCCCCGGATCAGTTTTGCCCCGCACACTGTGAAAACCTCAAACTCGTTGGTTCATTGCCGACTGGCGAGGATTCGTGGAGCCAGCGCCTCCCGGAAGGGATGGGATATCATCCCTGGATAATATACACATCCACATCTCCAACAAGCCCAGGACAAAACGCCGATCTCCCGAGTGGAAACCGCATCGGGCGGGCGAGGCAATCTTAACCCCACTGGTCGATTGGTGATTGGCTTGTGTTCGTGGACCAACGCCGCGCGAAGGAGATAGGATTTCACCTTCTGAAAATAAATCCTTCCATTCATCAACAAATTTAACGCACACGGGACGACACCGGGTCGCTGTCGACGGACACGACAGCGGGATCCTATTCCCTCTGCCTCCTCGCCTATTTATTGCAGTCTATGTAGCCAGAGACACCCAGGAAAGAAATAGTCCCATTCCCGGATAATATTTTTTTATATTAAAGCAACTCTGGCACAACGTGGACGAAAGCGGAATACCCCCGGGTTCGCACCGCCTCGCACTATGTGGAGGATCGAACCCCGTTGTTTCTTTTTCTGATTGGCTGCGGTTCGTGGACCTGGCGCCAACAAGGGGAGACAAGGTTTCATCCCCATATCATAAACCCAACGCATGTGTGAATAATAAATTCTTGTGCCCACAGTAAAGCTCGAATGCACGGGAGACGAATACGGCGGTCCCCCGCGTCTCTACTTCTAGACACGGTGTCGACCCCAACCCTACCTGCTGGTTGACGATTGGCTCGATTTCATGGAACAACACCACCCAGGGAGAATGCAATCCCATCTCCGGATCAGTAATCCTTTCATACATCTACATGTTCAACACACCGGGGACCAAACCGGTCACCCCCCAGGTTGATATCGACGCGTGCGGGTGAAAACATCAACCCGTCTTGCTGATCGCACGTTGGCTGAGTTTGTCGGAGCCATCGCTACGCTAAGAGAGCCAACGCTACGCTAAGAGATAAGAGATCATCCCTGGATCAGAGATTATTCCATATAGGTAAAACGTCAGCGCATCGGGAACGAAAGCGGTTACCCCTAGGCACGACACCGACCCGCAAGGTGTAGAAACCCTGTCTCCAGGAACAAAATTGGTGACTGAGGTTCGTGAAGCGAGTGGCACCCGGGTACGGTCCCACCCCTCAGACAAAAGGTCGTTCCCGATATCTATATCTCCAATGACGAGGAGACGAAAGCGAGCATCTACCGGGATGATACCGGCCTGCATGGTGAGGAAACCCCAACTCCGGGTAGAACGTTGTTGACTGGGGTTCGTAAACCGGCCGTCCTGACCCTATGGGGGTGAGAACATTGAGCAAGATCCATAACCATGATGTATAATGCGAAGACCTATACCAGATTGTCAAGTAGGTGTACATTTCAGATGGATCACTATGTACGATCTTAGCTCGGTGCAGCCCGACAGCAATACACTCCCTTGCAGTAAATCCAGCAGAAGTCGCAATAACCAATTGCTTCTGAGTGGGTATAGGTAAATCAATCACGAGCTTATACTCTAGCTGGGGCCAGGTATACGCGTTGGTGGGTAGGCACGGGAGTAGCTGCAGAAGGTACGTACGTACATACGTGCATGTGTCAGCATCAGCTTTTACACGTAGGTACGGAGCCGTGGTTGAGGGAAAAAGTCAATTACTACTATCGACTCCTCAACGTGGTATATTTTCGAGGGAACGGAACGGCTGGAATTGTTCGCGGTATTCAACTCTACTCACCGGGTGTTGTCGGACGTGTCGAACACGGTTGGATCGCGTCGATGTTTGTTGGAGTATGCATTCTAATTCGAAGTACACTTGATACTTGGTAGTCCGAGCTGGATCACGAGTGAGTTCGGTGATGTACACGGCTTTTAGCGACAGCACAGAGGGTATCTGGGCAATATATATCCCTGGTACACGAACGGAGGCGTTTCATCGTATGTTTGTGTGATACTTGGGGGATTTTCATCAGATCCGGCCACCTGCTTTCATTAGCACGACACTACTTACGCTTGGTGTAGGACATCGCGTTGGAGCCGATGAGTTTCTTGAATGTGTTTGCCGCCGCAACCCATGCGCTTTGTTTTGTATCCTGCCACCTTTTCACGAGCTTTCGTCTTTTATAGATATATACGCGTTGCTGTCGAATCAAACAGAGAGACAACTGTAGGTACGGAACAAGATAGACTCACTCTCGACCACCCTTTCACGAGCTTTCGGCTCTTATAGATATATACGCGTTGCTGTCGAATCAAACCGAGAGACAACTGTAGGTACGGAACAAGATAGACTCACTCTCGAGTGCCCTATCTGCTATGCCTGATCCAGACGATCGCTGCTCACCCTCTCTGCATCCACTCGGCGTTGGATCATGTCGTATCTACCACGCAACAAACCCAACCTTCTTCGTCGCGGGTGATCCCCGCACAAAGTATGTGCCGTACGTGCTGCTGTATATGCACGAACCAACAACGGCGTCGGAATCGGCGGCGTTGCCACACACAAATTAAGTATCCAAAACAAGGTGCGATTGGTGAAGGGTGACAATAACTCGCGAAACCGACACAAACGCAGAAATCCTGCAGCCTGCAATGAACGCAAGTAAGTGGTAAACGTGGGGAACTTACTGCAGTACAAGTACTGTGATTGAGTATGTCGTGATAATTATTTTTTCGGGATTGTACACACCTACTACTGTACTCGTGACGGTTGCCTCGTACAAGTAGTGACCGGTAATGCCGGAATAACGCTACGTATGGCTGATGGGTCATGACGACACTGTGACCAGCCATGCAATAAAAACGCGTACTGAGTGTTGGTGAATAGACTCGCACGTGTAGCCGCTCCCGGCTATTCGTTTGATGGTCCGCAGGTGTGTTGTTTCAGAACACCTTTACCTGTTATTTTTGCAGCTGGTATACATGGTACACTGGCGGTACGGCCACAGCTCTGTCCGGGGGGCTTCGGGCCCGCATGGCCCATTGCTGTTGTGATGTACCCGGTATATAAAAAAAGGCTGTGCTGTATGGTGTTCGGTGTAGTGGTGCAAGTTTCACACCAGAATATACCAGAGCATGATATGTGCTTTATGTAGGCGTGGCGTGTCCATGGTGAATTTACAACCCATCAACCGTTGATAACAGGTCGATACTACTGGCTGAAGGTTCTTGCCCCCATCGAACGGGGACCGTCGGCTTCACGAACTCCAACCAAGAACTGTGTACCTGCCAATGGGAATGACTGGGATTGAGGACTCGCTCAAGAATTTCATTAAGGAATGTTTGACGACACGTACGTGTCGAAAAGTTTTAGAACTTACCGCCTCTGGTAATATGTGAAACCCCAGATTCCGGCACACATATGATTCCGGAGGCAGCGCAGCAGGACACCACAGAACCCACAAAGGGTCAGGAATTATCCAGCACCACGGAGGCGACGTCGTGCACGAAGAAGTTTTGGAAATCATTCGAGTTGAGCGGAGATAATTGATAAAAACTACGTCGGCCTCGAAAGCGGGGATGCGGCATGGCTTGGACGTCAGACCACTGCCGTCGTCCCTTTGAGGTTTCCATTCGCCGTTTCTTCGTAGATATGACAGGCGCCTTACTGCTGAATGTGCTCCAACCATGTTTTCGGCGAATGACTGCAACCAAGACGTGGATGCTGTCCGAAATGTAGCAAGAATGTTCAAATTTTAGACTTTCCGCATGTTCAACTACTACAACACCAGTACAATATCAGCACCGAGTACTCATAAGTCGTGCGAGTGCAGTGTGGACCACTTCTGCAGTACCAAGTATGTACGTACTGATGAGATGCAGGCTGTCATCCTCGTGTCTACAGAATAGATACAACCGCAACAGCAGCTTCAAGGCGCTTCGAGGTTGTGGTTGGCGCGATAATGTGCATCGCGACGTTGCAGTGTCAGTGTTAACCGTCAGTGTGTCGAACCACGACTCGACTGGCAAATAGTATGTGGATGTCACAGATATCTTACATACCGGGCTGGCCATAACTTGGGCGCGAGACGACGGAGTGACCATCGAAGGTTTGGATGAGTGAGACGAATCATGCAGAGACTTGAGCTCGATGCGACCACACGGGGGGAAGGCAAAGAAGGGGGGTCGGCTTTCCGTTCTGGTGACGTGCGTTTAGAGACGGTGAGTGTCGTGTGTATCGATAGGTCGCCTGCAACTTTTCACACCTCGGACATATCATGATCTATCTACAGCAATAGATCGTCTATCTACAGTTTATAGTTCCTCATCTTCCGTCGTGATAGGTTTTGCAGGATCTTCGTTGCACAGACCCAACCCACGAAACATGTGCTGCTTCGTTCAGATGTTTTGGTTCGGGTCCAGCTACGTGAGGTAAATATTACAAGATCGAGAATAGATCTGCCTTGAAAGAACTAGAGTATACCATCAACTGGGATTTCATGATCTGTCCGAGTTGTGCAAGGTTTCGTTTATGATGGAGTCAAGACCCACTGATCCGCGCCTGAACAAAATGTTGCCAAGACATTTTGTCAAGTTAAGATAAATTACTTCAATATCGCTCACGCTGTGATCACAGGACGCCGGAGAAACCGACGAAGCGAAGTGCATGGTTCAACAGGACGGCGGAGACGACGGTGTCAGCGAGGACGACGGTGTCAACGAGGACAACAGGGTCAGAGATTAGTTGTGATACACAGTCTGTTATCCGAGAAGAGATTTGACCATCGCAGGACTGCGCTCGACGTCGTAGGTTACAAAGTCTTAACATCACGGGGGCATGCCAACCGTGACATAAACGACTGACCAACGTAGGTTGAAATGCCCCTATATTCTCATTGGCTGAGATGCGACTCCTCCGTTACTTTTTGATGTTATTCCATGCAGATAGTACTATTATCGACGACGATGAACAAATATAAGAGAGAGAAGAGTACCTGCAGCCCCTGCCGAACTGCAAGGCGCCCCTTCGGATGGTTGGGAACGGTAGACGGAGGCGAAAGCGTCGGACGGGGGTCCGAATGATTGAGAGGGGAAGGCGCCCACGAAGGTACCGTAGTACGCTAGTGGACGCCCTACCGGGCGTGAATTTCTTTCGAGCTTGTGATATTCCGAGCCTGAAAAGGCGGCCCAGGGCGTTTACCATGCGGTGGGGAGGTAGTTTGGAAGCACTTCGCGTAGCGGTATGCTGCATGATGCCAACGGGCGCGGTATAGTGGCAGCACATCTATCGGACGACGCACAACTACAAAATATTAATATGGCCGCCACCCATATCCACGAAGCTACATACTCCTATACGAACCCAGTCACCCAGTCACCCACCAACGAACTCGTCGACCTACCCACCCATCAAATTATTATCCCACCCGCCATGTACTACAGCAGTACAGCAGTAGGTGCAGCAGTAGATGAGTGCCTAGTTTGTACGTAGCAGCTCCATGGTCCAGTGGTTGAAGCACAAGCGGATTAAACGAAAAAGTCAAAACACGGCAACTACCCACAGCCACGAACCCACTCGCGCACATACTTGACTGCCCACACACACCCACGCACCAACTCACCCACCATATACTACATCATTAAACGTGTTAGTTCATATCACGCTTGTTGACGCTTTGCACTGTGAATCCCATTTACGTTTCCATACTCTGCCATGCCGAGGAGAGCAGCCCACCTCCGGGAGGGTGCCTTTCCCCGCCCCCCGTTCGCCAACTCCTTCGGCGAGGACTGCCAATTGGAGTGGCCGCGGCACGGTCGCGGTGCTGCGAGCGATCGGGAGACGCACGATGAAGCCACTGCCCCGCGTTCAAGAAGCCGGCATAGCTGTGACGTCCGAAACGATGTCACTTCTCCTACCACTACTAGCGAGCAGTAGTGATGACCACTCAAACCCGTCTGTTGCCATTACTTTGGAGATGGTTGAAACACATATAGGCATGTATCAGCACAGGTGGCCACTGGGATACCTTGAGAGTGTACTCTGGTTGACCTGAACCAAAACCACGTTGAGCCACAAATCTCAAGGTCAGTCATTGGCCAACGTAAAATGTTCACAACGTCCGCAGATCGTCCAAGGTACGCGTCACAACGTCCTCGGATCGTCCGCTGTACGCGTCACAACGAAACCACGATTGCAAACGTACCAGGCACAGAGTCCCTTGTTTCGACAACGTGAATGTACAAGGCGTTTTGGTTGGATAATGCCTAGACCCTTACTCTTTAGTTCATAGTGACAATATGGAGCGGGGAGAGGTCGTGTGGGGGTACATAACTATTTTTAGTATACACCTGGTATTGATCAATTCGAGCAGTCACCGCCAATTTTGCAGTCACCCAGCGCCATTTCTTTCGCACGAAATATTAATGATATTTCCGGTTTTTACAAGATTAGACTAGACCATCACCTTGGAATTCCTTCAGCCGTGCCAAGAAAATACATAGACGCATCCCCTCCAACACCCGTACATGATATACTTGCCCGACAGAGGAGACAATCTAAAAAGAATCCTCAGCACTAATTAAAAAAAAACTACACCTATATACCGTTCTGCTCTCGAAGACCAGATAAAAGTCAGATAAGCAACACACCGACTGCGCTCCAACAGAGATACGAACGCCTGGCAGCAGCAAGGCCCCCAACTACTCGATGGTAAACCTCTATGTGAGCGAGAAGTGAGATGGTATTCAAAAACGTTAAGCCACCCATCGCCACACAGTCCCTCCGCCCTCCCCACCCCCCGCGCGCGCCTAGAAGAGAAAATATGACCACAAGACTTCGCAATGCCCAAACAACGTGAGGTCGCACATCCCCAGACACCTTCTGCATGCCAGTTGACACTTCAAAGTTTGTGTCCATACATCTACAAGTAGTCAATTTGGGAAGGGGGGGAGGGGTATCCGTCCCCCCTACCCCCGTCCCCGCGAGTTAAACGTGGGATGACAACAAAAGGCGTACAGCCGTCCATCACCCCCCCCGACAGCCAACGAAACGTTCGATGCAGAATTCGAGAAGGAAATCAACGCGTGGGCAGAGGCGAACGTAGATACATCGGAAAGGGAAGAAGTAAAGAAGTGTGTAGCTAAACGTAAGAATAGAAAGGCAGCAGGGGCAGACCAAATAGTGAATGAATTCATGAAGTACGGGGGAGAAGGAATGCTTACGATGATGGTTATGTTGTATAACTGGATATGGAAAAACGATTACGCACCTAGGAGGTGAAGAGAAGGAGTAGTAGTAAATTTATTCAAGAAAGGAGATAAGGCTGACCCGGGGAACTATAGAGGGATAACGCTACTACGCACAGTAGGCAAAACATTTTGTAAGATTTTCAACGATAGAATGGGAACAATGATGGAGAAGGAAGACAAAATAAGCAAGGGACAAGCAGGGTTTAGGCCAAACCGTAGCTGCGTAGACCATGTGTACACCTTAGGTACGATTATTCAAGGTAGGAAAGACGCGGGACAAGGTAGGAAAGACGCGGGACTAACAACGCACTGTTTGTTTCTAGATGTGCAGAAAGCCCACGGCACAGTATGGAGAAATGGATTGTGGAAAAAACTGTGGGAAATAGGAATCAGAGGAAAGATGTGGAGAATGATGGAAAAGATGACGGAATGTGCGAGAAGTGCTGTGATACTGGACGGGGAAATATCGAAGTATGGTGATATTTTACAAGGTGTTGCACAGGGATGTACGTTGTCACCTAAATTATTCAAGATATATATCAACGACCTGATAGTAGCAGTCGAGGGAGCAAGGCAGGGAGTCACGGTAGGGGAAGATACGGTGTCGGGATTGATGTTTGCGGATGACTTCGTGGGGATATCAGAAACAGCCGAAGGATTGCAGAAACAAATAGAGAAGGCGATAGAATACACCAGGAAATGGAGGGTGGCAGCGAACGTCGAGAAATGCGCAGTAGTTGTTTGCAACGAAGATAAGGTAAACCCGGTAAATTTCAGTTGGAAGTGGGGAGAAGATGAATTGCCGATCGTTGACCAGTATACGTACCTTGGCGTAGAGATTTCAAAGGACTGCTCTTGGGATACACATATAGCAAATGAAATGGGAAAGGGAAAGGCACAAGTAGGCAAGATGGATGCGTTTCAAACAGACCCGAACCTTGACACTAGGATTCAGAGATGTATCTTGATGAATGTGATAGTACCAATGCTAGAATATGCAGGAGAAGTATGGGAAGGGAACGCGAAACTCGTAAAACAGTTGGAAACACTACAAATGACAGCAGCTAAAAAAATCCGAAGATGCTCAAGTACGACTAGTAGTACAGTATTAAGAGCAGAACTGGGAATGCGCCCACTCAAGACAAATAGAGACATGAGAAAGTTGAACTGGCAATATAAAGTGAGGAACATGCCAAAGAAGAGTTTGCCAGCCATAGTTGATAGAGCTGTATGGGGAGAAAGTAACAAAAGGACGAGCTGGAATAAGGTGGGATGGCGTAATTGAGAAAGTATGGAAGGACCTAGAGGGAAACCAAGTAGAGATGATGTCCGCCGGGAAGTTTGGGAGGTACAAGGCAGAAGTAGAAGATCGGATAGAAAGAAGGGAAAGGCTAGCGCTAAGAAACAAGGTGGAATCGGAAAAAACACTTAGAGATATACGGGGGATTGAGGGAAGGAATAGGAATGAAAAAGTATTTGCATGGCCCAATGGACTTCGCGAAAACGCTGAAACTGCGCTTTCGTATAGGGGACCTGGACCTGCCAGAAAGAAGGAAGAGGTAAACCAGTAGCCGGGAAGAGGAGGAAGTAGGCGCACAGATGTGCCCGTGTGGCAAAGCAATAGAGAGTAGAACTCACATAGTAGGAGAATGTGAAATATACAAGGAGGAACGGGATGTGTCAGAAGAGCAGATGAGGAAAATAGACGAATGTGACATGGAGGAGTTTGATACAATGAATAGCAGCGTGAAAACAATCGCTATCCTAGGAGATAGATGGTGGCCACAGGAGGCCAAACAAGAAGGGGATAAGATTAACAAAAAAATTCTATGTAATTTGTGGAAACAACGTAATGAGCGCCCAATTGATGGAGGTGTCTCTATTAGGAGTAGGGACGGTGCTCCGTCTCGAAAGGGATGCGTGGTCAATGGTCAAATGACTAAGGCAAGCAACAAATGAGTACGCCCCCCCCCCTCCCGCCCCATTACTCCACGTAAGCAGAATACTAAGTCAGCAAACCGCACCCACTACGCGTGAAGCCGCGCATCGTCACATGGCCTCTGCATGCCATGGTGACAAAGAACCCTGAGTCCATTACCTGCACGAGAACTGATGTGTGCGGAAATGGGGGCCGGTCTATGCGTTTAGCCAAGCCGAAAGCAAAAGACGCTCCGTGACCGTCCACTCCCGCCTCCACGAACGCACAACACATATCGGCTGACAACACACGCATCGCCACACATTTTCTGTATGCCAAGGTGACATAGAAATTGAAGTATGTGTCCACTATATGTATACGTATATTTGTCAAATTTTCGTACTTTAGCCAACTTTTCTCTTCGTACAAGCACTTTTCGGGTTAACACCAAATGCTCGGACACAGGAATCCCGGCCGGACACATTAGTCGAGGTCTCGGTGCGATCCGTGCACTCTGGAGTACGTGGCGGGCGCCCAATGTTTTGTTTCCGGCAGGAGTGGATAAGACGATTTCCCTGGTTTCAGTACGAGAGGGCTTATTTTGTACGTACGTATCAGTACATGCTCTCTGTTTTCTCCCCCCGGCTCTCATGAGCTGTGAGCACACAGCCCAGGCATATACCAGGTACACAACAGACAACATTCACAGATCCCATCGTTCCAACGCTGCCGCCTACACGCCGTGCGTGTTCGGCACACCCACATGGGCAGTGTTGATGTGGTGTTACAGCGGGTGGCGCCAGGGAGGCAGGTTCATAGCGCTGTGACTGTCGTGACCAGCGCTATGGGGAGGATAATACGGCGCGAGACCGTCCTGATCAGGGTCACGCGTTGGGTCTATTCGATAGGCAGAGGGCAAGATTTGGTTAGCATCCTCTGGGCGGATCTTATAGGAGCAGGGAGGATCCCCGGTGTGGGAACGCCTTCGGTCTCGGGTACAGAGCCAGTAACGAGGTTCCGGGACCACCCGGTGTTTACAAAACACCACCAAGAGTGAAGAAAGAAAGTCAAAGCCAAGTGATCTGTGATGCCTGTCCTATCGGCCCCCAGTCCCTTGGACCCTGCCGTGCCCGTCGTGCCCGTCATAGTGTCTGTGGTGCTTCGTTGAGTGTTCACGCTGACTGCTTGCATCTATAGCATTGCATCGATCCACGTTCTGCATGACCCGATCATTACTGCTTGAAGGCACTTCCTCGAACTCCCAAACAACAGGTGAGCCGGCCTCAGAGATCTAACCAGCGCAGGTCCTTTTTTCGGTCTGAGAGCTGTACCCTGTTGTAACATGGTGAACCTAGGGAGATCGAAGTGCATTGCAGGAGATCGGAGTGTTCGCAAAACGTTTGCAAGAGATCGGAGCGTTTGCAAACGTGTGAAATAATGTCATCGTGTTCTTTGTATAATCCCACGTTTGATCTTGCATAATGCTTTATTTGCATACCAGTTACTTGGTATATGCATACATCCACATGTTTTCGTTGTTGCTTGCCTTGTATGATGGTGATACGTGCAATATGCTGTTATGTATTCACGCTGCCAATGGTGCTCTGCTTGTTTGCTTCGTGAGGATTTGAAGATTCTTATCTGGTCAATGCATGCAGGCATACTCGTTGCTCGTGCTCCGTTTGCCTGTTGCTCGTGCTCGTCTGTTCGCTCGTTGTTCATGATCGCACACACATGCATGTTCGTTAATAAATGACTGCATGCTATTGACCACATATTGTCTTCAAAACCGAATGCAATCGACAGGTATCGATACAAGCCAAAGGTGCCGTAAGTACAAATGCACGCATGCTCTCGTGTACCGTTTGCCTGGTTAGGTGATACCGGAAACTAACAACGTCGAGCCTTACGCCGTTTGGGCGTAGGTAACCCCTTGACAACACCGTGCATTGTCGGCTGGCAAACATAGAACTTTCAAGAAAACCACGTATATTTTGGTGACTAGTATTCTTGCCGCGATGCTTGTAGACTACAGTAGTAATAGATCAATCGTCATACTATGCACACCAAATGGAAAGTCCGATGCACGTTTGACCCTCTTCGATGTCTCCGGTCGTACCATTTTCTGTGTTGTATACCAACCGAGCGTTGCGCTCGAGTATCAGGTACAACACCTGGAGGACTGAAAGCCAAGTTCAAGAGGAAAGGACAAAAAAAACTTGAGCAGATAAAGATCGCCTACGCAAGCCCTCGGGGGGCACGGGTCACACGGGGTGACATAGTTTCAGCTGGACGATGATGAGCTTGCACACAACGGAGGAAGGTGTGGCTTGCTGTATCCAGAGGGCTCGGGCTAGATGTATCGATGCAGCCCAACCTGAGTAGTACCAGGGCAACAGGTATGGAGCGGGTGAAACACAACCGTGGTGATCCTTCTCTTTTTCTGATGTCGTATCCACAGTCGAAAATGCTATATTATTCTTGCTGTATGTTTTTCCTCGAGCGCAAAAAAATAATAATAATAATAATCGGGGGGGGTAGGCTGCTGTGTCGCCCTGATTGACTTAGACTTCAAGTCACGCACCAAAGCTAGAAAACTCGCGCAGCGCATGCCGTAATATGCGGGACCACCGATGTAAGACCAGGGACATGGACCCAATGAGATGCCGGTAGCAAGCATGACATAGCGCATACCAGTGACGAGCTGCCCGGTGTGTTCGGAAAGGCATGGTATCCGAGTAGTAAATTGATGTGCTGTATTCATTTAGACTACCATGGAAAGTTTTGCTGTGGGCTGTCAATATATGTACGACTCAATTGGTCAGCCCAACCTGATCAACCGTCAGTATTTTCGTTGTCACATATCACAGGTACTGGTGTTGAAGAATGTCTCGCTGCTGGTATCGAAAAAGCAGTGGTAGGGAGTACTTTTGAATATGATTGCGGGATGAGCGCCTCCCATAGATGGTTCTAAGTGTGAAGCTGGACGTAGCTAGTGATGAGCCTACCATGCCACGAAACCTTGCCTACCGCCGCCCGGAGCAAAGGCGCCTTAACTCGGAATTACACAGAAGAGCTGTATCTCCGTCTCTACAGTGCTATCAGTAGTCTAAACACTACGCACGATGCTCAAAAAGATTAAAAGAGTATTGCTGACGACCTGCACTGCCGTACACTGTTGGTATTAATATCAGTCTAAGTGCATGTAATTTGGAAGAAAATACAGGAACCATACTGCTGCTGTACGCTGTACCTGCAGTTTTTGTTTATTTATTTCCCGAACAAGGTTGCTTTATCGATATACGGGGTTGGTGAATACTAAGCCACAAGCGTACAGAAGGGTGGCTCGCAGTATGCTTTTTACACATACGTACATAAAGGACGAATACAATATACCCATAGTACAAAAACTGTACGGCAAGATCCCGAAGGACCCTTTGGCTCGCAGGTGGCTCGCAGCACGCTTTTGACACATACGTACATAGAGGACGTATACAATATGTCCATAATACTAAAACTGCTGTACGTCAAGATCCCGAGGGACCCTTTGGCTCGCAGTACATCTGCTTTTTGCCCAAACGTACATAGAGGACGTATACAATATATCCATGATACTAAAATTGTATGGCAAGATCCCGAGGGACCCTAGAGCCTATCTCTCTTCCTATCTTGACGAGTTATCATGTTGACTCGTTGAAACAGCACATACACAGTACTCGTACTACATAACACCCTTATGTATATATGTAGGGTGAAGAATCAGCACGGACACTATTGCTGAATGTCGACGAGTAGAAGAACGGTATAATGTGAAGAACACACACATACACCATATTCACACGGGGCATACTTGAAGCTGGATGAACAGAGTGAAGCTGGGTAGAAGACGTTGGTCTAAAAAAACTCAAGACAACAAACAACCTGGAGGATGTATATAAATATGTGGGTAATACTATTGGTCGTACGGCAAGATCTCCCTCTATCCTTGGGCCTTACGATAGTTGTCCCTTACTACCGCAGCAAAGCATCAACATCACTGCCTCTCGGCATAAAGTACTGTTGTGAAGCCGTTCTATATGGTATTCATACTACTCTAAAGATATTAACTGTTGATACTATAGGTCGTACGGCAAGATCTCCCTCGATCCTGGGCCCTAAAATAGTGTCCCATACTGCCGCATCAAATTATCAACACTGCTGCCTCCCGGCATGAAGTACTGCAGTGAAACCGGTCCGCTGTCCAGTATAGCAATCAGGTTTTTATTCGGGTAAAAGCACCGCATGAAAGCTACGTTGAAACTGAGAACTATACAACAACTCATATGTTCACAACATAGCTGGTGTTGTGGTCTTCTCGTACCCGGTACGTTGGCGTTTCACTTGTTCTACCCGTTACGGTATTCTCGTACCCGGTACGTTGGCAATTCACTTGCTTTACCCGGTATTCACCGGTACGCTGGCATTTCCCTTGCTTTCTTGCTTTACTCATTGCTTTGTCTGCAAATAATAATAAATCAGAACGGACACTGGGTTGGACTGATGTAGTCGGGTATATAGAACGGTATGGCATACACAGGGGAAGCACGAACCCCTGCGACTCATATCCGTGGGGTCTTTACACATTCTACACCCAGTAGTATTACAAAAAGGTTCTTACATCCGTACGATCGCTCATTATTCATGCTGACAGCAAAGTATGTTGTCTTCATCTCAGTATCTTCAGGTATCACACAGCCTCAGTTTACTCTTGGCAGATACCCCGTATAATTCTGTTCACTACGGCGAGGAAGTGAGCAATGAGATAATTGCTGCTGTGCATGAGCTTCGTACGATACTATTAATGTTGTACTTCTCCGTCCATGGCCGAAGATTCGATTGAAGCATTATTATCTGCTGTACATTACGTTAATAATGTCCGCACAGAAACAAAGATTATACCATGGTATTTATTAGGGTTCGACCTTCTATATACGTATGCCCGATCGAGGTCGTGCCCTGAAAGAGTTTCGTTGGTTTTGATATGGTTGGCCTATTCTTTTCATCTAAAGGCTCGCGTGGTTCAGTGTATCGCTTCTGTTTTTAGCGTGGAACCATGGAGCTCGAATCTCAAGATGGATGAGGCGGGGATTCACGCAATATATACAACAAAAAAGTGTGGAATCAACTGCTGAGATCGCCTAACGAGTGTAGGCGCAACGAAGAACTCAAGTACTTCCGCAATAAAACCCAAGGCACAGACGACATCGGGGAGAGGAATAAAGAGCTTGCTGTGTGACACCGGATGTCTATACGTAGGAGGGATAGAGAAAAAAGGGCGAAGATAACAAATGGGATGGAAATCAATGACATATCTGTATCGTACATACATAACTACGTACGAAAAAAAATAAAAGGTACCTGGTGTGAAAAATCATCAAACGCGTACGAAGAAACACTACATGGTCGGTGGGCGTAGAGGGGTTTCAAGATCGGTTTGGTTCGAAGAATACACTGCCTGTTGTTAGGTCCACCCCTTGCGTAAGTATCATCTGAAGATTGGGTTGTCCGAGAACGAATCTGGCCAGCAGGTAAACGCTTTAAACTCCGAGAGTGCGGGGTGGCAAATACATACTACCAGGTATTGTAGTACGCATGTTCTGACACTATCAACAATAGCTCGAAGTCCTGAAATCCCGCCCGTGGTCACTAAACAGGCTGTAAAAACTAAAATGCGTCGCGGCTGGAGAAAACTAACAAGTACGAAATAGTGCCGAACCGGTAGGTGAGAGAAACGGTATTAACGACCTGTCCGATATGGTATGTACATCCCGCATCAATTGCAAATGAATAACACCATGAACGAGTCCATACTATTACATGTACACCCAGCATAGAGCATATAACGAGCAAGAACTTTGGACATCGTGCCGAAAGGACCCCGGATCGTCGGCTCCTATCATGAGTGCTTTGCCTGCAGGAATTGCGACTGCTCTCCCAGAACTGATGCATGCATCCTAAGCGGTGGATTCGAGATGCACTATTCAAACCAAACTGAGCAGAGAATACCTGGCCTTCTCCGATAGTAAAAACCATTCCCAGGACACGTATACTCATTGACCGCCTTACTCACTAGCGCGGTGAACAGACAGTCAATCGATTTTCACGCTGTTTTAAGTATCTGACACGGTTCCCAATGTCGACTGGGCACCTTAGTCTTCTGAGTACTGCATGTACATGTACCGAGGTTTGACCCTAATTCCAAGTGTTTGGTCCGCGCAATGGAAGGGCAGTTCTAAAGGCCACATGTCCAATGCCCAAACGAGAGGTTCCCTGAATGCCAAAAACAAAACGCTAACGGCGCCCGAGTTTACGAACACGACCGTGTAGGTGTTGAGCGTACCACGCATCCCTGTTTTATTTGTCCGTATCCGAGTAGCGGATGATCCGCCTGATGAGACAGGAATGCTTGAAGAGACACTAAATTGCATGGCACCTAATACCGAGAAACATGTTGGGATCATACTGCTGCTCTCCACGTGACTATCTTTGATCGCAACCATGGCACAATAACAGTAGTGACAGTCGAATAAGAGGCAAGTCGACACAGAACCCCTGCTACAAGAAGGGTATGGCTGGAGGCGCCCAAGCATCTAATACGACCGACCAGGCTCCTTAACCCAATATCAGGGGGATACAGACCATCAGTGTTTCGCTACACGTTTTCGTGATGATACCTAGGCTTTGGGATTGTTCACACAGATTCAGTTTATATACAGATACTCGACGTCACGCGCACAGGAGGTACAAGAGAAGGCGTATACCAGGTATCATAACGTTTAGATACCCACATGTAGGAAGGAACGAGCGCATGTGCAAGTCGCCACACCACGCACAGGTACACATTTGTGAGACGCTAAACCGAGATGGAACGTGACGAGCTTTGGTATGATCTGCGCAACCTAACAGGATACTGTTGGTCGCTCCAAGCATAGTGGTCGAGGATTGAAGGAACGAATCGACAGGTGTGATTGGAATGCGAGTAGGTGGTAGGCAGTTTCTGTTCTGGGGGGGGTGTTTGTCTCCACCTTGCTGCAACTACTTCCACAAAAAGCGTTATACGAGGGGTACGATTTGGAAGTAGGTCTGGACGACAGCCGTTTTAAGACGCGTGATTGATTTTAGCGCGAACAAGTTGCACGAGTGGACAGTGTCCGTGCTGGGGGGGTGGCGTAAACGTCAGTACCTTCAAACACTTTTTAACTCGGAATCAAATATTTACCTTGGCTAGCGCCGGTAAGTCGATGTGGAGTACCTTGAAACGAGCTAGGTCACTCGAATAAAGGTGGCGCAAACGCCAGTAGCTTCAAAAACTTACTTAACTCGGAATCAAATATTTACCTTGGCTAGTGCCAGCAAGTCGATGTGGCGTGAACGTCAGTACCTTGAAACGACCTAAGTCACTCGAATAATAATTTTGGCCCGGAGTAGAAAGAACTCATAAACTTCCTACAGCCCGTGATGAACGTATACATAGAACGACCTCCACATTCGCAAGGAAACGTGAAGTTTTGCAACATTGATACAAACAAGTACGTGAGAATATTGGAATACTGATAGGTGAACCGTTATAACAGGTTTGACAAGTCAAGCCCGCAGATATATATATAGAGGGGCAAGGTGGACAGCCACCGCAGCGTCTCGGTAGTGTGGCCACGTATAGCCATACGACAAAAGACTGGCAGAATTATCTGAAGTCTCAGTTAAAGGTTAGGTGGTGGGGTAGGACGATGGTCGCTTTGAGTGGAATCTATGTCTGGCCAAAGGCTTAAACGTGTAGGTTATTGTCAAAGTGCAGACGTAGGCCTTCGAGAGGAACCCCAACTTAGATGCAGGTAAGCCAGGAAGAAAACATGTTTTTTCGCAGATGAGTACATGCTCCGAGCGTGTTAGATGTGGCGCAAGCAGTTGCAAGTGAAGACTGTTCGAGGGTCAGGTCCGCCGCTCTTCTCGGCACCGTCCAAGGTCAGCACCGCGGGAACAAGAGGCGCTGCAACATTGTGCCGACGGCGATAGACGGGGGAGGAAGGCTGAAGAATATCTGGACGAGGGTCAGACCGCCGTTCTTCTTACCACCGTCCAAGGGTAACACCGCGGAAAGGAAGGGCGCTGCAACATCGGGCCGACGGCGATGGATGGAAGAGGAATGCTGAAGAACGTCAGGACGAAGGTCAGGACCGCCGCTCTTCTTACCACCGTCAGAGGGCAGCACTAAGTGAAGGAGAGGAGCTGCAACATCGAGCCGACGGTGAGGTGCGGAGGTGCAAGGCGCAGGCGCTGCAGCGGTCCATGATCGTAATACCCGCCGGGCACCGTCGCTCATATGCGCCTGTCTGGCGGGGTGTCCGAGGAGGAAAGCGCACACGCTGTCGCCGGGCTAGCACCGGGGCGCCGGCTTTGTGCCGACAATGGTTATGTGTCGGGCAGGGGGGGTGTTACAGCGGGTGGCGCCAGGGAGGGAGGTTCATAGCGCTGTGACTGTCGTGACCAGCGCTATGGGGGAGGATAATACGGCGCGAGACCAGTCCTGATCAGGGTCACGCGTCGGGTCTATTCGATAGGCAGAGGGCAAGATTTGGTTAGCATCCTCTGGGCGGATCTTATAGGGGCAGGGAGGATCCCCAGTGTGGGAACGCCTTCGGTCTCGGGTACAGAGCCAGTAACGAGGTTCCGGGACCACCCGGTGTTTACAAAACACCACCAAGAGTGAAGAAAGAAAGTCAAAGCCAAGTGATCTGTGATGCCTGTCCTATCGACCCCCAGTCCCTTAGACCCTGCCGTGCCCGTCGTGCCCGTCATAGTGTCTGTGGTGCTTCGTTGAGTGTTCACACTGACTGCTTGCATCTATAGCATTGCATCGATCCACGTTCTGCATGACCCGATCATTACTGCTTGAAGGCACTTCCTCGAACTCCCAAACAACAGGTGAGCCGGCCTCAGAGATCTAACCAGCGCAGGTCCTTTTTTCGGTCTGAGAGCTGTACCCTGTCGTAACAGTGATTGGTTGTGTTTGTCGGAGCCTGCCGTCCGCATTCCACGGTCTGCCATATATGTATACGTATGTTTGTCAAATTTCGTACTTTAGTCAACTTTTCTCTTCGTACAAAGCACTTTTCGGCATAAACATAAATGCTCGGACACAGGAAGCCCGGCCGGACACATTGATCGAGGTCTCGGCCCGATCCGTGCACTCTGGAGCACGTGGTGGGCGCCCAAAGTGTTTTTTCCGGCGGGAGTGGATAAGACGATTTCCCTGGTTTCAGTACGAGAGGCCTTATTTTGTACGTACGCGTCGGTACATACATGCTGTCTGTTTTTTCCCCCAGGCTCTCATGAGCTGTGAGCACACAGCTCAGGCATATACCAGGTACACAACAGACAACATGCCATGCACAGATCCCATCGTTCCAACGCTGCCGCCCACATGCCGTGCGTGTTTGACACATCTCTATGGGCGGTGTTGCGGTGGTTGGTTGCGTTTGTCGGAGCCTGCCGTCCGCATTCCATCGTCTACCATATATTTGTGTATCCGTTTGTACCCAGAATGACGTATTATATCCCTGTACATTGTTTTTAGGTTGTTGCACGGAGCACGGACCACCGTCTACATAACAACACCCACAGCAGTGCACAGACCGTGCTTACCTCCAGCTTCCTACAACACCACAACCCTGCTGCCCAGAAAGAGCAGTGTTAGCACACCTTGCGCGTATGGATGATCGTACTGCGGGAATCAAAGTTGGTTTATCGGAGAATTCGATCGATCACTTGACCCCGCCAAGACCACACCACCAGCATCACCTCTCTCCCTGCTTCTTCTGCTTAGTATGATACAATACAAGTTCCTTGTGTGTGTTTTTACCCAAGGTAATGAGTTTGGGCGCGCTTAGGTGTGGCGTGCGTCCATACCTCAACATTTCACAGCTACTCCCAATACTTGGGAGTAAAGCAAAGAATATTCGAGAAAATACTGCTATTATAGGTACTTCGTACACTCGCAGTATTTCAGGGGTGTGTACTCAAGATACTGCGAGTACTCGCAGAATTTTGAGGTTCTGTATAATACTACTTCAGATACTCCTTCGTATACTTTCGGGCTCGCACTAATGCGGGTTTCGCTCGCTGCTACTGCTGCTGTGCCGTGGATACCCCCTGTTGTGCTTCAAGTATCTCGGGGTTCTGTACTGCGGGTACTACGAGTATACTAGTCCTAGCAGTATTTCGTCCGCTGGTAGTGTTCGTACTACTGCTTCTATGAGACGCGGTACTCGCAGTACCGAAATACCCTCAATATATGATATGCCCACAACATACTTCGAGTATGAAGTATACTTCAACCGTTACCGTGTCGACAATTCTCAGGCCCAGCGTTCGGCACAAAACACTCCCAGACAGTCCCACACGAGTGGGAGTTGGAGCAAACTACTTTTGCTGGAGACAACAACTCGAGTACTGAATGCAGTCTGGCAGTATTTTGAGATATGTATTCGCGAGGAATATATATGAACGTACTGCGAATATTCTTATTTATAGTGTCTCGAGGTTCTGTACCGCGCATATTGTTTTTACTCCAAGTATTTCGTGTTTCGATACTATACTGCGGGTACATACTTATACCTGTGTTCTCGGAGTTCGTTACTGCTCATGCTCTCATTACTCTAAGTATTTGGGCCTTCTCAGTACTCGCAATATTTTTGCCGCCAGTACTCCAATACTCTCAGTACTATGACTACTATACGATTTGTTCTCGAGCATTTACCTGTGATAGCTTGATGTTACCCTGAGCTCCAAGAAACATTCATTTCGGGGGAATATGTATATATACATTGTACCAGTATGTATGTGCTGTACCTTACTCAGCCGGTCACAAAGTATTATGTGGCGCAACCTCGACCTCACGCAATTTGTTGTACTTACGTTTACGCCGCATACATTGATTTGATCGCCGCGAGTCATCGGGATCAATATATCCACTTGCCGATACCCTATATTATATTATTGTAGTAATGACCCCACACTAATTCCGCAAACAGCAGTGTAATAGTATGTCCCCAAAAATATGTGTGTTCTTCACGTTAAAAAGATGGGTGAATGCAGGTATACTACTTCTAAACATGTGTGCAGGATTTCATACGAGTATTATTTCGCTCTTGCACCACTTCCCTAGGCACCTCCCGGAGGGGAACCTTGTATTTATTTATCCATATGTACCCAGGATGGCGTACAATATGTATTACTATGATTATGTTGCGGCTCACCACAGGCGAGTATTTGTTTCCCTCCAGTCTTACTTCCAGTCATGCTCTGCTCAGCGCAGGCGAGTATTTTCTTGCCTCCAGTCTTACTTCCAGTGATTTCGGCTCACCACAGGCGAGTATTCTTTATGAATTTCGGTCGTGCGTGTCGTTGCGTGTCACATGCGTGATGCTGATTCCTCCGATATTTCGGTGTGATGCTGTTGTCGTCACAGAATCATTTTCACGTACCATTACTGAAATTCATTTTCGCGCACCATTACTGAAATTCTCCAACGAGCTAAACATATATATTCTTTATCGCACTGCCTGGCCAACAGCGGAGTTTTTTTTTCTCGAATGTACGTGACAACAAGCCAAGCGTCATAACTCTGTCTCATGGCCATTGCTATTAATATTCTATACGAATTTCGGTCGTGCGTGTCGTCGCTTGTCACATGCGTGATGCTGATTCCTCCGACCTCTCGGTGTGATGCTGTTGTCACAGAATCATTTTCGCGTACCATTACTGAATTCTCCAACGAGCTAAACATATACATACCAGGTATATTCTTCATCGCACTGTTGTTGTTGTTGTTGTTTTCTTCGCATTAAACCGTTCTTTCTATATGTAACATTGTTATTATTCAATATATATATGTATTGTTAATATGATATAATAGTATTTTAATAGAGTGTTGTGTGATTCTCGGGTACTCTGTTTTCTTCATTTCGTCTCGCCGAGTTCAGCAAATGTACGTACCGGGTATAGTATGTATGTGTGTATACCCATGAAGAGTACTATTAATACATACAGCAGGAGTACACGGTCTTCTTCCTCAATGTTTCAACCCTTTCAAGTCTCTGTCTTATAACCTTGATCCGGGGTGGTCGTATAGAGCAAGCTCTTCTCCTCGCTCACCACTACTATGCTGTCGAGCATGCGGTCCTTTCTTTGATGCCTGCGTGTTGCTTTGGGAGAGTAATATACATATTATTTTATTAGAGTGTATAGTGTGTATTCCGTGTTTCTCGGCTATTTGTGTTCTTGATTCCGTCTCCCCGGAATCAGCAATTTTACGTACCACCAAGGATGTATGTATACCGATGAAGAGCACTACATACAGCAGTAATAAGTATTAATAGTAGTAGTTGTGGTCTTCTTCCTCACAATAACTACTGTTTCAACCCTTTCAAGCCTCTCTCTGTCTTCTAACCTAGATCCGGGGTGGCCGCAGAGGAAGCTCTTCTCCGTCCTCACAATAACATTGTCAAGCGTCATCACTCTCATGGCCATTGCTGTTAATAAATAACATTGTTACCATTCAATATATATATGTATTATTAAAAGTATTTTAATATATTGTTGTGTGATTCTCGGGTACTCTGTTTTCTTCATTTCGTCTCACCGAGTTCAGCAAATGTACGTATGTACCGGGTATAGTATATATGTGTGTATACCCATGAAGGGTACCATATATACATACAGCAGGAGTACACGGTCTTCTTCTTCAATGTTTCAACCCTTTCAAGCCTTTCTCTGTCTTATAACCTAGATCCGGGGTCGGTCATAGAGCAGGTTTCTCCCCCGCCTCCTCGCTGTTGTGAAGTTTGCAAACGTCGGATAACGTAACACTTAACGTTTTATGTTGATGTTAGGCGTCAGCGAAAACAAAACGGAATATTACGTTACTACGATAACTACTTTCTGGATTTTGTGATAATATGGTGTTAGTGTGTTAAGATATTGGCGGGCGATCGCGTAACGTTTAGAGTGTCACCTTGACCTTGTACTGACCACAGTATATGTTACCGCGTTACGGTATGCAGCCCATAGCGAGTAACACTATGTTAGCGTGTTGGAGGAATTCCTGGTGGCTATCGTAGCACACGTTGAAGGGATAACTTTCATAATCACCAAAACGTTAACAGTATGTTACCGTGTTAGCGGCATCAGCCCGTAACGAGTAACTTTACGTTAGTGTGCCAGCGGGATTCTTCGTGCTACCGGCGTGGCACCCTTTCGACGGCCAACGTACACGGCCAAATAAACGCGTACATAACACTATGTTAGTGTGTTGGTGAAATTCCTAGGGGCTCCAAAAAGTGATGCGTTTTTAGGGGGGATCCCTCCAAAATATCCCCTGTTTCGGGGTTTTAAAATATGGAGTTGATTTTTTGCGGGGAAGCCATGCTATCCTCCCCCCCCGGGGGATACGTTGTAGGTATCCCCTACTGGGATGTCGGCGAAATTGTATAATACGGCTACGCTATGTTACTCCCACACGTCCGCTTTACCACTAACACAGTTAACACATGTTAGATCTCGGGAAGATCCAAAGGGTAACCTATTACGGGGGGGTACATAGTTAATAGGACCTATGGTGCACATAAAAAGCAATATATTTCCCTGTTTTTACTAACAAAATTTGGTCCCGTTAACTATGGACCCCCGTAATAGTAACATTACGTTAGAACGACTTCGGGCCCAACGGTAACTCAGTAACCCGGGTTGGTTTTTATGATAACACGGTAACGGAATGATACCATCATCAGATCTTCACTGACGGTAACACCGTAACACAATGTTACAGAGACTTCCGCATTAAGACTATCATCCTAACATAATGTTACGTATGGGCCGGCGAAGACTGTAACGCATCTAACGTACGTTAAAAGTGTTACGTTTTCCGACCCTGAAGCAATCAGATGGGGGGTCCAGATAACGTAGTGTTAGTAGTGCTGGTCATTGCGTTAGGCCACGTTGGTGTGTTATCTGCAACACGATGTGATGGGTTAGTAGTGCTGGAGAACATGGTAACGTTATGTTAGGGTGTTACGTATACCACTCCTCCTAAGGGTAACATAATGTTAGTGTGTTACGAATAACGCTGCATCGACAATAACATTATGTTATTGTGTTATTGCGGGGGGGCATAGTAGTTAGCACCAAATTTTGTTAGTATAAATATAGAAATATAAGGGTGTTTGTGTTTACCGTAAGTCCTATTAACTATGGTCCCCCATAATTGTAAATATGTGGATAACGATCTGGGCATGTTAGAGTGATAACGTACGTGTTTGGTCACAAGGACTGATCACAGCATAACATACTGTTACTGTATAAGAGCTGGACGAGACCGAGAAGTAACATAACGTCAAGGCAGGTGCACGTTCGTGGGTTTCCAGTTAACGCTGTGTTACCGCTCCACCGTGATCGCTCCTCTAGTGCTAAGACTATGTTAGTACGTTACCACGTTCCTGTGTTAGGCCCCATAAAGTAGATAAGTGTTATCCGAGTGTTACGTTATCCGAGGTGTGGAAGTTTGATCACTCATCAAGTGTGTCAGCGATAACAATATGAGTGCAATAATTGGTATCGATGTCCATCAGCCGAGCCCTGGGTCACCAGGCGTCTTTCGTTCATCGTTGTCGCTCATTATTCTTCCCTCTGACTATTACTCATTGCCGTCGGGGATTCGTCCAACATGTGTTACGGGCCCTTGGCATCGAAAACTGCCATTATATTTGGAGTGTGGGGCCTTAAGCGTCGACGGCAGCCATCACGCCGCCGGCGAAAGCCCCCTTGTATGTAATACTATGATTATGTTGCGGCTCACCACAGGCGACTATTTCTTTCTCCAATCTTACTTCCAGTCATCCGCGGCTCAGCACAGGCGAGTATTCTATATGAATTTCGGTCGTGCGTGTCGTTGCGTGTCACATGGGTGATGCTGATTCCTCCGACATCTCGGTGTGATGCTGTTGTCGTCACAGAATCATTTTCGCGTACCACTACTGAAATTCTCCAACGAGCTAAACATATATATTCTTTATCGCACTGCCTGGCCAACACCGGAGTTTTTTTTTCGTACGTACGTGACAACAAGCCAAGCGTCACAACTCTGTCTCGTGGCCATTGCTATTAATATTCTATACGAATTTCGGTCGTTCGTGTCGTCGCCTGTCACATGCGTGATGCTGCTTCCTCCGACTTCTCGGTGTGATGCTGTTGTCGTCACAGAATCATTTTCGCGTACCATTACTGAAATTCTCCAACGAGGTAACCATATATATATACGTATTATCGCACTGTTGTTGTCGTTGTTGTTTTCTTCACATTAAACCGTTCTTTCTACCCGTCGACATCCAACACAACAAGTGTCCGTGCGGATTCTTCAATCCTAGAGAGATACAAGTTCGGTGGTCACAAACTGCCTGGCCAACACCGGCGATTTGTTTTTCGTATGTACGTGGCAACAAGCGTCATCACTCTCATGGCTATTGCTATTAATATATAACATTGTTACTATTCATTATATATATGCACTATTAACATGATAGTATTTTAATAGAGTGTTGTGTGATTCTCGGGTACTCTGTTTTCTTCATTTCGTCTCCCCGAGTTCAGCAAATGTACTTACCGGGTATAGTATGTATGTGTGTATACCCATGAAGAGTACTATTAATACATACAGTAGGAGTACACGGTCTTCTTCATCAATGTTTCAACCCTTTCAAGTCTCTTATAACCTTGATCCGGGGTGGTCGTATAGAGCAAACTCTTCTCCTCCCTCACCACTACTATGCTGTCGGACATGCGGTCCCTTCTTTGATGCCTGCGTGTTGCTTTGGGAGAGTAATACGTATTATTTAAATAGAGTGTATATAGAGTAAGCTCTTCTCCTCCCTCCCCACTACTATGCTGTCGAGCATGCGGTACTTTCTTTGATGCCTGCGTGTTGCTTTGGGAGAGTATTACATATTATTTTGTTCGAGTGTATAGTGTGTATTCTGTGTTTCTCGGCTATTTGTGTTCTTGATTCCGTCTCCCCGGAATCAGCAATTTTACGTACCACCAAGTATGTATGTATACCCATGAATAGCACCACATACAGCAGTAATAGCATTAATAGTAGTAGTTGTGGTCTTCTTCCTCACACTACTGTTTCAACCCTTTCAAGCCTCTCTCTGTCTTCTAACCTAGATCCGGGGTGGCCGCAGAGGAAGCTCTTCTCCTCCCTCCTCACAATACCATTGTCAAGCGTCATCACTCTCATGGCCATTGCTGTTAATAAATAACCTTGTTACCATTCATTATTTGTATGTATAATCAAAAGTATTTTAATAGATTGTTGTGGGATTCTCAGGTACTCTGTTTTCTTCATTTCGTCTCACCGAGTTCAGCTAATGTTATTAGGGATGACACCTATTACATCAAAAGCCAGTATCATCTAGTCGCTGCTGCATATCACAAGGCTACCAGGTACTCCTGTAGCAACCATAATTTAGGAACACACCCATCACATACAAGCAGGTGTTACAACAGTAGAAGAACAGAACGATTCTATGTTCGGTTATTTTGTTGTCCTGTACGTACTGAATTTATTGGAGATGTTACTTGACAGTAGCTATCATTTTGTCGTCACTGGATACCACGGAATATCTGGTAGTATACGGTACAAGGGATCCATAATAGATCGATTTTGGGTGTGTCACCACCTGACGAACGTTGTCATAGACCGTAGTCGGGTACGGGTGTGCCATCACCTGACGAACGTTATCATAGGCCGTAATCGGATTCGGGTGTGTCATCACCTGACGAACGTCGTCGTAGGAGGTATATGTATCTGTTATGTATCTGTTAAAGATCATCAAGATCGGAAACAGCCAAGAGGAGCGTTTGCACGCCCACTTGTTCACTCTACTTTTGCTCATCATCATCAGCTTGTCTGCTGAGCTTAATAACTAATCAACCTTGGCCTGGAGTCGCCAACATCATCATCTTTCTTCTATTCGAAGATTTCACGCGAGTCTGCCTAACAGCAACTCAAGCGTTTGCACCTCGATCAGTTCTGTGTCTTGACCGGTCATCGGCAAGCGAGACTAAGCGTACACCAGCTTCGAGCTGATACACGCTACTTCACACCAACCCTCAATAGGTTATGAGCCTCGAAACGCGTGCAAACGCAACCAATCAGCCACGGGGGGTACTTCAGTGCGGCTACGACCACGTTATCCCAAGAGCTTCAGTTCCTCCTGGCTTCAGCGGGGCAGAGATTTCAAGATCATAAGAACGTCTGCTGTTGCCTGAGGAGCTTTTGACGACGAGTATTTCGTTTGTTGAAATCTACGTACCAACCTGCTGTACGCTGTTACAAAAACAACCCCACAGACAATCCCAGTACTTCTGTGTGATTAGGGGCCCTGCCTGGCGTAGTCCGCACCGTGGATAGTAAGCCTCGGAAGATTCCGAGCGACAGCTGAGTGGAAGCAACTCCCGGCAGCATTGCTGTCTGTTTAAAGGAGCTCTGACTTCCTACGTGCTTCTAGGGGACGGTTACTCTACCAAGGACCCCAAAGCAAGGGTTGAAGTTTTTACCGGGTAGCGTTTTGATCGTGTCTGAGATCATCATCTACACCGACGATTCTACGCCTACAGCAGTAGGCTATTTATACGAGTAGAAGTTTGTTACTGCAGCATGGACGACACCAGCAGCAACAACCTCACCAATGCTGTCAAGGGGCTAAGGAAGTTTGACGGACGGAACCCCAGCCTCTTTCGAGATTGGCACAAGAAACTTGCTGTGGTCCTCGGCGTTACACGACGAGATACTGCAAACTTGATCAAAGGACGGGCCCGACCAAATGAAGAATCGGCGGCCACGGCACTAGATGGGACGCAATAAGCTCAGGACACTCTCCAGCAAAGCACAGCATCCTTTGACAGAGCGAACGAGGACTTATACGCCATTCTGTTCTTGCTAACAGAGAAACCAGCAGCTAATCTCGTACTGAAGCATGAGCACCCAGACGGAATGAGCGGCAACGGACAACAAGCTCTGGAGGAGCTTGTACAGAAGTACAACAAGGTTACAGATGAGGTCGTTCGCGCAGCCATGGACAAGCTGGTCAACACCGCCATGACATACAACCAGGACCCCGACGATTTTTTCATGGAAAAACACCTCGCCCGCACCGAGCTAGCCAGGATGGGAGAGCCCATCACCGACCGGAGATTCAAGGATATCTGCGTCTAAGGTTTCACATCTGACTACAAGGACATCAAGCTGATGATGTATCGTGATCCTACCTTCGACATCGAACAGATGCAAAGTACGATGCGACACTTATACCTTGACGATCTTTCTCGCAACAGCGGAGCGAAGGGAAACATCGCTGGCCAAGGTGTCGCCATGTCGGCGGAAACATCCATCTGCAACTACTGTGGAAAGGAAGGGCAACACGCTCGCACCTGCCGGAAGAAGCGGGATGAAGCCAACAAATCCAAAAGAACCAAAGGAGCCGCTGGACAGAAGTGGTGTTCCGTCCACAAAACCACTTCGCACAGCGATGCGGAATGCTATGAACAGGGTGCCACTCGATCGGAACAATCGGGGGCTCACCTCGCTTCTGCTGCATCAGGTACAAGATCCTCTCCAGCACACGACGAGAAGAGACCATCTTTAAACTTCGACGATGATTTTGATCAAGGATTCGCCTTCTCCGGACTAACGACGGGAGATGGCGGCGGAATCTCAGCGTCCAACTCGGACAGGTTCATCATGTTGGTGGATAGCGGCGCATCGGATCACTTCGTGGACGACGAGCTGATCCCAGGGCTGCGGCAACGCATGACAGAGTACGAGAAGCTGGACCAGCCGAAGCCCATTAAAACCGCCGGTAACGAGAAGATGTTCGCGACGGCAACAGGCACCATCCGCGGGCACATCATCAACCATTCAGGTCGGCCGATCCCAGTTCGCATCTTCGTGCTGATCGTTCCCGGAATGGGACGCCACCTCTTCTCCTCCGCAAGGGCAATGAAATCAGGGGTAAGCACCATCCTCGAGACGGGAAACCCCCGCCTCCAGTTCGACACCACGACTTCTCTCCCTTCGAATGAACACCAGAAAGACGCGGGCATGTGCTCTTTCGAAGTGTCGCTGCGTGCCCTGGACGGCGTAACCTACGGAAAACCCAAGACGCGACCAACACCCTCGATGGGTCTGACGGCACTGCTAAGCGCCGATCCCTGGCACAGACGACTGGGGCACATGAACCCCCGTGATATGGAGCTTCTTCGGGAGGTGGACGGCAATGGTGTCGACTACACCGGCACTGTGTCAGGCTGCGATATCTGCGAAGTGTGCAAGAGCACGCGAAAGGCGCACCCGAAAAAGGACAACCACAAGACTAACGGACCAATGGAACTGGTTTACACGGACCTTTTGGGACCCGTCACGCCAGCAGCAAGGGGAGGATTCAAGTACGTCAGCAAGTTTACTGATGATTACTCTCGCATGAAGGAAATCTTCCTTCTTAAGTCCAAGACGGAGGCCGCCCACTCGCTCCACCTTTACAACAAAACGATGGCTGTTCCACTGGGGCTGCGCATTCAGCGATTGAGATGCGACAAGGGAGGGGAGTACACCTCCAGAGAGTTTAAGGAGCTCTGCGTCAACTCCAGATTTACCATGGAATACACGGCCACAGCAACGCCTCAACAAAACGGCGTATCCGAGAGCGATGGGAGGACACTTGCAGCAATGACAAGATGCCTTCTTAAGGACGGCAACTTCTACCGCACCATGTGGGGTGAGCTATTTTTTACAGCAGTCTACCTGTGCAACAGGTCGCCACATTCGGCATTGAGAGGACAAACGCCTTTTTTGAAGATGCCCGACAAAGAAGCAGATCTTTCAGGCTTGCGGGCTATCGGATCTAGGGCCTTTGTGCATATCGAGACCTATACGACGAAGCTCGGCGACAAAGCATGGGAAGGAAAGCTCTGTGGATTTAGCCAAGACACCAGAGCCCACCGCATCTACAATCCCGAAAAAGGGACTGTTGTGGAAAGCAGAAATGTCACTTTCCTGGAGACACCACCATACTCCGTGCCACCCGTGGGAATCAACAAGGACTACGAAGATGACGTCTTCGATCTCACCTCCTTCCTGGATTTCTCGATTCTAGATTCACCTGAGAAAGAGCTGGAGCACCTCCGAGCGAAGATGAGGGGTATGCTACAAGAGAACGCGAAAACATTCCTGCACCAGGAAACATCATCTCTACCAGAGGAGCCCGCAGGAGGAACAGTCGCAAGAAGCTGGAGCCTCGCCCGAGGTCGTACCTGCTGCATCAGCCGAAGAACCGGTTGTACAGCAGCCTCGGGTAACTCGAGCCAGTACGAGATCCAGTCCAAACACGGATGATACTTTCGACAGCTCACTCACCCCCAGTCAACTGCTCTACTTCGCCAAGGGAACACCACGGATCAAGACCATGGGCATGCGTGAGGACTTTGCTCACATGGACGGAAGTCCCTTCCTGTCCTACAAGGCCTTTACATATGCTACTTCAACCCCCGAAGACAAGCGGTTTTCGGAGAAGGAGAAACGAGTACTTCAAACTCCTCGTACGCATACTGATGCCATCAACTCACCAGAGCACATGGAATGGAAAGAGGCCATCAACAAAGAGATGGACAACGTTAAGGAACATCAAGTCTACGAGCTGGTCCCAATCACCAGCGTGCCCAAGGAGCAACATCTTCTTTTTCACCCTGGGATGCATCTATCTGCTGCTTCGCCCGGGGTTGAATCTTCCACTCTGGGTGAAGTCACACTGGATGCATCGCATCACGAGACCGCCCATACGGTACACAATCCAAGCGTCGAGGAGACCTTCGACAGCATGCACGCCTAGAGGGCATCGGGGGAAGACCCCCCGGACACGTGTGTGGATTTTGCCTACACAAATAGAGACCCTTTTCGAGTCTCGGAGGAGGAAAACTGGGTGATCGAATCCCCACCAAAACACTACGATGCCATTCATTCCCGGAGCAGCATCACCCGGGATCATCAGATCAACGACATCTGGGGTCATCAGAGCATCAGTATCTATCTATCATCTGGGATCACCGGAGCATGAACGTCTGGGATCACTGGGTCAACATCATCTGGGATCACCAGATCATCATCTGAATCATCATCGTCTGGCATCACCGAAGTACCAGCTGAGACATCACCGCCTGCTTCACCAGGGGTCGTGTCAGCTGATCGAGAGCTGTGTCTGACTCGTACCTCCACACGAGCCGAGCCCAAAACAGAGAACACAGAAACAAACCGTCAGCTGAAGGAGGTCTACACGCTCACGATAGCGGAGGGACAACCACGGGCAAACCCCGGACAGGATTTGCGGCATCGACACAGGACGATAAAGAGCCACTGGCGACTACGGCCTTCGTGTACAACTGCAAGCCAACTTCAGGAATCCTCTTCTTGCTGGACGGAGAGCCCATCATTATCGGGACCAAGACGCAAACACTGACTGCTGAATTAACGGTGGAGGCAGAGCTGAGACGACAATCAGTTTTGAGGGAAAGGAAAAGACTACCTCTCCAACTTCAACATAAGTTGAGCCTCCAGCCACTGGAAGCGTGAACTGCGTTGTCTCCCTTACCGAAGCTGTGGGTTGTCGCATGTTCAATTTGCACGGGGCGGATATGAAATTATTTTCCTTGGGTCAGCGAACTAATCACTGGATTTTTTTGCATTCACTGGTAGCGTATCCCGTCAATCTTCCTTGTTGCGGAATATGAACAAATTCACTGTTTTAGACTACTACACACATTTAGTATTCCTTAGTCGTTTAACGGACTGGAATGTAGTTCACGGTTTCGTGATTCTTGGACTGATAGCTAAGCTTGCATAACATGTGCAGAAAAGTAGCAGAGCTGGATATTTTACATTGGCTTGTTTTGTGTAACCCCTCGGGTATTCTAGCAGAATGAGTTTTAGCTCTCAGAAGTTCAAGTTGAATACTTTCACCACAACAATTATGCCCTTGTTGCGTGCATTTTTTTCAAGTATGGCATGTGGCGCAGAGGTCGTACTAATTGTTTTGTTTGCCTGGGACTACCAGCATTGAAACGAGTTATCGTAACGAGAGGTCGTATTGGAGATGTTACTTGACAGTAGCTATCATTTTTGTCGTCACTGGATACCACGGAATATCTGGTAGTATACGGTACAAGGGATCCATAATAGATCGATTTTGGGTGTGTCATCACCTGACGAACGTTGTCATAGACCGTAGTCGGGTACGGGTGTGCCATCACCTGACGAATGTTGTCATAGGCCGTAATCGGATTCGGGTGTGTCATCACCTGACGAACGTCGTCGTAGGAGGTATATGTATCTGTTACGTATCTGTTAAAGATCATCAAGATCGGAAACAGCCAAGAGGAGCGTTTGCACGCCCACTTGTTCACTCTACTTTTGCTCATCATCATCAGCTTATCTGCTGAGCTTAATAACAAATCAACCTTGGCCTGGAGTCGCCAACATCATCATCTTTCTTCTATTCGAAGATTTCACGCGAGTCTGCCTAACAGCAACTCAAGCGTTTGCACCTCGATCAGTTCTGTGTCTTGACCGGTCATCGGCAGGCGAGACTAACCGTACACCAGCTTCGAGCTGATACACGCTACTTCACACCAATCCTCAAAAGAATTCACTCCTTGGATCTCATGCGGTAGGTACATCATGTACAACTGATTATCCTTGGAACTCATGTAAGTACATTACGTACACAAGTGTTTGTTCCCAATAGCAACATCACCACTTGATGTTGCATGTGTTTCTTTTGGAGAAATTTTAGCATGTAACGCAGAGTAAGAAAGTGTATGCTTAACGGCAGGAGGTATTAGGGATGATACTTGTCAGTAGCCATCATAGTCGTTCCTCGATAACACTTGCGTCATCTGGTATACATTTACGCATTTCTAAGTACCACGGACAGTTTTCCAATTCTGTTCAGCTACTAAATAGTGCCAGCATGCTGCATTTTTTTTTTCCCGACTCGACCTGCACATTTTCTTTACGGGTACTCTTATTTGTATCCCAACGAAAGGTCTTGCACTGCCCACGCTCTGTAATCGTCACGCCCTGCTATCATTACGAACATTGGGCATTTCAGACGGAGTTCTGTTCAATTCTGTTCAACTGATATCACTTGAGTGACCCCGGCGCGACTACCGTCAATCAAACGCGAGGCGCCTGACGCTAGATAGATGCCCTCAACTATAAAAATATCCTTCGACGGGCAATAAAATCGAGGCACGCACAACCTCAACACCCCCTATCGTACGTCTTTACCGTCACTCCTTTCTCTCTCCTAGATCGGTTTGTTGGTATTGTAGCCGCCTACCCTGATCCAAGCCTGGATCCACCCACCCTCTCCATCTTCCACCAAACCTTTTCCCGTCCCAGTACAAGCGTTCCACCCGCCTAAACATGGCCGAGAAGGCTTCCTCCATCAACATTCCCGGCGCCCACTCCCCCGAGGCCACCAACCCCCGCGAGGCGAGGTATGCCGCAAGGGCCTTTCGCGCTACCGACGACGACACCCCTGGCTTCGAAACCATTCTGAACGACTTCACGATACACCCCACCACACCGGGATCTTCTCCAATGGGAGCAGGCACGACCAGTGCCGGGCCTACCATCAACCCGGAGGTCTCTGCACAGGAAACCTCCACCCTGGCTCTCAATCCGGGGCGTTACCAAGGCGATCCCACGGCCCTCCGTAAGCGCCGTGCGGCCCTCAAAACCCACCACGAGCAGCTCCTCCTTATCGCGAAAGAGGGCGCTGACCTCCTACTCGTGTTACCACCGTCCCCCTCCCCTTCCTCGAACCCTTTCGACTCCACCTATGGGACTACAGCTGCGACCGCGGCCACCACGGCCCAATCGCAGCCGTTCGCTCCTCACCATGGGCACCCTATACGTCCGCCGCGATGTCTAGGACCACCACCTCCCAGCCTCCCAAAAACCAAACTGGGACCACAATGTCCCAGGCACCACTACCGGCCCAACCCTTGCCAGCCCCCATACCCACTGGGCACCGGCACCCGCAGACGTTCGGCTTTGAGCCCAATGACTGGGTCTTCCTCGACGCTAAGCTCCGCTGGATGCAGAGTACACGCGACGCGACGGCCTCGGATGTCTCGCTAGAAGCACACCGTGTATGGCGGCTGTTCACACCTGACTGTAACCCGTCGATCACCTTCGTTCTGGCCCGCGCCGCCACTGAGGGTGTTTCTTCCGAGCTCATCGGGGCCGCCCATACCCGTTTACTCGAGCCACGGTATTTTCACTCGAACGCCGGCCGCGGCTACGTGTGGAACCCAACCGTCTCGATCCGCTCCCCCGACACCCCCAACCACCCACCCCACGACGGACACGCCATCGCCGGCGACACCGCTCCTTCCCACCTCGACAGCGCCCCCTACGACGACAGCGCCCCGCTCCTCACGAGCGCGCAGCCTGATGACGAAAGCCAACACGGAGCCCACGACGGAGGTGGAACGTCGTGGTGTCCCACGCCCAAGCCCTACGAGCTCACGGTGCCCACTGCCCCAACTGCAATGGCACGGACATAGTATCAAGACCTGCCCCCTGCGCTTCGCAACACGTTCGGCATCCTCAGCCCGGTAGTCGGACACGCCTACCGCCAATGGCAGCAGATGATGCTCTTATATCGCCGTGGACACTACGAGCACAACCTGGAGCGAAACTCCAACCGCTACGACAACGACAACCGTCGAGGCAACAACAACAACCGCAGCGCAAACTACAACAGCAACCGCTCCAACTAGAACCACTCCCGCAACTACCGCGGAAACAACGGGCGCTCCGACAACTGGCGCCACAACAACGGCCGGTCATACGACAACGGCAACCGACAGTCGCCAGGGCAACAGTTACATCGACAACGCACCGAGCCTGCCCCCTCGTCTTCAGCATTGACGGTGCATAGCCCCACGACCAATACTTCCGCACCTGCCGCCCCCGCGAACATGCGGATGGGCAGCACCAACTCGAAGTACCCAGCCGAACCAACGGCAGCCGGGCACCTTCCGCACCAACGGACAAGCCGATGGTGGAGCAACTGTCGCATCTCCACCAACAGCATCTACTGCGAGCACCCGAGGTTCCCAGGGCGCACGAGTAAATCACGTGCACCACGCCTACCCGACCCCTGCCCCCCAATGCCCCCCCCCCCCTACCCCAGCCCATTTCACAGCCACTTGTTCAAGCACTGATCATCTTGCCCAAGTGATTGCCTTGAGGTGTGGGCGGGAGGAGGCCAAGACGCCGAGCCCCACCGGGATGCTCCACTCGACGTCTTCAGGTGGTGAGCAACGCTGCTTGCCGACTATTGCCGAGACCCCAGACATTGCTACCCTGGGAAACGTCTCGACGATTACGGCTACCAGCGGTTCCGGTTCACACGAAACTGCTGTTTCGTCTACCGGGCCATCGCCCCCTGAGCCTGCCTCATATTGGCCGCTCCATACGCGCATGTTCCAGCATGCGCGCATTTCTTGTGACAGCGTTGAACCCGCGAACGACGGGCTTCCTCCAGCTGCCACGGTGTTGACACCACCGCTGTCCCTGAGCCTCGAGGGACAGTCCCGTTTTAAATACGGAAGACTCGCGACCAACGTCGACCGGGGTCTGCCCTGAGCCCCCTGACCCGTCCTCCTCGCCAGCTTCGCGCAAAGCGTGGACACGGACCCCAGGTGTGGCATCCCCTAGCGAGTATGCCCCTGTTCTCCAAAAGTTGGACGATAGGGCGCTTGAGGGTCGTCCCGCCCGGCTTATAAGCCCCGGCGACGACTGCCCCGGTACCTCGGCTTTTGCCGAGCAATTCCGCGCGAACACGAGGGTTCCGGTCAGCACCGCTCGATCGTTGCTGACTCTACCTCCGTCGACGCCCGGCGGCGATAGGAAAGATTATCGTCGCCCCCCACCCCCAACACAAAAGACGCCATCAACTGCACACGTCACCGCAGAGGCCGCCTCATCGCAATTCCCCGGAAACACGAGGGTTCCGGTCAGCACCGCTCGATCGTTGCTGACTCTACCTCCGTCGACGCCAGGCGGCGATAGGAAAGATTATCGTCGCCCCCCACCCCCAACACAAAAGACGCCATCAACTGCACACGTCACCGCAGAGGCCGCCTCATCGCAATTCCCCGGAAACACGAGGGTTCCGGTCAGCACCGCTCGATCGTTGCTGACTCTACCTCCGTCGACGCCAGGCGGCGATAGGAAAGATTATCGTCGCCCCCCACCCCCAACACAAAAGACGCCATCAACTGCACACGTCACCGCAGAGGCCGCCTCATCTTTCCACTTCTTCTGGGACTCCTCTTCGGTCTTTTCGCAGTGTTACCTGTGCGACATCGAACACGATGGCGTCACATACAACTGTACTGAGCAGATGATGATGGCGCAGAAGGCCGCGCTCTTCGGGGACATCACAACTGAGCGCCGCATCAAAGCGACCCGCGACCCGGCCCACCAAAAAGCACTTGGGCGAACCGTTTCCGACTTCGACGAAATGGTCTGGGAGCGACACCGCTACACCATCGTCCTCTACATTAACTTCTCAAAGTTCCGCCAACACCCGGAGTTACGGGAGGAGCTAATAGCAACCGGCGACAAGCACATCGCCGAGGCCAGCCCACACGACCTCATCTGGGGCATAGGCTTCAAGGCCGACCATCCGGACGCCTGTGACCCGACGCGTTGGCGTGGTCGGAATCTGCTGGGCAGGATACTGATGGACGTTCGAGAAAACCTCGGCGCCAATCGCTCCGCCCAGCCTCCATTTCCTCCCTATCTTCACGACCAGGAGCCAACACCCGCCCCCACCGACTCCACCCGGGTCTCCCCCACAGCCGACGGCATCCACGAAACAAGCCCAACCCCTCCATGGCAACCGCCTACCTCTCCACTTGGGCCACTCCTACCGCCGTCTACCCCCGACGCCTACCCGAGCAGCCACTTTGCCCAAGGGTCCACCATCAACACCGCAGCCCACAGCCACCTCCCTACCCGCCGCCCGCCGATACCGGAACACGGACCATGCGGCATCATTACCGTCGACGACGCGTCGTTCACGACGAAAGTACCCGTGCACAGCGGCCCCACCGCCACTACGCGCCGCGAACTCGTGGCACTGCTCGATACCGGCTCGCCCCAGTCGTTTATCACCGCAACCGCGGTGGAACAACTGAAGGCTTCCCAGGCAGCCACCGATGCGTGCGAACGACACAATTCCCCCCGTTCATGGGGAGGTTTCGGCACTTCAGCCCCCCTCTCCACCTCCGTCTCCATCCGCTTAAGCATCCAGTTTATGCGCCTCCAGTCCCCCACCGCTGCCCTGGCAGTATGGGCCTGCGTAGTTCCTGCAGGAACCATGCAGCACCCCATCCTTCTGGGACGAGACAGCTGGATGCGCTTCGAGCAACGCTCGTATACCACGCTCCAGCAACAGCCCACCCCCCCCTACCAACCTCCCCGGCGAACCCGCGGTGAGCTCTCCTTGAACCACCATGACCCCAACGGAGCCTCAGCATTCATTCCCGACGATCGTTCCACTGACGACGTATACCCCCTCCGATTCGCCGGCAAAAAAGCTATTTCGCTTTCCTCCACCCTGCAAGCTCGTCAAGGTCAACCTGGCGCGTCAGTCAGGCGCTCCAGCATTTACCGGGAACTACATGGTGAACATGCTCCCCCCCGAGAACCCCCTTTCCGACCCGGCCATTTTCGTCTCCGACGAATACCAAACGGTCCCACTATCTGGATCTACCGATCTCGAGCCGGGCGACTTCCTCGGAACCTCCTGCTCCCCACTGGTACAGGTACCACGTTCCACCCTTGGTCACCCTTCCTTGGCCCCTCCCCATCCTCCTCCGATTCCGGATGTACATGCCCTCCACGACAACATCCCCGTGGCCGACCAGAGCCCATCGACAGACGACTCTCCTACCGCACCAACAGCCCCGTGCCCACAACTTCTTGCACGCCCCAACGCCGACCAACGGGAAAGCTTCCTCGACCTCTGGGAACGTCTGCCGACACACCTATGCGACGTCAACTTCGACCTGCACGGTTCTAGATGAACCCCGTCGATGATCAACAACCTGGGAGACGTCCTCTGCGAATTCCAGGACGTCTTCTCCACAACCAAGACTGACTTCGGCTCGTGCCCGCTCATGCCGTCCAAGATCACCGTACCCCCGGACAGCCCAACGGCTCGAGCTCCTTTCAGCGTACACCTACACGTTGGAGTACCGGAAGGGCACGGCCAACGGCAATGCCGACTTCCTCTCCCGGCTTCCCCAACCAACCACCGACGCCGACCGCACCGGACGCAACCGCCGCACTGGCCCCGACACCGTCGGCATCTACCTCATCCGCCCCTGCAGCTTCGCGCCGAACGACCCTTCCACTCCGGGTATCGGCTTGGGTGGGCTCGTGTCCCCCCCTTCCAGACCCATCCCCACCGTCCAGCCGCCCCCCTTCACCGACGACGACTTCCGCGACTTTCGCCTACTCGGACCACGTATGGAGCACCACACCCTTTCCCCCGCAACCCAAACCTTCATCGGGCCTATTGCGACCCGCGACTCCACCACCGTACAGCTTGCCGGCACCGAGAATGCCGCCGTGAACACCGGAGCTCCTCCAGGCTCGGCTTCCATGCCGTCCGTCGTCTCTCCGCCGCCCACCATTGGCGCCACGACACCAGCCCTTCCAGGTCTGATATCTTCTCGGACCCGCCATCGCGTCGCCGCTGCCGCGGGAACCCCCGGCCTACAGCCGACTACCGGTTTGGACGCCGACCGCCACCCAAGCCATTGGCGCCCACTACGCAAAGATCGACCCCCCTCAACAACGCCCTCTCCGCCGGCACCAACACCGCCGGTAGTGCCCCTTCTTGAGCCCGTCGTCGAATCCGATGACAACCCCTACCTCCTCGCCTACGTCGAGCACTACACCTACAAAGCCTGGGCGCGAGAAAACCGCGCGGAGCCCCTGTGCTGCGCCACCATCCGCCGCCTGTCGTTGGACTCCCCCAGCCCCACGCCGCACGACCTCCTGGACTTCATCCCCCCGGCCCGGCGCCCACAACTTTCAGACGTCCTCACTCTTGCCTCCAAAAGCAAGCTACACCGACGACGAAACCACCCTCCTGGTCCAACGACCACCCACAACCTCATCCGGGAACAGCCTACCACCTCCCGCCCCCTCTACCCCACGCGTCTACGTGCCAATGTTAATGCGCCCTTGGGTGCTGAACACATGCTACACCTGGGAGTGACCCGAACGGTCCGCATGTTGGCACGTTTCTTTTGGTGGATTGACATGGACGCTTCCGTCCGCTGGTGGGTCTGCGGTTGCCTTCAATGCCAGGTGCGGAAGACCTCTCGGCACACCATTCGTTGGCCCATCCTTTCTCTTCCTTCGCCCAACGGGCCTGGCATCACCGTCAGCGTCGACTACGTCGGGCCCCTGCCGTCCACATCCTCCTCTTCACAGACCGCTTCAGCCGCCGCGCCGATATGTATGCCGTTTCAGCGGCGCAGCTCACGGCCGCCGGCACTGCCGACATCTTTCTGAACGAGTACATCCCTCTCTGGGGGTGCCCGGTTACACTTCTCTCCGACAACGGAATACACTTCACCTACAAACTTGTGAACATCGTCTACGAATGCCTTGACGTTCACAAGGTCAACACCAGCTCCTACCACCCCTGCACCAACGGCGGCGTCGAGCGCGTCAACCACGTGCTGGCCCACATGCTCTCTATAGTTGGCAACGAACAGCAGACCGACTGGGACGTGCTGCTCCCACACGTGTCGTCGGCCTACAACAATTCCGTGAACGCCGCCACAGGGCTTGCACCTAACGAAATCCACATGGGCCGCCTTCCTCGCCTCCCGCTCTCGGTCTTCGAACCCGACAACATCGGCGGTCACCAACGCTTGGACCGCGATCACCTGGTTTACATCAACCTCGCCACCGATCGACAACGACGCGCCTATTCCCTCGTCCGCGAACTACACCGACTCACCGTCTCGCGTCTTCAGCGCCGCAATGCGCCCATCATGGCCGCCCTCCTAGCACCCCCCCCCTTCACCGTAGGCGGCTGGGTTTGGGTCTACAACTCCGCCTCAACCATCAACCAAGGCGTCAAAAAGGGCACCGACGCAACCGTCCTCAAGACGAAGCTTTCCCTGAACTGGAATGGCCCCTTCAAGGTCCTCGCCGCAGGGCCGACGCCCGCCTCAAACACCCCCGACAATCGCCCCCTTCACGACAAGCTACTTTTCCTCGACCTTCCATCCGACCTCCCGGGACGGGACTCCAAGCCACGCGTCTCTGTCCAACGATGCAAACTTTGCCGGAACCCCGACGACACAGCGACATCCCCAAGCATCTGCCTGCGGACCTTACTACATACGTGCTCACAGCTTCTGCCGCCAAGTCCCCACCTTACCACGTCACCGTCGACGACGTCACTCTTCCACCGGAACGCCTCGAGGTCGAGCAGATCACTGGCCATCAACTCGTACGCGGCCGCGGCGGGGTCATCGCCGTTCTGTACGAGACTCACTGGACTGGACTTCTCAGCCCCTCTTGGGAACGCGAGCTGGACCTTCAACACTTCCGGCGCCACATCCTACTGTACTGGTCACGATCACCAACCCAACACCGCCAGACGAACCGCCTCTACCGCCAGATGCGCATCGGCGCCGCTCACCGCGAACTGGCACGATCTGAAGGACAAATCTTCCTCGCCCCAGGCTACGCCTTGGTCTCCCGCCGCCTTTGGCTCCACAACTTCAGTACCACCATCCTGCCCTCCGGAGCACACATATGGTACAAGGCGCGCGACGGCCTTTGGTGGCTGGGCAAGGTCGCTCACAGCTCACCCCCTGACGCCTCTTCGGGAACTCCGCCGGAGCCTTCACCGGGAAGCTCCTACATCGTCCGGTTCCTGGACGACCCCGGCCCGATCAAGATCGACCTCCAGCCCGCGCGCTACACTACAGCATGGAACGCCGTATACGGATCGTGGTGTCTTCAACGCCTGGGAATGGAACCCTAGCACGTGGGGTGCTGTGGAACTCTGATGTGTCCCGCGGAACCCCCACCGTTTCCACTCCCCCCCCAGGTTAGCCTTAGTTTAGTATTTTGTTGGTTCTGGGTATTTGGTTCTGGTTATTCTGCAATATCTTAAGCGTAGTTCTTCAGGGTTAGTCTTCAATAGTCGTCAGCAGTCATCTTCTTGGGAGTGTTTGTTTCCATCTACCGCCACCGGTATCGCTTGACCGACCCCGTGTTGGCTACCGATCCGAGGCCGTGTATGTTTGTTTTTTGGGTGTGTTTGGGAGTATCATCGTCCCCCCCCCCCCCCGTTTGTTTTTCTTCTTATCGCCCACGGCTCCGTGTAACCTCCTTACGTTCAGGTCACTGACTCGTAGCGATACCTTCATTTGCATTTATGTTTGTACTCCACTAGCCTACAGCCCATTATCGGCGATATCACGCCGAGGCAAAATCGTGTTGAAGCCTGAGCTGTACTCTGACCTTAGTCGACTTCCGCCGACCTGTGTTTCAGACGGTCCTCGAGCTAAGACTATATCGAGCTTCCAGCTCACCCGTGTTTCTTCCATGTTTGACAAGTAGGGTCCCGATAGCATTGGCGCCCCGGAAGGTCGCTGAGTTATCGGCCATACATAAGCGGTTCGGACATGATCGATTTCTCCTGACCTGTGTCCAGCTTTTTGTCTGTTTTCTGGTCCCGATGGTACTTCGTTTCTCTTTCCCTTTTCTTCCTCTTTTCTTCTTGTTCGGTATTCCGCACACCCCTCTGTCCTCTGGCAAACGACACTACGTTTGATCTGTCGCCCCGGTTGACCGAGTTGCACACGCTAGTGTTTGGGCCCCGCGCTATCTACTAATTCGAACTGCACGCATTAGGTCGATTTTCTTGCGGATTTTCTTGCCGCCACCGTCTTTGAGTTTGTTTTTGTTGAGTTGGCTACGTTGCTACGTTTGCTGGTTTTGTTCACACCACGAACAGGTCTCCGAGACGCCGCGTTGTTTGTTGCGTCTCTCGGTTTTAGTAGTCCCTAGTGCACGCAGCCCTCATAGCACTCTAGCTGTGTCTCTTCTGTCTCGCGTGATGTCTACCTTGTTAGGACCTTCGCCACAAGACAAAGCATGGAACCTAGCGGATATATAAATATATGTCTTTGAATTGTGATCACTGTCTCCTTTTTAGAGTTTCCTCGTTCGCCAACCCGGTTCAGCGAACAACCCTTTCGTACCTCCTTGGGCCCCAGACAATGACCCCAGTACTACGCTTGTACGTCCTTCTTTTTCCTTCACTTCGGTCTTCGTTTTCTTCTTCAGCCTTCGCTTCGGTTTCTGTCTCCTTTTGCGTTCTTCTTTCTTTGTTTTCATTTTGGGTGATTTTTCCTTTCGCCTTTGCTTTGAGTTCTGTCTCTCTCTCTCCTTGAGTCTCCTTTTCAGTGGTTGTTCTCAGCGAACACCCCCTCGTCGTAGTATTTGGGTCTTATTACGAGGTGTGGGGGGATCTATAGCCTCATTTCGTTTGTTTCGAATAGCCGCATCTTAGACCACCTTTTTCCTTGCCGTTTGGGATGAACTTTGTCATCACCCTCCGACCATCTTGTGGTCTGCATATACGACTATTCAGGGTGGGCTAGTGTGATATGGTTGGATTATTCATGAGCTATAGATATAGATAATACGTTGCAGTCTTGTAGTCTCACGAATACGAGAATAGTCCAAAGAATGGATTAACCCAGCGGATATTCCGTTAGTCGAGAGTAACGTTCTCTTAGGAATGTTCCTAGAGCGGAAAACCCCTTAGATGAGAGTAATGTTCCTTGACGCAGATAGGACTACCAAGTGAGAAGTTCTTATATTAGCAGAGGAACGACCGGTAGCCATAGGAAAGTTCTGTAGGCGTACATCAGACAAGAGGAATTTAGGAGAGCTTGTGGCGTGGGGTGGGACGAGTATATCTGGGCGACGAGTCCCACCCCCCCTACCTCTCACTTCTCTACCAGAGCACCTCCTCAGCTCTCGCCATCAATAAGAAGATCTAAATCAGAAGAAGCGAAGCGCTGTTTTCCAGCTGCCAGAACCACCTGCGTCCCTTACCACTACCCTTACCACTACCCTAGAGCGGCCTCCGCTTCATAGTACCCTATTATATACCTGGTATTTGTTTTTACTAATGATCCCACACTAATTCCGCGAACAGTATTATAGTTTGTGCTCAAAAATATGTTGTGTGTGTTCTTCACGTTAAAATGATGGGTGGATGCAGGTGCTACTTCTAAACAAGTGTGCAGGGTTTCGTACGAGTATTATTTCGCTCTTGCGCTACTCCGGCACCTCCCGGAGGGGAACCTTGTATATATAATAAATACAACTATAATTACGTTTTTTGAGGTCGTTGTCACTTGCTAGCTCTTGGCAGACAGACCGACTGATAGACAGCTCTTCGCAAACAGCCCTTCTTCTTTGAAACAGCCGAACAGCCAAACAACCTTTCTTCCTTCTTTGAAACAGCCGAACAGCCAAACAACCTTTCTTTCTTCTTTCTTCTTCGCCAAACAGCCAAACAACCTTTCTTCTTTCTTCTTCCGCAAACTGCCAACCAATAGACAGCTCTTCGCACGACGCCTAAATAAGGCGTCTCGCCTTCGACGAACGGCATAGATAGGTGCAGCTGTCGGCGGCCAAGCTGCTGCCGTCGGTGGCGAACCTGCTGGTGCTGCAACCCCCGCTTCTCCCTTCTCCACGCCCCCTAAGCTCACCTCCCCCTCGTCGAGAGGCGCGTGGTCCTCTCCCTCTGGCAAGAGAGCGGCAACGACAAAGACCGACCTGGTGCCGGCTGGTGTTTGCGACCAGTGCACGGACCAGCACTTGGTCAAGAACTCCGCGCCTGGTGGCAAAAACGTGGCCTTCGCCACCTGCGAGGATCTCACGTGCGCTGGTGGCGGGATCATCCTGACAGGGCAACCGACTGCGAGTTCTGTGCTCGCCAGATCAAGGAAGGGACTGTCTCGTACCCCCTCGAGACTGCTGACAGTGGTGAGTGTCTTATGTCTATTGTGCATGCTGTATGTTGCCAGTACGTTTTTTCGGGGTTTTCAATTGCCTTTTTGCATACAAACCTACGTCAAAGCGTTTATTTTCTTTTTTTACTCATCCATGCTCGTTCTTTCCCCTTCGTGCGTTGGGTCGGCTCCTCTTACACACAATGCACGCGAACGCGAACATGTACAACTGTTTGCGGGATGTGAAGCACACGATTTCTGTGTGTACATGTTTTGGTGAACCCACGTACCCATTTTGCTCGTTTTCGGCTGACGCTGCTGCTGGTGCTGTCAGCGCCACGCCATGAGTGCTACTGCTGCTGCTGTGCACCTGCTTCTCCTGTGCACTCGCTGCTGCTGTAGTGCTGCTGCGTTGTTGCCGTGCATCATGCTGGAAGCGTACATATTTTCGGATCGTCAATTCCGTAGGTTTTGCGATGGCGGCATACCATGGTACATGCTTTTTTTCTTCCATATTCTCATATCGTTGCTATGCTGCTGCTGCTGCTGCTGCTGCCAACGCTGCTGCTGCCAACGCTGCGGTGATTCGTTGCAGCTTCTGCTGCTGCTAATGCTGTAGCTGCTTCTGCTGCTGCTGCTGCTAATGCTGCCGCAATATCCACTGAATGTTCGTATGTACTCGGATTACTGTTTTTCTTGGTCGTTTTTGTACCCAAATGGTTCCTTTTGATACGTGAAAAAATATGTTTGTCGTTTTGCTCCTGCATTTTGCGTACGTACTGCAATTTCTCGTTTTTGGCTTGGTTATTCTCATATATATCGTTGCTATGCTGCTTCTGTGGTGCTGCTGCGTTGTTGCCGTACATCATGCTGCACTTGTGTTTGTACATATTTCGGTATCGTCAATGAAATTCCGTAGGTTTTGCGATTGCGGCATACCAGGGTACATACCTTTTTTCTTCCTTATTTTCATATCGTTGCTTCGATGCTGCTGCTGCCAACGCGGATTATTGTTTTTATTGGCCGTTTTTGTACCCAAATGTTTTTTTTTATACGTAAAAAAAATATTTTGGTCGTTGTGCTCCTGCATTTTGCGTACGTACTACTTTTCTCGTATTTCGTATTGTTGCTATGCTGCTGCTGCGTTGTTGCCGTACAGCATGCGGAGATGCGTCTATAGTGAGGTACCAAAAATACTTTTCGGACGGCCTCGGGGTACATACTTTTTTTCTCCCTTCTTTTCATATCGTTGCTATGCTGCTTCTGCCAACGCTGTGGCGATCCGTTGCTGCTTCTGCTGCTGCTGCTGCTGCTGCTTGCTGCTCAGCTTTTATAGTGCTGCCGCAATATTCACTGAATGTTTGTATGTACTCGGATAATTGTGTTTCCTGGTCGTTTTGTGGCGCTGCTGCGTTGTTGCCGTACATCATGCTGGACATGATTTGTGTGTCTATTACACTTACTTAAACTTGTGCGTGTGTACATATTTCTGTATCGTCAATGATATTTTTGGTGATGCTGCTGCGTTGTTGCCGTACATCATGCTGCACGTGATTTGTGTGTGTACTGTGCTGCACTTGTGTGTGTACATATTTCTGTATCGTCAATGAAATTACGTACTTGCTGCTTCTGCTGCTGCTGCTGCTGCCGTCGTATAGCAAGCGATTACGTACTGCTGTTGTGCCGCTCTAGAGTATACTGTAGTACAAATAATGAACTCTGCCCCCCCCCCCCCTTCCCCCTCCCCCGCTATTCCCTGCACGCCACTCCCGCCCCGCGCACCCTATATGTTTACTTCGACCAGGTCCGTGGCAAGTGCTACAACTGCCGCCTGACGGACTCCACCATCAAAGACGGAGACATCATCATCAAGCGCAAAAAGACTCCCTTCCATTTCGCCTGCTCCAGGGCTTCGCGGGATTCCGAAGCAGTACGCCAAGCAGATTGTCGCCATCCAGGACGAACGAAAGGAAACAAATTGTTTCCCACATTTCCCAAAATCACGATTATTTCTTCCTACACATATCCAACGGGTTCAACAGCGAACAGATCCACATTCTGGGCCTCCCGCCTCGTTACTACGGCATCCTGGAAGACTATTTACATATCATGTCTCATCCAAACTCGTATGCTGGCTACATCGAAATCGCGGTCGCCCAGCAAACTATACAACATTTCCATAACCGTTGTCGTTGCCGGCACTGCTGCTTTCTCTCCTGTCCCAAACCTTCCTTCAAACAACAGCCTGTATGTTGTATATCATCCACATGCCAAGCACTACTCCACTCTCTCCCCACACTGATGAAAGATGTTATTCTTATTATTTGACGAATGTCATTCTTACTCTTGCGTCACTCGATCTTACGTTTCACATTACATTCATAAATAAACGTGATTATTACATCCTTCACCGTTTCTTACACAAATACATGTATTAATAGTTTGGTTGGCTTTGGGCTATGTCGCCAATTAATTGCAGTTATATGTACACGAAACGACTAAATACCCACTCCGAAGGAAAGCCTTGTAAATACAACTATAATTACGATTTTTGAGGTCGTTGTCACTTACTTGCTAGCTCTTGGCATACAGACCGACTGATAGACAGCTCTTCGCAAACAGCCTTTCTTCTTTGAAACAGCCGAACAGCCAAACAGCCAAACAACCTTTCTTCTTTCTTCTTCGCAAACTGCTGTAAACCAACTTTCGCCTGTCTTGTGTACCCCGGCCCTCACGTGTCGATCTGATGTTTCAGTGCGCGAAATGGTACTGGCCGAAATCAGTTGGAAATCGAACCAGCTGTAAGTATTATCGTCTCGTCGACCCTGGTGGCATCCAGGGGAGTCTCTGGCCAGTAGTCAATCGCGAGGGAAATAATGGAAAACGCGCGCGGTTCACGCAGCTTGCAAAGTTGAGTATCGATCGATCTGCCGATCGGTTGAACTCACAGCTGACGTGCTTTCTTAGCTTATAAAAACTGCAACCAATAGACAGCTCTTCGCACAACGCCTAGAAGAGGCGTGTCGCCTTCGACGAACGGCATCTAGATGCAGCTGTAGGCGGCCAAGCTGCTTGCTGCTGTCTGCTGGTGCTGCAACCCCCGCCTCTCCCTTCTCCACGCCCCCTAAGCTCACCTCCCCCTCGTCGTGAGGCGCGTGGTCCTCGCCCTCTGGCAAGAGAGCGGCAACGACAAAGACCGACCTGGTGCCGACTGTTGTTTGCGACCGGTGCACGGACCAGCACTTACTTACTTGCCCAAGAACTCCGCGCCTGGTGGCAAAAACGTGGCCTTCGCCACCTGCGAGGATCTCATGTGCGATGGTGGCGGGATCATCCTGTATTGGGCAACCAACTGCGAGTTATGTGCTCGCCCGATCAAGGAAGGGACTGTCTCGTACTCCCTCGAGACTGCTGACAGTGGTGAGTGTCTTGGGTCTATTGTTGAATGCTGTCAGTTGCCAGTACGTTTTTTTGTTGTTTTCAATTGCCTTTTTGCATACAAACCTACCTCAAAGCGTTTATTATTTTTTGCACTCATCCATGCTCGTTCTTTCCCCTTCGTGCGTTGCGTCGGCTCCTCTTACACAGTGCACGCGAACGCGCACATGCACAACTGTTTGCGGGACGTGAACGAAGGAACGGAGGATTCAGCTGTCGCCGTCACCGCTGCACCGAACGATGTAAGTGCTGCTGCTACTGTGGTGCATTTTCGGTGCATACGATTTGTGTGTGTACATGTTTTGGTGACCCTACGTACCCCCTTTGCTCGTTTTCGGTTGCTGCTGCTGCTGCTGTCAGCGCCACGCCATGAGTGCTGCTGTTGTGCACCTGCTGCTCCTGTGCACTTGCTGCTGCTGTGCACTTGCTGCTGCTGTAGTGCTGCTGCGTTGTTGCCGTGCATTATGCTGGAAGTGTACATATTTTCGGATCGTCAATAAAATTCCGTAGGTTTCGCGATGGCGGCATACTAGGGTACATCATGCTTTTTTTCTTCCATATTCTCATATCGTTGCTATGCTGCTGCTGCTGCTGCTGCCAACGCTGCTGCTGCCAACGCTGCGGCGATTCATTGCAGCTTCTGCTGCTGCCAACGCTGCGGCGATTCATTGCAGCTTCTGCTGCTGCTAATGCTGTAGCTGCTTCTGCTGCTAATGCTGCCGCAATATCCACTGAATGTTCGTATGTGCTCGGATTATTGTTTTTATTGGTCGTTTTTGTACCCAAATGGTTCTTTTGATACGTGAAAAATATTTTTGTCGTTTTGCTCCTGCATTTTGCGTACGTACTGCTTTTTCTCGTTTTTGGCTTGATTTTTTTTCCTATCATTGCTATGCTGCTGCTTGCTGCTGCTGTGGTGCTGCTGCGTTGTTGCCGTACATCATGCTGCACTTGTGTGTGTACATATTTCGGTATCGTCAATGAAATTCCGTAGGTTTTGCGATTGCAGCATACCAGGGTACATACTTTTTTTCTTCCTTATTTTCATATCGTTGCTATGCTGCTGCTGCTGCCAACGCGGATTATTGTTTTTATTGACCATTTTTGTACCCTAGTGGTTTTTTTTTATACGTAAAAAAAAAATATTTGGTCGTTTTGCTCCTGCATTTTGCGTGCGTACTACTTTTTCTCGTATTTCGTATTGTTGCTATGCTGCTGCTGCGTTGTTGCCGTACAGCATGCGGAGGTGGGTCTATAGTGAGGTACCAAAAATACTTTTCGGACGGCCTCGGGGTACATACTTTTTTTCTCCCTTCTTTTCATGTCGTTGCTATGCTGCTGCTGCCAACGCTGTGGCGATCCGTTGCTGCTTCTGCTGCTTCTGCTGCTGCTGCTGCTGCTGCTCTGCTTTTAGTGCTGCCGCAATATTCACTGAATGTTTGTATGTACTCGGATAATTGTGTTTCCTGGTCGTTTTGTGGCGCTGCTGCGTTGTTGCCGTACATCATGCTGGACGTGATTTGTGTGTATATTACACTTAAACTTGTGCGTGTGCACATGTTTCTGTATCGTCAATAATTCTTTTGGTGCTGCTGCTGCGTTGTTGCCGTACATCATGCTGGACGTGATTTGTGTGTGTACCGTACTACACTTGTGTGTGTACATATTTCTGTATCGTCAATGAAATTACGCACTTGCTGCTTCTGCTGCTGCTGCTGCTGCCGTCGTATAGCAAGCGATTACGTACTGCTGTTGTGCCGCTCTAGAGTATACTGTAGTACAAATAATGAACTCTGCCCCCCCCCCCCCCCTTACCCCTCCCCCGCCATTCCCTGCACGCCGTTCTCGCCTCGCGCACGTTATATGTTTACGTCGACCAGGCCCGTGGCAAGTGCTACAACTGCCGCCTGACGGACTCCACCATCAAAGACGGAGACATCATCATCAAGCGCAAAAAGACTCCCTTCCATTTCGCCTGCTCCAGGGCTTCGCGGGATTCCGAAGCAGTATACGCCAAGCAGATTGTCGCCATCCAGGACGAACGAAAGGAAACAAATTGTTTCCCACATTTCCCAAAATCACGACTATTTCTTCCTACACATATCCAACGTGTTCAACAGCGAACAGATCCACATTCTGGGCCTCCCGCCTCGTTACTACAGCATCCTGGAAGACTATTTACATATCATGTCTCATCCAAACTCGTATGCTGGCTACATCGAAATCGCGGCCGCCCAGCAACTATACAACATTTCCATAACCATTGTCGTTGCCGGCACTGCTGCTTTCTCTCCTGTCCCAAACCTTCCTTTAAACAACAGCCTGTACGTTTTGTTATCCGCATGCCAAGCAGATATATACGAATAGTGCGGTTTCGTTCGAACGGTTTGTGGCTCATCGAGTACTAGATTTAATCGTTGGAAACGGGAACGGTAACAACTGTTTTCACATATTCGATGTACGGATCGAACTCAACACATTGTTCTTCCAGAAACATTCTGGGTTCATCAACGAAAACACGGAAACAGCGACAACGCTGAATGCGTAACAGCGACAACGCTGTATTTGAAACCACGGAAACAGCGACAACGCTGAATGCGTAACAGCGACAACGCTGTATGATGAACAGCGACAACGCTGTTGGAGGAACAGCAACGATGCTGTAAGATTAACAACGACAACGCTGTATGCGCAACAGCGACAACGCTGTTTGAGGAGCAGCAACAATGCTGTAATAAAAGAGGATCAGCGACAACGCTGTATGAGCAACAGCGACAACGCTGTTTGAGGAACAGCAACAATGCTGTAATAAAAGAGGAACAGCGACAACGCTGTATGAGCAACAGCGACAACGCTGTTTGAGAAGCAGCGACGACGCTGTATCAGCGAATATTTCGCTCTACGAGGATTGAGAGAGCCCTGAATGGTGCGTGGCTAGCCAAACGGTAGAGTCTTTCCCTCAGACGCTGCGGGAATATAACTTACGGCCACCACTCCAAGCAAACGTTGATTCTCCACTACGTCAAACGCTCGGTATTATGTATAGGGAAACAAAAAAAAAACAATATTCTCTTTTATATGCTGAACGGTAAAGTTGGAAGTCTGAAGAACGATACTCCAACGATTTAGCATACTAAAAATATACATGTCTAATTGTGATATGGATGGGTCAGGAGGTTGATGATCAACAATCATCGCACCGTCCTTCTCAATAGAGTACGCTCGCCATTAATAATAAGCGAGTGCGACAACGGTTTCATATCACTACATGTATGTACGATACCTGACTCTAGTAACAATAAGGATCTTGAACACGGAAGCCACCATCAGTAAACGCTGGATGTGGGCAAACGCGTATTTTGTGCGTTGTCCAGGCTTTGTAATATGTGTCCGGGCAGCAACATCCTTATGTACCGGCGAGTTCAGCGAGCGGTGCGGTTACTTCGGCGAACTTTGACAACGAACCGCCGTAAGACATTTACCACACATAAAAACAAAACGACAATCTTTGGTGCAAATGGGGTTCGACAGCTTTTCGAGTGCTTGCCACGATTCCCCCAACTGGTATACTCATCGAGCTGAATTTACGTGGCCTAAATATACAACCGATTTAGGACCATCCGCTAATCTCGACGGCTACTAGTTGTTTGCCGAGCTACGAACACGGTCGTCAAAGATTGAAACTTTCGAGTTGTGGACAAACTCGGGAATTGCCCACGACAATTAGCACCTCGACAATATGACTCAACGATATTTGTGCCATTTGGTGAAGACTCACAGATCATTCATTACTACGAAACCACACGGTGCAAATGTGTAGTAGTAGAGTGCTTGCCACAAAGTGCTTGCCACAAAGATGTGGTAGAATAGCTGTGATCGGGGGGAACGACAACGTGCAAGTAAGCGCTCTATACAACAGTCGCGCTGATGGAACTGGGCACCGCCGACCATGGCAATGTTGTACTCGAGAAAACGGGGGTAGGGGAATACTATTCCGGCCGTGACAAACTTGCCAAACTCCGCTCGAGACAACGAAAAGAAAACCGAGATAATATTTGCGCAGATATCTTAAGTTAGTTGCTGACTATTGATCATCAAGAACGTGGAGTCAACAAGTACTTTAGACAACGGTGCTACGCTTTCAGCACACACAGCTGCAATTATTCCGGTCGGTGTTGTGGATGATTCTGCTGGTATGACAGTCTGCACGTGCAGTTGAGCTGGAGACCCTACCGAAACACTTGACGACGAATTTGACAATCTCTGCACCTATACACGTATGTACAGGGTAAGATACTCGGAAGATGGACTAGTTATTGATATAGCAACCAAACCATCTATAGTTAGTGCTAGCCATGTGAAAACGGTGCGAGTTACGATAGCTCGCTCTTCGCAAAACATCTGATTTTCTGAGAGCACTCACACAGTTGAAAAGACTGCATCAGGATACTTGAAACGGTTTTACATATATATGTAACGTGCCAACGATGGCTGCGCCACAAATCATCATAATTTCGCAAACTTTCGGCATGTTGTACATACTTCAGCACGTGTTTCCATGCGCTGCTGAAAGTGAGACGACTGGTGCTGTACGGCGAGGAATATCGCCTAATGTAACGGATAGTGACATAATATCCCACGACTTCAAGCGTCCAACGATTTACGGCACGCAACGAAGTAAGTGCACATTGGTGGGCCACAGAGCCTTTATGTCATGCATCCAACGTGTACCGCACAAGCTACTTACTTGTACGTACGAGTACTGTTGTACAGGTAAATATGACTGTGAGTCAGTCTGATAGACTACCTCCTATACTCGGCCAACGACGAGTTTTATACTGCTGTATTAACTCACTGTCGAACTAGTAGTAGTGGTCCCTCAATCCATACAGCAGTAGTGTAAGTACTACGTAGTACTGTGGGGAGGACCCCCAGGTTCGACTCGACATCTGTGGCACTTCAATTTCTTAGAGGGTGTAGCGTGTAGGACACGCCAGGTTTTGGTATAGAATCGGTACGGATGATCTCACGAACAACCATCAACGATGATGGAAGAGGAAGAGAGAGTGTGTGCGAGGCACGGGCCTTGCATTCCAATCCGCAGTGATTACTTGTCACGGGACAATGTCACTGCTGACGACATCTCTGCTGACGACAACAAATAGTCATGGAATATGGATGACCACAGTCGTACAATAAGATATACGGATATCCACGACCTCGGCGAATGGTGGGACCTCCGCGGGACAATACCCATGCGACGGTCTGGTCGAGAACCTGGAACCCACATCGCCCCCCAATGTTTGAACGCGTAATACTGGAGAACCCAGTACCGCTTTTGAACATTTGTGAAGAGTGACAGGTTTGTGGCTTTCTACCATTCAAGGCATTGTACAGCAGTAGTTGATGTATAAGCTTTGCACTTTTTCATCTAGTCATGTCACCCCTTGCGTAGTAAAAACCACGGGCTTGTATGATCATGATTTGACTTGCTAGTGTGTCAGTCATATACTACGAAATATCAACTACCAGTGGGATATGTTTATGTCCTTCGCATGCGCGCTTGCATGGTTCAGGATTAACATACACAACGAAAATTAAACCTTTTATAACGCACGATGGCATACGAAACCACGTGTAACGAACGATGGGATACAAATTCATGTATCAGGCATACAATGGTATACGAAACCACGTATGACGAGTGAGTTATGGTATACAAAACCATGACTAATACAATGGTATACGAAACCATGTATAACAAGTGATGGTATACAAAACCATGTACACTATGATGTACGGAATCATGTATACTTACGATGGTATACAAAACCATGTATACTATGGTGTACGGAACCACGTATACTTACGATGGTATGCAAAACCATGTGCACTATGGTGTACGGAACCATGTACACTTACGATGGTATAAAGACCATGTATACTATGGTGTACGGAACCATGTATATTAATGATGGTATACAAAACCATGTATACTATGGTGTACGGAACCATGTGTACCTAAAATGGTACTCAAAACTGTGTATATACTATGGTGTACGGAACCATGTATACGTAATGATATACAAAACCATTCATGATATGGTATACGAAACCATTCATACCATGGTATACTGACCCATGTATGTGTGTTATGGTATACGGAACCATGTGTACGTAGTGATGATATACGTACTCAATCATTCTATTTTCTGGATGTATGTTGTATGGTGTACGAAACCATGAAAACATAATGATGGTATATACGGAACCATCTATACAATGGTATACGAAACCATGTACTTTGAATGATTGATGGTATACTTAACCATTGTATATAATCTTGCATCACTAACAATGGTATACAAAACCATTCATACCCAACGATGGTACGGTGCCTTTTTAATGGTATACGAAACCATTCATATCGAACAATGATATGTGCCTTTGACGACATTCCAGATTTTCTCGACGTTTCACTGTGTGTATAGGAACGATTGCTTGCAAGCTTTGGTGCACACAAACTGAAGAGAATTAAATGTACTGAATGACAATTTTGTCAGAGGGCTTTGCATGCAGGGTGCGCAACAAACGATACGAACGTTTAGGTTGATCAACCAATTTTTTAAAACGATTTAAAAAAAATAAACAATAAAATCTGCATGTCTTGACAACGGTGTGGTTGTGACAAAAACGGTGCAGTATAACGGACTGCAGGTGCATGGTGAACGATACGACGACAACATGTCTCCTCAGTCAGACAAGGCATCATCGACTTTTTGAGCAAGTACATGTTTGCGATTCAGTGAAAACCCTGGAATCGACTTATAACGAGTTGATAGTACGAACTATCTATACAGTTGACGATCTGTACGAGAGACATTCGGACAGTCATTGACGATTGACTGCAGACAGAGCACTCACGAAAATGCAGTAAAACAAGCGGGGACTCATAATGTGCCCGAGGATATATGACTTTGGATTGTGCAACTCACGCGCACGGTTGCCTCTCCTCGGTCAAATCCAACGGAACGATTCCGACACTAGAGAATACATTATCCATGTATCCAGGAATCCCTAGTGTCTCGCACAAAGAGACTGATGGAAAGAACACCGTGTCTCTTCCACCTAAAACGATTAAGAAAACGTTCATTACTTGATTGAATAACCACACACACGTGCATACTTTAAAGTATATGAGCACTGTGCGCGGCTATTGTAGTCAAATAACCCAATAATAACGCACAAGTGTATATTCTTGGTATACGCACACCCTTGCATAACTACTAGTTGAACGCTTTATTCCCACTTGTACGTCTCAAACTCTATAGCAAATTACCACGAATAAAATGCTATCATTTCACGTGGGGCACATTCACACGAAGTAACAAAACACAATCCACACTGGTATCTCAACGATATACCGGGACACTGGCTGTTGGGGTTCAGCATTTAGGTGTCTGACCATGACTTGGTTCGTGGGCACTACTCCACAAACGATATCTCCCAAGCATCCACAAGACAACTGCACGTGAGGTTGCGAATCACGCCAGGTTTAGGTATAGGATCGGTACGGACGATCTCACGAACAACCATCAACGATGATGGAAGAGAAGAAGAGAGAGTGTGTGCGAGGCACGGGCCTTGCATTCCAATCCGCAGTGACTACTTGTCACGGGACAATGTCACTGCTGACGACATCTCTGCTGACGACAACAAATAGTCATGGAATATGGATGACCACAGTCGTACAATAAGATATACGGATATCCACGACCTCGGCGAATGGTGGGACCTCCGCGGGACAATACCCATGCGACGGTCTGGTCGAGAACCTGGAACCCACAGTACTCTGTAGTGACAATACGATTGCCAAAATGCGGTGAGATTGCGACATACAATATCGTTCTGCGGTACTGCTTTTTGGACTGTATGAGGGTTTCTTTGCTCTTTCTGTCGACCAAATCGAACAGGACGGAAATCCGCGAACATATATTTATGCCATATGCAATTGAATGACGCAATTATTTTGCAAAGAACCAAAGAAAATCGGAAAAATACGAGACGAAACGGAAAACATAAAAACATAAATCGACCACCAGGCAGACTGACTGTACGAGTACCACGCGTACACGAGTACGTACGAGTACCTGAACCAGAGTCAGTTAATAGCGATGGTGCCGAGTACGGAATGCGCCTATCACATCATGCTGTTGCATGGGGACCGAGTCGAGCTGAATGGTACACACGAATACCATTTATCAAGCAAGACGGCTGCCTGATATTTCGTACTGACCTTGTACGTTCGGTCGCGCATACGCGACAAGCTCCTCTTCGCGGCATTCCGTTTTATTTTTATTTAGTCGTTTATGTGTGCAACAACCACGAACTCTCCAACTAGCAGAATAAGAGTTGTTTGCTCAACTTTGGCCAGACCGGTCAACGTACGAAATATGACCTCTGCATGGGATAGAAAAGGGTACAGACAGCCAGACACCCCACGCAGATCTGCCAAAGAAGTGGCGATTACCCGTGCTGCCCTCCCCGTACGAAGGGGAGAGAGCACGTCGGCAGTTGTACTCACGGTGACGAATACAACCACTGCGCTGCTGCGGCCCAGCGACAGCACGCAAAGCAATGATACGTGACGATTGTACCAACTCTACCTGTGCTTCAAAGTCTTGTGTGTTGTGTTCCCTTGTATGATGCATACAATAACTGGAAAATTACGAAATTACCACAACAGAACAACAAGAAGGAACAGAAGAGATTTTACCAGTCCAACGAACCAATGGTATGTACCTGCCTAACGAGGGCAGAGCACTGTTATTGGTGGATGAAACTAGGACGGTGTTTCGTCGGTGGTTATACGCAGAAGCAGCGCTTATGCTACGTAGCGTTAGCGCTCCAGGTGGGTTCACAGAAGACTTTGCAGACAAACACCTACCTGAAATCGACAAAACGAGAATATCTACTCGCAGGTAGACATAACGAACGTGTCTGTTTCACTGATACGTACAGCGGAAGAAACAAACGACGGTAGGTACGATAGATCTACTCGCCACCGAAGGCGGCTTGAGCGTATCGTATACCAGAAGACGAGTAGAACCACGGCCCATAGCGATTGGAGAGCGTTCTTCGCTTGTCAACGATGAGCGTGGCGAAGGGCGCCTTCCATAGATCGCAACGATGAAAGCGGTAGTTTACTCAGTCTACGAAACACTGACTCGTGTCCTCTTTGATTTTTTCTTTCGTGTTTTTCTTCGTACGATGTGAAGAAAAATACCGAACCTCTTGTGTGTTTTCACGAGAAAACAAGAACTGCCACAGGCGCGAGCCTTCGTCGACGCCAAATGTGGGGAGGACCCCCAGGTTCGACTCGACATCTGTGGCACTTCCCTTTCATAGAGGGTGTAGCGTGTAGGACACGCCAGGTTTTGGTATAGGATCGGTACGGACGATCTCACGAACAACCATCAACGATGATGGAAGAGGAAGAGAGAGTGTGTGCGAGGCACGGGCCTTGCATTCCAATCCGCAGTGATTACTTGTCACGGGACAATGTCACTGCTGACGACATCTCTGCTGACGACAACAAATAGTCATGGAATATGGATGACCACAGTCGTACAATAAGATATACGGATATCCACGACCTCGGCGAATGGTGGGACCTCCGCGGGACAATACCCATGCGACGGTCTGGTCGAGAACCTGGAACCCACATTTCTTAGTTTTTTATAAAATACCACCTATTATACTAGGGGTACATACGTACCACGTACGTACGTACATGGTGGTACAACAACATATATTTCGCTTCCACGGAATAAACAAGGCGCACATTGCTATAAGGTATTACGCACGCAACAATCAGGAATACCTCGGGCCCAAGGCATGCACAGCAGCTAGCTGTGTGCAATCACCAGACAATTTCAACGGCTTGTCCTCGAAATAGAGTATCATGAAGACTGACTGCACTGTTGTGCAATAACACCCTGAAATCAACAGCAGCACTCCGCCTTTCTTTTTACTACAAAAGCAAGCCGAAATACGAAAATCATCGTTACTAGTAATTGGTGGTAATGAGGCGCGACCTCAGCAATACCTGAAGTAGTCATATCTGCGATGCATCATGCACAACATTTATTTGATTTGTGCTGAACCAACACGAACGAACATCTACTGCTGCTGCTGTACTTCCTACCTATACGCCGTCGTTGGTGAATCTCATAACCGTAAATATTCTTGGCATCATATCCTGCTCTTGAAAAAACACAGACAGCACAGCACTACGGACACACCTGTAACAAATACCAGGTACTGGATTTTGTCGTGTGTATCCTGGTATTTCCACCTCGAAATCCGGCATAATAACTTGAAGACGAAAATATGTACTACTAGACATATATAAAACTCAAGAGAGGGCGATATTTCGAATCTTTACGTCAAATTCAATATCGCGATTTCCGTATTGGCAAATCCCTCGATATAAAACTCAATATCGCCTTTTTTGCCAGAAGCACCTGAGATATAAAACTCGGGTGTATTATGAAGAGTCTGATTAATTAGGTGACAGTCTACGTCATCCTCCAGCAAGTCAAGCACGTATGTACATCACATGGGCTAGAGCACGTGGCTGCTGCTGCTGCTGCTGTGGTAGGTAGAGTTCACACCAGAACCCATGTTACGGCAATGGCGCCGACATGAAGTGGCCGCCAAGCGGCTCCTCCTCCTGTCCGGGCATCCGGCGCGCCGACCGCTACCCGCTTGTTGCCGGATAGGGTGGGTGGCACGGCTTGTTGGGGGCATGGATTTGGGGCGACTCCATCGTCGAGACGCCTAGCCGGAACACTGGATTCTGGACTGGTGTCGCTAAACCCGGGCATCCCGGGCATCCGCCCGTCCCCGACCACGGGAGAACCTGTCTACCCTATGCATTCAACCAAGTCGTCGCGTCCACCGCCGCTGTTGTTGCTCATGGCGGCGTCGTGATGATCGGATGACCGAGTACAGGAGACAGGCTATGTCTGAGGTGTGTCCAATCTTGTCTACAAAATTCGGCTCTACCAACAAAAAAGAGAACACAAATATATGCTTGGGGTAAAAATACCCCAAGCATATATTTGTGTGTTGCGGACCACGTATAGCGAAAATATCGCCTACACCCGACGTCCGTATAAAACTCGTCAGGCACATAATTTGGCTCTAAAGGTCAAATATCGCGATATTCTCGAGTATTATATGTGTCTACTGCTGTGTGACCACGGAACTGGATGTCGACGGGTGGAAATAACAAGAGACGACAAATGGACACACACCTCATATATATATTTTCTTTTTCTGTTCTTCCAACAGCAAGTGTTTTCTGGTTGAAATTCGGCATAATTAATTTGAACACGAAAAATCTGCATCTGAAAATATTTGTCCAACAGAAGACGCTTCTTTCTCGTAGCAGGTGCCACCACTACTTGCTTGTACTGATGTACGACATCTGCATACAGCAGCTGTGTTTCTCCACCAACAAAAACAGCAGCAGCAGCAGTAGCAGTGGGCCGCACGAGGCCAGGGTCAGCGTCGCTGTACGCTCGGCGGCTCGGCTTGTCAATCTAACCCTTGAACCCTTTGTACACATCTACAGCAGCAGCAGTGTTTCTCCAGCAACAAAACAGCAGCAGCAGTAGCAGCAGTAGGACACACGACGCCAGGGTCAGCGTCGCTGTACGCTCGGCTTGTCAATCTCACCCCTTGAACCCTTTGTACACGTTGTCGATTTTGTCCTGTGTTGGTTTTGAACTCGAAATTCGGCATAATAATTTCAAGACGAAAAATCTGCACTCGACGTGCTCTGTCCAAGAGAGAACTTCTCGTAGCAGGTAGCAGGTGACACCGCTACTACTGATGATGCACGACATCTACAGCAGAGCTTCTCCAGCAGCAAAACAGCAGCAGCAGTAGGACACACGAGGCCAGGTCAGCGTCGCTGTACGCTCGGCTTGTGTGTGAACCCTTATTTGTACATGTGTTTCCTGGTCCCGAACTCATAATTTGAAGACGAAAAATGTACAATCTGACGTGTGTCCAGCAGAGCGCACATTAATTTCAAGACGAAAAATCTGCACTCGACGTGCTCTGTCCAAGAGAGAACTTCTCGTAGCAAGTAGCAGGTGCCACCGCTACTACAGATGATGCACGACATCTACAGCAGAGCTTCTCCAGCAGCAAAACAGCAGCAGCAGTAGGACACACGAGGCCAGGTCAGCGTCGCCGTACGCTCGGCTTGTGTGTGAACCCTTCGTACATGTGTTTCTTGGTCCCGAACTCATAATTTGAAGACGAAAAATCTACAATATGACGTGTGTCCAGCAGAGCTTCTTCTAGCAGTGCCACCAGTGCCACCACTACTACTACTGCTGTACAACAACTATTATACAGCAGATACTCTCCTGCTTCTCAGTCCCCTCATCAGCAGGAGGGTGGGCCTGCAGCATGTCTCGGGGACATGGCCCGAACGCTCGTTGCTGTGGACAGGCACAGTCTGCCTACCTACGAGTACTCGTAGAGCTAGCTGGGTTTCAAAATATAATGTGTTGTTGGTTCTGTGTTTTTTCAACATGGCCCAGCACCAACATGTGCCTACACACGTTGCCACACCTAGCTCGAGCTGCTGTGAACGACTTACCACCGCACCAGCACCAGGAGGTCTGTTTTGTGTGTGCGCGTCCACAGAGCCCGCCGGGACTGGAAATGGTGCGGTGTGCGTCGAGGGCGGTGGTCAAACGTTGCCCAAAAACATGTTGAATCACACACACACACACACCCCACCAACACACACACCCAAACACATACAGAGAAACTCAAAACAAGGCACCCCACGCTCGTATCCGAGCCGCTACTAGTAATTGGTGGTAATGAGGCGCGACCTCACAGCAATACCTGAAGTAGTCATATCTGCGATGCATCATGCAAAACATTTGTCCTGAACCAACACGAACGAACATCTACTGCTGCTGCTGTACCTACTACCTATACGCCGTCGTTGGTGACTCTCATAACCGTAAATATTCTTGGCATCATATCCTGCTCTTGAAAAACACAGACAGCACAGCAGTACGGACACACCTGTAACAAATACCAGGTACTGGATTTTGTCGTGTGTATCCTGGTATTTCCACCTCGAAATCCGGCATAATAATTTGAAGACGAAAAATATGTACTACTCACACGTGGCCATTTGGGTACCCCCAAAATCCTCCAGAGGATTCGTTGTACGAATCCTCTAGAGGATTCCAAAAACAAAACGATCCCCCAGAATGGTAATGAGAAAATCCTGTGTAGGATTTCGTACCCGCAAAATCCTGCAGAGGAAACAGAAACCGACTTGGTCCCTCTAGAGGGTGTCTGCTGACACTCCTGTGGAGGGCATTGTCCTCATCAACGGCCCTCTGGGGGGTGCCGTGATGGAAATAATCCCCCAGAATGGTAATGAAAAAATGCTGTGCAGGATTTCGTCCCCATGAAACCCTGTACAGGAAACAAAAGTGAAATCGCCCCCCTGGACGTTTTTTTATGACATTCCTGTGGAGGGTATTAAAAAAATCGGCAGCCTCTGGGGGGTGTCGCGATGAAAAAATAATCCCCCAGCATGGTAATGTAAAAATCTATTGAGGATTGGTGTGAAGTAGCGTGTATCAGCTCGAAGCTGGTGTACGCTTAGTCTCGCTTGCCGATGACCGGTCAAGACACAGAACTGATCGAGGTGCAAACGCTTGAGTTGCTGTCAGGCAGACTCGCGTGAAATCTTCGAATAGAAGAAAGATGATGATGTTGGCGACTCCAGGCCAAGGTTGATTAGTTATTAAGCTCAGCAGACAAGCTGATGATGATGAGCAAAAGTAGAGTGAACAAGTGGGCGTGCAAACGCTCCTCTTGGCTGTTTCCGATCTTGATGATCTTTAACAGATACATAACAGATACATATACCTCTTGCGACGACGCACGTCAGGTGATGACACACCCGAATCCGATTACGGCATATGACAACGTTTGTCAGGTGATGACACACCCGTACCCGACTACGGTTTATGACAATGTTCGTCAGGTGGTGACACACCCAAAATCGATCTATTATGGATCCCTTGTACCGTATACTACCAGATATTCCGTGGTATCCAGTGACGACAAAATGATAGCTACTGTCAAGTAACATCTCCAATACGACCTCTCGTTACGATAACTCGTTTCAATGCTGGTAGTCCCAGGCAAACAAAACAATTAGTACGACCTCTGCGCCACATGCCACACTTGAAAAAAAATGCACGCAACAAGGGCATAATTGTTGTGGTGAAAGTATTCAACTTGAACTACTGAGAGCCAACTCATTCTGCTAGAATACCCGAGGCGTTACACAAAACAAGCAGATGTAAAATATCCAGCTCTGCTACTTTTCTGCACGTGTTATGCGAGCTTAGCTATCAGTCCAAGAATCATCAAACCGTGAACTACATTCCAGTCAGTTAAACGATAAAGGAATACTAAATGTGTGTAGTAGTCTAAAACAGTGAATTTGTTCATCATTCCGCAACAAGAATAGGAGTGAACAAAGTATTAACGTTCCTGCCGCCCACAAAACAAAGAAACATGTTTTTGTTTTTATACTGCCAGCTTAACGCTGTAACAAGACATCCTGTTATCAGAGAGACATCCCCCTCGTGTATGCTAATCTCCTGTTCGGACTCATCTAGGTAGAAAGTTCTCCTGCTATACATCCTGAAGTTCCGGAGATGATGCACTCTTTTCAACTACACATTCGAATCTAACGATTCGACTTGGTTACAATGCACCCTTGCTTGGTACACACTGCGATTTATCTTTTTAATATAGCACAGCACCGGTTATTGTACTGCATTGCTGTAGGGAAGATTGACGGGATACGCTACCAATGAATGCAAAAAATCCAGTGATCAGTTCGCTGACCCAAGGAAAATAATTTCATATCCGCCCCGTGCAAATTGAACATGCGACAACCCACAGCTTCGGTAAGGGAGACAATACAGTTCACGCTTCCAGTGGCTGGAGGCTCAACTTATGTTGAAGTTGGAGAGGTAGTCTTTTCCTTTCCCTCAAAACTGATGGTCGTCTCAGCTCTGCCTCCACCGTTAATTCAGCAGTCAGTGTTTGCTTCTTGGTCCCGATTATGATGGGCTCTCCGTCCAGCAAGAAGAGGATTCCTGAAGTTGGCTTGCAGTTGTACACGAAGGCCGTAGTCGCCAGTGGCTCTTGATCGTCCTGTATCGATGCCGCAAATCCCTTCCGGAGTTTGCCCGCGGTTGTCCCTCCGCTATCGTGAGCGTGTAGACCTCCTTCACCTGACGGTTTGTTTCTGTGTTCTCTGTTTTGGGCTCGGCTCGTGTGGAGGTACGAGTCAGACACAGCTCTCGAGCAGCTGACATGACCCCTGGTGAAGCAGGCGGTGATGTCTCAGCTGATACTTCGGTGATACCAGACGATGATGATCCAGATGATGATCTGGTGATCCCAGATGATGTTGACCCAGTGATCCCAGACGTGCATGCTCCGGTGATCCCAGATGATAGATAGATACTGATGCTCTGATGACCCCAGATGTCGTTCATCTGATGATCCCGGGTGATGCTGCTCCGGGAATGAATGGCATCGTAGTGTTTTGGTGAGTTGATGGCATCAGTATGCGTACGAGGAGTTTGAAGTACTCGTTTCTCCTCCGAAAGCCGCTTGTCTTCGGGGGTTGAAGTAGCATATGTAAAGGCCTTGTAGGACAGGAAGGGATTTCCGTCGATGTGAGCAAAGTCCTCAATCATGCCCATGGTCTTGATCCGTGGTGTTCCCTTGGCGAAGTAGAGCAGTTGGCTGGCGGTGAGTGAGCTGTCGAAGGTATCATCCGTGTTTGGACTGGATCTCGTACTGGCTCGAGTTACCCGAGGCTGCTGTACAACCGGTTCTTCGGCTGATGCAGCAGGTACGACCTCGGGCGAGGCTCCAGCTTCTTGCAACTGTTCCTCCTGCGGGGATGACCTAGGCTCCTCTGGTAGAGATGATGTTTCCTGGTGCAGGAATGTTTTCGCGTTCTCTTGTAGCATACCCCTCATCTTCGCTCGGAGGTGCTCCAGCTCTTTCTCAGGTGAATCTAGAATCGAGAAATCCAGGAAGGAGGTGAGATCGAAGACGTCATCCTCGTAGTCCTTGTTGATTCCCACGGGTGGCATGGAGTATGGTGGTGTCTCCAGGAAAGTGACATTTCTGCTTTCCACAACAGTCCCTTTTTCGGGATTGTAGATGCGGTAGGCTCTGCTGTCTTGGCTAAATCCACATAGCTTTCCTTCCCATGCTTTGTCGCCGAGCTTCGTCGTGTAGGTCTCGATATGCACAAAGGCCCTAGATCCGATAGCCCGCAAGCCCGAAAGATCTGCCTCTTTGCCGTGCATCTTCAAAAAAGGTGTTGTCCTCTCAATGCCGAATGTGGCGACCTGTTGCACAGGTAGACCGTTGTAAAAAATAGCTCACCCCACATGGTGCGGGGGAAGTTGCCGTCCTTAAGAAGGCATCTTGTCATTGCTGCAAGTGTCCTCCCATCGCGCTCGGATACGCCGTTTTGTTGAGGCGTTGCTGTGGCCGTGTATTCCATGGTAATGCCGGAGTTGACGCATAGCTCCTTGAACTCTCTGGAAGTGTACTCCCCTCCCTTGTCGCATCTCAATCGCTGAATGCGCAGCCCCAGTGGAACAGCCACCGTTTTGTTGTAAAGGTGGAGCGAGTGGGCGGCCTCCGTCTTGGACTTAAGAAGGAAGATTTCCTTCATGCGAGAGTAATCATCAGTAAACTTGCTGACGTACTTGAATCCTCCCCTTGCTGCTGGCGTAATGGGTCCCAAAAGGTCCGTGTAAACCAGTTCCATTGGTCCGTTAGTCTTGTGGTTGTCCTTTTTCGGGTGCACCTTTTGCGTGCTCTTGCACACTTCGCAAATATCGCAGCCTGACACAGTGCCGGTGTAGTCGACACCATTGCCGTCCACCTTCCGAAGAAGCTCCATATTACGGGGGTTCATGTGCCCCAGTCGTCTGTGCCAGAGATCGGCGCTTAGCAGTGCCGTTAGACCCATCGAGGGTGTTGGTCGCGTCTTGGGTTTTCCGTAGGTTACGCCGTCCAGGGCACTCAGCGACACTTCGAAAGAGCACATGCCCGCGTCTTTCTGGTGTTGATTCAAAGGGAGAGAAGTCGTGGTGTCGAACTGGAGGCGGGGGGTTCCCGTCTCGAGGATGGTGCTTACCCCTGATTTCATTGCCCTTGCGGAGGAGAAGAGGTGGCGTCCCATTCCGGGAACGATCAGCACGAAGATGCGAACTGGGATCGGCCGACCTGAATGGTTGATGATGTGCCCGCGGATGGTGCCTGTTGCCGTCGCGAACACCTTCTTGTTACCGGCGGTTTTAATGGGCTTCGGCTGGTCCAGCTTCTCGTACTCTGTCATGCGTTGCCGCAGCCCTGGGATCAGCTCGTCGTCCACGAAGTGATCCGATGCGCCGCTATCCACTAACATGATGAACCTGTCCGAGTTGGACGCTGAGATTCCGCCGCCCTCTCCCGTCGTTAGTCCTGAGTAGGCGAATCCTTGATCAAAATCATCGTCGAAGTTTAAAGATGGTCTCTTCTCGTCGTGTGCTGGAGAGGATCTTGTACCTGATGCAGCAGAAGCGAGGTGAGCCCCCGATTGTTCCGATCGAGTGGCACCCTGTTCATAGCATTCCGCATCGCTGTGCGAAGTGGTTTTGTGGACGGAACACCACTTCTGTCTAGCGGCTCCTTTGGTTCTTTTGGATTTGTTGGCTTCATCCCGCTTCTTCCGGCAGGTGCGAGCGTGGTGCCCTTCCTTTCCACAGTAGTTGCAGATGGATGTTTCCGCCGACGTGGCGACACCTCGGCCAGCGATTTTTCCCTTCGCTCCGCTGTTGCGAGAAAGATCGTCAAGGTATAAGTGTCGCATCGTACTTTGCATCTGTTCGATGTCGAAGGTAGGATCACGATACATCATCAGCTTGATGTCCTTGTAGTCAGATGTGAAGCCTTGGACGCAGATATCCTTGAATCTCCGGTCGGTGATGGGCTCTCCCATCCTGGCTAGCTCGGTGCGGGCGAGGTGTTTTTCCATGAAAAAATCGTCGGGGTCCTGGTTGTGTGTCATGGCGGTGTTGACCAGCTTGTCCATGGCTGCGCGAACGACCTCATCTGTAACCTTGTTGTACTTCTGTACAAGCTCCTCCAGAGCTTGTTGTCCGTTGCCGCTCATTCCGTCTGGGTGCTCATGCTTCAGTACGAGATTAGCTGCTGGTTTCTCTGTTAGCAAGAACAGAATGGCGTATAAGTCCTCGTTCGCTCTGTCAAAGGACGCTGTGCTTTGCTGGAGAGTGTCCTGAGCTTGTTGCGTCCCATCTAGTGTCGTGGCCGCCGATTCTTCGGTTGGTCGGGCCCGTCCTCTGATCAAGTTTGCAATATCTCGTCGTGTAACGCCGAGGACCACAGCAAGTTTCTTGTGCCAATCTCGAAAGAGGCTGGGGTTCCGTCCGTCAAACTTCCTTAGCCCCTTGATAGCATTGGTGAGGTTGTTGCTGCTGGTGTCGTCCATGCTGCAGTAACAAACTTCTACTCGTATAAATAGCCTACTGCTGTAGGCGTAGAATCGTCGGTGTAGATGATGATCTCAGACACGATCAAAAAGCTACCCGGTAAAAAACTTCAACCCTGTCGCTCGGAATCTTCCGAGGCTTACTATCCACGGTGTGGACTACGCCAGGCAGGGCCCCTAATCACACAGCAGTACTGGGATTGTCTGTGGGGTTGCTTTTGTAACAGCGTACAGCAGGTTGGTACGTAGTTTTCAACAAACGAGATACTCGTCGTCAAAACGCTCCTCAGGCAACAGCAGACGTTCTTATGATCTTGAAATCTCTGCCCCGCTGAAGCCAGGAGGAACTGAAGCTCTTGGGATAACGTGGTCGTAGCCGCGCTGAAGTACCCCGTGGCGGATGGTTGCGTTTGAAAGCGTTTCGAGGCTCGAACCTATTGAGGATTGGTGTGAAGTAGCGTGTATCAGCTCGAAGCTGGTGTACGCTTAGTCTCGCTTGCCGATGACCGGTCAAGACACAGAACTGATCGAGGTGCAAACGCTTGAGTTGCTGTCAGGCAGACTCGCGTGAAATCTTCGAATAGAAGAAAGATGATGATGTTGGCGACTCCAGGCCAAGGTTGATTAGTTATTAAGCTCAGCAGACAAGCTGATGATGATGAGCAAAAGTAGAGTGAACAAGTGGGCGTGCAAACGCTCCTCTTGGCTGTTTCCGATCTTGATGATCTTTAACAGATACATAACAGATACATATACCTCTTGCGACGACGCACGTCAGGTGATGACACACCCGAATCCGATTACGGCATATGACAACGTTTGTCAGGTGATGACACACCCGTACCCGACTACGGTTTATGACAATGTTCGTCAGGTGGTGACACACCCAAAATCGATCTATTATGGATCCCTTGTACCGTATACTACCAGATATTCCGTGGTATCCAGTGACGACAAAATGATAGCTATTGTCAAGTAACATCTCCAATAAAATCCTGTGCAGGATTTTGTATCTATGAAACCCTGTACAGGACATAAATCTTCACTCTACCCCCTGGACGGTTTTTGAGAGCAATCCTGTGGAGGGTATTCCAATAATCGACGGCCCTCTGGGGGGTGTCGCGATGGCAATAATCCCCCAGCATGGTAATGAGAATATCATGTGCAGGATAGCACAAACACCTCAATATGGCATGGCCTTAATATCCGTTTTCAGGATTTCTTATCTTCGAAACCATGCAGAGTAAACCAAATAGTTAAAATTATTATCTCTCTGCAGAATTTGGTCACTCTGCTCCTTTGATGGCCTCACTAGACTATTATACTCGTAAATATTCTTAATGTTGACAATTTACCTCCATACCTCGCCGACGCTTACAGGCTGTCATCTTTGTTCAAAGCTCTAAGGCGGGCGGGAAGCAAAACTTAAAAAAAACACTTTGCCACAGATCACAGCAGCAGTTTATGACTGTTGCCGGCCGTTCGGTTCCCAACCAGATTTCTGTACGCTCAGGTGTACACCCGTCTGGCCTTGCTGTCTCTCTTAAATGAAAAGCTTCAATATCAGTCCTCTTTCGCTCTCTGTACTTGTTTGCATCCCCGTATCAGACATGCCTCCCCAGGTTTCTAGATGTAATACTCTACGTAAAAATATTCACGTATATCTGCTATAAAAACCACTACTAGTACTATACTACGTGTACAACGACTGAAATATACCTTCAACACATGGGTAAGATATACAGACGCAGCAACGCGACCTACGTGGAGACGCCTATCTACCATCGACGTTCAGGACAAAAAAAAAAAAACGTGCTCAGTCGGCAATACGCGTACTCCATTCCAGAGTGGGGCCCGGTCTAGCGCTGTCCGTGTCGGGAATGCCCGCCCCCCCGCATGCTGCCGGGGACGTTGCCCTTGTTGGCGTGGCCTGCTCCTTCGCTGCTGCCGCTGCCGTTCTAAGCGCTGGATCCATCTGTATTGGTTCGACGTCGTCTTCGTCGCCGTTGTTGTCGCCGTGGCCTTTGTTGTCGTCGTCGTCGCCCTTCTCGTCATGGTCGCTCTTATCTTGGCCACCCTCGCCTTCCTGGTCGGCAGTTAAACCGCCTGTTACGTAAGCACAGCAGAGCCAGAGGGAAGCGCGAAGGACACACGTGGCCACTGAGAACACAGAACAAATATACCTGACGTAGGCATTAATCCCCTGGAGGGTCGCAGCAAGGGGAGCGTACGTGGACACAAGGAACGTGGTAATCAACAGAAATCACAAAAAAAAAATCGAACGGCCATCTGAAAAGCGCACCAATAAAACCAAACCTACATCTCACAGATCATGCGGAGCCTAGCGAGTCGGGTCGGGTCAGGAGGCGTTCACAACCTCACTGGTCAGGTACTTGGCTGGACAAGTGACGGCAAATATCATGGTACAGTACTAGTGGTCCCTCTATAACGTCGGCTCAATAATGCGAGTGCCCTATCTAATGCCGAACCTGCATTGTAAGGGACGCACCCTGTATAGTGCCAGTTCCGCCGCTTGGGTGTCCGTCAATAATGCCGGGTCAGTGTTTATCCTACTTATGCTGTGCACATCTATGCATACACCCACAAACACCAGAGAAACAGCAGGTGGTGCAACCGTTTTCGTGTCTGCTCGATTCCGGGTTGGGCTGGTTTGTCGAAGTAGATGACAGCATGTTGTGTTTTTGTGGGAATCTCTTCTGTGTGAGCAAGACGTACAGTAGTATGGATGTATGGGGCCACATTGGGCAGACGTGGCAAACAGACAAAAATACACATGAACACGGCGCGGCACCAAAAACGCGGGCTCTGAAACTCGGCTTTAGTACCATTCGTATGATACGAGTACACAACACATGTACAGCAGCACAGGAACAAGACAGGTCAATTCTGCTAACTGTGGTGCAGAATAGTACCGGGTATTCCATATTATACTTTACGAGTATTGTCAGAGTACGTTCCAGGTATAATATTAATATCAGAACACAGCAGTACAACAGTAGTGCACAGCAGTGGTATGTTTAGAACAAACAGAACTTTCTGGAGTATACTGCTGGTGGTGCACAGTGCACCATCCCACTACTGTGTGTTCCATACACCCCTCTGCTGCTCACTCACTGCGAATACATGTCATACGTAGCAGGTGTCCCTCCCTGTGTCCCTCATTCTAACCCCGCATCACAGCAGCGTATTCTCGGTCGCTTGTTGCATACGGTGGTGTATGGTACATTGATTCTTCAACTGTGCTTGGCATTATAATAGAAGAGTCTCAAATCGCGAACAACGGCATTGTACCCGAACAATGCCGGTGCCCGCTACAATGCCGGTATTCTAAAATGTAATGATTCTTCAAAAGTGCCGGCAAACACCGGCGCTATCCAAGAATCCCAGACAGTGAATTATGACGAGGGAAGTGTGATATATCGTATGCAAGTGAGGTTTTCGGTCGGATAGTAAAACAGGTCGCTTCTGCGGAGTAGGAGATAGCGAGATAGCCTAGATTACTACTTCATATACGTCGGATACTCGCGAGTCCGGACGTGCCGGTGCGAGCACACGGTTTTTCGTTGAGGGACACCAACAACTGCCGAGAGCGCTTAACCCCTTTACAACTGGAAACCCGGGGTTGGGGACATAGTTACTCTTAATCAGTACAATGATGGGTTTTGGGCCTCTAAAAGGGTTAATAGCGTGGGCAAGCAAAATTCGACGCAAGTCGACGAAGGAAGAAACTGCTGAAATCTGCTCGCGATAAAAATGCAAGGCGCGTACCACAGTGGGGAGGAGGGAGAGGAGCCTGCGTTGTAACCCCGGACCTAAGTTACAAAAGGAAGGGAGACAGAGCTTTAGGGCAAGACATATGATAGATGGGAAGAAAAGAAAGAAAAAAAAACACTGCTGGACATCTATTTTTTTTTTCGTGTCCAGAATAGTAGTGGATGTACGAGCTGCACCCACCGCATCTTGGACCCGCAGAATCTGTGCAGAGACTCGGACAGGACGAACTTCACCCGCGCCCCCGCTTGACTAGTGGTTAGACCGCGAGGTTACTAATGCCAAGGTCATGGGTTCGAACCCCGGCCAAGGTGGAGTTTTTTCTTGTAAAAAAAAAATGCAGACAGCGTCTACTGCTGCTGTGGCGTGAGCTTTCAAAGCTCGACGCGAGTCGAAGACGGAATAAGGCTGTTTCCTATGGAGTTCGATTTCGAGCCTCAGAATTATATTTTTCGATCTCAAAAATGAATGACCCTGCTTATGCCGTTCAAATATGCCAAATCCGACGGGATATTTTTCGATATGAGAATCCGATGACCCAGGTCGCCAAAATCCGACGACTTTCATCAGATTTTCAAATCGAAAAAGGGCATGCTCTCTAAATTCAAGATGTCATCCACGACAGCAAACAGCAGCAGAACGATCGATCACTTGGATGGTGATTCAGCTTTATAGCGACGTTACTTCGCGCCATACGCGCGGTCGGCGGGCGGCGCGTCCCACCGTGGCCAGACTACAGTCAGTGGGCGCGGGCTCGGGCCTAGACACCAAGACAAGCGCACTCGGCGCGCACCTCTCCGTGGATACGTACTCGAAGACTACACTGCTGTACAGCAGCACAGCAGCAGCAGCAGCAGCAGCAGTCAGACACATGATAAAGCACAAAATACCAAGACAGCTTGACTCTAGCGCACGCGCCACGTCTCTTCGCCGCCTGACCAGAGGCAGTCAGCCTTGGCTCGGACGCTTGGGTCCTACGCGAAGGGCAGCGAACCCAGCGCGTCTCTTCGCGGCGCCAGACCACAGCAACAACAGTTGGTCTTGGCGTTTGCTCGAATATCAGCACGCGTAATAAATCTGATTTTCCGCGTTGGACGACTGTTTCGATTTGCCAAGTTCACATCTGAAAATGCGATCGGATCAAAATCTGAATACCAAAAATCTAACCGCATAGGAAACGGCCTAAAACGCTGCATTAATTCTCGCGATAAAAAATCAAGGTACGTACCATTGGGAGAGAAGGGAGAAGCGCCCGCTATGTGAACTCGGACCTGAGCTACTACTGGGAGGGAGCGGGAGAGTAGGGCAAGGGTATTAAATGGGGTCCAAAAAAACAATGCAACGCCTTCAGGAAAGGTACACCGTAAAACTACGCTCAGCAGCAGCTACAGAGTACTTGTAGTATATTCAGTGCTTGCCACAACTAATTTGCTGCGTTAAAAAACAAACGGCAGATTGAGCACGTACAGTCAGTACATACTTTGTACCCGGTGTACCGCTAAATGTAAAACCTAACACACCCCGCGCGCAATCAAATTATCACAGCAAGCTTGCACAAGACAATTTTGAGAAACGTGCGATCTCTCGCAGCTGAGAGGTACATGAAATACTGAACACGTACTGTATACCAGGTCCAAGGGAATACATCACCCCCAGCTTCGTCACCGGTACCATGCAGGCCCTACCAAAGATGTCAGGAGACATGCCAAGCAAGTCAAAACTGTGCTGTCAAAGGTGTACCACCAGGTGGGCCGGTGTGTTCCCTACTACACCCTATCAATCGCAACTCGATGTTAGTCAGGGAAGTCAAGGGCAAACCTGCTGTCTGTCATAAAGATCTAAAGTTCAGTCTTTGGGCTGTACGTGCAGAAATGTATCGTACTTGGTACCTGTGCTTCTAGTCACAAACAGGGGTGTCCCAACCAGCACCAAGGGGCTATTTTAGGGGACACATTTACAGTAGTACTCGTAGCTCTTTGGCAAAGTATCACATACAGTACCAGGTATCCTGTATATATACGTATGCAGCTTGATACCTGGTGCTTCGAAAAAATGCGAAAGGATCCGACGACAACTGCATCGGCTACACCAAAATAAGGAGCACGTCAAACAGGCTCACCAGGTGTAAGATGTGTTCGACGTGCAGTCGTACGACACGCGCGCAGCAACAAGATTAGGCATCTGCTGTACGCGCTTGAAACGCAAGATCGCCTCTCTTTTTGATCTCGAAATAATTTGAATTTTGTCACACACCAACAGCCAACCGTGCACCAACGGCAAAAAAAGTAAACTGTTCGCAAAAAAACAGCCCTCTTCTTCTCGCGAAAGAACGAGAGCGCCAACCACCTGCTTCACTCCATACGCGATATCAACATAAAGTACAGCACACACCTTGCGAGAGCCACCACTGGAGGATGCACCGCCCTCGCCCTTGCCGCTACTCGAAGGGCGCCCGTGGGAAAATCTCCGGGAGACCTACAGTACGCTCTGCAATGTCTCTGGTACGAAGGCCTCTCCGATCCGATCTCAGCAGAAGCCGCGCCGCTCGCCCAACGGAAGCCGACACTTCCAATGATCTTCTCCTCCTCATTCGGAGGTGCATCTCCTCTGTTGGTTGCTTGACGTGTGCCTATGGGGTTGTTAGCCCCAGCACAAGCCTTTCCGCCTGCCTTCGTGATAACTTGTCTGGAAGTGTGGAGTGCACACTTTGCAAGTCGGTTGGTCCGAATAAATTCTGGTTTTCCGCATCCTTCTGAAGGATTGCTGATGCGGGGACTAAACACGTTTTAGGTTGCTAATCTAAGAGGCTGCTGCACTGCTGTCTGGCTCAGTGCTGCCTAGCACTCGGTATCGCCACTACTTGAGCTTCACGAGGGCGATACAGTGGGGCACAGCTGTAGCAGGGGAGCAGGGTAAATCGTAGTAAAGTGGCAAACTGCGTGACAAAATATTTCCAGGTGCAAACAGCGGTAGTAGTATACCGTATTAATAGGTGCATTTATTACACACATCATGCCGGCTGTGTCCCGCATCTAAACAAATCTCTGGAGGTCGTTGGTTCTTTTTTACGCATTACAGTATTATGCTGTGCTATGTCCTCTGGAGGGTATACTACGTGTGCTTTCCCTCTGGAGGGGTTTATTGCTTCACGAAACCCCTGAAGGGTGTTGCTTGTTTTCCTATGCGCTATTTTAGTGTGTCCTCTGGAGGGTGTTGTTTTGCGTCTGGATGAATTCGTGACGTCACAAAACCCCTGGAGAGTGTTGTGGTTGCTATATACTTTATACCCGGTATTAATATTAATAGTATTATGCAATATGATGTCCTCTCTGCGTACTATTCTCTCTGGCGGAAGTTTTATGTTATTGCTATATACATCTAACACCTGAAGGGTGTTGACTGTTTTCCTCTGTAGAGGGTTAATATGCGTCATTGCATCTTCGTGACGGCGTTGTTTTACCTCTGGATGAATGTTTTGGGTCACACCACAACGGTTAACCCTATTTAACACCTGAAGGGTGTTGATTATTTTCCTCTAGAGGGTTATATGCGTCATTGCATCTTCGTGAGGGCGTTGTTTTACCTCTGGATGAATGTTTCGGGTCACACAACCCCTCCCTGGAGGGTGTTGGTTGCTTTTTACTCTGAAGGACTCTGCACTATTATGTCCTCTGGAGGATGTACTGCGTACGATCTCTTTTTGGCGGAATTTTGGCTCCACATATCACCTGGAGGGTGTTGATTCTTTGCCTGTGGAGGTTTATTCGTTTGTTGTATCTTCTGCAGGGTGTATTATAAGGGTTGTACCTCTGGAGGAGTGCGTTGAGCCAGAAAACATCTGGAGGGTGTTGGTTCCGTTTTCCTCTACAGGATTATGCAACCTTATGTCCTCTGGAGGGTGTACTGCATGCTTTTCCCTCTGGAGTATTTTTATGGGTGGACCAAACCCCTGGAGGATGTCGTTTTTTTCCCTATTTAGGTTTACGCGTCAATACATCCTTTGGAAGGTGTATTTCCTACAACATTCCTCCCGGAGGATTTTTTTCACCTGAAATCCCGTGGAGGGGTTGGTCCCCTTTTCCTCTACAGGATTACACAGTGGTATGTCCTCTGGAGGGTCTATTTCGCAGGTGTTCCCTCTGGAGGAAAATGTTGCTCCATCAAACCCCTGGAGGGTGTACTTTCTTTTTCCTCTGGAGGATTGTGCATTATTTTGTCCTCTGGAGGGCGTAGTTACTATGTCATTTCCTCTGGAGGGATTAGTTGTATCACAAAACCCCTGGAGGTTGTCCGCCAATTTCCTCTGGAGGATTTTGTAGCATGATTTCCTCTGCAGGGTGTAATTCGAAAGTGTCTCCCTCCGCAGGCTTTAGGTTCGTAGATAAATCTTCTGGGGGATATTGTTTTCTACCTTCTACAGGAAATTACACCCCATTATCCTCTGCAGGCTTTAATAGGGTTGCAAAACCCTCTGCAGGGGTGCGAGCAAAATCCTCTGGGGGGTTTTATTCGGTAAAACGCTCTACAGGGAACACAATGCCCTGGTTCCGTCGGAGCATTTTGTGCAGTAACCTCCACAGGGTATTCATTCACTCTGGAGGATTTACTGTTTGAAATAATCCTCTGCAAAATCCTCCGGAGGACAAACATGGCCTCTGGAGGATTTAGAAACTCACGGAATCCTCTACATAATCCTCCAGAGGGCTAAATCCCCCTCTGGAGGGTGAAATTGCCCTCCACAGGCTTTTTTTCGAGCGTACAGGATTTTTGGGGGTAGCCAAATGGCCACGTGTGCTGCTGTGTGACCACAGACGTTATTACTTGTATTCGTATCGTATCTCTCGGGAATTCAGGAATCGGCACAGACACTGACTGGTTGTGCTGGATGTCGACGGGTGGAAAGAACAAGACGACAAATAGACACACACCTGATACATATTTTTTCTCTTTCTGTTTTTCCAACAGCAAGTGTTTTCTGGTTGAAATTGGGCATAATTAATTTGAACACGAAAAATCTGCATCTGAATATATTTGTCCAACAGAAGGCGCTTCTTTCTCGCCACCACTTCTTGCTTGTACTGATGCATGTACGACATCTACATACAGCAGCAGTGTTTCTCCAGCAACAAAAACAGCAGCAGCAGCAGTGGTAGTGGGCCGCACGAGGCCAGGGTCAGCGTCGCTGTACGCTCGGCGGCTCGGCTTGTCAATCTAGCCCTTGAACCCTTTGTACACATCTACAGCAGCAGCAGTGTTTCTCCAGCAACAAAACAGCAGCAGCAGTATAGCAGTAGGACACACGACGCCAGGGTCAGCGTCGCTGTACGCTCGGCTTGTCAATCTAAACCCTTGAACCCTTTGTACACGTTGTCGATTTTGTCCTGTGTTGGTTTTGAACTCGAAATTCGGCATAATAATTACGAGACGAAAAATCTGCACTCGACCTGCTCTGTCCAAGAGAGAACTTCTCGTAGCAGGTAGCAGGTGCCACCGCTACTACAGATGATGCACGACATCTACAGCAGAGCTTCTCCAGCAGCAAAACAGCAGCAGCAGTAGGACACACGAGGCCAGGTCAGCGTCGCTGTACGCTCAGCTTGTGTGTGAACCCTTCGTACATATGTTTCCTGGTCCCGAACTCATAGTTGAAGACGAAAAATCTACAATCTGACGTGTGTCCAGCAGAGCTTCTTCTAGCAGTGCCACCAGTGCCACCACTACTACTACTGCTGTACAACAACTATTATACAGCAGATAGATACTCTCCTGCTTCTCAGTCCCCTCATCAGCAGGAGGGTGGGCCTGCAGCATGTCTCGGGGACATGGCCCGAACGCTCGTTGCTGTGGACAGGTACAGTCTGCCTACCTAGCTGGGTTTCAAAATATAATGTGTTGTTGGTTCTGTGTTTTTTCAACATGGCCCAGCACCAACATGTGCCTACACACGTTGCCACACCTAGCTCGAGCTACTGTGAACGACTTACCACCGCACCAGCACCAGGAGGTCTGTTTTGTGTGTGCGCGTCCACAGAGCCCGCCGGGACTGGAATTGGTGCGGTGTGCGTCGAGGGCGGTGGTCAAACGTTGCCCAAAAACATGTTGAATCAATCACACACACACACACACCCAGCCACACACACACACACATACAGAAAAACTCAAAACAAGGCACCCCACGCTCGTATCCGAGCCGCTATGAAGAGGCTTTTTTTTTTCTTGGAAAATTCCAAGAAGCGCCTCATTTCTAGTAATTGGTGGTAATGAGGCGCGACCTCAGCAATACCTGCAGTAGTCATATCTGCGATGCATCATGCACAACATTTGTGCTGAACCAACACGAACGAACATCTACTGCTGCTGCTGCTGTACCTACTACCTATATGCCGTCGTTGGTGAATCTCATAACCGTAAATATTCTTGGCATCATATATATCCTGCTCTTGAAAAACACAGACAGCACAGCAGTACGGACACACCTGTAACAAATACCAGGCACTGGATTTGTTCTCCCCGAATACGGAAAATAAATAATAAGCTAGCTATTATACGTTCAAAAACGCAAGGTGAATGAATGTACTTGTGGCACAAAAAAAAGTCACAAATGGAAAAAAAAAGCGCACACACACTCACAACTTTTATTGAAATAGTTTTTGTCTTGTGTATCCTGGTATTTCCACCTCGAAATCCGGCATAATAATTTGAAGACGAAAAATATGTACTACTGCTGTGTGACCACAGAAGTTATTACTTGTAGTCGTATCGTATCTCTCGGGAATTCAAGAATCGGCACAGACACTGACTGCTTGTGCTGGATGTCGACGGGTGGAAAGAACAAGACGACAAATAGACACACACCTCATATATATATTTTCTTTTTCTGTTTTTCCAACAGCAAGTGTTTTCTGGTTGAAATTCATCATAATAAATTTGAACACGAAAAATCTGCATCTGAAAATATTTGTCCAACAGAAGGCGCTTCTTTCTCGTAGGAGGTGCCACCACTACTTGCTTGTACTGATGTACGACATCTATATACAGCAGCAGTGTTTCTCCAGCAACAAAAACAGCAGCAGCAGCAGCAGTAGCAGTGGGCCGCACGAGGCCAGGGTCAGCGTCGCTGTACGCTCGGCGGCTCGGCTTGTCAAGTTAACCCTTGAACCCTTTGTACACATCTACAGCAGCAGCAGTGTTTCTCCAGCAACAAAACAGCAGCAGCAGTAGCAGTAGGACACACGACGCCAGGGTCAGCGTCGCTGTACGCTCGGCTTGTCAATCTCACCCCTTGAACCCTTTGTACACGTAGTCGATTTTGTCCTGTGTTGGTTTTGAACTCGAAAAATCGGCATAATAATTTCAAGACGAAAAAATTGCACTCGACGTGCTCTGTCCAAGAGAGAACTTCTCGTAGCAGGTAGCAGGTGCCACCGCTACTACTGATGAAGTACGACATCTATCTACAGCAGAGCTTCTCCAGCACCAAAACAGCAGCAGCAGTAGGACACACGAGGCCAGGTCAGCGTCGCTGTACGCTCGGCTTGTTTGTGAACCCTTCGTACATGTGTTTCCTGGTCCCGAACTCATAGTTGAAGACGAAAAATCTACAATCTGACGTGTGTCCAGCAGAGCTTCTTCGAGAAGTGCCACCACTACTACTACTGCTGTACAACAACTATTATACAACAGATACTCTCCTGCTTCTCAGTCCCCTCATCAGCAGGAGGGTGGGCCTGCAGCATGTCTCGGGGACATGGCCCGACCGCTCGTTGCTGTGGACAGGCACAGTCTGCCTACCTACGAGTACTGGTAGAGCTAGCTGGGTTTCAAAATATGATGTGTCGTTGGTTCTGTGTTTTTTCAACATGGCCCAGCACCAACATGTGCCTACACACGTTGCCACACCTAGCTCGAGCTACTGTGAACGACTTACCACCGCACCAGCACCAGGAGGTCTGTTTTGTGTGTGCGCGTCCACAGAGCCCGCCGGGACTGGAATTGGTGCGGTGTGCGTCGAGGGCGGTGGTCAAACGTTGCCCAAAAAAATGTTGAATCACACACACACACACCCCCCACACACACACACACACATACAGAGAAACTCAAAACAAGGCACCCCACGCTCGTATCCGAGCCGCTATGAAGAGGCTTTTTTTTTCTTGGAAAATTCCAAGAAAAAAAAGGCTCGCCCGCTTTTAGCGCGCTTCGCGCGCCTCATTATAAAGATTAAACAATGACAACTCCAACTTCAACGCGAACCACAAAGAAGACCATGCCGTGAGAACGACTGCTGCTGTGGACTACAGCAGACAAGCTACTAGTAATTGGTGGTAATGAGGCGCGACCTGTAGCCAAAAGATACCAAGCCGTGGAGGTTTCAGTGTAATCGCATGTGTGAGTGGAGCAGTGGCCGGGGATCCTGTGTGATGTCCCCTAGCCACCTGGCTCGTGGTCCGATGAGGATCACTCCGTGATAATACAAGCTCTAAGAACAAGACTTACTGAGTGCGAGGCCAGCGAGACTGGTGGAGTCCCTCGCTGGAAGCCCTCTTGCTGATATCATCTGGCAGAGGCCATAATATCTAGATATTCGCGGAACTTCTGTTGGAGGAGTTTTCGGCTGCGGAGTATTGGGTCACAGCTGGGAAGGCAGTTGGCCCGTTGGACGGATCGAAACGGCTTGAAGCGCACAGCAGGGGAGGACGCTCCGGGAGCTGGAGGACGCACAGGTCAGGCGGCAGTTTCTCCGTTATTACAGTAGAGTCCAGGTGGACTGCTGTGGATTATGGCGCACACGGCAAGCACGCCGCTGGTGGTAGGGGAGTCTCTGACTCCACCGAAATACGGAGAGGTGTGGACCGAGCAGGCCTCTCGTGTTTTTTACGCAGCGTACCTCGATTATGAGGAACGGCTGCAGCTCGCCAACGCTCAGGGGGTGGTTCAGCACTCCAAAGTGAGCATGGGCCAGCTTATCCCCAATTACATTCATCGGTGTTTTGAGGGATTTTACAAGCATCAGACTACGATGACCGCCTCGGAGTTGTTGGACGCTGTTAGGCAGCACGCCGGTTACACAACCACCAGCAACAGATTTGACACCTCGCGGGCGGCAGCGGACTTGCGTCGCGTTCTCTCAATGAGGCGCGATGAAAAGCAGGGCGGTGAAACATCCGTCAAAGACCGCGCGATGATGGTAAACTCCGCTATGGAAAAGTATTTTGCGGAGAATCACGCGGTGCATGCCATGTACCGCGCGCAGGACCGTTCGTGGTTGCCCGGACCGGCGGAATTTGTGAGCATGGCGTTGGTGGATGGCTTATGGCCGTCCGAGTTCAAAAAGTACGTAAAAGGTCAGCTCACGTACGCTGCAGGGTGGAAGAAGGACCCGGCATTGGTCATGGACCAAATTTTTTCTGCTGCAGAACAGTGGAAATTCATCGAGGCGTATGGTCGGAAAGATGCTGCAGGGGCAGCTGAACCGCGACGCCAACAGCAGCAGAAACCGAAACAGCAGCAGTCCGCGAAAAAGTCGTTTGTTCGCGTCTGTTTCGAGTGTGGTGATCCCAACCATTATGTTTCTGATTGCCCAAAAGCTCGCGGTGGCGGCACAGCTCCCAGCAGTGGTGGGCGCGGGTCGTCAGGGTATCGCGGGGGCCGCAATGGCGGCCGGGGCAGATTCAACCATGGACGCGGGCGCGGTGGCCGTGGTGGCAATCAATTGACAGCGGGCGGTGGAACTTCTGCTGTTGCTTCTTCAACTTCTGGTGCGCCAGCGGCAGGAGCCGCTGGGTCGGGATCTGGTTCGTCTGTTGCCGGCCGAGCTGTATACGTTGGAGGAGCTGGAACATCGGTGGGTGCTGCTGGAGCGAGAACTTCGCCATCCACCGAGCGGGCGGAGTCAGTGTCTGGTGCTGCTGCAGGGGCGGTAGCGCCGGAACCGTCTGTATATTCGACGTCTTGGTCGGGGTGGACCGCCGATTCTATTTCTTCGGCGCCGGCTGTAGGAGGGCAGCCATGGCGTCAGGTGACTCTTGGTACCGACCAGAGTTCAACGGCAGGTGAAGTGCCTGTCGATCGCAGCGCTGAGTGTTTACGCGCTGATCTCTCTTTGCCAGGGTCGGTTGGTTCGCTGATGGCGCGTGTGATCCTTGATTCGGGGTCGGCGCTCACGTCCATCGGTGTCGGCTTACTTCAGCAGCTGTCTTCGCATTTCGGCGGCGCCGATCTGCAAATTCCGTTCGAAAATGGCCCGCAGCAGGCGAAAACCGCTACGGGTGTTTCAGTGATGGTCACGCACAAAACGGTGCCGATTGCCGTGAGTGTACGGACGCCGTGGGGAGCGGTGAAATTGGAGCCCATCACTTTCGCGGTCATGCCTGGTACAGATAACGTCGTTCTGTTTGGCATGGCTACCATGAAAGCTCTTGGCATCGACGTCTACCGTGAAGCTCTGGAGAAGCTTCGCCCTCGCGCAGTGCCGGTATCGACCGGTGTGGAGACTCCGAGTTACCTTGCGGCGCGCAGAGTGACGGTTTCCGTGCGTGCTTTTCAGACCGAGGCTACGGTGGATGCTCCGGAGGACAAGGCGGTGGAACATTTGGTCGACCGGGGGCCAGACATGTTCATGGATCCGGAGGAGGAGCGGACGGCCCGAGAACGGGCGTTGGAGGACAGCGTGCAGCAGGCAGAGCAGAGTGGATTAAGCGTCGGCGGAGCAACCCGTTTGCGCGAAATTTTGGCTCGTCGCGTGGGTGCTTTTCGCCGTGCGCTGTGTGGTGATCCGCCAGCGCAAGTGGAGCCGATGCGAGTGCAGCTGAAGCAACAGGCGAAGCCTGTCAAGGCAACGCCACGTCGGTACGAACCGACGAAAAGGGACTGGCTCTCGAAGTGCATTGCTGCTTTGGTGTTTTTTGGCTTTGTCTACCACAACATCCAGGCGGTGTGGGCGAGTCCGGCGATGGCGGTGCCCAAGAAGGACTCTTTCCGTTTGGTGAGCGACTACTCGGCGGTGAACGCACAGGTGGAGAAGTCCCCGGGCGTCATGCCCAACCATGAAGACATGGGAGATCTGCTGGGGGCGCGTTTCTTCGGCAAGCTGGACCTACTTCAAGGGTACTGGCAGATGCCTTTGGCTCCGGAGGCGCAAGACGTCTTCACCATGTTGCGCTGGGCGACTGTCGACAAAGAAGGTTTTGCGATCGTTAATACGTTCCGGAGGCTCGAATACCTGCTTTGGGGTGGTGTTCATATCTTTACTGATCATCGAAACTTGCAGTACATTTTCAATCCGGAGAAGTGTGTCACGACGGTCACAAAGACCATGGCACAACGCCTAGAGAATTGGAAGGGTGTTTTAGGACAATACCGCTATGCAATCGAACACATCCCTGGCGATCGAAACTGTTGGGGGGATCTGTTGTCTCGTTGGGTCAAAGTTCCTACGGTGCCTGTTCGTTCGGTTGCCGTGCACAGCCCATGTAATGCTGACGATTCGCTTCCCGCATTGGATGTGATTCGTGCCTCGCAACAAAGGTCTGTCGCTCGTATCGGCGTTGGTGTTCATGAATTTTCGACAACCTTCGGTCAAGCTACCTTGGCCGATGATGGTTTGTTTCGTGTGCGTGTTGGGGTGCGTGACGTCTTGTGGATTCCGCCGGATGATCTTGCTCTTCAAACTCGTTTGATGGTGTGCGCGCACATGCGCTCGGCTGGTCACCGTGGTGTGGCGCCGACTTTGTTTCGCCTGAAGGAATATTGTGTTTGGCCTCACATGGATTCTCAGGTTCGCGAATTCGTTCGCCAGTGTTTGCACTGTGTAGACACGCGTGCAGGTGCACTCATTCCTCGTCCCTACGGAGACACGGTGCATGGTACCGCTCCGGGAGAAGTGGTGCACTTTGATTTTACGTTTACGATTTTATGCGGATGCGACGTTGAACGTCACCGCTGATCTGAAGGATGTTTTCCAACATTCCTTTGCGCAGGGTGAATGCCGCATGAATGCTTTGGTGCATGTGGCCGAAGATGATGCCAACGAGGTGATTGTCTTGGTCGATTGGGATGGTTTCGAAGCAGAGGAGCGCACGTGGGAGTCTTTGCGGTCGATTTATTCTGCTGCGCCTGAATTCGTCGTGAAGGAATTGCGCAAATTACGGATGACCCGTGCGCTCAAGATTAAAATTGCTTCAGAGTTCAGCATTGATTTGTGATTTGCCGCATGCGATTTCGTCTTGGTTTTTTGGTTTTGTCAAGCTCGTTCGTGTCGAGTGAACTCGCTTTGGGGGTGCTGTAGCCAAAAGATACCAAGCCGTGGAGGTTTCAGTGTAATCGCATGTGTGAGTGGAGCAGTGGCGGGGATCCTGTGTGATGTCCCCTAGCCACCTGGCTCGTGGTCCGATGAGGATCACTCCGTGATAATACAAGCTCTAAGAACAAGACTTACTGAGTGCGAGGCCAGCGAGACTGGTGGAGTCCCTCGCTGGAAGCCCTCTTGCTGATATCATCTGGCAGAGGCCATAGACCTCAGCAATACCTGCAGTAGTCATATCTGCGATGTATCATGCACAACATTTGTGCTGAATCAACACGAACGAACATCTACTGCTGCTGCTGTACCTACTACCTATATGCCGTCGTTGGTGAATCTCATAACCGTAAATATTCTTGGCATCATATATATCCTGCTCTTGAAAAACACAGACAGCACAGCAGTACGGACACACCTGTAACAAATACCAGGCACTGGATTTGTTCTCCCCGAATCCGGAAAATAAATAATAAGCTAGCTATTATACGTTCAAAAACGCAAGGTGAATGAATGTACTTGTGGCACAAAAAAAAAAAAGTCACAATTTGTTCTCCCCGAATCCGGAAAATAAATAATAAGCTAGCTACTAGTAATTGGTGGTAATGAGGCGCGACCTCAGCAATACCTGAAGTAGTCATATCTGCGATGCATCACGCAAAACATTTGTCCTGAACCAACACGAACGAACATCTACTGCTGCTGTACCTACTACCTATACGCCGTCGTTGGTGACTCTCATAACCGTAAATATTCTTGGCATCATATCCTGCTCTTGAAAAACACAGACAGCACAGCAGTACGGACACACCTGTAACAAATACCAGGTACTGGATTTTGTCGTGTGTATCCTGGTATTTCCACCTCGAAATCCGGCATAATAATTTGAAGACGAAAAATATGTACTACTGCTGTGTGACCACAGAAGTCATTACTTGTATTCGTATCGTATCTCTCGGGAATTCAGGAATCGGCACAGACACTGACTGGTTGTGCTGGATGTCGACGGGTGGAAAGAACAAGACGACAAATAGACACACACCTGATACATATTTTTTCTTTTTCTGTTTTTCCAACAGCAAGTAAGTGTTTTCTGGTTGAAATTCGGCATAATTAGTTTGAACACGAAAAATCTGCATCTGAAAATATTTGTCCAACAGAAGGCGCTTCTTTCTCGCCACCACTACTTGCTTGTACTGATGTATGTACGACATCTACATACAGCAGCAGTGTTTCTCCAGCAACAAAAAACAGCAGCAGCAGCAGTGGTGGTGGGCCGCACGAGGCCAGGGTCAGCGTCGCTGTACGCTCGGCGGCTCGGCTTGTCAATCTAACCCTTGAACCCTTTGTACACATCTACAGCAGCAGCAGTGTTTCTCCAGCAACAAAACAGCAGCAGCAGTATAGCAGTAGGACACACGACGCCAGGGTCAGCGTCGCTGTACGCTCGGCTTGTCAATATAAACCCTTGAACCATTTGTACACGTACTCGATTTTGTCCTGTGTTGGTTTTGAACTCGAAGTTCGGCATAATAATTTCAAGACGAAAAATCTGCACTCGACCTGCTCTGTCCAAGAGAGAACTTCTCGTAGCAGGTAGCAGGTGCTACTACTGATGATGTACGACATCTACAGCAGAGCTTCTCCAGCAGCAAAACAGCAGCAGCAGTAGGACACACGAGGCCAGGTCAGCGTCGCTGTACGCTCGGCTTGTGTGTGAACCCTTCGTACATGTGTTTCCTGGTCCCGAACTCATAGTTGAAGACGAAAAATCTACAATCTGACGTGCAGAGCTTCTTCTAGCAGTGCCACCAGTGCCACCACTACTACTACTGCTGTACAACAACTATTATACAGCAGATACTCTCCTGCTTCTCAGTCCCCTCATCAGCAGGAGGGTGGGCCTGCAGCATGTCTCGGGGACATGGCCCGAACGCTCGTCGCTGTGGACAGGCACAGTCTGCCTACCTAGCTGGGCTTCAAAATATAATGTGTTGTTGGTTCTGTGTTTTTTCAACATGGCCCAGCACCAACATGTGCCTACACACGTTGCCACACCTAGCTCGAGCTACTGTGAACGACTTACCACCGCACCAGCACCAGGAGGTCTCTTTTGTGTGTGCGCGTCCACAGAGCCCGCCGGGACTGGAATTGGTGCGGTGTGCGTCGAGGGCGGTGGTCAAACGTTGCCCAAAAAAATGTTGAATCACACACACACACACACCCAGCCACACACACACACATACAGAAAAACTCAAAACAAGGCACCCCACGCTCGTATCCGAGCCGCTATGAAGAGGCTTTGTTTTTCTTGGAAAATTGCAAGAAAAAAAAGGCTCGCCCGCTTTTTGCGCGCTTCGCGCGCCTCATTATTATACGTTCAAAAACGCAAGGTGAATGAATGTACTTGTGGCACAAAAAAAAAAGAAGTCACAAATGGAAAAAAAAGCGCACACACACTCACAACTTTTATTGAAATAGTTTTGTGGTGTGTATCCTGGTATTTCCATCTCGAAATCCGGCATATATAATTTGAAGACGAAAAATATGTACTACTGCTGTGTGACCACAGAAGTTATTACTTGTAGTCGTATCGTATCTCTCGGGAATTCAAGAATCGGCACAGACACTGACTGATTGTGCTGGATGTCGACGGGTGGAAAGAACAAGACGACAAATAGACACACACCTCATATATATTTTTTCTTTTTCTGTTTTTCCAACAGCATGTGTTTTCTGGTTGAAATTCGGCATAATTAATTTGAACACGAAAAATCTGCATCTGAAAATATTTGTCCAACAGAAGGCGCTTCTTTCTCGTAGCAGGTGCCACCACTACTTGCTTGTACTGATGTACGACATCTATATACAGCAGCAGTGTTTCTCCAGCAACAAAAACAGCAGCAGCAGCAGCAGCAGTAGCAGTGGGCCGCACGAGGCCAGGGTCAGCGTCGCTGTACGCTCGGCGGCTCGGCTTGTCAATCTAACCCTTGAACCCTTTGTACACATCTACAGCAGCAGCAGTGTTTCTCCAGCAACAAAACAGCAGCAGCAGTAGCAGTAGGACACACGACGCCAGGGTCAGCGTCGCTGTACGCTCGGCTTGTCAATCTCACCCCTTGAACCCTTTGTACACGTAGTCGATTTGTTCTCCCCGAATCCGGAAAATAAATAATTGTGCCATGATCACCTCTTCGTTTTACTTTTTCGTACCTCAGGAAGGAGGAGGAGTCATAAAATATCGCATTTTTTTTATGTACGTACGTACTACCCTCCCTGTAGCCTGGACACTTCGTGATGACGCATGTAAATATGTATATATTAAAAAAAATGAGGCATCTCTGCTCACTGCTCGCTGCACAACCTGGCTTATTCTTAATCAGTCGAACTCACAGTTGACGTATTTCAAAAATTATAAAAAAAAAATAGCTGCTCCGAAAATAACTACCATCGTATTTATCAGCAAATAATTTGGTCGTCGATCTGCAGGACGGATCATATATGTACACGTATATACAAGGCGCTTCGCTCCGAGGGCGGCCTTCGCCGCCCGCTACGCTCGCTCAGGAAGGAAACTGAAACATCAAATTTTGTCCTGTGTTGGTTTTGAACTCGAAAAATCGGCATAATAATTTCAAGACGAAAAATCTGCACTCGACGTGCTCTGTCCAAGAGAGAACTTCTCGTAGCAGGTAGCAGGTGCCACCGCTACTACTGATGAAGTACGACATCTATCTACAGCAGAGCTTCTCCAGCACCAAAACAGCAGCAGCAGTAGGACACACGAGGCCAGGTCAGCGTCGCTGTACGCTCGGCTTGTGTGTGAACCCTTCGTACATGTGTTTCCTGGTCCCGAACTCATAATTTGAAGACGAAAAATCTACAATCTGACGTGTGTCCAGCAGAGCTTCTTCTAGCAGTGCCACCACTACTACTACTGCTGTACAACAACTATTATACAACAGATACTCTCCTGCTTCTCAGTCCCCTCATCATCAGGAGGGTGGGCCTGCAGCATGTCTCGGGGACATGGCCCGAACGCTCGTTGCTGTGGACAGGCACAGTCTGCCTACCTACGAGTACTCGTAGAGCTAGCTGGGTTTCAAAATATATAATGTGTCGTTGGTTCTGTGTTTTTTCAACATGGCCCAGCACCAACATGTGCCTACACACGTTGCCACACCTAGCTCGAGCTGCTGTGAACGACTTACCACCGCACCAGCACCAGGAGGTCTGTTTTGTGTGTGCGCGTCCACAGAGCCCGCCGGGACTGGAATTGGTGCGGTGTGCGTCGAGGGCGGTGGTCAAACGTTGCCCAAAAAAATGCTGAATCACACACACACACACCCCACCACACACACACATACAGAGAAACTCAAAACAAGGCACCCCACGCTCGTATCCGAGCCGCTATGAAGAGGCTTTTTTTTTCTTGGAAAATTCCAAGAAAAAAAAGGCTCGCCCGCTTTTTGCGCGCTTCACGCGCCTCATTATGATGGCTCCTTGTATGCGAGCTAGATTAGCAGAGGGTATTTCGAAGAACTCGGAACTTCGAAGAAAAAAGTGGATCTCGGGAGATTCTCGGGCGCTTGGGAGGGTTTTCTGTCATATCATATACCAGGTACCAGGTATCACTTTTTTCCCAGTGACGTTAGTCACTGGTCACGTCACTGGGCTCTCAACCAATAAACATTTACGATCCCCAAATCCCCTCCTTTTGTTCACTATTTTCAAGTCTAATTCCATCGATTTTTAGCCATCCCCTCCCTAGAAATTCCCACATTATCCAAGTGAACCGGAATTTGGCTCTGTAGCCTAATCAACTGTCAAAGTCATGTTGTAGCCAAGTAGTTAAGAAACAGAACGTCGCCAGGATTTCACCGACCCATACTTTCTACAAGTAATTTTTTCTCACTCTTTCAATCTGCATCGATGTCAGTATTGTCAAAGGAAGTCAGCATCTCTGTCTTTGAATTTTGAAGCAAATGTCATACATACACCTCAGTCGGGACACCCGCGGCCACTTCGACAGGCAGTACTCGTATCCCTATTATACGAGTACAGGTACGTTTGTCCTTGACTGATCATTTTGTGACATGTGCGAGGTCCCCAGGGTATAGCCAAAAAAAGCTGCCACCTGGTGTTTTCGTGTGTGCGTCGGCTCAGGTGTGAAAACGACCGATTGAGAGATAGATGTGATTGAAGCTCACAACTTTCCAAGTTGCGTGATTCTGTGTCAAAACAACCTCCTTGTAGTCAGCCAGACACAGAGCTGCAGCATGCTGCTGCTGCTGCTGAGAGCTTTGGCCGTTGAAGGCGGTAACACTACACGAGTACTTGTACGCGAATACCGTCGGAGAAACAAATCGAGAAACCGAGAGCGGACGTTCAAGGCGCGTCCAGACGTCCAGACTCCAGACTCCAGACATACCAGACTCACACACTCACACCACAGACAGGTGTGCGGTCCAACCGAAATGTAACGCCAAAAATAAACGCCGCTCGATATAATCATCGAATACCAGGCTGCAGGTAGAGCTGGTACCCACGCTAAAACGTTAGTATTAATAATAGTAGCGTCCGTCAACGACGAAAAACGAAAAAAAACTATCGTACCAGTAGCCGTGGTCAAGGTATGAAAGTGCCGTCTCGTGACTCCTGATTCGTGACATCGCATATTTTCGAGCGTTACAACATCACCAACACAGGCCATTGGGCATGCTGTACGTCGCGGTGTATGGTAGTAGATCTGGATATACTCGGCGCGTTAGTTTGTCTCAACTGCTGCCCCGCTTTTTCGGGCCCGTTGCTGTGTTGTGTACCGATGCGGTCGTCCGCGCTGTGGATCGCTGCGTGCTGCTCATCTCGCATTGGTGTATTGCCAATATAATCAGCAGCAGCAGAGTGCCCAAAAAAGACGATAGATGTACTACAGCAGTAGTAGTATTTATTGTATGATCGCGGTCGCTGCTGTTAGTACTACTGCTGCTGTACTACTGCCGTGCTTACCAACCAATCCCACCGTATCCTCTGATTGTTCATTGTTGGTGTAAAAGCCTCGTAATGCATTTGTGGTGGTCAACGCATAGCCCACCGAATTGTTTACCTACCTGGTAATTTTTTCTTGGTAGGCGGCGATCATCTCGACCCATGCTCGCCGACCAACGCTAAGCCTGCAGATCAGGTCGCAGCTGAGACGAGAACGTCGGGCGTTTCTCTTAAGACAAAGGTGCGAAAGGGCAGGACATCAAGCTATGTTGATACCGCCCATATGCCACCGTCTGTTTTGTGGTACTGAAAAAGTTCTCTGTTTTTATCGACTCCATCCCCCTGGCATGGGCCTCGCCTTTTTTTGTTCAATCCTACGCAGCACGCGTTTTATTAGCGAAAACGGCAACAAACGTCACAGCAACAACAGGCGTCTGATCTATGGTATCATATGAGACGTAGTTTTTAGGACGTACTCCTCCGACGATTCTTTGTTTGGACAACACAGACGTGATACCAACCGTCCGGAGCAACTATATAACTAATCAGTCGAGCTCACAGCTGACGTATTTCATAATTTTATAAAAACAGGCACGGTTCGAGATTTTTTGGCAACCATGGTTTCCCAGGTGACGGCGGACGCACATCACACAGTATAGACAGAGATGACCACAGGTACACCTGCCCTAAGTCGTATCACCCGTCCATGCGTTGTGCTTTTCGTGCAGGATATACCTGGTACGTTAGATAGGACCCCCCCACCACAACAGTACACTCTGATGAGCGCACGGCTTGTAGCAGTAGCGCCAGCAGCAGCAGCAGTTACTATTGTAGTGGCCGAGAACTTGCCGCCGTCGAGATTAGTAGATGCGTCTACGAGGTAAACCAAGGAGGTTAGATATGCGGTAGGAGGACTACGACTCCAGCCTTGACAACGGCCGACAGGTAGACCGGGCGTTTGTTCAAATTCGAAAACGTTCCCGACACTTTGCTGCAAAATGACCGGAAGGCAGACTTGAAAGAGTCAGAAAATGTTACTTGTATAAAGTATTGGTCGGTGAGTTCTTGGCGACGTTCTGTTTCTTAAGTTCTTGGCTGCAAGGTTGCTTTGCACTGTTGTAGCTGCACAGGTACAACAAGCCCCAGTCCTTCGCGAGCGCGGGTTCGTCGTTCGGCACGATCCTGTCCAGTTTTTATACCATCACGGCGAACTGCCGCTATCGACACCCCGCTAGGTCAACAACAGTGCAGAGACAGCGTCGAACTAATGGGCCCACTTCTACCCGAACTTCTCTTGGGGGCCCTCGATCCCTTTAATAAACGCATGTTTTTGGGCAATACACGGTGAGTTGTGTTTACTGTAGCGCAGCTCGAAAGATATATCTTTTTCGTTGTTATTAAAACAGAACAACGCATATCTGACGGTAACACTCAATCATATTAACCCGTTCTCTGCGTACAGGTTTCCCTGCGGTGTATGCGACAAGAGGACCCATGTTACGGAACAACACATGTTGACGCCGTGTGGATTACCTCACAAAGATCTCCTCAAAGCGACAGGTTTTCTTCAAAGGCATGATCAAGTAGTGTCGGGATTTCGCAAGTATCCACATGATGCTGACGGTGTCCTCGATGGCTTAATAGGGCCGCTCCTAACGAACCGAAAAAAAATCGCGATTCGTGTCTTTTTGGCATGCCAAAAGATCACGATCCGTGACATTTCAGTTCTAACGAAAAAAGCCGAAAAACGTCGCGTTTCGTGATATTTTCAACTAGTAAAAGTTATGATATTTCAAACCCAACGTTTTTTTTGGGGGGGGGAGTCAACTCTCGAGAGTGGCGCACGGCCACGCCGGGCTGGACCGTCCGCACCTGGCCCAGTCCCTGATATATTCGAATCACGGGCCGAAGCCTGACCCAGCCTGCGAGATTCCGATTTCACCGACCGTCGTCTTCCCGGCCTGGCCTGTGACATCCTCAGGTCATTTTCGAATTTGTCTTCCAGCAGTGGCTCTTCCTCCTGCAAATTTCGAGGCCACAACCTCCTCGTTAGCCCGCGCCCAGCGGTGTCTTTGGGTAGCCGCCCGTTGTCCACAAGCGACGTACCAAGCAGAGAGTCTGCCATGCCCCTATACCGACCTTCGGATACCGTTGGTGCGCGTGGGTTGCGTAGTGCCTTGATCAGGCGTATTTTGAGACACGACAAATAAATGTCGTGAATCGTGATTTTGTTTTGTTTAGGGAAAAGCTAAAAAAAAATGGCGTCATGAATCGTGATTTTTATCACGACAAAAAAAATCACGATTCACGTTAACAATCTCACGAATCGTGATTTGTTTTGTTCGTTTGGAGTGGCCCTTAGTTCTCAGTGTGCACGGGTTCGACGAATCAGACCCGGGCAAGTTGCAAGTCCCAGTAGTCAAACAAGATTCCGGAGGCTGCGTTAGCGAACGGCGTTTGGGTTGGAAAGTTTCCAGACCATCTCCAGGATACGACAGTTACTGTAGACTGCTGCTTTTCCCGTTCGCGTCAATGGACATGTTGTCGCGTTGGAATCAAGGAAGGTTCTAAACATATCCGGTTCCGCCCAACGATCTCTTCGCCAGACATAGTTTCTACGCGAACGATTCGTCATCCGTTGCGACTGAGTTGCCTATGGCTGCGACTGGTTTATTGGATATGTTCCCAATAGTACTCGCTGGAAAACACAAGCCAACGGCGTCCCAGCTTAATCGCTTAATCGGAGCAGACCCTCGTGGGTGACCTCATTAAATATATGAAGGACGGAAATAATTTGGTCTGCGAGATTCAGCTCGCACGTGAAGCTGCGTTCAGTCAGCCTAACCTCGATACTTATCCATCTGACGGAAGTTCCTGAGGAAGTTTTAAGACAGTGTTAACACCAGAAGATCCTTACAACTCAAGAGGAAGAGAATCGGAGTCGTATACGAACGATAGGCAAGGCGTGAAGACGACATTGCTACGGCCGAGGCCAACGGCGATATCGCGTCGTCAGACGATATGATAGAGAGAGCGGAAGTTACTGCAGAAGATGGGGAAGCCTGCATTATTGACACATTTGCCGTTGTTGACTCTGGGGAAGACGCTGCGACGTATGGGGAAGACGTAGCGACGTCTTCGCGACAACGTCCGAAGGTGCTACGAAGATTGGGGCACGATCTTGATCTCAATGCCGTGGCAGCATCTCAAGCTGCTCTGTCTCAAGGAAGGCCGCCACCTGAAGGGACGGAGAATGCTCTTGTAGTAACTGTTCCGCATGGCGATATTCTTTCTGACTTTCGCAATAATAATGCCTTGAAGGGGGCGTTCGGGCACTTGTTCCCAGTTCTGGAGGACCGCTTGACACAACTCGTCAAAGAAGTGTTTATTCGTGAAATGGCTCCGGATTTCGCTCAACTGTCGCGACTCGTCTTGACGGAAAGACAGGGTTATTATTTTCTGTGCTGGCGCCATCTGTATCCAATATGCAGTTCAAACTACGCGGGAAAGTGTCCGCCGGTCGAAAAAACAGCACAGGTGAAGAGCAGGGATGTCATGTCGATGGCGGCAGACCCCTTCGGCAGGGAAAATGTCCAGTGAACATGCCAAGACATTTATGTTTTTGAGAACTCTGCAGGCTAGCTCACCTGATTCTATACGTTGACGGATGATGGGACAAACAAAAAAACACGAACTGAAGCTATATCAATGCTGATGCCACCAGGCGAGTCGTTTTTTATCCTGACGAATAATCCTTCCACTCGTCATGAACTACGGCGGCCATGACGTATATCTTTCATCGACGTGCCACGAACTGATGCGACTTATGTGACGCGGCTAACAACCGTTGCGGACGGCCCTGTTGCATCGGCAACATTATTTCGCGAAACTACCCAATCAAGCGGTTTTCGACCATGTGCTGAGAGTGGGCGCTTCTGACGGTGACGGTAGAACCCTGGGGAAAGTGCCAACACATACGTTGGCATGACGGAGGAGCAATCAATTCAGGCTCACTCTACACGCACATCTCCTGGTTTGGGTATATAGACATAGCAGCCGCAATCAGCTCCCGGAAGACTTCGTTCGGCACAAGTTTAGAAAAATACGCTGCTCTTGCAAAATACGTAGGCCGTGCTATTTGCAATCAACTCATGTCAACTGAGGAACACATGTCACAAAAACCTTACGGCACGGTCGAGCTGCCTTGTGAACACACTTTTCACCGCTCTTGCGTGGACGATATTATCCGCCACACGGGAAGTAAGTATTTTCTACAAGTTCTGACGAGAGATGCCTACCACTGATTGCGTGTTATTATCTGAATCAGCGGTCGTGGTATCGTCCCTTCCTGGGTTCGCGCGAATGGTATCACACCAGCCTCGTCCACGCCAAGTACACGAAGTCCGCGTTGACGACGGCCTGCCCTACGATGAAAATGGCCTAGCGAACGCTGTGGACGACGGCCCCTTTTAGAATGTTGGCGTGCATTCGGTAGACGACAGCAGCAACAAGGTGGATCTGTCCTATTCGTCGCCTTCAGGAAGGACGTCGCTCACGTGACCTATCCACCGTTCATTCCTCCGCCCGGTTGGGGGGTGAGTGCGCTGCAGCTCCGGCAGAGTGATCTTAGCCTACCGCAGTCCGGCCTTGTCCAACTCGTCCAAGCGGGAATGTGGAGCGACCTTCGGTAGTGGGCGCGTTATGTCGACTCTGCCGTTGAGCGCGCCTCCCCCGGAAGCACCAACGAGAACAGCTTGCCTACTTTGCCTCTGTCGCCACGTTAGTTCGAGCTCTTCCCGCGTTATTTTGGTACACGAACACGGTTGGACGGAACATGGGCGTACGTGAACCCCACCCTCACGGGAAAGGGCACGTCTATCTGTTCTGATGCCTTAGAGCAGCTGTGAGTACGGCCGAGTGAGTGGTTCAAAGTCATCTTTATTTACAAGCTGCGTGATACGGAAGACACGCTTATCGGGCTTTTATAATACCGGGGCCGATTTTGATAGGATTGAGCCCTATTAGTAGTCATCACCAGGGTTACTGGAGCCTGTCCTGTGACCACATGCTGTTGTGGCGATGAGTTAGTGCAGTATGGGTCCGGCAACAAGACACACCAAATCTGGGCAAGCTTGAGGTTCTTATTATTGGGGCGCCATCTTCAAACAACCGGGTTCACCACTTCTGAGCCGTTTTTCTTATCCCAATTTTCTTAGCGTTCTCCAAAACGTGAGCATTATGTTCTTATTGGGCACTTGCTGCGACCTAATACCTCGTGCGGCGGGATAGCCTCGTCTTTTTGGCCAATCCTGAACTTCGTCTGCAGGATCTCACTGGGATCCGCGTGCAGTGCAACTGCACGCTGTGGGCTATTTTTACAAATATATCATAGATCATGTCAGAGCGTTTTCAGAAGTGATACCGACCTCTACAACGAAGACCCACTTTTTGAAATTGAACCCATGCACCGCAAAAAAGTAGAAATCCCACGGCGTATTACGCAGCTTGCAAAGTTGAGTATGAAAAACTATTTAATCAGTCGAACTCACAGCTGGCATATTTCAAAATTTATAAAATCCCACTGTAAAAATGGAATAAAGACGAGGCGTATTAATACGCACCTTGCAAAGTTATTTAATCAGTCGAACTCACAGCTGGCATATTTCAAAATTTATAAAATCCCACTGTAAAAATGGAATAAAGACGAGGCGTATTAATACGCAGCTTGCAAAGTTGAGTATCAACTATTTAGGACCGTTCCTAACGAAAAAAAAAAAAAATCACGATTCACGACATTTGGGCATGACAAAAGATCACGAGTGGTGATATTTCAGTTCTAGGCTCACCTCCTAGGGATAGGGACAATTTTTGTCAATTAAACGATTTTGAGGCGTTTCAGTCGATTTTCGTAAGTTCTAACGAAAAAAGACGATAAATCACGTTCCAGGAGGTTTTCACAGGAAACGCCCTCGAGTTTTCATGTAAACCCTACCTTTTGAGTACCTTGGATTTGAACGTAGGGGAGTATGTGGAGGGCGATCTGCCGAGCTTGACAACACTTAGCACTGCTGTCACTCGAATACCCAAGCTAGGCGCTGACACACATGTGGCATGGAAGCTAATGTGGTCCCGGCGAGAAGATCTGCGAGGCCAGCTGTTGTTTCTCCAGCCCGGCTACGCCACGCAGGACAACCCGGGGCTGCGGCTGGGTTTGGCATGGCTGCTGCCGCTGGAAGACAAGAGTCACCTGCGACAAGTACAGAGGCAGAGCCGCTGTCTCCCGCACGTCAAGGCTTAGACTTAACGGGCGCTCTTGTGGACGAGCGCCAACATGGAGCGGGAGGCCTCGGCGCAGTGTCTACGCCGCCGACATCTGGGAATGAGGACGCACTCAACGTGGGAGGTGACACTGCTTCTGTTCTGAGCGTCTTGGACACTGCATGTTACCATGCGAGCACCTCAGGTGGCGACAAGCAAGGCAGCGAGTCGGATGACTGTGGGGATGCTGACGAGCAGAGTCAAGAGGAAATGACGGGAGAGGAATTTCGCCCACAAACGAAAGCGCCGGGGAAGGGTAAGGGGCGCCCTGAACAGAATTCCACTGCAGCCGCCATGACGAAGAAAAGGAAAGGATCTCCGCCTTTAGCTCGACGCAGGCCCCCCAAAGAAAAGCGGTGCATCCTATGGTCCTTGGCGGTGTTGCGGAAGGTGTGCCAAGAACGGGGCGTCAAGGGACAGCAGAGGTGCAGCGACAAGGATGCGATAAGTAAGGTACTCGAGCGAGGCGATGAGAAGGTAGGGCGGTCGTCTCCGTATACTGGGGATTTTGGCGGAGGCCTTTCTCCCGCTAAAGGTGAGCATCCACGAATTCGGAGTACTGCTCTACCTGTATCGGTCGATATATATGCACGTACACACTTGTGCCAGTATGAATTCTGCAGCAAGGAGTACGGGTAACAACATGTATGATTTCCACCATGAACTGCATACGTATGACGTCCTTGTCGTCAGCATCGTATCATACGTATAATAATATGTGCCTACAAATGAGGGGACATCGACAATCACTTACGTAGACAGTGTATCAAGTAGACCGGGGAGGGGTCGACTGCTGTAACCTCATTCCAGCACCAGAAACGTTGTAAAATATAATTGGGTGCCAGGTGCATGAGAAGTCCTTTTGGGATACCTGCCTCACCTCCACTGAGCTACGCATCGCACGGCACGTATTTACTCCGTTAAGGACACCTCTTCCAAACCGGGTCACTCTCGACACGAGCATTGGCGTAGCTTTGTTGTACGGCACGATGCCTACCGTGTTGTTTGGGGTGACATTTTTTTTATTGTGGGACGCATTCCACAACGATTGACGTGCCCACTGCTGTGTTTCGTATGTTCGGGCAGGAAATTAAAAGGGCGAGGAATCCAGCTCTGCCATCCCGATCGGAGTTCTGTTGGCATTCCGGAGGTTCTTGGACACAGGTGGGAAGAAGAAAAGGGTAGAGAGCATCGAGTTCAACGGCAAGTCGTACGTTGTGGGGAGGCTGTTGGATGCTTTGGAGGAGAGCCGCGGTCACCGCGACAGCCTGGCCGATGATGACGCCCCACAGGGGACCCGCAAAACGCCTAATTGCTTACCGCGTCTCGTCAACATCATGGTGGGTGACGAGTTCAGATCATGGATGATCGAGTCCGAAGTACAGGCGTCGCGAGCCGAGCTCGACAATGGTGCCGTTGGGGCAAAGCGAAGTGTGTGGGTGGACTTGACGGCAGCTTTCATCGATCCTAACGCAAAGGTGGGAGGCGTAACGCAAGAGTGGATTGGGTGGGGTGTGGGACGGGACGGGGGTACTCGTGTCTTGCATGGCCGTATTGGTATCGGGGGGGGGGGGGGGGGGGGGGGGGGGGGGGGGGGGGGGGGGGGGGGGGGGGGGGAGGAGGGGTACTCCACACCCTGGCACTCGCATGCCTACAATGTCGGGACGGTGCACGTCGGGTTTTTACGCGTACCTAGCCTCGCCACAGTATAGGATAAACCAGGGAAACCTCCACAGTCATTCCCAGCCTATTGCCGGCCGTGGAAAGCGCTGTGCATCACGCGATCTTTTTGTACCGAATCGACAGAGACCACAAAAAAACATGGCCGAAATGAACATGAAATCAACAGCAACTTGCGTGTCGTGGACAGCTTTGTCGCTCGCGAAGGTGATTATAGGTACGGCCCTCTTGAAGTCGATGCACCTCCGGCGGCAAGGGCAAGCGGGTGTACTTCGCGCGCACGGCTACTTGAGACTATTCGATCGGATGGACGAGCGTTGCAGTACGATAGAACATGATCCCAGACGATAGTAGGTTTCATCGCATTTTGTTAACGTGTCTGATAAATTTCCGTGAACGAGAGAAATATAAACAAACGTGTGCATGCTCTGTCTTCCGAAACGCTTCGTCTTCTGCGTTAGGCTGGCTTCAAGATATCTGACGACGACCACTTCCACCACCTTAGGCCTGGAAAACGCTATCAGCCGAACATGACGCCTAGCAAACTCAAGGACATGTACAACATCACTCGCAAGAAGTTGGACACAGCTGCGACTAGTTGCAAGCAGGTAGGGATGGGCGAGCCCTTCTGGAACTCCTGCTCAGGTGATAACTGCTTGCCGTGGGATTCGGGGGCTGGTAATTGGCCTGCGTGTATTGCCAGTGTAATTACACGTTCATGCGGAGGTAACAGTTTGCTGCTTACGGCTTGGGCTGGATTCTAATGTGCTTGCTGTTGCTTGCTGTTGTAGTGTTGCTGCTTACTTTATGTGACGTTGTTCCTCCTTACTGCTGAAAATGCTCTGCCTTATTAATTGCTGTACTTCGTTGCCTGGTATGTGCTGAGTTGCGCTATCTACTCTCGGTCAAGTCAGCTGCTGCTGCCGTTTTGATGATAAACCGTAGCCCATTCACATGTTTTTTTCTTACCGTTCGTTGTATAAGGAGTCACGGTGTGTACTCTAGGCCTGTTGCTTGGTGTTTTTTACGCTGTGTAAAGCACCGGCTTTTCACAGTGCAATGGTGCCAGTTTTGTGATACTTCTTATTGCTGTGCATCCCGTTCGCGGTGTTTGGTTTTGTTGGCTTGTGTCGAGTCACTGTATCAGCCCTCGGATTTTGTTCCATTTTTGAAGAAAATGTTTTCGTTGTTTTTTGTGTTTCGAGTCGCGACACGTCCGACCTGCGCAAGGCGAAGTCTGCTGCCTGTTGCTGGTTACAGTAGTAGTGCTGCTGCTCGGTGCTGCCTGCTGCTTGCAGATGCTTGAAGTCCACCTGAGCCGTTATTTGGGATCAATGCTGATGTCCGTTTTTGCTGGTATATGGCTATTAACCAAATGACGTTGATTACAGTATCTGCGTGTAGCATGTTGGTGCCTCTGCTATTGATTGTGGCACTCTGCCAAGAAAACAATACGAGAAAGATGGTTGCTGGTTGCTCTTGCATTTTATGTCGAATATACACTTTGTCACTCCGTGTCGAGTGCTCCTCGCTGCTGAAGTTTGCTGCTGGCGCGTGCTCAATGCTGCTTGGTCCTACCGCCAATTCATGCAAATAGATTTGTTGTATGACCCACCCAAAGACCACGCATCCACAACCCGCCACCCACCGGCCACCCCACCCACTTACCCCCTCCCGACAAAAACAAACAAGTGCATCCGTAGATAACAATACATACATATGAGATATCTACATAGAAAAATACGTAGACAAACAGAAACGGGAGGACATTACCCCACGCTTCTGACCTGCAGAGTCGAGGTCTCTGACGGTGACCCCCAAGGAAAGAAAGTGATAATTTTGGAGGGCATCTTTCGACACTCGCCGCTCGCGGACTTTGGTTGCGGCGCGCGTCCTTTCGCGTGGCGTTGTACGGTCGCGCGACCGCGGGCAACTGAGTGGGACTAACCGCACCATGGCAGCGATGGCGAGCTGCGTGGGGGATTGGCTCTGAACGTCTCTGTCAGGGGTGCTCGCTGTTGCATCTGGTGATGACTTTTTTTCATGAAGGAATGTTATGCGGTCCACGATAACATTGTTTGGACACAGCGGTCCCTTTGCATACTCCCCCCGTGACAATTCCCCCCCTCCCCCGCCCCTCTAAATCGGTTGTTAGTAGGATGCAACTCACCCTTCATGCGACTCGCCCAACACCTCACGGCGCTTCACGCTTGATGCAAGCAGTGTCTGCCTGGTCGGTGAAAACCCAACGCGCTCCGTCCCGGCATTGCAGGGATGCGAGGGTCGATAGTCATACGACTACGGTCATGCATGATAATGAGAACCCCCCCCCCCCGCCCGACGTACCCGTGCACGCGCGTGCGCTTGCACAAATCAGGCGATACGGACGTCTTCTACCTGTACGAAGCCGGCGAGCGGTACACCGAGCTACGGGAGTTGTACCAAACGTCCATCCCGGAGGAGATCGCCCAGGAAGCGGGACTGTCTGACTCCGGCTGCGAGGACGAGTCGAGCGGAGATGAGAAACCTACTGCTGGTGGAGGGAGCACGACGTCGAGATTGGAGGCGCAGAAACGTAAAACGATAGCGAGAGCTAAACAAACAAGCAAACGCCGAAAGAAACAGGCCAAGGAAGCGTTCAACGATGTCCTGCCGAACATGCGTCGCGAGCTGGCGTCGGGTTTGTCGAATCCGACTGCGGCGGTAGGTGCCGCGCCTGTTATCGACAGCGACCTTGCTCGCGAAAAAACAGCAGGCGGACATCGACCTCCAGAAAGCCCGACTGGCTAAAGTTGAGGAGGAAAAGAGCATGCAGGCGATCGAAACCCGAAAGCTTCTGGCAGAGGAAAGACAAGGGGCAAGAGATGAATACAAGCGTCTACGGGCAGAGCTCCAGACAGAGAGGGCAGCAGCTGAACCTGACGAAGTCTACATCGACACGCTCGAACGGGACCTAACGACGGTGCGCGAGGGCCTTCGCCGGGCTGAATGACAGCGGATGGTTGTCGTACTCATACTTGGTGTAGCCACGTTGTGTACTCGTCAAATACAACCTGTGGTATGCGTTGGCTCACCATGGCTACTCGCACATTCCTTATTGCTTGTCAAGTGGGCTGATGTGGCAGGGTGTCGGCAGCGCGCTTGTTACGAGAAAAGTACATGTCGGGTGAGGGCAGTCTTTCAGTATTTTTTTCCGATTGTCTGTACGATGGGTAAGGGAGGCGAGGTTGCTTGTTATATTCCTCAAGTGTGTTGGTATTCCCCAAGCGTGTTGGCAAATGCGACGTGATTCAGCGAATGGTGCGGCATGTTTTGCTTTGTTTTTCGCGTAACTTCGAATACCGATAGCGCGTCGTTGTAGTTATTTTTGTGTGCGAGGAGTCCTTATTCGAGGGGAAGCGGGTCTCTTCTTGCTAGGAGTGATGACATGCGCCGCGTCTCAGTCCGTTAATAGATTGTCGTGGTTTCGTTTGGTACAGGAGCATGTCTATATTTTGCCCGCACGACAAGCCTTGGCGCCAGGGGGGTGGGAGGGTATGATTTGCAAGCTGCGTGAGCCTCGAGTGTTTCCTCGTTGTTATAATGAAACATAGGAAGCACGCAGCGTTTTGTTTTTTTTTTGGGGGGGGTGAAGGGGGCGGCAGAAGGATTTTGTCTCCCTTTTGTGTGACGACCATTTTGGCGCTAGCCCGTGCATGGGCCGGCGAGTTGTTTCTGCAATTGCTGTTTTGGCATGCGCTGTATAAATTGTTTTGTAGGTGGCGCTTGCGCGGCTTCAGTTGCTGAATGGTGTGGCATTTACTTTTTTCATGCTTATTACGAATGCCAATAGCCCGACGATGCAGAAATGTTGGTGTGCGACGAGTGCATGCGTACGGGGAACCGGGTCTGTCCTTCCTTGGAATCGTGGCAAGCGCCGCGTCTCAGTCCGTTAATGATTCGTCGTTATTCAGTGTGGTACAGGCTGCATGCCTATGATTTTGTCTACACGACTAGCCTCGGCCTCAGGGGGATGGGAGGGTATGATCTGGAGGATGCGTCGACGTTGAGTGTTTTGTGCTATTAATAATTGCATTTAAGCGTTTCTGTTTTGTATTCAATACCACGAGGCTTGGGGGCAAGGGGTGCGGGACACCTTTTTTTGTTTCTCTCAAATCGTGACGGCCATCGTTGCGTTTATGTCGGTTGATGGGCTAGCGGTTTGGGCTTGTAGGGCGAGTTGGTTTTGCAGCTGCTGCCTTTTGTACGCGGCCAGCACGTCGGTGTTTCTTCACGTACTGTGAGCACAGGGGACGGCATTTTTTCTTTTTTTATCCAGAGTTTGCTGGCAAAGGGGGGTGTGCTGGCAAAAACGCCGGAGAGGCTGTTGTCGCATTTGGGTTTTGGGTCGCGCCTATGTAGTGAAGCACCGGACGACGATGCCTACTTCCTGTACAAATAGTCTCGGAGTGAGTTAGTCATGTTCGCTCGGAATACAATTTTTAAGTGTTGGTGGTTGACTGGCGTGATGGCAAATGCGGCGCCAGTCCGTTGTGTGTATTATGTTGGCGCCTTACTAGGTTATTATAGTAGTGTTTTTGGTTTCAGACGGCTCGTGCGCATTTATTCATCTTTTCGACGAGGCTTACGGTAGGGGGAGTGGGAATGCTCTCTGTTTTTGGTGGTGCCAGGGAAGGGAAAACGTCAGTCGCGTAATGGGGGTGGCGTTGGTTGCTCGGTAACGCTTGCTTGCTGAACGCGGGGTGCAATCCAGTGTTTTGCTTTACGATGACGAGGGGTGGGGCGACGGTAAACGCATTGTTCGTCGGCGCGGGCATGTTATATTTTCGTGTTGACGTCCCTGCACGGGGTGCATGTTCTTGTTTTATTACCTGTGCGGTGAGACTTGGGGTGGGGAGAAGGGGGGATGCGGGGGGGGGTGGGGGTCCCGGAAAAAAAGCTACGTTAACTTTTTATCGATTTCATACGGCTGGTTCAAGCTCAAAACCCCACATGGCTTAATGTATGAATGCCGCATCCAATAGCTACTTCACTGTCGCCAATTTGGTATGTTACTGGCCGTAACGATCAGTAGCAGACGGTGATCCAGTCCATGTTTTTTGTAGGGACAAAGGCTACCGTTGGCGGCTAAAGTTTGGCCCGAACATCCACCGGCATTGAAAAAACCCAATAACACGCAAGGTGCTTCGGCTCCATGAACCGGTGGCACGTTTTCGAAGGCATGTCTGTAAAACGTTTCGCGCACATATTCGAAGAACCGACTGCGGACGGCCACTATCAAGTCATATTCGACGCCAGCAGAATTGATACAAGCATTATACTGGAACTAGTTTTTTCGAGGCTCCCGTTAATTTTCTGCACGTCTACCGCACAAAAGGCCGAATGAAAAGGAGAGAGGCATCTTGGTTTTTAATGGAGAAAACGGCATCCTTCGAAACATCGGCATACTCGTGACGGACTACATATGTGCTTCGGCGTGCCCGTATTAAAAGCCCGAGTCGAGCGCCCAATCCCGTAGAGACGTGAAAAGAAAATAATATGTATATTATCATACTGTACCTCTCTTGGTGCTGATGGTCCGACAGTGTTAGATTATTTCCCTCAGCATTTCTAGTCCGTGGGCAAAAAGCAGGCTGAAAAAAAAAGCCTCAACGGAAGAAACAAACAGTAACAGTAAGTACGATAACCGCTAAACCAGTACGCAAGTGAACGGCCCAAACGAACTGTGGTACAGCATACTAGGCGACGCCCAAACCAAAGGCTACAAGAAATAAAAAAACGAAGAGACACGGTAGCACGAACAAGGCAACGAGAAAAGAAAAGAAATAACGAAAAGTAAAGCAACGACAAAATTACAAAAGAAATGCGCTAGGCGCGAGTCCCAGGGCCACAAGATTGCAGTGTGTTGGTATGAACAGCCCTGTATCAATCTGGGGGGACCGACAGAAGGGAACACAAAAAATGCAACAATCAATAAGGACGAAAGGAGGCCCAGAGACACAGAGAACTAAAACAGAACGAGAAGCCCCGTGTCCAGCCGGTGGGCCACGGACGACCAAAAAAATACCATAAGACAACGACGCTTCATGACGGGTGGACTACGACGAAAACTGACACCTGATATATACTGCGGAAGGCAATACGGTCACCCAACAAGCAACCCACCCACTCACCGCCAACCTACCTATTCACCGCACCCACCCACCCACCCACCAGGCATTCCTGTACGGCCCCAAAATATTACGCCCCCCCCTTCCGTGAGGCGAACGTGCGGGCTGTAGGCTACGCTGCATGTGCGTGCGTGATGCCGTACAGCACACACAATACGTGCGTACAACAAAGGAAATCCCGGATAAATCACAAATCCCATGGAGAGGAGGGCCCTAGGACACACCCCAACAAAAGCGCATGTTGTACCAACGGACGCCCAACACTAGGGACCCAAAAAACATCAAACGGGGGAATTGGTTTTTCCTATATTACCCCCCCCCCCCCCCTTCACCCTGCTCCGTCTGGAAAGGGATGCGTGTTCAATGGTGGAATGACTAAGGCAAGCAACAAGTGAGCACGCCCCCCGCCCGCCCCCCTCCCTCCTCACCCTCCGGGGATTCAAGCAACTGTCTCGTGCCCGGAAGGGTGCCATTCGATGCCCCCCGTTCGCCCACTTGAGCGGTGACGCCACCGAGAGAGGTCGAATGGCGCTCGCGCGAGCAACATGAAGGAGACAGTAAACAAGAGCCTCGAAAAACACACCGTGCACCGCTTACCGCACCATGTTTCGATGCTTGTTACGCTGAGGGCGGCCATGCCGACCTCGCTGCAGGGAAAGCATAATGCTCCTCCGAGTTTCCACCTCGCCATTTCGCCTGAGACGCTTTGGCTTTGCGGGGGTGGAATGCAGTCGGGAGGACACCTTCGGCTTCGGACCTCGGGCGCAATGGTCGTACGTCGTCCTTCTCACCCGCCCGCTCGAGGAGAGGGGATGCCTCGTCGATGCAAAAGTTGTGCAAGTGGAACAACGCACGAATGAGCTTGCGGCGTTTGTCGAAGGCAATCCGGAGCGGCCTCCACAGAATGCCCCACCTCTGCACGAGGATGCCGAACGACTGCTCCACCTTTACTCGAAGCTGGCTCAGATGGGAGTTGAACGAGTCGTACTTGGAGGCAAGGCCTTTGCCGCGATACGGTGTCAAGAGCTGATCGCTGAGGGGGTAGGCCACATCCCCCAAGATGTAGTAGCCGTCAGGCAACTTGTCGACAGCTTGCGACATCTGACAGCCCGTGTATGCCGTCCAATCGTGACTCGAACCCGGCGCTGTGCACGACATGCAGAGGAATCTGTACTTCGCCGTAGCGATAGCCTGAACGTTCAGGCTATAACAGCCCTACGACCCGGAGAAGTACCGGACGACGTTCAAGACGTCGTGGATTAAAGGTGCATCTGTCTTGACGTTCAGACCGTCCGAGCAGCCGATGCAACCAGAAATTGCGCCGCCATCGCTCTTTTCCTGGAATAGGGTGGCAACAGAAAATGTAACACGACAGAAGGAAGATATGCGGCGGTACAAGACAAAAAAAGAAAAGAAAAAAAGTCGAGGTTATGCAGCGTCGGGGACAGTAATGGCCTAAATTTGCGGGCGTGCAGAGCCGAAGCTCACCCAAGGTCAAGCAAACAACCACAGAAACACGTACCAGTATACGGTGCCAAAAAGAAACCATGGCCAATCGTGTACGCCATGACACGGCTTGCGTTCTCATCGGCATATAGGTACATATCATACAGCAGTACATAAAATCCGTTCGTACGTGAATCAAACGTACAGCAGCGCGGACGCACAAGACAGATCCGAGCTATATTCCCAAGGCCATTAACAGGGCATGGGTGACCGAAAACAGAACAGTGGGTTCGTGAGCTCGCTTCGTCTAGTCAACAGAGACGGCGTACCAACGCAGTCGAGCGAGGGAACTCGCCGTGAATCGCTGAGGCAAATCACTCATAATGTTTCGCTTTGGGCGATGACACGCGATGATTAGGCAATAGTTTGACAAGCCGAGGCAGGGGTCACTGCCTCCTAGCCAGGCCAACTGAAATTGAACCACCATGCGCACGATGTAAGCGAGCGCGGCTGCTGTAATGACCATTCCACGTAGGGTGCTGGACGAGTATTGCAACAAACTTGCCCACCCTCTCTATGCCAAGGAAATGCTCTTTCCGCTTTGCATTACAACGCTGAAGGTTCACGAAAAACTGAATTGAAACTTACACGACAGGATGTTTCGAACGCCCTGGAACTCGTTCTTACGGTTTGCCGGCGAATAATACGTGTTTTTTCCGGGGACATTCCTACATGATACCTGGTACATACCAGTGACATGAGACGTATAACCTCAACTATGCTGGCAACATGGACTGCACTCACAGGCTCAATCACAGCTTTGGTAGCAGTTGTCATGCCTACGGGCAGGATTTCATGTGCCAAAGCGCGGCCCCGCTATTTAGCGCATGCGAGTATACCGGACTAAAAAGGGTGAAAAAAAATACTCGGAGCACCAAGAGACGGAGCGTGCGAATGGGCTTGCCTGAAATTCTGTGGCGAGTTTCGCAAGCTCTTCTGGTGTTTTGGGAAACTTCATGACCCCAATCTTTGAGCTGCATTTGATGATGGCGTCCACAACTTGATGGGAGCACTCATAGCACGCCGTGCGAGACACACCATGAATGTCCTGCAGATCCAAGTAGGAAGCCCCGGCGCAAAAACGCACGGCGATGGCCACGCGACTCTCGACGCTGATAACTCCCGATTTGGTCCTCACGCCTGTGAAGCAGAGAGCATACACGACAGAGGTGTGAATGTCGGTGACAGGATGCTCTTGTGTGTGCAGTGAAAGTGCGGAAGACCCATGTCCTGAGGTGCGCCCGATCGGGGCCTCCCGACACGCTTTTTACTCGTCCATGTTCAATACAGTTTACGGTTCTAATTGCCTAAAAGCGTTACTCGCAAACGTACGTGCAAGTCAAAAGCTACCAGGGCGCAATTACTGCTCATATGCGGGGTATGAAGGGGGGGCTATAGCGTGCAGTGCGCACCCGCGGTTGAGCAACATTATGTTAAGGGGAAAAGGCTCACATCGGCACTAACAATAAGAAAATGAAGAAACACAGTTGAGCAGTTGGACCAACTCTGAATCCAATACAATAGAGTTAGGTCAAGGTCGCAAAAAAGAAGGCATTGAGCCTGGACACCAAACTGACGTTTCTCAACACCGGGTGCTCACTGCATGCGCTGAGCAAATCACAACTACACCAGTACTGCATATACGGAGGAATCCTCCACCAATGATATCAGAGCGCGTTGATGCGACCCATTGCGCTGGTTACTTCTTGTGAGAGATGCGAAGTGTCGACAATCTGCGAAGAAGTTGTTCAAAGATCGGCACTTCGTAACAGGCACCGCGAAATGAAACCGGTACACCAGGTACCAGGTACTGCAACATGAGATTGATACACCAGGTACCAGGTATGTGATACACGAGTACTGGCACCTGGTATACCGGAGGCACCAGAGTAAGCAAATCAGTTCGCGGGCGCGTACCACCACTGTTGTATGTACAGCGGGTGCCATGCATTGTTGTGCAATGTACATACTTACAGCAGCACAGCAGTGTAGGCCAGTCCTACCCGTCCAACGCATGAAACCTGTACACGTACGTACTCGTGTGCTTGTACTCTATTTTTCCATGTTTTATTTTTAAGAAAGTGCCGACGTACACAACTTCGACCACACTCACGTGCGAACTTCTCATCGCGCTCGATGACAGGGCGAAGGATCTCAACCAGCTTGTTGAACGCCGGCTCATCCATGCGATACTTCCTCCGGAAGCTGTTGTCTGCCGTCGAAGTCTCTGCGTGATCGTCCCAGTCGAGACGCTTGCGGTTCATCGCTCCAGCTCTCAACTCCGGCGTTACCTCCCGATCGGCTGCTACCCAGGCCATCGTGGCGGCCACGGCTTCCTCTTCCTGCTGATGTTGCAGTAGTAGCAGCATGTTAACCTGCGCCGCTGGGCTTCTTCACGCTCTCTCTCTTCTTCGCGCTCTGCCTCCTCTTCGCGCTCTTCACGCTCGTCGCGCTCCTGCCACCTCTTGCGACGCTTCTGCCTCCTCTCGCGACGTTCCTCATATCGTTGGCTCCGCTCCTCTTCCCGCTGTCCCTCCTCCATCCTCTTCCAGGTTTCGGGCCTGTCTATAGCCCGTGCCTCGCGTTTTCTTTGGGCAGCCGCTCACCGTCCGTAGTATATTGATTTAGGTCGCAATCGGCAAAGGACGCAGAGTCTGTGATGCCCGGGGTGGAGTCCGGACTGGGCCCCACGTGGGGCTTGTAGTGCCTTGATCAGGCGTATTTCGAGGCACGTCAAAAAGTCACGAATCGTGATTTTGATTTCTTAGGGCCGTTCCTAAAGAACCAAAAAAAAATCACGATTCGTGATTTTTAGGCCAAAAGATCACGATCCGTGACATTTCAGTTCTAACGAAAAAAGCCTAAAAACGTCGCGTTTCGTGATATTTTCAAATAGCCAAAGTTCTGATATTTCAAACCCAACGTGTTTTGGGGGTGTGGAGCAAACTCTCGAGGGTGGGGCACGGCCAGGCCGGGCTGGGCCGTCCGCACCTGGCCCAGCCCGTGACATATTCGAATTGCGGGCCGAAGCCTGACCCAGCCTGCGAGATTCCAACGTCACCGGCCGTCGGCCGAGCTCGTTTCGCGAGATTACATCTCGCAGGCCGTCGGCCCGGCCTGGCCTGTGACATCCCCAGGTCATTTTCGCGTTTGTCTTCCAGCAGTGGCTCCTCCTCCTGGAAATTTCGAGGCCACAACCTCCTCGTTAGCCCGCGCCCAGCGGTGTCTTTGGGTAGCCACCCGTTGTCCACAAGCGGCGTACGAAGAAGAGTCTGCCATGCCCCTATACCGACCATCGGATACCGTTGGTGCACGTGGGTTGCGTAGTCCCTTGATCAGGCGTATTTTGAGACACGACAAATGTCACGAATCGTGATTTTGTTTTTCTTAGGGAAAAGCTAAAAAAATTGGCGTCATGAATCGTGATTTTTTTTGTCGTGATTCACGACAAAAAAATCACGATTCACGACAAAAATCTCACGAATCGTGATTTTTTTTGTTCGTTAGGAGTGGCCCTTAGGGAAAAGCTAAAACAATTGGCGTCATGAATCGTGATTTTTTTTGTCGTGAATCACGACAAAAAAATCACGATTCACGACAAAAATATCACGATTCGTGATTTTTTTTGTTCGTTAGGAATGGCCCTTATATACTGACATGTTCGTTCAATACCGCCGCTGATGACGGCTCGGTTCGAGTTTGATTTGTTGTCGCAACGTAGACCAGTTTATTTCCCCTCCGCCCATTCGCTGGACAACACAGACACGATACAAACAGGCACGGTTCGAGAGACTTTGGCAACCATGCTTATCCAGATGACGGCGGACACACATCACACAGTAGACAGAGGTGAGCACAGATACACCTGCCCTAAATGATGTCACCCATTCATGCGTTGTGCTTGTCGTCCAGGATATATATAATACCTGGTACGTTAGCTAGGACCCCCCCCCCCTCAACAACAGCACACTATGATGAGCCTACAGCTCGTAGCAGCAGCGCCAGCGGTAGCAGCAGTAGTGGCCGAGAGCTTGCCGCCGTCGATATTAGTAGATGCGTCGACAAAGTAAACCTAATGTGTCGACAACAGCTCGAGGTTAGATAAGCCGTAGGAGGACTACTACCAGTCCAGCTTTGACAACGGCCGACAGGTAAACTGGGCGTTTGTTCAAATCCGACGACGTGCCCGACACTTTGCTGCAAATTTCAAAGACAAGGTTGACTCGGAAAAAAAACAATTGTATCAAGTATTGGAAGCTTGACGGTGATTTTGCTGCGATTGGCTGCGACGTTACTTTGCGTTGTTGTAGTTACACAGATACCACCACCCCCAGTCCTTCGCGAGCGAGCGCGGTTTCGTCGTTCGGCGCGATCCTGTCCTGTATTTATACCATCACGGCCAACTGCTGCTATCGACACCCCGCTAGGTCAACAACGGTGCAGAGACAGCGTCGAATTCATGGGCCCGCTTCGACCCGAAATTCTCTTGGGGGCTATAGATTCCTTCAACGAACGCATGTTTGTGGGCAGTACACGGTGAGTTGTGTTTTAAATTACTGTAGCGAAAGGTGTTCGATGCACTCACTGATATGATAGGCCAAGCCTGAGTCAGTTCATAGAAGCCCCTCCAGGGTATATTTATATTATCGCTTAGAATACACAAGACAAGGGAGAAAGAGGGAGAACATGAAGTACACACACACAAGAAGAAGTGAGAAAGCGGCGGACAAGATACGTCGCAACCCGCTGACCGTTCCACACAAAGAAACACGCATATTTCCTGTGTGGAACTCCCCAATACCGTTACACATGAATCCATACACCAAGTGAGTACGTGAGCACTCCGAACAGCCCCTCTGCTCTCTACTTGGTGAATGGGATAACCAAACATCGCTCATGATAAAGTACCATGCCATGGTGATAAACCACGATCACCTAAAATCCAAATCCAAGGTATTGTACTCAAAGATAAGTACATGTCAAGACCACCAATGACTCAAATCAGAATATCACAAACACAAGTATCAAAGTCTCAAATCTCACAAATAAAGAAACTCAATCTTCATATCTCAGAAAAGTGTACCACAAGAACAGCTGCTCACAACCCGAAAAATAATATATCGGAGAAAAATAAAATCAACTCCTCAAATCTTATTGATTGTACTCAGATACACGACATATAAGATCCATAGGTAGATTGGGGAGTTCCACGCTGGAAAGGAATTCCGGCAGTAGGGTAATGGGATATCGGGGTAATGCGGCCACCAATGCCACTCGTCAGGTGCAACCCTACACTGCATGTGAGGCGAGTCAACTCGACAGCTCGGATATAATACAAGAGGAGTTCCGTGTTACTGTCTGGAGTCAACCACGCGTTCCCGTGCCAGCTGCGCCTATACCTTTAGAGATCAATCAACACACTAGTGAGTCCGGCGATCTTCTATTGGCAAGCGTAGCCAAGGCCAACCTAGAGAGGTGGGAACCTGCTTCGGCATGCCTAGTTTCGAGGACATGCCCAGTCAAGAAGCCAGCGTGGAGAGTGAAAAGACCATAGAGGAGATGAAGTAGAAAATAGAGGTCCTGGAGGAAAGGACGTGTGTGTGAGAAGAGTGAGGAGATGCCGCACCAGGAGAGCAGCAGCGATCCCAGCGGGGCCAAGTTTGAGCCGGACCTGGTAGAATCGCTTGGCACTGGTGGCGAAGGCGCTGGAGAGTAGTAGTTGCAGGGACAGCAGCAGCTCCAGCAGCACCGTCAGCAACGTCGGCAGTCAGAGGATTGCTGCACTTTTGTTGCGACGATGAAGCGCATGCAGTAAGCACCGTTACCGCCGCCGTCGTGTCGACCGCCGCGTAACCGTCGCTGCTGCAACACCCCGGGATAGCCAGGCATCTGCCTGAACCTGTGGGTTCGCTGCGCGCTGGCGACATAAATGTAGAACGTATATTTTTATATGAAAGAGAGAGTTTGGCCGGCTGGAGCCGGGACGGACGGTGGAGACGTGGAGACCGCGGGAGCGACGCTGAAAGCGTTCTGGCAGAATCCGCCTGGACTGCTGAAGCACCACGCCCGCAGGTGGTTGATGGGGGGGACGTTGCCCCCGAGGAAGGAGTCGAAGGAGAGCGTGAAGATGGGCGCAGGGGGAGGAGTCTGCATCATCATCTGTTCGGGATGCGGTGCCATAAGAGAGAGGAGGAAAGAGAAGGGATCGAGGCGCCACCGGCAGGGACTTACGTCCGCACCAGGCACGTTTGGCTTTGTTGATTGACTGCTACTGCTGTGGTGATTTTCGTTTTTAACTTGATTGTGTATCGATTTGAGAGTAGGAGAGAATCTGCGAACATTGGAGATTCAGATTTATTTGGGAATACTGGAAATGAAATGAGATGAACAGACGTATACGTACGTATACGTATACGTATAGCTTCCCTCACTGAAGTTTTTCTGTAGACGTACTGCTGTAGGACTATGACGTCTGTCTGTTTTATGGTTGACTGGTCGAGGGCTCTGAGCATCGACACGAGTACAACAGGAAGAGGTGTATGTGATGAACCCTTGTGCCCAACTACAGCAACACGTCTGTTTGCGGCATTTCACATATTTACATCTTTGTATGCGGCTATCTCGTTTTTGAGTTGTCGGGTTGGTGTGTAGCACGACCCGCGCCACTTGTTACGTGCTAAAGGCAAGATATTTATTTGCGGACGGAGTAATATACTATACGAGTACAGCAGCAGCAGAAGTAGTATGGTACTGTGAGCTGAGACGAAAACGGTTTACTTGGCACTGCTGTATATGTTCATCAAGTATGTACTGCAGCATATGTAGTGGTCGAGGAATACATGGGTTTGATGTGGGACCAGATATTCTCGTTTACAAGTAGCTGTGTATTTGCAGTAGCATTTGAGAAGTTATCTATACCAAAGAGGAGTTTGCAAGCAGTGCATATGCAGACCTAATCGCTCGAATGCACGCCCCATCCCTTCTGTATGCCGGGTCAATGCTGCGGAGGCGACGTTTGATTTCACCCAGGAGGAATAGCTGGATGACCCGAGCTGCGGTGACGCCATGAGACCGAACGGAGAGGCAGCCGCGGCGGAGGCAACAGCAGTAGTGTTCGGGGCATCGGGGTGATTCTTACTGAAATGTGGTTGCCTTTGAATCTGGATGAATACTTTCTTTGCTTGTATTTTGGAATTGTTATTCTGGTCGATTTGGAGTCCGCGAGAGTTTTTGCTGTTTCGAGTAGTTTCAATATCAAATAAAATTCAAGTGAAGGAATGCATGCTATCTCGCATTACCGTCGCGATCTGTGTATCTATGGCGGGAGTAGGGGACAAGGGGAGACCCTTGTCCGGGGGAACGGGATTCCTCGCGACCTCTGGCATTTATTTTCTTGGCTTAATTTTTATTTTGATGAGTAGGACTACTGTGATACTTTATAGGATTTGCATTAATTCCTCATGAAATAGAGGGAGATTTTTTGGATAAGGTTGAAGAGAGACTATGAAGCGCCTGGGGGCGTGTGCGGTCCATAGGAAATGTTTTCCGATTTGGAAGGTTTGGGTAGTATTTCGGGAATTGACAGTTTGATTTTTTTGGTTCTTGGAAATTTGTGCTTTTGTTCAAAGTCAGTACTGACTGAGTGGTCTGGCAGGTAGTGCTATATAATTCCCTAGGGTGGGTCGGGAGTTGAAGTCTCGCCGAATTCGCAAGTTGATCTTTTCGAGCGTGCGCGCTGGAGACAATACGAATGATTATGATAGTGTGCCTGTAGACACCAGTAGCGTTTGGCGAGGGGAGGGCCCCGGAGATCACTGTACTAAGTCGACGAGATTCCACTGAATATATTTTGACCAATTCCGCGGAAAATGCCGTTTTACCTGACTGAGTCCGAGAAGAATGCCGTTTTACCTGGCATTGGATTTCGAGAGTTTTATGTGTTTGCAACAGAGAGGCTGGGGATTTGAGCATTTGAATACTGATTTTGAGGGTTTGAGTGTTGATTCAAGTATTTGATTTTTGGGTTACAGATTGGATTTTTGACTTTCTGAGTTTGATTCGAGTTGATCTTTTTATTGAGATGTATCAGCCCTGCGATGTCGTACATTTTCATGTGCAGAGCTGAGGGGTATGTTGCTCATGCACAGGAGCAGGGGGGATATGAGTATGGTCGTGTATATTGAGTAGGGGGGATATTGATTGTACTCAGATACACGACATATAAGATCCATAGGTAGATTGGGGAGTTCCACGCTGGAAAGGAATTCCGGCAGTAGGGTAATGGGATATCGGGGTAATGCGGCCACCAATGCCACTCGTCAGGTGCAACCCTACACTGCATGTGAGGCGAGTCAACTCGACAGCTCGGATATAATACAAGAGGAGTTCCGTGTTACTGTCTGGAGTCAACCACGCGTTCCCGTGCCAGCTGCGCCTATACCTTTAGAGATCAATCAACAAATCTCGACTGTAAAAATCAAGGCAGCCAAGCTCAGAAAAATACAAAATTAACTCCTTGCATCATTTATATATTTATGCAGTCCCTTTTTGGGTTAGACTCTCCATCTCAATCAAGCACCAATCCAATGTGACCTCGCTACAGGGGACACACTAAATTCAGTCAAATGGCAACGAGAACCTAGACTTTCGTCCCTGAAATAACGCCCCAGTTTAGTGCGGTCGACTTTGTATACTACAGATTTCAATTCCGCATTACGTACGTAGATACATATTCAGTATAATAATGTTGTACCAGGTATTATATATAGTAGTTCCAAATATTTCAGCTTTCCTGCTACAGCCATCTTCTTCCAGCCCCAACGGAACGGGAAAAAAAGCATCACTCATGAATCACGATCGATTCCTCAACTCAGGAAATCCATAAACTTGAGAAACCCAGTACAGGTATAGTGTAACACTGTATGGTCCCCCTTGTGCCCGTACTTGGCCTTGCAAACAGCAGGGGGAGCGGAGGGGGGTTAGGTACTCGATGTCATGCATGACCACTCTTCTATCATGACTATAGGCCCTCGCATCGCTACAATGCCGGGACGGAGCACGCCGGATTGTCACCGATGACATACGCATAAAACAACTCCGTACTGCCGCCTCTTACTGCGGCCGTACATGTACGTACCAGTATCATAGACTAAAAAAACAGAATTCCAGAAATGACGCACTCAGCTATCAACTATCATGTCATCAACCATTAATCCACACCTAAATCACTTGAATAGAAATACCCGTAATTTTAATGCACTCGTGTTTTACCACAAATGACTTGGTTTAGTGCTAAAGATCCTAATTTCGAGAATAATTGAATAGGGATGAAGCACACGACCAAAAATGAGTCTCCTCGTCATTTAACTCGAATAAACAGCACAGCAGCAATATATCGTAGCTACACTCGTCCGGGCACGACAGGAGGCTACCGCAAAGCTACCTCTGACGCTCATCGCATACCCTACCAAACGCTGATTCACTCATTAACAGGTCAACCTCAACAACGCGCAACGTGTCCTGCTCAAAATATCAACGCGAATAAACAGCACAGCAGCAATATATCGTAGCTACACTCCTCCGGGCACGACAGGAGGCTACCGCAAAGTTACCTCTGACGCTCATCGCGTACCCTACCAAACGCTGATTCACTCATAAACAGGTCAACCTCAACAACGCGCAAGGGGGGGGGGGGGTGGGCGTCAGGGGGAGGGCAAAATACAGCAGTCATCAAAAACATACCGCTGACAAAAAAAACAAATCCATCGTATCTCAAAATGTCGGCCCAAAGCAATACGCGTGCGGTACAGTAAAACCAAATCATCCAACCAAACCGAACAAACCAAGAAAACTAAAATACAACCTGTAATTTCCATCAAACTCCCAGCTTCCAACTCTCGGTCTCCTTCATCTTCCTTTAACTCGTGTCCGCTTCATTCTCGTCCTCCGACGCAGCCTGCTCTGCCACCCTCGGTCAGCCATGCGGGCTCTCCCTCCATTGCCCTTCTCCCGCCTTGCTCTCCGCCTCACTGTGGCCGTTCTCGGCTCCGGACACCCCTCCATCACCTCGGGGATCCTCATTTCCTCCACGCTGTTTTCTGCACCGGGTTCGTCGGACGGCTCCTCCTCGGGTGCAAGCATACCAGCGATGCCGTACTTGCTCCGATGCGCATCGCTTATAACCCTTCGTGATGCCTCGTCTATTTTCGTAGGCGACGGCTCCTGCCGGCCAAATAGGCGTCCTTGCTCACGCGTACCCTCTGGTACGCTCTCTCTCGCGCGCGGGGAAGTCCCTCCCGCGTCGTCGATGATCGGCAAGGTTGGAGGAGCATTCAGCTCAGTCTCACCGAGCAACTGCCTGTGCATCGCCCGCGTGTTGTACTCCATTACGTCCTCGCCGTGTGTACCATCGGGCACATATTTTCTCGCGTTCGGGGAATCCCTCCAGCCGCGATAGTCGGCCGGCTTGGAAGAGCATTCCGCTCTGTCTCACCGGGCAACTGCCCCTGCATCGCCCGCGTGTTGTACTCCAGCCTCTCACCAACCTCCTCCCTCTCTCTCTCTCTCTCTCTCTCTCTCTCTCTCTCTCTCTCTCTCTCTCTCTCTCTCTCTCTCTCTCTCTCTCTCTCTCTCTCTCTCTCTCTCTCTCTCTCTCTCTCTCTCTCTCTCTCTCTCTCTCTCGCTCTCCCTCGCTCTCATTTCCACAAGTACTCTTCGAAAAACCATCTGCCCGGCGTTCCGCATGAGGCGTAAAATAAGCAGAAATATACTGGCATGCAAACTGCCCGTTTGCACCTCACGCGGCCACAGCAGTCGCCCCAAAAGGCTGCCGCTGCTGCTGCACGCACTGGAGGAACTGCTGCCGTTGCTGCTCCTGGTCGAGCCTCCGCTGCTCGAGTTGCTGCCATTGCTTCTCGAGCTGCTTCTTGTATTGCTGTTGTTGTTGAAACTGTTGCTCGAGCCACTGCTGCTCCTCCTGTTGCTGCTGGTGTTGCTGCTGCTGCTGCTGCTGCACGCGCTGGAGGAACTGCTGCCGTTGCTGCTCCTGGTCGAGCCTCTGCTGCTCGAGTTGCTGCCGTTGCTTCTCGAGCTGCTGCTTGTATTGCTGCTGTTGTTGAAACTGTTGCTCGAGCCACTGCTGCTGTTGCTGTTGCTGCTGCTGTTGCTGCTGCTGGTGGTGGTGTTGCTGCCCCAGTTATCGTTGTCTCCGATCTGCGACCCACTGCTGCGGTGGCGGGGATGCCAGCTCGGCACTGGTGAGGACACGACTGTAATCGAAGTAGTGGTAGCCAGGAGGCAGCATTCCAGCGTCGAAGTAGGTATGGAGCGGTGGGGCCGGAGCGTCCATGAGTTGCACCACCGCCCTACACTGCGGTAGGGCGTGACCAGTCCGCTCGCACGTTTTGCATCGGATCTCGACTGTGCCGATTGTGGCCATCTCGCTTCCACTCAGAGCCGAAACATATATCTCTCCCAGCAAGCCCCAATCAGCGAGCGCGTCCCATTGGAACATGTTGATTGTACTCAGATACACGACATCTAAGATCCATGGTAGATTGGGGAGTTACTCGCTGGAAAGGGATTCCGGCAGTAGGGTATTGGGATATCGGGGTAGTGTGTGCCCACCAATGCCACTCGTCAGGTGCAACCCTACACTGCATGTGAGGCGAGTCAACTCTACAGCGAGAATGTAATATAAGAGGAGTTCGTGTTTCATGTCTGGAGTCAGCCACGCGTTCCCGTGCCAGCTGAGCCTATACCTTTAGGGATCAATCAACACACTAGTGAGATACCGGTGATCTTCTATTGGTAAGCGTAGCCCAGGCCAACCCAAAGAGGTGGGAACCTGCTTCGAGCATGTCTGTTCTTTTTTCAGATGATGTGCTTCGTGAGGGAGCCGTTCCCGTGCCAGCTGAGCCTATACCTTTAGGGATCAATCAACACACTAGTGAGATACCGGTGATCTTCTATTGGTAAGCGTAGCCCAGGCCAACCCAAAGAGGTGGGAACCTGCTTCGAGCATGTCTGTTCTTTTTTCAGATGATGTGCTTCGTGAGGGAGCCAGCGTGTGTGTATTTTGAAGATGAGATCGAGGTCCTGGAGGAGAGGACGTGTGTGTGAGAAGAGTCAGGAGGTGCCGCAACAGGAGAGCAGCAGCGATCCCAGCGGGGCCAAGTTTGAGCCGGACCTGGTAGAATCGCTTGGCACTGGTGGCGAAGGCGCTGGAGAGTAGTAGTTGCAGGGACAGCAGCAGCTCCAGCAGCACCGTCAGCAACGTCAGCAGTCAGAGGATTGCTGCACTTTTGTTGCGACGATGAAGAGCATGCAGTAAGCACCGTTACCGCCGCCGTCGTGTCGACCGCCGCGTAACCGTCGCTGCTGCAACACCCCGGGATAGCCAGGCATCTGCCTGAATCGGTGGGTTCGCTGCGCGCTGGCGACATAAATGTAGAACGTATATTATTATATGAAAGAGGGAGACCGCACGACACCAGGAGGGTGGTGGCGGTGTGCAGGGTGATCGGGCCAGGGGGGAAGCTGGGCGACACCCGGAAGGTAGAGATGTGCTGAGGGAGCGGACAAGAGGGGAGACTGCGCGGAACCGCGAGGCTATGGGGCATGGGCTGCTGTCATTGATGGCAGCACGGGAAGGTATAGGCCATGTACTTTTCCACCAAGCCCCACCGCGCGAGAGCCCTCCCCTTCCCACACGCCCGGCGAGCGAGCTTTCGACGCCGAACTCGTATGCTGAAGCGTGTGCGGACGAGTATTCGGCCATCTGGAGACAGGCGATGGACAAGGAGTACCATGGGCTGGCGGACGCGGGGACGTTTGGAGCGATTAGCAACCAGAGGGGCTCAACGTCATCTCGGCGAAGTGGGTGTTCGCCTGGAAGTCCAACGAGCATGGTGACGTGGTGCGGGCGAAAGCAAGGCTGGTGTCACGAGGTTTCAAGCAGCGTGAGGGTATTGATTTCTTTGAGACTTTTGCTCCGACACCTGCAGCGTCTTGTTTCCGTTTGTTGGGTGCTATCGCGTGCGAGTTGGGTTTGGATTTGTGTCATTTTGATGCTGAGCAGGCGTTCGTGCAGTCGAGTTTGGATGAGGATGTATTTATGCGACTACCCCCCGGCTGCGGCGAAATGTCTGGTAAGGTAGTCAGGTTGAATCGCAGTCTCTACGGCTTGAAGCAAGCGTCGAGGTCGTGGCACAACCCCCTTCTCACTCACATGAAGAGTCTAGGATTTGAGCAGAGCCCGCTGACGCGTGTGTCGTGAGGTTGGTCGAGTCGGGCTCTGTTTCCATTGTAACGGCAGTTCATGTGGATGATATTTTTGCTGTAGGACTCAAGGCTAGATGCGATCAGTTCTGTGAAGACCTGAACAACCTTGTTCCGATCAACAATCTGGGCGAGTTGCGGTGGTATGCTGGTTGTTGTTTTTCGAGGGATTGGGAAGCTGGTACTTTAACGATTTCGCAGCAGGCGTTCGATGAAAATACCGCGGCGAGGTTTGGTGTTAGTTCTGGGAGGAATAACCCGCTTTCCACTGGTGTGAAGCTCGAGGAGTTTGACGAGAATGAACCCGTGGGTGATTGGCCTTTCCACGTGTTGGTGGGGTGCTTGATGTGGCTTGCGAACCAAACACGACCGGATATTGCGAACGCGGTAAGGGCGATAGCGAGGTACACGAATAGGCCGAGGGAAGTACACTGGAGGACAGCAGTCGGTATTTTAGAGTATGCATTTTCTACGAGTGATTTCGGCATTACGTTCCAGACGGGTAGCGGGCTTGAGCTGGTAGCGTTTGCAGATGCAGACTATGCCAACAAAGCCACTGACAGGAGGTCAGTTTCCGGTGGGGTTATCATGTGTGCTGGGGCGTGTGTGTGCTGGTTTTCTAGGACGCAGAAATGCGTCACACTCTCAACCACTGAGGCCGAATATGTAGCACTGGCAGACACTATCAAGGAGGCAATGTTCATGCGTTATGTATTGAGTTTTATTTTTCCGGGGTTTGGGGAGAGGTGCATTACGGTTTTCGAGGATAACGAGGGGGCAAGGCACCTGGCACAAAATCCAGTGTGCACGTCGAATTCGAAGCACATCGACGTACGACACCACTTTTTGCGCGAGCTTATTTTTAAGGGGGAGTTTGTTATTACCCATGTAAGAGTCGGAGAAATAGCATGCAGACTTCTTGACAAAGCCGCTCAACAACACGGTGTTTCGTTACCACCGGGATTTTCTGATGAATACTTGACGCGGTTTTTCCGAGGTGGAAGGTTTTATGTTATTTTTGAGTGAAGGATTTGTCTGAACTACGTATAAATCCGAAGATGCTGCCGTTTTTCCCTGGCTAATTCCGAGGATGATAACATTTCGTTCCTGGTGATCGATTTCGAGAGTTATTGGAGTTTTCGAGTAGTTTCAATATCAAAAATAATCAAGTGGAGGAATGTATGCTATCTCGCATTACCGTCGCGATCTATGGCGGGAGTAGGGGATAAGGGGATACTCTTGTCCGGGGGAACGGGGTTCCTTGCGATCTCTGGCATTTAATTTCTTGGCATAGTTTTTATTTTGATGAGTATGGCTACAGTGATATTTTTCCATGATTTGCATTAATTTCTTAAATAATAGAGGGAGCGGTTTTTGGCGAGACTATAGAGAGACTATGAAGCGCCTGGGGGCGTGTGCGGTCCATATGAAATATTTTCTGATTTGGAAGGTTTGGGTAGTATTTCGGAAAGTTAGAGTTTGATTATTGGTTCTCGAAAATGTTTGCTTTGGTTCGAAGTCAGTACTGACTGAGTGGTCTAGCAGGTAGTGCTATATAACTCCGTAGGGTGGGTCGGGGGTTGAATTCTCGCCGAATTCGTAAGTTGATCTTTTCGAGCGGGCGCGCTGGAGACAATACGAATGATTATGATAGTGTGCCTGTAGAGACCAGTAGCGTTTGGCGAGAGGAGGGCCCCGGAGATCACTGTACGAAGTTGACGAGATTCCACTGAATATCTTTGGACGAATTCCGCGGAAAATGCCGTTTTACCTGACTGAATCCGAGAAGAATGCCGTTTTACCTGGCATTGGATTTCGAGAGTTTTATTTGTTTGCAATAGAGAGGCTGGGTATTTGAGCATTTGAATACTGATTTGAGGATTTGAGTGTTTATTCAAGAAATTGGTTTTGGAGTTACAGATTGGATTTTTGACTTTCAGAGTTTGATTCGAGTTGATATTTTTATTGAGATATATCAGCCCTGTGATGTCGTACATTTTCGTGTACAGAGCTGAGGGGAATATTGATCATGCACAGGAGCAGGGGGGATATGAGTATGGTCGTGTATATTGAATAGGGGGGATGTTGATTGTACTCAGATACACGACATATAAGATCCATGGCAGATTGGGGAGTGACACGCTGGAAAGGGATTCCGGCAGTAGGGTATTGGGATATCGGGGTAATGTGTGCCCACCAATGCCACTCGTCAGGCGGAACCCTCTACTGCATGTGAGGCGAGTCAACTCTACAGCGAGGATGTAATATAAGAGGAGTTCGTGTTTCATGTCTGGAGTCAGCCACGCGTTCCCGTGCCAGCTACGCCTATACCTTTAGGGATCAATCAACAGAACAGTTCGCTAGCGTTATTTCCAAGGTATTGTAGCAAACACCCAGAACGTGAGCACTCGAACAAAAGGTAATATCGTCGTAACCTGTGGAGTACCTCCCGTGGCGGATAATATCGTCCACGCAAGTGCGGTGAAAGGTGTGTTCACAAGGCAGCTAAACCGTGCGGTTAGATGACAGATTAACCCATTCTCTGCGTACAGGTTTCCCTGCGGTGTATGCGACAGGAGGACCCGTGTTACGGAACCGCCGTGTGGATTACCTCACAAGGATCTCCTCAAAGCAACAGATTGTCTTCGAAGGCATGATCGAGTAATGTCTGACTTTCGCAATTATCCACATGATACTGACGGTGTCCTCGATGGCATAGTTCTCAGTGTGCACGGCTTTGACGAATCAGACCCGGGCAAATTGAACGTGTGTAACGAATGTTATAGATCACTGTTGTCAAATAAGATTCCGGAGGTTGCGTGGTTGGAACGTTACCAGACCATCTCCAGGATACGACGGCAGTAGAGCGTTCTGCTGCTTTTCCCGTTCGCGTCAAGGGGCATGTTGTCGCGTTGGAATCAAGGAAGGTTAGAAACATACCTGGTTTCGCCTAACGATCTCTTCGCGGGACATCAGGTTTCTACGCGAACGATTCGTCGTCCGTTGCGACTGAGTTGCCTATGACTGCGACCGGTTTATTGGAGATGTTGACAATAATACTCGCTGGAAAACTCAAGCCCACGGCGTCTCAGCTTAAGCGCTTACTCGGAGCTCGAAGGACCGTCGTGGGTGACCTCATTAAATATATGAAGGACGTCGACAATAATTTGGTCTGCGGGTTTCGGCTCGCACGCTCAAGCTGTGTTCAGTCAGCCTTACCTTGATACTTCTCCGTCTGACGGAAGTGTTCCTGAGGAATTTTTAATGGCGATGTCAACACCAGAAGATCCTTTTAATTTGAGAGGAAAAGCATCGGACTCGTATACAGACGACAGACGTGAAGATGACATTGCTATGGCCGAGGCCAACGGCGATTTCGTGCCGGCGGACGATATGATAGTCGAGGAAGCTACGGCAGAAGATGGAAAAGCCTACATTATTGACACATAGGCCGTCGTTGACTCTGGGGAAGACGCTGCGACGTCTTCTCGGCAACGTCTGAGTGTGCTACGAAGGTTAGAGAACGACCTCGATCTCAATGCCGTGGCAGCATCTCAAGCTGCTCTGCCTCAAGGAAGGCCGCCACCCGAAGGGACGGAGAATGCTCTTGTAGTTCCGCATGGCGATATTCTTTCCGGCTTTCGCAATAATGATGCCTGGATGGGGGCGTTCGGTCACTTGTTCCCAGAAGATTGTGGAGGACCACTTGACGCAACTCGTCAAAGAAGTGTTTCATTCGTGAAATGGGTCCGGATTCTGCTGAACCGTCGCGATCCGTCGTGGCGGAAGGACAGGGTTTTCCTTTTTTGTGCTGCCGCCATCATTTTCAGACACGAAGCTCTGTCCAATGTGCAGTTCAAACTACGCGGGAAAATGTCCGCTGATGTCGCCAAAAAAATAGCGCGGGTGAAGAGCAGTGGCATCATGTCGATGGCTGCTGACCTTCAGCAGCGAAAACCTATACGCACCGCTTCCAGTGAACATCCTGAGATTATTACGCTTTTGAGAACTCTGCAAGCTATCTCCCCGGATTCTACGTGGACGGATTATGGGAAGCACAAAACACGAACTGAAGCTACATGAATGATGATGCAACTAGGCGAGCCGTTTTTATGGCTGACGATTAATCCTTCCGAGGTAAACAGTCCACTCGTCATGAACTACGGTGGCCAAGACATAGATCTTTCGTCAACATGCCACGAACAGATGCCCGATTATATGAAGAGGCTAAAAACCGTTGCGGACGGCCCTGTTGCATCGGTAACATTCTTTCGCGAAACTACTCAATCAAGCGGTTTTCGACCATGTGCTGAGAGTGGGCGCTCCTGACGGTGACGGTGGAGCCCTGAAGAAAGTGCAAGCATTCATTGGCATGACGGAGGAGCAATTCAGGCTCACTCTACACGCACATCTCCTGGTTTGGGTTTATGGATATAGCAGCCGCAATCAGCTCCCAGATTCCCTCGGCACAAGTTTAGAAAAGCACGCTGATGTTGCCCAATACGTAGGCCGTATTATCTGCAATCAACTCATGTCAACTGAGGAAGTGGACTATTGCCTTATGAATGGATCAGAACCCGTTTGCAGCAAGGCAAGCATCGTTCAGGAGTCATTGAACAATGCCGGCAAGTTCAGCGGTCACTCCGATGACTGGCCAGAGGACGAGTTAACCCGAAAGGCGAGAAACGACAAGAAAAAGTCAGTTTTTGTCCGCCTGTGCCAGCCGCTAGGATTGAAGATATTTTCGGTGAAAATCCCGAATGCTTGTCTTGTATAGCAGAAGATGCTTCAACTCTGTCGGAAGTAGCAAACACGCATCGATGTACACACTGCTGTGTGAAATACGCCAAGAAGGGGGCCGACGGCCAAGTTTTACCGGGAGCAGAGTGTCGCTTTGGTTATGGAACCGACGGGAGACCTCTATTACCGCAAGGATCCGTCAAGAATGGTAAAATTCGTGTGTATGCTGATGGCTCTGTTGAAATGGATAATGTTCGAATACATATGGACGAACATGCCGACCAACAACCTGCACGGATACTTGAAGCTGAAATTCCTCGTGCGACGCGCGCGCGGAAGGTCGCGCGCCAGACCGGACAGCCACTTGAAGCCGACGATGACGATTTTATAGTCGAAGTCAAACGTGGGTCAACCCACATCGACTCGTACTATTGGGTCGTTCCAAAGTGTGTACGTTCCAATATGGACATCAAAGTAATCATTGGTAATGGCGACGCTCGTGGTCTTGTATTGTACATCTTGATGTACAGCACAAAGTCGACTCGCACAGTGGGTACCATTCTTCCTCTCTTGGCCGATGCTGTGTCTAGACTGCAGAAGGAGGGCGAAGATTCTTCCTCTTCTGAGCGTGCCCGGAAGATTGTACAGACTAGTTTGTGCAAGGTTTTATCAGGAACAGAGCTCGGCGTGCCAGCTGCTGTGTGCAAAATCATGGGCCGGTCGGACAGCTTAAAATCCTTATAAGCTTATATTATGCCGCACGAGCCCCGTTTTTGTGTGGGTCAGGTCTTCACTCGCCGAAGAGGATCGTCGACAGGAAGGGTTAAGCGGCAACGAAAGCTCAGAAGACGAGATCCTTGTCACGGCTCGTGAAGGACGACTCGCGGTTTCGACGAAAGCCCCACAAGACTACATTCATCGCTTTGACTGTGATGATTCTTCGCACCCGCTGTACGGTCTCTCATATTTCATGTACACGCGATTGGTGAAGACGGAAGATGTCAAATGTGCAAACCGAGCGAGCGCAGGTCCACACTTGGTGCCGGGAACAGTCCCAACGACCGCACCTGTACAAGGGCGACCATCAGCTACTCGGTATCCTTTCAGCGGCGGGTACAAACCTACTTCGTCCCAATATTTGCGATCACTTCCTTCTCTACTTAATATATTGTGCGAGTCGCCTCTCGAGGACTCCAACCCGGAAGGTTTCGTGCGTCTCAGCTTGATTCTATTTTAACCATTCTTCAATGTCAGGGATCTTCTACCACGTGGAGTACATTCTTGGCATGAAAGGTACACCGACATGGAGGAGAGCGATTGGGACCCGAGATCTAAACCTGTCCGAGCAAACATCGCTGGCATGCAAGAAGGTAAACGAGCAGCTACGAAATCGCGCGGATCTTCTTCGCTCCAAGGTGATGCTGCTGATACATTTAACGCTCGAGAATTATTTCGTAGCGACAGCGATGAATCCGACAGCGACATCGACTAAGATAGCGACTTCGATAACGATGACGATGTTAACTCGGACTCAATATCTTTGTCGCTGTCGGATGAGCTCGGGAACTCACATGCTCTACAAGCACTCCACCAATGCCAACACGTGGACATCGTCGCCCGAAACGAGTCAGGGGGACTTGGTAGAATAGATTCCACCGACGTTAGTTTCGACCCTCCTCCTCGAGGTATACCAAACGTGTTGCGTTCTCCGAGTAGAGAGAGCGCTGAAAAGGTTTTAACCGTCGCGTTCCGTGCTTTGAAAAGTGCTACCAACGCCAATCTACTCCACGAAGTTGACGGCCGTGACTCTGAACCCCATGAAAACTCGACCGATTCCACCCGCAGTCGTTCTCCTGCGGGGGCCAGGGCCTATATATTGTCCTTGCAATCGACGAATAGCACGGCCGCGGAAGAAAACGTTTTGCATGCCACTAAGTTAGAGGTCAATGAACGTGTTCGTCGCTCTCGTGTTGGGCGACTACGCTCGCGGTTCCCTGCGATCGTAAACGATATCGCAGATCACTCCATGCTCAACGAAGAACAGCGTCTTGCCTACTATATATACGCGGAAGGGTTTTTGAAACGGATACGCGTTCAGCAATCGGACCCCGTTCGAATCTATATAGGCGGTGGAGCGGGCACGGGGAAGTCTCATGTGTTGAGAGCTATCAAGGTGTCCGCGCCTTCGAAGTGGTCGCTCCAGAGAGCGTCTACTCGCCTGTGCCTTCCAAGGCAAGCAAGCCTCGAGTGTGGGAGGAACCACGTGTCACAGTATTGCGAATGTGCCTGTGGCAGGGCGACGTTCCGCAGTGTCGTTGTTGTCGGACAAGAAGAAGTCTATTTGGGCCGGCGTGACTGTCTTTGCTATAAGAAGTTTCTATGGTGTCAGCGTCTATGATGGCAGCGTTGCACAACGCCGCCGTCGCTGCCAACTGCCGAAACGCCGGTATTCCGTTCGCTGGCCTAGATGTGATTGCCTTGGGATATTTCACTCAGCTTGAGTCAGTTGGCGCCGCCAGCCTTTCACAAGGCTTCACTTTCAATGGTGGTGCTGTTCAGCAAGTACGCGACAACATGTATTTAGGCCCTCTTCCGTCCACCGTCATGGTAAGTTGTGTGGGAGGCCGTATAGCAATACCGCCCGATAACGTGCACGCATCGACGGTTTGAAATACCCTGCTGTACGAGATCTGAGCTTTGATTTATCCCCGACATTATTTTTCGCTCAGTTTTCTTGCTATTTCCGATTTATTTATTTCATGTTAATGGTTCCCGCGAGTCAAAGTATTAACCAAGTCTATAATTAATATATGTTTTCCCTCCGTTTGCACTCGCTGCATTTGCACATTATGCTTCCTCGTTTTCTCTAATAGGAGTCCTTGCGAACTACCAGGACACATTTGTCCCTGGAAATGTCATCGGATTTTCACCCTCCGCATATGGGTGACCCAGTGGATGTTATCCAAACACTCGTCCGTCTTTCTGTGACCGGTCAGTGGATGTTTTCGTGGCCCTTCAGTCCAGATCAACGTCAAGCCGTGGTCAAACGCACTTTGCGGGTAACCGGGCTTGACTATAACTTCCAGCCGATGTGCCAGGTTCACCGGCAGTGGTGTGACATCGATACGTCTACCTTCACCCTGGACATATCTCAGCTTGTTTGGAGTTTGCTTCGGCGAGCTACTCTACACTCGCTTCAAGGCGCGATCGACAATTCAGCCGGCACGTGTTCAACATCATCTTGCAGAGCATATTCCTTCCCCTGGCGATTGTCCACTTTGTCTACGCCAAGGAGTATCCAACTCGTCTTGTCGTTGGCGGCGTTCCGTCCCTGTCAACTACCAAGCGGCGCCTGATAACCTTGTGTTTCACATTCAGCCCACACATGGCGACTGTGTTGAACCTCCTACCGTCCCGAATGTCATCCGATCTAGGGCCATTTACGACCTTGTAGGCATAGTTTACGCTCGACCGCTTCATTTTGTCTCGCAAATTTTCCTTGGTGGTCACTACTAGTCATACGATTGTCTACACGGCGATGAGACCCAACTCATGTCGGGGTTCGTCGCCGACAGCCTGCGCGGCTAGCCGTAACAATATAGCATTCAAGAAGCGGAGTTCTCATGCTGTTCCGACGATTCCTCAGCATGCCCAAGCTTCAGTCTTACTAGGTGTGTTACGTTATCGAGCACTCTCCCAGGCGATAGGCTCGACGAGAGTCTTGTCGTAGGCTCTCGCTGCTGTTGTCCTTTCGCGTGAGTTGGACAAAATCGTTTCCTGCTGCCTGCGAACCTCAGATACCTCGTGCGGCGGGATAGCCTCGTCTTTTAGGCCAATCCTGAACTCTGTCCGTGTCGTGTTTGATTGGTTATTTATAGTCTGCATTTTCCCATTATACAGTCTATCATTGGTTGTGTCCGAAGCGGTATTTTAGTAACTGCTCTTCGAATATTGCCGTTTCTTACGACCACGCCCTAGGTGTACTCGTATATACATACCTGGTACCTGTTACTCGAACTTGATTACACCCACGCGTACCCTGCGACGCCCTCGCACACACACTGCCCCTCGACGTTTACCCCTTCTCGCCAACTCCGCTATACTTCTACTTGTGCTTCTACTATGTCGTCGTTCAAGAAACTGGAGGAGCTCATTGCGAAAAAAACCAAGGCTTATCACGGTAATTTCGGCGGGACGGTAACGGCGGTAACGGCGGTAACGGCGGGACGGGACGGTAAAACCGCTGTCAAAATGGTCCCGCCGTCCCGTCCGGTCCCGCCGACAAAATCCCTGACCGTCGTCACTTACCGTCCAGTCCCGCCTATAAAATTTCTCCCGTTGGACATTACCGTCCCATCCCGCCGTGACACCGAACAATTACCGTCCCGTCCCGCCGTGGCACCGAAAAATTACCGTCCCGTCCCGCCATGACATCGACCAATTACCGTCCCGTCCCGCCGTGACACCGAAAAATTACCGTCCCGTCCCGCCCTTAAAATCTCTCCTGTCGAAATTATCGTTCCGTCCCGTCGTGGCACCGCTTCCGGTGGACATAACTTGCCTCTTCCCCTCGTCTGTTCCCATCCATTTCCACCACGAATTACAAAGTTAATCAAGAAATTTCGAGTTGTACCAAGCTTCAATAGTAATTCCTATATAAATACATGTGTTCTAATAAATTGTGCACAACTCCCATCTATCAATGAAATACGTATAGAATAGTAGTAAGCGTATTACCCAGCTGGCAAAATTGGGTATCAACTATTCAATTATTTATCAGTCGAACTCACAGAAAGATGGCGCATTTTCATCTTCTTCCTTATTATGTAATACCTCTGGTCTCGTCAATGGTATGAAATTGCTGGGCAGCATATTCATTTATGCATTTACTTCTGCTAGAAAAAGCTGTGCTGATAGTGTTGATCAGCAGCTGGTCGATGATTTGTTTTTATGTACTTTCAAATGAAGGTGAGTACAAATATGACCATCTACGAAAAAGAATGAAAATTACTACCAAGTACAGTATTAAGTGTATACCTGGTGTTGGTTTTTCTTTCCATTTCATTAAAGAATGTTCGTACTTGATATTTCCACTCGCAACTGAAAGCAGACACCTGCCACAGGCTCGCCACCACACACAAACAGCAGATACCACTCAACTCACGATCACACCAGTACTGGTGTGGCCCAAAAAGATTTCAGGAGACATGCCATCAAGCGGGACGCACGTCGTGCGCTGTCAAGGATGTAGGGCCGAGTGTTACCCATTGAAACCTAGTAGTTTTGGTGTCAGTCAAAGCATGTCAATGTCAATATAAAGTTGCTGTCTGGCAAGGGGGGAAAGTGCTGTCTCCTAACATCTTTGGTGTGACCGGCACGGACGCCATGGATGGATGCCTATCTCACGGGCGGGGTCGATCGACCAGCAGCGGCACTAGAATCACCACCGCCGCCGCCACCACCTCCACCTCCACAACCACCAGTAACACAGCGCAAGCACAACCATCTGTCAGAACAGCCCACACGAGCTGGAAACCCAACAACAGTGCTAGGGGCAGGGGTGGAAGAAATCAGAAGACGTCGTCCGTGTAGCGGCAGTACTTCTCGGGGCTCGGGCTGCGCGGGTCGAGAAGAAAACGTCTGCGTCGGGACGGCTCCCTTCGCGGAACCAGCAGTGTGCGGGAAAATTTTCACGTACACCCGCGCCGACCGTGCGGCGGGAAGAAAAAAAAAAATATTTACCGTCCTGCTCCGCCGAAGAAAAAGAAAATTACCGTCCCGTCCCGCCGTGGGAAAAAATAATTACCGTCCCGTCCCGCCGAGGAAAAAGATATTTACCGTCCCGTCCTGCCGAGGAAAAAAATATTTACCGTCCCGTCCCGCCGAGGAGAAAAATATTTACCGTCCCGTCCCGTCGAGAAATTTGGCACCCGCTGTCCCGTCCCGCCAACTTTTTATGTCCTCATTTTACCGTCCCGTTTTCATTTTTTTTTTCCCCGCTAAACGAGTCAAATCTGTCCCGTCCCGTCCCGTCACGATTCTCAGTCACTGTGATAAGCCTTGAAAAAAACCAAGAACGACGAACCGGAGGAGACAGCTTTTGAAGGTACGCTCGTGTCCGATGTGTTGTGTGCTACAGTAGCAGGTACAGGTACAGCTGTGCTCGGTGTGTCGTTCCGAACACATTTCTGCTGTGTTTCGATCGTCCCTTCGCCGAGCATGACACAACTGCCAATTTCCTTCGATCCACATAGACCCTGTCGCGTTGCAAGCTGCACTGCGATCGATGCTCGCGCTCGGAAACACATCTGTCGTATAACAGCGCGACGGCTGCGTTATCTCGTTTGCGGCCTACATTATAGTCTACTGGTAGTACGTGGCCTACGCCGTTTTGAGGATCGGTGAGAAACCAGCTCACAACGCATCGGGCATCCACACGCGCAGCACCCAAATTTGACGCTTGCAGACGCGCCGCGTATACAGTGTTTCCATCAGCAGCGCCACTTTCTCACGCGAGCTTGTCCGTGTAACTTCCTCCGCGTGCCACCCTCGCGTCACTACTCGAAGCCGAGCACGAAGTTAAATCGTCTATTCGCGGAATATAGGATACCACTGCGACCCAAAATATAAGGAGCTTTTAGAGTTACTAATTATATGATAAATTTTCCTATATTTTCGGTCCGAGTGATAGATACGAGGTTGCCCACAAAAAAATAGATGAATGCTAGCACTTGAAAAAAAGTACGAAACAGGTGCCCGGGACTGCAGTTCAACAAACACCCCGTGGCCGTCGTGTGTCCGTGTGCGGCGACGACGACAACAACGACAACAATATTAGCATTCCCCTTTATACAAAAGCGACGGAGAATGACAGCGCCACCACCACGGTAGCTGCTGTCGATGCGATCATAGGCAACTCTCCAGCAGCTTCTGCTTGCCGCTGACTGCTGGTAACGTTTGCACCAGCAGCAGCTGCTGCTGCTGACCTGTGGCCGCCAAGTACATCCATTGTTGTGGTTCGATTATCTCGTTGCCATGCTGTCGGTCGCGGTGTTGGGTATCCTGGGCGAGTTAGGTTGTCTCAACTCTTACTCCACGCCCGCGCTGTGTACCGCTGCGTGCTGCTGACCGTTGGTGTATTGCCGATATAATCAGCAGCAGAGGAGTTGTTGTATAATCGCGCTCGCTACTACTACTACTGATGTGCGCTGGGACGGCAGGTCGTGTATAAGTATTTTTGTTACATCCACGCCTCTGTTATCCTCGTCCGTACGTGGGTCTCGGTAGATGGTGTAAAAGGCGCAGAAGAATACGACAGTAACTGAGAGAACGCATAGAGCAAAAATGGTGCAGGCGGCTGTGTGCCGACCGGTGAGTGGTTCAAACTCGACTTTTCGAACTTGCCGACCATTTATTCGCCTTTTCTCGGCGGGTTTCTCGCGGCCCGCGATCGTCAACCTGTTCATGCTTGCGGTTTTTTACTTTCAGCTGTAACGATTTTCTTCGACTTGCACGTGCTGAATCTCGGAGACATCGGTTTGTTTTTATTTTGTGAATCTTGAGCATTGTGTGCGGTTAATCGTACGGGTCGTGTTTCTACTGTGGGCTCTGCTTACCGTTAGATACTCATAGATGTCGGGCGTCTGTAGAGTATTGGCTCTGGATTGTACGGATGCATTACTCGTCTCTCGTAGTATCTGTTTACTGTGTGTTTCGGCATCTCCCCGGGCGGTCGCTTCTGCTGAGCACTTTGGTATCGAAAGACTGGGTGTCGCGGTTAATGTCGGACTGAATCGTGTACGATACAGTCGGAGGGCAACAGCATAAATAATAAAACAAAACGGCTGACGATCTGTCACACAATTCTTTTGCACTCCGATTTTGTTCGTTGGTAATAGCCCACGACTATTGTCTTGTCAGTCACAAATGCTTACTTGCCTGCTAGGTAGGCCATAAAACACTTGCAGCATCACACATTATCTCGTCGTATACGTTTCTGGCTATTCCGACGCTCATATGTTTCGTCCCCCTTGTACCAAAAAGACAATATGTTTAATGTTTTTAATCGTTGTGTACACTAGTCTGCCTATTCCGGCGAACATACGTTGTTCTTCTGGCTTGAAGACCCCGGTCAGTCAGAAATGCTCGCCACAGAGCACTGCAGCATCACACATTGAAGACTCCGGTCAGTCAGAAATACTCTTGCCATAAATCACTGCAGCATCACATAAGACAGGTCGACCTGACCAGGCAGACAACATTTTCGAGAGTTTTCAATCGTCGCACGCTGCACCTGTCTGTTCCCACACGTACATGTCTCCTACCAAAAAGACAATGCATTTCATATTTCTTTTTATCGTTGTATACACTATTCTTCTTATTTCGGCGCACCTATGTTGTTCTTCTCGCTTGAAGACCCCGGTCAGTCAGAAATGCTCGCCATAAATCACTGCGGCATCACATATTTTTCCGGCGCGCAATGTGTTCTAAAAAAAAGACAGTTCTATCTGACAAGGAGAGTTTTCAAGCGTCGTACGCTGCATCTGTCTGTTCCCACACGTACATGTCTCGTCGATGCATGATTGTCAGGTTTCACACCGATATTTCTTCCTGAAATATATATTTGCGAATGTATACTACTCTCAGGCATGTTTCTTGTCGTGGGTTTTAACGTACGTATTTTCACGGCGATTTTTTCATACAGACAGTACCTCGGGTATGCAATTTGCTTCGTAAATCTACCCTACCAACTTGTTCGGCGAGGTTCGGTGTGACCTCACTCAGTGCCCTCCTGAACAATCCGGAAAGATTCGGTGAGAATCGAACGCTATTATTGTATAGTTCGATGCGAATTCGATATGGGTTCCCAACACTTTCGTAAGTTCGGTAAAACCTCGAAAGACTTTTCGGTGTCTTCTGAACGACATCGATGTCGGTGTGCAGAACGTACCGTGTAGAACTTTACAGTTTCGTTTTTCTGCCCGATTGTTTACTACTCTGCTCCCCGATTACGACGTTTAGCACACAATTTTGCTTTCGAGCTCAGTCCAAGGCAGTATGTCTACTCTGCAGTTTTCTGCTCCAATCTCTTCCTTGCTAGGCGACCCAAACGTGGCGCAGAACGACGAACTTCTGTGCTCTATCTGCATCGATCCGATTGGCGGAAATGAAGCCTTGCGTCTACCGTGTCGCCGTGCCTTCCATTCGTCGTGCATGGAAGAACTATGTCGGCATAGTCGATACTTGTCAGATGCCCGAGTATCCGCAGGCGGTACCGTCGTCGTCGACTGCCCAAATTGCTGCGTGCCCTTCGCCGTGTCTTCAATGGCCGCTTTCGAGAACACAACGAGCACTCCCGTGCCAAATCTTTCCTGGCGTCGCTATCTACATCGAAGGACCTGCGCGTCTACTACATTTCTTGCGAGACGATATTATTAGCGCAGCGTGGCCGCCCTTTACCCCCCCAAATATATGGAGTAGATGCGTCGAGGACTTCCGCAAGGGCTTGTTGCGGACGTCAGGCCTAACGATGCTCTGCGACGACGCAGCAGACTTCGAATTTCTTGTCCTGTCTGTGTATCCAGGACAAACAGCCGACCTCCTGCGCTGGCATGCCAATTTAGTACCGGGGGATACCTTCCCGGATTTTCCGTGGCCGCTACCCTCGGAAACCTGCTGCAGCATCAACACTGGTGACCTGTACCACGGCCAAATAGTTCCATACCCGGTAAGTGATCATGCAAATACAATATGACCACGTGTTTGTTTGTGTGTGCATGATCCATAGTAGTCGCTGTACCTCGTACTCGTCGTTGTTCAGCGTATACTGCTGACTGTAATGATTGATGTTCGGCCCGTCTTTTTTACATCCAATCTCCACCTGCTTTTGTCGAAATATCTGGTTTTCGCCGTAGACAGACGCATCTACTAATCTCGACCGTCACCACGTTTTATTGCCCAATAAATGCTGGGATACGTGTTGGGAAACCGATCGGCATTTATGTGTACTCGTCTTTAGCCCTGCTTACAGTTACTGTAGTACGGATGTCGTACCTGAAAGCTCGCCGCCGTCGACATATAGACGCTTCTACGACGTGTTGCTGCTTGCAGCATAGAGGTTTATTATGCGAGGGGATGACAACCGTCGCAGGACACTACTAGGACGACGTTACCTTGTTTTCGCTTCGACCTCAAGTCTCGAGTGTATATGTTTGCTTTCGACTACGAGTATTAATAGTTGATGATCGTCGTCGCCCCCCTTTGTCTTCTGACGTTTGCTTCTCTTTTTTAGCGTGCCGTTGCTCGGATGCAACGGGTGGCTTTCCTCTCTCGTGTGACGTCCGTCGATCGTCAACAACGTCATCTCATGGACATCGACGCGCTTTCTCTCGAAATTTGCGGCGTCTGTGTTGATTGTACTCAGATACACGACATATAAGATCCATGGTAGATTGGGGAGTTCCACGCTGGAAAGGGATTCCGGCAGTAGGGTATTGGGATATCGGGGTAATGTGTGCCCACCAATGCCACTCGTCAGGTGGAACCCTCTACTGCATGTGAGGCGAGTCAACTCTACAGCGAGGATGTAATATAAAAGTAGTTCCGTGCCATGTCTGGAGTCAGCCACGCGTTCCCGTGCCAGCTGCGCCTATACCTTCAGGGATCAATCAACACACTAGTGAGAGTCCGGCGATCTTCTATTGGCAAGCGTAGCCAAGGCCAACCTAGAGAGGTGGGAACCTGCTTCGGCATGCCTAGTTTCGAGGACATGCCCAGTCAAGAAGCCAGCGTGGAGAGTGAAAAGACCATAGAGGAGATGAGGAAGAAAATAGAGGTCCTGGAAAGGACGATGGAGGAGCAGAGACTGCGCGCCGAGAGGGACGCGCAGGGAGCAGGAAAGGAAGGGGGGGGCGGTGGGGGGACGAGAGGAGAAGGAACTGCAAGAAGACAGCAGTCGGTATTTTAGAGTATGCATTTTCTACGAGTGATTTCGGCATTACGTTCCAGACGGGTAGCGGGCTTGAGCTGGTAGCGTTTGCAGATGCAGACTATGCCAACAAAGCCACTGACTACAGGAGGTCAGTTTCCGGTGGGGCCATCATGTGTGCTGGGGCGTGTGTGTGCTGGTTTTCTAGGACGCAGAAATGCGTCACACTCTCAACCACTGAGGCTGAATATGTAGCACTGGCAGACACTATCAAGGAGGCAATGTTCATGCGCTATGTATGGAGTTTTATTTTTCCGGGGTTTGGGGAGAGATGCATTACGGTTTTCGAGGATAACGAGGAGGTAAGGCACCTGGCACAAAATCCAGTGTGCACGTCGAATTCGAAGCACATCGACGTACGACACCACTTTTTGCGCGAGCTTATTTTTAAGGGGGAATTTGTTATTACCCATGTAGAGTCGGAGAAACAGCATGCAGACCTCTTGACAAAGCCGCTCGACAACACGGTGTTTCGTTACCACCGGGATTTTCTGATGAATATTTGACGCGGTTTTTCCGAGGTGGAAGGTTTTATGTTATTTTTGAGTGAAGGATTTGTCTGAACTACGTATAAATCCGAAGATGCTGCTGTTTTTTTCCCTGGCTAATTCCGAGGATGATACCATTTCGTTCCTGGTGATCGATTTCGAGAGTTTTTGGTGTTTTCGAGTAGTCCCCACGTCAAATAAAATTCAAGTGAAGGAATGTATGCTATCTCGCATTACCGTCGCGATCTGTGTATCTATGGCGGGAGTAGGGGACAAGGGGAGACCCTTGTCCGGGGGAACGGGGTTCCTTGCGATCTCTGGCAATATTTTTCTTGGCTTAATTTTTATTTTGATGAGTAGGACTACTGTGATATTTTATATGATTTTCATTAATTCCTCATGAAATAGAGGGAGATTTTTTTGGATAAGGTTGAAGAGAGACTATGAAGCGCCTGGGGGCGTGTGCGGTCCATAGGAAATGTTTTCTGATTTGGAAGGTTTGGGCAGTATTTCGGAAATTGAGAGTTTGATTTTTTTTTGTTCTTGAAAATTTGTGCTTTTGTTCAAAGTCAGTACTGACTGAGTGGTCTAGCAGGTAGTGCTATATAATTCCCTAGGGTAGGTCGGGAGTTGAAGTCTCGCCGAATTCGTAAGTTGATCTTTCCGAGCGTGCGCGCTAGAGACAATACGAATGATTATGATAGTGTGCCCGTAGACACCAGTAGCGTTTGGCGAGGAGAAGGCCCCGGAGATCACTGTACTAAGTCGACGAGATTCCACTGAATATCTTTTGACCAATTCCGCGGAAAATGCCGTTTTACCTGACTGAATCCGAGAAGAATGCCATTTTACCTGGCATTGGATTTCGAGAGTTTTATTTGTTTGCAACAGAGAGGCTGGGGATTTGAGTATTTGAATACTGATTTGAAGATTTGAGTGTTGATTCAAGAATTTGATTTTTGAGTTACAGATTGGATTTTTGACTTTCTGAGTTTGATTCGAGTTGATATTTTTATTGAGATGTATCAGCTCTGCGTTGTCGTACATTTTCATGTACAGAGCTGAGGGGAATATCGCTCATGCACAGGAGCAGGGGGGATATGAGTATGGTCGTGTATATTGAATAGGGGGGATGTTGATTGTACTCAGATACACGACATATAAGGTCCATGGTAGATTGGGGAGTTCCACGCTGGAAAGGGATTCCGGCAGTAGGGTATTGGGATATCGGGGTAATGTGTGCCCACCAATGCCACTCGTCAGGTGGAACCCTCTACTGCATGTGAGGCGAGTCAACTCTACAGCGAGGATGTAATATAAAAGTAGTTCCGTGTCATGTCTGGAGTCAGCCACGCGTTCCCGTGCCAGCTGCGCCTATACCTTTAGGGATCAATCAACAGTCTACCATACACACCTGTCATCTAACCGTACGGTCGAGCTGACCTTTCACCGCTCTTGTTTGGACGATATAATCCGCCACGGGAGGTATTCTACCGGATAGGACGATATGTCTACCACTGATTGCATGTTATGTGGATCAGCGGTTGTGGTATCGTCTCTTCCTGGGTTCGCGCGAGTGTTGTCACACCAGCTTCTTCCTCGCCAAGTACGCGAGGTCCGCGTTGACGATGGTCTGCCCTACAACGAGAATGGCCTATCTAACGCTGTGGAGGACGGTCCCTTAGAATGTTGGCGTGCGTTCGCTCGACGACAGCAGCAACTAGGTGGATCTGTCTTATTGTTCGCCTTCAGGAGGGACGTCGCTCACGTGGCCTATCCACCGTTCATTCCTCCGCCCGGTTGGGGGGTGAGTGTGCGGTAGCTCCGGCAGACCGATCTGCGTCTACCACAGATAGGCCTTGTCCAATCCGTCCATTCCGGCATGCGGAGCGACCTTCAGCAGTGGGCGCGCGATGTCGACTCTGCCGTTGAGCGCGCCTCCACCGGAGGCATCACCGATAACAACTTGCCTTCTTTCCCTTTGTCGACACGTTATCGAGATTTGACGGAACATGGGCGTACGTGAAATCTACCCTCACGGGTAAAGGGCACGGCCCTCTGTTTTGATGTCGTGGATCAGTAGAGCTGCTGGCGTCAAAAGTAATTCGCTCGAAAACGTAAGAATCCACTCGGCGACGTACGACGGCAGGCTCGCGCTCGACCAGAGTTTTGGGCGACACGCCGATTATCTCCTTTTTTGTGGGGTGGAAAACGCAAGTAACCAGCCTCGGCGTTGCTTCTTGCGTATTATTGGTGAATTTCAACGGGAAACATAGGTATCGGTGAGCACGGTTTCGACAAATCTGGCAGGGGCAAGTTCCACGTCCCAGTAAATTTCAATGGAAAAATACTGTTTTTTTTTTGTTTATGCGTTGCATTCGCTCCGCCAGTTATATGGGATAAATTGACACACGACACGAAATTGGAACGTGGCGTGTGGAATGTTTCTTGCCTGATCATTTTGACTCGTGTGTCCGATCGATTGCATGGTTGGAATATTCTTGCGGAACTAAGTGAAGGCGTCACCTGTAAATACAGGTGGGTACGACAGACTGAGTGGTGGAAATTCGTTTTTAGCTGTGAGTTCCACCGATTGAGTGGTCGAGACTCCTCTCGTCGCGTGACACACGCTCGTCGCGTTTACATTAAAAATAATCTTGGCAATTCGTCGGTTTTTGAAGACACTCGTTATCTGGGCAAGCCTGAGCATTTTGTTTTATTGGACACTTCATACGAGCTCAGACCTCGTGCGGCGGGATAGCCTCGTCTTTTTGGCCAATCCTGAGCTTCGTTTGGAGGATCTCACTGGGATCCGCGTGCAGTGCAGCTGCACGCTGTGGGCTATCAAAAGTGATACCGACTTCTACAGGGAAGGTCCGCTTTTTCAAATTCGACGCATGCACCGCAGAAAAGTAGAAATCCCACGCACGCACCACGTACCATTCTGATCAAGATCAAGACAATGGGAATGACTCCCATTGATTCAAGATAGAGATAGGAGTCGTCCGATTCGTACGTAATCGTCTCGCCAAACTGAGGATTCGAAGAGGAATCATTGTCCGGCATACTCTCTTGGCGGTGTCTTGGTTAGAGGATGTCGACGAGTAGTTTTGATTGTTGGGGGAGGAGGTTCTGTGTTGTGTCGGGGGGTGGGGGCGCTGGTCGCCGATAATCTATCGTCGAATTGCAGCAAAATATTTGAAACCTGTGTTCTCTTTTTCCGGGGGACACGGATGACATGGTAACGGTAGTTATCCCCGCGGGTGTGTGAAGATAAAAGCTTTCGTTTAACAAAAGTGGTACGAGTCCCTACGGAGGGCGGGTAGGTTGGGGTAAAATAGTAGTGCGTTGCGACCGTGCATGCCTGCGTGTAAATTCACATACGGCGGCCCCAAATTTGTACAGCAGACACGTTGTGCGCAAGGGAGGGGGGAGGTTCACACGTCTGAGAGTTGGTGAAATCCATTTTTTTTTCCTACAGCAGTAGGCGGATTCGCGCATCCCTGATACTCTCATCACCTATGATTCATGAACCCGCAAGAACTAAAACTTCCGGTTATCAGGGTGCTCTATCTATCTCATGACACGGTTAACAGCTGCTAAGCTGTGGCGCTACTGCCGTTGTACACCCCTTCCATTCGTGGGTCCAATCACGTGTGTGTTGTTTACCAGGATGCCTGATGAAGGTCGCCGTACAGCAGCAGTAGTTGCCGCACGTTAGCGGGAACATACAGCAGTACTTCCTACCAGGTGTCATACCTAGTATAAAGTACCTGGTGGTATAAAAAACACTCGTATCTGGTCATTTACAGCAGTAGTAGTATCTTCAAAAACGCAATCATCACGTAGGCAGCGTGCATGTAGCTTCGTACATCATACGAACGCCATATGCTCCGAGTGACCCGCTACATACAACCCCAAGCACATCCGGCTGCAGTACCGCCGCCTGCGTTATTCGCACCCTGCTCATCCTCGTCCTTTTGATCTGCCTGCTCCACCCCGCTCGAACCTCCAACCACAGCTGCAGCAGCTCCCGCATCTCTCGTGCTCACAAATTCCAACTCCGATTAGCGTCCCAGCGAGCCAAAGCTATCCCCCAGACGCACAGAAGAGCTTTTGCTCCCGGTCGCCCTCACTGGCCCAACGCCACCCCCCTCCACCCTCAGTCCGGTATGCTGCGGCTCTCCGTACCCTTCGCGATGGTCTAGGCTCGGCGGGGTGCGAGGGCGAAGGGAATGCCTTGCGCTCACTGTTGGTGTGGTTGCATGCCCCTTGCTGCGTGCACCCGAGGACATGTTTCCGTCGACAAGAAACTCAACAGGCGATCAGCGCAGAACTGTAGATGGGTCGCATCCAAACAGAAAGCAGTATCTCTTGCGGTGCCGGCCGGCCCCATGTTGAAGCGGTATTGTCGTCGTGGTATACACTGCTGCTGTGGATTGCTTTCAGCGACCCAGATGAGGGATGTCAAGGTTGGAATATATATATGGAGTTGGGGATGGGCTGGGTGCGGTCTGTTCGCAGCTGTTCATCCCCACGACGAAAAAAAAACATGTCGTAAAAAGTACCTCTCGTGAGATTTTTTCGACGTGGTAAAAATTCCTTGTTTTTTTTTTACGTCAATTTTAGCGGCGTAACCTCAAGATGTCTTTTTTTGTCCCAGACGACGATCTTCACGACGTTCTTTTTGCACGGGGAAACCCTCTACTTTTTTAGCTTAGATGAGTCAAGGGATGTGCCCCCCTTCTGTTCGGAGCTTTCATCAGCTGAATAATGACACTCTCGTCATAGTGCCGAGGGCCTTCCACGTTATACACGTGTGGATTTTTACCGTCAACTGAACGGTACCGGCAGCAGCGTCCTCTCCTGACGAGGGTATATATATATATATAGCTACCACTCTGTCCGGAAATGTAAGGAACGTTTTGTATAGTTTTTAATACCCGATAATAAAAAAAAATCGGTACAGAGTGGCGTATCCTTCGTACCTGGTGTACGAGTACGGTATACCAGCATCATACCGACCTCTGCTGCTGCTGTACATTACGCAGGTACCAAGCATTTTAAGTACGTGAGACCAGGATCAATAGTAAGTAGTAGCGCGTCTCTGGCTACTAGTAGTAGCTGTCCACTGCTGCAGCAGTCTCTCCCTGTCTCTGTCTTTTGTTTTCAGCTTCGCACCGACACGTATTTTTCTCGGTAGCGAAGTATCAGACCAGCATCAATCATGGCGGAAAACGCGCAAGGAGAATTTCTGCTTTAACTACCACGCTGTCCGGAAATTTAAAGAACGCTTAAAAATGAACATGAAAACCCGAACGCTCCTACTTTACATTTTTTTTTAAAACTAAGAAGAGCACGCCAGCTGTGAGTTCAACCGGTCGGCAAATCGGTCGATACTCAACTTTGCAAACTCGGGCTACGTGAACCGTCCGCGCTTTTTCCGTTATTTCCCCCGCGATTGACTGCTGGCCGGTGACTCCCCTGGATGCTGCCAGGGTCGACGAGACGGTAATACTTACAACAGGTTCGACTTCCAAAGCGGTATCCAAGCTAATCGGCCGAACAGCCGTGCTTCACGACGTGCCGCCAGGTGAAATAATTGTGTCCGGCCGAGAATCTTTAACTTTTCCTATTGCTCCGCGATTCTTCCCATTCGCGGTTCAACGTTTATTAATTCGAAAAGTGACAGTCCCGCGCGTTGCGCAGCGACCCTCACCCCCTCCCCCATGCTCTCATTCCGAAATCGACCCCGTCGTTTCCCCTTGCCTCCTCCGCCCTCTGCCCTCAAGCTATCCCAGCTTCGTACCTTTCGAGAGCACATCACAGCACCACCTGCCCTCCAAATACCTGGCACCAATCGCCTGCAGTTCCAAGGTTCTGTACAAATACAGCAGCAGCAGACGTTCGGACTGCTGTGCCGCAGAAAAGAAAATCTCAAGATCGTCGCTTGCCATCGCACCATCATGCGCTTGGCACCGAAGCTCCTGAGTGCGGGGCTAGTCGCCCTGAGTTCTTCCCCCTCAGATGCGTACCACAACAAGCAGCTCCGTGGCTTTCCCGTCGTCGTCGAGAACAACAACGGTGATGAGCTCTGCCGTGATGGCGAGGAATGTGAGTGGGAGCGCGGTTGTTTTGGTTTTTTAATCTTGCTATCTCTGAGGTCCTCGCTGTTCTGTTACTCTTTACATATACGGGTGCGCTGTGCAAGTATACTGCTTCCTCGCGTGTTGCCGGGCACAGTGTTCGGGTACCCGTAAGCCGTTCGTAGGGCGAGATCACCCAAGGGCGCTCCTACCGTTGTCCCGTTTTCCCGCGCGGCCGTCCTGGTAGACGGTTCGAGTGCTGCGTGTGTGTAGATGATATACCGCGCGTTTCCGTGTAGCAAGTTTTCAGGCGCACCAGGACACGTCTCGTGTATTATTGTCGTGATCGCAATCGTGGCTCGAGTATCCCTCGCCCTCGGTTGCGAGCGATATTCGTAGCGACCTGTCGCCCATGCGGCGGTGGGGGGCGTACGCGGTAGGATTCAAGCGCGTAGGATTCAAGCGCGATAGAGTTGGCTTTGTAGTCATCCATCCGAATACCCCAGACGGGCGTCCGGCCTAAATAATTGATAGTCAATTTCACAATCTACAGTAATAGCTACCCGGCCTAATTGATCGATAGTCAACTTCACAACTTGTTAACAGTACCTGGTGTACTCTTATCGTTAGGGCGTGCGCGTTTTAGTCACTCGTGTCGAACGACATGATACCCGGTCTAACTTTCTATCTTCAGTAACGTGTTCCGTCCGCGTTTTTGGCACCGCACCACCGTCTTTGTGATCTCGCTTTCACTGTATTCTAGCGAAGGGCTCGTACTTGTAGTTCGCGCGTGATACAAAAGTATCAAGACTGCCACTGTGACCTTCGTATAGAGAAGTCTCGCCTGAGTACTGCGCCATCCATCCCATTTAATGCGAGTCCGGGCCAACTGACCGGTAGTCAACTCCACAAGCTGCGTTACACCATATGACGATCGTATCCGTTCTAAAACTAAAGCTACAGCACCTGGCACAGGGGCGGCAGTGAAAAAGAGAAAACGACACACCACCCCCCCAGAGGTCGGAATGGAAAACCGTTGCAACCATTGTAATGATGTCATGAAATAAGAAAAAAGAAAAAAATTATCCTTATTTTCATTTTTTTCACTTGGTTCTAGTACCCCCCCTGTCTAATTGATAATGAATACACCCCCCCCCTCTCACCTCTTGTCTAGCGAAAAAAAAGATGCGGCGGTTCACACTCTGGCACGTATCAAAAGTACCGCTGTCTACGTACGAGGTAACGTGTTCTGTCCGTGTTTTTACACCGCACCGCTGTCTTTGTTGACTCCAATCTAGCGACGTACCCGTAGCTCGCGCGCGGTATGATTGTGAAGACTGGCACTGCAACTAACTTCGTGGAGAGGAGCATCGCCTGCTTACTCCATTTGATGCAAGCTGAACGGAAGTCAGCTTCACAAGTTACGTTGTGTAATCGTCCGTTGTGTAGTCGTCGGTCGCGTTCGTTCAAAAGCTATGTAGGTGTTGATACAGTAGTATTATTGGTAAAACTGTCTACATAGTATGTCCCGTGGGCGTCTTTGTTGGCCATACCGTACCGCCTTCTTTGTTGTGATCGCCTAGACTGAATTCTAGCGAAATACACGGAGTTCGCATGCAATACGATTTTTAAGATTACCTCAACCAACTTCAAGATAATCGCTGCCTGCCTACTGCACCACCCACCTGATCCAATGCGAGTCCGGCCTAACTGGACGGTAGTCAACTTACAAGCTGCGCGATAAGACCATCGATCCTGCTGACTCTAAAAAGCTAGTGTACAGTATGTAATAAAGTACAACTGTCGACGTAGCGTGTTTCGTCTGCGCTTTTGATACTGCACCGCCATCTTTGTTGACTGAACGAATTCTAGCGACGTAAAGGTAGTATGCGCGTGATATGATTATGCAGACTGTCACAGCAACCAACTTCGTAGTGAGAAGCATCGCTGGCCTATTGCACCACCAATCCGATTTAATGCGAGGCCGGTCTAATGGGCAGTAATCACATTCATTATAGCAGCTATAGTACGTTGTATCACGCGTCGATCGTGTTCGTTTAAAATTGCTCGTGATAGTCTAGACAGATGCATTGTACATTATTTCTACATACATAGCGTGTTCCATACGCGTTTTTATACTTACGCCGCACACACTTTTTATTGTCGTCACCCAGCCTGGAATCCATCGCAGTACTCGTACAGTTGTTCGCGCGCGGTACGATACTGGAGACTGCCACTGCAACCAACTTTGCAAAGAGAAGCATCGCTTGCCTACTGCGTTACCCATCCGATGTAATGCGAGTCCGGCCTAACTTTACGATAGTCGACTTCGCAAGATACGCTGTACGTCGATCGCATTTCTAAATAACTCGCGATTATATAGATAGGTAAACTACGTACACATGGTACAACTTTGTCGCGTGTTCCGTCCGCGTTTTTTATATATAAACCGCACCACCCGTCTTTTTTACCACCCGAACAGCATTCTAGCGAAGTACTAACATGTACTACTGTAGTTCGCGTGTTCTGCAATCAACTTTTGTACAGAAAAGCGCACTACGTATGCCACTCATCCGATGTAATGCGCTTCCGGCCTAACTGGTCGATAGTCAGCCTCACAAGCTACGTTGTACAACGCGTAAGGTAGTGTTCGTTTTGCATCGCTTGTGTAATAGGGATGACGCCCATTACAGCAGTAGCCAGTATCATCTAGTCGATGCTGCTTAACACAGGGCCACAAGGTACTCCTGTAGCAACGATATTTTAGGGACACACCCATCTCCGACAAGCAGGCGTTACAACAGTAGAAGCAGTACTGCTGTGTCACCTGTATCTCCAGCTGAGCAAATCAATCAACACTATGGCTTGGGGTCACCACACCATCTTCTTCTCTTCTATTGGAGCTTTTCGTACAAGTCACCCAACAGTGGCTGTAAGTTTGCCTCGAACATTTCGACTGTGTATTGACCGGCCATCGACGATCGAGTCTAGGCGTACAAGTCAGCTACGAACTGGTATGCCAACCGCCATACCAAATATTGTGATACGTATGCTGTACAATACAATAAAATAGACAGACCAATTTGATAGTACAACAACCGTACGTGCAACGACCTGCGTAGCGTGATCCGTCCGCGTTTTTAGTACCGCACAGCTGCCTTTGTGATCACCCAGACTGCATTCTAGCGAAGCACGCAATATAGTACGGATATGAAGCCACTGCGACCCATTCGTACGTGGAGAGAAGCATCCCCTCCCTGGTGCACCGCCCATCCATTAACGCGAGTCCTGCCTGGTCAACTTCACAAGCTGTCGTACGCTAGTACGTTTGCCGTTTCTGCACCACTCGTGTTACGTATTCATAGGACAGGCTGGTTCCAGGCAACCGCCCCAAAATTTCTTACGCGTCCAATGTCCTCGCCGTTGTTTGGACATAGACCCTGACATCACGTAGAAACCCCTTATGAGGTTGTGTACAAGCACACATTCTAGAATGTTCGTAGCCTCAGGTAGCGGTAGCCCAAACTACATGGCAGGCTATGGATGGATGTTTCAGGTCATGAATTATTGGCCTCCCACAGGATAGGGGCAGAGAAGAAGTGAACCTCGTGCGTAACCTCAGATGTCAAGAGTCGCATAATCCGCAATAGGCAATGGTACCAACCGTTACGTAACTCTCATTTTACGAGACCTAACGAACACCAACCGCTTGGCACGGCCTCATAGAACATGTGCCCAAAAAATCGGGATCAGTCTAGAACAGACGGCGTGGGCATTTTGACTGTTGTGCTGTAAGCTTGCAAAATATGTACCGGTGGACGCGACGCACGGTGTCCACGCTTCCACGCTCGCTGCCTGTGCCAGCTCCACCTCCGATGTTGTTTTTGCACGATTTGCCGCCTAGCGATGAATCAGAATTCACGAAATACCCGGCCCAGCGAGCGATCGCTGTCCAGCGGCAAGCAGTGGCCCTGTCTGTTAGCGTGGTCTACCAGTCTGCCAGCACCGTTCCGTGCGGTATCCACTTGGTACTCCCACAAGCGCGATCAACCAAACAATGCCAGCTGCTGCTGTGAAAGTTAGGTACGTACTATTAACACGTAGCCGAACAATATGAACCATAACGCCTGTAGTTTACAACAAACTGCAGATTAGTATAGTATCGGCTCCCGATCCCTAGTAATATTCTCCGTTTCCTCGTGATTACTTAGTTTCAATACAGGATTTACTTTCGGCGTTGAAGATGACTTGATGTTGGCCCTACGCAGTCATTTATTCGAACGTTTGCGCGAGACGTTTTACATACAACAAACTGCAGATTAGTATAGTATCGGCTCCCGATCCCTAGTAATATTTTTCCTCGTGATTACTTAGTTTCAATACAGGATTTACTTTCGGCGTTGAAGATGACTTGATGTTGGCCCTACGCAGTCATTTATTCGAACGTTTGCGCGAGACGTTTTACATACATACCTTGGAGCACCAGGAACCGGTTCAGAAAAAAACAAAATTTAAATGGAAAACAAGGGTTTCTTTCTTCGGAAGCGCGTGAATATTGTTAATATTTTTCAAGGTCTTGTGATTGGTCTTGACATTGTTTCACCGCTAGCGCCAGCTTTCGGCCCTTAACAACGAAACGAGCTTTATCACCCTATTCCGCTGATCATTGCGGTCAGTATGGCAACAAAAGTATGACGTTCAAGTAGCTATTACATGCGGCATTCATGGTTGGGGTCTCGTGGCTTGAACCAGCCTGTATAACTGTCTACGTATCATGTTGCGTCCGAGTTTTTTACATCGCGCGGCCGTCGTGATGATCACCCAGACTGCATTTCGATAGTGCTTTAGGCTTGTGTGAAGACTGTCAACTGCAACCAATTTCGTACAGGCGACGCCGTCCAATTTAATACGAGTCCGGCCTTACTTATCGAAAGTCAACTTCACAAGCTACGTGATAAGATCGTCGGTCGAGCTCGTTCTATATCACTCTGATCTTAAGGCAGACTGTATTCATAGCTCAGCTGTCTACGTTTGTTCCGTCCGCGTTTTCATAGTCATACCGGACCGCCGTCTTTGTTGTGATCAATCAAACAATTTCAGCGAAGGGCTCGTAATTCGCGCGCTATGATATGGTTGTGACGACTGCCAAACAACCTACCTTTGTAGGGAGAAGTATCGCTTCCCTACTGCACCACCCACCCGATTTAGAGTAGTACGAATCCGGACTACCTGACTGATCAATAGCCAACTGCACAAGCTACGCTGTAGAACGCACGTTGTGTAACGTCGGTCGTACCTGTTCTATTTTCACTCGTGCTTCCTGTAGTAATTGTCTTGGTAGCGCGTTCCGTCCCACTTTCACATCGCACGCCGTCCTTGTGATAACCAAGCACTTTCATAGCTTGCCATAATAATAGTTGAGACGGGGCGCGACGGGTATATGTTGGGCACGCTTGGCGGGGGAAAGTCGAAGATGTGACCGGACGGTAAAATCATGAAAACATAGTTGGCTGGACGGGACGGTGTTTGTGAAATTTCCCGACGGGACGGGACGGTATAGTATTAATACTAGTACAACAACAATTTTTCATGACGGAACGGGACGGTAAAAAAAAATCAAGAAGAGACGGGACGGTAAACATATATATCACTACGGGACGGGACGGATTTTTTTTCGCTCGACGGGACGAGACGGTACATGCATTTTTTCACGAAGGGACGGGACTGAATGTAGTCACGACGAGACGGGGCGGTACATTTTGTTTACCGGCTGGGCGGGACGGTACATATATATGAAGTACATGCTAAACGGGCGAGATCTTCTGAGACCTTCCGACCCTGGCCCCAAGAACGTGCTCGAGCTGTTCTGCTGGTTGTGCTTGCTTTGCGGTGCTTATTGTTGGTTGTTCTTGTGGCTGTGCTGCTTGCTTTGCTGTGTTGGAGCAGGTGGTCGCGGTTTGACATGTATGCATGTGGTGGTGGTGCTGCTGGATAGTCGGTGACGCCCGTTAGGTACGCATCCATGATGCGGTGTCGAGCATTTCGTGTTGTGTGAGATGTGGGAGGTGGACGCAGATGTGGGAGGTGGAGGCCTGGTCGGTTGGATGTTGGAGTGAGTTGAAAACTATATAAATACATTATTAAATACAACTAATTTTACAGGATTTGGGGTCGGTGTCACTGCCAGCTCTTCGGTTCGTACCACAATCGGTCGGTACGACAAAGCCCAAGCAGGATGGCTTTTAGGTCAGCAGCGGACATCAGGCAACGATGCACAGCACGACTAGCCTGCAGCAGGCGGGCTTATGGCGTCAGACCTTGACGTGACGTACACATGGGACGACCAGCCCATATGTACACTTCCGGGTCAGCAATTATTACAATCGAAATCGAACTCACAGCTGACGTATTTCCTAAATTTATAAAATATGTCACGATTTGCCCTCATTCCGCCCCCCACGGACAGCTGCTTGCTGTGTCTTGACAGCTGTGACAGCAAACCAAAAAACGTACCAGTACTTTTAATAATAATACTACTACTGCTGCTGTATGTATCTTCCCTCCGTAGTAAATTGAACTATACTGCTGTATGCTTCGCATTAATAGTTCTTTTTGAAACACAATATGAGGCCAGAGCAAAGAACACCATAATAATACTGCTGCTGTATGGTTGAGGAAGGCAAGAGTACGGGAGAAAGGGGAATCCAAAGATAGAGGTCCTGCCCTGCTCTCTGCCTGCGGCTGCTCCGCTGCTGCTGTACTACTAGTGTACCTGAACTCTTCTTGCTGCTTTCCAGTTTTGTTGTTGTTGCCGCTATTAATAGGCAATTTTTGAGTCAAAAACACCCCCAAAAATCCGAGCTCACAGATTGTAAAACCTACTCGTCGTCGTTGTTGTTGTTGTTGTTGTGTTAGGTGTTTTTTTCGTGTTCCATCTTTATCATTAGATGATGATGCACGTGGTACGATGAAACATGCGTTACTATTCAAAACGTTTCGCCGTGCGGGAGTCGCCAGAGTACTTTTTCTTTACTATTTTTCGCGTTCGGTTTGTTTTTGGCTCACACGCACTGATTGCTGTTTTGGCCTCACCAGAAACGATGTCAGGAGACAGCACTTTCACACGTTGACAGACAACAACTTTGTCTTGAGATGCCTTGGCTGACTTACACGAACTACCAAGTGTTGATGTGGAACCCTCGGGCCTTTAACAGGGCATGTATGTTTTGCCTGGCTTGACATGTCTCCTGACATATATGTGCTGTATGATCTACGTATGTACGCCTTCCGGCTCCAACTTATTATGTACGCCTTCCGGCTCCAACGGATAGGTTTAGAGTGTTTTTATTACTCGTAGTTTACTATTATTAACCATTATTTTATACAGTTTCGATGCTGCAGCTTCGTTTTTGCTGTTGTTGCTGTGGTCTGTCTACCTGTAACAACGTCCCCGGTGACCCCGACAAGAGAGCAGGCGCCGATGACAAAATCGGCGAGCGGGGGGTGCGCAGGGGCGCTCTCCCGGTAGCGGCTCGCTCTCTCCCCGGGAGCAGGGGCGGATCCCCCGACGCTGGATGGTGATGAACCAATCCGCACTGATTCAAAAAGACAATACTTCCACACTATATTCAGGTCGATCATTTCCACGCTAATTCCAAAATAGTTTTTTTCTATCGTACTAATAAATTTATTCAAAAAGCCGAGTAAAAAAAATGGATCCCCAAAGCTCGAGTCAGAATCGAAGAACACTCAAAACTGCTCGAGATAGCCGCTCGTACCTGTAGCCTAAATCCAAGAAGTCCTTTCTCTAGTTATTTTAATCGATAACCGCAAAAAGATAAAACTAAAATATACCTGGGACGAATTAAAAATATCTTGTCGGTAGACAGTCGGTCGACTGACGAGCGCAGAGACAGACACGTGAATTCGAATCCCCCTGCATTACTTGCGCACCAGCATTTTTTGTATGCTACCAGCCATTGTCTCGTCTGGTGGTAATCCTCCCCCAATATCACCATTCGTTCCGGAATATGATACTCCGAAACCGCTGGGTTCATCGTATCCATCACCTGGACCGAGCCATTGTTTGTTTTACACATGTTATGTTGGCTTATCTCCAAAAAAAAACAATAACCCGCCTTAAATGATGGTCCTCCTTGATTCTTCCCCGAGTAGTTCTTGAATACGCTCCTTGGTGAACGACTGCACTACTGCTGACATCGCATAAAATCGTTTGGTGCTATTCTTGCTCCATGCCCTGATTCGTCTCTTCGCCGCCTCCTTTTCTTCTATGGCCTGGTTGGGATTCGACACGACACCCACCCCATCCTCCTGAGATCCCCCTCCCCCTGCCAGTTGATCTCCCTCCCCAACTCCCGGTTGATGTTGCAAGGCGTTGACTTGCTCAGCCAACCCTTGAATCATTGGAAGAGCAACCGCGAGCTGTTCGATTATCGTAGTTTTGCGGAGGGATTTTTCGTGGGTCTGATCTACCGCTGGTACATCGGTAACGGTATCCCAACGCCCTCACCGGCGACCCCACCCTGCTGACCCCCAATGCCACCTTGAATAGCTCCTGCACCCTCTCCAATAGCTACATTCTCCCCATCCCCCTTGGCCTCACCTCCAGCAAGCGCCACGTCCTCATCGCCAGCGGCCGCATCAAGAGCAGCACGTTCTCAGCATTCGCATCTGCCTCGGGTGCCGCAGCGGCATTCTTCGCGTCTACAGTAGCAGCTGCCATCGCATCATCATCCCCGGCGGCCGCCGCTACCGCTACAACAACAGCAACTGCCGCACCTCCACTCACCCCCACGTTGCTCGATCCCCCTTTCCGTGCCGCGCCGCCACCAACTGCGCTGCCACCGACAGAATGTATTTTTTTCCAATCGGCATCAAACTGCTACTTCTTGCGCGCTCGCGTAGTGACTAATTATCGCCGCCCTTCTCCTCCTTTCTTCTTTCAACTCGCTGACCTTCTAAAGGATATCTAACCCCCCCTGCTAGTGCACCCCCACGAGTAGAGTACTACGGTAGATGGTCTTCTTTCTCACTGGTCTTCTTCCTCACTGTGTCAACCCTTCCCAGCCTGTCTCCCTAGTTCAACCAACTGCACCCGTCATCAACTCCATGAATCTCTTGCCCATCCCCTCTGTTCAAGCATGCCATCGATTCAGTATCCTTACACAAACCCCAGATTTCCTCCTTTCAATCTTCTACTTCAATCATGTTGATGTGGGCCTTCATTTCTTGCGTCACTGTCGTTAATCTTTTAAGACGACGCCTCCGAAGGAAACTCCACTTTAACTAGTAAATATCGAAATCGCGGCCGCCCAACAACTGGTGTACGATATTTCCATGAAGGACAGTTGTTGTTGCGGGCACTGTTGCCTTCCTCGTGGTAACGAACCCCCTTATCAATATATTATCCCCGGCATGCCACTACTCAACTTTTGCCCCGGACCAAATGACACAAATACAACTTCGTTTGGTTGACTCTCTTTACGCCATTACTCTAACTGCAGCTTATAAACCTGCGGAAGTTGAATGGCGCGGAATAACCCAGGTAAAAGACTGAGAAAAATGAGATGTCGACTCCTGGGTAGCTATCCCAACCTAACCTCTTGCTCGAACCTGAAAGGGGTCGACTAAAGAGGGCCGGCAAGCCCATGAAATGTACTCAGGCGGAGTGTCATGTTAAATATGTGTGGTACAGATGGACTACTGTAGAACCGGTACACAAATAAGAAAGTGTATTGGGCGAAAGCTATTTTTACACCCGGATCTCCAAGGAGGATTAAAAAAAAGAATACCTCGAACAAAGCCAACTAAACGAAGTCGTACAAGTAGCGACTCCGAAGGAAAGCCTTATATAGGCTAATACTATTAATAATTATATTTCCAAATATGATACGTGGGCAACATACAGTACGCCTTTTTCTGATTTCTCCAAAAAAGTCATTTCTAATTTATATTATCGCTTCGTCAAGGGCGCCCGGCAAAAAAAATGTGAACCGTCACAGACTTGTTTTTCGCTAGACAGTGAGGGGGTTACTAGAACCAAGTGAAAAAAAATGAAAAAATGGATCTTTTTTTTTCATTTTTCTTATTTCATCTTGTGATCACAACGGTTGCAACGGTTTTCCATTCCGACCCCTGGGGGTGTGATGTGTCGTTTTCTCTTTTTCACGGACGCCTTTGTCTCATATTTATTTATTTTTAGTTCCACTTTTTAAATAAGTCAAGTATCTTGTACTGGAAATACGTTTTTCTAGTAGTGCACATTGAAAGGCACTTGGGCCCAGGCCAGCCGCAGGAATGGCTACTTTCTTGAATGAATCAAGTTTTCAGGCTGACTTTACCTCTACCATGTCTATGCAAGACTCGTGGGTGAGTGGGAAGGAGCCCGCACTGCCTCTTTTATAGAGTCGGTGGAGATTTCTTTGAAAAACTCATGAAAGGAGAGTGCGAAAATGAATACCAGGAAAGTGAAGAAAACATATGACAACAACAAACTACAATCCGCACCGAGGCTGCTGTATCCTTGCCTCGGCAGACTCTGTAGAGAGAGCAACCGCGCGCGATCTAGTTCCACGGTTCTGCCGACGACGCCATACATTATGATATTCATAAGGAAGATTAGGTATCGGACAAAGGGGGCAGCAATTAGACGGCTTCCGTCACTCACATAGTTTTATGTCTTATATTGATGATGCTCCACGCTCCTGGTAAGTTCTGAACACCAGGGTAATCTTAATAGTTTCTTGTGCTTCATCAGAAACACGCCATCTCAACAAAAGAGGGGAAGCGGGGAAACCATGAGTACCATGACAGGTGATAGGTTATGCTGGCGCCGAATATATAGGAGTAGGGTTAGGGTTAAATTACATCAATTAGTCAATGACTTGAGCTATAATAAATAGGGTAGATTAAATAATTTGCCAAAAGAGGGACACGCGATAATATATATACTCGAAGTATGCTATTAGTGCTCGTTTTTGTTTGTATAACGGATGTCATTCGCAATTTGTAGTTTAGAACTTTCAAATTCCCCTTCAACTAGTATTTCCAAACGGCCATTCGTCACAGACCTGAACCGCCATCTCCTGACGTATTTGACGGGCAGAAGTATATATGTATTTACGTTATCTTGACCGGAAGGAGGGACGCCAATGGTGGGACGGGACGGTTGGGGCAGGTTTTGACGACGGGACCGGACGGTAGGGGCAGGTTTTGACGGCGGAACGGGATGATAGGGGCAGGTTTTATTTATAGGACGGGACGGTACAGCGGGGAGCATTTTACCGGCGGAACGAGACGGTAGATGAAATTGGCGACGATGCGGGACCACGATACCAATTTGACGACGGTTTTACCGTCACGTCCCCTGGTTACCGTCAATACCGTCCCGTCAATAAACCATGAAAAGCCTTGGTGATAGCCCTGGCTGCATTGTAGCGAGGTAGTTCGTGCGTGATAGGATAATATTATGGAAGACTGCCACTGCACCCGCCTCCGAGAGAAGAAACATCGCCTCCTATAATATATTGTACCACCTAGACTATCTTGAGCGCGATTTATGCGTCTCGGGCGACAATTACAGCGAACTGTGCTTTTTCCGTTTCTCTTGCACTTGCAGAGCATGCCAACAAAATACTAGGTGCCAGTCGGACAATATATATATATGCCACTTTACTGGATCTAGGAAAATTGTTGAACTGTAAGTGCTACGAATGACGGCCGCAGTTCGAGTCCCGGCAAGTTCACGTTCCCCTCTTTTCTTTTATGTCTCACATTGTTTTTTCGTTTGTTTGCATAGCGAATGTGGACCTCATTATTTTTTTCCACGGGTTGAAAACAATTGATAATGGTCCCTATGTGCAGTTCTCGATATGTCCAACAGTGCAAAAAATACAGTAGTGTAAATGTCGTTTTTTTGTCTGGGAGAACACAGCGAAAACCCCCAAAAGTTCTTACAGGGAAAATTGCACGAAATCCCGGGAATCCGGGAGGGGATGCTACATAATTCTCCGGGTCAACTATTAACAATGGATATTTGTATCGTCTGGCATACCTGCATGGTGATGGGGAATGTAAATGTTTGCTATGTTTACGATAACTGTACCCCATGGCCTCTATTGCAAATGTTGCTTGTATTGTTTGTTTTCGAAAGTCGCATGTATTTTTGTCGGACTGGTACCTGGGACTAGCAATGTTTTACGTATTATTGCTTGTTCGTTCATTTGCCGTTTGTTATTCGGTCGTTTTAGTGCCAAATTTAGCCGCGCCGTTTCCGGATAATGCTATATTCACTACTACCGGTATGTTTTGTAGCCGGACAATGCCAACGCCGCGTTGCGCTCCTACATCCCGATTTTGTGGCCTTAGCGCCGACCTCGGCGTCGCATGCTGCTACAAAGCAGCGGGAAAATCCAAACTCGCGGCTGACGCATGCAGTCTTCCACTTTGTAGATGCTAGAGTATTCCCCTTTGTAGATTCAGAGCGTTCTGGAGAAATTCTCCATAAGGAACACAGGGAAACAACACAAGCCCCACTTGGCGCCCAGCTCCCGCTTGGCACCTTGACCCCGCATTGGGCCCTTCCCATTGGGCACCTTGCTCCTATCCACAAGGTGCCCAAACGTAGTCGACAGGAGCACCCGGAGACCCACCAGCCACCCTGATCTCAGTCACTCGACCGGTCGTCCAAAAACGATGAAAGCAAGTGCAAAAAACAATCGCACGTTGCTGGAGTCGTACTCACGTTCGCACGACGGGAAGGTGGCTGAATAGACCCGGACCCATATCAGACTCCTCCACCCCACCCCCTACGCATGTTTTGGCTGTCTAGTGTATTGATACCATCATGTCGAACACAAGAAAATTCTCATACCATTTTACAACGCAGTGAACTGCCCTCGACGCATGTGTAATACTTCTAATTCGTTTTGGTCGTGCCTTTGCTGGATTGAATACAGATATACTTATCAAGGCGGTCTGCTCGTTTCCTGGAGTTGACAACTACGCCATCACGTGGAGGTGGGATTTCAAACATCGAAATGTTCCTTTTTAGCAAAATATCGAACTTCGATACCAGACATCGGATATCGTACCGAGCGTGTTCGGATACCAGACATCGGATATCGTACCGAGCGTGTTCGGATTTCCATCCCCTAGCATCCCCGTGTTATTTAGGCTGTTCCATCTACTGGCATCCCCGTGTTTTTTGTTGATACTAAAATAACGTTTTCATGACAGCTTCCACGTATCGAGGATGTAAGTGGTTCGGTTACATAACTAATATAGGTAGGCTGTAGTGTGTACCAGACATTTTTTTTGTTTTTCGGGAGACGATATCGAAATCGTACCATAAAAAGAACGGCTTCGTATGGCACTTGAGCCTCGTCCAATACCCAGCACTATTGTTCGAGCTGCCGTCTTTTCCAAACCGTGACACACCAAAGGCAAGAGACTGCTTCCTCCATCAAAAACACTCACGAATATAATAGCACGAGGGCTTAACAGCAGCAGTTGAGATGCCTCGGAACCTGTTTACGCTGTTGTAAGAACGCTTGCTGTGTGGACGAAGCTTCAACCACGACGCGGAAGTCTTTGTTACAAAGGGACAGAACACCAAAGGCGCCGCAAAGTCAACATTGATATCGAATACTTTGCTTCTTAAATTTCCTGATTTTCCTAATTGCTACATACAGTTACTGTAGGTCGTTTTTCCTGCATTTTTCTTTACTATTAAACGGAAGTTTAGGAAATGCCCGGCAATAAGTTGCGAAGTTATTTCTCCACTCTGCCGCAATAAACAATAGCATCGAGTGAAAAGGGCAATCCAATGCTTGTACCTCCCAAGTTTTGGTCAGTGCCCAAGCAGCAGTAGTACGCGAATCCGACGAGGCCTTGCCATTTGTTTCGACCCTATGCGGTCGGCATTCTATTGACTCTGATGCCACAAAAAATCGCATCCACTGTGCCGGTACCATCCAACGCAGGCAATTAACCGACGCCTGCAAAAGACCCGTCTTCTCCGGATTCGAGGCTACAGCCTACTTCGTTACTGCCGACGAAGGCGATCAAGGGAAGCGTTCGCTCACCCCGGATGGCAGATCCTTGCTTAGCATCAGCACGTGCGCGCCCCACGGATACTACGAGCTCGAAGTCAGTGTCGAAAGCGACAACATCGACGCAAGCGACAACTCGAGGGATATCCAATGGGAAATCGACACAGGGTCCCCCGAGGTGAAATTGTAGACTTTTCAATGCAAATACTTGAGAGGGTAAAACTAACGGTAGATGTTTAACTCGGGTACTTCTTAGTGCTTTCATTATTCCTTGAGCTTTCGTGGTATGATGGATTTCGGACCACATGAAAACCCGTTGAATTCTCCGTCCTTTCGATCCTTCTGTGTTCTCATCTGCAACAGTCCTTCATGTCGAAGAAGTGGACTGGGCGGGCACAAGGAAATGTAATCAACAAGGACAACTCGAGAGACACTGCAATTGGCCAGGCTGCCAGCATATGGCTGCTAACACATGACGCCAGCTCCCAAATGGGAGCTATTTGGGCTGGACCCGAGCCTCAGTCATGCGAAGAGACAAGCGGGGGTGGCCTACTCCACACAGGGAATGAATCGCGCAGAAGACTCGCTGCCGTACAAAATTTTGTTTCCAGCGGCTACACTTCAGGCAATTGCGTGCCTGAGGACGCAACCGACCTTGAAGTAGTGTTCACTGGAAGTATTGACAACGGGGTGAGTGAGTCTCTTCGTCGCGTGGTAGGTGATGTGGTGTGCGATATGATAGTATTTACATCAAGCTTGCATTCTGCTTCCAGCTTTCTTGTCGCGGAAACAAAGAGGTGTGCGGATAGTTCGTAAACTGTAGTTTTATATTTGTGTCAAGTGGCGTCGCGGGTCTTCTGTATAACGGGTGCCAGAAGAACATAGAAACTCGACAATTGATGGCAGGTTTACTTGGGTCTTCCCGCGTTCACGCTGCCACCTACCTCTTAGTCCATCTCTTATTTGCACCAGCCTTTGCGCAGATTTGCCTCTGCCGTTCCCATCGTGGTTCAAACGCAACGCGGACCTGCGTGGTTCAAACATAATGCGATCCTCTTTTGCCGCCTGCATCGGCTCCTAATCATCGGCCGTAAGCTACCAGGCAGTATGTTTCGCTTGTCACAACTGGTGCATACGAGATGTAACATCAAGTACACGTCAAACATTCGACCACCAGCTGTGCCACGGCAACGTCTTGAATGCGGCCGCTTTCCTTGACACCACAGGACTGCCTTGTGGAGTGTTCATCACTTGGCTTTCCAACCTTCGGCACCTCGAACGGTTCAGGTGCGCATCCCGTCCTCGGCATACACGTGCAACGTTGTTTCCTGGTTTCACCTCCCACCCGTGTGAACAAACAGGAAGCTCGTATCGAAATTTGTAGCGGAATCGATCCCAAGGAAGGAACCAAAAGTGCCGCAACGCCACACATCCCCCTGATCGTCGTGTGGACAGCGGTCGCTCATTCGCCACGCCTACCGTTTCCGTTGTTCGTCATGCCTGCCGTTCTGTTGTTGCAGAATGTCTATGTGGAACAACCGATACAAGTGGTATCACGCCCGTGAACACGTGCACCACACCGTGCACTGCCTTCGATGGGTTTTTTTGCGGAGGCTCTGATTCCATATCCGCGTATCATTCTACAACCGCTATTGATGCCACGGTTGAAAGAAGTACGGCAAGTGTCACTGGCTCGAATTTCCTGGGGTGCTTCTCTGTCGGCAACAACGCCGCAAGCTTCGGCACGCCCGTGTTTGCTGGCAACGTTACGATGACCAATCTGGTGAGATGGGTTGCTCCGTCGCATGCAAACAGTTTTAGCAAATTAGTGTACCTGATGTAGTTTTCTCGGAAGTTCCGTTTACTTTTACTTCGCAAACCTATGTCGTACACACAACAGAAGTTGCGGCTTTAGTATGTGTTGTCACGGGCGCTGTTTCTTTTCGCGCCTATGTACCGTAGCACGTATATATTCTTGTTCGTTCGTCAGATCATTTAGATAATTTGACCTTGCCATCCGTTTCGCACCACCGTCTTCAATACGGTCACCTTCTTTTCTTCGGCAGGCGTGCAAAGACGAGTGCGAGAGACTTAACAAACCTCACTTCGCCACAACAGAGGGCGAAGGTGAGCACACTTAACATTCGACTACCGCGTGCAACGCTCTGCTGGTTTGCATTTTCTACATTTTGTAGGTACGTAGCTTGCGACGCAAAGATTTGCCTAAATAAAAAACGAACACGCAACAACAGCGGCTAAACCACCCGCGACCCTAACCGACATACCCTCGTTGTTTTTTGGCAGAGTGTCTATGTGGGAACAGCCCTCCAACTGGCGACAAACAACTCTCCAAGTGCGCCGAGACGTGTTCATTGCCTAGCGACGACGACACGTGCGGGGGGTCCGGATATATGAGCGCTTACATTATCACTGACAATCTCGCCCCTGCATTGCTTCCAACGGTGATCAACCCCCTGACGGACGCGATCTATAGAGGGTGCTACCTCCTCCCGCAAGACATTCCATTCGTAAGCGTGTTGACGGACTCCGATGGTATGAGCATCCAGGTAAAACGTTTAAAGAGTGTTTCGTTGTGTGATATGTAACGTATTGTATAGCAGGCCTATTTGAGCATTCGTTATTTTTCGAGCTTGTATTTCGCGGGCAAAAATGATTCATGAACAGACTGATTGTGTTCCGCCCAACGACCAGTATATTGCAAAGAACCAGCGGGGCTGTGCAGCCGATGTGCAGAGGGCCCCGGTAGAGTACAACACGTAAAACACAAGGCAGGACAACACCTGGGCCTTCTGACGTATCTCAACATGTAGCCATGGAACCCAGCCTCAACTGTATAATATACCTGAATACTGCAACCACTGCTGTGCTATGCTTGAATCTACGAATCGCGTCACGGTGCCGCCCTGAACATTTTTCTTGTCACGACAGATGTGCCAAGAGGAGTGCAATACGCTTGGCATTGCCTTCTTCGGGGTCACAGAAGCCAGAGGTGCGCAAACCTGGCCTAGGCCATTTGCTGTCTTCTGTATCTTGTACATTTTGCGTAAGGTACAGTACTTTGCCTGCTAGGGAAACGTTCTCCTAATCGCGTGTTCCACTTCCGATATGCTTGTCTGCTCTCTTGAGACAGATTGCCAATGTGGAGCCGATGTTCCAGGACCGGTTTTTCAAGAGTCAGAGTGCGACGTGGCGTGTGCAGCCAACACGGGCGATGCACATGCGTGCGGGAACAATGGTGGCACATATTTGACCCTCTACGAAATAGACGGAGAACCCACGGGAATGAGCCCCGTTGTAGCAAACGTTCTCGCCTCTGACCTTACGGATGACGACGGCAACACTATCGGCGTGAATTACGAGGGGTGCTACATCATCGACGACATCCTTGGCATCACCGAGACGCCCGTCTTAACCGCCTCGGACATGAACAACGAGGTGGATAGATTGCTTCGTTCGCGGTGTGCAGCGTTCTGGTCATTAACGGTAGTAGTTATGGAGAGTCAAGCAGGCTTGCGCCTACGCCGAGCTTGTATATCAGCAATGGTGCATGCGTGTACGTACTTGCAGACTAAGCGTAGTTTTTTGTTGGAAATTTCGCTGTGTAGCTGCCGTGTGACAGGCACCGTTAGACTACATAAACATGCACATCGCGCGGGACTCCTCAAAAACCCTTTCGAAGCCCTCTCCCCGCCCGTTACCTCTCTTCGCACTCATGAAGCTATCCGCGGTTAGGTGCTTGTTTATTGGCTCGACCTACCTGGAAAAAAAGGAGCAAAGAACTGATTTCATGGATTGCTCTACAATGCCCAAAACTGTCGTAAAAAAGAAGACAAGAAGGGACAAAGTTTCGGATCGCCTTGAAACCAAACAAAGGACGGCATTCCCGGCTTTTCTCCTCATTACCTCCTCACCAATCGACTAGGCTTTTCCGCATTAGAAGGCAGTAGAACGGTACCCAGCAGCGATCAGAGCTAACCTGAGTTGGGCTTAGGCTTGAGAATTTTCTACAGAATATCTTTGTTGGGTAAAACAATACTTTTGTTGGCTTGAAAACGCTGTTACCCATCAACCCTAACAATTTGACGCGATCCGATTCTTGCGAAGCATCCCCGGGGGCCGCTTTCCCCCTTAATCGGCTATTTTTCCCCCTAACCCTGCCCCCTGTAATCACTTCATACATCGACGTGGTTAACCGAGATACATGCAACGTTTCGCACCTTTGAATACATTTATTGACCGTCTGCGGGAAACAACGGCGTCCTAACCCTAATAAGATCGCAGTCTCGTTCTGGGGACAAACTGCTTAAAATTTTAGTGGTTTATTCTTAGAACGGCACTGCCGTCCTAAAAGGGCTAATACATCGCGGTGCCTACGTATATTTGTTTTCAAACACTATGTCTTCGATTTACGTGTGTTGCCTGTTTCTCCCATTAATTGCCCCCCCATTGTGGGCACTAGCCTTGGGCTGTCGCAGGTGGCTGAAAAACGTCAACAGCCACAGTATGAACCCTCGGTACTCCGTCTTCAGTCTCGAAAACCCTTTGAGTCGCAACTGCAGCACTTCGTCCGTTGAACTTGCCAGCCGTGTCGTGACTTGAATACGGCCCCCTTTCCCTGCCGCGACAGAAATGCAGAGACGAGTGCTTCACGTTGGGCTACCGGGTTTTCGGTACGACAGGCGGAACAGGTGTGCAGATCTGACGTGCATCGGCATCTTCTGTTTTGTACCTTCCACCCGCGGCGTGCGATACTGTAAATAGCTTGTATCGGAAATGCTCACATGTTTCCTAATCGCCCAACCCGTCTCGGCATGTCCACCTGTTGTTTGTTTGGTCGCAGACTGTCTATGTGCCCCCATGGTTGATTTTTCAGCGCTCGACACCAAACAATCGAACTGCAACGGCGTTTGTGGCGACGGTAACGACGAGGCGTGCGGGAGCCAAGCAAGACAGGCACGAGCGCTTCAAACTGGGTCAAGCTTATCCTTAAGCTGCTATTCGTTCGTGAGCACCCCGGTGGCCTTGATTAAGGTCGTACTGGAAAGCGTCCAATTTGCCGAACCCGAGGGATGCTTCCCATCCTCGAGCTTTGGGCTTGAGAGTACGCATGTGCTGTCGCTTACCGACGTCGAGGACATGACCAACGCGGTGAGATGTACGCCCTCGTCGCGTGTAGTTATACACTGTTGAACAGTACCACCAGGTCTTGCACCCAAGCATCAATTCCAATTATTGTCATCGCGAACAACAATCGTGTTTGGCCATAGTCGTAGCCTACGGGTTGTTCGCGTGCCGCCCAACGGTCGATATTCTGTACATTTCATATGGAGTTGTGTGGTTTTTGCGTAGCGAGCGGGAGTATTATAGAACACAAAAATAACGTTACCCCTGGCGTTTATGCTGCCGCATATACCTCTCTCCCTTTCCCTTTCTAAGGTTATCTACGAAGAATTGTGATATTTGTTCGATTAAACTGAGTTCAAGTAGGCTCTCGGCACGTGCACTTGCTGTGGTGCAGAGAACAGAATATTGGTTGGTTCGGACCTGAAACTGGCTTGTCAGCGCCTGACGAAGGGTTCACCCAGAGATTGCTGAACGTTCAGGAGCTATTTTCTTCGGACAACACGCGTTGCGTCTGTCGTCTATCCTCAATGATGTATTCTCAAACACTATGCGGCTATCGACTAACTTTCTCCTGATTTGTCCTCGCCCCCTCTCGTTTCCAAACCTAGATAACTGTTAAAGACGGATGGAAGTATGGAATTTTGACTAGGTATACTCCTGCAATGTGTGGAAAGGAAGATTGGGGGGTTTTCGGGTACCGCCCGTTGACACGTGTTCGGCGTTGAAACTTAGGCATGTGTGTCTCACGGCGGGACTCTCTCCATTCCGTGGATTCCCTCTTCGCTTACGTTGCCGCATTCCCCCTCATATGCCCATTTCTTCCTGCTGTCGATGAATGCACTCGGCCGATCGTGCATGGTGCGGTTTGTATCTGGTACACTCAGAACTTGCGTCTCTCACTGTGTAATTGAGTTGATTCTGTACTTCATGATGATGCACCATTGTGTAGACCTTGATATATTTCGTCTGGAGTTCCTTGTTTTCTTTATTGCTCTCCCATTGTCAGCTCTATGACTACTTGTGAGGGGTGGCAGCAAAAGATGGGGAGCACAAACGAACACACATACACGCAGTAAGCGGCACCAATCCAACCCCGGCGTACTTCAAACAGATTTTGCTGGCAGTTATTTGAGCCAGTCAGCGTTGTAGCGCCACTGTCTTGAACGAAACCCATTTTCCTGCCACCGCAGGTCTGCATGGAGGAGTGCTCTAAGGGCGGTTATACGGTAGGCGCGACGACAAACGGCGAAGGTGAGGAACATCGAGTTTGACTCGTTCTTGCGTGCATAGGTACTTGTTGCTGTCTTGTCACACAGACGGCGGCGTGCGACACCATGCAGGTGTAATTGTAGCGGAAATGCGCGCAAAATGGAAGAGATCATCACACGTTTTCCTGATAACCAAACCCCTTCCGGCATGCTTCCCTGCTGCTTCTGCGGCAGAATGTCACTGTGGAAGCCAGCTTCCAGATTCAGATCCCGTCGCACAATCACTGTGCAATGCCGGATGCACAGGCGAAGAGGACTTTGCGTGCGGGAGCACAGACAGCGCTTACCTGACCGTCTACACGTTCACCGCCCTGACGGCAACTGTGCTCCACACGGAAACTGTTGCGGGCTGGAACCCCGAGGGGTGCTTCAGTGTCGACGATGTCGACACAGATGAATTCCCTATAGAGCCAACTTTATTCGTTGACTCCAGGATGAATAACACGGTGAGATAGGTCAAGAAACCGCGTGGTACGTTCTGCATGGCCTGTACCGCAGTTGTACCCGAGTTTCTGGGAACTCCCCGAGTACTATCCCATCCCCCTCCTTTTGCATCCTTTTTCAAACACCATTTGGTCATTGGTTTTGTTTTCGTGTTATTACGGGGGTCCATAGTTAATAGGACCTATGGTATACATAAAAACCTATATATTTACCTATTTTTACTAACAATATTTGGTCCCGTTAACTATAGACCCCGGTAATAATATGTTTATTTTTCCTTATTACTGCTCCTCAGCCGTCAGGCATGGGCTAAACCTGACTACTAATAGACCGGAGGCACACCATTTAGACCGAGTCACGAAAATAACGATATATGAACCCGCTGAACTCCAGCCACAACCTTGAATACGACATGTCGTTGAACCTGCCGGCCGTGTCCCGACGCCGTCTTGAATACGGTTGCTTCCTTTACGACGACAGATGTGCGGAGGAGAGTGTTTACTGCTTGGTCACCAGTACTTCGCTACGATAAGGGGCGAAGGTGCGCGAACCCGACTCTGACCATGTGCAACGATACCCGCGATTTACCTCTTCCGCTCGGGGTGTAAAACACAGTAGGTAAAGCTTGTGGCAGGATACTTTCGAAAACTACTAGAGCGGCACAGCAGCAGCAAAAAGTTTCCCTGATCGCCAGCACCCTTTTCGATTGCCGTACGTGCTGCCTCGTTCTAGGTTGTCTGTGTGGAGGCGACCCCGACGTCGACGCTGACGAGATGCGACGTTCGGCGTGCAACGCCCCTTGCAATGGTACGGTCGGAAATGCTTGCGGGAGTGTGGAAGGCGCCGACGCCGAGCACGTAAACCTCTATTCGCGGCCACAGCCCCCGGGCCCATCTATGCTACCCGGGATGGAACTCGTGAAGGGATCGATGATCCAGGGGTGCTTCGACGTCGATGATGTTGACTTCACCCCAGTGCTGTTCACCGCATCCAACATGACCAATAATGTGAGATAGACCACGCCGGGTACAGTCGTTCAAACCAACCTCTCGATCTTGTATTCGCGAATACTACAAATGGTGTACGAACCTACACAGCAGAGTAGGAAATGTTCGGGTACCGTTAAACAATCGGTATTTTGTGAGGTGCAGCTGAAACTATGGCGTAACACGACAAGGCTTCTACAACAGTAGCAAGTTTACGTCCGGCGCACCTCTCTGTCCCTCTGTATTTGCACGGGATGCTTCTATTCCTGAACGTTACTAACCATGGCCCGTGTCCTCCGGATCTCCGCTCAAATACTACGAATATATGGTCAGCGACATATCGGAACCCGGGAATTGAACCCAGCATCAAAATCATGGTGTTGGTCACCACAGGACTGTCTCGCTTGCCTTCTTCCTTGCTCCCTATTATCTGTCATTAGCCAACATGACCGTGTGCGATGATTAGCGCATGTAGTTGGTGTGGAATGCAAACAATCACTTATTCAGCGGCGGGAATTCAGCTCCAGCGTAGATACTTAAGCCATTCAGCCACGTCGCGCCAATATTTTGAACACGACCACCGCTACTTTCCATGCCACGACAGGATTGCGTAGGAGAGTGCCTCAAACTTGGCAAACCAGCTGCCGCCACTTCACACGGCAAAGGTGCGTGAATACGAGTATGGTCTTCAACGCTCTGTGCTGTCTAGTTGTCCAATACCGCACGCAACGGGACATACAGCCGTTATACATACTAAAAATACTAGCTTGTAAAGGAATTTTCGGACGTTTATTAAGGAACGCACGACAGCTGCACACACACGTTTCCTTGATCGCCAGAATCTCTTTCGGCGTTGTTTTTGTTTTGGGGCAGATTGCCGTTGTGGAGACGTCGCTCCACAAGCCAAAACGAACAAAAAGCTCTCAAACTGCAACGCCAAGTGCGCTGGGGGCCTGTCCTCAACCGGAGAGGCGTGTGGGAGCAAGAGCGACTCCACGACGACCAAGACGTACGTAACCGTCTATTCGATGGACGTTGTTCCTGACAAGATACGATACGGCCCGGGATCCGTTGGGGGAGCGGAGCACAAGGGATGCTTCAACGTTATGGACGTCACTGCATTCCCCTCGATGCCCGTGTTCACTGACGCGGATATGGACAACGAGGTGAAATAGCTGTTTTATCGTGATGTGGTGCAATGCACTGCACAGCACTACACAGTGTGACTATTGTATATGACCAATTTGCCGTTCTTGTTCTGGCTTGCATTTTACAAACAACAAAGGTGCGTGGACAGAATTGCAGATTGTTTTTTGTGTGCCGCCCAACTACCACTCTGGCCAAGAATTGACGGGCGACGCTGGAGTACAAATGTTCAATGCGTCTTCCCTTGTTCTCCGTTGTATTTTCTATTCTTTGTTTCGCATTGTTTCTGGTGTCTTCGTCAAAATACAATGACCATCAAAAGTGTCTATATTGTCTGTATGCCCCTCTGTTACCCTCTATTGTGCGCCCGGCTACGTCTGGCTGCCTGCCGTTAGCTCTTCAGACTATTTGTGGTTGGGGGCACGGGGGTCAATCGCAAAACAGAGCAACACGCCCACATGCAGTCGCGGCCATGCAGTTCCGGCCTTGATGAAGCCTTCAGGCATACAAGCACTGCCAGGCATAGAATTCTGCCTACGAGCTGCGTCACGGCAATGTCTTCAATTCGTTCGTTTTCCTTGCCGTGACAGTTATGCAAAAAGGAGTGCGAATTGCTTGGCAAGCCGTTCTCCGCCACGACAAAGAGCACAGGTGCGCAAACCCAACCTCGGCATATGTACACCAGTATGGCTTTCTGCTGCCTGTGCCTTTTCCACAGAAGGCATGAGGCGGATTTGTACATCTGGTAGCTTGCAGAAAAATCCTGTTTGAAATAGGTTTGATAATATGCTCTCTGGTGTGGGAAGGAACGAATGTATTCAACGTTGTAAAGCATGTGCTGAGTGGTGTATTTAAATGATTGAAATCGCTCCCCCCCATCTCGAAGAGAATATGTCATGAATGGTTAAATGAACTAAGGCAAGCAACCAATAATTACCCCCCCCCTCCATGCTGTCATCCATATGCAAGAAAATCCTCCTCACAAGTGGTTCTTAGTAGGGTGCAGCTCACCCTTCATGCGACTCGCCCAACACCTTACGGCGCTTCGCGCTTGGTGCAAGCAATGTCTGACTGTCGGTGAAAACCCGACATGCTCCGTCCCGGCATTGTAGGGATGCGAAGGTCTATGGTCATACGACTACGGCCATGCATGATAATGTCAACACCCCGTACCTGATGTATAGGTTGGGATGGCGCCGGTTGGCGACGACGCTGTAATTCACGCCTCTCACTGCGTGAACTAGACAGCCAGGGTACCGTTTTTGTTGTTGTTTGATTTGGGCGCTCCCCACCGTTGGCGGTCGAGATCAGCTTTTTGCGGGGAGAACCTTTACTCCGTACAAGCGGGATGATCGTATCACGTATAGTACGTAAGGTACCCACCCATAGCTGTCTCTGGAAGTGGCTACACCAGAAAATAAATCAAATAATTGACGTTGTCATCCACATGCAAAAACTCCGCCTCAAAGATGGTTCTTAAAAGGATGCAGCTATGAGACTCGCCCAACACCTCACGGCGCTTCGCGCTTGAGACAATGAATATCTGCCTGGCCGGTGAAACCCCGGCGTCGTCGGTCCCGGCATTGCAGGGATGCAAGCTTCTATGATTATACGACTGCGATGATACATGATAATGAGTGCACCCCCCCTCCCCACAGGAAGCGTCCACAATATGGAATAAACACCCGTCTGATTGCTGCCTCCCTTTTGGCGTGCCGACGTCTTGTTTTGTGCTAGATTGCTCGTGTCTGACCGCGGACGAGGCCACGGCTTTAGGCCTCTACATCAAACAATCGGGGTGCGCCGACACCTGCGGAGGAAACCACACCGAAGTGTGTGGGAGCGCCGACGGCAACTACGTCAGCCTCTTTAGCAATCTAAATACGAGCATATCAGGCGTGACCAACATTCCCCCGACGGACGCCAGCACCGCCGGAACACACCTAGGATGCTTCAGCATCAGCCACATCGAGCCTGTGTTCACCGCTGACTCAATGACCACTGAGGTGAAACAGCGTGCTTCATCGCGTGGCGTGCACAGTACTGAGTTCTAATCGAATTTTTACCGTCCTGTTGGAGCTTGCGTTTTCAAACAACAATGGCGTATGGACGTAGTGGGGGTTGTTCCAAACCACCCAATTTTAAAGTGAAGCAGTTTACTAATGTACTAATGTACAACGACGCTGGCTATTCCTAAACGTGTCCATCTCACCGCAGGACTACCAGAGTCTCCCTACATCAATGTGACCGCGTTCCTCTAAATGTTGCCATGGATTGCTTTCGTCTGTCTTGCTTGCCCTCTCCCTTGCTCCGTGTTATCTGTAACGAGTTGGCCATATCGATATTAGATACAACAACATATAGCACCCTCTCCCTTGACGAAGCACCCTACCATCATAGAATGAGACATTCTGTTACTGCAATCTAACGACCGCCGTCTTGGAATATCGCCGCTATCCCTTCGACGACAACAGAAGTGCAGGATGGAATGTTTCGAGCTTGGCAAGAAGTTCTACGCCACGACAGAAAGCACAGGTAGGTACACGCGATTTTGGCTCACACGAACCACGTTTCTTGCTGTGTTGCCCAGGATGTACCAGGTATCAGACGTTGCTTGTGACTAAATAAATCGCAAGGTACGTACTAAAAAAGCCCACGTTCCCCCAAACACTACCCTCCCCCGCCACCCGCCATGTCTACCTGTTGAATTGGGCAGCTTGTATATGTACGGACAGTATTCCGGAAACAGACCTCCAACTGTCAAAGTGCGACGCCAAGTGCAAAGGCCAAGAAGTATCATGTGGGAGCAAAGACGGGAAGTACATGAACTTCTTTCACATGGCCAACTCTCCTACACTGAAAGACCCCAAGACGGAAGACGTCGAGAACTCGCAGCACAAAGGATGCTTCAAAGTGGACGGCGAGGGTGGATTCTCCAAGACGCCTGTGTACACCGACGTAGCAATGACCAACAAGGTATAGACTGCTTCATGGGGTGGTGAATATCTATGCAGTAGCTTTGGTCGAGATGTTTCCTGATTCGACCTTGAGCTTCGCAAACAACAATAAGTGTTATTTGGGTATGTTTGCCGGGAGGGCAGCCCCCCCCGACGAATTCACGTCTGCCTCCCTCTCTTTCCACACTTCCGTATCATCTTGCATATTTTCCCCCACTTCTAGTATAGGTCAGGCTTGCTCTCTTCCTCTCAACCCCGTTGTCAGCCACGAGTTGACCTGACTGTTATGACGGCGAGTACGAACATGACGAGTAAAACATTATCCATTGCATTTGAAGTAGCGACAGACTGACCCAGGCCTAGGTGTATCATGAACACCGCACATATATTATATATATGTATATGTTGCTTGAGCCCACAAACTGCTTGTCGCTACCGCTTTGAATACGCCCGTTTTCCTTGCTACAACAGAAATGCGGAGACGAGTGCATAAAGCTTGGCAAGTCGGTCTTCGCCACGACAGGCGAAGGTGGGCAAAGTCGACTTCGGCTCACACGATACGTACGCACAGCCGACGTTACCTGATGTTTTACCATTTCAACACGCAGTGTAAGATGCATTGGTATAATTTTTTCGCATGACAGCAGGAACAAACAAGAGCAGCACACGGTCCCTTAATCACTAACCCCCTACACGGCATATTTACCTGTCGTTTGGGAGCAGATTGTTTATGTGGGAACAAAGTTCCAAGAACCGATATCAAACTGTCGAAGTGCAAACACACAATGCGGAGGCAACGGAGGGACGTCGAAAGTGACGTGCGGGAGCAGCGAAGGCGGCGACCACTACATGGACCTCTATCACCAGAATGTGGATCCTCCCGCAACGGTCGTGCCCAATCCGGAAATATTTGGCGATGCGTTGTACCTGGGGTGTTTGAATATCGAGGCCAACAAAGATATCCTCAGTGAAGAATGGACATACGACGACATGACCAACGAGGTGCAGAAACAAGGCATGAAACGCCTGCAAGAAACTTGGCACCTGCGCAGTACTGAGCAGTACCTGCAAATCGTCCTTTTGCTCTAATGTCGAGTTTGTAAGTAGTGTACGGCAGTCAAACATGGGGTTTTCCGACGTGATACGCTCACGGTACTAAAGCTGGTACATCACGGACTAGGGCTACCATGGCTCCAGCCCTTCACGCTGCACGGTATACCCCCTCCCCAAATAGTTTCCACCAGAATTTACCTCTGTCTCTTCCATTCTCGATAAATCCACATGTCATCGACTGCGCCACGTCTGTCGCGCTTCTTCACCTCCGCCTTGTAAGTCTTAGTCGTACGACTGCCTGACCCTAAGGCCGTTCATGTACCTGGCCCAGGTCTTGATTTCGCAGTTATCTTTGACGTGCTGGACTAAGTGCCCGCAGTGTCGCCCCATCGTCTCGCACCTGGCCGCGTTCTTTGCCGCGACAGAAATGCAGAATTAAGTGCGAAGCGCGTGGTGAATGGTACTTCGCTACAGCCAAAGGCACAGGTGCGAAATCCCGACTTGGGCACACGCATGCAATGTGTGATGTTGTAAGTTGCTTGAAGTGGAAATACCCGCAAGTTACAAGGTCCATGCACCACTATATATCTAAACGCCAGATCCCATGTTGGCATGTTCTTCTTCTTTTGGCAGTTTGTCTATGTGGAGACAAAGCTCCGCAGGGGAATCCCCGTGTCTCCGCGTGCGACACCAAATGCGGCGATGAAGACGACGACTACGCGTGTGGAGGTACCGATCACATGACCGTCTATAAGCTGACGGCGCCTGTCGTCGATACGACTGTGCCCGTGCCGGCTGTCGTTGCCGACGCGACGTACAAGGGATGCTTCAAAGTCAACGGCAACGGCGCCATCCCCACCGACCCAGCATGGACCTACCGAACCATGACCAACGAGGTGCAGAAACAAGACCTCTACATCGGGTGCAATGCGCGATGTACTCCGAATCGAGCAGGCAGCTTTGTACGGCGTACGCACACAGTTACAGGTTGAATGGTGTCCCGTGTAGATGTAAAACGGACGCCCGTAGATAGAGTATATTCATGCATTTGACGGCCAGGCTGCCTTGGGTCCCAGCAGTTAAAGTTGCTGCAACGTACCTCTCCGTCCGTATACACTTTTACTTTTTCGTATCGCGCTTTGCCTCTTCGTTGACATTGGTGTATGCACATCTGAATCGTTGCATGAGTAGGCCACAAGTGGGCCTAACTTCCTGTGCACAAGTTGTCGGTTCACCTGAACGGCACGTGCTGCGCCTCGGACTATCTTCATCCAGCCTTGATTCGGTTTTTCATCGAGATGTCCTGAAGCCTCTCTGGCATTGCGCGTGCTCGCCGTATCGCCCCACCGCCTCGCACCTGACTGCTTTATTACCACGACAGAAATGTAGAATAAGATGCGAAGACAGGGGTGAATGGGTCTTCGCCACGACCAAGGGCTCAGGTGCGTACGGTCGACGCTGGTTCACCCAGGAAACGTTATCCGATAGGCGACGTAAAATACCGTTGTTTGCTTGTCATGAATGTCACCCGTAAGGTGTCAATGAAAGGACGGTACAGTATCCCTAATCGTGGACACCCCTTTCGGCATATATGTTTTCTTCTGCGGCAGAATGTCTATGCGGAGACGAGGTTCCAGCAAAGTACAGCGAACCCTGGGGGTGTTCCACCCGGTGCAAGGGGGACAGCAAAGAGCAGTGCGGAGGCAACTTGCACATGTCCGTCTTCAAGCTGAAAGATGATGTCATCGCGGGAACTTTGCCCGACATGTCTGAGGTGTCTGGCGCGACACACAAGGGGTGTTTCAGGGTCAGCGGCAATGGTGTTATCCCCACCACCCCAATACGGACCGTCCGCAAGATGACCAATGAGGTGAACAAATGACACCATATCGTGTGCTCAATATACCGCGTAGTAGTTCAAATTGGTTTTGCGTCGCTTCTCGTGTTTGTACATAGCGCAAACGGTACGAACTCATATATGGGTGATACTGATTTGGATTCATCGGGCAAGCGGGTCTCTGTGCCTGTTGCCGTAACTAGCGCCCTATTTCTCATGTTGGAGCGATGCAGTAGTGCCACTTGAATATCGTTTGGCTCTCTTCAAGTGCATATGTTGGTCTCTTCCCAACTCCGTACGTTGTTGTCTTGACATGTATGGTGCATACAGCTAGTCAAGCGATGTTGACCTGAAACTACCTAGATCCACAGCAGGTTTGATAATGCATCATATTACTCAATATTCTCTGGTAGTAAACATGCCCGCCGTATCGTGTTGCTTATGTACGCCTGCCTTGATACGACAGGTGTGCAAGGAGGAGTGCACTTACCGCAGGCAATGGGTATTCGCTACGACAAAGGGCTCAGGTGCGCCAACCCGCCTCAGAATCATGCATACGCGCCCAAGCCGTAGGTCGCGACAAAAATGAAACGCGTGCGTGGTAGATCGGTCGTACTGTAGTAGAAAATGTTTTGTTGATCGCCACCGCCCCTTTGTGCGCGCCTGACTGTTCTTCTGGTGTAGATTGTCTATGCGGAGACTACATTCCATACACCTACAATAACAAGTTCAAGTGTAAGACTCTTTGCGAAGGAGACAAAAAGCACGAGTGTGGAGGCGACGACTACATGACCGTCTTCAAGGTGGATGACCCTACTATCGGTGGTTCTTCGCCGCCGACGTCTACCGACGCGACGTACAAGGGGTGCTTCAAAGTCAGCGGCAATGGTGTCATCCCTACCACGCCAGTGCGGACCTACGGATCAATGACCAACACGGTGCGAAAGAGATGCCTCATAACGTTTGCAAGTACCGTACAGTAGTTCGAATTGAGTTGTATTTCGCGAAAATGACCTACGTACATTCATAACATATTTGCGTTGTGGACTTTGGGTTATGTTTTGCGGGGGTGGCTGCTACGCAACTATTGCCAGTTGCTTACGAGCACTCGTAGAGATAACAGCTGGCCCTCCTGGTGACCCTGACGTTCACGTAGGACCTGTATTTCTCCGTCCCTACGTATACGTTCCTACTTTTACTAGGGTGTACCTGGCAACGCGTAGCCCATGCTTTTCTCATTTTTCTTCAAAGCAACATGGCATTAATTTCTATCAGTCTGTCTCGCTCGTCCTGTTCCCAACTTGTTTGTGCGCTGCCCACATATTATTACCTCTGTGGTCTGCAAAGTCACACAAGCCTAAGCCTGGACCCACAGTAGCGTTGATACTGCCTCCCATTCCGATATACTGAGCACTTTCTTGCAATCTGTCGTGCCCGCCATGACTTGCAACTGTCTTGCTTGCGCACGCTTGCCTTGACACGACAGTTATGCAAGGCGAGGTGCAAAGCCCTGGGTGTATGGGTCTTTGCTACGACAAACGGCATAGGTAAGACAACCTATCTTAGGTGCACGCATGCAACGCTGTCTCATGGTCCACCTATCCTGCACCAGGTTGTAGTCGGTACAATATGACGGGGGATTCTCGTCACAAAGAACGCCTGCAAGGTATTAGTAGAAGGATCGTACACGACCAGCGCAGGTTTTCCTGAACGTTGACGCCCCTTCCGCATGCTTATCGTTTCTTCTGTGGCAGATTGTCTGTGTGGAGACGACGTCCCACACCGTTACTACTCAGGCGACCCCTGGGATTGCGAGACCAAATGCAAGGGAGACGACAGCGCCGTGTGCGGAGGCGACGGGTACATGTCCGTATTTAAACTGCGTGATCCGACTTGGCCCAACGATCCCACTTGGCCCAACGATCCTACTTGGCCCAACGATCCGACTTGGCCCCAGGATCCGACTTGGCCCCAGGATCCGACTTGGCCCAAGGATCCCACTTGGCCCCAGGATCCGACTTGGCCCAATGATCCCACTTGGCCCCAGGATCCGACTTGGCCCAACGATCCCACTTGGCCCAAGGATCCGACCTGGCCCAACGATCCGACGTGGCCCAACGATCCGACCTGGCCCAAGGATCCGACCTGGCCCAAGGATCCGACCTGGCCTAACGATCCGACTTGGCCCAAGGATCCGAATTGGCCCAAGGTGGACACCGTTGATGACGCGACGTACAAGGGATGCTTCAAAGTCCGTAACAACAATGCCATCCCTACCACGGCTGTATGGACCTACGGAACGATGACCAACAAGGTGCGCGTGTGATCTCAAATCGCGTGTTAGGATTCGAGCTTATTTTTTGCGTTGTGATTCGAGCTTGTATTTTGCACAAAACTACGGACATTGATGAAAGCGTTGGATTTCTCGGGTATTGTCGATTCCACTTTCATGCTCGCGGCAGGGGTACTTGCAGATCTTCAATTATTCACTACCAGTACGTAGAATGAAAATGGTATCGCTTAGGGCCTATCTTATCGAGGACTTTCGTTTCTTTCAATTTGATTAAACTATTTTTTTCCGGTTTAATCTAAGGGCCCATCTTATCGAGGACTTTCGTTTCTTTCAATTTGATTAAACTATTTTTTCCGGTTTATCTAAGGGCCCATCTTATCGAGGACTTTCGGTTTTTTTTTCTAATTTAATTTGCATCTGATTGAACGAAATTTAGTGTTCCCCGTTAAGATGGGCTCTTAGCCCACATGTGCTTCCCGGATTAATTAACAAGAGTTGCGTATCTGTCTTGGTTGCCCTCTTCTCGCTTTGGTACTACGAAAATGACCCTACCGTAATTCCAAATAGTTTCCCAAAAACGTCGGTGCAGTTCTAAAACGGTCAACCACGCCTGACTGTGCCGGATGACAAACCTCAGTTTTGAAACCCAGTTTTGATAATGTATCCTATTATCTTACCTTCAAGCAATCCCTGCTGATACCGAACGCACCCGTCCTATCACGTGCCCATGTTGCATGTCGCACATGTCCGCCTGCCCTGACGCGACAGCTTTGCAGGAACAAGTGCAAATCTCTTGGTCTGTGGGTGTTTGCTACGACGCGGGGCTCAGGTGCGCAAACATTTTGCCACACTATATACTGTCTGCATATCCCAGGTTCTGCTAAAGGATAATAATAATGCGATGAATACACACCGTAGGTTTCTGTATAGGAAACGCTCGCATCAGAGTACATAGAAGGACCGTACAACGTTTGAGCACAATTTCCCCTAGACGCCGACGCCCCTTTTTACATCCCTGCCTGCCTGCATGTGCTCGTGTGGTAGATTGCCTGTGTGGAGACGTCGTTCCAGACACCTATAACGACCCCTGGCAGTGCCACACCCCGTGCAAGGGTGACTACGGGAAAGAATGTGGAGGCGACGACTACATGTCCGTCTTCTGGGTGGGCAAGGACCGGCCAAACCATTACGATTCCCCCGACCACTACGATTCTCCCGATCATTACGATTCTCCCGACTACTCGGGTGGAGCGCACGCCAAGGGATGCTTTAGAGATAGCACATCGGACCGCGTGTTGACGGGACACAGCTTCAAGTCCGACAAGATGACCGGCAAAGTGAGACAAAACTATATATATGTACGAGTAATGCGTGGGCTTGACTCTTGTCTGTGGATCCCACGTGGGGCTCAATCGTTTGCAGGGGTTTGTCCATAAAACAACAATATCTATATAGTGAGCAAAATGGTACACGATCTACTGTGAAGGGGACGACGTACAGTCAAAATAGCGTGGTTTCGTTGAGCGGCGCCTCGTCGGCTTTTGAATTGTTTCAGGGACGTAAATGTCACCGTTGTAAATACTACCGGGACGTTTGTTGATTTCAGCTTCCAATTATCCCACCGTAAGGCTGTGGCAGCGATGTGGGGTCGCGCCATGTAGGTGACTTTGTCTCGTCCTATTTCCCGATCCTGCCCCTTTCTGCCACGCGCAACCATTCACTTACCAGCTTCGTGTTTTGTTCAGTTCCACACCTCACGATGCAAGGCGCCATAACGCTACGTTGTTTTGACTCCCCCTTCCTGCTTCCCACCCTGCTCCCGATTGGTTGATTTTTTTGTCCTTCCCCGGCAGGAATGTGGACGTGTCTGCAAAGAGAAGCACTTCAAGGTCTACGGCACTGAGTTCGGCCGAGGTATGAGCCTAATCTGCCATTGGTGTAATGCGTGCAGAACACCATCTGAAGGCACCTTGAATCTTATTTTTTTTAATGTGTATTTGTTTGTGACCACGGGCTAGACTTCAGGAAGAAACGATTGTATATGAGAACATGACGATGATGATGATTATGATTTGTCGTCGTTGTCATCCTCTTACTTGTCGACTGCATCTCACGATGTTGGATTTCGCAACGACTGCCCCAACATCTGGGCGAACCACTACATACAATAGTAAAGAACGCATTGCTGGGCCCCTTCCTGTCCGAATCTTCTCCCTCATACTTCTGGCGCTCTTGCAGAATGCTTCTGTGGAGACAAGGTGCCGAGAGGCGACGGCAAGGCCGACAAGTGCGACAAGAAGTGCACAGGTGACGATCACGAGATTTGCGGAGGCCACAGCCGAATCAATATCTACGAGTTCGCGGGAGGGTACAATGATTCACCATCAGACCACCCGTCACTCAAGGACGACAAGGTTGAGGGAGCCAAGGCGCTTGGGTGCTACAAGGACGACAAGGACAACCGGGTGTTGACCGGACACTCGTTCGACGACAAGACCGGCATGACCGCAGAGGCAAGAGGGTTGTGTGTTTCCATCCCAACCATCTCTTTGGGGAGGTCGATCGGCGGGAGAAACGTATGATCGAACTGACTGAGCTCCTGTCTGTCGAACTGTACGTATGGTATTTCAGTATGAGTAGTATGAAATGGTTGGTCTCCTAACGATACGCAATGCTATACCAGGTATACCTCATAAGCGGCTATTAACCTACCGCCCCCTCGTGTTCGTATCTGTCGTTTTTTCTACCGCCACAGAAATGCGGGCATGCATGCTACAAGAAGGGCTTCAGTGTCTTTGGAACTGAGTTCGGCCGAGGTAAGCGCTGCAGCTTCGTGAGCTCTCGAGTCTGATCCAGCTGCGCCTATATGATATCCGCATGTGGGTCTCACCCACGAATGGCATGGAAACGGTCGTCCTGCTGGCTCGCAACTCAACAGTACTCCCTGCAGTGTTACTCACCCCCGTGCTACACATGCCCTCGCCTGTCGTTTTTTCTGTTCCGCGTCGCTGCACAGAATGCTTCTGCGGAAAGAATGTCCCGGACCCGGACTGGCGAGCCGACAAGTGCGACTCCGAGTGCACGGGCAACGAATGGGTGGCGTGCGGTGGGCGGAACCGCATCAACATCTTCAAGTGGGTCAGCGGATACGGCGGCAGCGAGCCGACTTACAACAACGACGGCAAGCTGCACCAGGACACGTACGATGGGGCGAAGTATCTTGGATGCTACAAAGACAGCACGAAGAATAGGGTACTCGACAAGGATAGCAAGGACGACCACTACATGACAACGAAGGTAAGGGCGAGTGCTAGACTACATCCTTGTCTCAAACTGCCACGCACCGCAGGGTTCGGGTCCTATCAGAACTTGAAGGAGTACGAGTACCTAATTCCTCTCTTACTGGGCTCAAGGAGTTAAGCCACCATGATAAGTACTCCGGTATGTTTCGTTTTTGGCGATTTCTTTTTCTGTGACCTGTCGGCCGCTGTTACTCAAAACCTCGCCTTTTTTTCGATTCCAATTCCGTCACCGTAGGCTTGTGGAGACTACTGCAAGGGCAAGGGCTACTCCTACTTTGGCACCGAGTACTCCACGGGTGAGTTCACCTGATACGCGTGGCATATGTATGTGTGTTTGTTTCACAAGTATGCGTGTACGGGCGTGCATTCTACTACAAGTAATAGATGCGTGCATCGAACGCTAGATGGTATTCGTTTTGACGATGCAAGAGCTCTACTTCATCGAGACAGCATCAATCAACGCCCCCCCCCCCCCCCCCCCCCCCCCCCCCCCCCCTCTCCTATCTTATATACCTGGAATATAAGTGTAGGTTGGGTTGGCGTCGGTGACGCTGTAAAACACTCCTCTCACTGCGTGAGCTGGGCAACTAGGGTGCCGTTTTTTTTTTTTTTTTTTTGGCGGCACCACGGCTGGCGGCTAATCTAGATCATTTCGTGCGGGGTGGACAACCTTAAGTCCGCACAAGGAGGATAGTCGTATGGTAAGGCGCCCACATAGATCACCATATCAATTGTTGTCTCTGGAAGTGGGCTCACCAAAACATAAATCAATTACCACCGTCATCCATACGCGAGAAAATTCGCCTCAAAAGCGGTTCTTAGTAGCATGCAGCTCACCGTTCATGCGACTCGCCCAACACCTCAAGGCGCTTCGCGTTTGGTGCAAGCAATGTCTCTCTGGTAGGTGAAAACCCGATGAACTCTGCCCCGGCATTGTAGGGATGCGAGGGACGACTACGGCCATGCACAATATGAGCGCACCCCCTTCTTCCCGGTAAATTCAAACATTCACACAGTGAAGCAAAAGTATTCGCCTTCTCGCTGTCGGGAAGAGAGCGAGCTTGACCCGCAGAGCGAATCGTACTTAGTTCCTACTCCTACTTCTGTTTCATGGGCCTCTTCATCGCAGAATGTTTCTGTGGAAACAGCTTCCACCAGGACAAGGTCTACGATTCCGAATGCGACCGAGCTTGTGAGGGCAAGAAGTCCACCGTCTGCGGGGGGGTAGCAACCGCATCAGTGTGTACCAGCACGGCAACCACCACTCGTCGTACGGAGACCACGGGGTGGTAAAGCCCGACCCAGAGTATATGCTGGGCTGCTTCAAGGACACTTCATCTCATCGTGTTCTGAACATCAAGGCGGATTACTATTCGGACGATATGACTCCCGAGGTGAGACGGGGGCGTTGCTCGTGGTTGTTGTGGTTGTCGTTGTTGTTGCGCTTGTTCGCTGCCAGACTCGATACCACTTGACGCAGTTAGTCGCCTTTGCTACACCGATGGCTAAGAGTAAATACAGTAGATAAAAACCCAACATGACGTTTGTTCGAACAGAGCTTGTTTGCTCTGCCCCCCCAACCCCTCATCAATGAAATGTTGTCACAGAAAAAAGCCGCGCACAACCGCATGTCACCTACGTACGCAACCATGACTCTCCTCTCCCCGGTTCCTCTTGCCGCCCCCGCTGCATCGCTCCCCCACCCTATGTGCCGCACCAGAAATGCTACTGGCACTGTAAGGAAACCCTTGGCGCCATGTACTACGGCGTCGAGTACGGGAAGGAGTGAGTGTTTTGCGCGATTGGTGTACATCGCCGCGCCCCGATTTGATCAAGAAGTCACGGGGTATAATACAGCGGTGTGTTGTAGGCACGCCAATAATGTCGTCTGCTTTGTGAGTTTTGCCGGCGAAAACGCTTCGATTGCTCGATGCTATTTTTCACCATACAGATGGCCAGTGTGGTTAGTGTGTTGAGCGCGCGCTGCATCTTGAGCTTTTTATGAAGACACTATCAACACCAGAGTGAAACCACAGGTTGAGAAAAATTAACCCTCCGTCGTTTCCATCTGGCCCGGTGTTGCTACTTGAAGGTGCTTCTGCGGCAACCGGGAGAGCACGTACTACGAACACCCTCTTGACGAGAAGTCATGCAAGATGCCGTGCCCTGGAGACAAGAAGCGGTACTGCGGTGGAAAGAATGCCATCAACGTATACGGCCGGCGCCCACAACACTAGACGTACCGACGCTGGAGAAAACGACACACTGAACGTGTTGTCTCTCCATGTGCAGTATATACATTCCATACTAGTATTTTTTTAAATGTGTCTGTCGCGTGATGGGTGAACGGGATGGCGGGGGGGGGGGGGGGGGAGGGGGGGTGATCTCATTGCGCTGCTTGTAGGACACACGGCGTTTTCGTCGGGCCCGTGTTCAGCGCGAGGAGTTCCACTTTAGATTTATAGAAGTGGGGGGGCGGGGGCGGGTCCATGGAAAGTAAAGCAATAAGCATGGGTTACGTTTTAGAGACACGGTGGTGAGGGTGGTGGAAGGCGATAGAAGAGAGGGGATGGCGTGTGTTTGTGTTTCGGTGAGGGTTTTTGTGCCGTCAGTAGTGTCGGAAACCAACTGGAAAAGTGTTTTTTTTTTTTTCGATAAGTCGTGGGACACCGGGCCGGTGCCGCCGGAGGGGGAGTCCAGAGTGTCCCGACGCCCAGCTTTTCTTGGTGTTGTTAACAGTGTCGGCACGGGTTTTTTTTTTTGTAAGTCGCGGGGATATAATTTCTCCCGGTGTGGAGTATATCCTCGCGCACAATTTTTGTTGGAGCTCGATTTTGCTTCGACAATGTTCATGTACCAGTGTCGGAACCGCACAACAAGAAAAAGACGTTTTTTGTTTGTAATAAGTCGAGGGATTTGCCCCTCTGGCTTTCGCCGGATAGACTTTGTCCTCCCGCGCACAGCTCTTTTCTTGGTGCTTGGAAAACATACTGATTGATACTTTAGCAAACCAAAGCGCGCGTATCTAATAGTAGGGGTACTTTAGCACGCCTGCTCGCGTTCGAGAATCATGAATCGTCGGGGGGGAAAGAGGTGCAGCTTTACCGTAGCGGTAGCTATACGCGCATAGCTTAGCTGTGGTAAAGTGTGTACCGTATGAGAGGGATGTCTCGAGGTTGGGGTTGGGGTTAGGATTGGGTTTTGGGTTGGGTCGCGTTCAGCGATGGGTTAACTTAACAGTACTTAAAAAAAAATGAGATTGACTTCATCTCGATAAAGAATGATCCGATTATTATAAATATTGAGTATGTTTACCTACCTGGTGTGTGAATATATTGAAACAACACCTAATTTGGCGCTGTGTGGTTGTGTTATATCTCGGCTAATCCGTCATCATCGCAACTTTTTGCGCCGGTAGCTTCAGGCCTGATGACTACTTCTCTTGTCCTGCAAATTGGTTTTGATATATAATTCCGTCATGCTTGTTATGTGATATGTATGAAGTTTCTGCTCAAGCTTGTTTCGTCATTAGTATAATATGTATATATACTCGCGCCAGTACCTTGTTTGTGCTATTCATGTTGTTGTGCAATACTTCAAAGGAAATAGCGAAGTTTCTGCTCGGCTTTCTGTCACTCTACCGCATAACTACTCGTACATTGTACTTGGTATATGATTGACATGTTTTTCACGGTTTTGAGAGACCTCAAAGGAAATCAACTCTCGGATCTGACTTTTTGTCAGTGTGCTTCTACCTAATGGTTATTATTGTGCAGGACTTCAAAAAAAAAAACGCGTCGCTGCTCTCTGGCTTTCTGCCACATCAACTCATCGTATAATAATGTTGATCTTGAATGCTGAGATGTATTGCAAGACAAGGAAATAACGAACGAAGTCTCCGCTCTGACTTTCTGGCTTCGTTACAATATTGACTCAGTCTGGTGGGCTGCTGCTGTGTGTGTGTTTCTGTTGTAATTATTAATAACATGGGCAAATGCCGCAATGAATGGGTATATACCTACAGTACACAGTAGTATAGTCTGTATGCCTTTTGAGCCATTTATATGTACACGAAATATGGAACTCGGGGAAAACCAAGGTTTCCTTGCCCTCCCTCTGATTGGCCAGCACCATGACTGATGAGTAGTTCCAGGTGTGTACACCTCTCGGTGGCTACCCAAATTGGGCATCACCTGTTCTTGGCTTTAAAATTGTACCTACCACATTTTTATTTACAAATGATCCAACCTGTACCTTCAAAGTAAGGATATTTCTCAAGTTAGAAAGGTTCTCCTAGCCAACAACGCAGCCTCTACTTTGAAAAGGGGTGCGCGGTATACTCTATTTCGGAGGACCATAGTAAATAGCACCTACGGTATACATAAAAACCTATATAAATACAACTATAATTACGATTTTTGAGGTCGTTGTCACTTGCTAGCTCTTGGCAGACAGACCGACTGATAGACAGCTCTTCGCAAACAGCCCTTCTTCTTTGAAACAGCCGAACAGCCAAACACCCTTTCTTCCTTCTTCTTCGCCAAACAGCCAAACAACCTTTCTTCTTTCTTCTTCCGCAAACTGCCAACCAATAGACAGCTCTTCGCACGGCGCGTAAAAGAGGCGTCTCGCCTTCGACGAACGGCATAGATAGGTGCAGCTGTCGGCGGTCAAGCTGCTGCTGTCGGTGGCGAGAACCTGCTGGTGCTGCAACCCCCGCCTCTCCCTTCTCCACGCCCCCTAAGCTCACCTCCCCCTCGTCGAGAGGCGCGTGGTCCTCGCCCTCTGGCAAGAGAGCGGCAACGACAAAGACCGACCTGGTGCCGGCTGTTGTTTGCGACCAGTGCACGGACCAGCGCTTGGTCAAGAACTCCGCGCCTGGTGGCAAAAACGTGGCCTTCGCCACCTGCAAGGATCTCACGTGCGTGGTGGCGGGATCATCCTGACAGGGCAACCGACTGCGAGTTCTGTGCTCGCCCGATCGAGGAAGGGACTGTCTCGTACTCCCTCGAGACTGCTGACAGTGGTGAGTGTCTTATGTCTATTGTGCATGCTGTATGTTGCCAGTACGTTTTTGGGGGGTTTTCAATTGCCTTTTTGCATACAAACTTACGTTATTTTTTTACTCATCCATGCTCGTTCTTTCCCCTTCGTGCGTTGCGTCGGCTCCTCTTACACACAGTGCACGCGAACGCGCACATGCACAACTGTTTGCGGGACGTGAACGAAGGAACGGAGGATTCAGCTGTCGCCGTCACCGCTGCACCGAAGGACGTGAATGCTGCTGCTACTGTGGTGCATTTTCAGTGCATGCACACGATTTCTGTGTGTACATGTTTGGGTGACCCCACATGCTCATTTTGCTCGTTTTCGGCTGCCGCTGCTGCTGCTGCCGCTGCTGCTGCTGTCAGCGCCACGCCATGAGTGCTGCTGCTGCTGTGCACCTGCTTCTCCTGTGCACTCGCTGCTGCTGTAGTGCTGCTGCGTTGTTGCCGTGCTGTGCACCTGCTGCTCCTGTGCACTTGCTGCTGCTGTATGTAGTGCTGCTGCGTTGTTGTCGTGCATCATGCTGGAAGCGTACATATTTTCGGATCGTCAATTCCGTAGGTTTTGCGATGGCGGCATACCAGGGTACATGCTTTTTTTCTTCCTTATTCATATCGTTGCTATGCTGCTGCCAACGCTGCTGCCAACGCTGCTGCCAACGCTGCGGCGATTCGTTGCAGCTTCTGCTGCTGCTAATGCTGTAGCTGCTTCTGCTGCTGCTGCTGCTGCTGCTGCTAATGTGCTGCCGCAATATACACTGAATGTTCGTATGTACTCGGATTACTGTTTTTCTTGGTCGTTTTTGTACCCAAATGGTTCCTTTTGATACGTGAAAAAATATTTTTGTCGTTTTGCTCCTGCATTTTGCGTGCGTACTGCAATTTTCTCGTTTTTGGCTTGGTTATTTTCATATATATCGTTGCTATGCTGCTGCTGTGGTGCTGCTGCGTTGTTGCCGTACATCATGCTGCACTTGTGTGTGTACATATTTCGGTATCGTCAATGAAATTCGGTAGGTTTTGCGATTGCGGCAGACCAGGGTACATACTTTTTTTCTTCCTTATTTTCATATCGTTGCTATGCCGCTGCTGCCAACGCGGATTATTGTTTTTCTTGGCCATTTTTGTACCCAAATGGTTTTTTTGATACGTAAAAAAAATATTTTGGTCGTTTTACTCCTGCATTTTGCGTACGTACTACTTTTTTTTCTCGTATTTCGTATTGCTGCTATGCTGCTGCTGCGTTGTTGCCGTACAGCATGCGGAGGTGGGTCTATAGTGAGGTACCAAAAATACTTTTCGGACGGCCTCGGGGTACATACTTTTTTTCTCCCTTCTTTTCATATCGTTGCTATGCTGCTGCTGCCAACGCTGTGGCGATCCGTTGCTGCTTCTGCTGCTGCTGCTGCTCTGCTTTACTGCTTTTAGTGCTGCCGCAATATTCACTGAATGTTTGTATGTACTCGGATAATTGTGTTTCCTGGTCGTTTTGTGGCGCTGCTGCGTTGTTGCCGTACATCATGCTGGACATGATTTGTGTGTCTATTATTACATAAACTTGTGCGTGTGTACATATTTCTGTATCGTCAACGATTTTTTTTTGTGGTGCTGCTGCGTTGTTGCCGTACATCATGCTGGACGTGATTTGTGTGTGTACTGTACTACACTTGTGTGTGTACACATTTCTGTATCGTCAATGAAATTACGTACTACTTGCTGCTTCTGCTGCTGCTGCTGCTGCTGCTGCTGCTGCCGTCGTATAGCAAGCGATAACGTACTGCTGTTGTGCCGCTGTAGAGTAGTACAAATAATGAACTCTGCCCCCCCCCCCCTTCCCCCTCCCCCGCCATTCCCTGCACGCCACTCCCGCCCCGCGCACCCTATATATATGTTCACTTCGACCAGGTCCGTGGCAAGTGCTACAACTGCCGCCTGACGGACTCCACCATCAAAGACGGAGACATCATCATCAAGCGCAAAAATACTCCCTTCCATTTCGCCTGCTCCAGGGCTTCGCGGAATTCCGAAGCAGTACGCCAAGCAGATTGTCGCCATCCAGGACGAACGAAAGGAAACAAATTGTTTCCCACATTTCCCGAAATCACGATTATTTCTTCCTACACATATCCAACGGGTTCAACAGCGAACAGATCCACATTCTGGGCCTCCCGCCTCGTTACTACAGCATCCTGGAAGACTATTTACATATCATGTCTCATCCAAATGTTGGCTACATCGAAATCGCGGCCGCCCAGCAACTATACAACATTTCCATAACCGTTGTCGTTGCCGGCACTGCTGCTTTCTCTCCTGTCCCAAACCTCCTTTAAACAACAGCCTGTATGTTGTATATCAAGCACTACTCCACTCTCTCCCCACACTGATGAAATATGTTATTCTTCATATTATTATTATTAGACGAATGTCATTCTTACCCTTGCGTCACCCGATCTTACGTTTCACATTACATTCATAAATAAACGCGATTATTACATCCTTCACCGTTTCTTACACAAATACATTTAGTTTGTGGTTGGCTTTGAGCTATGTCGCCAATTAATTGCAGTTATATGTACACGAAACGACGGAATACCCACTCCGAAGGAAAGCCTTGTAGATACAACTATAATTACGATTTTTGAGGTCGTTGTCACTTGCTAGCTCTTGGCAGACAGACCGTCAGCTCTTCGCAAACAGCCCTTCTTCTTTGAAACAGCCGAACAGCCAAAAAACAACACTTTCTTCCTTCTTTGAAACAGCCGAACAGCCAAACAACCTTTCTTCCTTCTTTGAAACAGCCGAACAGCCAAACAACCTTTCTTCTTTCTTCTTCGCCAAACAGCCAAACAACCTTTTCTTCTTTCTTCTTCCGCAAACTGCCAACCAATAATAGACAGCTCTTCGCACGGCGCCTAAAAGAGGCGTCTCGCCTTCGACGAACGGCATAGATAGGTGCAGCTGTCGGCGGCCAAGCTGCTGCTGTCGGTGGCGAACCTGCTGGTGCTGCAACCCCCGCCTCTACCTTCTCCACGCCCCCTAAGCTCACCTCCCCCTCGTCGAGAGGCGCGTGGTCCTTGCCCTCTGGCAAGAGAGCGGCAACGACAAAGACCGACCTGGTGCCGGCTGTTGTTTGCGACCAGTGCACGGACCAGCACTTGGTCAAGAACTCAAACGCCTGGTGGCAAAAACGTGGCCTTCGCCACCTGCAAGGATCTCACGTGCGTGGTGGCGGAATCATCCTGACAGGGCAACCAACTGCGAGTTCTGTGCTCGCCCGATCAAGGAGGGGACTGTCTCGTACTCCCTCGAGACTGCTGACAGTGGTGAGTGTCTTACGTCTATTGTGCATGCTGTATGTTGCCAGTACCTGGTACGTTTTTTTTGGGGTTTTCAATTGCCTTTTTGCATACAATCCTACGTCAAAGCGTTTATATTTAATTTTTACTCATCCATGCTCGTTCTTTCCCCTTCGTGCGTTGCGTCGGCTCCTCTTACACACAGTGCACGCGAACGCGCACATGCACAACTGTTTGCGGGACGTGCACGAAGGAACGGAGGATTCAGCTGTCGCCGTCACCGCTGCACGGAACGACGTGAGTGCTGCTGCTACTGTGGTGCATTTTCGGTGCATGCACACGATTTCTGTGTGTACATGTTTGGGTGACCCCACGTACTCATTTTTTGCTCGTTTTCGGCTGCCGCTGCTGCTGCTGCTGCTGTCAGCGCCACGCCATGAGTGCTGCTGCTGTTGTGCACCTGCTTCTCCTGTGCACTCGCTGCTGCTGTAGTGCTGCTGCGTTGTTGCCGTGCTGTGCACCTGCTGCTCCTGTGCAATTGCTGCTGCTGTATGTAGTGCTGCTGCGTTGTTGCCGTGCATCATGCTGGAAGCGTACATATTTTCGGATCATCAATTCCGTAGGTTTTGCGATGGCGGCATACCAGGGTACATGCTTTTTTCCTTCCTTACTTTCATATCGTTGCTATGCTGCTGCTGCTGCTGCTGCTGCTGCCAACGCTGCTGCTGCTGCTGCCAACGCTGCGGCGATTCGTTGCAGCTTCTGCTGCTGCTAATGCTGTGGCTGCTTCTGCTGCTGCTGCTGCTGCTAATGCTGCCGCAATATCCACTGAATGTTCGTACGTATGTACTCGGATTACTGTCTTTCTTGGTCGTTTTTGTACTCATTTTTTTTTTTTTTTTTTTTAATCATCACTTTTACTTTCCAGCCCACTCGTAGGAGGTTTTTACCCTCGACGATCTTCTGGACAAGCCATGGTCACAGGTGTCGTCCCTCCTCCCCCCCGGTACGTGCCTTTAGTTTTTATCGCGCATAGGGTTCAGCATTCCCACTGCTCGTCGATTTTCATCGAATGTAGCCAACTCACGCTTTCGCGCTTTCCGCTTATCAATTTTTTATGCAAGAAAAAGTCCCTATGAGCATGCACTCGGTGAGACTCGAACTCACGAAATTGATCTTGACAGATGGTTCCTTTTGATACGTGAATTTTTTTTTTGTCGTTTGGCTCCTGCATTTTGCGTACGTACTGCAATTTCTCGTTTTTGGCTTGGTTATTTTCATATATATCGTTGCTATGCTGCTGCTGTGGTGCTGCTGCGTTGTTGCCGTACATCATGCTGCACTTGTGTGTGTACATATTTCGGTATTGTCAATGAAATTCCGTAGGTTTTGCGATTGCGGCATATGCTAGATGGGTGTATCTCAGGTTCGACCTGGGTCTGCAGCAAGCTTCTCTTTCGGTAAGGTGTAGCGTGGAGGACACGCCAGGTATAGGTGAGGCTCGGCACGGTCAGCCGAGCAGAAGTGATCATGAAGCATGACGCAAGTCATCTCACATGACAGTCATCATCAATTACTTGGTGATGGAGGCTGGTAATTCCCCGCCTCAACTATCATCAGATCTACGGAGATCTGCGGCCACTTTTAGTACAAGAGTTAATATCCACGATAACGGATGAACCACTGACTGTAGAGTAACGACCTGAGCAGGTACATACATTTTTTCTTCCTTATTTTCATATCGTTGCTATGCTGCTGCTGAGAACGCGGATTATTGTTTTTATTGGCCATTTTTCTACCCAATTGGTTTTTTTTGATACAAAAAATATATATTTGGGTCGTTTTTGCTCCTGCATTTTGCGTACATACTACTTTTTCTCGTATTTCGTATTGTTGCTATGCTGCTGCTGCGTTGTTGCCGTACAGCATGCGGAGGTGGGTCTATAGTGAGGTACCAAAAATACTTTTCGGACGGCCTCGGGGTACATACTTTTTTTCTCCCTTCTTTTCATATCGTTGCTATGCTGCTGCTGCCAACGCTGTGGCGATCCGTTGCTGCTTCTGCTGCTGCTGCTGCTGCTGCTGCTGCTCTGCTTTTAGTGCTGCCGCAATAATCACTGAATGTTTGTATGTACTCGGATAATTGTGTTTCCTGGTCGTTTTGTGGCGCTGCTGCGTTGTTGCCGTACATCATGCTGGACATGATTTGTGTGTCTATTACACTTAAACTTGTGCGTGTGTACATATTTCTGTGTCGTCAATGATTTTTTTGTGGTGCTGCTGCGTTGTTGCCGTACATCATGCTGGACGTGATTTGTGTGTGTACCTCTGTACTACACTTGTGTGTCTACATATTTCTGTATCGTCAATGAAATTACGTACTTGCTGCTTTCTGCTGCTGCTGCTGCCGTCGTATAGCAAGCGATTACGTGCTGCTGTTGTGCCGCTGTAGAGTAGTACAAATAATGAACACTGCCCCCCCCCCCCCCCCCCCCCCTCGCCCCCCTCCCCCGCCATTCCCTGCACGCCACTCCCGCCCCGCGCACCCTATATGTTTACTTCGACCAGGTCCGTGGCAAGTGCTACAACTGCCGCCTGACGGACTCCACCATCAAAGACGGAGACATCATCATCAAGCGCAAAAAGACTCCCTTCCATTTCGCCTGCTCCAGGGCTTCGCGGAATTCCGAAGCAGTACACCAAGCAGATTGTCGCCATCTAGGACGAACGAAAGGAAACAAATTGTTTCCCACATTTCCCAAAATCACGATTATTTCTTCTTACACATATCCAACGGGTTCAACAGCGAACAGATCCACGTTCTGGGCCTCCCGCCTCGTTACTACAGCATCCTGGAAGACTATTTACATGTATATATCATGTCTCATCCAAACTCCTATGCTGGCTACATCGAAATCGCGCCGCCCGCCCAGCAACTATACAACATTTCCATAACCGTTGTCGTTGCCGGCACTGCTGCTTTCTCTCCTGTCCCAAACCTTCTTTTAAACAACAGCCTGTATGTTGTATATCATCCACATGCCAAGCACTGCTCCACTCTCTCCCCACACTGATGAAATATGTTATTCTTATTATTATTAGACAAATGTCATTCTTACTCTTGCGTCACCCGATCTTACGTTTCACATTACATTCGTAAATAAACGCTATCATTACATCATTCACCGTTTTTTACACAAATACATTTAGTTTGGTTGGCTTTGGGCTATGTCGCCAATTAATTGCAGTTATATGTACACGAAACGACGGAATACCCACTCCGAAGGAAAGCCTTGTATTTCCCTATTTTTACTAACAAAATTTGATCCTATTTACTATGGTCCTCCTTAGTACTACTCTGTAATCGGGGTATGGGTTGTGAACGGAAAGAAATGAAAAAAGTTTCGATTGTTTGTTTTTTCCTTGTCGAAAAGTCGGTCGATTTCGAAACGAACACTTCTTCTTCTCGGTCGATTTCTTCGTCGGTTTCTCGGAGAAATCACAGGTCGGTAGTTTCTCTCGAAGGGTTCGGTGTCAATATAATCAATTATAATATGTTGGTGTCATAAGTGATGCCATGATCGTATGGTGGTGTCGTCATAGTATCACGCGGCCAGGGTTAAACGACTCGGAAAATATATATTTTCTTTTTTTTTCGTGTTTTTAGCCGCAGGTGTCGGTCGGGTTTTCGGGGTTTCCAAACATAGCTGTAGATGTTATTGGCGTGGGGTACAGGGAAAAAAGGATCGAGCCGGTTACTCGGTTTCGTTTTTCGGTAACCGACAAAAAAGCTCTTACTAATCGTCGGTTTTCGGTTTGGGAAAACCGACACAAACCGACTTTCTGTCGGTTTTCGGTTACGACCAGCCCTGGTAAGCAATCTCTCTCCAGCATCAAAATCACGGTGGTCGTTTCACGAATATCTTGTTGGTGGTCCTCGGTAGCATCGATCACGGAGCTGTATCATCATGATATCCTCCACCACCTCACCACCTCTACTTTTTTAGGCTGTATGATATATAGCCGCAGATATCGGATGTGTTAAAATATATATACAGAGCGAAGGGATACTCCTAGAAACTTTTATCTCGTCTACAACATGTCTGCATATACTGCTGTGTTGTTGTTGTTGTTGCTGTGAACTGCCGTCCAACACCCGTGGATCTCATCCACCAAATAGCGACGGCTGAGATCCTAGTAACAGTATTAGTATACATAAATGGGTCGCTATAAAAACAAAACAGTACACGTTCCATATATATATATTAACAATGACGATACAATTTTTCACCCGGAGAAACAGCGGAATATATTTTCCACTTTGAAACAATGAACGGTGCATTTTGCAACTTTCAAGCAAAACAGGTATCAAGTACATTTTTTTTCTATTTGTACCAAACACATGTATGTATGCACAGTCTGGGTACACATTCGCCAAGAAGACGAAGACAATGCAAAGAAACCCCCCAGGCAAGGGTAGGCAAAACAATATTCCTGGACCCACGCTCCATTTTTTTTTCATTTTGGGCCCGCCAGAGAAGGGGGGGGGGGGGGGGGGGGGGGAGGGGTGTACTCGATAGGAGAGATGTACTCGATCTCACGCATGGCCGTAGTCCTATGACCATAGACCCTCGCATCCCTACAATGCCGGGACGGAGCATGTCGGGTTTTCACCGACCAGGCAGACATTGCTTGCACCAAGCGCGAAGCGCCGTGAGGTGTCCGGCGAGTCGCATGAAGGGTGAGCTGCATCCTACTAAGAACCGCTTGTGAGGCGGACTTGCATATGGATGACAGCTTCAATGAGTTAGTTTAATTTCCGGTGTGGCCACTTCCAGATAGAGGGGGGGGGGGGGGGGGGGGGGGGGGGAGGGGGGCAATTCTCGTGGTACACTACATCCTATATCAACAACGACGCAACACTGATTCCTATTACAAGTCACATGTTGATAGACTATACATTACAAGTCACATGATGATAGACTGAGCAATCTGGCAGTCTAGGTCACGTGAGTAGTGCAGGCGACATGAGCTTAGTACACCACGAGGCCACCACGAGGCTTTGACAGTGAATTTGATAGCGACGTCGAGAGCGAGGAAGAAGAGGACGAGGTGGAGGACGACGAGGAAGACGAAGACAAAGAATGGGATGAAGAAAAAGGACAAGAAAAATAAGAAGAGATAGAGGAGGAGGAAGGAGAAGGAGAAGAAGCCGGCGGGGACGGATGGGGGGAATAGTGACCGCACGACGTCTAGAAAAAAGTTCAAGTTGTTTGTGTCTGTAAGTAGCAGAGGCCGGACAGTGTTGGCGAAGAGGAAGTGGAAGGAGGGCTCATCATCATCGGATGATGATGAATAGGGGACGTAGGGGCAGGGGGGGGCGCCTTGCCAGGGACGGGGCAGGGGAGGATGATTGCAACGGCCGAAACTTGGCCGAGGGGGTCCGGAGGAAGTGGTCGGAGATTCACATAGCTATATATGTGTCCTCTGTCTTTTTGGCGTCCATTACATGTAGCGTGGGTTGTGGAGTGGACGGTTCCATCCCCCCTGCCAAAAACAGAAAATTTTCAAATTAAACGCACCGCCGCCGCACACCTACATTAACAACACCATTACTTCTGTACTTAAAGGCCGGTCATAACGGGGGCAAAAAAAACGAAATAAAACGAACAGACTTTCGTTGTTCGAAAAAAAACACCAGGTTGAGTCCTAACGAGAAAAAAAAAAAAACGAAAAAGAAAACGAAATAAAAAGAAGCCGAGTCGAATTTTTACGCGGTGCAAAATTTCAGAATTGAGTCAACCGCCACAGCACGTGATTCCCGGCGATAGAGCTCGACGGCGGAGGTGGATAGACACAACTCGCACACGTGAGGCACCCTCTACAGCAGGCGCTTCTCGTGGTCCGACCCGCTCCTTCCGGAGTGCTCTAGAACTTGTGTATCGGCCATCGCTGTTCGGTGGCAGACGTTTGAATATTGAGTGGGACTCAAAATATACCGCCACAGTCACTTCCTGATCCCCCGGTTTCTTGCGAGGGCACTCCATGGTGATTCCCTACCCATATATGCTCGCGCCGTCAGCAGACAAGCCGCGTGGCAGCCACATGCACTACCTCGGGCATCGTGCGCTTGCCAACCGGTCGCAGAAACAATATCGGAACTTCATCCCAACGCTTCGAGCCCCTCCTATGTTCCTCTTCGACCCTGGATATCCCATATTTCGTTTATTTGTCACCTATTTCGTTTTTTGTAAGCCCTCTGGGACTGAAAAAAAAAACGAAATGTGAAAACGGAGGTATCGGGATCTCCACTTCTAATTTTTGCAATTTGACCAATAAAACTCGCGCGCTCTTTAGTTATGCTCTTGGGTTTTAATCTCGTTTTTTTTTTTGTTTTTTTTTACCCCGTTAGGACCGGCCCCATGTGTAGACTACGGACTTGTCTTGCTTGTAGTCTGTACACCATACATATTGCAATACACACCAAATTTGATCCAATACTCTCTTTGTCAAGCAAGTTTAAGGTTGCCGACAAACTTGGACACTCACTGGACACATTCGTACATGCATATGTGGTTGATGTGCGCGCTGGTTTGCTCAAGGTGGGACGCAGATTTAGATGTGGCACGTATACTCGTATCGATGTAAAAGGGCTGATAGGGCTTCGAAATCAACCCAAATATTTGAGTTTGGGCGAAAAAAAAAAGAACGGCCGGCCGGCCCGGCCGGCCGAGGAGGGGGGGGGGGGGGAGAGAGGGGGGGGGTAGTGTGGGTCCAGAAAAAAAAAAAAGCTTGCCCTTGCCCCAGAAAGTGATTAAGATGAACAAAAAAAGTTTGCATGTACTACGAGCACAAGGCTTACCTTCGGGATTGATTGTGGTTGACTTGAAATACCGGGAGTAGGAACGGTGTCCTCCGTCTCGAAAGGGATGGCATCTGGTGGTCAAATGTGAAAACTGACTGTAAGGCAAGCAACAAATTAGCAGCATACACCACCCCCCCCCCTTCGACGCGCTGTCATTTGAATGCACGAAAGTCCGCCTCGCAAAAAAGTGGTTCTTATTACGGGGCACCATAGTAAATAAGATAAAATATTGTTGGTAAAAATAGTGGAATATATAGGTATTTGTGTGTACCGTAGGTCCTATTTACTATGGTCCCCCGTAATAGAATGCAGCTCAGCCTCCATGAGACTCGCCGAACACCTCACGGCGCTCCGCGCTTGGTGCAAGCAATGCCTGCCTGGTCGGTCGGATAAAAAAAAATGACGTGCTCCGTTCTGCGCTGCAGGGGATGCGAGGGTATATGGTCATAAGACTACGGCCGTGCATGATATAATAAGTACACCCCATCCCCCGTCCTGGAACAGCACGATAGCCAAAGAAACTCGGAAACCAAACTTACTTGTATTACTATTATAATTAACAATACAATAATGGAAAAGATTATTAGGGATCGGGAACCGATATGATAATACTCTGCAGTTTGTTGTTGTAGAGAGAATTAGGCGTTATATTCATTTTCTTTGGCTATTGGGTACGTATCAGTAGTACGTACTGTTTGACTGATCGCGCTTGTGGGAGTACCAAGTGGATACCGCACGGAACGGTGCTGGCAGACTGGTAAAACACGCGAACAGACAGGACCCGTGGCTTGCACCTGGACAGAAGTCGCTCGCTGGGCCAGGAATTCGTGAATTCTGGATCAGGTATTTCGTGAATTCTGATTCAACATCGGAAGCGGAGCGGAGGTCGAGCGCTTCATGCGTGGCACAGGCAGCGAGCGCGGAAGCGTGGGCACCGTGCATCGCATCGACCGGTACAATACAATAATAATTGTGTAGTTGTCTTGTCGTATCGATTTTTTCGATGTATCGTACTCTCCTCCTAGCGAACGTTTCGCCCTCTACCCCCTCCTTACTTCTCTCCCTCCCTGTCTGTGCTTTTAATGTCGTTGCTGACCAAAAGCCTCGACGTGCCGAATATCGAAATCGTACTCTTGATACAGCAGTAGTACGTGCACACTTACCAATCGCTTTTGTTTGTCTGTTTTTTTGTCGTCGTGAAAACTCATTTTTTCGTTTCGATATGTACAATGCAGTCATCATCTAGTAAGAAGAGCACTACACCATACAAAGAAACTGGTAAAACTAATCAAGAACACACCATACCTCCTGTTAGTCAAAAAGTTGACATCACAACAACGTGTCGTCAGTATACTATTATATATATAATTGATGACGCTTGATACCACTACTCGTATACGACTGCAAAAGCTATGCCAGTCCACGTCCAACTCGTAATTTCATTCGTACCGAAGTGATACCATTAACGTGGGTGGGTGCAGTGTTCAACGGGGGAGAGAAGGAATTGAGGGTTCAGTTTTTTTGCTCGACTTTTCAGGGAAACCAAGAAAACGTGATATACAGTATATATGCCAGCCAATAAGAAAGAGCCCAGTAAGAACATAACGCTCACTTTTTGGAGAACGCTAAGAAAACTGGGTTAAGAAAAACGGCTCAGTGGTCAAGTCTACACTAAATCCTATATAACAGCGTATGCTCAAGATTGTTTGAAGATGGTGCCCCAATAAGAATCTCAGGCTTGCCCACATCAGTTGTTTTTTTTTATCCACATAAGGTGTTTCTTGTTGGCGGGCCCATACTTTGTGTTTTGTAGCTTGTATTAGCCAATGTTTCGGGACTGAGTGGTACATACTTGGTCGCGTACATTTTTACAGGTATGCATAACGCCTTCACCACTTGATGATCTAGATCCTTCAGGGCAGACGGGTATATGCTTAATCTGTATGATCTGTACGATCTAGCTCATCTTGCCGGGTGGGACCGTATCACCTTCATGATCTAGGACATGTTTCCTGGGTTGCATCTATCCTAAAAGTGGTATGATCGGTGCGAATGACGTGTGGAAGACTTTCAGGAGTGGTCAATACATAAAATCGGCTCGATTTCTCGGCCAAGCCCCTGGAGAGCTGGAGGCTGGAGAGAGCAATGAACGACGGGCACAAACCCAGGTTGTCAAACTGCGATTTGGCATGTCGATTTTTTTTTTTTTTCGATCTCGGTGATCTGTTCAGTATATTAACCAATTAAATACGAAAACCAAGGAGATCAACAACGGAATAGGGCGTTCAAAACCGAAAGAGGCGTTCAACACCGCAATAAGGAGTTCAAATCCGGGAAAAGGGTCCACGCAGGAGGGAGAGAACAAACCATCCCAGAGTCCTCCGGGGGAAAACAAAACAATCCGTGACACATTTCGACGGCAGTGTGCCAAAAGGTGGCTACGTATTGTACCCGTAGAGCGCCGTCCCGCCATCGCCCGTCGTTCTACTACAGGTGCCGTAGTCACAAAACACCTACTGATTCATATCGCACCATAGCTCCGGGGTTTTCACCCGTACGAGAGCTCATAGCAAACATGCACTAGCGAAAAAAAATAGCGAGCGGCTCGTTTTTTTTTTTACCACCTCGCTGGATCAAATATACGACAAGCTTCAATTTTGAACCGCCAACCATCATACCATTCCCGAGGAATTATCTTGACCCCTTGGGCACCTGACCCAGCAGACCCCCCCCCGTCCGCAATCAATTTTCGAAACACGCTTCCAAATTATTCGTCCAAAGAAAAATCGTGCCTATCGCTCAAATCGGAACAAAGCACGAACGGAAACCCTTTTCGCCACAAACCAACAAAAAAAAACAAGAACCAACTAACGAAAACCAGAAACCAAAAAACAAGCAAAACGATAACAAACAAAATACCAAAAACACAGCAAAAAAAAACAAAAAAAAAAACACGCCGAACTCTAAACGGTCGGTACACTATAGGTACCACCAAAAACACTACTTAATGGAGCAAAGCGTAGAGATACCGGAGACAACCAAACTCCAGAGCAAGGCGAGGCGACAACTCAGACAACCCAAAAGAGCGGCGGCGGCCACTACAGCGACACTAGCACCACCATCGCGAGACTAGCACCACTCCGGCGAGACTAGCACCAATCCGGCGAGACCAACAGGCCGGTGGGGGGTGGGGGAGGGCGCGAGGTACAGGAGTCCACCTCCTACACAAGCGTTTACAATAACTGCTGCACTTGAGAGGAAAAACAACAGAAACCAACCACTCAACCTCAAAACCACCGTGCGCAGCCCAAAAGCATCCAGTGCGTCACGTACAGATCCCCCCCCCCCGCCCCCCCCTTCTCCTAGCGCACGCCTCGCCCATCTCTTCCATCTTCCTCCTCCTTATCACCACCAAGAGGTACTCGCCGCGCGCCTAAGCTGCCGTGCCCTTGCCGGGGTACCATCGAAACGAGGGGAAGCAGGGGGGCGCTCCCCGTCCCCCCTCTCCGCCGAAAAGCCTTCCGCGTCTAGCCCTCCCCCCCCGCCGGTGCTGCTCCTGAAAATGCTCGCTGCCCAGTCGGGGAAAGGTGACCGAGGAGAGCTTAGCGGGGTCGGGGGGTCGGCGGGGGTGGACGGGAACTGAATGCCGTAGCCTGCGGGTGTTGAAGTGCTCGGCGCGTACCCGCTAGCGCTGCGGCGGTGCGCCTGGGGACTTGTGTCCTCTGGAGATGGAAAGATAAAAGGGGAGGGTGGGAGGCGGGGTAGGAGGGGACGGAATGGGGGGTGTTGGGGTGGGGTGTTGGGGATGAGTTGTGGGAGGGTGGGGTGGTGGGGTGGGGGTTGGTGAGGGGGGAGATGAGTGGTTTGTGGGCGGCAAGGGGGTCGGGCACAGGCAGGTATAGACAGGTTGGGCCAGTAGCGTTTATGATCTGACCCAGCTCCGAAAAAAAAATGATAGCCCACACTATGCAATATCTCCTTGATACATCTGCGCTCCGATAATCGCCCAGGCGGTCGGGGCTAGTGTTCAAAGTCAAGTATATACATACATTGTTTTAGTCCTTCTAGCGAAGCTGGGCCAAGGTGCTCGGAAACGCCGCCTCTATTACTTATCGATAGTGTAGTAGGGAAACCCCCCCGCCTGCTCGGGGACGTGGAAGGCCCAATTTTATCACCCCTCTTCCGTGGTTCCGACCTCTGGTACCCCTCCCGTTTTCTCCACGCCCGCATAAACACCGCCGCAAGCAGGCAGGAAGGCTCAGGTAGGAACGCTGCGAGTACTAACAGAGAAGCTGCTACTCAAACCGACTGCTGAAAGTATACAGCAGAAAGCAGTCCAGTGCGTCCTGTACGTGGTACAAGCTCACCCATCGGGGGAGGGAGCATCTGCTCGCCGGTCATCTCTTGCACCAGCCCCGCCACCATCTTGTCTGGGACAGCGCCATCTCCGTCCATCGCCGCGATGCGTCGGTTCTCCCCCTGGTCCTCCCAAGCGGCCACCACCTTCAATAAAATAAAACAAAACGAAACAGCCACGGAACCTGTGAACATAGACTAGGTCCGGGGGGGGGAAGGGATCACGGCGGGCCGACGCACTCACGCTGCCATATGCCATGGCAGCCGCGGCCATGGCAGCCGCGTTGCCTTATGCAACCGACTTAAACCGACACACGTTACATATGTGGAAGTGAGGTGAGCTTGACCTTTTTACCTATCCACCAGAGGACATAAAAAAGAAAAGTGCCAATTGCATGCCCCATCTTCGAAACGCACCCCCCCCCCCAACAACAAAAACACCTCCTTCTTAAACGCACGCGTGCATTCTCAGCCCCCCCTCCGCCACTCCGCCAACCCCACCTTCCCTCCCCCCCCCCCCCTTGTCTCCGTAGTCCCCCCCCCCATTATATATATGGGTTGAGTTGGCGTCGGTTGGCAACGACACTGTAAAACATGCCGCTCACTACTTGAGCTAGACAACCAGGGCACCACTTTTTCTAGTTTTTTTTTGCAGTCGCTCGCAGCTGGTTGTCAAGTTAGACAATTCGTGCGAGGTGAACAACCTTTACTCCGCACAAGTGGGAATGATCGTATCGCGTAGTGTTTATGGTAAGGCACCCCAAGGGCACCCCAAGGGGCAGTTACATAGTATTCCCATTGCTGTCCCTGGAAGTGGCTACACCGGGAGTCAAATCAACTCATTGAAGCTGTCATCCATATGCAAGTCTGCCTCACAAGCGGTTCTTCGTACTTCATGCGACTCGCCGGACACCTCACGGCGCTTCGCGCTTAGTGCAATCAATGCCTGGTTGGTGAAAACCCGACATGCTCCATCCAGGCATTGTAGGGATGCGAGGGTCTATGGTAATACGACTACGGCCATGCATGAGATCGAGTGCGTCTCTCCTATCGAGTACATGCCCCCCCTCCCCCCCCCCCCCCCCCCCCAACCGGCCACCACCCCTCCAATCCCGATCACACCATGCCACACACACCTGATTCAGACCGATCGGGGCCTGTCGAATCAACTCATCGAAGCTACGGCACCCCTCAGCGTGTCGCCGCACCGCCTTCACCGTAGCCGGAAGGCCCCTGCTCTCCAAAATGCGCGCGCGGCAACCGTGCAGGATTCCCAGCGCCACCCAGACGAGCACCGCCGGGCCTCTGCGGCCGTACCACGTGAACAGGTCCCAGATGCGGCTGACCACAGGCTGCGAGGCCATCGACCCCGCGTAGATGCAGATGAACCACCTGGGGGGAAAAGGAGCACGGGGGAAAGTTTGTGGGTCCAACAGGCAGGTGTTTCACCGGGGGGGGGGGGGGGGGGGGGGGGGGGGGGGGAGGGTCCACGAGATGGGTGTTAGGGGAGCTCGTGTGAGGCGGTGAGGGGTTTGGTGCCGTTTTAGCGTTTTGGGTAGCGGGGGGGGGGGAAATGCCTGTCCTATTGCGGGTGAACATACTGTACTGTACTGACCAGAACCGAGTCTGGCGGTAGGAAAATACCTAGCTTTTCGGTCCATGGCGAGTTCTGACCACATGCTGCTATGCCCGCCCCCGTGACATCATGCTAAACTGTTATGGGGGTACGTACAGTAACCAGTACACTGTGTTGGGCATGGCGAACTTGGGAGACACTAGAATTAACGGGGTGTATTCTGAGGTACTGGTGATGGCGAGGTACTGGGTATACTGGCACCATGCTGAATGTCGCCATCACCTCTGGAGTGTACCAGGCGTGCCGAAAAGGTGGAGCTACTACGGCAGTATGGCCCCTCACCAGGCGGGGGGGGGGGGGGGGGGGGGGGGGCGAGTTCGGCCTTGGTTCGTTCTACCAGTCTATTGATGCAAATCCATTATATACCAGGTAATGATTGTTGACTCAGTACTGGTCATTGGTGGTAATGAGGCGCGACCTTAGTAATACCTGCAGTAGTCATATCTGCGATGCATCATGCTGGGCGAGTACGTATCATTCTGCTGTATTGTGCTGAACCAACACGAACGATCATCTAATGTACGTACGCGGTCGTATGTATCCGTGTCGTTTGTATTCATCGTTCAAAAGAAACAAAAAACCGACAGCAGCAGCAGAAGCGGCGGCCGCAGCAACAGCATCAGAAGCAGTTGGGCACACGAGGCCAGGGTCAGCGTCGCTGTACGCTCGGCTTATCGGTCTAACTCGACCCTTGAACCCTTTGCACACATACCACTCGCTTTGGTTGTGTTTCCTGGTTCCCACCTCGAAATTCGGCGTAATTTGAAGACGAAAAATCTGCACCTGACATGTTTTGTCCAACAGAGAGAGCTTCTTGTAGCAGGTGCCACCACTAATACTGATGTACGATATCTACAGCAGAGCTTCTCCAGCAGAGCTTCTCCAGCAGCAGCAGCACTAGCAGTAGGACACACGGGGCCAGGGTCAGCGTCGCTTTACGCTCGGTATGACAGTCTAATCCTTGAACCCTTTGTACACGTGCTCCATTTGGTCGTGTGTTTCCTGATTCCCAAGTCGAAATTCGGCGTAATTTGAAGACGAAAATTCTGCACCTGACATGTTTAGTCCAACCGAAAGAGCTTCTCGTAGCAGGTGCCACCACCATCTATACTACTGATGTATGACATCTACAGTAGAGCTTCTCTAGTAGCCAGAAAGCAACAGCAGCCGTAGCAGTAGGACACACAAGTTCGGGGTCAGCGTCGCTGTACGCTCGGCTTGTCAGTCCAACCCTTGAATCCTACACGTACGTACTCGATTTTGTCGTGTATTTCCTGCTTCCGAAGGCGAAATTCGCTGTAATTTGAAGATAAAAAATCTGCACCTGACATGTTTTGTCCAATACAAAGAGCTTCTCGTAGCAGGTCCCACCACTCTTAATACTAGTCATGTACGACATCTACAGCAGAGTTTCTCTAGTAGCAAAGCAGCAGTAGCAGTAGCAGTAAGAGACACGAGGCCAGGGTCAGCGTTGCCGTACGCTCAGCTCGTCGGTTCAACCCTTCAATCCTTTGGTGTACGCGTACTCGACTTTGTTGTGTATTTCCTGGTTCCGCACTCACAATTTGACCCTTGAACCCTTTTGTACACGTACTCGATTTTGTTGTGCATTTCCTGGTTTGAGCGCTCATAATTTGAAGACGAAAAATCTACAACCTGACCCGTTTTGTCCAACAGAGAGAGCTTCTCGCAGCAGGTGCCACCACTAGTACTGCTGTACGACATCTGCAGCAGGAGGGTGGGCCTGACAATACCACCTGCAGCATGTCTTGGGGACACGGCCCGAACGTTGCTGTGGACAGACAGGCACAGTCTGCCCACGACTGCTGGTAGAGATGGGTTTCGTTCGATGGTAGAACTCAAAAACAAAACAGCTATGATTTTTCACGGTTCTGATTTTTTTTTTTTAAACGATGGCCCAGCCATCTCGCAACATCACACGTTGCCGCACCTAGCTCGACCAACTGTGAACGACTTACAACCGCACCAGCACGAGAAGGTTTCGTTACTGTGTGCGTTTGCACAGAGCCTGCCGGGACTGCCGTTGGTGCCGTGTGCGTTGAGCGCGGTGGTCAAGCGTGGCCGAAAAAAAAGTTAAATCACACACACGATGACGCACACCCCACACCCACACGCAGAGAAACTCAAAACACGGCACCCTACTCTCGTACCATCCGTTATGAAGAGTTTTTTCGTTAGAAAATCAAGAAAAAAGGCTCGCGCTTCGCGCTCGCGCGCCTCATTATAATATCTACTGTATTGAGGCTGCCAGTGCCCAGTCCTATCTTCAGTATTAGATGGTTCGAAAGAGAATACGACCAGGCCACCTGGAATTCAACAGGTCTGCGAGTAAATTTCTACGCCCCTTTCTGTTCCCGCTCTCAGGCTAGCTCGTATCCATTACGTGTTCTTTTCTTCGTGTTTCTAGTTCTTCACTGGAAATGGAGCATACAACAAACAGGCTCCTCATTTCCCCCCGAGTTGCGGAACGAGCACCTTTCCTCAAATACCAGGTATATTATTACGGGGGACCATAGTAAATAGGACCTACGTTATACACGAAAATAAATATAGTTACCTAACTTTACAAACAATATTTGGTCCTATTTACTATGGTCCCAAGAAAAATATTAATATAATTTTTATTAGAGCCGCGAGTCGGCACCATTTAAACCAACTATTAATAGTTATCAGTTGGATTAATAGTCGGTCCATTTCCACAGCTGCCGACAATCCCACTTTTGGGGGTTTCCATGTTTGTAGGAAGGATAGTTGAATGTAGAAGACATTTTTCAGTCTTGGGCAGGCAGGCTCCTCTCCGCTGATTTTGGCTTGCGTCTCTCGCCTGATTCAAGTCGGGCAAGTCGACTGCCATCAGCAGACTTGCCGACTAGAGTCAGTTAGTTGGCTATCGGCATCTACCGACCAGTTATTAGTCGTGAAATCCTGCCGATTCACAGCCGTACCAACTATACTAATACAATACAAGTAGACTTTTCCAAAACGCCCAAATCAGCCGAACCAATTGCGAGCACAATTGATACAAGCCTCAGACAAAACGAGCGGCACTACGTACTCGTCCAAAGCGGCAAGGCTTAGGCCTGTTTTACTCTATTTTTACAAGCGAAGCGAGCTGCTGATTTCCACGGTCGCCCAAAGTATAAAGTGTGTCTTAACCCACTGTTACCATTGCAGTCCCCATTGTGGGGACAGACCATTCAAATTCCAAGTAGTTTGTCCCCAAGACAGAACCGCAGCGCTAGCAGGTGATCAATGAAGCCGGAGGTCCTACCGCTCGTGTAGAAACTCTCGAGCCGGAGATCCGCAACGTCTGACCAGTTTTAGTTGTACTGCCTTTCCACTCTGGCGTACACAGCAGTCCACGGCAGCTACGTCTACCCCATCTTGATGGGCCTACGCACGCACCTGGGTGTGAGGACAATGAGCTCGAGACTGACAGTCCTGAGGTGGTCCATGATGTCGGGGCAGTGTTTCGACAGAAGCGTCTCCACGAGCTCCGTGTTCTGGTCATGACGCAAGAGAGGGGTGGGAGAGGGCAGCAGACGGCAAGGGTCACCACACCCGGAAGAGGTTGCATTCAGTTTGAGAGAGCGTGGCGGGGGGGGAAAAACACGACAGGGATGGATGCAACGGCGGTGGTACGTACACGTCATATTATAGGCTCCGGTCGTTTTAAAGGGCCACCGCTGCTTTTGCTGCCACTGCAATATTGCTGCTGCTGCTCCTGCTTGCGGTTGGTGGACGCTCGGGTATACCATGAGGCACTAAATGTTCTGCGTATATGCGGCAAAATTGCCGATTGTGCGACCCACAGTATCGACTTCCAGCCCCTGCGGTACATCGAGCGTCAATCACCACGTACACGTGCAGGATACACCCCGGTTTGTCAAGCCGTTCTCCCCCCCTTGTCCTCTCTCACGCGCAATCCCCTCGACGGACGAGCATGCCAACCATTAGAACTGCACAAACGTATGCGATACAAAATGAAAGTAACACCGTCCTCAAATGGCTTGGCTGCAGTTCAAAAGGGGTCAAACAGCGAAACGACAACAACAAATCCCTCCCCCCCATATACATATTCATATACCCCATGTGAACCCCAAAGGCCCTACCCCCATCCCTCCCACAGCCTCCCTCACCGCATGTAAGCCCCACAGGTCTCTCGACAGCACCCCGCCCTGCAGCGCGATGATGCCCAGCATGACCTCCACCGCCTCCCTCTCTATCAACTCCACGTCCGCCGCTGTCGGCTGGGCGTCAGCCTCTCGGCCCCCTTCCCCGCCAGTCGCACCCTCCCTCGAGATTGCTAGCGGCAACTCGGGCTGCAACAAACCACCACCACCGCCGCCGCGGGGGGTGCTGGGGGCGTTGGCGGAAGCGGGATCGCGGCGTCTGCCGCCTGTTCCCCCGCCAGGGGGATCAGGGGGAGGGGATCGATCTGCCGCGATGCAGTCCGCGAGGGTGATCAGAAGGAAGCCCGCCAGGTAGTTCATGCCCTAACGTTACGGAGATTCGGGGGGGGGGGGGGGGGGAGTGCCAGGTAAAGAAAAAATACATGTTTTGTATTTGCCGTGTGGTGGGAGGGCCATTCGCTCGCATCAAGCAGGAACAATCTCAGCGAACAATCAATAACTTTTGATTAGATTGATACCAAACACCTGGTTCGTACCTCTTTTGATTAAACTCCACCCCCTGGCTAGATTTGTCAAAACGCTGATGATGAAACTCCACCACCTGGTTTAAAAATCAAGCCAATCAGTCAACCAAAGGCTGCCGAATCTACGAACCCAGGTGGACTTTCATCACCCCCCCCCCCCCGCGCCCCAATGCAACCTCGATGCCTCTGAATCCCCACCTGAATGTACCCGGCTTCCTTCACGGCCCCCAGTTCCGCACACCGGAGCAGCACCCGCTTCAGCATAGCCATCCCCGGCCCCCCGGTTGCAAAGAGCGGGTGCACGATCTTTGTCCGCTGGACATCGTGCACGATGATGCTCGCCACGGACCCTTGCGCGGCGGGGTCAGACGGCGCACCCATCCTACGACCCGTGGCACTGTTTTAGAGGTATGGGGCACGAGCGAGGGGTGGGGGCGGGGGGGTGGGGGGTGGAGTGGAGGTGAGCGGTGCCGTCGGACTTTTGGCTGCGAAACAAGGAAACTACTGCTTGGCTACGAGTGTCGCTCGAGAGCTCGAATTTTGCCTCGAACGTCTGACCGAACGACTCGACGCCGCGTTTGGAAAAAAAAAAAATCCGAGTTTTAAAATGAAGAAATGATCATGAGCGCGGTTGCCGAAACATGGTGAAACACCGAAAATAACGGCCTCCACCGCTGCCGACAGTCAGTAGCCGTGCCCTTTTACCCACGTCCCGACCGCCAAAAACTTGACGAGTAAGACAACCGATGGTGGTAGAGGACAGGGGTGGCAGAGAGCAAGCGTGTGATAGAACAAGCGTGGCAGGCTATGTGCTCGGGCATACTCGGCGTGTTACAAAGATATATACCCAGAGAGCCAACACACTTGATATATGTAGATATGTATATACAATCTTTTCGCGACGACTGAGAGCAAAGCATTCGCTTCCGATTCCGGACATTTCGTGTTGAATTTAGGCTGGATTCCAGACGCCTTCGCTTTCCTGGCTTCGCGCTTGCTTTTACAACCGCTTTCCTCGAGGATCGCGCTCACTGGGATCCGAGGGGTGTTCTCCCGTGCGCGCATCTCGGAGTCTCGCGCCACCGACAAGCGCAGCGACCGCGAACTCGAAGGATCCTTGCTGGGGCGAGGAGACACGGAGGTTCTATTTTCGCCGGTCTTGGAGATTTGTTTCGCTGTTGTTGCTTCGCAAAGAGCTTACTGTGACAGACTCGATATTAGCTTTTTTCTCACCGAGTTCGATCTCTCGGCCTTGCTGATGCTACCGCTTACCCCGAACTCGAAGAATCTTTGCTGGGGCGAGGAGACACGGAAACCCTATTCGTTGTTGTTACTACGCGAAGAGCTTACTACTGTGACAGACTCGATCTTAGCTTTATTCTCGCCGACGTTCGATCTCTCGGCCTTGCTGATGCTACCGCTCTTTGCTTTGCGGGCGGCCATATTTTTTTATTGGTACGCATCGACAGTCCCGTATTCGTATTCGAGATCTATATTCGAGATCTAAAACATCCAAGAATCCATTTGTTCGGAAGAATTTTCGTTGGCACGCGTAGGCAGTCGTGTATTCAGGATACGAACGATTCAAGAGCTAATTCGTTCGGAGGATTTTTTATTGGTACGCGTTGACAGTCCCAATTCGTGTTCGAGATCTAAAAGATCCACGGGTCAATCTGCTGCGAATGATTTATACTGGTACACGCGGACAGCGGTGTATCCAGGATCTGAACGACTCACTGATTGACTGGTTAATTTTGTTCGGAGGATTTTTTATTGGTACGCGTTGACAGTCCCGTATTCGTATTCGAGATCTATATTCGAGATCTAAAACATCTAAGAGTCCATTTGTTCGGAAGAATTTTTGTTGGCGACCGTGGACAGTCGTGTATCCAGGATCTGAACGATTCAAGGGTTAATCGTTCGGAGGATTTTTTATTGGTTTATGCCTTGACAGCAGCCCCACTTCGTATTCGAAATCTAAAAGATCCAAGGGTCAATTTGTTGGGAATGATTTATATTGGTACACGTGGACAGCCGTGTATCCAGGACCTGAACGATTCACTGCTTCACTGGTCAATTTTGTTCGGAGGATTTTTTATTGGTACGCGTCGACAGTCCCGTACCGACCAACTACATCGGAGGATATTATACACGTGGTCGTTCATGCTCGGACTGTCTATACTGCTGCAAGGTCTGATCTCTGGAGGCGCATTGAGATACGAGTACTACCATACCGCAGCAGCAGGAGTACATAATTTCAGAGGCGTTCTACTTCGAACATGTACAAAGCAAAACCGAATATCCATAATAAGCGCGCTCGGTGAGCGTGTCTTACGTATCACGCAGCTTCCATCCACTGTTGAAGAGTTTCAACCATCCAATCGGTCGAACTCACAGCAGACGTTTTTTAACTTAAAAAAAATCATATCCAGATGCCAGGTATCTACTCAAGAAATGGGAGTTACGGTCCCGCTTTAAATATATGATCCTTCGTACCAGGTATAAGATAAGATGTTCACCTTACCATTATCTGGTGAAAAACGCGCCAAGTTGTTTCGGCGAGCACTACTGGAGATAATCGAGGGTTCGAGACTGCTTGCTCCCACTTCGAGCACTCGCAGTATGCCGGGGTTCTGTGCTGCTGTGGATATCGCTGCGGGTGCTTCACGTATATCGAACCAGAGTATTTCGGGAATCACACTGAGAATACTGCCCAAGTTAGCAGTGCTTCGTGGTTGTTCTGTATTGCCGACCGATATCAGGTATCAGGTGTTCGATATACTGCTGACATTCGCAGCATCTCGGGTTGTTTACTGCGATTACTGGGTGTACGCATGATTTAGTATTTCATGGTGCGATATTGCGCGTACAGCAGTATGCGTCCTGTACTCGAAGTAATTTGGGCAGATACTGCAAGTTGTTGTCCGTTGCGATGCTGCTACTGATGTGCTGCTTGCTGCTGGTGTTACGGCTGCGGCTACACAAGCGGCATCAGCGACAGCAGCAGCAGCAGCAGCAGCAACCAACCGCACCAGCAGTGATGCTTGCTGCTACTACTCTGCTGCTGGTGCTGGTGATATTATTGCCGTTGTGCTGCTGCTATCGCTTTCATGTGAAAAAGAGAGGTCATCTCTCCTGTACAAGCGCCGTTGGCAGTAGGTACAGCTCGCCGTTGGCAGTAGATAGCTGTCTATGATACTTCGGCGTGGGTATTGGGTACTTGGCAACTGGGGAGATGAAAGGGCAGCACGCAGCATGCATTATTATAGCACACAAAATCCAAGAGTTTTAAGTTCTGAGAAATGTGAGAAACCTCTGGACTGAGCAGATTTCTGCGCCCTCCAGGAACTGAGTTCAAAAGTATCGATGATTTCCTGGCCCATAATAGACGGTTCTGCAGTTTGGGCCTCAGAGATTTCTGGAAAGAACCGATATAACGTCGCAAAAAAATGGCATAAAAGTTGGTTTACAATGCGAGCGACAGACACCAACTGAGAACTGAAACTCGGCTTTGCCTTTTTCCTGCATCATTCGGCATTGACCTGATCCTGTTCGTAATAAGATCGAACGGTGTATTCATGTTAACTTGCTTGAAAGTAATCACAAATTGGCGCTGTGATATATTTCCCAATGCGGAGTTCTTGTATATATGTGTAAGTACAAGATGCACTTTTTTTTTTGGCATGCTGCTCTCCGGCGGCCGAGGGTTCTTTCTCGCGCTTTCGGCTGCGGGGCAAGCCGTGGGTACATTACGACGCATGTCTGGATCCCGGCCGAGCACAGTGGCGGTGCCCGGGACACTGAGCGTCGCTGAGTTGGCTCTAAAAAGCAAGGGGTTGATTTCCGCTCGGGCCGACCCGAGTAGGTGACATACAAGACCCCACATTCCTTTTTTTGTTTCTTCGTGAAAGGCCCGCCACCCTCGAACACTCCCTCTGCTGTACATATATTTCTAACCTCAGCAGAAGAAGTAGCAGCAGCCACAGCAGCAGACACACAGCGGCAACAGCGGTACACTCTGTCGGCTGTCGTATCTGTTGCACCCAGCCTTTGACGGGTGGTGTACACACAACACCGAGCACGTTCGTGACCACAACAGTCCGTCTACCTGGGGGAATTTTGGGTACCAGGTATTGGGGTCATACCTAGAAAACTGTCCAGTCGCACGCTCTCGGAGGCAGGTAATCGCAACGGGCAAGAGCCAAAGCTAGGTCCATGCTGCCTCCCGTCTCGCTGTACTGCCTCGGTGTGTGGCACCGGGTATGGCCCACACTGCCCTACTACCTGGCTGGTTATTCCAATTGTACTAAAATTCCCGTATGATACGACGAGCTGTGTGCATTTCAACAACAAGGAATTTTCTCCGCTGAATTTTCTCTGCGTTGAAAATATAAATATCAACAAGTTTGAAATTGCCCGCTTGTCCAGTCTCCGCTTTCATCAACCTCAGCTGCAGCAGCAGCAGTAGATACAGCAGCAGCAGTAAACGTCTGTCGAGCGTCATGTATCTTTCACCTAGCCCTTTGACGTACACCAAAACACCTCGTACCGAGCACGTACGTAACCACAAAACTGGCTCCCTCGGTCCATCTACCTGGGGGAAATTGGTAGCAGGTATGTATTGTATATGTAGGCATCAGTCGCACGGTCTGAGCAGCAGGTGATTGAACCGGGCAAGAGTCACGGAGCCAGGTTCATTCTGCCGCCCGTCTCCCTCTAGCCCCCCTGTCTCGGTGTGCATCTGGCATAGTAGTAGTAGTAGTAGTAGTAGTTGTTGTTGTTGTTGTAATAGTATAATAGTAGTAGTATTTGGTGGTGGTAGTAGTAGTAGTAGTAGTAGTAGTAGTAGTAGTAGTAGTAGTAATATTAATAGTAGTAGTAGTAGCAGTAGCAGCAGCAGCAGGAGTAGCAGTAGTAGTGGCAGTAGTCAGCAGTAGCAGGAGTATAGTAGTAGCAGTACGAGTAGAAGTAGTAGTAGCAGCAGCAGCATTGATAGTAGGTAGTACTGCGCTGCCGTTGCCACGAGTCTGCTGCTGTAACCATGAGTATTTCGTACTGCTCTTGGCAGCTTTCAATTTAAACGTAGAGAAAACATTTCAGGACAAGTGCGGATATTTCTTTCATGATGCCCTCAATCGTATGTAGACCTGTTGCTGTCTATTGATGTTATTAATAATAGCGATATTACTGTAGAGTTCTACCGCTGTTGCCACGATTCGGCTGTGTTGTTGCCGTGAGTACTTATTGGACAGTCATTAGATTTTTTTCATGACAAATGGATGCCGATAACTTTTTCATCTTGCCCCAACCGTACGTGTACCTGTACATCAATACACTACTGTACAGAGAAGCTGCTTCCTACCATTAATAATAGTGATGTTTTTGGTCATTTGGCCTTTCACTATTTTTGACGCTGTTTTAGACACTCAGGTATAGAATTCTGAAGTAGTTAGTACAGTATATACTAGTTTTGTAGTGGTGGTACTAATATTCATACTGTAGCAGCCCATGGTACTGAGTGCATGCTGCTTCTATAAATGCCTGTCCAATAGCAACAGTACTACCTGTATTATACCAGGAAAGTAGTAGAGATAGTCGTATAGTCGTTGTGGTGTCCGCTATTGCGGTTATTGCCGTCTGCATGCTGTTCTTCTACCTGGCCAACAGCAGTACATGCCCTCAACCGTATATAATACGTAGCCTGAACATTTCCAAATATTAATAGCACTCGTAGTAGTAGGTAAAAACGTAGTATTCATTCATGCTGCTTCCACCTGTACTGCATCTACGTATTACTGACAGCGGTGTATAGTGTAACAGTATAGTAGTCATGCCTTTCCGCCAAAAACAGCTATGCATGTGTTACCTGTGACTCCCTATTCGTCTTGCGACGCCCCCGGGATTTCACGCTACCTACATCCCGAAGGGGAACCTTGTAAGTACATGTATATATGTCTGTTCTGGGGTGGTATATTTCTCTATATCTGGAGCATTGGTGCCGGCAGGTGCCCATGCGGAGCTCTTGTACAAGTATATACACAAGGTCCCCATCCGGGAGGTGCGTAGGGGAGTGGTGCAAGAACGAAATGATACTTGAATGAAATACCTGCACATCTGTTTAGAACTATCAACAGCTGCATCCACCCATCACTAATGTGAAGAACACACACATACTTTAGCGGACAGACTGTATACTGCTATATACTGCCGTTTGTGGAAATAGTGTGGGATCATGTCAATTACATAAAAGAGGGTATACCGGTAAGTGGATATTGATCCTGAACGGATGACTCGCGGCGATCAATTCAACGCTTGCGGCGTAAATGCTCTACTGTAGAACAATTCGTAGTCCGAGAACTGAGGGTATTGGAGTACTGGCGGCCAAGATATTGCGAGTACTGAGAAGGCCCACATAATACGATTACTGAGAAGGTCCACTTAATGCGAGTACTGTGAAGGCCCAACTACTGAGAGTACTGAGAGAATGAGAATTACGGAACACCGAGAGCACAGGCAAATATGCACCCCTAGTACCGAAACACGAAATACTTGGAGTACAGGCAATATCCGCCGCACGGAACCTCGAGATACTGACAATAGTACTCGCAGTACATACTCCTCGCAGTAAATATTCTCGAAATACTGCCAGTGCTCGAAGTACTCGAGTTGTCCCCAGCGAAAGTAATTTGCTCCAACTCCCCCTCGTGGGACAATCTGTGAGTATTTTGTGCCGAACAATGGGCCTGAGAATTGTCGACACGGTGCGCAGACGGTCCAAGTATACGTCAAACTCCAAGTATACGGGGCATATTTAGAGTATTTCGGTAATGCGAGTATTCGCAGTACGAACACTACCAACGGACGAAATACTGATAGTACTTGCAGTACTCGCAGTACAAACCCCCGAGATACTTGAAGGACAACAGGGAGTATCCACAGCAGCAGTAGAAGCGAATCCCGAACTAGTGCGAGCCCGAAAGTATCCGCAGAGTAGTATCGGCAGTAGTACAGAACCTCGAAATACTATGAGTACGCACAGTGTCTGCTGCAATAAACCAGAAATATTGCGAGTACACTAAGTACCTACAGTATTTTCTCGAACATCCCTTTGCTTTAGTCCAAAATATTGGGAGCAACTGTGCAAGCTTGAGGTATGGATGCACGCCACACGTGAGCACGCCCAAACGCCGTGGTCTTGCGTAAAAACACACTTGCATTGTACCATAGGTATAAAGAGTACCAGGAAGGTCAGAAAAGGTGAACGTACTGGTATAAAATAAGTCAAACGTTGAAAAGAAAAAAAAGCGGGGATCGTGCGAGTCGAACCTCGTCAACGAAAATACTATCAAGCGCAGTTGGTCATCTACGCTACTGAAGTACTCACACAACTGGCGCGCAGTGTTTTTTACGCTATCTAAAACACATCGCAGGATCTCTTGAAGAGTAGCTTGTACAGGTACAACCGCATGTACAGCAGTACTGCTGTAAAATGCCATATGGCATGATACGACAGCAGAAGGTACGCGTACTGCGACAAAGGAACGTGTAGAGTAGCTTGTACGGGTACAACTGCATGTACAGCAGTACAGCAGTACTGTCGTAAAATGCCATGTGCTATGATACTCAGCAGAAGAAGATAAGCGTACTGCGAAAATGAAGATGTACTGCTGCCCTATAAGCTCGTTCTATAGGATCTATCGGTCAGCAGTGGAGGACACAAAACAGCCAGTAACAACTGCTGTAAGAATATTTTTTGGCACACGATGCTTGTACGAACGATTTGTTGTACCGGACTCAACGAACGTAGGCGATGCGGGGATGATCGGCGCGGAGCAAAAAAAGCCGGTCACACACTGCAGCAGGTACGTGCATCGGCCAATGCCGCGATGACAACAACAAACACTACTGAGTACTGAGGGTACAGCGCGGATCTGCCACGTGCGCACAGTACGTTGCCTGCTGTTGCTGTTGGCGCACTGTGCTGAGCACAGCTGGAGCAGTGGCAATGTTGAATAAGACACAGCAATACGAAGAAGCAACAGGAAAGAGGGTGATGATGATCTAGGTAGGTACGTCATCCTGGGTATGTACGTATGAAAAAAATTATTGCACCTGGTAAGGCAGCTGTGGAATACGGACGGCAGGCTCCGACAAACACAACCAGCCAGAGCAATACTGCGCATATGGGTGTCGCACACGCACGGCGTATGGGCGGCAGCGTTGTAACGATGGGATCTGTGCATGTTGTCTGCTGTGTATCTGGTATATGTCCGAACTGTGTGCTCACAGCTCATGAGAGCCTAGGGCAGCAAACAGACAACATTATTACACCGGTACGTACGTACAAAGTAAGGCCTCTCGTACTAAAACCAGGGGAATCGTCTCATCCACTCCCGCCGGAAAAAAAAAAATGAGCACGCGCCACGTGCTCCAGAGTGCACGGATCGCGCCGAGACCTCGACCAATGTGTCCGGCCAGGCTTCCCGAGTCCGAGTACTTGGTGTTTAGCCGAAAAGTGCTCGTACGAAGAGAATAGTTGGCAAAAAATACGAAAATTGGAAAAACATACGTATACATGAACATATCTGTTCCGGGGTAGCATGAACAAATTGCTGGACTTGTGACTTGCGTAACAGGTCTGATGTCTGTTTTGGCCTAACGAGTCTGGCACCTGTTTTTGAAGGGATCGGCCTGACATGCTTCGCTCGCGGGCCTGCAACAATCCGTTTCCCTAAATCGCTCAACGCACAAAAACTAGCAATCAGTTTCCCAAAAACCTTTCAATCCGTAACAAAAAACGCTTGGTTTACCAAAGAATCGTCGACGCGCAATGAGAACAACCAGTTCGAAAGGCTCCCAACGGCCATCGAAAACCATCAGGGTCCCAAAAACGTCCCATAAACACGCAAAACAAACCATCAGTTTCTCAAAAACCTCCCAAAGCTCACAAAAAAACTCACCCTTCCGGCTTCGCCACCGCAGCCCAAGCCGCCCAAATGTGCCTCCTATCCAACGGCGGCAGCCCGTGTGTTAGCAAGGCCTGTCGCACCGTCTGGTTTCTCCGTCCTCTGCGCGAGCACCCAGCGCCACACCCGCGCGCGTCCTACGCTCGGCCGCTCGCGGCGCCGTCCCCCCGGCGCAGCCGGGGGCGATGCCGACACGGCTACCTTACCGTACGCCCCAGGTCCCGCTCCGTTAACGCCGCCACCACCGCCACCACCACCACCACCACCTCCACCACTAATATCCCGCTTCACCGCGCCACCGGCACGAGCTGTATACTCGCCCGAATCGTTGTTAACTTTCTTCGCTATGGCGTCCTCATCCTCCGCCGTCGTCGCCGCCGCTTCCACCGCCTCCGCTGCTTCCGCCTCTGCCACCACTGCGGCCACCGCCACCGCCGCCGATGACCCGTCGCGTGGAACCCTCGTCGGAGGCGGCGGCGCTAATGCCTCAGCCGCCCTGGTTCCGCGCGAAGCTTGGACCGGAAAGAACACCGGAAAAGGGCGTAGCGAAGCGCTGCCGTTGGCGCTACCGCTCTGGCTGCCGCTCTGACTCCCGCGGTCTCCCCCCGCAGACAACCCGCCCCTGCCGGCCCTCCTCTCCGCGGCAGCGGCGGCGGCGCCTTCCGCCTTCTCGCCGGACGCAGGGGACGGGCCCTCCCCAACGCTGCCGAGGCTGTGCCGCGGTGGGCTCAGCGCTTCTACGGCGGAGTGGTGGTGGTGTTGGCCGCCGCGGCTGCTGAACGTCAGCTGGCCGCCGCTGCTACCACCGTCGCTCGTCGGTGTCGGGAGCACGCTGCCGGCCATGACTCCACCTACGAACCCGCTGGTCAAAGACTCGCTGCTGCTCCGGCGGTGGTGGTAGCGCCCGCTGCGCCTCCGCTGCATCCAGGAGTCGTCCGCGCGCACGGCTCGCCCCAAGTTCCGAGTCGACTTCGGTCGGTCGGTGACACCTGGCGGCTTGCCGTCCGCCCACTGCCAGGCGGAGCGCCCCTCGGAAGGAACGGGCGTGGTCACCTCTATCCTTGGCGGCCCGAAGTCACTGCCCGGCGTAGCTCCAGGCTGTGGCGTCGTTGCGGCCGCCGTCGCCGCAGCCATTGCCGCCATCTCGCGCTTCAGCCTGTCCAGCTCCGCCTTCAGCCTCTTTATCTCCCCCGCATCGTCGCCGCCAGACAACTCGCGCACAGCGACACCGGCACCGACCCCCGCGCTTGCAGGAGGTTCACCCTCCGCAACGACGTCCCGGTCACCACTCGCCATCGAACTCGCTCTAGCCGTATCCCCATCGGCCACCACCACTTCCAGCATCCCCACCGCCTCTTCTCTCTCCTCCTCTTCCACAACCTGAGCCGCTGCAACCATTTCTGGTGCGGCCGCGGCGTCTGCGGCGGTGGCATCTGCGGCGGCGGTGGCAGCCGCAGCAGCGGCGGCAAAACTGCTGCGTGGGGGGCACCGTCGGTGCCATATTACGTGGCGGTTCCGGCATTTTCGCGGCGCCACGGACGCGTGGCATCGGCGAAACGAACCCTTCGCTGGCGGACGCCTGCTGACCGGGGACAGGTCTCGGTGGATCTCTCGCGGAATTCCTACCCCTCGACGCCCCCGCACCCCCAGAAACGAACGAGCCCTCCACGCTCGTGCTCGGCGGCCTCAAGCCCGAGCGGGGGGCGCTGAGCATCGAGTGGCGCCGCCTCAAGTCTAACGACGCCGCGGCGCCCGACGGTCTCGGTGACGGGAGAGGCCTGCGGTACCACGGGAGGCGGTAGAAGTCACCCGGCGAGGTCGGGCCACCCCGGCTTCCGACGCCTCCACGACCGCCGCCGCTCCCGCCTCCGGCGGCTCCTGGACGAGAGTACTGCTCGCGCGGTCTAAGCCGCGAGCGGTGGCCCTCCCATGGCAAGGGGGAGGCGGACAGTCCGGGGACTGCGTCGGCGGAAGCTTTGGTGATGGAGCGCAGGAGAGTCATCGCGGGGGAGTCCGGCTCGCGCTGTTGCTTCGGTTGGGGGGAGGGGATACACACACAACCGCGAGGGCTGGAGTTAGAGCGTAAAGTGCTGCTGCTCGGTGGTGGTGGTGGTGGTGGTGGCGACGGGCGCGGTGGTAGTGTTTGGTCTAGGACTTTTAATTTTTGAAACCTTCCATCACATCGATCCAGCACGAAGCATTTCACATTACAGTACTCAAAATATAAGAACATTAGCCATACCAGGTATACCGAGCACCTGTATATGATATACTATGAACACCAGGAATATATTACTGCACCGGGGACAAGGGACACACTACCACAATGAAAATATCAAGTACACAAAAAATACTATACGGAACAGAATAATTGGCCTACCGGTAACAGAGCAGTACCAGGGGTACCTGCCACATGATATGAAATTCCAGGTATATACTTCCGACTCTATCCCGTACAATCCATCTACCAGGCTACCAGGTCAAATAATATAGAAAGCGCCGGCGCACCATGTTGTACACATGGTATAAAACAAATCGCAGGTATTATATGATACCAGGAACAGCAGTATGAGAGAATCGATAAAGCGAAGGTCTCGCAACCTCCGAAGTTGCTGTACGGCAGCTTCTTCAACGCTTATGTTGACCACAGCACTTTTAAGATATTTATTGCGTGTGTACAGCAGTAATACCCGGTACCAGGTACAGCAGCACAAGACTGCCCGGCACCTTGCAGTCATCCGTACGTATACTGCTGTAGTATTCGAGTACGAGCCCTACTGCCTACCGCTGCTGTAAGCGAACTATCAATGCAAAGAGGCAAAAAAATGTGACTTTCAAAGCCATTGCGGAACAGTAGGTGCATCAGGTAGGTATAGCCTCCCTTGCAGGGACCCCGCGACAAGGGAAAAAACGGTAGTTAAGGGGCCTCCAATTTCTGCGCACCGTTTTTGCCCACGATAGACACACGCTAAGGCATGAGAGAGGTGCACCCTTATTTTGTTCTTGAGGTCCCTCATCTGAGAAGCTCTACCGCATACTATTAGTAAGCCATTATTACTGCGGTAAATCGCCCCAACAACTGACTTCGAGCAACAAAAGAAAGCGCACCCTGACCAAGAATCCCACGCCCTACCTACAGGAGTAGCAAAAATCATATCACCAAAACGGAATGTCATTCCGACGGTTTTGCGTTAAGGGGCTCCGTAAATTCAGAAAAACATTCAACCCAAATACACTACGAGTACCTACTCCCATCGTAGCACGCGTCCAATGTTGACCTTAAGGGGCCGGTGCTAGCTTTCAAGTTTCATACATGTGTAGGGTTGTTAGTTGGGAAGCGATGGAATAAGACATTAGGGAGTAGAGCTGTTTTGCCCCGATCCCCGCATTAACATTGTTCGAGTATTATATACACGGGGCTCCAGGCCGCCGGTCGCAGACTTGCGTGATGGGCGTATAGTGTAGAGGAGGAGGAGGCTGAGACTCGATGCCAAGAGATTGAGAGCGTGCGCTCCACACTCCATAAAACGTTGGAAAATGCGGCCGACTGCAGACGATTGCTTGCCGACTAACCGCAAAGCGGCGGAATGCTAGAAGGCGGGTGTAACTTCTAACTTGGGGAGTACGCGATGGCCGACAGCGCAGCTCCGTAGAAAGGTGCCGTTACACTAGAAGTCCTGATGCAGCTGTACATTTTCTTCGTTTGGGCAATAGTAGGGTGGTTTAGTATTTCTGTAAGAACAAACCCCGTCGGCAAGGTGTAAATCAGGGTCAAGCAAGGAACTTTGTAACCCATCGGGACGTACGAGAGTTTCCCCTAATCTACTATATACGTGGTGAACTACCGAAGAGCTGTGTGGCTCGAGGCCGGTGCTGTCAAAAACCGAAAACATGCCACACCGAAGACCCCGACACACAAGCCAGCTGGAAAACCACCGGAGGTCACGAACGGCTTGCCCACAAGGCACGAACAGCAACGAAAAGCCGCGAAATCGAGCACAGCTAAAAATCTACGTGGTGTGTGATGGGAGTACTACAAACGCTATGATTTTCGTCGGCGGCCGGCATAAATGGTACCAGGTATAGTCGATGTTCTCCCACGTCGTGGTTGTGGTTTTGTGGGGTCACAAAGCGCCAAACAGCAGCGAAATTTGTGCAAAGGCTCTGGCACAGTTCGCGAGACCTGCAGCTCCGAGAGACAAGCAGGTAGGGGGCACTACTGCTGTGGGCTGGTGATGCAACATTCATACGCGTGTCACATCCTGGTCACACCTGGAACAACTTCTGATAGGTTCTTCTCCGATGCCGCGTGACCTCGCTTCTGATATCGCCCGAAGTCTATGTCTGCATTCAGCTTTTAGACCGATTACGGGCGAGACTCCGATATCGCCTGACGTCTATGTCTGCATTCAGCTTTTAGACCGATTACGGGCGAGGCTGTCGGCAAAGGCCCCTTCTTTGCGAAACACGCCTCGGCACTAAAAAACTTGCCTGCTCCGACTCGCGGCCTTAACCCTCCTGGGACCCAACAGGGAAAAATTGAATATCACAAGCGACGATTACAGCAAAGGCCACTACTGTACAGCAGTACGCGACCGGGGGATGACACAAATTGGAGCCCGGGGTACAGTGCAAGGAGTCGTACGGCACGGCCGCACTATTATCCTTCCTACCCGTACTGCTGTGCGGTCACGCTGCCGTTACATAGGCAGCTGGTAACACTACAGGCATCGGTGTTTCGATTTTTACCTTCAACACCCAAAGGGGTTCAGATGACGTATCACCCCGCCCCCTAAAAAAAAACAAATTAGGGATCCCTCCCAAAGACTCGAGTCTACGCACATTGCGAGTAATATAGTTGCGTCCGCACTGAGGTGCGGTACGTAGTGACATGGGGGCAAATGCAGGTCCCGATATGCTGCGGGGACCGCACCACTGAAGGCCTCGTCCTGCTGCGTCAGCTGCACTAGAAGCAGTCAGTAGAACGAGGTCGCGAGAAGCACAGAACTACGAAGGTCATATCATAGTAGCCAGAACCTACGATGGGCTCAAACAGCGAAAGACACATGTCCACCCGCGTTTATGAACAATGTTTGGTTCTGAGTACTACTATTAATACTAATAATGTATTCCCCCATAATACAGCACTATGATACAGCACTAGAAGTAGGAATATTGGGGCCCGGACGCAACAGGCACCGCATTAAAGTGCACCCCCCCACTACATCTGATGAGCTGAACAGAGCAGTAGCCTATCGGTATTGCTCCTAATCAGTACATTGTGTGCCGCAACGCCGCACGGTATTGTTCTCCAAGGTGGGCTGAAGTTGAAAGTTTTCTTGCTCGAGACCCAACCTCCACGAGGCAGTATGTAGGCAGCGAGCGTCCTACAGCTATATCGAGGCCGTGGGGTGCTACGAATCAAAAATGTGTAGCGGTATCTCGAGCTCTAAGCTTCTGTTTTTGATGGTCGTCGGACTTGATGTCAGAAGGTTTTGCGCACTGCAGTACGATTGCATTGTGAAGTGGCGGTGGTGATTCAAGCAAAACTCAAGCAAGGGCGAATTCGATCCGAGAGCCGGTTGTAGGTTGTTCTTCGTACTGCTGCTGTACGCAGTCGTTCGATATTCCCCTGTTCGTCGTTGGGACTATAATTTTGAATACTTAAAACACTATGATATTTCTGCCTCTTTTGAAGAGGGGAAAGCCACGCGGCAAGCGACGATCGATACCTTCTGCACAGCCGAAGAAGCTGCCTCCTGCGCGTCCCCGAACCACTCCCCGTCCATCTCAAGCGCCATCTCCTTCCCGTCGTTAATATTGTCGGGCTTCGTGCTCAGGGTCGCCCTCAGATCGAGAGGCGTGGACAAGTAGCTGTTGTGGTCGGAATGCACTAATTCAGGCCTGCTCGCGCCGCCAGCATCTCCATTCGCCTGGGACTCCGCGAAGCTCCGGCTGGGCATCCTCCGGCACTAGGCCAAGTTCTGGCGTTCTGACAGAAAGTAATGCGGGACACGAGGGAGACTGAGGCTATGCTGTGCATGGAGCTCGTCCGCCCTCGTGAGGGAACGAGGACGGTAAAGGGTTTCGGAGAGAGTGGGGCTGGGATGTCATGACATGCAACAGACTGCATCAATCAAACAAATCAATTGGTAGCATTTTTCGGGTTAGTTTTTCGGTCCCCCGGCTGATCTAGCTCGGTGTTGAGAGGCGATAGCACCTTCTCAGGGAAAAGACGACAGCATTTATTCAATGAACAACTCACCAAATTTCACCCCCTTCGTACGAACTTCGCCCTAGGTGCCTGGCTAGCCCGAGACCCGCGGCGTGGTCTTCGCGCGCCGTTGCAGGGGCTGGTGCCTTTTTCTCGTGGTGTCGGAAATCGGAAAATTCAAATTGTTGCTATGATATCGAAGGCGTTTACATACAGGGAGAATTTTCTGATCGATGTCGTTTTGAAGTAGTGCTGGTTGTGTCCGTTCCAATGTTCGCGCCGCGGTGCCCATTGCAGGGGTTGTGTTGTTCACCATGGGCCTGCGAGTGGCACTCCTTGCAACAGCGTTGCTGACACTCCCAGCGAGTGGGTCGGGGTATGTTTTTCCTACGTTCTGGTGCCGTGACTATTCTACGCATCAAGCCTCCCCTCCAGGCGCGCCGCAGGCTGCCTGTGCTACTGCTTCCCTCCCGGGTCGGGCATCCACCAGGCTCCGTCTGAGAAGAGATGAGATTCCGGAAGAGAACCTTCGGCAGATGGAAGCCGCTGACCGGCGCGTAAAGGAGCTGGAAGAGGAGTACTTGAAATCCCTGGATGCCCGCGAGGTTGCCATAGAGAGGAAGTGTTCAAGCGGGCTCGCCTGCCTCAAGATGGGCTTGCTCGACAGGGCAGCGGATGACTACGCCGCAGCAAACGAGCTCAGGTGAGTACCACAGCCAGCAGTAGGGCCAGAGGATGACGTTGCTGGATGGGGATGTAGTTTTTGTTCGCTCAGAGTTGGATGAGAGACGCAAGCTGGTAGTAGCTGTGCACGCACCAGGCAGGAACGTGGGAGTCACTGCACACGTCTTGTACGAGCAGCAGGCATCCCGTGCCCATCTTACGTTACGCGATGAGAACATGATGTAAACATGATCGCACGTTACGGGTGCTGGGTGCTGGGAAGGTGAAAAGGATCATCAGGATACACCGCACCCCACGACACAACTGATTATCATTCTTGTTCTTGAAGAGAGAAATACGTGTATAGCACGACGTATGGCAGGCGCAAGGGTAACAAAACATACTGCAGCTTAGTTATTTCCGCATATGAGACGTTTGCACGGCACGCAGCGATGTTCGCATGGCATGGACATCGGTGCACGAGTACGAGTACGTAGGCGGCTGAGACTACCAGCATCAGTTATTTCCGGTACGTACGTAAAGTTATTCTGAAAGAAGCTTAACATCAGCCGTCGACGTAGTGTCAACTGCTACAGCAGGCAGCAGGCAGTAACCGGAACATGAAGGGTATGTGCGCATACCGGCTTTCACGTAGTCACGAGTCAAGTAAAGGGTGTATAGGTGTTCACTGCTACTCGTACTGCTGCCGTTGTCGTTGTTGAAGTTGTAAACTCGATGAAACGCACAACAAACACTTATTTCGTTTGCCCGAACTCGGAAAATATCAAGGGCTATCACGAGAAACGAGGCCCGTGTGGGACATGACGGCTCAGGTTTCGCTTGCCGCAGCCGGGAAAAGTTTGGCCCCCCATTGTGATGGGAATGGGAATCCCATCGTCAAGTTGTTTCCTCCCGTTGTGATGGGAACGGGAAATGACCACTTGCTTCTTACTTGTGGGATGGGAATGGGACGGGGGCAGCTAGGGTATATTTCACTGATGTGGCGGTATGGGAGTCGAACGTGACGCCAACGGGATGGGACGGGACTAGCGTGTCGTATAAGACATATATAAAACTCAACAGAGGGTGATATTTCGACTCTTTGCGCCGAATTCAATATCGCGATGTTCGTACACGCAAATCCCTCGATATAAAACTCAATATCGGGTTTCTTGCCAGAACAACGTGAGATAAAACATGGGTGAAATACAAATAGGCGGCAAGTGCACAAACACGTAGAACATCGCATGGGCTGGAGGACGTCGCTGCTGCTGCTGCTGCAGCTGCTTCTCTACGTAGCTCGGCAGGCTACAGCGCCCGCGTACACCATGGATTTGGCTCTTGGCATAGACGATGGCGCGTCTCGTGCTCGTGCTGAGACGTGTCCGCCAAAAACTAAAGGTCGGGTTGGCGCTACCCGCTTGTTCCCGGAGTAGGTGGGGCGTGCGGTGTTGGGGACATGGGTTTGGGGCAACCCCGTCAGAAAGACGCCCAGCCAGAGCACTGGGTGCTGTGCTGGTGCCGCTGAACCGGGGCATCCCGTGCATCCGCCTCTCCCCGACCAAGGGAGCACCCGTCTGCCGTACTCATTCAACCAAGTCGTGGCGGCCACCACTGCTGCTGCTGCTGCTGTGGTGCTTGCTGGCAGGGTAATGATCGGATGACCGAGTAGAGGGGACAGGCGGTTTCCAATTTTGTCTGCCAAATCCGGCTCTACCAACAAAAAAGAGAACACAAATATATGCTTGGGGTAAAAATACCCCAAGCATATATTTGTGTGTTGCGGACCACGTATGGCGAAAATATCGCTATACCCGACGTCCGTATAAAACTCGTGAGGCACATAATTTGGCTCTAAATGTCAAATATCGCGATATTCTCGAGTTTTTATATATATATATAGAGGAGGTGGGAAACAGTGGAGAAATGTGGGGAAACTATGGGGGCACAGCCGGAAACGGCAATAGGGGACTGCTCAACAGAACACGGGAGGTACACGGCCCCAAATCAGAAACCGAGACATACATAGAACTACTTACTTAGATCTCGATCTCTGAGCGTGCTCGGTTGGTACATCCCTGGCCTCTCAGAGCTCCCACTTGGAAATCGCCTCCTTTTATTACTTGCCGGACCTTTCCAGCGGGTCTTTGTTTTCTCCATTTCTCGTCGTACTTTCAGGCCTTCTTTCCTTTTTTCTTCTTTCGTTTCGTGTGCGTGCGTGTACTCCGAGCACGGTTGCGCGGGCAAACCTGGCACCGTCGCTGGTGTCAGCGGATGCTGGCGGGTAGACGGGGAGTTGCAAGGAGCGCGGTCGCCGCTTTCGTGCCTAGGCGTTGCGTATGCCTCGAGACACTAGGGATGCATCAATAGGCTCTGTCTGGCCCCCATTTGTGATTTTTGATAGAGTACGTACGAGTATTTAAGGGTTGTTAGGTATTGTAAGATAATATTCAAGCGGTGCTTAATTTTGCGACCGGGCTGAAAGTCACAAGAGGGAGGTACCCCGAATGAGCACCAACATTGTCGAGCTGGCGTCTAGGTCCACGGTGAGCACCGGGTTTCACGCGAGGCGGGCGACGGGGCTCACTGTGGAAGAGAGGGAGGAAAGCTTTATCCGGACTGAATCGGTGGCGAGATGGTCGCAAGAGGGGCGGGCGGCGTACGAGGCTGAGAGAGAGAAACTCTGCTGTATGTTTTTTTCTTTTTTTCATTTTTTCTTTTTGACTGGTGTAAGGTGTTCCAATCAGGTGGTAAATTATTATACGAAAGGGGACGGGGATTTTTTTTTCTTTCAGAAATTTTCGGTTTCATTTTCATTGTTTTTGCTGTGTTGCTCTCCCGTGCTGTGCTTTATCTTTCGTACATACGAGTACAGACACAGAGCATATATCGAAAGAAGAAAATAAGTACCCTATCTGGGGTATGTAGGTATGTACGACATGTGAGCGAGCGTAGCGGAAAACCGCCCACGACGCGAAGCATATGTGGCGTCCGAGCTGTTTTCTCCTGAAGCATGGCGACGGGACTCTTGGCATTGTCAGGTCGCCAGTTTGCAACCACAGGGGTCATGAAAAAAGCAATAACATTCAATCATGGACCTCTGTCCGCTTCGCATAGTTTGATGTACTTTTCCTTCCTGAGCGAGCGTAGCGGGCGGCGTAGGCCGCCCGCGGAGCGAAGTGCCTTGTACTACATACCAGGTACATACAACGCTTGGAATTTCTTGGGAGAGATCAGATGCACTCTTTTTGATATTTACGACCCGACTATCTGTAGAAATCTAGATTTCGGGGGCAGGATCCAAATCCCTGACGTCTGCCTGTTTATCCCAGCGCCCGCACCGATCACTTCTATGGCAACACCGTTGATCACCAGTGAGCTGCTTAGCTGTGGGAAAGGCTCAGCAGCAGAGCCACCAGTGGGGTCCGCCGTCGCCCTTGTCCTTGTGTGGGTGTGAGGGTAGCGGGCGCGTTCTCTCCCTCTAAAAAGGACCACGGGAGAACTCTTGAACTCTTCCGGTTCTTCCCGTCATGCAATCCAAGATTCAGAATAATGCTAGCTATGGTACGGTACAAGTGTTGTGTGGGCGTCCCACTGGGAGGTGCTCTGAAAGAACGACAGGAGAACTCTTCTAGCTCTTCCCGTCATCCAATCAAAGATTCAGAATAATGCCAGCTATGGCACGGTACATGTGTGTGTGTGGGCGTGCCACTGAGAGGATAGTGGGAATAAGGTGGGAAGGGGGATGGGAGAAGCCGTGCCCATATTGGAGTTGGGAATGGGAGAAGCCATGCCCACAACGGGAATGGGAAGCAAGTGGGATAGGGGGACGCTAGATGGACCTTTTGGGGAGCAAGTGGTTGTTAAATTCATCGTGGGATGGGCAGGACGGGGATGGGAAGCTCCAAATTCACGATGGGGTTCCCGGCCCATTCCCATTCCCGTCCCATCCACAATGGAAATTTCCGTCCCATTGTGTCCCGTGATAACCCTTGGAAAATATGGTGTTTGCGAAGACCAAGATGGTTTGGTTTGGCCAATTTCTATGCTCCCGGTCCCCAAAATAATCAATTTTCCAAAATCAGGACCCAAAATCGGACGATATGGCCCGTATCTTCACATTTTTTTCGGATTGGATTTGGCTTCTTGGGTTTCGATTAGGATCATACAGTTATTGGCCAGGATAACCCCGAGTTGCCCCGGGCGAATGAAAACATCGTGTTTGGCGACAAACCATAACCGTCTACGTCACGTATTCACACATGCAGCAGCCAGAAGGAGGGCATGATATACGGGCTGCCTCACACCACCAAGCTCTCTAACCAAGAGCACGGCCCACTTGGCCAGGCCGTGTCACGGCGAGGTCTCCGCCAAGGCCGGCAAAGTCATGCGGCCATACGCGGCGGAGGGCTGGCAAGGTGCAGCTCCAACATCGTTGACGGCATCGTGTGCGTTGTGGACTGTGCTGCTGAAGCTGTTGCTCTGGTGTGCTGCTTGTTATTGCTTGGGGTGCGAGCGACCAACAAAGTAGCGGTACTCTGGGCTCTGGGGCGTGGGACCGCACCACACGCACACCCACAGCACGTCTACGCGCGAACTGCACAGCGTGCCCCGGTCGCATCGATCGGCACTCTTCGGATGATTGCCATAGAGCACAGAGCGCACGCACACACGCAGCGAGTCACGCAGCAGCAGCCGCGAACAGCATCTCGCGCGAAGCCGCTGGTGTTCCTTTTTTTTTCGTACTTTCGTTTCGTTGTTTGTTGTTTGTTGCTCTATTTTATAAATTTTGAATTACGTCAGCTGTGAGTTCGACTGATTAAATAGTTGCTGTATTTCAAATTCCTAGATTTTTTTTCCAGTTCAAAACCGAAATTATCGTTTCGAGTTCTCGCGAGCAGTTTCAAACCCGCTCCTGTTTTGGTTCGGTGAATAGCCTGTGGTTCTCAAACTAACCACTATCGGGTCTTTCGCAAACACCATAGTAAATAATTAATTATATTTCTAAGGGTTGGTGACAAAATAAAACTGGACCCCCTCTCCCCCTCGACCGGCCCATTTTTTTTTCTCGAACAAAGTATGTAATTCGAAGCCTTGTTGACGCCAGTTGGTCGGCAAGACGTCGTCGAAACGCTACATCTCAGCCGTACTTGCGTTGGTGTTTAGATATTGTTCATACCTGGCTATGGGTGTGTAGTTGGGTTGTCCTTATTTGTTATTTATGTTAATTTTATGTTTTTTTTTGTTTAATCGTGGTTTAATTACTGTTGTTTGGGGTTTTTGCAAAGCAACTGGCTGACCAAGACTGGCACAAACAGATAGTTTTTTTCGTTCCAACTTAGTCCAACTTAAGCAAAAACCAGCGCCGCCAAGATGTGGTCTGAAAAAAACGTTAGAAGCACTTGCTTGTTTATTAAAGTACGACGTCCCGTCGCTTTTGGGCTGACGAATTATTGGGAACCGTCCACCACACCGACTGGTCTACAACAACCCAACCAAACGCTACTTGAATGAATGGCGCCCACAGGCAGACGACCAACACATACCCAAATAAGGAGCAACTTGGAGCAGCCCACTCAGATTTTCCTCCGACCACGTCCCCCCCCTCGTAGGCAAGTCTGAGGCAAAGCTTAGGCCGTTTAACTTCAGGGCGGCTTGCACACAATAAGTTGTGCAATATAAGCTTGCGTTCCGAGCATTTGTGGCTACCGCCGTCAAGCTCAGGAGTCTTGCAGCCAGCAGGGATACCACACTGCACCATGGCGCAACGACACTTGAGCTTGGTTCATTCCCACTTAAATCGGGATGTTTTGGGGGCAGACACAACCGAGACGGAGGTGCACGTGCGCGTGTGTGCGCGCGGTTGATAGAAAAGCGGGGGGCGTTCGTCGTGCGTCTCACCCAATCTCGCCGCGTTTTTCGACGGTTTCAAAAAATCAATTGGTCTAGCCGCGTTACACTAAAACCTACATCAGTGGCTTTCAAAGCAGAGCGTCGTGGTGTACTGAGCTCGAGTGACCTGCCTGGCCTACGTTGCCTAGGCTGCTAGATTTCGGGATCAGGTTGCACCAGGCAATAGATCAGGCGGTGTTTGTTCGCCAATATACACAGCAGTCCACGGTGGCGTGCTGTTTATTTCATCTCTGAACTGTGACTGCTCTGATCAATGATTTAAAGTGACTTGATAGTATCCGATTCAAGTACTTTCGTCCTCATCAACCCCATTTTAAGGTCAAGTGACTTATTGTGCATAGGAATTAGTGCTGAGTCGTTGTTTATATAGGATTTAGTGTACTTTGTTAAATAACCCCCCCCCCCCCCCCCCTCCATATTGAAGAAAGTCCGCCTCTAAAGCGGTTCTTAGTAGGATGCAGCTCACCCTTTATACGACTCGCCCGACACCTCACGGCGCTTCGCGCTTGGTGCAAGCAATATCTGCCTGGCCCGTGAAAACCCGACGTGCTCCGTCCCGGCATTGTAGGGATGCGAGGGTCTATGGTCATACTACGGCCATGCACGATAATGAGTACCCCGTCCCCCCCCCTCCTTCTCGGCCGGCCAAAATGAAAAAAGTGGAGTGTGGGTCCAGGTTTTTCACCTAGGGCCGGTCCTAACGAGGAAACAAAACGAAATAAAAAACGAAATAAAAAAACGAAGAGCAGAATCAAAGAGCACGTGTACTTTATTGATCAAGTTAACAAAAAATAGGAGTAGACATCACGATACCTCCGTTTTCACTATTCTTTTTTTTCAACTCGCAGAGGGCTTGAAAAAAAAAAAACGAAATTGGTGCCAAATAAACGAAATATGGGTTACCCAGGGTCGAAGAGGAACATAGGAAGAGCTCGAAGCGTCGGGATGCGGTTCCGATAGAGTCTGTACGACGGGTTGGCAAGTGCACGGTGGCCGAGGTAGTGCATGTGACTGCCACGCAGCTTGTCTGCTGACAGCGCGAACATATATGGGTAGGGAATCACCAAGGGGTGCTCCCGCAAAAAAAACGGGGGATCAGGAAGTGGCTGTGGCGGTATATTTTTCGACACGAGTTCCACTCAACATTCAAACGTCTGCCATCGAACAACGATGGCCGATACACAATTTGTAGAGCACACCGGAGGCAGCGGGTTGGACCATGAGAACGGCCTGCTGTGGAGGGTGCCTCGCGTGTGCGAGTTGTGTCTTTCCACCGTCGCTGTCGAGCGCTATCGCCGGGAATCACGTGCTGTGGCGGTTGAGTCATGCTGAAAAAATCACCGCGTACAAATTCGACTCGGCTTCTTCTTTTGTTTCATTTGTTTTCTTCGTTTTTTTTTCTCGTTAAAACTCAACCTACCTACTTTTTGATACGAAAAACGAAGGTCAGTTTTTTTTTTTTTTTTTTCGTTTTTTTGGTCCTCGTTACGACCGGCCCTTACCCTTGCTATTTGCGGTACAGTTATTCTTGCCTGAATTTTTCTTTTGGTTGACATGACTACTGTGATATTTTTCGTCTGCTCGAACTTGGGAAATACATAATTCATTATATTTCCGGTATATTTTTTCTTGCCCGAATTTTTTGTTTTGATTGACGTGACTAGTTGTACCGTACATCAGTGTAACACGTAAGACGCAAGACAACACATCCCGCTCGGACAAATTCCGAGGTGATTTTGTTGACAACGGGGAGAGCGCAAAACGCAAACGCCGAGCGATGCGTCTATCGAAAGATCTCGACGAGCTCATCCCAAAGCCGCCTTTTCGTGTTGTGTTCACCCCTTGGGTTGGAGAAATCTCCCCCAGAAATTCATCCCATGGGGTATGTAGCAATCCCGTTACGTTTGCAAGGTGCCCATTTGTTTCAGGGCTTGTCATGGGCAGATGGTCCGGGCCGGGTCGGGCCGATCTCAAATTGTCATTGGCCGGCTCGGGCCAGGCCAGCCCGAGGATTTGACAATGTGATGGGCTGGGCCGGCCGGGTCGAGCCCAGGGTTTTGAAGTTTGGATGGACCGGGCCGGGCCGGTTGGAGATTTCTTTTTAATGTGGTGGGCCGGGCCGGGTCGCCACCCTTCCTCTGAAAATATTCTGGGGCCCGGGCCGCGGCCCATGAGATGTGGGCATTACGTGGGCCGCTCCGCCCTGCCCATCAGGCGGTCCACGTGTTTTGACGGGCCGGCCCGGACCGCAGCCCGTAACATGTGGTTTACTACGGCTACTACTAGTACGGCGTCCACCCTGCCCACGAGGGGGCCCACGTGTTTTGACGGGCCGGTCCGGGCCGCGGCCCATGACATGTGGTGTACTACTGCTGCTGCTACGACGTCCGCCCATGCTGATCTGCTGTTCGTGGTCCTTGTACAAATGCCTCATCATGATCATGGCCTTGGTACCGCTGTGGGTATAAAGAGGATGACACTAAAGGACGCTCCTTGCCATCTCCGCGACCCAGGCAGATTTTCACGTTCTTCCCCTGATTCGGCCCGGACGGAACCGCCGGCGAAAACTTGGTGAAGTACGCCCAGACAGGGGACATATTCGGACCGAAAGTTGCAGCGACGTTCACGTTCGTGTGTGTGTCGTTGTCGAATCGATGATGAGAACTGGTGCTGCTGCTGCTGCAGTCTGGGAAGCCCCCGCCGAGGGGTCGCTGACGGCGTGATCTATGCTCCCTTCCGATGAGATGTCGATAGCTGCAGGTGTTGCTGCAGGAGCGGGTGTTGCGGCGGCAGGTGTAGCAGCAGCAGGTGCTGTGCAGCTCAGTGTTGCCCCCTTCGGATGAAGTATTGAAAACGGCAGGTATTGTTGCAAGAGCGGGTGTTGCAGCAGCAGGTGCTGCTGCACAGTGGTGCTACTGCTGTTGCTGCTTGCTGTTGTGGGCGCCGCAGCAGGAGAAGGAGGTGGTGGTCTACCAGCCAGGGCGGAATCCATCGGGCTGGGCAGCTGGCGAAGCAACATTGTGTTGGTAGAGGGTATGTATGCTTCGTGGGGACCTGGACCTTGAGACCCAAAACAAAAAGAAAAACAAACACTGGAAACATCATGATAAAAAACACGGAAGCGCATGTGCGTGACCTTTTAGTACACGGAACAACACATGGGCAAGCCCGTGGTCCGGCCCGTTAAATACACGGGCCGGCTCATGTTTTTCGGTGGGCGGGTTCGTCTAGAGCCCAGATCTCATGGGCCTCGCTGCCAATGTCATGGGCCGGGCCGGGACGAGGATTTAGAAAATATGATGGGCCGGGCCAGGCCGGGCCGGGATTTTTTTAAAAATTGGGCTGCGCATCCTCCGACAATTTGATGCGGCCGGCCCGGCCCGACTCAACCCGGTCCGTCGCACCAGCGTCGGCCCGTAACACGCCCTGATTTTTTTTTCCCATTTTTGGTTGCTGTTCGTAGCATTCATGTAACATCTCCACTGCGATTTATAAATCTGAAGAAATTGCTTAAATTTGCCTTGAACAAAGCCAAGAACGGTTTCTGAGTAGTCTATTAATAACACGAGGTACCAGGTATACGAGTATCTTATGATACTACGTGGGAATCGCATCACGCCGCCAGCTGCAAACCGCTGCTGCTGAACTCGTCCAGTAGGGCTACGAGGTATGCCCGGTGTGACGGACACAGTCAGCACCAACACACCGAGAGAGTCATAGTGTCTATGTACCATGTCCACCAGCGAGGGAAGAGCCTCGTCGAAGACGAAGACAGCAGTTGACGACGAACCCCTGGACGGAGATTCCAGCGAGGGAGCTGACCCGGTCGCGAATCTCGGCTGAACGACGGACTGCTTGGAGCGGAACCTATTCTGCCCAGCGTCGTGAACGCGCTTGCTCTCTGCATGAGGGCCACGTCCAACCCCCAAGGGCTGAGGGACGGGATCAAGGAGGTTGCCCAGGCCGCGGCGATGAGCAGTGGTTGCGCTCACTCTGTTCGTCGTACATACATCATCCCGGAAGCTATCTTCAAGTACGAGGTACCTGGTATTCATACCAGAAATACGTCCCAGGTACTTTTGGTACAAGTATACGTGGTATCCCCGTACGTACGTGCATGATACATACCATGTTGTACGGAAAAAAAAGGACCGTTTTGGTATTCATGTTCATATCGTCACGGTGCCTAAATTTTCTAGGTTGTGTTCTGTCTGTAGGGTACGTACAGAGCCGTACATACCCCGGGTATTTTGTGGGGTGTTTCCCTACAAATAACTTGTGTGAGTTATGTGCGACATTCGTACCCATACCCGGAAGTTCAGTAAGTTCTGTACGCCCGTGCCACGATACCCAGGGCACGGGTACAACATGTTTATACCTACCCAATGCTTCCATGAGTTATGTACGCCCATACCGCAATACCCGGAACTTCTGTGAGTTCTGCAAGCCCTTCATACCCGTGCCCGGAACTTCTGCGAGTTCTGTACGACATGCATACCCGTACCCGGAAATTATGTAAGTTATGTAGGGACTGTCGCACAATACCCGGGGTACGGGTGCACCTTTGTCACAATACCCGTGAATCCGGTGCGTATTCGGATTTAGACCAAACCATATGGTAACACTTTACAAGATTCTCCTTCGGGATGTGGGTAACGTGAAATCCCGGGGGCGTCGCAAGGCGAAAAGGGAGTCACAGGCAACACCCGTGTAGCTGTTCTTGGCGGAAACGGGAGCCATGGGTTAGCGTGTTGCTCGAAGGAAAGAGCAATAATTATTAATATTAGTAGTAGTCGGCAGGAATTAAGTACTACTCTTTCTGCGGTGTATACTACACTACTACATGCACGCGGTAGCATGGGTTGACTACTATATATACCGTCACTTTACACCACTACCACTACTACGCAGATGTAGTACAGGTAGAATCAGCATACACTCTACAAAATACTGGCTGGTACTCTACTACTACAGCAGTACTACTACTACTACTACGACTACTAACTATGCTACTATTAAGTACTACTGCTGATCAAACGATCATACAATATACAGAAAACCTCAAACAGAGAGGTCAAATAACCACGCGGTACCATGGATTGGGGCATGACTGCTATAGGTAATACTGATACAGTAGTTACTATTTTATATACACCACCACCAGTAATGCGTAGATGCAGTACAGGTAGAAGCAGCATGAATAAATACTGGTATTACACTACAATACCTACTACTACTATTGATACTGTTGTTCCTATAATACTATTAATAAAATCTTTGATACAACGGCGACGTAGCATGCAAGCGGTACCTTGAGTTGGGGGCATATACTGTTACTGTTAATGTACACCACTACAACTACTAAACAGATGGATGCGCTACAGCTGTAGTAAAGGTAGAAGCAGCATGCACGCCACACACTACCTGATACTATACTACTACGACTATACTGATGGTTTCGTAAAAAGTGCAGGCTACGTATTATATACGGTTGAGGGCATCTATCTACTACTGGCTCTATTGGCCAGGTAGAAGCAGTATGCAGAGGTGGACGGACCGAGGGAGCCAGTTTCGTGTTCACGTACGCGCTCGGTGTGAGGTGTGTGGTGTACGGCAAAGGGCTCAGGGGAAACATGTATGACGCTCGACAGCTCGACAGACATGTATTGCTGCTGCTGCATCTGCTGCTGCTGAGTGAGGTTGATAATATAAGCGGGGCGATTAAAAAAGTATTGAGATTTTCAACCCAGAGAAAATTCACCAGAGGAAATTCTCGTGCTCGTGCGGGATTGATTATTCTTGTATTGTTGACTGCTCGCCACGACCGGGTAGGTTTCCCAGCCTATAGCGCCGAAAAAAAAGAACACGAGACCACGATCACTCGGTTGCTCGACCTGGTGAAAACTGCACGCACATATTATACGAACACTGCTGTTGTGCGGCTGCTTCTGTTGTAGTGCGCACCGTGGTTGGGCGTTGCTTTTGAAATACGGCAGAAGTTCGTACGAATCGTCGTCCTGCCCCTGCGCAGCATCCCATTAGTTGCTCCTTTTTCGAGATTATGTGTGTGTTCGTTCCTACTTCCTAGATCGACAGGAATCACGGCCCACACACACACAAAAATGCGCCATTCGTGGCCGCCACACAAGGGAGCGCTTGATGAACGACTGTTGCTGTGCCGTGGCTGCCTCTGTAGAGAGCTCAAGGGACGGTGTGATCAGACATGATACAGCAGCAGCCAGCAGCAGACAAAATTCTTAAAACTTGTGGGGTCTCCATTGTCCTGCTTGGCTCTTGCAGGTCGGAATGACTCCCCGTATTTATTTGCCAGAATTCTCGACTTTAGAGGCCCAGAGCACGCGCCACGGACCTCCGCCGGGACTCGCATTTGCGCCGTATACACGCGGGCCCCCTGCGTGCCACGCAGCCTAGAGTGCGAGAGAAGACCCGTGGCCGGACGAGAAAAGTGAAGTATTCCGGAAAAAAACTCCATTTGGTACAAACTAATAGTATTATTTTTTCTTTTTGGGCAATAGCCAAAATCAGGTACACCTGTTCCTTTTAAGCCGGAAAAAGTTACATACTGAAACCAAGTAAAATGCACACGCCGTGAGCGGTGTTTTCGGCTATGAGAAATCTCATTTTTTTTTTCATTATTTTCCACCTGGGCATTGAGCGTGTGGCCTCCAAAAATTTGATTTGTTTTGTTCCCCTTAAGGTATGTAGGCACCACGGGCTCCACTTGGACCTGCAGAGGGTCACCAGGCTTCATTTGTCTCGCCACGGCGGGCGCGCCAAGAGTGTTTATTCTGGCGCCGCCCCCACGATGCCAGCTTTGAAGCCTCTCGACCATCCTCGCGGAACCGTCTGCTCGGCACGATTTTTTTTTGCCGTACCAAACCTGAGACCACCTCGACGCGGTTTGGGGAAAACGAATTGCCCTCTGCGTCCACGGTGTTGTCATACGACTCCTGTGACTGTTAGCGGTGGCAATGGACGTAAAACAAAACAGAAGTGTCGCCTGGTCGAGATCTGGGATTTGGGAAGAAAAACTTTGCCACCAATAAATCCGTGCGATGATGCTATCTCAAAAATAAATAAAAAGCAGTGCGGGCGTCGACGTTGCGGCGCTGGGCTACGAGCTGACAAAAAGCCAGCGTTGCTTTTTGCACGAAACGTGCTGCTGGACAGCGCACAACCAAGCCCAGAACGTAGAGCAGCAGCGTAGACACGGACGCGCGAGCGTGAACGAGTCGCACGATTCTCTGGTGGCTCCTTGGTAGGCCCTACCTGGTAGCGTTTTAGGCATGCCTGAAAGAATGCTTGAACTATTGTTTCTGAAACAGGCGTGTCTGAACTACTATTTTCGTGCCCATCTTGCCTATCTTTTGCCAGGCACGCGTCAGACACGTCAGGCACGCTCACAGCCTTTTAAGGCATAACAAAATAACGCCGTTAGCGTGGAACTCCCAAAATCAGGGGAAAGGGGGATGCGTTTTTTTGTAGGGTCCCCGCAGCCCGTAGCAGCCACACAGCGCTCGTTCGTGCTGACAGCCCCGTCCTTGAGCAACGTAGATTTCTTCATGGCGTCAGCCGTATGCTGCAACTTGTGTCTTCATAAAATACGTAGTGTAACTACGTAACGACGCTTTTTGCGACCTGCGTTATGACAACCCAGCCACGTACCCTCGCACTATCCTACTTGATGTTTTTTATTCTAGGAACTGCTGTATCTGCAGTTGTTGTTTGCTGCAGATTATAAATACGTCTGGCGTACCAGTATGGCCTGTGTATGTCGGCCAGCACCGTGTGGCGCAGCAGACGCGGGTACTACAGGAAGGCCACTTGATACCATACGATAATGTCACATTATGCAACACATGCACACCGAACCCTTCGAAATGCTGGCCATTTGGCTGGTTTCGACGAGCAACCGCCGGGAAATGTTCGATTTCGGTTTCGTTTTTTTTTTTTTTTCAGTTTTAAGAAAAAAACGCCCGAAACCGACCGACTTTTTCGGGAAAAACCGGAAAACCGACGGAGCCACTTTTCATTTTCGGTTCACAACCCTGTACGTACGTTTGTATGCATTATTTCAGGCGTTTACCTCTTGAAACCGAACTACTTGATTTTAGTATAGGATTTTTCCTTGCGTCGCTGAACAGGTTTCAGGCTTTTTTTCAGGCATTTTGCCACTTGAAACCAAACTGCTTGAAATTAGTCTAGGATTTGCGTTGGGACGCTGAGCAAGTTTCAGGCCTTTTTCAGGCATTTTGCCCACTCGCACAAGACTTCTTGAAAGTAGTATAGGGTTTGTCTTGGGGCGCCGAAAAGGTTTCAGGCACGTCTCAAGGCATTTTTTACGGCAAATGCCTTAAATAGACAGGCACGTTTAAGGCAAATTAAGGCACGTCAGGCATACGCCTATTTTTTTCCTGTTTCAAGTTTTTTTCGTGTGCGGCGTGCCTATGGCCGCATGCCTGAAAGCCAAGGCTAGGGCCTACTCCTTGGGACTGGCGGCCGGCAGCACGAGAATGCTGCCCCTCCTGTGAAACACGTCTTGTACAGATCAAGTCGCAGGCTATGTGGTCCTGGTTTACTGCTGTCAGAGGCACGTAAACAACGAGAACGTACCCACACACAACATCGACAATCGGCTGTGTGTTGCTATATACTGCACTTCGCCGAGACCGGGATTTCGACGGCGCTGCCTGCACCTCCGTAGAAGCGCGCCCTATCTCTAGCCCACGCACGAGCAAGTTGTTGCTGCGCGTGTAGCAGGCTCGAGCCTTGCGGCCAAGGCTGCGTTCACCACGCGCCTGAAGTTCTGCATGGTGTTGCTGTATGTGCTCGTAAGTACACTACCACTCTGTCCGGAAAAGTAAGGAACCGTTTATTTTCATACTTATACTAGAACCGTCCCTAAATTTTCGGACAGAGCTGTACGGTAGAGTACTTTTAGTCGATCGTTTTCTCACGTGAGACAAACAGCAGTGATGCGTTCTCATCTGAACGCTATTACGGGGGTCCATAGTTAATAGGACCTATGGTATACATAAAAACCTATATATTTACCTATTTTTACTGACAAAATTTGGTCCCGTTAACTATGGACCCCCGTAATAGGGGTAACTCGCTTTCTGCTGCATCATGACCCGATCACAGATGGTCTTCGCTGCTGCGGTGATGGCGATCGCTCGGCGTTCGGCCGCTTTGATGTCTAGCTTCAGTAGCACCCTTTGCCCGATACGATGAGGACTGGGCGTCCTTTTTTTCATCTCGGGACATTTTTTTGTCGAGTTTCCCATCAACAGCAGTTGACTCATCAGAAGAGCTTCAACTTCTGGAGCATATTTCTTGTCGGCTACTTGTCGGATTCAAGCGCGGGTTGCATTGCTGTGTGCGCAAAGTCCTGGCGGAGGGGCTGACCGTATAGACTTTTTGAGCACCGTCCAGTAGTTCTTCCCTAGAGAGGTTTTCAAGAATGTTGGTGTTTTCTGATCAACTAGTACTGTACGTATACTGGTATGCATGATGTGGCAATATCCGTAGCTTTGTGCTGCTGTAGCATGAAAATCCCAATGCACCCGCCAAATAATCCTGATTCTACATTATTGGTCATTAATTACGTAGGTACGTTCACGCAAGGATCTACAAACTCCCCCAATCGAGATCCGGGCCATATCGACAAAAAGGACCGGACTTCGTTGAGAGTCGATTTAATATCACGACAGGAGGCTGTGAGCGTGGCGCTCGCGTTCAGTTGTAGCTTTTGTTTCTATCTTCTTGGCGGCGTGTGCAGGGCGAGCTTTGGGATCCAGCTCTAGTGATCGTATTGCCTGGTAGAACGCCTGAGATGGGACAAAGAGCTGTAGGATCAAAATGCGCCACTCGCTAGTCTGCCTACAGAAAACACGAACGTCACGTCCTGCGCTATTGGATCACCCTCTGCAATTTTACCGGTGTGTGCATGCTGTGTTTTTCATGCATGAAGAGCAGAAGAGGCCAAGAACATATACGATAGTGAGACTCACCAACAAACACGTACGTGCTCATGTACTTGGTACGTCAAGACGTATCTATCTGCTGCAACATTTGCCGGGAGTATTTCAAACATTTTTCATTGTCTTGTGTGCCTGTCACTTTTGAACTGCTATAGACCAACTTTCGATTGTCCTGTGTACCCCGACCCTCATGTGTCGATCTGCTGTTTCAGTGCACGAAAAGAAGCATGGGCGCTAATATAAATAGCTCATACCATCTCAAGCGTTTACATAGATAGGCGTGGCTTTCGATCATGGACAACAATGGCCGCTGCAACAAATTCTGGGATGTAGAGTATGGTGGCGCAAGCATAGGAGAAGGTAGACATAGAAGGCAAACCTTGTGCATAGGTTCTATTATTATTATTATTATTATTATTATTATAATAATAATTATTATTATTATTAAATTTATTAGAGTGTCTGCGCATAATATTTTTGTTTATCAAGGTTTTCCGTCGGGAAGGTAATCATAATGGAAAGCCTTTCGGCATGCGCATAATCGTAGACGAAAAACAGCTAAATATTGGATTCTTATGTTTGAAAAAAAATACTTGAGGCAGCGGCAGCACTTTTTTTTGTACCAAACGAGCCGAACACAAGAAGTCGTGCAAGCAGCAGCAGTACCCACCTGCAGCAGCAGCAGCAGCAGCAGCAGCAGCAGCAGCAGCAGCAGCTGCGGGAGCAGTAAGCAGCAGCAAGCACTAACAGGCAGAAGTGCGATCTATCTTGCGCTCCTCGACACTCGCTGTGCAAGCAACGCCGCCACAACGAGAAGATCGCCCTCCTTCTTCGTCGTCCTCTCTGGCCGAAAAGGGGTCGAAGATCAGGGGCGTGGCGGCAAGGGTGCACGTGCTTGCAGCACCAGCAGCGCCTGCGACAGCTCTTGCAGCAGCGCTTTTGCTTGAGGCAGATCTCTCGCTTCCAGCAGCGCCTGCTCGCAGCAGCGCTTGCTTGAGGCAGCTCTCTCGCTTCCAGCAGCGCTTGCTCGCAGCAGCGCTTGCTTGCAGCAGACCTTGCTTGTGTGCAGCAGCGCTCGCTTGCAGCAGCGCTTTTGTTTGCAGCAGCGCCTGCTCACCGCAGTGCTTGCTTATTGCCGCAGTGTTTCCAGCAACAACAGCACTTACTTGCAGCAGCAGCAGCAGCACACTATATGCAGTAGTAGCAGCAGTAGTCGGTGACGTACAGCAGCAGCAGCAGCAGCACCTACCTAATAGTATCTGCTGCTGCAGCAGCAGCAGGCAGCAAAGGCATGCAGCATCAGCGGCAGCAATTCTTCTCGCAAAACTCCGCCGGTAGCAGACACATGGTCCGAGGGTCCGAGGCCACTCTCGGGGCAAGCTTGGCCAATCCAAAGCGTCCGGAGAGTTTTCGGCCAACAGAATGCAGCGGTCGAATCTCATACCATACAAATATGGCTCTAGTATAATATGCTATCCAAAAATGCATAACTTCGTCATTTTTATGCAAATTTGATTAGGATATTTGATTAGTCGTCGGTAACGGGGGAATAGATAAGCAAAATTCGTAATATTCTTTCTTTTGCGCAGACACTCTATTATTACTATTATTATTATATATACTATTAATATTATCATTATTATTATGTTATTGTTGTTATTATTATTACCCTCGTATATTACCTCTTGACGTTATGAAGAGGCTTTTTTTCCTTGGAAAACCAAGAAAAAAGGGATTATTATTAGAGTGTCTGCGCAAAAGAAAAATATTACGATGTTTGCTTATCTATTCCCCCGTTGCCGACGACTAATCAAATATCCTAATCAAATTTGCGTAAACCTGCTTCCCCGCTTCTTTTATATGACAATCACAGCACTCTTTTGCATGCTGTTGTTGGATTCGCTTTGCGAAACGGTTTTTGCATGTATTGACCCGCATGAGACCCTGCGTTCCAAATTGTGAAATGCAAAGGTGTCAACATGTTGCAACATCATATCAATATCCCTTGTTCGGGTTATATAGTATCAGTGCGCAGCATGATTATTTAAAATTGTCCTGTTGACCCGGGCAGCATCCAGGGGAGCCGCTGGCCTATATCTTTGACAAGGAATCACATATAGAATACGCGCGCTCGGTTTGTCACAATACTTGTAAAATTAGGTAAAAATGGAATATAGACGAGGCGTATTACGCAGCTTGCAAAGTTGAGTATCAACTATTTAATCAGTCGAACTCACAGCTGACGTATTTCAAAATTTATAAAAATATATATATATAGGTTGACCTCACAGCTGACTTGCTTTCTTAGTTTCTTATAAATATATATATATATATAAAATCTTCGAGGAACCTTTCGGTAATTATTTATTTTTCGATTCGGAAATGCTATCTGACCAAAACAATTGAATAAATTGACCCCAATTTCAATTTAATTATTTCGTACTGGAAATAGAGAGAATTATTTTTTTTTCCGTCTTCGGGCACACGAAATGGTACTGGCCGACATCAATTGGAAGTCGAACCTGCTGTAAGTATTTTCGTCTCGTCGACCCTGGTAGCATCCAGGGGAGTCATCGGCCAGTACTCAATCACGGGGGAAATAATGGAAAACGCGCGGACGGTTCACGTAGCTTGCAAAGTTGAGTATCGACCGATCTGCCGACCGGTTGACCTCACAGCTGACGTGTTTGTTTGTTTGTTTGTTTGTTTGTTTTTTAGTGTTTAATAAAATAAGAAAAATACGAATACAACCTGAAAAATCCAGTTTTCCCGCATAATTCCACTAAAAAATAGACGGAAAAAAACAAAACAGGTCCGAGTCACAACCAATCACAGCCTCTTTCTATACTGACGGGATGTGCTGGTTGAACGCAATCATCCAATTTGTTTCATGTGTCGAGTAATCGGGTATTTGGTGCAACCGTGAATGAATGTAGTCTATATCAAAGTAATACAGAGTACAGTGGTGGCAGACTACCTCCCTAATTATGTTCTCTCGATTTTTTTGAACGGTTTCTCGAATAGACTGGACCTGATTTTGGCTATAAAACCCTGTATTTTTTCGTCATGATACTTCTTTCGCCGCCAAACGCTTCGCATGGGCTACGGGTCACATTTTAAGACTGCTGTGCAACACGTACGTACGTATGGTAGAAAAGAAACAGCAGCAGTAGTAGCCGTGTGTATGACACGTTTTTCACGTATCGTAGTCGTGTGTAGTATATACGAGTACCAGGTACAATACATGTGGTATGCGGGTATATATACACATTATGTGTAGCGTAGTCGTGATTTATCAAAATTAGAACAACTGCGGTGAGATCGAGAATCTCGTCGTAAGTCATATTTGTAAGCTGTGTGTGCTGCTGCGGTCCCCGTGACTACGCAGCTGTGGGTTATGGCCGATAAGTTGCGGCCCAGTACTATTGAAGTAGTATTGAAGGCTTGGTATCAAAGAGGGGGGGGGGAGGAGGTGTACTCGATGTCATGCATGGCCGCAGTCGTATAACCATAGACCCTCGCACCCCTACAAGGGACGGAGCACGTTGGCCTTTCACCGATCTGGCAGAAATTGCCTGCGCCAAGCGCGAAGCGCCGTGAGGTGTTCGGCGAGTCGCATGAAGGGTGAGCTACGTCGCACTAAGAACCGCTTGTGAGGCGGACTTGCATCTGGATGACAATTTTCAAGGAGTCAGTGGGGTTACTATGTCACTGCCTCGCGGGTGCTATACCATAAACGCTACCTGGTACGTGATGTGATCATTCGCCTCTTGCACGGGGTAAAGGTTCTCCACCTCGCACAAGTGGTCTGCTGTAACTCGATCGTCAGCTGTGACCGACCGCCAAAAAAACAAAATATACCAAAAATGGTACCCGTGTTGTCTAGCTCACGTAGTGAGCGGCATGTCATACAGTGTCGTTGCCAACCGACGCCAACCCAACCCATATATCAAACAGGGGGGGGGGGGGGGTGCTACCGTCCCCTGTGCTCAGTTTTATACTGTGATTGTTCAGGCGTAGAGGGAGGGGACAGGGTCAGGTACCCCCCCCCCCCCGGGCGGGAGGGTCGAAGCTGAATAATTCGACGTGAGGTGTCGAAAACAACAACTCGGCCGCCCTCGGTTAATCCGTTGTTTTTTCGCCCCCTTGAGGCGTCAATTTACCCGGGTATTACCCATACCCGGAACTTCTGTGAGTTCTAGTTCTGTACAACATCCACACCCGTACCAGGAACTTCTGTGAGTTATGTGAGACATTCGTACCCATACCCGAAACTTCTGTAAGCTCTGTACGCCCGTGCCACGATACCCAGGGTACGGGTACAACATGTTTATACCTGCCCAATGCTTCCATGAGTTACGTACGCCCATACCGCAATACCCGGAACTTCTGTGTGTCCTGTAAGCCCTTCATACTCGTGCCCGGAACTTCTGTGAGTTCCGTATGACAATTCATACCGCAATACCCGGAACCTCTGTGAGGTCTGCACGCCCGTGGTATCCGCACAGAGTACCCGGGCTACGGGTACAATATTACAACATTGTATACCTGCCTGGAACTTCTGCGTGTTCTGTACGCGCGTGCCACAATACCCTGAACTTCTGTGAGCTCTGTGAGACCTCAGTACCGGTACCCGGAACTTTTGTAGGTTCTGTAATACCTCCATACCCGTACCCGGAACCCACAAACCCCACAGAATATAACCTTGGAAATTTTTGCCCCACGTGGTACGAGTCATTTTTGCACGCGCACCAGTATGAATGCTCATGTATTTACGTTCGAGTCGAACACGTGTTGATTGTCGACGTCGTGTTCCTGCTGTACGACATGAGCGATATTAAACGTACAATGTTTCATAAAACAAAAAAAAACTCCAGGAACAAAGGACACGCGTATTGGATGACATGATACAACCGTACCAGGTATCAGATAGCTGCTGCTTTCCGCTGTGTGACCCTGAACAAAATCCACAAAAATGGTGGAGGAACGAAGCCGCGGCACAGAGCACCGAGACTGACGGGCAGCCGCTGCTCTCTGACTTCCTTCGGGATAGCCACACCGCCTACTCCCTGGCTAGCTCTTCTTCCGCCGGGAGTAGGGTGCTTGCTTGCCGCTGTAGGCTGTCGACAGCATCCAATCAAAGCAGAGTTTCGTGCGATGCATCCGATGGACACACATATACGGCAACTTTGCAGAACGCAATATCATCGACCAAGCTCGGTCGACGTTGGGCTGCCGTTGATGATTCCTCTCTCAGGTTTCGCCTCGGGCAGTAACCCTAACCCAACTGAGCACCCCGACGCTGGGATTTCTGGGCGGTGTGAGTGGGCTCCGTATGCTGGATGGTCTCAATGGCACCTCGGAATGCTTTGTACCAAGAAGCTCGCACGAGATCGGGCAGGACCGAAGCATCGAAGAAGCAGATATCTCCACACACGACAGACGACGCCGTGTCTTTGAGGGTGCGGCCTACTCATGTGCATTCAAGGCGATTGGTGCCGGATGAGCAGAGCCAGCCCACGTCCGAGGGCTTGGCCCCGAAAAGCTTGAATGAGATCGGATAGGCTCGCTCAGGGCTGCTGCCTCGAGGGCTGACTCGGGCTGCGATTTCGGCTCAATTTTGGCCACCTGAGGTTTTTTGCGCTCCACGTGATACGGGCGGCCCTCAAACTACCAGGATCAATCTGAACCGTCATCGTAATGGTTCGCGCGCCTTTTTTTTCTCTTCGTGGTGGCCTGTAGCTCCCGATCGCCCACCTAAGCATCCTCCAACCCCTCGTGTGCACTGGCTGAGGACCGGAGTTTTTTGCTATTTCGAGACCGAGTAGACGTCATTTTGATCCTTTCTATTGGCCCTCAAATTACCCCGCAAAAATAGAATTATCGAGGAATCCAGAAAAAAATGAAACGGGGTGGAAGAGGAGCTGGAGGAGGACGGAGCGGAAGGGGAGCGTACGGGGGGGGGGGGGGGGCACCGTCAGGAGGTTCTTTTACATGTACTCTGTGCAGGACTTCGGGGTTGCTCCCCGTTATTTGGACAAATAACCTAAATTGTGATTTGGTTCGTCCCCGAAACGGGAATGTAGTGTGTGCTGAAAGGGTCGAGTGGTGGACGGTATAAAAATCCCCCAATCCCGACGAGTATAGCTGCTTTGACTCAAGTCTCCCGCTTATATCACTGATCAGCCGGGGGAGGCAGCTGGTGGTTTTGGATTCGACACAGGCAGGCAAACAGCAGCACACCCGGGGAGCGGAACGACGCAATGCAAGGTCCCGCCTGGAGTTTCGGTGGCTTCCCTAACCTTGTCGGACGTTTCGACACTTTTGACGTGCGACTTGAGGGAGCAGTCCCGAAGTGGCGCTCAAGAGTGCGTCATTTTTTCCTGGATGCTTCCTGAAGTTTGTTTCTCGGCGTAATTCTAGGCCAATTGAAATGATCGTAAGTTCTTGTATTCGCCACTAATTGGCGTAAATTATCACATCTCTCCACTGCCTACCTATCCGAGGATGGAGGATTATCGGGTTGCCGACCAAGAGCTACAGGCCACCACGGAGATAAATGAATATACCCAACCCACAGCCATGATGATTCAGGTTGATCTTGGTAGGATGCGGGCTGCCCGTAGCGTGTAGGGCGAAGAACCCAAGTTCCTTGAAATGAGTCAAATGCGCACCCAGAGTTAGGCCTCGGGCCGATCCAAGCTTTGCTGAGCCAAGCTCTCGGACTCGGGCTGGCGTTGATCATCCGGCGCCCATCGTCCTGCGCCCGTATCAGTAGGCTGCAGCCTCAAGGAAACTGTGGAGTCTGTTGTTGCGTGTGTGTCGAGATCTCTGCCCCATCGACGTTTTGGGTCTTTGTGTGAAGTTATCCCATAGTTTTTATTTAAAAAAAAAGGCGAGCTACCCTTGCGGCTATTCGGCGTACGGAACCCACTCACACCGACCAGGACTCTCAGCCTAGGGGTGCATACTTGGGTTAGAGTCGGTGCCCTAGGCGAAGCCCGCGACAAGAATCGTGAGCGGTAGGTCTTGCTTGGTCGCCGATGCTGTTTTCCCTGTGGCGAGCTTTCTTATTCGGGTACCCACAGGATGCCTCGTACAATGCTCCGGTTAGAGTAGAGGGCATCGGAGGCCGAAAACGGCCATCGATCACCCCACTCCCAGCAGAAAAAAGCTGGCCAACGAGTAGGTGGTGCTTATCGTGGAGGAAGTACGGGCGTACCGCCTGCCGGTCAGTCTCGGTGCCTGACGCCGCTGCCCCACTTTTGACATTCCGACTTTTTTCTGGGCTGCACAGCAGCAAGCAGGTACAGGTCATAAACATATGAGTACATTCTCGTATTCCTGTCTACGTGCGATTTCATTTTGTTTTCCAACAAAGGTGTTGTTTTCAGTGGTGTGTACAGCAGTACGGCGACCTGAAAGCGCGTGGTTAAAAAGTCGTACCGCACTCGTGGTCAAACTCGCACAACAAAGGAGTCTCGCGTACTGTACTGGTACGTGGGAGTAGAAGGTACGAGAGTACCGTATCCCTCCGTGTAGTCTCCCTATGTATTGTGCGTCGTGTGGTTCTGAGGGTGTGGCGTTGTTAGCGTGGCTGCAGTTGCCCCGGTATAGCTACACACGGGCACGGCAGCATATGTGCGTGCCTACCACCGCATGGTACCTGGTACCTTTCGAAATTCAGGCTGCGGGGACCGATATTCGCTGTCCTCGAGACGTATTGAGCCATTCAATTTAAGCCTCAGCTGAGTTGTCACGTAAATTTTACAAAGAGTAACCAAAGAAAAGAAGAGGAAAAGGTGTGCCCTGTTTCATACGTACCGGGATTGCTCTCTTAGAACCTTACCAGGTACAGCTTCACCCTCACACTCACTCACCCTCGTACCCCCGACGCTTGAACGCTTGAACGCTTTTACCGACTACTTACAGCCGTGCAACCTACTCCTTCGATGAAGTAAAACAGCCACAGCAGTCAGCAGTCAGTCAGTACCCATCTAGCCAGCACAGCAGCGGTAGGACAAGTCTGGGCCGAAGGTCGTGTGTGTCGTCTTCAGATTTCCCGCGTTAATCCGTTATTTGTACCCAACGGTACCCAGCACACCTAGCACACTCCGTGGTATACGCGTACGATACTCGTACGAAATAATGATTGGTCCTGGAGATGTACCATAGGTACTAGCTGGTATGAAATACCATGGGTACGAAAAGTTATTGTTTCACGGGCGCAAAGTACGATGGGACAGATAAATACCTGTACCAATGGCATCAAAATACAAAATGACAAAGTTACGCAGGGACAACGAACAAGGCAAGTCCCGCGTAGGTGCGTTTTTTCAGTACCGATTGCTGGCATTGGCTCACTCTTGTCGCGTATCACTTCTCTCTTCTCCAAGTTTCTGTTATCTTGGTTCTCTTACGGGGTGCCATAGTAAATAAGACCTACGGTACACACAAAAAACAATATATTTACCTATTTTCACCTACAATAGTTGGTCCTATTTACTCAGGCCCCCCGTAATAGTTTCCGACGAAGAACGACCGTCCGAATTTTCGACCTTTTTAGCGAATTATCGAGGGGGTACTCGCAATGTGCACTCTCTGTGATACAACGGTTTTCCAAGCGCGCCTCAATTAGAGTGCACGACGCTGGGATGCAGTTGGGCACGAAGCAAGCATTGCCTGCGTCTTCGCCGCCTACGGCACCCTACAGATGTTACCGAATACTAGAACACCTACCGTCAAGATACATGCTGCAAGGTTCCCCTTCGTGATGTGGGTAGCGTGAAATCCCGGGGGCGTCGCAAGGCGAAAAGGGAGTCACAGGTAACACCCGTATAGCTGTTCTTGGCGGAAACGGGAGCCATGGGTTGGCGTATTGCTCGAAGGAAAGAGCAATAATTATTAATATTAGTAGTAGTCGGCAGGAACTAAGTGCTACTCTTTCTGCGGTGGATACTACACTACTACATGCACGCGGTAGCATGGGTTGACTACTATAATGTCACTAAACTCCACTACCACTCCTACGCAGATGTAGTACTGTTACGGGGGGTCCATAGTTAATACCTGGTAGGACCTATGGTATACATAAAAACCTGTATATTTACCTATTTTTACTAACAAAATTTGGTCCCATTAACTATGGACCCCCGTAATAGTAGGAGCAGCATGCGTTCTATATAATACTATTAATACCTGGTACACTACTACTACGACTACTAGCTATACTACTAGGTACAAACGATCATGCAATACACAGACAACCTCATGGTAAACAGAGAGGTCCAATAACTACGCGGTAAGGCATGACTACTATACTGTAGCTATACACCATCAGTAATACATAGATCCAGTGCAGGTAGAAGCAGCATGAATAAATACTACACTAGATACTACTGCTGCTCCTGTATTAAAAACTTCCATACAGCGGCAACGTAGCACGCAAACGGTTCGGGGCATGACTATTACTATGTTACTCTCAATGTACACCACCACTATTACGGGGGTCCATAGTTAACAGGACCAAATATTGTTAGTAAAAATACCTAAATATATAGGTTTTTATGTATGCCATAGGTCCTGTTAACTATAGACCCCCGTAATAGTATGCAGATAGATGTACTGCAGTAAAGGTAGAAGCAGCTACAAAATACTACTGCATACTACTACGACTACTATTGATTTTGTAAATGTACAGGCTACGTAAAATATACGGTTGAGGGCATTTTCTGCTGTTGGCCAGGTAGAAGAACAGCATGCAGACGGCTACAACCGCAATAGCGGACACCACAACGACTATACGACTATCGCTTCTACTTTCCTGGTATAGTACAGGTAGTACTGTTGCTATTGCACAGGCATTTATAGAAGCAGCATGCACTCGGTACCATGGGCTACCGGCGTCCCCGGTGGCTTGGTAGGTGGTCCGCGTGCCTGTCAAGATCAATTTCGTGGGTTCAAGTCTCACCGAGTGCATGCTCATAGGGACTTTTTCTTGCATAAAAAATTGATAAGCGGAAAGCGCGAAAGCGTGAGTTGGCTACATTCGATGAAAATCGACGAGCAGTGGGAATGCTGAACCCTATGCGCGACAAAAAATAAAGGCACGTACCGGGGTGGAGAAGGGACGGCACCTGTGACCACGGCTTGTCCAGAAGATCGTCGAGGGTAAAACCTCCTACGAGTGGACTGGAAAGTAAAAGTGATGAAGAAAAAAAAAAAAAAAAAATTAGTACCACCACTACAAAACGATTATTTACTATACTACAGTAACTACTTCAGAATTTTATACCTGCGTGTCTGAAACAGCGTCAATAATACAGCAAGGCCAAATGACCTAGGAAAGTATCACTACGTATACATATAATAGTAGGAAGGAGCTCTCTGTTTTTATTGATGTACAGGTATATGTATGGTTGGGGCACGATGAAAAAATTATCTGCATTTGTCATGAAAAGTTTCAAACTATCGAATAACTGTCAAATAAGTACTCATGGCAACAGCAGCTGAATCGCGGCGACAGCAGTAGAAGTATAATATCACTATTGACATCAATAGGCAGCAACTCGGATGTAATCATTACTGTACGAGTCTACATACGATTGAGGGCATGATGAAAAAATATCTGTACTCTTCATGAAATGTTTCTCTCTAAGACGTATGCCAATGGAAACGCAAAGTCCCCATAAAGAGTTTGAATTCCAAAGATACCCGTCAGAAGTTTTCAGGTACAGATTGCTATGAGCATGTTTCTTGGAGCGGAAAGTTCCAAACTTTTGGGAAAGGCCGAAGAAAGCTATTCTGGGGCCGGCCCATGTTGGGCCAAGATCGGCTTCAGAAAACCTCGGGCGGATGTTTGATCCGATGCGGCGAGATTCCGAGTCCTAGACAGACATCGATCGACGAAACCAACGACTGCGTCATTAGTTCTGAACGGGGTGCGCTCGTTAGGGGCTCCGACCCACCCTAGAGTCACCGTGTTCACACAATGGCCGGTGATGTGTGGCGGGTGCTGGCCAGGCGTAGGATAAACGCACAATTGGCCGCTGGTGTGCACAGATCAGATGCCAAAATTTCTTGATCCGTCTCGAATGGCAAAACATATTTTTTTTGTCAGGTTTGAGAGGATGCTGTAGGACGCCGCCGGCGAGCTCCCGCCTCCTAGACCATGGATCTATTTTTTTTATCTTCGAGGCCGTCATCTAGACTTGCTGGCCTTGCCCGTCACCTAGCGGGTTGGGCGTGGGCTGAGTCTATCTCGAGATCGAGTGTCTATCGCCGCACGAGCTGATTTTTATCATGGTGTTGACAATTTGCAACGAGAAACAACCAATTGCGCCGCCTGCAGCTGCTAGCAAAAGAAGAAAAAATCAAGCATTGTCCCTTTTTTCCCACAGCGGCGGTAGGAGGAAATTTTCGGCGGTTATTTGAAAGCAATCTTTTTGAAAGAAACGTTTTTGACTTCGTGTTTACTGCTGCTGCTGTATCTGCTGCTGCCGCTGTTGCTGCTGTGGCTGCTGCTGCTGCTGAGGTTGATTGAAAACCAAAACTGGACAGCTACAGTAAAAGCGGGCAATTTCAAAATTGTTGAGATTTTCAATGCAGGAAAGATCAGCGGAGACAGTTCTTCGTTGTTGAAAGCGCACACAGCTCGTCGTATCACACGTGTCCTGGATCCTAGAATATCAGCCGGGCAGTCGGTCAGTGTGGGCTGTGCCCGGTGCCCCACGGGGCAGTACAGTGAGACGGGAGGCAGCGTGGGCCTGGCTCTGGCTTTTGCCCTTGGCGATTACCTGCTGCTGAGAGCGTGCGACTGAACAACTAGCTAGGTATAACACCAATACCTGGTACCAATATTTCTCCTAGGTAGACGGACCGTTGTGGTCACGAACGTGCTCAGTGTTATGTGTACACCACCCGTCAAAGGGCTTGGTGCAACGGATACGACGGCCGACAGATGTGCATTTGCTGTTGCTGCGGTATATGTCTGCTGCTGCTGCTGCTGCCGCCGCTACCGCTGCTTCTTCTGCTGGGGTTGAAGAACATGTGTACAGCAGAGGGAGCTTCAAAACGTCTTCGAGGGTGGCGGGCTATTTACTTATGAAAACAAGCACACAAAATGTGGGGTTTCCCATGTTACCTGCTCGTCTCGGCGAGGCGGAAAGCAATCCCTTGTCTTTTAGAGCCAGCTCAGCGACGTTCACTGCCCCTAGCACCGCAACGGTGCTTGGCCGGGATCCAGACATGGGTCGTAATGCACCCACGATCCCCTTGCTTGCCCCGCAGCTGAAAGTGCTAGAAAGAACCCTCGGCCGCAGGCGAGCAGCATGTCAAGAAAAAAAAGTGCATCGTATAGTAGGGGTGCAGCTACTGTAATATTTCTAGAGGCTCCTCACTCTATACTACTGTTAGTATTAGTACTATTAATGTTAGTAAGTCACCCAAAATAGCGCTTGACCTGACGAGCAATCCCACGACCTGCGATGGTTACAACGCAAAACATAGTAAAAACAAACGATATTGGGCACCTAACTCTTCAGTTCAGAAGCCCCATCAGTCACTGATGTTTCGGCCAAAATGTGGGACAGTTAGTGGGCAATGCATTCCCGGTGGCTTGGTAGGTGGTCCGCGTGCCTATCAAGATAAATTTTGTGGGTCCGAGTCTCGCCGAGTGCATACTCGTAGGGACTTTTTCTTGTATAAAAATTGATAAGCGGAGAGCGCGAGAGCGTACGTCAGCAACACATTGGATGAAAATCAACGAGGAGTGTTGGGCAACGAGGAGTGGGAATGCTGAACCCTATGTATGCGCTATAAAAAATGCAGGCACGTACCGGGGGGGGGGGAGAAGGGACGACACCTGTGACCACGGCTGGTCCAGAAGATCGCTGAGGTTAAGACCTCCTACGAGTTGAGCTGGACATTAAAAGTGACGATGAAAAATAAAATAAAATAAGGTACAGCTGTAGTATCCATATGGTAGATACGTTTTGATATTTTTGTTAGCACTAAGAACCACCGATCCTGGTCCCGGCTGGATATTTCCCCTGGGAGAGTGCTTTCTACGCTGAGTTCGAGATAACGGCTACCGACTTTCGTTGGTCGTTATCATAGTACAAAGTGTGTTTCGTACGCGTACTGATTATTTGCGGTTGGAAACAGTTACTGCTGTAAATACTGTGCGCGTATATCCCTCGTGTAACCCTTTTGATATAGTACAGTGTAGGAAGGTAGGCCGGTTATATAGCATCGACCACAGCAAGAAGCACGGGCTGCTCAGTTTTTTGGTAACTGTTATAGCAGGTATGTATGCATGTGTCCTCTCTTTCGCTATGAGGCGTGCGACACGCGCGCAGCGACGTGCTCCCCGTACACCAGCGCATTCACATGGTCACGGAGGCTCATACCCTGGAAGTATACAGGCCCCCAAATCAGCCCAAAGCACCCCATCGTGGTGCGAAAGAGCACTGCTTGAATCGTTTTTTTTTTTTTTTCGTCTGTTTCGAATGCGCGGTTGATAATTGGCTGTCTTTTCATCGATGCTACGTTTGTATTCTCCAGGAATACATTGGGAATAAGCCTCTTTCCCCCCGTTATGGGCCTATATGTTAGGCGCCACCGTGATAGCAGTACAGGCTGCTCCAAGCAAATCGCCCCAAGTTCAAGTTTTGTCCGCCACGATTGCCGATCGCAATATCTGTTCCAGTGCCACATACAGTAGGTGGCAGAGTACTGACCGCAATGAAGAGCGGAAGAGGGTGACACAGCCAGGTTTTTTAGGGCCTAAGGCTGGCGCCGGGGGCGAAATATTTTCCCGGCCAAGCACAGGCCTTTCAAAAGGTCAAAAATAGGCAGGCGTTTTCGTCGCAAGAAACCGTTAGTATTTTCATTTTTTTTTCTGGACGCACTGGGTCTAAGTTCTCCAAAGCATATTTACGAAACGTTTCGCGCAAAAATTCGAAGACGTGAAAGGGTAGGACCACTATTACGGGGGTCCATAGTAAATGGGACCCAATATTGTTAGTAAAAATAGGTAAGTATATAGGTTTTTGTGTGTGCCGTAGGTCCTATAAACTATGGTCCCCCGTATTATCAAGTCATGGTTGACGCCAAAAGTCAATCCTATACTGAATCTAAGTAATTACAAGGCTACGCCTTTTTTGTTGCACTTTCACGGCACAAACGTCAAAATGTCCACGCCGTTTTTTTTTGGAAATTGACCCTTTTTTTTTTTTTTTTTTTGGCCCCTGCCGCGGAGTGTTATGTTTTTTTTTCTTGTTTTGTTTTTTCGCCAGATGCTTTTATCTTCAAGACCAACTACCAATAGTATGGGAAACTTTTGAGCCGTGATTTCTGGCGATTATTCTTCTAGTGTTTAGGCTCAAGAAATAATGTGCATGATACTTCAGGACCATCCTTGGTGGCTTCCGATTTTGGGAACTGTTTTTACATGGCATTGGTTGGTCGTGTTTGTGTCAAAAGACGAAAAGATACGGCCGCCGCGCCGCCGCGAGCGTGGTCTCGGTACACAAGTCCCGGTTGATTTTCGCCGGCGACGTCGAATTGCCGTTGATTGCTGCTGCTGTTGCTGCTGCTTCTGCTTCTGCTGCTGCTGCTGCTGCTGCTGCTGCTGCTGCTGCTGCTGCTGCTGCTGTTGCGACGTCGAATCGCCATCGCTGCTGCCGTTGCCGTTGATGCTGCTGCTGCTGCTGCTATAGCTTCCATGTGAAGGAGAAGCCTTATCTTACCCGAGCGCCGTATCAGCTCGCCGTAGTGACGGATATACTCGACAGATGGGCAGCAGCACTGCTGCTGTAGTGGTAGTACCCAAAATTCTGGTTGCTCTCAGTTCCTGGAGGCACGAGAGACCGCAGACAACTGGGCTCAGTTCTGAGAGGATTCGCTGGTGTTTGCCCCATCCAGGAACTGAGATAAAAAAAAAATGCTCTGATTTCTTATCCCCATGATAGTTGGTTCTGATTGTTGGGCTTCGAATATCGCTGAAAACTCCGGAAATAAGTGTTAAAACAAATCCCAAGGGACGTTATTATCGGAGAGCTTCTTTTCCATTTTTTTTTGGGCGCTCAGTCACTATTTGTGAAATTTAACTTTCCAAGTATCTTGCCCGCTGAAGAATTTCACAAGCATGGAAATGAGTTCACAGATATGGAAATTCTGGGGGAAAAAAATGCTCCCCGATAGTAACGGCTCTAAGATCTAAGCCAATGAAAACACGAAGTTTCCACTATGCAAATGAAAACGCGAAGTTTCCATAAAAAAATTGATTTCCAAAGATACCCGCCAATTTTTTTCGGGTACTGCTTGCGATGAGCACGATTCCTCATACGAAAACTTCCAAACTGTTGGAAAACCCGGAAAGAAGCAGTTTTGAGGCTGATGCTGGGCCTAGATCGGCTTCAGAAAAACTCAGGCGGATGTTTAGTTCGAAGCGGCGAGATTTCGAGTCCTCGACAGACATCGATCGACAAAACCAACGACCCCGTCATGAATCTTGAACGGAGTGCGCTCGCTAGGGGCTCCGACCCACCCTAGGATCACCGTGTTCACAATATGGCCGGTGACATGTGGTGGGCGCTGGCCAGGGGTATGATAAGAAAACAATTGGCCGGTGGTGTGGCCTAAACAGAGGACAAATTTCTCGATGCGCCTCGAATGGCAAAAAACAGTTTTCTTTTCACGTTTGGAAGAAGACCGTAGGTCACCGCCGACAAGCTCTCGCCCATTGACCATGGACCCACCTGATATCTTCGAGGCCGTCATCTATACTGGTTGGCCTTGTCCAACACCAAGCAAGTTGGCCGTGGGCTGAGTCTATATGTCGAGATCGAACATCTATCGTCGCGCGAGCTGTTTTTTGTCAGCGTGTTGACAATTTGCAACGAGAAAAAACAAACTTACACCGCCTGGAACCGTTTGAAAAGAAGGAAGAAAAAATCAAGCATTTTTTCCTTCTTTTTTCACAGCGGCGATACGAGGATATCTTCCACTGCTCTTTGAAATCAATGTTTTTGAAAGATTTTTTTTTTTTTCTTTCGCATTCCTATTGTCATAGGTCTAAGGCACACATACCCCAAAACAATGCAACGCATGTGTTTTCTGGCGAAAAAACAACCCAAAAGTGTAACGGACCGACAGGGGTTCATGGGACACGTGCGCCAAATTTCAGGGTCTTATCTGAAAGGACGGCGTGGGCATTGGATGTTGGATACGTTTGGAGCGTGTTGAGCATTTGTGGCGGTATGCTCGAACCAGCTCGAAGGCAGTTGGCAGGGCTGCATTGAAACGTCGAGTGTTGACAGCAAAAAATGACGAGTGCAGTCTTCTGAAACCGTCTATATCAGGAGTTACATGCCCGGTACATTGTACTGCAACGTAAGCGCGGAGCACTACGAGTGGTGTCATGGTGCGCGTGTCGTACGTCTCCCCCCAATGCCGTGCGGCCACACCCCCTCAGAGCCAGCAGCCGGTGCTGAAATGTTGGTCAGGCCGATCCTGTAGTCGTCACTCAACTAACTTCGTCACTTCGTGACTTGGTCACAATCAAGACACATATTATGGGTTACGTGATGTAAGTACCACTAAAGTGCAAGTGGGAGACCACACCCCGAGGCGGCGGCAGCGAGGTTAGCGGACCCGGCGCCTTCTGATTTTGCCGTGGCTACGCGGATGGTGGCGTCCCACGATATTCAAGAAACTGATAGGAGCGGGGCAGCACCCCCTGTATTCCAGCAGCCCAGGAATGTGCGTGTGGCCGATGCTGTAGTCGTCCTCGGCTTTCGTCGGGGTTTTCCTTGTTCCCGAAGGGTTACGTAGTAGGAACAAAAGGCACCTTAAGTGTGAGAACGAAGCGCGTGGCGGTGGGAACGGAGGCAGAGCACCCGGCCCCTCGAGATTTTCCGTGGCTGCTCGTATGACAGCGTCACGCGATATCCAGAAAGATACAGAAGACGCAGGGGAGCACGATCGATTATTATTATATATATATATATATATATGTATTATAGTGTATATCAGTGATTGTTTCAAATGATGCCCGGGAATGAGCGCAGTAGGAAGGAGGGGGCGTGGGAGGGGCACGCTGGCGACCCGGAAATTGCTTGGGCGAAGGATTGCGGCGACCATGCTACGGTTGTTGACGATTGAGTCAAGGCTGTACTACGGCGGGGGGGTTCATCGTCCAGTTCAGCTTGGACGAACTATGAATACCTCCGTAAACTTATCGATGTATTGGTTGCCGCTAAATTGCTTGGGGAGTTGGTTCTCCCCCTACTCTGCCTCGCGTTGAGGCTGCCCGCAGCGGCTATACAGTAAGACGCCAGCGTTCCTAGTGACGGCATCACAGGCCTCTGGCACGGCCCTCTTGCTCGTGGCTGTTGCTCTTGCCATTCCGGGAGTCGCCGCGGTAGCTGCCCCGGATGTGACCATCACACGCCTTTCGAAGACGTTACCTCCTCTGCCCACCCAAACGCCATAAGGCCTGGAGGCCTAGCCTCTACTCTTCACAGGCTCAGTACTAAAGCTGGCCAAGCGCTAAGATGGCGTCAGTGATAAGTGTATCTACCGCCCCTACCACTTGTACTTGACAGGTATCCGGCACGTGGCCCATGCCTGCCCCAGTCCCTCCGCACCACTGCATCCTTGCGCGCGCGCCCATCCTCGAGCCGTTGAGGTGGCTTCCTGCGTGCTTCGTCTGAGCGCGAGCTGTCCGAGAAGGCATCGATGTAGACGATGCTGCTCACGGTTCAAGATAGACCCTTGTTTCCCTATTTAGTGCCATAGGGCCCGTACTGCGCCCTCGTTTCTATCCCAACCCTACCTCTGTCTTTGCGTCCCCGCCCCCGTACGACTCGCCCAGCACTTCACAGTGCTTCGCGCTTGGTGCAAGCGATGTCTGCCTGGTCAGTAAAGGCACGACGTGCTCCGTCTCGGTATTGTAGGGATGCGAGGGCCTATAGTCATACAGCGACGACCATGCATGATATGGGTACACCCCGCCCCCATGACAGTGATCCAATCCAGAAGTTACCTCCGCGGCCCCTCCTACCCGCCTCCCTTCTTCTTCCCCACCCTCGTGCCGCCGACCCCCGCCCCACCCCCATCGCTCAATCCCAACCATACCTTTACGTACCCCTCTCTCGCCTCTCTCCCCCCCTTGCTCTCGCCGTCCGCCAGGCCGCCTCATTTGTTTTAACGTGAGCCTTACTTCTGCGTACCCACCCTGCCCCCTTCTCCCACCCTCTCCAGTGTTTTAATACCAACCCTGCCTCTGCGTACTCCCCCCTCCCCCGTGTCCGCTGGTTCCTCACCGCCCGCCTCCGCTGTTCCAATCATCATCCTACCTCTGCGTACCCCCTCCTCCCCGCCCCCACCCTGCCCGCCTCCATTGTCAGTGAAAAGGCCTCGCGCGCGTGGCCGCTGGGTTTGGTTCTTTTCTACCTGGACCGTTACGATGAAGCGGCCAGTAGTCTCGACACGGACATCAGTCTTTTCGAGGGGCAGTTCGAGGAGAGCGCCACGGATGAGCGCATCTGGCAGGCGGGCCGCGTCTATCCGAGAGGCTCGTCAGGCGGGAGGGGATGTTGCGAAGGCCGTGGCGGAGCTACGGCCGCTGGAGATCGCTGAGCCGGATGCGCTCCGCAGCACTGTGTACGATGTACGTCAAAAACATGTTTATGTTTATGCATGTTTTGTTGTTGCTACCAAGATGTGCCCCCCGCCCCCCCCCCCCCCCCCCCCCCCCCCCCCCCCCCCCCCCCCCCCCCCCCCCCCCCCCCCCCCCCCCCCTGCCTTGCATCCCGTTTGTGCCGCTTCATTTTGTTTTTACGCGCGTACTTTTATCAATAGTAGGGTTTACACGCTGGGGTTTCGTACCCGGGTGCCTACCAGACTCTGGGGGTATCCGGGCATCTACCTGAGTACGGCCGAAACGACTCTTAAAAAAACCCTTTGAGAACTGCACTCCTGTTTTGGAGATAAATTGAGAGTAGTCCACACCCCGAAACGGGACTGAAGTTCTAAATTGGTAAAGAACATTTTTTTTTTTTTTCACGGGTCAGGAGGTATACTATTGCGGGGGACCATAGTAAATAGGACCTACGGTACACACAGAAACCTATATATGTTCCTATTTTTGTTAGCAATATTTGGTCCTACTTACTGTGACCCCCCGTAATAATAGGGTTGCAGACACGCCGTTGAATTGTTTTTATGTATTAGGTCCACATAATGTGAGGTGTCATGACCGTCGCTTGCGGCAGAAGTGCTGCTGTCTTCGCTGGCTGCTCCTGCTCAGGCGCGTGTTGAGTGTTGAAGTGCTTTGGGGGGGTTGGACTGGACGAAGTCCAGTAATTCGGAACTATCAACGAGCAATCTAAGCCAACGTGTGATATTGTCACTGCGAGTCTGAACAACTCAGAAATTTTGCAGAGGGAAGTAGTGATTGAACTTTTTCGTACGGGCTGCAAAATGTGCCTGGTATATTGTATACAGTATACATCGAAGAACGTACATTGTAGGCCCAACGAGCGTTTTTTTTTTGTGGGGTGAGGGAGTCATAGTCGAGCTTTGATTTATTGTGCAGTCCCCTCTCCTACATTAGGTTTTGCGTGGCAGTATGTTTTATCTGGGAGTTTGAACTGCAAAACTGCACGATTTATCTAATATGCCCTTCACCGAAAATCACGAAGAGAGTCGGCGACAACCATTCTACGGTGTAGGTGATGGACTCATTTTTCATTCGGTATGATGCCTCAAGTGGCTTGGGAGTCGGGCTATGCGAGTCCGGCGGCAATTGGACGTGCTGGCCTTTTCAAATGTATACCACGTGTGCAAAGTTGAAGATCCATTCGAAAACACGTTACGTGGTAGTGTTGAAGCGTTTTTGGACGGACCCGTGTCGACGGGCATCGTGATCAACGCGGACACCCAGAGAAGGAGACTTAGTCTTGGACGATCCGCCAACGTATAGTTGTATATCGCAACTACGGAGTTCCCCGTATAGTAGCCTTATTGAACGACTCCTTTGAACTGCCCCCACGTTTGCCTCGCGCGGCAATAAGCGCAAATTTGCACCGCTTTTCATTCATCGCCCGGTTTCACTTTGAGCTCGCACGGGTTTCGCCTTGTGCAGCTGTTTCGAGGGGCCGCTTCTCCAGAAGATGTTGAGAAGGTCTCCACCATAGAGGCGGGGTGTGTGGACTACCTTGGGGTAGAGTTTTTCTCCAAGGTGTTCTTGGGCCTGTGGCACGACGTCCACGGGAACGAGGTGCGGACGACCGCCCAACCCTCGTAGTATCGTATACGGTATCACATATCATGCCATACCATATCCGTGGTACTCTGAGTACTATAACATCACACGTTTTGTATGATATTTCGTCACGTGATGGACATTTACCTGGTGTATTGTTTGCCATGAAACTCGTATTATGGTATGTGGTAAAATGTGATATATCAGGAGTATCGTATCACTTATCACATGTTGTGGTGAGATTTATCTCGAAAGTCATAATATGTTGAGTGCTATAACGCAAGATAATTTACATCACGTACCAGGTGTAATCGTACTGATTTTTTTTTTTTTCAAATGGCTTGGCGGGGAGTGTTGCGTTGCGGATGGTTTTCTGCTTGTGGTTCGATTGTTCGATTACACCCGGCCGGTGGCGTTTTTTGTTGACCATTGTTCCCGCTGGCGTACCGACAACCTTCCCTTCTGGACCGACACGCCGTGGACGAGACAAGACCTTGATCAGGATTGTCTCCCGCTACACCTTTTAGTATTGTCGAGATTTTAGCAAGCAACCATGCGCGTTTTTTGTGAGAGTAATCCGACTGAAGGTATCGCTGGCAGAAGTAGGCGAATCAAAGCAGGAATATCAGCCGTTCTTATCGCCAGCTGCGTATCATGGCTTGACTTTGAAAAGGTGTGTACATAATATGAATCGAGCTTGCCTCCTGTGGTATTTGCCTGGCTGGGAGTGCCCGGCACGAGTTTGTGCTATCAGCACGGTCGGTGAGTTCTTTTCTCCCGACCAGCTACATACCATAGTTCTGTTTTTTTGAGTCTGTGCGAAAGTTGGATTGGACGGGGCGTTGTTTCTCGCCCCCCAAAGCCTTCCTTCGATTTTCAGAATACAATCTCGGAAGGGCTACTGAGGGTGAGGGCGTCGCCTTTCTGCAGGGCACATAGCGCCTTTGGTTCATGCGGGACAGTTTTTTTTGTCTACCGTACACCAGGTATTGTTTAGGTCGGCAAAAGTTTCGCCCCTCCTTTTGTTCTCACCTGGCCGTCAAGCTTCAAGCTTACGTCCTCGCCCCCTCCTGATTCCTTCACCCATCGAATCACCTCGTGGAAAAATTAAGTCATTGCTTTTGTCAACATCGGTCTCGTCCGCCATGCCGCTTAAAAAGATATCCTGCGCTAAATCCAAGTCGTTTATCTGGAAATTAGTCCATCCCATTTTTTAACCGTACCCTCGGTTTGGGGGACAAACTTACTTGCTGGTTGTGTTGAATACTTTGTGCAACCACTGGCAACCACGTTCTGGGGTAACTTGAGCTGTAGATAAAATATGTCAGGATCTGCTGCGATTGTCCTAACCCTGACCCGCCCCCCCCCCCCCCTTGTGTCATTCCCAACACCGCAGGCCGAGGCGAAACGATTCATCCTGGCGGCCTGCCTCAACACGTACCCCAAGCCGGACGACCTCTGGTACTTCACGCCGAGGATACACGCCAAGGCTCGGCAGTGGGCGTAGTAGGCGGGGGCTGTATAGAACCATTTGCGTTCAACAATTAAAACACACCCGGTACCTGGTATCTAACTGTTCTTGTTTCCCTTGTTTCGTTTTCTTGGGGGTTTTCCAAGACATGGAAACCGATTTATAAGGTGTTAGCCGGAGGCTGCGCAGCTCGGTGTGTTTCAAGGTTAAATGCGGGGCGACTTCCACTTGGGCAGGGTGACAACAGTAGTCATATATGGCACCAGGTCTACCGTCGGCCTTTCGCTGTTCGGCGGAATCAGTGGCGACGCCCGGAGTGTCTAGTCGTAGCTCGGCGGGAGCTGTAGTCCGGGAGCAGGTCACGGCCGCGGGTGGTGTTGGTATTGATTGGTGTTAGTGGCGCATCTCTTTCCGCTACCTCGCCTCAACACACCGGTATAGATACTTCAAGGAGATGAGAACGAGAAGAGCCTTCTGCTTTTTTTTTCCCCTCACATATTCCAAGCATGAATAGTTTGTCACCATAAACGTGGATGCAGTTCTAACGGGATCAACGCCTTTGAGCTGTATCGCCGTTTTGCGGGATGCCGGTATACTGTACCAGCTATGGGCTTGGAATAATACTTATATCGCGTTTTCCGGGTGGTAATTGGGGTATGGCCACTTTAGATTTGTACCACAGTGTTTTTTTTGCCGCAATCTACGTGCGCTTTGGCTTACAGTAGATCGCCTTTACGTTGATAAAAAGGTCTGTTTTGCTTCTTTTCTATGAGCTCGGTTTCCTTGCCGACGGTAGAGGGTATGCGTGCGTGTGCACTTCACATCACGTCCGTTCTACTCGGCTTCCCTGCCTGCCGGTGAAGCGCCTTCCGTCTTCCCGTCTTCCTTTTCTTTCTTGCCTTCCTTTCGTAAATGCAGCAGCAGCTGAATCTTATCTGCCTTCTTCTGGTTCACGCGCGAGGCACATGCTCGGTGTACGCCCATTCTAACCCCCCCCCAACCTATTGTATAACTCATCACGATGGCAATAAATTTTTGTCTACTGTTCATAGGGGTCACATTTAACAAGCTTCAACGTCGGTTACTCATGAAACTTCAACAATTCCCCAGGTGTACCTAGGGCATCTAGGAGCATAATTGAAAACCTGTCCGAATGAAAAAAAAATGTAAAAAAACGGTACACCAGTGGATTTTTGCCAGTTTTTGGGTACAAAGAATCAAAACTACACTGTAGGTAATCAGGGCACACCAAACCCAAGTTAGATGACGTTCTCTGTCATGTCATGGTAATACTTTTTTCTCGTGAAATCCCGATGTCCGTCCGTCCGTCCGTCCGTCTTCATGAAAAAATGCCCGAAAACGATACACTTGCGGATTTTACGCCGGTTCACGGTATAATGAATTCGGCTCTTGATGACACTCACAACCCAAGTCAGACACCATTTCCTGTCTAGGTATACCTTTTTCTGGGAGCAACCCGAATGTAGACGGACTGTTCGTGAACATAGGGATCGTTTGGTGTTGATACGAAAGTTAAAACGTACCTTGTCACGGGTGTACCCCCCCCCCCCCCCCGGTTCTTCCCTTCACTCATATCGCGCGTACAGGGTCCAGTTTTCCCACTGCTCGTCGGCCTTGTACGTGGACAATGCCTTCCATGGGTGGTACAATATTTTCTGAATCTACTCGCATGGGGAGCTCGATACTGCACCCAAAACATGACTTCGAATAAGTTTGTTCGGGCAACCCGACCAACATTTCCAAGCTCTAGTCACGAAACAAATACACTACATACGCTATTACGGGGGTCCATAGTTAACAGGACCTATGGCATACATAAAAACCAATATATTTAGGTATTTTTACTAACAAAATTTGGTCCCGTTAACTATGGACCCCCGTAATAGTAATTTTTTCATACTCTACACGCAAAGTTGTAGTTGCTTACGTGATCAGCTTGAGTCAGAAGATATTGAGCCAAATAACGGTATATCCCTATCGCAGGATGAGTCATTTGTACCTTACTCTTCCTTTCCCTATTCACGCAGCGCTAGTCGGCGCGGACGGTGGTCCAACGGCTCAGCGTGTCCGACAGCGGATACCTATTTTCGTGGGTACTTCTGGCGTTGCTGTCCCTCATGATGCGTGCTAAAAAAGGGCTACCACCAGTTCGCCAAACGCTTCTGACGGTCGGGCTCTTCAACCGACTACTCTACACTGCGCCACCCTGGATTGGTGCGCAGTACTGCGCAAATGCGCACTTCGACTGTACACTACTCTGTACACTACTATACACTGCTGTGCGCAATATCGCCGTCGTACCGTTTGTTGTCCGTGGTCTACCTACTTGAAGGCCATGGGACATTTTCCCGAGTGCACCCCTACTGTAGCGCGCGTCTCCTGTAGTATTCTCCTTCGCCTGCGCCGATCATTCAAAGCATCGGATTTGATGAGACCTCCCGCCCCAGTGGATTGATCTACCAATACTTCGTGTTTGTCTTTTACTCCGAATTGCCTGCTAGACTGGGGTCGGTGGTCTCACCCAAACTTTGTGTACACCTAGTATACCGTGGCCTGCACGCAGCGAAGGCCCCGTGAACGTGGTAAATCGATGGCTGTTGCGTATTCATCTATTTTCACGTCCGCTTAGAGGCATCGTCGCTCGATTGATCAGCGTCCCGTGCAACGGCACCATCGGTCGCCCTATAGTGTGTTTGGTAATACGATGCAGCTTGTGCCAAGTCCCAATCCCCGAAATTCATCATGTCGCTAGCCACCGCAATCGAACGCGATTGGTGCGCAAACTCCCTACCCGAAAGCATCGTGCATTCAACGTTATACGGGAGCTGCAGCCAATGCTCTGAAGACCCGTGAAAATTTCCCTCTGCGCGACGTTGGCCGAAACCGTGGTACTAGTTATTCGCTGCAGCCACCGCGGCTATGACACGCATCTGGGCAACTCATAATGCAGCAGCTGGAAGCATTGCACAGCTGCGTCAGGCCACAGTAGTGGTATAACGACGGCAGCTATGACACACTGTTCCCGGCGCAATCAGTGTGGCAATTGTAGGTACGACATAACCACGCTAATAAGGGCCGTGAAGCATCCGCACCAGCAAAGCGATACAGATGGACTGTTGTGTTCAAGTGTGCCTACAGGTAAAAAATGCATAGCAAAAGCGGCGGAGGTATGTATTCGTTGTAGCCACAACGAGGCCCACGTAGTAGATATAAGGTACAGCGGCGTACGGGGGTTATCGAGCGCACTTCTTAGAGTAGAACACGCATTCAGCTGGAACATCGATTCTATGGGTGACCGCATGGGCATTCGCCGTCCTACAACTTCGCGCAGTAACATGCGCTCTTACAGTATCAATGTTTTCGAAGTCGATTGCAATTACGAATATTCCATGCGCTTAACCAGGCGCTCAGAACACCCCGCGCGTGCGGGGTGTGGTATCGTGCGCGCTCCATTCCTGCTGTTCCCCACCATGGATCTCTATTTTGACTGTATCAGTTTCTGAAAATGCGGGGGGAGCATGCATCATGCCCGTGGCAATCGATTGCGCTTCGTAACTTCCCCCCCCGCCGGGGCCTAAAAATTCAATATTGTTTGGCGCCCCCCGGTCGACTACTACTGTCGACTGGTGATATACCACCTTTTATTTATGCCCCAACCCGTTTCGTGCCGCCCTCCCGAGATAGCAGCGTGCGCGTCTTCTGGTATCCTTTCCGATCGATGCTCCCACGCGAATGCCCTCGCGCTCAACATTACGCCCACTCGCGCGCAGACCTGAAGATCCGTATGTAGACAGGGGGGGGGGACTACGTTGTGACAAGCACCGTGAACAGTCTAGACGGGCTGACTCTTTACACGACCACAACCATTCGAGATATTTTGCCATGAACAAGAACGGGTCAACCAACACTGATCTGCCTATAAGGACGACAGCGACTTGTGCGAACGCTGCAGTTTCCCTCGATGGCTGGTCAGTAAGAAGGTGACGGACGCATTGCATGATAGGGGCAACACGTCTTGGGCAAAACTGTCACTGGGACTGATGGGGTTTCTCAACTCCTAACACTACCCAACAATTGATAGCATTTGCTTTTGCAACATTTTTCGATATATACCTACAGTAGGCCATAGGGTTGCTCATCGCGGTAAGCGCACACACTGTTTCGTATGGCCGCTTGGGGGTGATACATATATGCAGTGAAGCTCTTCAAGCAATGAGGCGCCAGTCAGGAGAACTGCATGTACTTCCCACCGCAGCGTTTGCCAGTCAGGGGTGGTTCAGTACCTTTTTTTTCTAAGCTCTTAGCTTAAGGATCTCTTTTCCATCCACGATTGTGCCTCGCACAACAATCGACTACGAGAAGCATTCCAAGCTACTGTAAGCCCAAAGCCCAATTCATGAGCTTCTATTACAGCAGTAGTAATCTACCGAATATCGTCGTAGCTTGCGCATCGGATCCAACAGTACAATGGTTGAGGAGACCCCCTGTCAGTCAGGAATGACTGGGCTCAAAAGTGCAGCCCAAATTCCGGCCGCAGTACAGCTCGTCCAATGCCAAGATATACCTGGTAGTCCGCAAGAGGGTAGTAATAAAAGTACAGATAGTAGACGTAAGTCAGAAACACTTTATCACGATCTAATGAGTTAAATTGATAGTAAATTGGGCGTATCGGTTTCATTTTTTTGGTCCACATGGTTTTCTTAATTCGTACCAGGCACCTGGTATCAAAATATCATGCATAGGGTTTTTCAAGAGTGATCGACGGTGAAGCTCATGCTAAACATTGTCTGGTGGCAAACCTAAAACATGGTATATCGAAATGACGAGTTGGTGACCTGGTGAGAGTCGTGCTATATTCAACCGTTGAGATCATTGTATTTGTACGATACGCGCAATCGGAGGGCTAATTGCTACCAGGTATGGTACTGCTTTGAATGAGGCTGAAAGCCCGATAATTACCTGGGTTCAGGCCCTGGGATCGTATTTGTAGAACCTGGGAGGCGTATCTTAGATGATGAAAAACCAAGGGTTTCCCCAGCGAGGAACGAGCTTAGCTCCCAGTCTTCGCGTGCACGAGAGCAGTGGAGCTGCTCGTCTTCTATCACTAAACGACACACGTGGGTACCAACGAGTACCGGCTGAATAGGCCAAACTGTCCAGGGATACAAAGTGTCCCGACCTATGATCTTAACAGGTGGCGTCGAAACTATGGGCGCTTGCACATCACCGACGTGGGCATCGTTCTACTCATCCGACAGTCGCCCCCCCCCTTGCGTCAGACATGCAACGCCCGGTGGGTCGTACGGTCTATTTGTTGAACGACGAGCCTGTTCGCATTAATGTGCCACTGCTCATGCGCCCGTGGGAAGCGCAGTGGAAAAAGCAACGTCAGTCAGCCAGGGGACCACTTGTCTCTAGCTGGCAGTGCCCGGGACCTCGAGGACGGGAGCTCTTCTGCTGCCGTCCATACAGGAGCTGGAGGAACTGGTTCTAGAGGCGTCTCCCCGTGGGTGGCATCTGCTGTTGCGCCCGTCACTCGAGCTCTCCTTCCCCTGGCCTCGGTTTTCTCCGACGTCCAGCCTCGTTTTGCGCACCACTGCCGTGATCTGTGCCTTGCCCACGGTCGGGCCTGCTGTCATGGCCGGCCGAGTCCCCTCCCACTCTCGGGCGACGGCGGTCCTGGTCGCCAGCGCGGCGGTGGGAACTGTCCCGGGCCACAGAGTTATCGCCAACGCCCGGGTGCCGGTAGATCCGGTTGTCCGAGGAGCTGCTATAGAGGGCGTGGTGCTGTCCAGCATCCTTCCCCATGTCGGGGAGGTGGGGTCCATGGTGGACGGAGTGTGCCCGGCACTTGCAGTGGGGGAAGTAAGCGGCAGGTTTAGGCCAGGAAACGGTGGTGGAAGAAGCATCGTGCGCCTTCTGGAGGCTCACCACCACAGCCATGGTGCACGCACGGCGTTGCTGTGCCTCCCAGGGGCCGTCAGGCATTTGGATCCAGGCGTCGTTGACGGACAAGTCACCCTCGGGCATCTCGGGTCGGAGTCGGCGAGCGGTGGAGACTACCATTGTCGTCGCCTCAGGGAGGAAACACGGGTTGGGCTTGGCCGTCATACAGGCAACACTCCCCTGCAGGAAGTCCGTGCCCCCGGGCCTCCGGGTCTGGGCGTCGACCACAATCGCGCTGGAGAGGTGCTGGTCTGAGGTACCAGGCCCGGGGGCTGGAGTGGGGGCTGGAGCGGTCGGCGTCACGGTCGCGGCGAGGGGAAGACTCTCAGCTGAGACTCCTGCCTTGGCGACACGACTGGTCGTCGTGGCGCTGTTTGCCCGGGCAGCTCACAGAGCTCGCCTGGCGCGAGAGGTGGATTTGTGGGAGCGGGAGGCGAAGCGCACGGCGTCCTCGGAGGCCGCGGTGGCAGCCTTGGAGGCGCTGCCGGCAGCCTCCGAGGTTCTGGCAGCGGCGGCGACACACGTGACTACCAACGAGTACCGGCTTAATAGGCAAACCTGTCCAGGGATACAAAGTGTCCCGACCTCTGGTGCTCAACATAATCCAACGGGCTAGGCATTAATAGTAGGCATACCGGGATAACAACTATTTTAATTTGTCGTACCAAGCGCCAGGTGCACTCGAACGATAACTCTGTCACACTGTATCGGGCAGTTCTTCAGCTTACAGTAGGAGCCCTGTCAAGTCATACACATCCTACACACCTTAGGGCCCAAATATCCCCCCTCCCCAACCATAGCATGATAGCACCATCGATCAGTCCACCATCGGTTCACCATCATTAGGTCACCACCGGTAGACCATCAGTACATCAGTACACCACCACTAGACCATCCGTACCACAGCGAATAGAGTGAGTTACGCTGTTTGTTGTGTCGTGTATCGCGTGAAGCTGCACATAGAATATAGCCTCATTACGTGGCGATGTTGGTTCGGCGACACCCCCCCCCCAACTCTGACTTCGCCTACAAAACGTGCACCCACCCCCTTTCGCTCATGTGGGGAGTTTCAAAGCACACGCGTGAAGGGTGAGTTCATCTGAATAATCTGAGAGCACCTGGATGCGCTCCCGGCCACTTACATCTTGCGAGACGGGTTTCGTCATTTTCTTTCTTCCAGTGGCTATGGATGTTTCGTTTCACAGCGGTTGTTGTAGCTGACGCTCTTACCGCAGACTGTCGGATGGCGAACCGAACTTTTAATATGTTTGGTGTCACACACGGTACACTAGAAAGTTCAGGTTTTCTTACATGCACAATAAAACAGGGACGACATACACGGCGCCGTGTCGGTCAACTATTAACAACAGTCCCGGCAACCCTTGTCTCTTTTGTCAGGTTTACGCTGTTGGCCGCAACGCGTCCAAGATATCCCTTGTTGAAAACTTTGAAAGTGAGGGGGAGCGTCATTTCAACACGTTCGTACGTAGCCAGCAAGGGTGGAAGCCCTTCTACCCACAATCTGTAACCAATGTTTCTCGTCGGCGCGTGGGATGAAGCGGTTTTCGCGGCTCGAACTGGCACTGCTATCAATATTTTTCTCATGTTCCCGTGCTCAAGATGGGGGGTGAACACCTGGTAAATTACATGAAACACACGTACCACCGCGATTCAGGACTGAGAAGAGTTCGTTTAGCACCTGCTATATTTTCCCAGGGTAATCAACCATTTAATGTGTTCAGAGTGGCGGATGTCGCAGACGACGAAAGCCCTGTGAAGCTCCTAACCTTGGTAGTAGAGGTGCTAGACTCGTTGGACAAGTTCCGAACCAGTGGCGAACGACTAATCCATTGCTCGATCACTCAAAGGCTTCGTGCCCCCCCCCCCCCCCCCCCCCCGGCCCCATCCTACCAGATTGCCGCGTTCGGACGGAATACCACGACGGGTTACCTCACCTTCTTAGACGCAGTGAGCGTTTCAGAGCGCACAAGTGTAGGGTCGGGCAACAATGCCGGCTTGACCGTATCCGGCACCTCTGGGAGGCTGGTGGTCACCTTGACGGGAGGCGGCTTCAATCCAGGACGTATTGCCGTGTTTGACATCCAGGTGAACCTACTACGAACATAGCAGATGGCTACCACACGTGCCTGTACTTTTCTGCACCATGAAAGATAATCTAATCGAAATATCATGCAACGGCATGTAGCATCGACCGTCTCGGAGGCACTTAGTGAAACGACAGTGCAACGAGAACTGCCATCGGACGTCACTCCGGCCGACGTCGTCGATATAGCTCTTGCCACATGCCGGGGTGCAGGACCGACAGACTAAATATTACACCCTAAAAACGACGTGTCATACTTGCAGTGCGTATCGGCTGGCCATTTATCTATCCTTGAGCTCGGTTACTGCTCTAGGGTGTAACCTATGTGGGTACACGCGCGATATCATTGTTGTCACACACTGCCTGCCACCCCCCCCCCCCCCCCCCCCCCCCCCCCCCCCCCCCCCCCCCCCCCCCCCCCCCCCCCCCCCCCCCCCCCCCCCCCCCCCCCCCCCCCCCCCCCCCCCCCCCCCCCCCCCCCCCCCCCCCCCCCCCCCCCCCCCCCCCCCCCCCCTGCCCCCCCCCCCGCCCGCACCTGCTTTCGTACGTCAGTGCGTGCATGCATGCTGTCTCACACACAATAAAATCGCTTCACCTCTCCGCGGACATCACGCTGCCACAACACGACATTGCGCCACATCGACATCTACTTTCCCAGGTCCATCAATAGTGCCCACACCGTCGCCGGGACTGCCGCCAACGCCTGGACCACTACTGCAACTCACGTCTTCACCAACTCTTCTACCGAACGAACCGGCAACTCCGTCGCTGACCCCCGCTCCAACCATGGTCCTCTCGAGGATGGCGCTGCTGTTGGAGGTCAGGCTTGCCGCAGCTGTCGACCGGGTAGACCTCGTCAATCAACTAGAAGGTGAAACTTCAGGTATACTGAGAGACGTCGGCAGAGTATTATCTCCAGACCTCAAACATATCTATACCCACGTTCTAACTTCGCTGGGGAAAATCTGCGGCCGCTGAAACGTGCACAGCTAGCAGCGCGGTATTAACAAAGGCTGTGTCGCTACAATGAGCTGGGACATGCATACAGTAATCTCACAGCGGAAATTGGGGTCATGATGTAACGTGTTGGCCCACAAACTAGGCCAACGTGCCTATATATACACGCGGCGCAAGTGAAATCTCATCCATCCGACCATACTGTAGTATTACATCAACATCTGGAGTGATCAAAATATGCAGAAACTACATTGGGGTAATATTTAGCAAGGATCACTCACCGTACGCTGGGCATTGCGACCGCCTTGTGCGCTATAAACATTCCGTTGAGCGGGAGCGTAAATCTTGCGCAGGCCTGTACTGCTATGAAGAGAAGTGCTTTGGAGGCGCCGTTTGCAACATTTGCGCACTGTTCGACGACGCCACTCAAACGACCGTGGGGGAAGGAGCCACATGCACCTGGAAACACGACACCACGGCCACCATTACCTTCGGGCCTGGTTTGCGCAACCGACAGCGCGCAAAACCATGCTTGAGCGTGTGCGAAATTGCTTGAATCGGTTTGTCTGCCGCGCCCCACTCCAACGGAACGCCGAGCAACATATACATGCCTGGTTTATTTTTAGCGACGTGTGAATATTGGTGACTCCCCCCCGCACACACAAGAAAGGGCCACGAGCTGGGTACATATGGTATGCTTGGTTCTGCGTCAGCTTCTCCCCTCTCCTAGCCTGGCATACGTTCAACCAGCGAGCGCTTGTGGAAAAGCTTCGACGGCATGTGCGGTCTTGTCACACCTCGGCCTTCAATCGTGCTGTGCGCGTGGCTCCAAACATGTAGGCTGTGGAGCTGCTGCTGTTTTCTGTATAACCTTACTCTCACGGTCCCATTCAGTAGTCCTTGGTGTAAAAAATACATGGTAGTATACGCGATCAACTAACGAACTAATGGTCGATGATGGTATGCCCCTTCCACAGCATCAATCCACCATACACCTCGGCAGCCTCGGTGACCTATGTACCAGGCGCATGCTGTCAAATACCAGGTATCGTCTAGCGTTTATTAGATTTCAACGTCCCGCGCTGTTGGCATCTGCAGTAGAATATTCCTTGGAAGAAGGCAAGGTATTGACGCTCGACCCAACGTCTGGGCGTCTGTCTGGGTAAAGTTGGCTGCGAGAAGTATACTACAGGCAATAAACCAGAGGACCTAACCATGCCATCGGTCGTTAGGCTGTTCTACCACTTGCACTGACATTCGACCGTACTGCGACGCGTTCTACAATAGAGGTAGCACATTCCCGCCCGAACTCGTCGGAATGCCAATCTTGTCTCGAAGATTAACCTTCTTGCATACTTGGGCCATGAGATTGTTCATCGGGATGCAATTTGTTTTTTGCTGAAGCCAGTTTTTGGGTGAGGTATGGAGCTCCTTAAGGTCAAGTGAGCAGCCTCGGAAAAATTAGGGTAAGCTTGTATCGTACAACGCCTCCTGAGCTCTGTTTCACATTCAAGATGTCAATAACATAATAAGCTGCTCGCAGGGGGGTTCTTCAATTTGGGACGCCCCGCTCAAGAAACTGCCGTCGTTTCCTCGTGCTTTCCTGACACCTCCCTGCACTTCTCTACGACTCCCCTGTAGTTGGTCGGCCGAAAGTTGCGATAAATTGAAATAACCCCCTGCTTGGCAATGCGGCATACATATCGTACTTCAGTAAAAAACATGTTCATATCTAGAGTGATACTCTTACGGGGGACCATAGTAAATAGGACTTACGGTATACCCAAAAAGCTCTTTATTTAAGTAGTTTTAGTAACAATTTTAGGTCCTATTTGCTATGGTCCCCCGTAATAATGTCCAGTGTCAATAGTATAGTTGGTCGTTGGCCTAGGTTTTAGGGTGGTCTATAATTATTATTTTCTTCGAGGTCTCTTCACCATGTTATTGCGAGTCATCCTCTGGCTGCATCTGGTTAGATGGCGAGCCACTGCAGGTGGTGGCAGCGTTCATAGTCATGCCAGGTGCTGTGCAAGACTTAACTGTGGTCTTTATAAACGTTACGTCATGATGTGTAACTCCAGCCGATGGTTTTTTGACAGTTTCTAGAACGGAACCGACGGAAATCTCGTCGGCGTTCCTTACCAGCACTGGCGCTCAGGTGTTACTTTCTCGGTTGGTCATGGTTACGGTTGTGCCTCGTGTCCCCTTGGGCGCGGAAACGAAAAAGACATCGAACCCCTAATATGTGCCCCAGTGTTTGAAGCGCGGAAACGGAAGAGACGTTGGACCCTTAATATGTGCCCCAGTGTTTGAAATTCGTTTGTCGTCAGCCACACCAACACACAGATGCACTAAACCCTGACATCCAATGAAAGAGCAGTAAATAGTGGAGGTAGATAGTGATATGTTCGACGGCCTGATCCTAAGCACGAGACTTGTTGTGTGATGAGACGACCAATGACTAATCAAGCTATAGGTGGGGGATGAGTTGATGGCTAAGTGATCAAGGTTTCAGACCTGACGCGTTCTGCGGCGATAGAGGTAGCACATTTCCGCTATTATGGGGGTCCATGGTTAATAGGACCTATGGTTTACATAAAAACATATATATTTACCTATTTTCACTAACAATATTTGGTCCTATTAACTATGAACCCCCGTAACAATATATTTCCTGAATGACTGGGTTCCTTGACCCAAACTCGTCGGAGTGCCAGTCTTGTTTCGAAGATTGGCGTTCTTGTATACTTGGGCCATGGGATTATTCATCGGGATGCAATTTGTTTTTTTTCTGAAGCCAGTTTTTGGGTGAGGTATGGAGCTCCTCAACTAAGGAGCCTCGGAAAATTTAGGGTGAACTTCCATCGTAGAACGCCTCACCACTCTAATAGTGTGGGGAGGCAGTTTGTGACGAAGTAAGCGGGGATTAAAAAAAAACCCTACCAACAATTTTTTCTCTTTGCTGCCGTTTCACGATACGAGCCGCAATATTAAGTGCATCTTCGGGACTGCACGGTTACGCTGCTGTAGTCACAGGCACATATATCATCGTACACAAGACATATCGCCAACGATTCGCAGATCATCGTCGAGGTCACCGGGAGCCCCAGCTCGCGGTATATCGGTGGCAGCTACAGCGCTGTCTCGTGCGAAGAATTACTTTCGGTTGGTGTGGACAGCACGTGCCAGTTCGAATCAGACTCCAGCTTGAATGCGAGAACAACCAGCGATTCGAAAAAATGCCTCTTCATAGGGGCCAACTATGATGGAAGAGTTAATACCTTACGGAATGATACACTTCTGAAACTTGCAGCACGCGCAATCAGGCATGGGCTAGAGACCTCCGCGAGTAACCAATGAAATTGCAAAGCTACAATGGATACCATAATCTTTCCAATGTATTAGGTAGCTCCTCGGTTGAGGAGCCCCGTCAATCAGAACGTTTTGCCCTCAATGCCCCCCCCCCCCCCCCCCATACGACTACGGCCATACAGTATATGGAATACACCCCATCCCTTTCCCCCTCTCCATGGTGTCACAGCTAACGCCAAGAAACCCTGTGTCGTTCCGGGTAGCGTCTCGGACACTTCTGAGAACGCCCTCTCCACACCTAATATACACATGCTAATGTCTGCTCGTAGTACTCGTAGTACACTATTGGGTAGAGATGGATGACCATTCGTTTGTTGCGCACCCTCGAAGAATCTCAGGCGACTCTGGGAGGTCGGTCAAGCACATGGGCCTTGTCCGATCCTAACTGCAACAGACGCCAATGGTGTCTCTTCAGCACTGAAGGCTGGCATCAGAGGAACCGAGGTGACTGTCAGGCTTCTTGCTTGTTTTGGCTCCGAAGGCGCTCGACTACCAGGTGCTGAGTATCACTGGCCGCATCGATTATGGGTACGACACTTCTCGCAGAGCCCTCCAGTGCTAATATATCGAGGCGTACCGAGGAAGATATCACGTACAAACTGAATACAAATCTACACCTACATCTGCTACCCCAAATCTCGGGGCCAATTCGCAATAATCCACGGAACGAACATTAAATGTGAGCATTGTACCGCCAGTTTCGGCATATCGGACGTCATCACACTTTCCATCGGTATGAGGAGGCGTGTTTCTATCTAGGGGTAGCACCTTTTGGCCAAATAATTTATGATCGCTGGGGATCCTCAACTCAGGAAACACCCAATAAGGCCTTAAGGCATGCCTTATCGTTGGCATCCCATATGTGGTTGTGCAGCAGGTTGAGGTTACCATGTTTCTCAAAGTCAGTTTCATTTTTTTGTTTTTTGGGAATGGGGCTCCTCAAACGAGCAGCCTCATGAATTGTTAGGAACAGGTGCACCTCTAGCGCACCATGGATGAGTGAGAGAACCAACTTATTCCACGATTCAACTCGAGTCTCAGCTTCTCACAAGCTTTCGTAGGAGCCTCTCGGTCGGACACATGAGCGAGGTGCCGTGACGCCTTCCGAACCGTCCCGAGGTAGACCGTTTAGCTGATGAAGCTGCGACACTTTTTTTGAGAAGCGCTACGCTGTGCCCCGCAAGTTTTTAACATAAACCCACACACAGCCTTCGTCGATATGAGCCCAAACATGAGCTTCCCGACCGAAGGGGTTCAGGAGAGACAAGCAACACGGTCTTCAAGTCTTCCCAGGAGCTTCCTTTGCTGAAGGCGGGTGGTCGGGACTATGTATCACAGAAGGTACCAGACGCCATAGGATACAATACCAATACCGTTGCTTGCTGTCAGTGGTTCAAAGTGCCCCCCCCTCGTATTTGTTTTAGGTTGGGTTGGCGTCGGTTGGCAACGACACTGTAAAGCATGCCGCTCACTGCTTGAGCTAGACAACCAGGTTACCTTTTTTTTTCCTTTTTTTTTGGCCGTCGGTCACAGCTGGTTGTCGAGTTAGATAATTTGCGCGAGGTGAACATTCTTTACTCCGTACAAGATCGTATCACGTAGTGTTTAAGGCAAGGCACCGAAGAGAAAGTTATATAGTACTCCCATTGCTGTATCTGGAAGTGGCTACACCGAAAAATAGATTAACTCATGGAAGCTGTCATCCATATGCAAGTCCGCCTCACAAGCACTTCTTAGTAGGATGCAGCTCACCCTTCATGCGACTTGCCGGACAGCTCACGGCGCTTCGCGCTTGGTGCAAGCAATGTCTGCCTGGTCGGTGAAAACCCGACATGCTCCGCCCCGGTATTGTAAGGATGCGAGGGTCTATGGTCATACAACTACGGCCGTGCATGAGATCGAGAGAATCGCTCCAACCGAGTACCCCCCCCCCCCCCCCCCGCTCTCTCTCTCTATTTGCGGAACATACCACGATCTCACCCCCGAATATTACCCCACCCACCTCGATCGTCATCAAGCATTGTTGTTGGTGCGTTCTGTTTGCGTATATCGTCACCGCTGCTTGTGTTTTGTTTGAAGCAGGCCACAGCTGCTGATTCGTCTGGCAGACTGGATGAGCGGGGTAACCTACAAGCCATATTTTACGGCGAGAGCCAGTTTGGCTTCGAAGAAAGAGCGGGGCAGTGAGCAGAGGGTAGTGGAACTGGCCGTTCCCGACTGTCACGTTGCGCGCAAATACTCCATTTACCACCGTTACAAACGCTGACTCTAATAAGTGTACACCTAGCACTCCCCCCTCCTTGCATACATGTACGCACATGGTCTATTGATTCGGCTATTACTTGTACTATTATTAACAGGTGCAACTGACGAGAGTGACGGCGCTGTTCATGATCCCGACGGTCACCATCTTCCCTGTTCTCCTCCGATCGGCAAAATGCCTCAATCCTGTCTAACGCTAGAACGGACACGAACACTGAAAACAAACGCGCAAAGCACGACGACGCGGATCGATTATACGGGGCGACAACAACATGAATTTGGGGGGAGTGTACTCATTTTTATGCAAGGCCGTAGTCGTATGACCATAGACCCTCGCATCCCCACAATGCCGGGACGGAGCCCTCGGGTTTTCATTGACCAGGCAGATATTGCTTGCACCATGAATGAGGGGGGGGGGGATCTTCGGATGGACAGCCTGGACGGCCCGGAAGCCGAACGCTCGACGGCACGGATGCTAGCTGGTGCATAGGCTACATGCCGTGCTTGGAGCCATGGTTTACTACCTCTTGCAATCTGTTCTTACTACTACTGCAAAAAGTCTAATCTTTGTGGTAGCAACTAGATAGTCCTGAAAACGTGCTGGGCGTGTCCTTGGTATGCGGGTAAAGAAGAGACACACCCTTGTTCGATGTCAAATGTGCATGCTTCAATAGTGGCTTGGAAAACCACACTGGGGGCTTAGGGCGGTGAGGTGGGGTAGAGGGAGTGAGGAGGAGCGAAGAGGGGGGGGGTGGGTAGGGGGGGGGGGGGGGGGCGGGGGGGGGCGGTGTACTTGATAGGAGAGATGTACTCGATCTCATGCATGGCTGTAGTCGAATGGCCATAGACCCTCGCATCCTTGCAGTGCCGGGACGGAGCATGTCGGGTTTTCACCGACCAGGCAGACATTGTTTGCACCAAGCGCGAAGCGCCGTGAGATATCCGGCGAGTCGCATGAAGGGTGAGCTGCATCCTACTAAGAACCGTTTGTGAGGCGGATTTTCTTGCATATGAATGACAGCATCAATGAGTTAATTTAATTTCGAGTGTAGCCACTTCCAGAGACAGCAAGGGTAGTACTATGTAACTTCCTCTTGGATTCCTTACCATAAACACTACGTGATACGATCATTCCCGCTTGTGCGGAGTAAAGGTTGTTCACCTCGCACAGATGATCTAACTCGACAACCAGCTGTGACCGACCGCCCAAAAACAAAGTAAAACAAACAGTACCCTGGTTGTCAAGCTCAAGTAGTGAGCGGCATATTTTACAGTGTCGTTGCCAACCGACGCCAACCCAACCTATATATATTAGGGGGGGCAGGGAGAGGAGGCATGTTTAGCCTTGTCTCCTGTAAAATCCCCATCACTGCTAGATGTGCTATTACGGGTGGTTGCACCGCACCCGAGGCGGCACCACCAGAGCTATATTCTCTCCTCCTCATTTCCTCTCCTCTTCAATCGGGGCGTGTTTTCCATCCACGGGCGCTCGGGTCAATTGAGTTCAGCTGCAAATTGACCGGAGATCTCTACAGCAAAGCACCGCCTTCTACGTATGGCCGGGAATCGTCAATGCTGCCGTCTGCACATTTTTCAAGAGACCATTAGGATTTAGGTGAAAGCACTAAAAAACAATGCGTGTCGCTTGCCACGGGACAAAGAGTATTTAATATTTCAATCCTACATCACATCAGGTGAATATTCGTACACCCTTGTGATGCTCTTCGATGGATGCACTGGGGTGACCGGAACGTATAGCCCAACACTAGTTTATGTTTTGGGCATATTGCCGGCTGATGGAAGCCCTAAAGCATTTGTTGACAAGCATGTAACACCGAGTACAACTATCTATAAAAAAGCGAGAAAGCGTGCTGTTGGTTGGCGGCATCGATAGTGAGTTCACGCCTATCTTCCCTGGACCCTGGACACGCAGCACTAGTGCGATTACTTTCGTGGTGTTCGCTTACCCTGAATAAACCCTTAATTATCATGAAGAGCTACTCGCGGGCAGGTGATATATCAGAAGGGGGGTGTTGCTTGATGTTGGGCGCGTTCTACAAGCTGCCACACAAATTTGAAGTATTTTGTCCCCGAAGACACGGGTGCACTAACGTAAGTCGCTTCTAGGGCGAACCGCTTAGTTGAAAACCACCCACCCGCCTACGATCGAAAAGCAAATTATTCCCCTCGTCTGAGGCTGAAGACCAGCAAGCTCAACACGGGGCAAGTCGGCGCATGCCTCCTGGAACGTGGTTGCGTCAGACGAAGCAGTTAACAACGCGGTGGCCGACAAGACGTCGGTGTACGCAGACATCGTCCAGCTCCAGGTTGTTGCGGACAAGCTTCGCTTCTTCCTGCTCTTCCTTTGGGTCCTGCTTGTGTCCCAGGCCTGTCACGTGCGATACCTACGCGTACAGTATTAAAGCTTTTCTATGTGGATCACTGTATGTTCGATTCGCTCTCATCACGGTTCTGGCAATCGCGTTTGCTGTCGTGAGGCTTCGACTCTTCTCCGCAAGATCCGTTCGCCTTACACGTACTTTTAATAGGAAGATATATCGTATTCAGTTCGATTCTGTGGCTACGGCGTACTTCTCTTGCTGTTCGACCTACAGTAGGCGTGGTGCCGCATGTAATTTAAGGCTACACTCTATGAAGGAGGCGCGCGAGCACGGAGCGTGAGTTTTTTTTTATATTCGATATTCAAGCCGACAGCGTGAAGGATAGGCCTCTGTTTTTTTGTCGACTTCCAATGGAGAGTAAGTACTTTCTCTTGATAGTACAACCTACGCAGGACTTGTACTACGGTAGGGGGAGACATGATGCCGTTCGTTTCACTACCGCGGTTACACCACTCGGGCGAGTGGCTCTGCACCTCAGTCGTATTCGGACATGCACTTTTTCCGTGCCACAAAAGTGACAAACGATCCCATGGCGGTGCATATCGAGGAATAAAAAAAAAATGAAAGCTCAAGACCGCTGGGAAATGAGGTATTCACTGGGTCGAGTGGGTATGAGCGGTTAAACACCTATTACGGAGGTCCATAGTTTATAGGACCTATGGTGTACATAAAAAACTATATATTTACCTATTTTTACTAACAAAATTTGGTCCCGTTAACTATGGATCCCCGTAATAGGACCTAAACGTGACCTCCCTACCTTAACTATCTACCCCTCACCGGGGCTGGACATTCCACTTTCGAGTCCCCTCCGAGATAACCGTATGCGTTTTTGTTTTCGGTATTACAGTAGATGACCAAACTTCCTCCACACCCCATACACGGGCAGGTTGCACGAGCACCTACCGGATGACAGGCCGAGGCAGCCGGAGAACACGACAATGTCCTCATGCACAACATGACGGGTACCCTGGATGTTATCAGCGCGTTCCTGTGCGTCGTTTCCGCCTTTGCCTTAGTGGCCCCCAACACCAATCTCAAAGGCCCAGCGCATGGTGTTCCAGACCCTTGCCTGACCTGGCCTCATTCTGTGCGGCCTTTTTTCTGTACGCTTCGAACACCAGCCTTGCCACAAGTGACTTAAATGCGCACCAAGTCAACAACATACACTTTAGACGTCCTGGTTCAGTCGACCAATATCATACATCCTGGTCGAAAGGTACCGCTTCTAACGAAACGTAGGTGAGGCATCCCTAGCGGCTCGTTTGATAACACGGTTTTCCGCTCAGAACTACTACACGTATCGATGCGTGCCACGGCAGGGCTACCATGATATGCGCATAACGTTTCCGAGGCTGCTCGGCTGATCGTAACGAGCTCTGCACTTCACCCAACAAGTTGGTTCGAATTTTACGTGCAGTAGGAGCACATCAATCGGCTTCCGTAGCACGATGGCATACGTATACGTATACGCTCTCTGGATGTGCGTAGTGGCACTATGGGCTTAGCACGATGCTGTCGGTCTTCTCCTTGAAAGTTAATATAATATGTGGTGGTATTTCAACCGACTTGCTACCGTGACCCACGCCTCTTCTTGAATAACGTCGATCGAATGCACACTCCAGGGGTTGTGTTTAGGAGCGTTTGGACGCTGATGTGTGCGTATTGTGTGCGGCTCCGGCCACAGCACGAGCGAGGTTTCGAAGACCTGTGCCAGGATGAGCTCGCTGTGTCGTGCTCCCACCCTGCCACGCACATACACGACAGGGTCATACTGTCATTCGGTGCGTGTCGCATTACTTCCTTACAAAAGCCCTTGTGGAACCCAACACTATGATCCAGGAGCGGTAAAACCATCCGTTCACCATTGGGAACGCCGCACTGCAGCACGTTGACGACTGTAGTATGATGCCCCTGGCGTGCGGGTGGGAAAGTTCGTGCATTGTAACCCCTCGACATGCGTCCCCTACCTCAGCACAGCCCTGGCTGCTGCACATGGGACCGGTGCTGTAGGGTCGATTTCGTTCGGCATCCTTTCCCCTTGATTTCAAAAGGTTGAAGCGTTCACCTCCAACTGGGATTCGAAGTTCGGAGACAAGAAACATGGTATGTGCTTGTGGGGGTGACCGTGTTTCCATCGCTTGACTGCGGTGCGTGCGAACCATTTCGCCGATGAAATGTAAATACCGCGGGACTCAACTTCTTATTTCCGTGGTGTTAGTTGTGCTGCCGAACCAGGACACACTCGGCAGCAACGAGGATGATTCGAGCTCGAGCAATCGACGCTTGGCTCAACAATGGACAGCCGATGCGCCAGCTTGCTCACGGCATCGTGGTGTCCTCGCTTCTCCTGACGACGCTATGTCTCACCTACACCAACTTGGTATTTCTCTGTTGCATTTGACGGGTAAGTTAGACTGGAAGTTGGGAGGGTTGGCGAGAGGAGGCCGTGGGTGGACTGCAACAGAAAGTCTCGACGGGTTTGGATCGTTTACTCACAAATATGTGCATCATCAGCGGTCGAAGGCTTACGAAAAACGGCAGTCATAGCGACGGAACAACATATAATACGTCAAAACACGAAAAAAGCTACGCGTGTTTTGAATGCCGACCTTGATCCCTGTACAATTACAGCAGTACATATCCACGTTTTTCGGGCAAGTACTTGTATCTAGAATGGGAGATATTTTGCAAGCGAGAGAAGTGCAGGGCTGCCGAGCGCCCCACTCGAGTCGGGACGCACGACAGCCCCGCTCGAGGCCCAGGGCACGCCTTCTAGAGTTTTTTGGCAGCGGGGAAAGACGGCGATGGCGAGGTTGACGATGGTTTCGCCGCCGACAGCATCCACGGAGTGAATGCGGTTGGGTTTCTTGTGGGCTCTCACGTTTGCGAGGGCCAGTGATGGGCCGGTAGTGTGTGTGTTCTTCCAGATATTCAACCCAATAGTTATTATAGTTATAGTGTGGTTTCTGAAATATTAATTCGAAAGGAGACACCGCAGCCCTAAACGCGAGGGGAGCACTACTGCAATGTAGATCGAAGCCGCCCAAAACCACTAAACCACGAAAATAACCACTATTTTTGCCACTCTTGCCGCGAAATAACTCCAGCTTGACGACCACTGCAAAACGTATGCCACACAAAGTCCAAGTAGGTTGTCCCCAAACATCGCGAATGCAGCTCTAAGGGGCTTAGCGCTTAGACGAACTGCAAACATGATCCCCCAAGAACTGCAGGTAGCTTGCCCCAAAAATGTGGATGCAGGATAACAAATACTAACGACATTGCGCTGAGACGCAGCGACACTGACACCACCTGTAGCAAACACCAACAGCAACACATGAAATCAGTCGAACATAAGCCTGGTAGAGGGCGTAGACATCCCTGCGTATGACTCTGTTGAAGAAGAAGCGAATCCGTCAATATCGCACTCAAAGTCGCCGGACACCATGGTTGACACGAGAGTGCGCGGCCATGCTGCTGCTTCTCCCGTCTCTTGGTTGAAACTGATCTTCAAAATGTGAGGTGCGTGTTGAAGGAAAGCCGGCCATTGAGCGCCGTTGATCTCCTGGTCGAAGTAGGCACCGGATTCCAGAGGTATCACCGAGTTCGGTCCCGCCACCTTGCCTGTCGTCAAACCTCTCGCCAAGCACTATTTCTTCGACGCCGCCGAGAGCGGCCACATGTCGAGTCAGAACCGCGGTTGACAACAGGTGCCACGACACGCTCATCACTCGGATTGGTGGCACGCGTGGCACATAAACCAACCTGTTGTGTTCGGGGAGCGCTTGGTCTGCAACCACCATCGGCAGTAGGGAAGAGGGGGTGTCGTCGAAGACGAAGATTTTTCCCCGAGGCAATCTTCACCCCGCTGCACAGACCTACAACGACGCTTCCTGAAATCGTTTGGTTAGGGTAATGTTTACCACTTCTCCCCAGCCATGTAATCGACTACGACAAGATGAGCGGCCTCCGCTGTTCCTCTCACACTGACGGGAGCTTACAGCGGTGCCGCGGCGGCGCTGACTCTCGAACCAAAATGGTATGCTTAATACAGATCATGCTGATGTATCCAACAATTTGGTTTTGCTTGGTTTTTGCTACGGTTGATATGAGAAAAAATATACAACACTAACTTGCTTTGATTAATCTTTCCAGTAAGCAACCCTGAAGAGCAATACATCAACATGGTTGTTTCGTTGATTTACCAACACTATCAGAAAGACTGCAAGAAGAAAGGCATCTGGGTGCTAAAGAGGAACAGGGTTTTGTTGCACGGTCGAACACGAAGAGGAAGATACCGGCATACAAGGACGGCAGGGAAGGCGGTAGAAAAAAACAGAAAATCAAGGCAATATACAAGAAAAAAAGGAAAAAACGTACTCAAGGAGGTGATTCAAGGAGGAGACACACAAGTAGTAACATGACTTTCCGTCTCTGCTACATAGGCGACCCGAAGACCATGCCGCACCATCTGCGATCTTCTTCCTTCTCTGGTCAATAGCGGTGTCAAGTGTCAGCACTAACGCCGTCGCGCCCCCTCCAGCGAACTACTCAACGAAAGACACAACTGGTAGAATTTAATTTCTGTACAATAGCTAGACACGCTCCAATAGTTAGTCGAACCGATACCCTTGCCACGCGATCTACCACTTGCCGTATTTATTCAATTATTCGTTAACAACTGCACGAGGACGGTTGCCCCCCTCACCCCCGCTCTCCTTGTCGCCGCTCTAGGCGTCCCCAACCCCGCGGCGTGGCCAGCTCCTCTTCACCTCGCCCCTGTGCCACCACGCCATGACACAGTCCGCCAATTCGACGACTACCCGGTACCACTTCCCACTCTTCTTGACCGCCCTCGACCATCACACCGTCCTTACTCCGAACGGTAAAGGAGATATTTCCGTGGACTCCTCGGTGGCCTGAAATGCCCTGAAGCAGTGATGGATGCTGATACTGAACTGAACCAGATTTACCGAAAATCCAGATTGGGTACGGGAAACTGAAACAGGAAAAAAACGGGTTTGTTATCGGTATATTACCGATACCGGCATCCGGCATGTCGGTATTTGTCACCCCTCTGCAAGAGTGCCCCCATCGGGCAAATGAAAACACCTGAAGTATGGCCTAAACGCGAAACACAACTCACGACGCGTCGGGAATGTTACTAATACCGAAATGTCGGCACCGCAAGAGGGTATTGTTTCGGTACTTGTCAGCCTGGTATACAGCAAGACGTAAACTCGGTGTCAGCCTCGTGGTGCGGGCAGCGCACCGCTGGCCGGAGACCGCGATGCGGCACCCGCACTACGAACTGCAGCGGAGGTGCGCCTACCCGCAGAGGTTGCCAGGGCCCCTGGAGGGCCGCCGGAACCCCCAGGAGGAATCCGTGTTTCGTTAACAAGTATTTGTACCAGGTATGCGTCAATACACCAAAAATGTGCATATTACCACCCGCTCGTTTTATCCTCTTATATACGTGGTGCCGGCTAGCTTAGTCACAATGTTACACAAACCGCGGTCAAACAAAGAAAAAGCGACGATAAAAAACACAGAGTAACTAGGTAACGATCAGATACGTTCCGGCGAAAAACTCGGCAAACATTGTTTCTGTGGCGAAACAGATCACACTTGTTTTCGGCGGAACAGACCAAAAAATATTTCGTCGGTGAAAACAAAATACGCGAAAATATTTGGGCGACCCCACGCAAGGGGGCCCGGAAGGCCCCTGGAGACCCGCCGGAACCCCCCCTCGGAGATCGGCCGGAGTCCGACTTAATTTCAAGATATATGTGGGTTCCAGGTTCTCGACCAGACCGCCACATGGGTATTATCCCTCGGAGCTCCCACCATTCGCCGTGGCCGTAGATGTACGTATATTTTTGTAAGACGGTGATCGCCCGTACTCTTTGACTATTTGTTGTCGACGGCAGTGACATTGTGCCGTGACAAGTAATCGCTGAAGATTGGAACGGAGGGCCCGTGCTTCGTACACACACTCTTCCTCTCCATCATCGTTTATGATCGTGTCGTGGGGTCGTCCGTACCGATCCTATACCAAACCCTTCCGTGTCCTACACTACTCTCTAAGAAAGGGCACGTGCCATAGATGTCGGGTCGAACCGGACGTCCTCCCCACAAGTGGCGTCGACGGCAGGATTCATACCCGCACTTTTTTTTATTATATTTCTCCTCCATACAGGCGTGGTACCGGCTAGCTTGGAATTGTGCAATTTGCAGCGAAACGATTACGAAAATGACGATCAAGAAGCAACGTAGTACGCGTAGGGATCACAAGTTAGGTAATGATGAGACGCATCTCGACGAAAAATACGACCAGAAATGTTTCGCCCGCGGCGAAGCAGAACCGATTTATTTTTCGCGCGAAACAGGCCTTTTCTCGACAACGGCAATAAAAAACGCACACTTGGTTTCCGCCTGAGGCGAAAAAAGGAGCGCCCCCCAAACCCGTGTCCGGCAAGCCGCACCACATCTACAGCTCGTGGTGAAACTACAGGAATTGAAGAAAAAAATTAAGCCAGCATAACCTTACACCACCTAATATACGCCCTCGGGTATGATATCCAGTAGTATCTTTAAGGTTGCATAACAGGACTCCGTACTACAGTAGCTTCAGCGAACGGGAGGTGAAGCTTACACAACTCCCCGGCGTACCGAAAAAAAAGCGAGACTGTCCCGCACATACCGAGAAATACCGGAAGAACAAACACGAATTTCGTTTTTTCGAAATAGATTACCGGAAATCACCGGGAAAAAATGTTACTGAATCGGTGTTGGACATACCCCACTGCTTGTACTGCTGCCGTAGCAGTTTTGTGCTGCTTGTGTGATCTACTCTCTACAGGCGATCATGGTACCGATCAGCGACTCGGTATAGAGTACAGGCGATTCATAATAATTGCATTATTTTATTGATCATCTTCGCCAGTGTGATACCAGTAACTACTGCTAATGTCTTGTAGGCTATCAGGTATGCTGCAAACAAACAGACGAAAACTCTAGATCCCAAAAGTCCGCGGAGGGCATGGCAAGACAGTGCAAGACAGCTGTAATACAAAAATGACGAAGTATATTTAAATAAATGAAACCGAACACCCAACACCTAGCACCCCGCACACAGTATCATGCAACAGATAATATATATATATAAAATAAACAGGGTGCCAGGCTATGCAAACAGCAGTACAAATATCAACTGCAAATCTAAAATGGTTAACCCCGGGTATAATTACTAGTACTAACCATTGAGGCATACAACACACCGAACCATACATCATACCGCCAGTATATTTGTTGATGTTGTCTTTTCCCGTTCCATTCCATCGCAACGATGTTATTAACATTTCTAAGCACACCCAGTATCCGTCCTGATCATTCACCGTGAGGGGTACAAACTAATATGTGGGCACACACTGTGAAACTAATAGACCAGTGCAATCCCGAATTAATAGGTTGAAAGTAAACGAATTGTCAGCGTACCGGGTCCGAACAACACCACCAAGACAAGCTCGAGGAGAAAACAAAAAAACAGCTGAAACAAGACACAAAGGCAGACAAACGAAAAAAAACGAAACTGAACAAAATAATCCCTCTTCCTCGTGTATGTCTAGCACAGGCTTGCGATTAGTGTGTGTACCAGCTCGAAGCTGGTGTGTACGTCTAGACTCGATGCCGATGGCCGGTCAGTACACAGTCGATGTTTGCGGCAATGCGACGTTACGGTGAGGCGACTTGTACTAATATTACGGAGGTACATAGTTAATAGGACCTATGGTATACATAAAAACCAATATATTTACCTATTTTTATCAACATTATTTGGTCCTATTTACTATGATCCCCCGTACTAGAAGCTTGAACAGAAGAGGGCACAACGAGATCGTGGGGCGACTCCAAGCCACAATGCTGATTGATTAGTTTGCTCGGCAGATGAAAAATGGCAGTGAGCGAAAGTAGAGTGAGCTCGTAGGGTAGCGGTGCGGGTGTGCGCTCACAGCTCGAACCCCAACAGGAAGACTCTCACAATCCGTTCAAACCCAAAAAAGACAGGGAAGGACCCTCGTAATAAGGTAAACGAACTGCAGGGCAAGACCCTACGGCAGGTTTACTGTAACAACCGATATACTTTAGGGTACGGACTCTGTGTAGCCTACACTGTTACTTCAGCCAGAACTATTTACTATGACACTGGTCCCGTAGTTGTGGCGGGTGGCATCACCGCCGCCTTTCGTCCCCCCTGATCTGGTACGGCCGGCGATGCAGACGTCGGCCGTACCTCCCGTGCGACCCGGCCGAAGTTCGGTGATCGTCCTACGGGAACGAGGCGGCATCGCCGACGCAGGACGCGATAGCGGTGTCTCCTCCGGTGGCGGGCCACCCGAAGACGGCCCGGCGGCTCAAGGCAACGGCGCGAGCGGTTGCGGGGGCGCGGGCGACGGCGATGTGAGCGGCGGTGTCGCAAGCGGCAGCCCCGTCCCAGACAACCGAGACTGTGGGGACGGAAGAAGCGGCGGCGGCGCAGGGGTAGATGCCGGCTGTGGGGGCAGGAGAAGCGGCGGAGGCGCAGGGGTAGATGGCGTAGATGATGGAGGCAGGGGGTGCTGCGTGGCGGAGATCCGAACTCCTCTCCCCTTCCAGGCAGACGCAGCAGGCCCAGAAAACCAAAAATGATGGCGGAGCGCCCGTGACCGGGCTCGAGGCTGAACAGTCGGCGGCGGCGGAGCAGTGGCCAGCCGCGTTGGCGGCGAAGCGGCAGACCTCGAAATCCACACGATGCCCCTGGTGTGGCACACCTGGCCGGTGGAGGCCTTGAGCACCCGCACCGTGGAACGACCGTGTTGGTAGCCGTGGCCGAGGAAGTAGCACGTGGCGGACTGGTCGTCCAACTTGGTCTTTCGCATAACGCGCATCAACCCCGGCTGGAAAAAACGCGAGGACGATGGCGTCGGACTTGATGCCCGTGAAGGCCTCGTACGGGGAGATGTTGCCGGGGTTGGCCTTGGTGCTGTAGCGGTCGAGACACCCCGCGATATACCGCACCGACTCCATCCACAAGCCGTCCTCGCGAAGGTCAACACCAGGGATAACGGAACAATCGGGGATGCCGAACTGTTCCGCCGCGCTGCGACGGCACACGGTACCCCCCTTCATCAAGCGCCAGATAGCGCTCTCGCGGGCGCGTTCTGCTGCGGCGTGTCGGGGGCGGTGAACTCGAGACGAATGCCAGCGTCGGTGTAGAAGGCACGAAACTCCGCGTTGGTCCACTCGGTGCCCATTTCGACGCGAAAGCACTCGATTTTGCCACGGCGGTACTTAGAAAGGTCGGTGATGGCCACCTTCACTCCAGCAAGGGCATCGGACTTGTTCCGAAGCCCGTAGACCAGGACGAACCGTGAATAGCTGTCCACGACCACCAGCGAGTACATGCTGCCACCGATAGACACAGTGACCTTACCGAAGAGGTCCAGGTGGAACGTGACCCCCGGCTCTCGCGCCCTTCCACCAGTCCGCGGTACACCAGCTTTTCGCCCCTTGATCAGCACGCACGGCTCGTACGTCTCCAGTGTGCCGGTGAGCTGGTGCCCCTGTTGCTTAGCGGTTTCTCTCAGCAAACAATCGCCTAGGTGGCCGGTGCAGCGGTGGTAAAAGTTGATGTCAAACGTTTTGGCCGACGAACCAACCATAAAGGGGCGATTCTTGGGTGCAATCGCAGCAAGCGCACCGCACAAAACACCACACAAAACGGCACCGCCTTTCACACTGAAAAGACCATCATCAAACGCTTGCACCAAAAACGCAGCCTCCACATCGGCAATAAAAGGGGGGTCTACAGCACGGCGATCCTTTCCGTGAATACCGTCCATCTCTGATTCGTTCATACACACGGTCGCCGCATTTAACGCCAACTCCAATCCGTCAAGGGTCCGGGGACCGTGGAAAATCAAACTTGAAGGCGAAGTCACGACGCTGAATCGGCGGGCGGGAAGCTCCCAGTCGAAAGTACCACGCCTGCAAGGGCGGATGGAAAGCAACCCTCGGACGCCCCGCAAAACGGTTCATCGCGAGGGGTAGACCATGACACTACAGCGTCGTCATCGATGGGCGGGAAACACATGTCGCCAGGTACTACACCGGCGTGGCCGGCGGTGGAAAGAGAAGTCCCAAGACCAAACGAACCAGGGAGGAAATCTGACCCAGCGAGAAGGCCGACAAAAGCCGGCACAGCAGTCTTAATCCCATACACACTCACACGCGTCGCAAACAAAGTTGACCCAGATTGTTTGCGAGGGAAAGTCAAAACCAAGGGGGGGCAGGTGCACACCTTTCACATCAATCATAATAGGCATGTGCGCGGAGAGTTCATGGAGCGAAAGATTGAAGTTCAATCCCTCAACCGCTGACACGTTCGGCACAAGCACTCTAACATCTTCTCGCACACCGGCAGCATTCCATTGATGAAAGTAAAAATTAAACGTCCACGCGCGGCAACACGAAGCGTTTGGCCACTACCAACCTGTACATATCTCTGATTAATAGGAATGTCGTTGCCGCGGAGAGTGTCAAACATATGCGCGTCACCATTGATGTCGTTACCGCTAGCACCGGAATCCGTAAGCACCTCCTCGCTTCCATGCGGTTGGCATAAGCCCAAGTTGTTGGCCTGTGCTAAAAACGCATTTCCAACTCCGTCATTTTCCACGTCACCCTCATTCCCGTCATTCAAACCATTATCAACACCAGGCACACCAAACTCGCCTACTGGCACAAAGTGCATGACGAGGGCGTGCATTCCAGACGGCGCGGGGTCCGATTCAGGAGAAGAGTACGCTGCAGAAGGGGGCGTGGGGCTTCAGGTGTAGTGGACCATTTCCTGCTGGTGGGGCTGTTGGGGCTGATGTTGAAGCTGGGGCGGGGGCAGCTGCTGCTGCTGTTGCTGCTGCGCTCCGACGGCGGTGGCGGCGATATTTGCATCGCTCACCATGGCTGGGTCGGGGGCGTAGGGCCCTGCGCCTCCGTTACCCCAGGACCCGCCGGTGCTGCCGTACTCGTACTGATGCTGCTGGTAGTAGGTGTTTTCGTGCTCGTCGCACAGGAGCGGCGGGGGGGAAACTTCTTGCGCGATGCATGCGCGGGCGTCCTGCGTGCGTGGCTGGTTTTGACTAGGGTTGTGACCATCATAAGCCAACCACCTCCCCCCAGCCCCGCCGGTCGCCCATCTTCCCCCGCCCCCGTCTCCACGGTTTCCGCGAAATGCACGTCCACCGGGGCCTCCACGGCCACCGGGACCACGACGGCCGCCGCCGCGACCTGAATGGCCACGACCACGACCCTGCTGGGGTGCATGCGCGTAGCTCCAAGCAGCTGATCCTACAGCGTTTGACGGTCGCTGTCCTCCGCGCGACAGGCTGACGTCGAACCCAAGGTTGTGCTGACGTTGTCGGTAGGCCTCGTGGTGCTGGCGCTCGAACTCGCTGTTGGCCCACTCTCGCTGGCGCTGCTGCTCGTGACACTCGCTGTCGTCGTGGTTGCAATGTCCGTGTTGACGACAATATTTGCCTCCTGCACCAGCATCTGTGGGATGGCGCTGCCGCGATCTCGATCCTCCGCCGCCCCTGGCGCCGTGCCCTCGCCCAGGTCCGGCAGCCATGAATGCCAAGCCCCCGTACCCGATCTCCTTCTCCCTTCTCTTCATCTCCCGGCGGTCGTGAGCGGACTGCACCACCTCGCGCATTTGTGCAAACGATAAAGAAGGAGTGGCAGACAAAATGCTGGTCTCAACCTCACAGAGAGAGGAAAGACCAGCAGCAATATGATGATTAGCTTCAACATCGTCCAGGGGGGTCTCGTACGATTCACGTTTGGTCCGTATTACAGACGCCCTTGCCAGGTACTCTCTGGGCATTTCTCCTTCTGCTTGCTTTACGTTACTCCAATGTCTTCGGAGTTTTACTTTTTCAAACCCTGCACGCGTTTCGTAGTACTTCCTAAAACAAGCCCACCCTTACTAAGGGCTGCCAGCAGACAAAATCATCCTCATTATAGGGACGTAGTGTAATAGGTAAACCATGAATGGTGCTGTCGGCCCGGTTGACGGGGCTCTCGGAATAAAGGCACGCGGCCAAGACCGGCCGGTTCGTTCGTGTATATTATTGTGCACCTTGAGGGGAAGATCAAGAGCAAGATAGAGAGGGCACGGCGCGTGCTCACACCAACACGAAAAGGGGTATATCCAGAACTCAAAGCCAATTCCCACACGTATTCTCCAATGCAATGTCCCGCCATATCTCCGTACCAAACCCAGATCTCCGTACCGAATCTCCGAATAACTATTTCTGCTGTCACAAGATATATATATCTGTAAAACTCAAGAATATCGCGATATTTGACATTTAGAGCCAAATTATGTGCCTCACGAGTTTTATACGGACGTCGGGGGTATAGCGATATTTTCGCCATACGTGGTCCGCAACACACAAATATATGCTTGGGGTATTTTTACTCCACAAAAAGCATATATTTGATTTCTCTTTTTTGTAGGTAGAGGAGAATTTGGGAGACAAAATTCGAAACAGCCTGTCCCCTCTACTCGGTCATCCGATCATTACCCTGCCAGCAAGCACCACAACAGCAGCAGCAGCAGTGGTGGCCGCCACGACTTGGTTGAATGAGTACGGCAGACGAGTGCTACCTTGGTCGGGGAGAGGCGGATGCACGGGATGCCCCGGTTCAGCGGCACCGGCACAGCACCCAGTGCTCTGGCTGGGCGTCTTTCTGCCGGAGTTGCCCCAAAACCATGTCCCTAACACCGCACACCCCACCTCATCCGGGAACAAGCGGGTAGCGCCAACCCAACCTTTAGTTTTTGGCGGACACGTCTCAGCACAAGCACGAGACGCGCCATCGTCTATGCCAAGAGCCAAATCCATGGTGTACGCGGGCGCTGTAGCCTGCCGAGCTACGTAGAGAAGCAGCTGCAGCAGCAGCAGCAGCGACGTCCGCCAGCCCATGCGATGTTCTACGTGTTTGTGCACTTGCCGCCTATTTTTATTTCACCCATGTTTTATCTCACGTTGTTCTGGCGAGAAACCCGATATTGAGTTTTATATCAAGGGATTTGCGTGTACGAAAATCACGATATTGAATTCGGCGCAAAGAGTCGAAATATCACCCTCTGTTGAGTTCTATATGTATATGTATACGTATATTTGTCAATTTTTCGTACTTTTGCCAATTTTTCTCTTCGCACGAGCACTTTTAGGCAAAACAGTAAGTACACGGACACGGGAAGCCCTGCCGGACACATTGGTCTAGGTCTCGGCGCGATCCGTGCACTCTGAAGCGCGTGGCAGGCGCTTAATTTTTTTTTTCCGGCGGGAGTGGATAAGACGATTTCCCTGGTTTCTGTAAAGAGGCCTTATTTTGTACGTACGTATCGGTACATTGTCATGCTCTCTGTTTCCTCCCCCCGGCTCTCATGAGCTGTGAGCACACAGCTCAGGCATATACCAGGAACACAACAGACAACATGCACAGATCCCATCGTTCCAACGCTGCCGCCCACACGCCGTGCGTGTTCGACACGCCCGTATGCGCAGTGTTGCTGTGGTTGGTTGTGTCTGTCGGAGCCTGTCGTCCTCATTCCATGGTCTGCCATATACTTTTTTATCTGTGTGTAGCCAGGATGACGTATAAAAATATCCCATCGTACATATTTTTTTTTTGGGTTGTTGCACGGAGCACGGACCACCGCCCAGAGGACAATACCCACAGCAGTGCACAGAGCGTTCTTACCTCCAGCTTCCTACAGCTCCACAACCAACCCTGCTGCCCAGCAGCAGCAGTGAGCACACCTTGCGCGTATGATGGATGATCGTACTGCGGCTCATTCGTACAGCAGCGTTCGTAATATACTTACAGCAGTACAGCAGTATAGTTCTGATTGCAGTGTGTCCTACATTGCTGACCGATAGATCCTAGAGCCGGCTGAAAGGGGATCAGTACACGTACGTTCCTCGCGTTGCATTTTACAGCAGTACTGCTGAATATGCAGTCGTACCTGTACAAGCTACTCTACTGCTGTAGGAGATCGTGCAAAATGTTTTCGATTTGCGTAAAAAACACGGCATGCCAGTTGTACGAGCACTGTTCTAGCGTATACGTTTAAACTGCGCTGGATAACATTTTCGTTTCCGAGGTTCGACTCGCACCATCCACGTTTTTTTTTCTTAATTTCCTTTCTACTATTTTTGTACCAGAACTACCACAGAGTACTACAGTAATAATAATACATTCGTCCACACCTTGCTTTTCTGAACGTATAATATAGTAGAGTACATGTTACTTGTGTGTTTTAGCCCAAATTAAAGAGTTCGGGTGCGCTTGCGTGTGGCGTGCGTTCATACCTCAACATTTCACAGCTACTCCGAATACTTGGGAGTAAAGCAAAGTATGTTCGAGAAAATACTGCTATTACCGTAGGTACTTCGTACACTCGCAGTATTTCGGGTTTTTTGTACTCGAGATACTGCGAGTACTCGCAGTATTTTGAGGTTCTGTAGATACTACTGCGTATACTTTCTTCGGGCTCGCACTAATGCGGGGTTCGCTACTGCTGCTGGCATGGATACCGCCTGTTGTGCTTCAAGTATCCCGGGGTTCTGTACCGCGGGTACTCCAGTAAGTACTACCAGGTAGTCTATAGCAGTATTTCGTCCATTGGTAGTGTTCGTATTGCTGCATCTTCTGCGAGACTCAGTACTCGCAGTAATGAAATACCCTCAATATGCCCAGTACACTTCGAGTATGAAGTACACTTCAACCGTTTGTGCACCGTGTTGACAAGTCTCAGGCCCAGCGTTCGGCACGAAACACACCCAGATAGTCCCACACGAGTGGGTTGGAGCAAACTACTTTCGCTGGAGACAACTTGAGCACTCAAAGCAGTCTGCCAGTATTTCGATATAACATTATGCATAACTGCGAATGCTCTCAGTATCTCGAGGTTCTGTACTGCGCATATATTGCCTTTTTACCCCAAGCATTTATGTCGTGTTTCGATACCACCACTGCGGGTACATACTTTAAGCAACCTGTATTCCCGGGGTTCGGTACTGCTCACACTCTCATTACTCTCAGTATGTGGGCCTTCTCAGTACTCGCAGTAGTTTTGCCGCCAGTACTCCATTACTCTCAGTACTCGGACTACGATTTGTTCTCGAGCATTTACCTGTGAAACCTTGATATTATACCCTGAGCACCAAGAAATATTTATTTTGGGGGAACATATATATATTGTAGTACCAGTATGTACGTGTGTGCTGCACCTTATTACTCAGTCAGCCGGTCACCAAGTACTATGTCGCAACCTCGACCTCGCGCAACTTTTATGTACTTAAGAAATAATCGCCGCGAGTCAACTGGATCAATATATCTCAACTTATACCGATACCCTATTATATATTATTGTAGTAATGATCCCACACTAATTCCGCGAACAGCAGTATAATATAGTCTGTCCTCAAAAATATGCTGTGTGTGTTCTTCACGTTAAAATGATGGGTGGGTGCAGGCGCTACTTCTAAAAAAGTGTGCAAGGTTTCATACGACGAGTATTATTATTTCGCTCTTGCGCCACTCCCATATTAATACGGCACCTCCCGGAGGGGAACCTTGTATGTAGTATGTCTAAGGAGAGTGACGCCATGAGTACACATTTCAAGCGGTATATGGGCGGCACACTCTGGAGGCTAGAAAATCTGGCCGGGCCTGTGCAGGATACTAAAAATAGCAAGCTCCCTCCAGAGGACGGGACCTCTAATCCTCCAGAAATCCAACGCCCTCCAGAGGGTGACCACGCCCTCCGGAGGGTCAGATGGGTCCTAGAGGGTTTTTGAGAGGTAGCCGATTGGCCACGTGTGCAAGGTAGTGCGCTGTGCGTTCCGCGCCTTGCTGTGCTGCTATTATTCTGCTACGTATGCTGTGTGCTGTGACTGTGACTATGGCCTGTGCGTGGCCTATAGTCCGTGATGAGCTGGTGCACCTGTTTTGCACTGCCGAAACACAAAGCATAGTCCCCACAACAAAGACTATGGAAGCACGTCTTTTCCTGTTTTTTGACGAGGAATTTTCGTTTTTCTGCCCCCAGCTCCGAACGTTTCCATGAAGCCCATAAATTGGCAGATAAAATTTGAGCTCCTCTGCGCACTCCCGTGGGTGTGCCAAAGCGACTGCACTTTTAGTGTCCTCCTTCGGGGCGGACCTCATCGCTAATTTTTAAACTATGGTTCCAGGCGCTTGAAGTTTTGTTTTTTTTGTGCTGAAGGCGTGTATTTTATTTTTCTGGTGGTGCAGAACGAGAAGGAGAAACGTACTATTAATAAAACGCACTCGTACCTTCTTTCTGGGTATTCCTGGTCGTTCTACACCAGAAAAAAACACTTGGCTTATCTATACAGCAGTACAAGAAACCGAAAATGGTTCTGGAACCACATTTTAAAACTGAAGCGACGAGGTCTGCCTCGAATGAGGCCCATAAAGGTAAGTGCTGTCGCTTTGGCACACTCAGTGAGTGCACCAAAGAGCTCACACATGCCCTGCCATATTTTGGCTCGATGGAAACGTTCGGAGCTGGAGCAGCAAAACGAAAAGTCCCGGTAAAAAAACGGCGGCAGACGGACGTGCTTCCATTGCCTACGTTGTCGGGACTTTTGGCAATCTCAGCTTTTTTAGTGAGGAGTGCAGCACAGGTGGGTGGGGGTGTGGGGGCCAGCCAGGGGCAGCAGCAGCTGTCTCTCCGCTTCCTCTTCGAAAACATGCGGCAAATTATTGGAAATCGGTATTCGGTAATCAGTAATCGGTAATCAGTAATCGAATGCTTAATATATCGGTACAATCGTGACACTTTTTCCCCGTGTATGATGACCACAATATGACATCGATTTATATAGTGTGTCAAAAAAACTTGAAATACCTATTATTAATAATAAATAAGTATAAAAACAAATACACTCCTTAAGATAAACTCTTGGAATTTTCACCGAGCCTCTTTGGTTTGTAGGTCCTACTTCCTGATGGTTTTTTCTACTTCGTCTAATTAAGAAGTTCCTGCCTTGTTCGATGCAAACGCAGAGCAGCCAGTTTTGGCCCGATTTAGCTGCGATTTGGGGTTAGGGTCAGGTATGTTCGCGTACGTACGTACGTACGTTGATCCCAACAGGGAGCAACATAACTGAACAGCCTTAAAAAAAAACAAATCTGAAGCTATGTAGTCAAACGGAGTCCCCGGTGGCTTGGTAGGTGGTCCGCGTGCCTGTCAAGATCAATTTCGTGGGTTCAAGTCCCACCGAGTGCATGCTCATAGGGACTTTTTCTTGCATAAAAAAATTATAAGCGGAAAGCGCGCGAAAGCGTGAGTTGGCTACATTCGATGAAAATCGACGAGCAGTGGGAATGCTGAACACTATGCGCGACAACAAATAAAAGGCACGTACCGGGGGGGAGAAGGGAGGACACCTGTGACCACGGCTTGTCCAGAAGACCGTCGAGGGTAAAACCTCCTACGAGTGGGCTGGGAAGTAAAAGTGACGGATAAAAAAAAAAAAGAAAAAGTCACAGACTGTAGGCGTACAAAAGAGGACCACCTCGGTACACTTTAAATTTCCTGGTGTTTTTCATTATTGTTTCATTGTTGGAGTCGACCCCCTGACACTGTTTTCCTCACGTGTTTCATCATTGGATCCGACTTCCTGACTATTCTTTCCGAATTTCCTTGGAGGTTCATTCTTCCCTTTTGCTACTCGTCGAATTCATATCGTAGGTATACTTTATTTAGCGGGCAAACTACTACCTCAACCCACCACGCCACCAATTAATTATTAATAACTAGTGAATGATATCAAAATACAAGCAGTGTCGCACAACAACTCGTCACAAAAGTGATATGCACTCGTAAAAAAGTAGTTGTGAAACAGCACGGTTGATTGCGTCTAGTCGGAGGCAATTGACGTAAGTAATACAGCAGTAATAATACAGAGTAGTTCTCTCATTGTTTTTTCAACTAATTGTATTTATCATAATATTAATGGTTGGTGGTATCAACCGAGCCTTCACTTTTCAAGTCAACAAAATAAATACATTGACGTATACCATCTGGGACGAGGATGGCACGCTATTTATTAGAAGGGATAAAGTGCGTTTTCCTGAACAGTGGGCGAGGTTTCTCGGCTTCCTGCTGACGACGAAATCATCCAAGCTTGACCCAACCATCGGCGCACTATTTCCACCACGACGTATGTTGGCACCATCCCTTGGAGATAAACCGACCATGGATGGCATGGCCGCGGTAATCCGGAGTATGCCAAACCAGAAACTAAAAAGCCGTGAGACCAAACTCCCTTCCGGCCGAGATACTAAAAATCGACCACCTCAAATTCGTCCGGTACTTTCACAACTTACTTGTCAACGTGTGGAGAACGGGTGACTTCCTCGAGCAACGGAAGGAGGCGACCATTTAGGCCCTTCATAAAGTGAAAGATCGCTTTGATTGCAACACCCAACGAGGGATTTCGCTTGTTGTTCGTTCCGGCAAAGTTTTGCTGAAAATGATCGCGTCCCGCATCAGCAACCTCTACGAGGCCGAAGGGATACCCCCCGAGGAACAGTGCGGATTTCGCCCAGCACGATCAACAGTCGACATGCTGTTCGTCGTGCGCGGATTGCGAGAATTGGGACGAGCTAAAACAATTCCCCCGTGCACAGGGGCGTCCGTACAAAACCGAACACGACACAACAAGTCCTCCCAAAAATCCCCGGGATGGAACACCGTTGCAACCGTTGTTTCTGTTGTGATCACATGATGAAATAAAATAAAACTTTTTTTTTTTCTTCTTTCTTGATTGTTTCACTTGGTTCTGGTATCCCCCACCCCCCCCTGTCTAGGGAAAACATGTCTGGCCTGTGACCGTTCCCTTTTTGTGTGTTTCCTGGCGCCCTTGCGGTGCATGCATGCATGTGTTTCATCGACCTGCAGAAAGCATACGACTCCGTCGACCATTTCGTGAAGGATGCTCGCACCCTATAGCATACCAGACAATATACCAACCGATACCCACCAGTTCCATAGAGGCATGGGAGCTCGCACGCGTACGGATGACGGCGAGCGCTAGGAATGGTTATTAGACGTAACTCAGGGACTGCGGCAAGGATGTATCTTGTCACCGTCAGTTCAATGTCTTCCTCGCTGCTGTGATACACGCCACGCTGGTACGTTTTAGTGAAGACCCAGATATTTTGAGTGATTTGTTTCATCTCGCCGAGGACCTCGGGGACAACCGGGTGAAGGTTGACCCACTAACTTTTGTACGGAGGGCAGTATGGAACAGGATATTCTCGGACTTAAGGATGAAAGATTACTAGTAACTTCAGGATGAAACGTAAAAATATAGAAATCGATGAAAAGATACCAAGGAAACATTTTTTTGTCTTCCCTTTTCTTGGGTGGGTAGAAGTCAGCACGAAGCACCACCTCGCGATTTTTTGGTGTCATACGATCTCGCATCGCCTCTCACCACCGCAAAAAATCGGATTCTTACCCGCACCGAGAACGGCGGAAATAGGTGACAACCCGTTTGCGACAGTGAGTGGTGACGCTGGGTCCTAGGACCCTCAAAACCGTGAGGTGATGCCTTTTGTGGCGATACCTACCCACCCCAGAAACGAAAAAAAAAAAGTTTTGGCTTCCTTGGTATTTTTTGAGAAATTTCGAAATTTCCATTTTTTTCGCATTTCATCCTGAAGTCCGAAAATATCCTGTTATTATGGGGTACGTACGTTGTACGCGGACGATGCAGGCATTGCGTGTTTGGCCCATTCTTATCGGAGAGCATTTTCGCTTAATTTTCCATAGTTTGGAAATAATTGGAAGTTTGTATGAAGATACGGAGGGAGGCGTTCTGTCATTATTGATGTAATTAACCAAAAGAAAAAAAAGGAAATATTAATGTCACATATTTGGAGAAAAAATCATGAAAATCTAGAAGAAAAAAAAATGCGCGATAAAAATGTGGAATTATAGGAAAAAAGCTCTTCGACAAGAACAACCCGGAATGCCTTGCGGACATAATGATCGTCTATTGTGACCGTTTTCGAAGCAGCAGGCCTTATTGTATCCGAAACGGAAACGGAGCCCATGCTGCCGCGGACACCGACCGAGGCCCCCCAAACCTCACCGCTCGTCGTCGGAGCAGCGGAACAGAGGTATAGACGGACGATGCTGTTTTTGAACCTGGGCGGTCTTCCGGTCGTGGCAAGCGCTGACAATAAATGCCAAGGATCACACGACGGATCTCACTTGCATAGCCATGCTACAATCGGTTCAAACGGGAGCTGTATGCCTTGGAGGATGCCCCGTTCACTCTTAAAGTGGGCATGCTAAAGGCATGGGTGATGGAAACTCTTCGGTACGCGTGTGTGACGTGGACTATTTGCCAGGAGCACTTCGCTGAGCTCCGAAGGGCGCACCACAAACAAACTCGGATCATTGGCGTCCAGCGCCGACAACGAGTTGATCATCTCGTGCCGTACGCCAAGGCCCTGAAAAAGGCACAACGCGAGAGAGTTGAGACAACCATCCGAAAACGGAGCCTCCTTGTTGTGGGGGCCGTACAGCGGACGACCAATGAGCGGCTGACCCACCGGGTGAATGTTTGGGGCGATGGCTGGCGGGTTGAACCCAAGACCAGGTCGACCAGAAAAGAACTGGGCCCAATGTCTAGCAGGCGACCTTATGGCTATTCAAGCCTCCGAGGGGTCCACGGAAAGCTGCCTTAGGCTGTTCGGAGTAGATACGGTGATATGGCCGAGGGCGGCGAAGAAGAGCGCGAAGTGGTGCCGGAGGGTCGTCGAAGCCGCGGACCGTTTCATAGCGAGGTGGCACAGGGACGAGGCGCAGAGAAGCCGGCTGCGCCATGCAGCTGAGGACGCAAAGGGCGACGACCAGGAGTGTGGGAGACGAAGGTGAGGAACAGTCGTACTGATATATCTGTCGACGAATGCAGAAACGAAAAGATAGATCGGGTGGCTAGGTATCGGTTCGACTAGATGTACTGGTTGGTTTTGGATCGTTTCAAGAGTTACGACGACATGCGTTTTTCTATCAGCAGGGGCCGTGCATTTATGGCCCCTCCCCAATTTATTTGTAGATTTCCCTCTTTTTCGGCGGTCCTACGTTTTCCTTGGGCATCGCCCTCGACCTGGGACACAACACAAAACAGTCAGTTTACCATCCAGACACCTGGTAGACCTTCTCACTAGCGTCAGAAGCTCGTTCTACCCCTCGAAGACACGTGCGAGCGCATGTCTCCACTTGGTCGGGTCGTGGCCAGACTTGAGATTGGTCTTGTTATTCATGGTTATTTGCATATTGTAGGCATGCATGTGTTACAATCCTGTTCTATCTGATGCGGACTGTAAACGGTGATCCTTCGAATAGGCTCATGCCCGGGTTGCATGCCTCATCCTGACCCTACACGTCATGACGTGTACACTCCTGATCTATAGCATAGGTCTTGAAGTTTAGCAAATTTAGGTTTGCTTGTTGTTGGGTCGGTAAATGGGGGGGGGGGAGGGGCAGCGGCAGTACCGACATTTGACACCGCGGCGAGAGTAGAACGGAGACGGCAAAGGGTGTGGCTACATTCCCGACTTAGTTTTCTAGGTCAGATGGGCACCCATGTTACTATCATCTCGCCTATAGCACGATGTTCTCTTTTTCCCCCTTCTCTCTTCCTTCCCGCATTTAGCCTCGTCTCTTCCTTTGTTAGCGTTCCCCTGCCCGCCGTCCTTATGCGCGTATCAATATTTCGTCCGAGTTATTTCGTCCGCACAGTAGCTATCTGTCCTTTTTGAGTGCGTATGCTGTCCGTAATATAGTTTTATAAAAACAACCTTTCTGATCACTCCGCGTAATTTGCATCATGCTTCATTTCACATTTTTTTTTAGTTGATTGTTCTTTTGTACCTGGTACCTGGTACGTCTTTTTGTACTTACATACTGGTCTTGCTTGTGTGGACGGACATGTTCTCGTACCCGGTACGCTGGCATTTCACTTGCTTGACCCATGAACTTGCGATTAGTTGTGTTTTCGGTCTTCCTCTGTCCCACAGTCTGTGACCACACAATTGGTATCTCCCTCGTAGAAAAATGAATCCGGACGGATACTGATTGGGTGTGCCGACGAAGCTGAGTAGAAAGGACGATTCAACGTGAAGACAATACATACATCGAAAGATATAAGCCACGATGACATGAAATCCGACAAGTTGCCCTGCACGCACACATGATTTGTCTTTGCAGTTCCAAAATATGTGTAGTTGTTGGCATCTGATTGGTCGGAAGAAGAATCACAAAGAACAGGCTCTTCGCTTGGACGAGGGAAGTTCGAAAACACTAAAAATATTTGACAGCGAGTATTCTGTCATATTTTTTTACTTCTTTCGTCGAAAGTTTAACAGATCCTCCCAGTACATGTAGGTGTGCAAAGTGAATTATTGTCGCAAAAAAATACTGATTCGTGCATCCTTAGTAGTTGGTCTTAATGTGCTATTTATTGCGACTACTCGCAGTATTTCGAGATTCTGTACTACTGCTCATACCGTGGAAACTGATATACGGCAGTACACGCAGTTTCAGGGCTCAATCTTGCTCGATTCTCTCTCTTTTTCCGTTCTATTCCCCTTCCGAATTCTATTTTAAAATCGATTTCGACGTCGATTCCTGTCATACTGTATTTTCGGCAATAACATTATTATTAGTGCGAGTATTAATGGTATCACTGATATGCTGACTGTATTCTCGGCATTAATGAAGCATACTACATACTCGTACGAGGTATTGTTTTTTATATTTTTTTTCGATTTTCCTATTACTTCATTAGCGTTCCAGCACCTTTCCTTTGTGTCACCACGGACTCCTGGATTTGACGGTTACTGCGAGAACAACAACAACAACAACAATAACAACCCGGTGCACGTAAATACGTGCGTGCTCGATCACGAAACTTTCTAAATATTTAGTACACTTTTGTACATTTCATGCTGCGATTTGTATAGACAGTAGTATACGTATATACGTACATACCAGCTTGTAAAAAAACACAACGTCGTCGACCCCTGTCACCTACTGGCACCTGTCGACAAGTAACGATTGGAACTTCAAAGCAAATCCGAACTTCGACGACACACTTGTGTACCATAGGTACATTGCTAAAGCGTTGGCCCATCGCCGTCACACCGAACCACACCCACGCACCCACCACGTACGCACACTACAAAGTACCTCACTTGGCAGCCGCAAGATCGTAAAAAAAACGGGATCATCCTGCTCGACCAAGCTTTTTCTAAGCGTCACGTTCTCCCGGCCAACAGCACTAGGTGACGTTCCGCCTCTCACCTGCACGCACCGTTTTTTGACTGGCCAACAACTCCTGCTGCACTCTGCACGCCTTTGATCGGGGGAGCTCACGATTCTCTGTGTGTTATTCGTTGCGTGAACGTAGTGCGCTGCCACGACAGGAATGCGTGAATGATGTTCTGTTTAGGAATCGATTCAGAGAGAAGAGATAGCAGACAGAGGACAGAGAGGCGGATTACGTTTCCCGCGGGACCAATCGTGAAGTGTCGCGCACAATGCGATACGGTTGTACCGAAAAAATATTTTGGAGGCTTGTTTTTTTCACCTCTGATGTATATGCACATGGCACCAGGTACATATTGAATTTGAACTGGGTGCTACTTACTCCTTTCTCCGGCCCTCCCCATTTCCTACTCGTAGCTCGGATCCGGAGGGAGCCCCCCCCCCCCTCCCACAACGTGCGGTGCAAGCCTTTTTTCTAGACCGAGAAATTTTATCAATAAATACCATGTTTGCTTCTTATTAATAGCCGACTGTTGCTGCTGTAGCGTCGGCTTGTGCCCCACTCGCTATATCCATATCTATCATACATACATAGCAATGATAGGTGCTTTCTGCAGCAGTCAATGCTCGCACCACAAAACTTCCTTTGCGGCGAGGAGGCGAGAGCGTCCCTGAAAACGAGAAAGCAACACCCCTCACCTCCAGAGATCTAAATGGGAAAAAGAAACAATCGAAGCGTTGTCATGCAAGAATGAACAAGAAAATACCAGTTGTTTAGTTTTTTGCATCTTTATTTTTCACTCGTTCGGGTTTAGATCAGTAGTCCCTCTCGGTCTCACGAAACAACAAATCTTTGGCGTGTACCTGGTAGTTCATTTTTTTTTTTGTCGTATATACACTTGCCTGAAGGGGGCGTGCAGTCACGCTTTGCATGGCTCTAGTCACGACCTTAGACCCTTGTATCGCTACCAACGATGCCGATATGGAACACGTCGGGGTTTCACCGACCATGCGGGCATGGTTTGGACCCAGCTCGAGGCGCCGCGAGGTGTTGTCAAGTCGTATGACGGTAATCTGCACTCTAAAAAACATAATCGCTTGCGGCGGACTGATTCCGTTCACTACTTCAACCAGAAACCGCAATACGTATTATGTCACTGATTGCATTACTTACCATATACCAGGCGCACACTACGTAATACGATGCCTTGGGAGGGGGGGGGATTGAAACTCACGAAATCAACCTTTTTACTCGTACTTTCTTGTTAATATATTGCGGGAAAAAATAAAGTAGGGACCCCTTGCGACAAGCGTCCGACGTACCAGGTATGTATCTATTCAATAGTACGTGCGCCGTTCACCAACAGCGCAGGCAAGTTGACGACAGGTAATCTTCTTCACGATTGCTAATAAACTTTGTACGTGGTGTGTTTTTAGCGGCAACTATAATACTCCTGCAGTGCGGCAGTTGTAAGAAAAGCGGTATCAGTCCGGTCCGAAAGGCAAGGTTCCATACGCGCTGCTGTGGCACAACCGTAAAAAAAGCAGGCGTACTGATGTGTCACACACGAAGTTCGATTCCAGGCGAGATTGTCTTTCTTTGTGCTTTGTTCACCAACAACGTTGTCCTTCTCCTTTTCGTTCGTTTTTGCGTTGTCAGTCTACTTCTGACTGACCACCACACAGCAGAACTCGCAGCTGACATATTTCAAAAATTCATTAAATTGTACTCGGAGTAACTTTCATGATTTCACCGGTTCTTCTGTATCTTTCATATTTTCATGTTGCGAACCTACGAGCTGGGCCATCCTAAAAGAGGATACACAATTCGGAAGTCGTCTTTCGTGGACCGCTGTGAACTAGGACTTGAAAATCGAAATCAGTGAGTCTGACATCCCTGGCACAACACTGATTTTGCCAACAAAACGTACACGAATAACAGCAATGAGCATATTTGAATTTCGACTCGATCTCGCCGAGATACTCTCAAAAACTCAAAATCATGAACATTCTAGCACAAACCTGGTGAAAAATCGTCGTTCACGATAAGGAAAAAATCGGTGGATACGGCAGTACTGGAGACACAACCAGGATGTCGATGTGAGTTTCATTCATGTTAGGCTTGCTATCCGACAATGTGCATTTTCATTGTTCCATTCGCTACTCATGACGAGACATATATGACGAAAACACGAAAACATATACCAGGTACCTCGCTATCGACAAGGTCGAAAAATGGAGTTTCGGCGGTGCCCCGCTCAATTTTGCGAATTTCGATCATAATTTCTAACCACGTATTTGAAGGGCATTTGAACCGCGTGTTCAATTTTACTGTGTGTTTACCTCGTGTCTTCTTTAACTCGCCGATCTCCTTGCGGAGATCAAACCCCTGCTCGTACACCTCCACGAGTAGCCTACTACGGTGGAAGCTCTTCTTCCTCACCGTATCAACCCATCCCAGCCTCTGTCTTCCTACAGTAGTTCAACGAACTGCACTCGTCGTCAACTCCGTGGAGCTCTTGCCCATCCCCTCTGTTCAAGCATGCCAACGTTTTAATACCTCTCCACAAACCCCGCATTTCCTCCGTTCAATGTTCCAGACGGCCTCCCCTTTTAAATTTTAATTCCTTTTGGCAAATTTTGACCGCTTTAGCGTTTTTTGTTGAGTTTTGGGCGGGTCATATTTACCATAAAAAAAAAACAATAACGAGGCCAAGAAGTTAATGTGTTGAATATGAATCCTACAGGAACTACGTCGTGTCAAAAGTTCAAGTCCAGTTTCGTAAGACTTACCGGAGCATGATCAATTTGCATAATAAAAAAATGCAGATATGCTCGGAATCGATACTCGGGGTTTCGCGTATTTTTCGTGCTCCGAGCACTGAGATTATCATAGTACTGGCGGCCTAACTACTCGCAGTATTTGGAAATTCAGCAGCAAGCACTGAGGCCCAAATACCGGAGTGCTGGAGTATGGATGGGCATTGCAGAACTTAGAGCACAAGCAGTACCCGCAGTACAAACATCTGAAGTAATTTGCAGTACTCCGAGTATTCAGAGTATTATGCCCACAAATACTTCAGGATTGCAGTATAATGCTCCTCTTATAACTATTCTCCAACCCGGATTACACCGCACTCTGAACCACTCAATACTGCGAGTGCTTGGGGGCTTCGTCGGAGACCCAGTCTGGGCCACCAACGCAAATATAAGCGTAAAATATCACGTATGTACTGCAAACGGCTGGTACAGTGGTAGTAGATGTTTTCGGGAGTCTAAAGCGGCAGAATGGTGGTAGACGAAGAAGTTTGTCGTGCAGTCCATGAAGCGGCAGTTGGTATGCCATACCAACGACCCATATAATGTCCATGCCCACTGATCGACGTAGTCACAAATATATTGTTAATCCCTAACGCAGCTAAAAACATCACGACGAACAAAAGAACCGAGACGTCCACCGCGGTCCGGCACATAAAAGCATGGTATCCACCGCAGCAAACGCCAGGTATCTTACGAACCGTCCCAACCACTATCCAGCGATGAACCAAGAAAAGCCAAATATATCAACGAACTCGGCAAGAAAAATAATCAATTGTACCATCAACTACTACAACAATAACTACCGATAGATGAACACAAAACACGACAGGAAGCCGATGAACTATGCTGAGCGCTCTACATACAGACATCAGGCAAAGATAGCAACACCCCGCCGAAAACGTCGAGAAGTGGAACTCAACGAAGTGTAAATATAGTAAATATATCGTCAAATATATACGTGAACAATTTTTAATCACACATCTCCATGATCCATTAGAAATAGATGAAGCACACGATACACGAGGATGAGTGAGAAAAAAAATTGCACCGAATCCATCCCAGCTGGGTGGTCGACGTTTTCGTGTAATGACCGAGTGAAAACCAAACCCAACAAGCATGAACACTGGAAAGAAAGGTACAAGCGACTGTTGGCTGCATATTTGAAGTTCAAAGAGGTGATGCGAGATTCTAATGAAAGCATCGAAAGGAGCATCTTATTTCATCGTCCTACTGATGTACGAATGTGTCCGAGGTAAAAAACAAAAGACGAACTCCTCCCGTCACACAAAATAGGGGAACAGACTACTACCTAATAGCACCAAGAACAAACATCTCAACCCGGTCCGAAACTAGACCATGAAGCTGTTAGTTGGACAATCATCAAAACGGTGTGACGGTCGTGAACCCCCCAAAAAACGTATTAGGTGACAGGACAGCGGACGGCCTTTGCTTCATCTCCGAAGCCCCACACGCCGTCCTTGCCGAATTTAGGGACTTCCATGACTACTGCAACGACTCGGGGACAGAATCATCCAGTGTAAAAAGTACTAATCTCGAAGCTATTAGTTGCAGCGACCTGCAGAGGGAGAGACTCTTCTTTGGGGCGACAGGAACTGTCGTCGTACAAACGGTGCATCGTGTTAAACTCAGCTTTTTCCGGGTTCGGCTTGATCGGTGTGCCTGCAATGATCGTAATTATTTTTCTGTTTGTCTTCGGTGCTTTAGGCGGGCAGGACACATTCTCTGGTTCCCTTACACGTCTTTACGAGTACATCTCTCTTCTTTCCAAAGAACTACGTCGCAACAAAGACAGGCATTATCATTGCTATCTCCGCCGCAGAGACGAACGTACTCGAAAAGGCATATATATGCCTGGCACGTGAATATTAGAGTTATGCGGTTCAATACCTAATCAATGCAGAAACCGACGAGATAATATCTTTTATAGCCTGTGACGGGCGTGATCGCATATTTTGGGAAGTGTTTCCGATAATCATCATAGTTAAAGAGGGTCGTCGACAGAACCGGCGTGGACGTGAAAGCAGTTCGGGAGAGGGAGAAAGATCGCCTGGACGCCAAAATTGATGCACGAGCAACACGACGTAGAAACCGAGCTGTTATCTATGCACACTCTAGTATTGAATGAGTGTAACAGGGTTGGCTACAAGAAATCGCGGACGTGAAAGCGGACCTCGAGAGCAAGACCGCCTTGACACTGAAATTGATGCACGCGCATGACGACCACGCCTTTTGCGATGCACACTCTCCCCGTCGCGACGAAGCCATATATTTTCCCCTTCTGCGGCGGGAGGGAACGCCTGGACGGTAATTTTCATGAGCGTATGGCTCGTCACGGTGAAGCGCTTGGAGCAGCTGTACTGACTGTGATCTACCGATAGCTTCATGCTGGTAGAGCACGTGGGTGTCGAGGGTCGTCTGGAATTTCATCAATCATGTATCTAAAAGAGTGGACAGATAAATATGACGATAGCTCGGATGCTTGTCAATGCCGTGCATGATTGTGGAGAAGCTGTCAATCAACTCACCACCCAAAGGCTCAAAGACCGTCAAGGCCGACTGTGATCACGGCTGAAGGGCTCACAGCCTCTTCCTCTGGCGTGGTGCCCGTGCGGCGCTCAATCGTTTGATAGAGACGATCTTATCCACCTTGAAACACGTTGATCAACCCGGAGACACTCAAAGAAAAAACCCACAAAATGTAAAAGCGATAAATGTGGGATGCGCACCGCAATCGATACGAAGGATAATGGGCTGTGGCCAAAAGCAGGTGTCATACCTGATCCATTTGGTCAAAATCAGGTACATTCTAAAACCAAGTAAAGAACGCGCGCCACGGGCGGTGTTTTGTCCAGGAAAATCCGTATTAAACAAATGCGCGTAAACACTAGGCGTGTGGTCTCCAATATATATATATATATATATTTATTTACCTGGTAGGGTATAGGTACCACGGGCTCCTCGTTAACCTGCAGAGTCACCAGGTTTCCTTTGTTTCGCCACGACAGGAGCGAAAGAAAATATATAATCTGGCGCCCCCCTCTGTTGACAGCATTCAAGCTTTTCTCAGCCATCCTCGCGGAACCGCCTGCTCGGCACGATCATTGTCGTACCAAACCTAGCACCGATTCGACGCAGGGGGTGGTGGAGACGAAATACCGTGTGTCCATGGTGCTGTGCTATGACTCTTGTGACCAAAGGCAAAGCAGAGTACACATTAGAACAAGCACACTGAAGCACATCGCCCCAAAGAAGAAAAGGCGAGATCAGCGTACATACTTAATTCATGTATGAATGCCTACGTACCTACTAGCAGCAGAGTTTCAACCGAAGGTACCGCAAGCGCATAACAGTAGAAAAAAAAGTGTGCATGTGGCCCATTCTATGGGTTCAAAGCTCGCCAAATTCAGTTGAAAGCCATAGACAGAGTAGACAAGGTCATGTACACCTTGACTTTTTCGAGCCAAAATCAGGTACGATGGCAGCCTGGCCAAAAGTAGCTGTGTTTTGCACTTGTTATTTTTGGTATGTAGCTAAATTTTGGCCGAGAAGTAGCCATGTATACCTGATTTTGGCTGAAATAAAAACAAAGAAGGAAGGTTCAAAGCGACCAATAGTTGTGGTCCGCACTAATTTTTTACCCCAATAGTGATTCAGTCCTCAAGGCTTCACACCGAAAGCGACACATAAGTGTGGTCTATATACGAGAGCGACATATAATATCTACAACCTTATACATCATCATGGGACGGGAAATTGTATACTTTGAGGTGGCGAGATGACAACATGATCCTCACTGGGCGGGGGATCCATACATAAATAACGACGAGAAGGCGTGTAGTGTTCAAAAATATAAAAACGCGCTTATTGTTACCCATGAGTTGTTATTGTGGTGGTTGTGCTCACATTAACTCTCAAATGAAGGAGTTCGTGGTCACACAACAACAGTGCTATTAATAGAGCCCTTCCCCGTTGCACGTCCATTTTGGCTCATGCTCGGGGTATATGTCTGAGCTTTGGCTTCCCATTTTATTTATTTTTTCGGCATTCTTCTCCTTTTCTTTTCGGTTTGGTTTCTTCGTTGCCTCTTTTTCTTATGGTGTATTTTGGTTGCTGGCGTATGAATGTATGTTGTTCGACCGCACCTAGTGCGAAGGCATGGTATTGCGTAGGCTATTAACGCAGTACGGTGTGTTATCTCTGTGTCGTAGTCTGTGACCACAGAGCTCGTATCTTTCTAGGGTGAAGAATCAGCACGGACACCGGGCTTGCTGCATGTCGACGAGGAGAAGAACGGTTTAATGTGAAGAACACACACACCTTAAAAAATAATAAAAAGGCTGCCTAAAGCGTACACGAGACGAAGAAGGCGCACACAAGCTGAATTCAATGTGCAATCTGAACTATTAATAACATGGCCGCGGGTATATCCTCTCAACTACAACACACATATATATAGAGAGAGTTCCCCCCATCCCCACAACTATGAGCAAGTCGTCGCTACTGACTACAGCGGTTGGTTGCTTTCTGGAGTGCTGCCTTCACCGTACGAAACGCACGGTAGTCGAAGGCACAGAGGGAAACACGCTTGCTGTCTGGGGCGCTGTCAGAGTGACCACTCGCGGACATGCGGTAAAACAGGAACAATCGTACGAAAAACCACCACACACAACATGAATGATTTTCCAGGGCTGTCTGACACGAGGTGCAGCACAGCTATGATTCCACGTCCTCTGACAAATGCGGCGTTCATTCCCCATGAGGGGTATATGATACAACTCGCCAACACTACGAAAACCAGCTGCGTACTCCCGGACATGCGGTGAAAAAGGAGCAATCGTACGAAAACCCACCACACACACAACCTGAATGATCTTCCGGGGCTGCCTGGCAAGAGGTGCAGCACAGCTATGATGCCACGTCCCTGACAATTGCGGGGGCCATTCCCCATGAAGGGTATAAGATACAACTCGCCAACACTATACAGACCAGTTGCGTAAATATCATGTACATACTATTGCCTTGGGAAAAACAAAACCATAACAAAAACGATGACTGCTTCTCTCGTGATACGGTCAAGGGCCTCCGTGTGCCGTCCTGCTGCCGTCCTTCACGGCCGCCTCATCCATCGCCTTAGCCCAATCAAACCGCTCTTTTGCACGTGCTCTCGTTGCCACTCACTTCCAGTCGGTTCCCCTTCCACCTCGTCCCGAAAAACAAAATGCCCTTTGCACTTGCGATTCTGATCTGAAAAACAAAATTCTCGCGCTGGGTGAGTTCAATACGTCTCTCCCCCGCTGATCGACGCTCTGTCTCCTTCTTCGTTCGTCGTCGAATCCATCCCCCTATCGGCGCAATCGTGCTTAGGTAGTTTGACCACAACCCCATGGTAAAGGAGACATGTCCTGGTCGTATTCAGATCGTAGTCAGACCTGAAGAGAAGTATAGTAAATTTCGCAAAAGTTTAATACGACCCGGTTCGGTTTCTTACCTGCCAACACATTGCACTAAACAACTTCAGTCAAGTAGGTCACAAACAATAATTACAAAAACAGGACTCGAGAACTATAATAGGTAGTAAAAGAAATAAAAAGGAAAGATACAACAACGAGGAAGAGAATAAAACGAATGAAGAGAAGAGAAGAGAAGGTGGGGGTAGTATTGTACAGTATACAGCTTCAAGATTGAAAATCCAACACTAACGCCAAGACAAACATTTCCACTCTTCCTTCAAAAGACAAACAAAATCGGGAAAACAAGTCGGAAGAAAAGAATATACGTCGAAACATCGACGTTCAAACTCCAGTCAGAATCGAAAAGCAGTCAAAACAGAGCGATTTAGCCGCCCATCAGACTGAATTCAAGGAGAAGGGGCGTGTGAGCGACGGCGCGATCGAACTGCTGCTGCATGTGTAAGCCTTCAAATATAGACTACCGGTGGGGGCCGGTCCCTATGAAATTGTATTCTATTCAGGGCTTTTCGCGGGTCATGACCCGACCCGCCGGTCGGGTCACGGGGTATTCGCAATGTCACGGGTCGGGTCGGGTCGTGTCAAGAGGTAATGGAAATCTCACGTGTCGGGTCAGGTCATGACCCGTGAGAACGGGTGACCCGCGTGTCGGGCCAGCGTGACCCGCGAGATGTTTTTCCTGACCCGCGGGTCGGTCCCGCGCATCGGCCCGCGGATCCGACACTTGAATCACTTCCTGCTTATCTCGTAGAAATACTCAATAATACTCCTTTGGTATCTTATTCAAACATTAAAACACTGCCAAAACTATATGCGCATGTCCACATCCATCCATGCCCACTACAGCCAGGCCACATATCGCTGCCGGGCACAAAAATGAATATCACATTGGTTTTGAAGTGTCGACACACGGGCCCGATCCTCAGGTCGAACCTGCAGGTAAACAAAAATGGTCTCGTGGGTCAAAGCGACCCGACCCGCATGAAACACGTGTCTCACTGGTCAATCCGAAAGTGGCGGGCCGGGTTTAAATCTCGCGGATCGGGTCGGGTCGGGTCAGGAGTTTCTCAAATCTCACGGGTCGGGTCAACAACGTTTTAAACATCGCGGGTCGGGTCGAGTCCGGTCAAGAGCCTTTTAAAATCTCGCGAATCGGGTCGGGGCAAGTCAACACACCTTTAATTGTTCGAGGGCACCCGACCCGACCCGACCCGTGAGGTTTGACCTGACCCGCGAAAAGCCCTGAGTTATATTGGTATTATTACGACACACACGCCATAAATATGTTGTTCATAGATGTTGTGAGTATGCTCGACACGTGGAGTATTGGGATATTTTTGCATTCGAATACTAAGGGTATTCCAGTACTGTCGGCCTAAAGACTCGGAGAACAAGCAGTACAACATTCGAAAATACTTGCAGGACACTGAGTGTGTAGAGTATTGAACCCCCAAATACTTCGGCATCGGAGAAAAACTCTTAGAACGCAATTCTTCACCCGTAGTACTCGTACCTCGCAGTAATTAGGCCCAGAGATAGTGCGAGTGTTCCTGCATCTCGCACTATGAGTTTTTTAAATACTCCGAGGATCGAAGGTATAAACAGAACCTTAATGCCCAACAAGTACGAGTACTTAAAATATGAGCAGTGCAGGATCCCTAAATACTTGGACTACTCCGATTATCGAGAGTATCGAACCCCATAATACTTCAGGTACAGCAACATATTCACCAGTTTTGAACCCCGAAATACCTCGAGCATTACAGTCCCACGCAGTACACGATTTCCTAATATTGCGAGTACACGCAGCACCTGAGGTATGTACTCTACCCTCGGGTGCTCCGAGCTTTTGTGAACAATGCTTGGCCTTACTCGTACGCGTACTCAGAGCGTCTAGCCTATAGGTAGCAAGAAAGGGCTGAAGTCTTCTCGCCATGAAAAATGCACGCACGAAACGAAAGGAGTAGGGGGGAGGAGAGCCTGGTTTATATGTGACCCCGAATCTGACCGACGACTATACTTCGTATCAGGGTTATAAAATCCAGACAGCAACAACAACACCCACTAGCTCCGTCTGATGTCTACCGGCAGCATCTCCCCACCTCTAAATCCGAAAAAGTAAATCAGTACCAGGTATAAATTATGTGTCAGAGATTATCGACCCCGCGTTGTGCAAGCCGAAGTGCGATGAAGGGCGCCTCGCATCGCCTTACTTACCGTACATTTAGAAGTTGGAAGTCGTTCACACATAATCCGCATCCCATACGCAGACATAACCATCTCCGAGATCTCCGTAGATGAACTTCGGCCTCATGAATCATACCAGTCGGCCAATCAAAACTACATCAGACATGTGTACCTATGATCAACTTCTACAGTTGTACCAGGTTTGTTCGACACCCCCCCCTCCCTGCCTCGTAGCGAGAAAAAATTTGCGGAGTGTCATTTTTTGTTTTTTCGCGTACTCTCGCGGACGCATATATTTTGTCGGAATTGCACGCAGCGCATCTTCCGCCGGAGGCTGTGTGCCCCTTTCTGCATACATGTGTTTGAAGTCCGCACAATCTTTCGCCAAAAACCGTGCGCAGATTATGTCCGTTCCGCCGCAGGCCAAAAATACAACGGGGGTATTTTTTGCCGCTTGAGACACCTTTTGCCATGCTGCTCGATACCGCTGTCTTGCCAACGTGTTTCGTGGAACCAACAAACAACTTGTCTTTGGTTGCGGATTTCAGTTGGAACGTATGCCGGTGAAGACGCACATTTTCGAGTAAATTATCGCGTGTATGCCCAAGGTGTCGCCTCCAGCGGACCCTAAGCAGGCAGGCCTCCGGTGGCGCGCCAGTCCCACCCGGCTCGGGGCGCGACTCCCGTACCACTAACTCTTCGCGCACCAAGCTCCGGCTGTCTACTTGAAACCCTGCTTCGAATATACCAGGTATATACCCACAAATTATTTTTTTTAAACTAAATAAAAAACAAAGTCGTCGACTGTGACTTCAACCGGTCGGCAGATCGGTCGATACTCAACTTTGCAAGCTACGTGCACTGTCCGCGCGTTTTCCATTTATTTCCCCCGCAAGGTATTTGTAGCTTACTCCGCCCGCATATTGAAGCGAGTCTAAAACCTTGCTATTGGCAGCAGTGGCCAACATAGTAAGGTGGCGGCGTGGCGTACAACACCGAACAATACCTCTTCAGAACCCACCACAACCACCAGAATGACAGCCAATAACAACGAAGCCAGCAGAATGGAAAAATAGAAGTTGTTAAGACAATATTAATACTTCACCAGTGCAGTTAAAGAAAATTTGAAACTAACGCCAACAAGCGTGAAGGAAACACCAAGTGTTCATAGTGCCGGATCTTGAGTGATTGCCATCCTCATTTCGTCTGTTCTGGATATGCCTACGCATCTCCCTTATGTTTGTGATCAATGTTGAGTGATACTGTTCTATGTACTACAGGTTGTAGAAGCATGTGTGATCGGCATGACTAGTGGCGGTTGGCAAGTAACGTATGTTGAGAAATTAGTGTTAGCATTCGTAGAACGCCCGGTGTTATCGGGTCTCACTCTTTGTGATCTCTCTGGCTCTTCTTGGTACCGTAGCTACCCTTGCCAACTCCTGGGTACGGCTATCGTCCTGCCTGGACTACCACCAGTCTTTCTGTCCTATCTGTCTGTGTTGGCCACAAGCGCCGTGTTTACAACATCGAAGCATCGTCTTCTGCACTGAAATACTGACGTACTTCTGCTGCTACAAGCTCTCCGAGAAAACATCGACTATCGTCGGTGGGCGTCAGCCTCTGCCACCATCTGCGTGGAGACACTCACAACTCCCACAATAGGTTATGAGCCTCGGCAATTTCCACAATATCTTCATAATGCTTTGGTCCTTTGCTTCTTCATATACCTTGGTAGGCCTTCAGATGCGATATGGTGGTCTATGTTTGCACGCGCTATGTTTTACGCGTGTGTGGCGGTACGGTTCGCGCCATGTGGCCCGCCGCTGGGATTGTCCACGCGAAAGAGGGGCGTTCCTTTGGAGTGGAGATTGTGTGTTGATTGGTTTTAGCTTGCACGCAGAGGCATCCAACATATAGCGTCCCGAGCGTGAGGCAGTGCTTCAAAGCCACCAGGCATGGAGTTAAACTGTCAAAATACTTGCTCGTCTCGAGTACTACGGGGAGTCACAAAACGTCCACATAAGATGGTGTGATGGCCTGTTGGTTGGTGATTCTGGAAATCGTCTTCGGCTTGTCCCCCACAGAAAGTAAAATGTACTTGATGATCAGTGATCAATGACGTACGCAACGATGTGAAGAAGCATGCACCTACTCGTATGCAATTGTCAATCAGACCGATACCTAAGTGTATGATTAAGCTCTCATCACTCTCGACTGTCAGGTACCTGATGACATTTGATGCATGGTGAGTGCTTCCATCAAAGCAACCCAGCATCTAACATGACCCGCCTTGTTTCAACAACGATTGTCCCCCAGGTTTATATCCAGGTTTTATCTGGAGGGAGATCCTGTGCCAATAACGACATCCCACCGCTGCAATGATGACTATCCGTCGTACACTTTGGGCGTCTCTGTGGGCTCTTTATGCTGTCCAAACCGCCCAAGGTCAAGTGTTAACATGCACATCCGGCAACGGTGAATCGGTAAGGGGGACGAGAGGCGTACAATGCAATTGGATGCAGTCAGAACTTTTAACGGCATTGCCGACGCAGAGCGAGTGTCGAAAACAACCGTCGGACGACCTTTGGTGTTGCCCTTCCTACGTCCAGTACTCCGCCTTGTTGCCGTTTAGGCCCGTACTAATATCTCCCGTTATTCCACTTTGTCACCGTTTTTCTGTCTCTTTCCCTCTACGCTACACCACGGGAAGTGCTTCCCCAATTCAGGAGATGTTTTAACCGGATGTGCCTCTTTCGGGGCATTGGGGACTTGCATGGACAACTTGCTCGGTGGTCTGGCGTGCTACAGTGGAGAAAGTGCGACAGATTCTAACGTGAGCTAATGCCTCAAGAAACGGTAGCGCAGGGTCATATTTTGGTCCTCTTTTTTCCGTTGGCTTTGTGCCACTCACAGGCGATTGGTTATCCTTCTTATTTGCAGTCCTGCAGCAGTAATGGTCTGTGTTGTTACGTTCGTGACATGCACGGCCGTGAAATTGATTTGCCACACTGGGCCGACAAGGCATCATCCCTTGTATTAGGAACCCTTCTTTGGGTGGTGTACTGACTTACTCGCCTGAGTAGCGTAACTGCTGAAGGACACTTGGAGTATCCATCCTATCGTTGCGTTGACCAGCTGCTGGCATATATGGGTGCGGTTTGTTTAGTCTTGCCGCACATCCCACATGTTCACCACATTTCAGCGGCAATCCTCGGAGTCACTGGACTATACGTCGAAGTATGATCAGAGCAAACCTAGTGGAGAGGCAGACCACTAAGTGTATGAGAATGGGAGCTCCCAGGTCAGTTTTAATAGGACAGTACAGTACGGTGAATACACATGTTTTTGTCTGTATGTGATGACAAGCTGATACCCCCGGCTGGCCTGTCGTACGGAGCCTGCCAAGTTACACAAGCGATGATCGAGGGGCGGCTACAGTAGCACATACGATATCGTGAGCAGCCATGGTGCAAAGATTTTCGGCTTCATGTGTTTTTCTCTATTGGCGTTGATCACTTAATGTTTGGTGGGTTGCCGCTAGATACATCTATCGTCCTTACAACGTCCGCATTGGCGCAACCCGGATATGTGAAGCCCAGCTTCTTCCTTGTGTGATACGAGAACGACAGCGCTACTCGGTCGCTCGAAGGCTTGCCGACTCATATCACCGAGCACAACAGCAAGACAGGAAAACATCCGTAAACCAAGATGGCGGCCATCATTCACTAGCCATAGCATATCGTTGGTTGTACTCAGGAACACGACACACAATATCTATCGTAGGGGTGTAAGGAGTTTCAGGCTGGATAAGGATTCTGATAGTGGGATATCGGCATATTGTGCGAGCCTCCTGCTGTAACTCGTTGTGTAGGTCCTTATGAGGCGAGTCAATTCGACAGATAAAGAATGCTACAAGAAGATAGAATTCCCTGTTACTGTCTGGAGTCCACCACGCTTTCCCATACTACCTCTTGAGGTCAATCAACATAATAGTGAAGGCCGGTTATCGTCTATTGGCAAGCGTCGCCAAGGCCAGCCTAGAGAGGTGGGAACCTGTTTCCGGCGATGCCCGCTTCAGATCGGCAGAGCGTCGAAGCAAGCGTGGAGTATTTGAGGGATCTATAACTGCTCAAACTATGGACATCGACACGGAAGCTCAAGAGAGAGATTGGACTCGCCGCCGAAGCCCTGCGGGCATCATCTGCAGCCGAGCCCAGCTTGACTTGATTTTGGCCACGGCGAGTGTCAATGATGAGAAAGAGGCTTCGGCATGAAGTTCAAGCGGTGGTCGTAGGAAACTCGACGAGCAAGTTGTTTGGGGCGAGAGCGAGGAAAAAGCCGGCGAGAGTTTGTGTGTGCTTTCAGCGCGGGAGGCTAATATTTCAACTAGTCTCAACGTCAAATAAAATCGAAATGAAACGGGATGCATGCTATCTTGCGTTGCCGTCGTGATCTGTGAATCTATGGCGGGAGTATGGGATAAAAGAGGATTTTAGTCGGGAGGAATGGGGTCCTTGCGATCTTTAGCACCATATTGTCTCTTCTTGATATATATTTTGATTGACATGACAACCGTGGGCGCCCGCAAGTCAGAAACATTGTGCTCGGAAAATAGGCTCAAATCATCGCGAAGAGAAAGAAAATAGGGCTAAAAAACACAGCTCCACCGTGAAACCAACTCTGAAATCCTATGCCAATAATATAGTAGAGTTAGATCAACGTCGAAACACAGCAAGACATTGAGCCTGCACACCAGACTTTTATTTCACACCAGACGCCCACAGTACTGCGATATTTTCCATGACTAGCAATACATTCGTATGGAATTGAGAGAGTTGGTGTTGAAGGCGACAATCAAGCCTAAACTACGTCAAAATGACCGGGACTGGATAGAATATGAAACGCTAGAGGGCGCGTACGTTCCAGATTGGATGTTTTAAATGTTGAGTATGCACCATTGCTTGCGTTGGTTATGCGATTTTCGAACGGGATATGACTTATACTTGAAACAATGTAGAATGCACGTGAACGGAGTTTCTGCAGTTATTAAGCTGTGGAGTTGAGGATTTGAGTGATGATCCAAGGAATAGTTTGAGTTGCAGATTAGGTTTTCAAGTTTCTGAGTTTGATGCGAGTTGCTTATGATATTGGGATAAGACGCTTTCCTGTGACAGCTGCGTCTGTACCTCTAGAGATCAATAAAAATAAACCGCTGGCCAAGTGGTATAGCAGGTAGTCCTATATATATGTTCTGGATTTCGGGGTAATCTCGTGGACTTAGTAACAAGTGATCTCCGGCGCCCTCCCCTCGCTAAACGCTACTGGCGTATAAGGGCATATTGTCACACTCATTCGCACTTTCTTTAGCGCCCACGCTCGAGAACAACAAATTACAGTGGTCTTGCAGGTAGTTATTTTTATAATCATCTAAAGATTTGCCATGAGTTCAAATCTGATCGACTTCGTAATTTAGCAGGTAATACTATACATTAGCACATATCATAAGGGACGAAGATGTTTCACGGCAAAAGGGTTTACACGTGCACCCGCAGGTGCCAATCAAAAGCCCGAGACCACCCCAAAATAACATATATATATATGTATAAAACATCGTTTTAACTGAAGCGACGTGCTCCGCTGTGGGCGAACCAGCTCTACGAATATCTCAGCGTATAAACTGCGTTTTCGGTCTGGCTGGCTCATCCAACCAAAGGCTAACTAACCAATACTACTTTTGCACGTAGTATACACATACGTTGTTGCCCCATATACTTCCGCTGTCACCGTACCAGGTATGGGGCAGCCTGGGGGCTTCTATCGTCGAGAAGTCAATAACACGCGCAGGCAAGCAGTGGAGTCGGGAAAACGGATAATTTCTATTCTAAACACTATGTTGCGCGTGCTCTAAACGTTTTGCAGGTGTGTTTTGAGGCCCGAGACTGCTTTTGCGTCAACGGCGCTTGCATCGCTGCAACGGCTGACCGTAGATGCGGTGAGGCGGGAACTGTTCGCGGCTTGGTACGACGGCGTGCAGCATTTGTCTAGTGTTTCTATCCTCCGGCGAATTGGTTGAAATAATCTTGAGCTCACCACACATTAACGGTCAACATTCGTGTCGTGTGTCAATTTAACCCATAGTTCCCGTTTTAACAACACAACAGTCTGCTGTTGCCAGCGGCTCTAGGGCATGTTGACCCGACCTGACCCCCGAGAGGGGCAGATGCGGTGGAGATGGGCACCCAGGACAGTCATTTTCTCCGAGTAGTTCGAGACTCGCGCGACGTGTAGCAGGTTTCCAATTTCCTTTGAACCAGTTATTGCAACAGGGAACATTTACGCGTCGTCTTGCGTGATTCTGCTGCTTGGCACGTGACTTTGAACGTGCAAAGATTTTTCAGTTGTGCTCCCGTCCCGTCTCCCGGAATAGAATACCCTTGTTTTGTGGTAGGTTTCTAGCAATGCGCAGGACCGTCATGCAGGGTCCGCATACTTGTTAAACCCGGGAGGCGATGTTGTGTTCACAAAGCGGCAGCCAGAGACGTACACGCCTCTGCTGTGATCCGCAAACTTCACGTGTCAAGCATCGTCTACTTTTGTGCCTTGTGTGTCTCACTACTAGTACCACGTTGTCCTACAGATATAGCATTGGTGCAGTACCCTGAAGTCGTGACGAACATGGTTTAACACTCGAACAATGCTCATCACCGACGATCACTCCTGCTGTGCTGCTTGGCTTGCCTTTCTTTCTCTTCTTGCCCCTCGGTGCATGGGTCTTCGCCTTCACGTCAACAAACAGACACGACGCCCACAGGTGCGAAGTTGCCGTGGAGGCCGACAACTAAAGGGTTATGCCTCGCCCGTTCGATGGTGACGAGGGGTTGCCTTCTGCGATACTGAGATTAATCTGCACTCGTACAGAATACTGGGTTTTCACTGAATGTCGCTCACTAGCTGTTGAGTAGGATCAGTTTGGGGTTGGAACCGCATGAACGTATGTCTTCTCACCATTTGCCTGGTATGGGTTCGGTTTGGTCGCGAGAAGGGCTTGGGGATTGAAAATACCGCACGTCCTGTAGTATCTAGCTCATCATCCTCCAGAAGCAACCATCACGACGACTTGCTGCGGGTCAGTCAGTACACAATGACCCGCAAATAGTACCTCTAGCCGTTGAACGTGCATCTTGATGAGGGTTTGTCAAGGGATTTCAACGATTCACTTCTTCTTCTACCTCTTCTTCCTGTCCGTCTTCTAGTTTTTATTTTTTCTCATTGACGCCCATCCTCCTACTGTTTTACATGAGTCAGCACAATTGGTAGATTACCTGTCCAGTATTAATATGAGTAGTTCAGTAGGGACCACTGTTTGACGTAGGAATAGGCCCCTGCCAGTGCCCTATAAGTACCACAACAGCAATGTATACATGGTGTATTCCCAAGCGTGTGCTGGCATAAGAAGCGGCACACTACCAGTACGGCTTTCCGTCATCATTATCACGTGTTCTTCATGATGTGGCAGCCTTCAACATTTATCTGTGCAACGTTCACCTGTAGTAAAGCGGCAGTCGCACGCACTGTTTAGCCCTCGCTGATATGCTTGCCAGCGGATTACTGTCGCCGTAGCGGTATAGAGCTCCGCACTTTGCGGGTTGATCTTGGGGGCAGTTTACTACACCTGTATGGTAGAGACGGCTCAGTTCTGCTTCATTTGCGGTGATTGCCGTCAACAACGAAGCGCCGGGGCTCACCAATACCTCGAGTCTTCTAGTACGCATTTCAGGTGATGACGTGACGTGTCGTTGACCCCCCCCCGTCCCAATGTTGATTCATCTCCGTTAAAAGGATGACTCTAGTCTGCGTTTGTTGGAAAATGGTTGGTGCGACTGCGTTCGACGCTTTTGGTTCGAATTGCGCCCGATATGGTACGCGAGTTGTCGGATTCGTAGCTCTAATGATCACCTTTTTCCGAACCTGAACACGAACAATGCAGTGTGTCCGGATGGGTCAGACATGTGTGACGACCCACACATGAAAGGCCTCCGCGGCCAGAAAATTGACTGGTCTGGGATCGACGGGGGCTGGTACTCCATGGTCAAGGACGACGACGCCGAGATCCACGTCAACGTCCGACTCACCGCTCCTCTGCCCGAGGAGTTCCCTGACCGCCAGCTGATCACAGGCCTCAGCGTTCTATCAAAGGAGCACTCCCTCGTGATCGAGGTGAACAACCCGTATGACACCAACACAAGCGGGTGTCCCCGCGAGGTCTCGCCCTGCCTTGCGAACGGTGGATTGCGCGCCGTCGTCGATGGGGAGGAAATCGAAGGCCTCCTCCGTTTCGCCAGGAATGAATACGTGGCGGATGGTATCACATTGTCGGCATCCAACCTGCCGGTAGAGTGCCGTCAGTTTGGCGGGGACAAAATTTGGGCCCGCATGTACGACGAGATGCTGCAAGGCCTCCGAGTCCTGGCCTCCGAAGAACAATTCGAAGACTGGATCCTACGGTTTGACGACATGGCGGCGCCCGAGTGGTGCGCGCAGTACATCAAACAGCACGACCTTGCCAGTTTGCAGTCTATCCACGCCGTTTTGAAGATCGACACACCCACCGTCACTGTGCGCCTCAACGTCGGCACAAACTACCAAGGCGGCGGTGAAGTAGATTGGGATGGCCGCGTCTTGCCCGACTTGGAGTTCTGGCAGATGGATGTGGGGCTGCACGGCCTGTCCCTCGAACACGAATCGCTCTCCGGCATCCTGGGTGAGACGGCCCGCCCCGTACTGGATGAGGACGGCCACGAGGTGATGGAAGGCTACGAGGCGTTCCGTGGAACGGTCGAGGACTACCGCGTGTCCGGTCCCCTAGGCACCGACTTCGCCCTTCTCAACAAACACTAGTGGTGGATTCAAACTGCAGGGCTCCATTTGACCTCTATCTCCAGACTGGTTTAAGGTCTCAAAGCATTGTGTGGGCGATGAGCGATTTGAAAAAGCAAGTCTGGTGTATATGGTGGAGGCAGATTCGTTTGATCGTGTTTTGGATTTTCAGTTCGTATGGAATACCTAACATGCTGGTTTGTGCAAGGGACTCCGGGTTCTCAGACGTTTTACTCGTACAACATGTACCATATACAGCAGGGACTTCGACCAGCGATGCACCCCGGAAGCGAAATACGATGAGAGATAGAGGGGTGCGTTTGATGATATACCAGGATGCTTTATTCGACAAGCTAGCGGAGTAGGTTGAGATTGATTGAGGTACTTTGCGTTGATCCTCGAGTTCAAGACAATAGCAGGGTATTCACGTAAAACTCTACTGGTCGTATCAGGGTTGAGAGTTTAGAACGGGGTGCGCGTTACGCTGTACAGGTACGCTTGCGTGCGTACATGTATGCGCCGTTCGCAAACTTCTATACACTCGCGGAATATAAAATATAGCCCCTCGTAATATTTCGTATTTGTGGCAATTGGTTGGTAGGAATGTTGGGTTGGTGGGAATGGGGAGTGGGAAGTTTAGGTAAATGGAGAAGGAATTACATCGATAAGTACCCATGCGTCAGGCAAGTTTGATAGGCCAGCACGGTATGCCGAATATCTTGATGAAACGTGTGGTACATTGTGGCTGTACTGGTTCCCTACGCACAACATACAGGGGGACCAACTCCGTCCAAAAAAGAGCAGGGGTTGGTATTTGCATACGCCCCTGGGGAGTATATCTCGCTGGGGGGCTCAGAGACGAGCTGCTGGTATGCACTTATAGAATATGGTAGACTAAAGGGGTTCCGTTGTTATCTAGTGGTGCGAGCGCAAGATGAGATGGTTATTCTAATTTTCCTTGAAGGTAATGCAAGCATGCTATCGTATGTTTGTAGAGTTGAAACCTGGATGCCCTGACCACCGCGTGGTCTAATGAGATTCTCTAGATAGATTGTCGTTGTATTTGAGGACACAGGAGGATAAAGAGAGAGAGCGGAGTGCGTCCTATCCTCATGAGCACACATAAAATTCATGTACCGCCTGCGAGATATACGGCAACCCTCTACAACTTGTAACCGTCGCTGTTGGAGTGATCCTCACGAACATTGTACAGCTATTAAGATTCAGATATTAGGTATATTATTGGGATTATCCCTTTCTTCTATATCGTCGAATATTTATTTGTGTGAAGGCATTTATTTGGGACTTGCTTGCCGTTTTACCTGGCAAGTGATGATATATTGTTCGGGACGTGTCGTATCCCCCAACGAGTAGAAAGACTGTTTGTAATACTGCGGTTTGCTGGTACAGGTCTACGGCAAATGGGATATTTATATAGTGGTGCGGTGGGCTGTCGATGTGGGTGATGTGTCCCGGACTAATCCGCATCTGATGCGGCATACCTACCTAAGGATAAAGAGAGAACGGAGTGATCATTGTCCTCCATGAGCACACAGCAAAAGTCAAATAATGCCTGCTGAGATATACGCAACTCTCTACAGTTTGTCGATGCTGGAAAGATCCTCATCAACATCGTGGTGCACTTAAGATTGAGACATTATAGGTATAAGCTTGGGAATATCCGTTTCTTCTGCACTGTCAAGTATTTGTCAAGGCATTTATTTCGTACTTGCCGTTTTAAATGGCAAATGATGATTTGTTGTTCGGGACGTGTAGTATGACGCAACGAGTAGAAGGACTGTTCGTCATACCGCGCTTTGCTGGTACAGATAAATGGCAAATGGAGTATTTACATTGTGTGGCTGTGGGCTGTCGACATGGTTGACGTGCCCCCGGATGAATCCGCAGCTGATGTAGCAGGCCTACCCAGAGAGCCGAGGATAATACGATGAAACTCAGTACGTCTGTGACGACAATGATACCACCCGTATGGTGATATACCATATGTATGTGATGGTGGAGTCCGTGGTGTATTTCGCGTCTATTTCTGCAATCATGCGTAAAGTCCATTTGGACAGTACTATACGCACGAAGAGCGTTACAATACTGCTTTTGCGCTATTTACAAGGAAAATTAGTTTCAAGGCCATTTTCACGATCTCACGCGAGACGTTTCGTGTGTCACAAGTCTCTTTTTCAAGTGTGGAGGAGTTCCGGTGCCCGAAAAAAACAAAGTAAACCCTGACAGCAGCAGCATCATGATCAATGCCAGATTCAGTCGGCGGCAAGTTCAATGGGCTCAAGTACTGCGTATTGAAACGCATGACCAACTCCGTCAAACTGCCATGCGTCATCCCGAGATCTCTCTATTCTGGAGGGACTACCTTACCCCGAGGACGATTTTATCCGTTCTCGGCCACAACATCTGCACGAGCTGTGACAAGATAGCTAGGTCGTCAATGAATAGGCTACTACGTAGCCTGGAGCGGGGGCAACACCTCCTGCCAACACGGACCAAGTAGTTCTGACACCATCGCCCGAACACGGGCCAGCCGCACAGACGCCATATATCAGCATCATCTACTAAAACCGCGGCAACTTCCATACCTGCATCGAGTTTAACGTCTACGACGACTACGGGAGCATCCGCCTTGCCTCCAGAGGGCACCAGTTATTTCTTCCTCACAGCCACATCGTATTTTACGTCTGCCACAACTGCAAAGAGAGCTTCTTCACAAATATTACCTCCAGCAGGCATCGGCTATTCATCGCAGCGTTCTACTACTGCGACTACGAGCACCGCCGATTCACCACGACCTCCAACAGGTATTAAATTCCTAATCGCAGCCTCTACACCTTCTTCATCTGCCGCAGCTTCTTGTACTCGCGCTTTCTCGTTACCTCCAGAAGGCATCGGAACCCGCTATTTCGTCGGAGACCAGCTCCTACAATACATCAAACATACGACTGCTTCGAATACCTAGACTCTCGAATGGCAATGCCTGTCACCGGCCACAATCGCCCAACATTAGTGTTGTCGTAGTCTCGTCTTTCCGATTTGCTGTCTGCCGAACATAAAGGTTTTACACAACAATCTCTTCGTACCACTGTGTTGTGTTTCATGTACCTGCTCTGTAGGATTCCTACGGGTACGTACATATATACTGGGTGCACGTCTAGTCCTACAAAGTATTTTCAAGAATCAAAGATGATTTCTGGAGTGTTGATGAATGTACGGGTACATGGTAGTGCAACGTTGTTCCATGTGGTTATACACCCATCGACTTTCTATTTTTCTGAATGTCTAACGTTTTTTATCCCGTGTTTGTAGCTCTATTATTCTACTAGCATTGTTATTATTATTATTATTATTATTATTATTATTATTATTATTATTATTATTATTATTATTATTATTATTATTATTATTATTATTATTATTATTATTATTATTATTATTATTATTATTATTATTATTATTATTATGATTATTATTATTATTATTATTATTATTATTATTATTATTATTATTATTATTATTATTATTATTATTATTATTATTATTATTATTATTATTATTATTATTATTATTATTATTATTATTATTATTATTATTATTATTATTATTATTATTATTATTATTATTATTATTATTATTATTATTATTATTATTATTATTATTATTATTATTATTATTATTATTATTATTATTATTATTATTATTATTATTATTATTATTATTATTATTATTATTATTATTATTATTATTATTATTATTATTATTATTATTATTATTATTATTATTATTATTATTATTATTATTATTATTATTATTATTATTATTATTATGCAGAACATTCTCGGAAGAATGAGAGAATGTGAGTTTTGTACGTACGTAAGAAGTTCAAGCCAGTCAGATGACTGCGGTGATTTACGGTAGCATGAATCGTAGCCCTTGGTAGACACACCTTGTCTGGTACGTAGCCGCAACGTACACGTATCAGCGCAGTGAAGCAGAGGCAGAGCTACAGGTCCAAGGTGTGAGACTAGTTTGAGTTCGGGATGTCCGACGAGAGCAAGTCGCCGGAGGCCACGGCCAATGCGTCTACTATTGCGCGCGAGGCGCGGCGTCGAGAGTTCTGTGTCGCCAGTTGGGTTGGGAGTTGACTCGAGTGTACGGATGTGAGCGCGGGGTTGCCGTTGGGGCAGCCCCGAGGGGGTCACCCCTTCTCCAACCCCCCTTTCCGGGCGGGGGGTTGCGCATTAATATAATACAACTTCGAAAGCAAAGTGCAAATATATTATTAGTATTATTATTATTGTGGAAGCCAGGGTCGGAGATATCGTAGATCTCGTAATACGCACGCGCGAAGGACACGTCACCGGTCAAGCAATATCAAATCTCGGGTCACGAGCGGTCTCACGTCATTGACGGTGTAGACCCGTCCTCGGGAGATAAGCTATCGAGAAGATACGTAATCCGCCGCAGACTCTGGGGTAACCAAAAAGGTCCCCCACCGAGTCAGACTAGCTCTAGCATCTCCTTGCTAAATATCAACGAAGAACTTTGCTCGGCTTACGTCGGCCGTAACGACGGCTACAAGGGACCCTCGCTCCGCGACCTCATCACGGCGACTTCTCCGCGACTTCTACGCTACGACATCTCCGCGACGACCTCGGTACGAACGACTAGCGAAGGGACTACATTACATTGGTGACCACCTTGGTTTTGGAAAATGCCACGCTCAGGAGGTAGATCGAAGAAGCAGCGGACGAAGACACGCCTGGCGGCTGAAGCGGCCTCCATCAGAGACACGGACGCCAATTTCTACGACGATCTAGCGTCCGCTGACGGGGACCTTGCCGCAACGGAGCCTGCAGCCGAGGAGCCGGCAGCCGAGGAGCCCAGCCCCAGCCTCGGCGACGAGGGGTCTAGCGACCCCGGCAGTAACCAAGAACGACCCATTGAGGAGACCGCCTCAGCCTCCGGACTGGCGGAGGACGTTCTGGCGGGACCGAACCCTTATCCCCCCGGTGATCCCGTTCGCCTGGAAACAGCAGCGTGCCTTCGACGCTGCATGTTAAACGGCACCACTCCGCCAGCCTGGGTGCTGCAACTGGTCATGCCGACGAATGCACGCTCCGTGGACGGACCTACAGCTGCCCAGATGGGAGAGGTGAGAGGAGGCTCGGTATTGCCCACACAGAATCTCGATGTAGCTTTCGCCGGGGCCGCAACCACACAAACTGACGAGGCCACCCCGATTTAGCGGTCGAGCAGTTCTGACAGCAGCAGCCACTCCCCCCCCCCGACCCATCTAGCCAGCCCTTGCCCGCAGCACGTACACCCTCTGCTGTAACGCAAGCAGCACGTACATCCTCTGCTGTGTCCCCACCCACCAACGCTCCCTCGCAGCAACCAGTACGTACATCCTCTGCTGTAGCCCCACCTGCAACTTCCTTCGTGACGCAACCAGCACGTACACCCTCTGCTGCAAGTGAAGAGACTAGTAATAGCCAGTCAACTAGAATCTCGACTCAGCCGATTGATCACGGAAAGTTTTCCATCAAAACGACAGACCTTCCGCCTTCACTGAAACTGGTCGGATCACCCTCGGAAGACGTGCCCGAAATCATGGCACTCTTCCGCTCTCGCATCCGCTTACACTCACCTGACAATACACCGGACGCAACTATAGACCACCACGCAGTCAAGTACCTCCCCCTCCTAGTCAGCGGTGAAGCAGCCACCACCATGCAGCAGCTGCAATGCGAGACCTTAGAGTGGCGAACCGACAAAAGAACTGGCCGAACTAACCAATGATGAGGACGCTCTCGAAATCCGAGCCCCCCCGCTCTTACCGTGACTGGACCAACGCCTTCACAAATTTGTTCAGCCCAGTCAACCGCATCGTCTTGCTCGCTCGCACCATCGCTAACCTCAAGCAAGGGAGTAGTGAATCTGTCGACTCTTACAGACTGAGAGTAACTCAAGCTTATGCACGACTCTTGGCTGAAGCCAAACGCACCGCTCCCCCTAACGTCTCGCCGTACAAGCACGCGTGGCAAACCTCACTGATGGCTACCTTCGAAAACGGCTTGCTTCCCCCGATACGAGTTGAACTCATCCGTGAAGACCCCTCCCTCACATACCAAGCATCTCGTACTCGGGCTAAAAAACACGAGACGAACGCCTTACGCGGAACCCCCACCCCACCTCCGACTACGTACGCATCCGCTGTCACCGGTGACTCCCCTGGTCCTGATCGACAGTTGATTACCTCGATGGCAAACATCGAGAAAGCCATCGTGTCCAACTTGACAGCAGGGCGAGGGCGAGCCCAACGGGTCACCTTTGCAAAGGACACCCGCGGCTCGGCCGAGAAGCGCGGCAGGTTGGTGAGCGTAGACCGCTCTAAGTCCCGTCACGCCACGGTAGCGGCGGGGGCCGAATGCGACTACCCTATGTGCCGGCACCGAACCTCCCACTCGCGCCCCGAGTGCCGTTTGGCTAAGGCGCATGAGGAGAAGGGGTGGGTAGTCAGTAAGAAAGATAAATGAGGAGGCCCGCGCCGGTTTCCTCAGACCGGTTCGGGGAGTAGGTTAGCTAGGACCACCGAGCTCGCGGGGCAAGCGATAGCGCAAGCAACTAGCGTAACCGTAGCCAGCGTCGGTAGACCTAGTGATAAGAGGAGGGATAAAAGTGGCCGCAAAACGATAGCCACCCCTCTGGCGAACACCTGTGCACAACACGTACATGCAGGCAACCAGTCGAATACTGTAACAGACGTATTGAAAAAGCAGCAGGTTCCGAGTGTCTCAGCAGTACAGCATGGAGTGGGACACACCGTAGAAATAACAAGCAGAGTCGAGAAGAGTAGTCAGCGTCAAAGTGTTACGTTTTCACCTTCCATGGTACCGCAAGCCTTGTATGTTTCTGCGGTGAACCGCAATAATGAGAAAAAAAATCATCATCAGGGTTTTTTATCATGCGACGCTAACCGGGAAAAGCACTTTGATGCTTTCCATGCGTCGGCTATGAGTGGGTATCCAAAATACCCCACCGCTTTAAGCTCGTCGTCGAAACGCGTACGAGTAAACGCCAGAGTCAATAATCATCCTGCGCACAATGTCACCATTGACACAGCAACCGATGTACCGTGCATTTCTGTTAACTTCGTCCAGACACATCCCACAATGAAAGACACTGAAATTTTTGCAGTGCCAGCCGGAGCGATCAACCTCAGCAGTGCTGATGGTTCACCTCTCAAAATTTTAGGATACGTTCGCTTTGAACTGACGCTAGGAGATATTACCCTACCAGTCGAGGCGTTTGTATTGCCCTCTCTAGGGCCAGACATTATGCTACTCGATAATTCTATCATGAACGCCTTCGGCGGCGTGCTCGATTGGAGTACAGAGCAATTGTCATTCAAAACATCTCAAGTCAAAATAAAAGCATCTCACCGTAGAGTGAATGCTACGACACACCCCGAGAACACTGCGACAGCTCAGTGCTCCGTGGTCTCAATTAATAATAATGTCGAACCCGTACCGGTGTTTTTGAAAAACAAATGCTGCATCCCCCCTCAGAGTGAGATGACAGTACAAGTAGAATCGGTGACAGCACCGACCAAAACCACTGCTGCACTAATTGAACCACTGATCGTCACGGTCGAGGACATCGAATCTTCTGCTGTACCCGAAGCCTTTCAATTTATGATAGTTGCTCGTACAGTGTGCCACTGGTCGACCACTGATAGAACAGCAGTCGTCCAAATCGCGAACCCGTCCCACCAATACGTATACGTGAAACGGAAGACATTGCTCGGACATATTACACCCGTATCAGTAGCCTTGAGCAACACAACCAGTGCAATTCAGACCAACAGCAGGACAATAGAATCTTCACGCAACGAACTCCGTGCAGCACTTACTACAGCGTTTGATAAGACCACGTTCACACCTGGCGAATGCGCACAAGTACTGGAGCTATGCACCAAATATCGAAGCGTTTTTTCTCTGTCACCACAAGAGCTAGGTAAATGCACCCTAGCCGAAGCAACGTTTCCCCTTGAACCTGGAACACGTCCTGTAGATAGAACTCCGTACCGGGCAAACCCACGCGTACAGGAGACTATCGACAAGTGCGTAAACCAAATGGAAAAATATGGAATCATTGAACAGCGCCCTAGTCCCTGGGGTTCCGCAGTAACTATTGTCGCAAAATCAGACGGCACCCCTCGGTTCTGGGTAGATTACAGGTCGACCATAAATAAAAATCTGATCAAAAAGTCATGGCCTATGCCCAACTTAGAAAGCCATCTTGACACGGTCGGAGGAGCACGCTATATAACCGTATGCGACGTACAAAATGCGTATCATCAAATACCAGTAGCAGCTAGCGAACAAGATAAAACTGCTTTTGTCACGCAGAATGGAAAGTGGGTCTTCAAACGCCTACCCTTTGGTATAGCTAACGCGCCGTTTCTGTTCTCGCGAGTAATGTCATAGCACACTTTGGTCCGAAAAGTGGTCTCTTGGTATATATGGATGACTGTATATGTTGTTCATCAACCTGGGCGGGCCACCTACAACTGCTAGAAAACATGTTCAAAGCATTGCAAGCAGCTGGCCTCACCCTGAAACCATCGAAAGTACAGTTTGGACCCCGAGAGGTTAAATACTTGGGACACATACTGACCGCTGACGGGATTCGGATTGGTGAGGATCGCCTAAAAGCTATAGTTGACCTACCGACGCCTAAAACCATTAAAGAGTTGCGGTCAGTACTTGGAATGGTCAACTTTGTCCGCAAGTTCATACCTAACTTGGCTAGTGTCATCGCACCCCTGGTAGCCCTCACAAAGAAAGAGGCCGTCAAGGAGGTAGCTAAACGTTGGAACCCAGAACACGACCAGGCGTACGCAACAGTGAAACACTTACTCACCCAGGCGCCCGTGCTGCAGTTCCCCGATTTTTCTAAAGACTTTGTGATACACGTTGACGCTTCAGAGGCAGGCGCGGGAGCATTCCTCGCCCAGCAGAAAGGCGATGACCTCGTAATAATCGCATACTTTAGTCAACGCTTCAATGACAGCCAACGCCACTACTCCGCTACACTCAAAGAATGTTACGCTGTTGTGTTGGCAATACAGCACTGGCGGCCCTATTTATGGGGACGACACTTTGTATATGTGACGGATCACGCGGCACTACGGTACCTGTACTCAATGCAAGACACATCGAACATGTTAACACGCTGGGCGATCGCATTACAATCGTATGATTTCACCGTCCAACACAAACCCGGTAAGCTACATGTCGTGCCGGACACGCTTTCACGAATGTTTGCGTTTGAGCATCAGCAAGAAATCGCTGAGCCGTCCCTTGCACCCATTTGCCGGAATGTACCAGATGACCCGAAACTGCAAACAGCGCGAACTCCCCGCCCTTATCAGGTTTCCGCCGACAAACTGGCTAACCTAGAACCAGTACACAGCGATAGAGAGCTTTTTAGTGTGAAGTCAGTATTCGCGAGCGCAACCAATGTTTTCATGTCCGTCGATCGAGAAAAACTCCGCTCGGCTCAAGCAGCAGAGTACGGTCCGTACATTGACTACATTCAGCACGCAGACGCGCCCTTACCCGAGAAAGAAACGAAAGCAACCATGTCATACTATTCAGCACAAGACGGAATGTTATTCAAATCGTATCTTCCGGGACACCTTCGAAAAAGAAGCACATTCCGCGATCAGTTGGTAGTACCAGAAGCCCTTGTCGGTCTAATTCTGCACGCTTACCACGACCACGTCATGTCAGGAGGACACCTCGCATCCAGACCGACTTACGATAAAATCCGCCAGAAATATTGGTGGCCTACTATAAGCCGCGACGTGCGAGAGTGGTGCGAAAAATGCCAAGCTTGCCAACGACGAAAAACAGCACACGTCAGACCCAAACTCCCAACAGGCCATTTGCCTGTCGAACGACCGTTCCAAAGAATATCGGTTGACTTGGTAGAGTACAAATCGGTATCAACTTCAGCCGCAGGGATTGAATGCAAATATGTTCTCTCGATGATGGACCATCTGACACGTTTTGCAGTGCTGTTGCCGGTACGTGATAAGGCGGCCGACACAGTAGCCCGGGCTATCATCGAACGAATAATTAGCATCTTCGGCCCACCAGAGACCTTGCACTCAGATCAAGGCCCCGAATTTGAAAACAAGGTAATATACCAGCTGCAACAGATTCTCGGATACAAAAAGACCCGAACGACTCCGTATCGACCTCAGGGCAATTCAGTATCAGAACGCGTACACTCCACCATGCACAACATGCTGGCCATGCATAGCACGATAGATCAAAGCAACTGGGCATCACTATTACCGTTCGTCCAATTAGCTCACAACACTAGTTTTAGTGCTACGATGCATGAGACACCATTTTTCTTGATGTTCGGGCGACAACCTCGACTTCCAGTCGACATAATTCTCGGAATTCCTCATGTAGGAAGAACAGCAGATACCGAAGAATTTGCACAAAACACGCGGGACAATTTGCAGATTGCTTTCGAATTCGCACGCCGAAATCTTACCGAGCGTGCAGACAAACAAGCAGAAAATAACAGCAAACTCAAACCGTACCCCGTGTTCAAACCTGGACAAGAAGTACTCGTGTACAAACCATACCAGGACGCGGATGGTCCCAACCCAAAACTGCTGCTACCATGGCGAGGACCGTATGTTGTCTGCTCACAACTATCACCAGTGGTATATAGAGTACGACTTACGAACGACACACGAGAAGTGTCAGTCCATCTTGCCCACATAAAGCCCTACCATAGACGGGAAACACCGCCGGCACCTCAATTCGAGAAACTTGCGGAATTGTTTTTGGGGAGACCAATGCCCCTACCCGCATTGGACCATCCCGATGAGGCTCAACCTAAAATTGAGTCCTATTTCGTAGACAGGGTAGTAGACCATAGACGTGGGCCTGGCAGAAAAAGCCCCCACAACTACAAATACCGTCTGAGGCTGCGAGGATACGGCCCGGAGTCGGACCTCGAGTATCGCGCAGACGAAATACCCCAATGTCACGAATTAATCGCCGCATACCGAACCCAGAAAGGTTTGCAACTCGCGATAACCCCGCCCCCTTCGCCCCTTCTCCCCTCTCTCGGGAAACGGAAGCGTAAAGTAGGCGAGGAATGAGCACAAGTTGAGACAGCGCCAAATAAGTACTCAATGCTCCGCGGCGTAAACAAAATCACGAACAAGTTGGCAAACATGGTTAACTCGGCTGTAGGCATATGAGTTAACAACGGTGATGAGAGTAGCACCGTCAGACATGGCAGACACACGTGTGTCTAATATGATCTGACGGGCACTCTAACCGGCATTCCGGTGGGAATAGCCGGGGCAAGGAGACGCAAAGAAAACTGTTGTACCCATCGGTAGAAAGCTGTAAGAGACATGACAATTCATGCCCAAGCCCACACTGAGTTAGGGACAAAACAACAAACCCACCGTCTTGTCACACAAAATTGTTCGAACCCACACACACAGGGAATGGGAGCCACGCGACTCCGCCCCGCTTAAAACGAGGTTACCAGTTGATACACTTGAATCAACCACGTCGACCTCGCGTGACCGCCCGACTAATCACGAAAATAAGAAGGGTTCAGCTGCCCGGGGTTCTCAGAACAGCAACCACGGGAGCGCACCAATAGTACGTGTGGCCACACGGAATTAGTGCGTTGAGATAAAGTTTGGAATTACCAAACAACTTCAGCATAAGCTGTCAGCGTGTAAGCTTGAAAATGTATGCATCTTCGCCGGACCGGTTTTTACCACCCGTGTTTACTCAATACGTCGGCTATAAGGAGTGGATGAACGCATGTGAAGGCTGCTGTGTTTCGATCAGATAAATCAGCACCCTGCTTCCTAACTAGTCATCCTCCCGATGACCGCCACAAGCCCATCCCTAGCTAAGATGAGCTTACGGTGAATAAAGGGGGGGGCGATGTGGAAACCAGGGTCGGAGATATCGTACATCTCGTAATACGCACGCGCGAAGGACACGTCACCGGTCAAGCAATATCAAATCTCGGGTCACGAGCGGTCTCACGTCATTGACGGTGTAGACCCGTCCTCGGGAGATAAGCTATCGAGAAGATACGTAATCCGCCGCAGACTCTGGGGTAACCAAAAAGGTCCCCCACCGAGTCAGACTAACTCTAGCATCTCCTTGCTAAATATCAACGAAGAACTTTGCTCGGCTTACGTCGGCCATAACGACGGCTACAAGGGACCCTCGCTCCGCGACCTCATCACGGCGACTTCTCCGCGACTTCTACGCTACGACATCTCCGCGACGACCTCGGTACGAACGACTAGCGAAGGGACTACATTACATTATCATCATTATTATTATTATTATTATTATTATTATTATTATTATTATTATTATTATTATTATTATTATTATTATTATTATTATTATTATTATTATTATTATTATTATTATTATTATTATTATTATTATTATTATTATTATTATTATTATTATTATTATTATTATTATTATTATTTATTGTTATTTATTGTTATTATTGTTATTATTTATTATTATATTATTTTATTATTATTATTTATTATTATTATTACTATTATTATTATTACTATTATTATTATTACTATTATTGTTATTATGTTATTATTATTGTTATTATTATTGTTATTTATTATTATTATTATTATTATATTATTATTTATTATGATATTATTATTATTAAATTATTGTTATTATTATTTTTTATTATTATTATTATTATATTATTATTATTATTATTATTATTATTATATTACTATTATTATTATTTTATTATTATTATTATTATTATTATTATTATTATTATTATTATTATTATTATTATTATTATTATATTATTATTATTATTATTATTATTATTATTATTATTATTATTATTATTATTATTATTATTATTATTATTATTGTTATTATTATTATTATTTTTATTCGAAGTTTATTATTATTATTTGCACTTTGCGAAGTTGTATTATATTAATGCGGGGTTGGAGAAGGGGTGACCCCCCCGGTGCTGCCCCAACGGCAACCCCGCGCTCACATCCGTATACTCGAGTCAACTCCAACCCAACTGGCGACACAGAACTCTCGACGCCAGCCTACCAAACCGCTACCAGAAAAGCCGTTTCTGACAAATAACTCGAGAAACCACACACAAGTACAAGATAACCTCACACGTGAGAAAATCGACACGCACTTGTACCAGGCATATACAATAGCGCAAGTACATTTAAACTCACAATGCACTTCAGTGTTAATATACGGATAACCCCCTTCTCCGATACTTTCAGATTGCGCGCAAAATCCGAGCCGATGCAACACCACGTCAACGCCATGCTTACTTTTATCAACTATAATAGTATGATATAAAAACACCCCACTTGCATCGAACCATACCAAACGCCAAATAAGGCGGCTAGCCCACGCCGCCACTCGCGCAATCTACGACACCCGGTCGCACCATCAGCGAAATTACCGGGTACGTATAACATACAGCAACAAACGCAAACGTTACTGCGACTATTGAACTCCCCCCCACTGACTACCTCAAAAACACGGGCGGGTGGGTGGGAACTCAAACTAGTCTCACACCTTGGACCTGTAGCTCTGCCTCTGCTTCACTGCGCTGATACGTGTAGGTTGCGGCTACGTACCAGACAAGGTGTGTTTACCAAGGGCTATGATTCATGCTACCATGAATCACCGCAGTCATCTGATTGGCTTGAACTTCTTACGTACGTACAAAACTCACATTCTCTCATTCTTCCGAGAATATTCTGCTTTGCAATTTGCTTTCGAAGTTGTATTATATTAATGCGCAACCCCCCGCCCGGAAAGGGGGGTTGGAGAAGGGGTGACCCCCCCGGGGCTGCCCCAACGGCAACCCCGCGCTCACATCCGTATACTCGAGTCAACTCCCAACCCAACTGGCGACACAGAACTCTCGACGCCAGCCTCCATCACACATGGGAGTTGACCCTATTTACTGATGTGTTCTTACTACCCCTTCCCCTCCCACTTGCAATCTCATAGGGAACGCATGTGATAACACACTTCACCATTATTTACTTCTGCCCATTCACCTCTCAGAGTGAATTAACTCGCCCCCACTCAGTGCCCTGGCCCGGCTGGATCCCACCGCTAAGTCCTTCCTGGGCCATAACGTCTGCTACCCAACTGGCATCCTTTCCGTGACAGCGAACATACGCCTTGTATGCATCGGACGCCTATCGGCCCTCACGCTGCAACACCTCTGGTGTCGCCCCCCCCCCGCCGACAAGTGTGTTGCGCCCCCAATCCTCAGAGAGCGCAGAGCGTACTCCTCCGCATGCCCGCCCGCCAACGCAACCACTTTCCGCAAAGCTGTCGTCGCTTGCTGCTGTGTCCACATGGACCATCTGCCATTACCAACGCCGAAAGCGGCAAGGGGGGCCGACGAGGGAAGAAACAGATAACAGGACATCAATTCAATTATGAGATCGACAGCACCGCCACCTTCGCCCACGCGCAACGCGGGACCGCAACGTGCGCGCGTTAGAACCGCCCCTTTTCGCAGTTGGTCCCCTTTCGACCCACGAAACCGAACCTCTACGCGGTCTGCGGTGGACCACTGCGCAACTGTGAGCTGTAATTTTTCGCGAAAAAAGGCTACGTCGGCCCGTCGCAAACAGTACGTCTCATTCACACGTGACCGAGTTTCCGCAAACATTTCCGAGGCGCGAGTCAAAAAGCAAAATGAAGCACAGAGCGCGAGCCACAAGACGCGACCCCCCGTCTGCCACGTAGATATCAATTTCTCGCCCGCGATCAACATTTCCCACGAAACCGGCCTACGAACGGTTGCTTGGTTACCAGCGTCGGCATGCGAACGAGCGGCGCCTTTGAGTGCATTAACCAAAACCGGATGAGTAGTGTCCCGCTCGAACCCTCGTGAAATACGATGAAAAAACTTGATCGCTGACAAATGACTCTCGATGGTTGCCGACCGCAATTTCTTGGTGGCAAAAGCGTACGCGACGTACTCGAACAAATGCCACACGTTGGTCATGCTGTCTCCGCACCGGTCTAGGAATACAGACATGCCACACCGTACCCGAAAGTCTACCCACGCGCCAAAATTCCCCTGATAAGTGCGTTCAGACGAGGTCGCAATGGCATTTCGCATGAGTTCGAGGCCAACACCGAAATACAGAGGTATGTGCCCGCATCCCCCAGGTCCTGCTCCTGCCACGGAATATCGGGTCGAACAGCACGCAGATTAGCGAGGACGGAAGCACAGTCCCACCGTGAGATACCATCAGCGGCCACGTTAAAAATGCCCCGTACGTGTTTTGCGTCAAAGTGCCAACCAGAGGACAATTCGAGCACACCAAGGAGGCGCATTAATGCGCCAGATCTCGGCTCCTTGCCCCCGCGACAACGGCGCACCCACTCCACGGCTGCCTCGTTGTCGCCCCGCAATAACACACAATCCCCCATTTCCAACGGACTTTCAGCACAAGCAGAGACGAGAACCCATGCAGAAATCACCATGCCCAGCAGTTCGAGGACATTAATTGATATATCGTTCTCATCTGCAACGGACTTGCTCGATCCACAAAATCGAGCCCGTTCCCCTGCGTCAAGCTCGTATCGCCAGTACACACCAGTTTCAAGACAAAACCCCCCGACAGCGGTTTTAGATGCGTCCGAAAACAGAGTACGTCTAGGGGGGCGCTCAAGCAAATGATACATCGGAGCCGACAAGGTTCCGCCGCGCGCGTCCAACCCTTCCTCAACGAACCACCTCCAAAACTCGAGGTCACCGTGGAACTCGGGTCCCAGGGCGAGACGCCGCCCGGGGTTTGCCATACGACAATCAAAATCAGCTCCGGCGGCAATGCGCGGCATACCAACCGAAGCCAACAAGCGGTTAACGGAAAAGCGCCCCGGACGAACAGCAAAGGACATATGCATGAGAAAGCCAACTAACTGTGACACCTGCTTCGCTGAAGCGGACGCACGAGACGAGGGCCACTCCGCGAGGATATTGTGCAGCTTGAGGCGCTTATGCGACGGCAACGTAACAGTAAGCGCTTCAGTATCAATGATCCTTCCCAAGACTTCGAGTCGCGTGTCCCAGTTAGTTATTTTCTTGGCTGACAAGAGGGGTGGATCGGAAACACCACGTTCGCCCAACAAGCGAAAATGGTCCGACGCCAGCAACTGTACAGCACGCAAGCAACGGCGGCCGTCCGGCCACCATTGCAACTCGACGAGAATGCCATCGTCAACGTAGTACCTCACAAAAAAATTGCTTCCGGTGAGGCCTCCTGCGCCAGGAACGGGCCCACAATCACGCGGAATAGCAACAACCTGAACTCCCCGCGGCGGGGAGAGTTCAACGTGCGAAACGGCGGCAGCCTCTTGTGGGGAAACATCTGCGCCTTGAAACGTAGTGTGGGTGTGAGCATGCTCGAGCGCAGAGGCCATCAACCCCCAAAACCCAGGACTATTACGCCAACCAAATTGCAAGCGCAAATCCACGACAACGCGATTGCCGAAAACGTATCCAAAGGTCGATGCGCCTGCCGGATCAACCAAAACCTGTCGAAAGGCGTCTATAACGTCCACGCGACACAGCAGGATCCGAGCGCGAATACCGTGCGTCTGTCGCAAAAACAACACCCGTAAAGGCACATCACGAAGCACGTGTCCGAGCTCGCACGATGGCGCGGAGTCAAAGTCAGTGTCACCGTTAACACTGGTTCGACCATCCCCGCGCGCAAACGTGAGATCGTGAATAATCCTAACTTGGGTTCGAGAACGACGCTCAGCGGTGAAATGCGAAGACCCTGGATCTCGTCTGCAAATCGCAATTCAAACACCACCGCTCGGCCGTGCACAACGTCTGCGCATATCTTATCATGGATAGCCACAGTATGCATGGCAACGCCCGGGTGATTACCATACGCGAGTTCTGTGGTCAAATCCCCCCCCCGTGCAACGCAAACAGGCGCGCCTGGCGCCAGCACACGAAGCAACGAAGAAATACGGGGGAATTTCTTGATCTCACCAAACCAGTGCTGTGCGACGCAACGTTAATATGTGAAGCGAACAATGAGGCGCCGATGGTGGACAGGAAAAGAGGAACACTGCCTTGACACTGTCGCAAGAGTGAGGAGCTGAGCGAAGCGACCTGATCGAGGCTCGCTGAGCCTCGCCCAGATACTGCCTGCGCCACTACCTCCCGAGCGGCGATCCACGCATCTACCTCATCTGTGATCGCATCCAAACGCACGTCACCGACCGCACCCTGCACGCACACCGGGTCCACGGACCCATCACCCTGCACACACACGGTGTCACCGGGCAAATAACTCGCACGCGCGCCCATATCCGTACCTTGCTTTGAGAAGGGAACCGAACCCGGAGTCACAGCGACGCGATCTCGCCCGACACCGCCGTCGCCGGCCAGAGCACCTAAAGCGCGCCCACGCAACCCCCCCCCTCCTTCGTGGGTTACCAGCCGAGTGCCATCTCCGCCTCTGGCGACAAGCGCCGTCGCCGCTCCGCCACCTGCCCGCGCCGCCGTCGCCCCCCCCAGTGTTGGCCCAACCGACAGGAAAGGCCCGTGTCTTCATCCCGAACCAGAACCGCCACCTGCCCCGGCCCCCCCGCGACCCCCACCTGGGCGGAGCACCATAGCCGCGACCCACCAGCCTGCGCCTCCGCGCCTCCTCGCATTACCCCCGCCGGTGCCGCCGATCCACCATCGAGGAGCGCCGTAGGAGACGAGTCGTCGGACGGGGTATTAGCGTGCACGAATTTGCAGTCGGAGAACCGACATCGACCCGTGGACGAAAACATCCTGCACAGCGGGGCGTTCTTCTTTCTGGGCGGACCCATCCTGGCGGGGGCGAGGCTTTGGCTCCGCTTGTATGCCCCATCCCGACTGTCGCGTGGACCTTGGAGACCTTCGACAAGCCTCAAAACGTCGCCCCCGGACGAGCAAAAGGAGAGCGTGCGACTGAAGGCAGGGACAGGCGGCGCGTCAAGCACCGCGTCAGACTGAGGGGGAACGGTCAACGGACGAACTTGCTGGGCGAACCTCATTAGGTCGTTCACCCAAAGACGTAAGTCGTCGTTCACCATTTCGCTCATGACGGCCCTCGCCGTGGAGCTGGAAAGCAAAAAGATGTTGCTGAGAGTGTGACGGCGAAGACCATCAGCCGCGGATGTAAAGGAGGCGTTGACGGGTGCCAGCCGGTCCAGGCACGCGCGGTCGTCGGCGACATCCGCCGAGAGTCCAACTGTAAGAACCGCCATAAGAGCCTGGCGCAAGAGATCCAGGCGGTTCGCGACCATCACCAGGTGGTCAACCGGGCGATCGGCACGTGGCCCATACAAGGCCACGTCAAAATTGCTGACGGCACGAAGCTGAGCCGCCACCGCCGCCGTAACATCGACGTTATCCCCCACAAACGACTGGATATCCGCGGCCGACTCGCCGAGGTTCGGGGGCAAGCGTCCCCGAAGCAGCCAGTGTTTGCGAGATGACATTTTTTTCCACATGGCCGTGTCGTCGGTGAGCTGCGATTTCTGTACATGGCGCTCCCTCGCATCTCCGCTGTCCCGCACAGAAGGCTCACGGTCGGAAAAATTGTCAACAAACTGCTGGAGGAGCACTTCGTTGTTGGCGATCTTGGATACGCTGCTGGTAACGGCGTCCCGAAGGCCAGCCACAGGCAGGAGCACGTTGTCCAGTGTAGATTTGACGCCTAGTATATCCGTGTCTATTCGGGAAAACTCGGATGCCACCTGTTTTTGCCAATGCAGAACGTCAGCCGTCGATACTGCTCCCCCCGAGGCTGCCGGCATAGATGAAGGACCAGTCGAAGCCGCAATGGTGGCAACAGCAGCCGCAGCGTTGGCCTGGCGAACGGACGCAGCTTCTTCCGCGGCCTGGCGAGCCTCGGCCTCGGCTATCCCAGCACGGCGTGCGTCTACCTCCGCTTGCACAGCAGCTACAGCAGCATGAGCATTCGCCTCAGCTTCTGTTTGTGCAGCAAACCTCGCAGCCTGCGCCTCGCGCGCAATAGTAGACGCATTGGCCGTGGCGTCCGGCGACTTGCTCTCGTCGGACATCCCGAACTCAAACTAGTCTCACACCTTGGACCTGTAGCTCTGCCTCTGCTTCACTGCGCTGATACATGTAGGTCGCGGCTACGTACCAGACAAGGGGTGCTTACCAAGGGCTACGATTCATGCTACCATGAATCACCGCAGTCATCTGATTGGCTTGAACTTCTTACGTACGTACAAAACTCACATTCTCTCATGCTTCCGAGAATATTCTGCTTATTATTATTATTATTGTTATTATTATTATTATTATAGTTATTATTATTATTAATATTGTTATTATTATTATTATTATTATTATTATTATTATTATTATTATTATTATTATTATTATTATGCAGAATATTCTCGGAAGAATGAGAGAATGTGAGTTTTGTACGTACGTAAGAAGTTCAAGCCAATCAGATGACTGCGGTGATTCACGGTAGCTTGAATCGTAGCCCTTGGTAGACACACCTTGTCTGGTACGTAGCCGCAACCTACACGTATCAGCGCAGTGAAGCAGAGGCAGAGCTACAGGTCCAAGGTGTGAGACTAGTTTGAGTTCGGGATGTCCGACGAGAGCAAGTCGCCGGAGGCCACGGCCAATGCGTCTACTATTGCGCGCGAGGCGCAGGCTGCGAGGTTTGCTGCACAAACAGAAGTTGAGGCGAACGCTCGTGCTGCTGTAGCTGCTGTGCAAGCGGAGGTAGACGCACGCCGTGTTGGGATAGCCGCGGCCGAGGCTCGCCAGGCCGCGGAAGACGCTGCGTCCATCCGCCAGGCCAACGCTGCGGCTGCTGTTGCCACCACTGCGGCTTCGGCTGGTCCTTCATCTATGCCGGCAGTCTCGGGGGGGAGCAGTATCGACGGCTGACGTTCTGCATTGGCAAAACCAGGTGGCATCCGAGTTTTCCAGAATCGACACGGATATACTCGATGTCAAATCTACACTGGACAACGTGCTCCTGTCTGTGGCTGGCCTTCGGGACGCCGTCACCAGCAGCGTATCCAAGATCGCCAATAACGAAGTGCTCCTCCAGCAGTTTGTTGACAATTTTTCCGACCGCGAGCCTTCTGTGCGGGACAGCGGAGATGCGAGGGAGCGCCATGTACAGAAATCGCAGCTCACCGACGACACGGCCATGTGGAAAAAAAATGTCATCTCGCAAACACTGGCTGCTTCGGGGACGCTTGCCCCCGAACCTCGGCGAGTCGGCCGCGGATATCCAGTCGTTTTTGGGGGGAGAGCGTCGATGTTACGGCGGCGGTGGCAGCTCAGCTTCGTGCCATCAGCAATTTTGACGTGGCCTTGTATGGGCCACGTGCCGATCGCCCGGTTGACCACCTGGTCATGGTCGCGGACCGCCTGGATCTCCTGCGCCAGGCTCTCATGGCGGTCCTTACAGTTGGACTCTCGGCGGATGTCGCCGACGACCGCGCGTGCCTGGACCGGCTGGCACCCGTCAACACCTCCTTTACATCCGCGGCTGCTGGTCTGCGCCGTCACACCCTCAGCAATATCTTTCTGCTGTCCAGCTCCACGGCGAGGGCCGTCATGAGCGAAATGGTGAACGACGACTTACGTCTTTGGGTGAACGACCTGATGAGGTTCGCCCAGCAAGTTCGTCCGTTGACCGTGCCCCCTCAGTTGGACGCGGTGTTCGACGCGCCGCCTGTCCCTGCCTTCAGTCGCACGCTCTCCTTTTGCTCGTCCGGGGGCGACGTTCTGAGGCTTGTCGAGGGTCTCCAAGGTCCACGCGACAGTCGGGATGGGGCATACAAGCGGAGCCAAAGCCTCGCCCCCGCCAGGATGGGTCCGCCCAGAAAGAAGAACGCCCCGCTGTGCAGGATGTTTTCGTCCACGGGTCGATGTCGGTTCTCCGACTGCAAATTCGTGCACGCTAATACCCCGTCCGACGCCTCGTCTCCTACGGCGCTCCTCGATGGGAGATCGGCGGCACCGGCCGGGGTAATGCGAGGAGGCGCGGAGGCGCAGGCTGGTGGGTCGCGGGCTATGGTGCTCCGCCCAGGCGGGGGTCGTGGGGGGGCCGGGGCAGGTGGCGGCTCTGGTTCGGGATGAAGACACGGGCCCTTCCTGTCGGTTGGGCCAACACTGGGGGGGGGGCGGTGGCGGCGCGGGCAGGTGGCGGAGCGGCGACGGCGCTTGTCGCCAGCGGCGGAGCGGGCACTCGGCTGGCAACCCACGAAGGAGGGGGGGGGGTTGCGGGGGCGCGCTTTAGGTGCTCTGGCTGGCGACGGCGGTGTCGGGCGAGATCGCGTCGCGGTGACTCCGGGTTCGGTTCCCTTCCCAAAGCAAGGTACGGATATGGGCGTGCGTGCGAGTTATTTGCCCGGTGACACCGTGTGTGTGCAGGGTGATGGGTCCGTGGACCCGGTGTGCGTGCAGGGTGCGGTCGGTGACGTGCGTTTGGATGCGATCACAGATGAGGTAGATGCGTGGATCGCCGCTCGGGAGGTAGTGGCGCAGGCAGTATCTGGGCGAGGCTCAGCGAGCCTCGATCAGGTCGCTTCGCTCAGCTCCTCATTCTTGCGACGGTGTCAAGGCAGTGTTCCTCTTTTCCTGTCCACCATCGGCGCCTCATTGTTCGCTTCACATATTAACGTTGCCGTCGTACAGCACTGGTTTGGTGAGATAAAGAAATTCCCCCGTATTTCTTTGTTGCTTCGTGTGCTGGCGCCAGGCGCGCCTGTTTGCGTTGCACGAGGGGGGGATTTGACCACAGAACTCGCGTATGGTAATCACCCGGGCGTTGCCATGCATACTGTGGCTATCCATGATAAGATATGCGCAGACGTTGTGCACGGCCGAGCGGTGGTGTTTGAAGTGCGATTTGCAGACGAGATCCAGGGTCTTCGCGTTTCACCGCTGAGCGTCGTTCTCGAACCCAAGTTAAGGATTATTCACGATCTCACGTTTGCGCGCGGGAATGGTCGAACCAGTGTTAACGGTGACACCGACTTTGACTCCGCGCCATCGTGCGAGCTCGGACACGTGCTTCGTGATGTGCTTTTACGGGTGTTGTTTTTGCGACAGAGGCACGGTATTCGCGCTCGGATCCTGCTGTGTCGTGTGGACGTTAAAGACGCTTTTCGGCAGGTTTTGGTTGATCCGGCAGGCGCATCGACCTTTGGATACGTTTTCGGCAATCGCGTTGTCGTGGATTTGCGCTTGCAATTTGGTTGGCGTAATAGTCCTGGGTTTTGGGGGTTGATGGCCTCTGCGCTCGAGCATGCTCACACCCACACTACGTTTCAAGGCGCAGATGTTTCCCCACAAGGGGCTGCCGCCGTTTCGCACGTTGAACTCTCCCCGCCGCGGGGAGTTCAGGTTGTTGCTATTCCGCGTGATTGTGGGCCCGTTCCTGGCGCAGGAGGCCTCACCGGAAGCAATTTTTTTGTGAGGTACTACGTTGACGATGGCATTCTCGTCGAGTTGCAATGGTGGCCGGACGGCCGCCGTTGCTTGCGTGCTGTACAGTCGCTGGCGTCGGACCATTTTCGCTTGTTGGGCGAACGTGGTGTTTCCGATCCACCCCTCTTGTCAGCCAAGAAAATAACTAACTGGGACACGCGACTCGAAGTCTTGGGATGGATTATTGATACTGAAGCGCTTACTGTTACGTTGCCGTCGCATAAGCGCCTCAAGCTGCGCGATATCCTCGCGGAGTGGCCCTCGTCTCGTGCGTCCGCTTCAGCGAAGCAGGTGTCACAGTTAGTTGGCTTTCTCATGCATGTGTCCTTTGCTGTTCGTCCGGGGCTCTTTTTCGTTAACCGCTTGTTGGCTTCGGTTGGTATGCCGCGCATTGCCGCCGGAGCTGATTTTGATTGTCGTATGGCAAACCCCGGGCGGCGTCTCGCCCTGGGACCCGAGTTCCACGGTGACCTCGAGTTTTGGAGGTGGTTCGTTGAGGAAGGGTTGGACGCGCGCGGCGGAACCTTGTCGGCTCCGATGTATCATTTGCTTGAGCGCCCCCCTAGACGTACTCTGTTTTCGGACGCATCTAAAACCGCTGTCGGGGGGTTTTGTCTTGAAACTGGTGTGTACTGGCGATACGAGCTTGACGCAGGGGAACGGGCTCGATTTTGTGGATCGAGCAAGTCCGTTGCAGATGAGAACGATATATCAATTAATGTCCTCGAACTGCTGGGCATGGTCGTTTCTGCATGGGTTCTCGTCTCTGCGTGTGCTGAAAGTCCGTTCGAAATGGGGGATTGTGTGTTATTGCGGGGCGACAACGAGGCAGCCGTGGAGTGGGTGCGCCGTTGTCGCGGGGGCAAGGAGCCGAGATCTGGCGCATTAATGCGCCTTCTTGGTGTGCTCGAACTGTCCTCTGGTTGGCACTTTGACGCAAAACACGTACGGGGCATTTTTAACGTGGCCGCTGATGGTATCTCACGGTGGGACTGTGCTTCCGTCCTCGCTAATCTGCGTGCCGTTCGACCCGATATTCCGTGGCAGGAGCAGGACCTGGGGGATGCGGGCACAGACCTCTGTACTTCGGTGTTGGCCTCGAACTCATGCGAAATGCCATTGCGACCTCGTCTGAACGCACTTATCAGGGGCATTTTGGCGCGTGGGTAGACTTTCGGGTACGGTGTGGCATGTCTGTATTCCTAGACCGGTGCGGCGACAGCATGACCAACGTGTGGCATTTGTTCGAGTACGTCGCGTACGCTTTTGCCACCAAGAAATTGCGGTCGGCAACCATCGAGAGTCATTTGTCAGCGATCAAGTTTTTTCATCGTATTTCACGAGGGTTCGAACTGGACACTACTCATCCGGTTTTGGTTAATGTACTCAAAGGCGCCGCTCGTTCGCATGCCGACGCTGGTAACCAAGCAACCGTTCGTAGGCCGGTTTCGTGGGAAATGTTGATCGCGGGCGAGAAATTGATATCTACGTGGCAGACGGGGGGTCGCGTCTTGTGGCTTGCCCTCTGCGCTTCATTTTGTTTTTTGACTCGCGCCTCGGAAATGTTTGCGGAAACTCGGTCACGTGTGCATGAGACGTATTGTTTGCGACGGGCCGACGTAGCCTTTTTTCGCGGAAAAATACAGCTCACAGTTGCGCAGTGGTCCACCGCGGACCGCGTAGAGGTTCGGTTTCGTGGGTCGAAAGGGGACCAACTGCGAAAAGGGGCGGTTCTAACGCGCGTACGTTGCGGTCCGGCGTTGCGCGTGGGCGAAGGTGGCGGTGCTGTCGATCTCATGATCGAATTGATGTCCTGTTATCTGTTTCTTCCCTCGTCGGCCCCCCTTGCCGCTTTCGGCGTTGGTAATGGCAGATGGTCCATGTGGACACAGCAGCAAGCGACGACAGCTTTGCGGAAAGTGGTTGCGTTGGCGGGCGTGCGTGCGGAGGAGTACGCTCTGCACTCTCTGAGGATTGGGGGCGCAACACACTTGTCGGCGGGGGGGGGGCGACACCAGAGGTGTTGCAGCGTGAGGGCCGATGGGCGTCCGATGCGTACAAGGCGTATGTTCGCAGTCACGGAAAGGATGCCAGTTGGGTAGCAGACGTTATGGCCCAGGAAGGACTTAGCGGTGGGATCCAGCCGGGCCAGAGCACTGAGTGGGGGCGAGTTAATTCACTCCGAGTGGTGAATGGGCAGAAGTAAAAAAAAAAAAATAAAAAATAAAAAATGGTAAAGTGTGTTATAACATGCGTTCCCTATGAGACTGCAAGTGGGAGGGGAAGGGGTAGTAAGAACACATCAGTAAATAGGGTCAACTCCCATGTGTGATGGAGGCTGGCTTCGAGAGTTCTGTGTCGCCAGTTGGGTTGGGAGTTGACTCGAGTGTACGGATGTGAGCGCGGGGTTGCCGTTGGGGCAGCCCCGGGGGGGTCACCCCTTCTCCAACCCCCCTTTCCGGGCGGGGGGTTGCGCATTAATATAATACAACTTCGAAAGCAAAGTGCAAAGCAGAATATTCTCGGAAGATGAGAGAATGTGAGTTTTGTACGTACGTAAGAAGTTCAAGCCAATCAGATGACTGCGGTGATTCACGGTAGCTTGAATCGTAGCCCTTGGTAGACACACCTTGTCTGGTACGTAGCCGCAACCTACACGTATCAGCGCAGTGAAGCAGAGGCAGAGCTACAGGTCCAAGGTGTGAGACTAGTTTGAGTTCCCACCCACCCGCCCGTGCTTTTGAGGGAGTCAGTGGGGGGGAGTTCAATAGTCGCAGTAACGTTTGCGTTTGTTGCTGTATGTTACACGTACCCGGTAATTTCGCTGATGGTGCGACCGGGTGTCGTAGATTGCGCGAGTGGCGGCGTGGGCTAGCCGCCTTATTTGGCGTTTGGTATGGTTCGATGCAAGTGGGGTTTCTTTATATCATACTATTATAGTTGATCAAGTAAACATGGCGTTGACGTGGTGTTGCATCGGCTCGGATTCTGCGCGCAATCTGAAAGTATCGGAGAAGGGGGTTATCCGTATATTAACACTGAAGTGCATTGTTGGTTTAAATGTATTTGTGTTATTGTATATGCCTGGTACAAGTGCGTGTCGAATTTCTCACGTGTGAGGTTATCTTGTACTTGGTGTGGTTTCTCGAGTTATTTGTCAGAAACGGCTTTTCTGATAGCGGTTTGGTAGGCTGGCTTCGAGAGTTCTGTGTCGCCAGTTGGGTTGGGAGTTGACTCGAGTGTACGGATGTGAGCGCGGGGTTGCCGTTGGGGCAGCCCCGGGGGGGTCACCCCTTCTCCAACCCCCTTTCCGGGCGGGGGGTTGCGCATTAATATAATACAACTTCGAAAGCAAAGTGCAATTATTATTATTATTATTATTATAATATTATTATTATTATTATTATTATTATTATTATTATTATTATTATTATTATTATTATTATTATTATTATTATTATTATTATTATTATATTATTATTATTATTATTATTATTATTATTATTATTATTATTATTATTATTATTATTATTATTATTATTATTATTATTAATATTATTATTATTATTATTATTATTATTATTATTATTATTATTATTATTATTATTATTATTATTATTATTATTATTATTATTATTATTATTTATTATTATTATTATTATTATTATTATTATTATTATTATTATTATTATTATTATTATTATTATTATTATTATTATTATTATTATTATTATTGCAATGGGCCAGGTTCCCAACAGTTTGTGTATCGCCAGAGCGAGTCAATTACATGTTGTGCATCCAGGATACCTGTATCCCATTTTCACTTTTAGTTTTGGTGGAATGCTGATCATACGCCACTAAAACTGGGGGGGAATGTAATGGGCCAGATTCCCAACAGAACCAACATGATAACTTATGGACGGAAATCCCCCAATGACGTGTCCTCGAGGTCGAGGATGTTTCACGTCTTAGGGACTCTAGTCGTCGGTAACCCGCCGACCAAATGTACCGTAGTCCTGGCATCAAACCAGCTTATAGAGGCACCCGGGGGGTACCAAGGGGTGCCCTCGTCCTGTCCCGATGATCCTCGACGCAGTTATGCAATATCGAGAAGATCATATACGGCTAAGTGTCATCTATTCCAGGATACTCGATGAGGCAGTCACCCCATCGAGAAGATCCTATACGGGAAGTGTTCCTACGGCCATAGCGGAGAGCACTACCCGTATTTGTCTCTTTGTCTGTCCATGCGCTGAAAGGGAGTCGTGTTCCCATGTAAACCCAGGTCCACTGGGTCAGCGGACCATTGTCGGGGTTGTGAGCTGTGCTCACCCCCCTCATTCTGGTCACTCTTGTGCTACCTTCTGTTGTCCAAGCCCCACACGAAGCTTGCCCAAACTGCGGCTGCTCTCACGTGTGGATTCCGACGCTTACCGTCCCGGAGTCGTGGTGTTCGTAACACCCGGGCAGCAAGTAGGAACCAAGCGAATATCATTAACATTATTAATAGACTTAGACTTACCTGCCGACAATATAGCGCAGATGCCGTCCCTATAGAAACCGAATATCCTTCTGTAAATCAGAAGAATCCTTCATGCGCTTCTCTGCCAGCCGTTTCCCATTTTCTATTGCCCACATCTATAGTATATCCTATTCCTCATCAACGTTCCATCCCCAGGTCGTTGGTCGCATTCCTCCGGCTTCTCAGTAGCGTTCGATTGAGAGGGCGCCAAACTTTACGTACAGCAGATTTTTTTCCGCGCCGTTTGTTCGTAGTTTATTTTGACTCTTTGGTCATGCCCAGCCGTGATAAATGTCTGTGACCTGCATACAAATCAATACTGCTGCCGTTTTGACACGGACCTGCATATGATGTTTTTCGATTTACTGTCTTCCGTTTTGCCGCAGATATGTCGTTGCATTTGTATTTCGATTGCATTTTTACGGGGGATCATAATAAATAGGAATAAATACTGTCGTCAGTAAAAATAAGTAAATATATAGTTTTTTATGTGTATCATAGGTCCTATTTACTCAATGGTCCCTCGTAAATAGTAGCTATAGTACATCAATATTTTCGCGACTACAGGGCAGAAAGAATTTGTTGTTCCATGTAGGGACGTTCCGAACGACCCAAAATGATACCACAACTCGTTCCTTTCTGGCCGACGACGAAAGATCACGATCCGTGACACTTCAGCTCTACTCGTATTGAAAAATCACGTCTGACAGCGCGTTTCGTGATATTTTCAAAGTGTAAAAAAACAACACTTCACCTCCAACAACGGTATTTGCCGTTGGGGCCAACTCTCGCGGGTGGGGCACGGCAGAGAATTAGAATATGCGGCGAGGCTCGTGGTTCTCCTCGAAGTTCTGTGCATTCAATGCGCTACCATCATTTCTGGCGCTGTGAACGTTGTCAAGTGGGAATTTTGCTACGGGATATCCTGTACACCAGCCCAAAAAGGGCACCTGCCCGAAGCGTGGATACTGTCCCTCGATGACCAGGTGACGACCACGCTCACTTTGATCCCTTTGCTAAACTGCCTTCGTTTCATCCTGTAATCTTTTCTTTATGACGATCTTCTCTTTTTCATTTTCGCAATGGCCACATAAGCGCTTTATATTCCAACATATTTCTGTCCATCATCACAATTGTTCTTCATAGACACTCGGTGCTTCCTGCATCTTGCTGTACAGAGACAGCGCTTCGACACGCATCATACATTTTCTCTTACACAGGCTTGCAAGCGTTGTACCATTTGTGTTTCTCTTCATCCACTTTGACGCTTTCAACGTACGGGACTGACTATGTTGTTATACACTGTGTATTTTGGTTCTCTGAGTATCAGGTTTCAGTACCGCAAGCTTTCTTCACGCTACTGACAAATACGAGGGCGTATTGATGTATGGGCACGGGGAACATTGTGTATGTTGATGTGAAGTAACTTCGCACAAATAAACTGATGATCTCATTTCTAGATGCGGCTAAACACAATATGCGGCGAGACTCGTGTGTGTTTCGTTTTGTCGGCATACTACTGTATTTCCACCTCAGAATGGTTATGACCTGGGCAGTTTATACACGTCTCGTACTCTGGATGGTGGCTGAGCAACGCTGGTGTCATAAATACCCGCAATGTCCATACAATCCCTGGACGTGGTTTTCCTTCGTTAACCATTCAAATAGTAAGTGAATACGTAGACACTCCTATGAGGATTATTACGAAGCAACCTTGATGTCATATAGTACCCCTCAATCTTCATACAGCTCTTAAAATCATATCCCTGAGGATGATTCCCGCGGAAGGTTTACCGGTGAATCTCTTGCCCAGGGGACAAACTATCAAAGCGCTGACTACAGTTGAGGTGAGCATATCCAGATGATATAAGAAATTGATCGCACGACCAAAAAAGTTGGCAATATAAAATGGCAAATATTGTCAAAACTACGGGCCTGCCTGCACCACATCGAGTCACGCTTTGTTTTCCTTGCACGACAAGCGGTTCACTCATCGCTGGAACGAGAATAGGGTCATTGCCCATCTGTCTCTGGATCTCGATGTATCCGGACAAACTACCCTTTCTAGCGCATTTTGCCCACCTATACCCCACGAATACCGCCGATCTGTCCTTTACGGGTAACGGTGAGACTTTAGTCGCATCCGAAATTACAGGTGCTTTTTTGCGCCCTTAGGCGGACGGATTTTAACGCTGCAGCTCAAATCAATCGAAACCATGAAACCACAGCCGATACCGGTACCTCACAGGGGGCGCGGAAACGAGACGCCAACACCGGGGAAAGAGAGAAATACCGCGGGGGGGTAACGTGCTACAACAGCAGCGGCAAATTCCGCCTCGGGGGCGTTGTGGAGACCTTTCTTCTGAGGGCTGGCATTGAATCAATTTTGATCTAACCTGCGCTCTGTCGCCAGTAGACTTATCTACAAGTATTTGCTGACACATGTGATGAAACTATGTCGGTCAATTGCCTAGTGACTTGCTGACTGTACGCATACTTCGTACCTGGTAGTGTGTGTTCTTTTTAATGGTGAATCGTGTTTGCAACACTTGTTTTGGTCGTTATTGGTGCCAGAATGTTGGCGGACCAAGATGCTCTATCGGTGGGGTAGCGGTCGGGGTTAGGACCCTAATACTATATAAACTCATGATAATTGTACGTGGTGTAGTCCGTGTCAAACACGCCCCCGAGCCATCCCATAGAAGAGGTGTACCAGACGTTTCTGAGCCCCTCACATTAGGAGCTCAATATCTCAACCGATACAATAGTTGGAAGAAATTCATTCGTGCCACCCGACCGGCACTTGTATGCGCTAGTCCTAAAACGAATGTACGAGTAAAATTTTCATCCTAACTGCTGATTCTTCACATGGGGAACTCAATTGGTCAGAAACCTTTTGTCCAAATAGTGCAACCCCTACCGTGGGGTGAGTCCCCCCTGGTGTCCTAACTGGTTGTATGACGTACAGATATAAATGAATGATACCTGGTACAGTAGTGGGAGCGTTCTGTGCATTGGAAGCGCTTCAACGAGCTTTCTACCAGCACCCCGGTTACTTTCCCGCAACCTCCGCGATTTTTTTAAACGATTGTACCTAGCAACAGGGTCTAACCGTTTCTCACTTCGAGGAGTATATCAGTGCTCTCCTCAATGATGTCTCCTAGCACCGCGGCTGCGAGCAGGATTACCATTTCTGAAAAACGGCCTGCACCAGCAGAGCAAGGACGCAGGTGAAAGTCCAGTTGCTGGAGGTCGACCTGTGAAGATTCCGCCAAGCACACACATGTGACACGTCGTGAAATGAGAAAAGCTTTCGAAAGAGCAGGTTGTTCCGGAGTTTCGGCTTCGAGAGGGAGAAATGGCGGACGAGGAATGCACGTAAGAAATATCGCGCGCTTCGAGCACCACCGTGGAGACTGTGGCCCACTAATCTGAAACTAGACATTGTCTATTTTTCGGTACTTCGTGACATTTCAGTGAACCGAATCAAAACGTTGCCAAAACGTCGCCCGTTCAGTAAAAGACCTTGACGGTGTTTTTTGTTTTGGAGCTATTGTTTCCGAACCTACAGTATAAGGATATATGTGATACGAATACTGAAATTTCACGAATCGCTGAAGACATCACCACTCCAAAAACATTCCTACCCTACTGTTGTAGTTCCAAGTAGATTCGTCCCGGAAATCGTGGGTGCTACATCTCTAAAGAGATCGGAACCGACATGCACACCATACAGTGTCCGGGTTAAGGCATACCTCTATTGCTTTCCGACAGTGCTCGACGGCTGGTGATGCACACGGTCGTGATGCAATACTAATCTCCGCCGAGACATGCTTTTGCGGATCGTCCGCGCTCTGCCCCGTCCCGTCAACCCCTCATGTTGCAGTCTCACCCACCCGTCAAACGCTGCTGCAAATACCAAGTTGGTGTAGGTGAGGTATAATGTGGTCAGGAGCAGTAAAGACATCACGATGCCGCAAGTGAGCCGGCGCCTCGGCTGGCACTGTTGAGCCAAGCGTCGAATTCTCGGGTCCGAATCACCTTCGTTACTGCCAGGTGCGTCCAGGCTCGGTAGCGCGAGAGGCCGAAGGGCAGAAAACGCATGCGCCGGTACTGAATATATGAGTAACCATTGTCAAAAGGGTGCGCATACACCGTAGTCAAGCGAAGGAAACACACCAAAAGAAACTCAAACACGTGTCATCGAGAAAAAAGGCAGTTGAGAGCTCTCCCGGGTTGGTGGTAAATTTAAACTCCTATAGGGACTTGAAGGGGGAAAAGTGTCGACGCACAGTGACGACTACAACATCGGTCACACGAAGCGGCTGATTCATAGACTGCGGAAATAGAGGGTGCATCGGAGCTACCATATATAAGATCAACATGAATGTTCGACTCGCGTGCCAGCAGCACAAAAACGGCTAGTAGACCTCTTGCTGCTTCGCGATCCCAAACTATATGAACGGTCGGTATCACCGCTCCTAGTGCAGTGACCTAGTTTTGATCGATAGACATATTTGCCCCACAAGGGATAGTATAGGGCATTTGAATGCATGAAACCATGATTTTATGGCCTTTGCGGCTTCGTGCATATGCGTGGTAGGATGAGACCATGACGCCACTATTACGGGGGACCACAGTAAGTATGATCTACGGTACACACAAAAACCTATACAATTACCTATTTTTACTAACAATATTTGGTCCTATTTACTATGGCCCCCCGTACTAGCTCGTCCTCAGATGCGCTCGTGCTGTCGCTGGAGTCGCACGCAGTACGCACACGCCAAAGTCATGACGCCTCCAAATACATGCCCTGGTGTGTATATCCGATCAGCATTACAGTGGAGGTGCGGCTCAGCACGGTGATGTCTGAGAGGCCACCGCGAATGCGGACGGAGGCGGGCGAGATTATTGTGCTTGTTGGTCGATTGATTCTACATGTGCTACTGCAGATATTTTGAGGTACCAAAGGAGATACTATCGTGCTGCCTAGGAGGTCGATTGGGGCGACTACGTGCGGTACGCATATTGAGGGAGAAGGGAGACGAGTCGCTGTGCTACAACAACCGCCCGCCGACGCAGTAGCTCAATGCAGTTAGGAGCTTGACCATTGGTGTAGATATGTCACGTTCGCCATTACCACTCGTTTAGTAAAAGAAAAATCTCTGGAAGGGTCCGGCGCATCACTACCAACAACACGAAGAAGAAATGTTCAACTTCGACTCCACAAGAAAAAAATACAAGCGAGCTGAGAACAGCGCTCGAATGCATGTCACCGAGAACAATAACAATTCCTAATACCGGGAAGCTGGTCTATCTAGGACTATCTGGGTTCAGAGACCTTTTTTTCGTACATCGTATATCATTTTCGGCAGGAAATTCGACCAGAGATTCGCCCCGAAACGACATAGGATGCGATGTAGAGAGGTACGTTTGGTGATGTACCAAGATGATTTCTCCGTCAAACAAGCGGAGGAGTTTGAGACTGAATGGTGTGTTTTGTAAGTAGTTTGTGAATACATGCCAACAGCAGGATATCCACGTAAAACTCTACTGGTTGAAGCAGGATTGGGACTTCAGAACGGGGGTGCATGTTCAATTTTTGCACGTACGCGCGCGTGCGTAAATGTATGCGCCCTAAAAGAATGACGCATGTGTCGAGGCTCTGTCTCTGTGGAGAGAGACGGCAGAGGTGGCCAGGAGGTGGCTGTAAGTATAACTTGTATAGATGAAGAATAAAATGGTTAGAAATTGGCGCTTATGTGTCATTCTAGAAATAATCTTGATATCCGAGATCAAGAGGAGACGATAGGTGGAAAAGAGAGGAGAACATAGGATTGAAGATGAGAGGAAAGGACATACGTGATCGAGGTGGAGATACCTTCACCTGATCGGCACGGACCAATGCCCACGCTGCGGGCAGATACGTTCTACGGACTACTGTACTGGCTGACAATCCATCCTATAGCAACATTTCAATAATACTTTGGTGGTAAGCTGGCTGCCTTGCTATATGGTCAACATCCCGACAGAGGTAAGTTGAACATACATGGAGCCTAACTACAAGTAAGAATAAACCCGTAATCTCGGCGCATGTTGTGTTTGCCCGAATGAGTGCGTAATAACTGCACACCACAACGTATACACATATATCTGAACGTCCATATGCTAACACGACCTTCGTAAACTTGATACCATTTGCGGAGTTTTCAATATAGCCCCTGGTGATAGTTGGTGTTCCGGGTGTTTGGTTAGTAGGTTTGGGGATAGCGAAGTTTAGGCAATTGGAGAAGGTGGTTTATTGAGAGATATTTATGCGTCGGGAAGCTTTACGGAGCCAGTACGAGCTGGGTCGGGCAGAAAACACACATTTGTTTTGGCCCAAAAATGTCACACCGACTTGTTGCAACCCGATTCCCCCCTATCTTGAGCGTCAGGGCTGGCGGATGGGAAAGTCGATCAATTGCTGAGCACCCTGTTGCCCCCGTTCGATACAGCGATGCTGAGAGCTCTCGTTGTTTCCGCAAGGGCCGTCTAATACCAAGCAGCTCGGGTGTCTAGATACGTTCGACTGTCGCCTGATCTCGCCTCGTCTCACAATTCTTCTAACTTCTTCCCAAACGCCTCCACAACCTCCACCTCACTACGGGAAGCTACATTTTGCTATGGGTCAAAACTTCTCTGGATTATTTTTTCACAGGCAGACTTCTACCCTAATCGTGCATAATTCAAAGGGAATCCCAAGCATCATACGAACAAACGCTCCGTCAGATGCCCCGTTCTTTCCCCACTCTATCGCTTATGGTTGAAACCCTCATACGTTTGATGAAGCAGGCTAGCCCGAACTCTGATGGCCTCGCTTAAGTCTCTGCGACGCTATCTAACACCCATACCATAAGGCCAGCTTGATGACTCAAGCGTATTTTCCATGTTATCAAAATGTCTCTAGGTTTTGGCGAGTGCAACCGAAACCGAATTCGCCCCTTCCCCTGCCTCCCTCACATACGTCATATACGCCCGATACTTCCACCTTCCTGCGCGCTTCATTCGCAACTTCGTGATTCCTTCGGGCGCTAGCTGGCTGGTCTCCCCGATTCTTCCAGGGTGCGGCGCGAACTGCATGTGGTCTCTGCCGTTGCTACCTAGCATAAATCTCAGCGCTGCGACCGCTTTCGTCCATTTAAACACTTTGCATTCAAGTGGGGTGCTCCTAACCGTCAACGGTGCTTCCGCTGGTAGCATGGGGTATGTATATATTTAGCAGTTCATCAGATCTTCGAACGCTCCCATCGACACCCACCCCCTCTTTTTTGCTTACACGAGGCGCGCTCGCGTGATGGTGCGCCCTGTCTATGTTTTGGTCACACGTCGACCCCAAATACTTTACCTGTGTGTACTGCTGTTACCATCGAGTTGTCCTCAAACGCCAACTGCGCTCTATCATGAAAACACGAAAAGCAGTTCCGCGTCAGACAAAACTCGATGTGGACCTGCCCGTTTGCCTACGCCCACAACTTGGACGCTTGGCACAAACGAGAATACGGCACGTCGAGTCCCGATCACGTGGTATAACTTCCGTCTCACATCACGAGTTCCTGTCGCCCTTCCGCTAGCCTTGCCCACGTCAGGGGCAATCTATCGTTTTATTTTTAACATGCCGTGCGCCCTGTCTGTTCCCTTTCCGACTACGACGATCATGCAATGCGACAAGGGTATCTCTCAGCCTGTGAACATCTTGTACAATTCGTCAATCACCGCAAAGTACCCTCTGACGGTCGATTGCTGGTTATTACGCACTAAACAACGAGACTTCATGAATTCGAGCAGTTCAGTCAGCGTTTCATTGGGATCGTCGACAGCATGCACCCGGGGCCTTTTACCCTCCGCGTTTCGCTCTTTTACACAGGTGTTCCACTTCGCTCAGTACTTTGTCTGAGTATCCGTCCCGGCTGGACCAAGCGCGAGCGTTTCGACAAATCTCGCCACCCCTTCCTCCTTTCCTCCCTCGTTGTTGCCTCTCCCTGTGAGGCGCCTGCGCGTACAGTATCCATGCCACGAGTTGAGCGAGACATACAACATAGGAAGAGCGCGAGTCGACCGAGTTCTTCTGCTTCTTTAATCACGAGATTCCACGGAAGGCCAAAGGGTTTGGCAATGATGTTCTTTGTCTGGAGCACATCATCGAAAATCTCCGAAACCCGCTGAAGGGGGTTAGCTTCCTGACCTTGTCTGCCAAAGTCCCCTTAGGTCACCGCGAAATTCCGCCCGCTAAAGTGTTCTGAACGCCTGGATTATGTTTGCCGTGTGATTCCAGCCGCTCGCGGGTTCAGTACTCCCAAGCATTCTCATGAGCAAACACGACATTTTGTCTGTCGCCCCACCGCTTCGAGACATCCACGATACGGACGCTATATTATCACCTCGGATAAGAGTCGGGTCCCCTGCCGCGTCCGGCCTGTCTCCTACCTATTCGAGCATGACACACGCTGTCACAACCATTTTGAGAAACTCTAACAGGTTGATTGTGACGGTATAGGTGTCTCGACGATCGGCCTTCCGTTTGAATTCTTCAACCAACTCTATCGGCAAGTCGTACCTCCCAAGTATTTTTCATAATGCAAAATTTTCCCACCACCTCAAGTGTTTGCGTAAGACGGATAATGCCTTTCAGCGGTTCGTTTCATCGCCGTGTAGCAAGGCGCACACAGCGCCTGTTCGTCTGGTACTAGCTCGTGATCTATCGCCCACCTCTAAAAACCTGGGCCAGCGTGAAACCCTCTGCCAAGATTCACACATACAGTTCTGAATTTTTATAGCTTTTGAGTCGTGTAATCCGGTCAGTCACAACAGCCTCCATACGAAATGCCTGCCCGATCGCACCACTTTCGTGAGGTTCCAATACTTCTCGGCCATGCTGAGAACGTCCCTCTCGGTCGCTCGGCGTCTACTCACGGCCCACTGATCAAGCAGAAACCTTTTTACAGCGTCGGTCTTTTCGCGCGAGAACAATATTATCATTGTGTGCGAGTTGATAGTGAACCCTAACACGTCAAGAGTCCCAGTCCGTATTCTTCTTCGGAGCTAAAATGGGCGTTTACTCCCTCCCCCTAGCGCACGTGATCCGAGGCAAGAGAGGCCGAAGGTCTCAGGGCGGTCTTTGTCGTCATCTAAATGTTTTACGCTGGTTAGGAGAGAGCCGTCTACGTACACGGTTGTGAAAAATGGGACAAAGATCATTCCCCTGGAGTCTCCCGCTCCAACAGGGGAACATTGAATGTGGCCTCGCATCCTCCTCCGGTGCCACCCAGGCCTTGCATATGGGCAGTCCGCTGCCTTCCCGCGCTTGAAGCTCTCTTCCTTTTAGAGCCTTCTTTCGGGTAACTGTTCACATAACATCTGATGCTCTTGAGGCTGGACCCCGCGCCTTCTTCCACCAGCTTCTTCAGCCGCGTACACGTCAGCGTGGACGTGAGGATGCCTATGCTGGACAAGGGAGCTGCGTTTTGGGGCTTCGGTCTAGGACGCCTCCCTGCTTTCGCGAGGTTGATCATTCCCACCTACAGACCACCGTTCATGACTGTGAGAAGCTCCCCGCGGACATTGCCTGGTATTCTGTTTTGTGGTGGCGACGCAGGTAGCCCTTTACCGTCTTTGGCACCCGTTCCAGCTCCTTTCGCGAGGCGCAAACCCGGTTACTGTAAACCACCGTCCTCCATGCCGTATTCCAGAGTCGGTAAAAACGCCACTACGAGCTTGGCGAAGTGTACTTCAGCTGGCATACCCACCGGTTCCTGCACGGCTGGAAGAAGAGGGTAAACGTCTTCAACCGCGAATTCCGATATAGCCCTGAGCTGCTTTGTAGCAGATTCGGAGACGTAGGTCACCTGGTTAAGAAAAGTAGTAGGAGTGGGCCGGTTACAACCTCCTGAATGTTAAAGCCCCCGCGAACGATGGAAAACGTCGGGCCTTCCAGTGAGTGCTATAGGCCTGCCGCCTGCTTTGCGATAGCGTTTACGCCCGCTGAGATCGCAGCCTGCCGGTTTGTGTTTTGCGGTGCTGAACGCACCTGGCCCCCGATGGGTCAACAGACCCCTGGCAATAGTGCCCCGTGGAGGTTGGGGAACATGCTAAAGAGGCAGGAGGTGCTACGTCTACCGCTGCTGCTGTTGTTGTTGCTCCTGCTGCTGCAGTTTGGCCTCGGTACTTTCAAGGCATCTCAGCTGAGCTAGCCCCTTCCCCTTGCTCACCCCCCATGTCCAGCGGGGTGTCCTCGCCTCATACTGGGGGGAAGGGCTCGTCGGCCATGACAAAAATAAAAGTGGATCGATGGTCTGGGCACACTGTTGTCCCCTTTCGATACAGCGATGGTACGAGCTCTCGCCGTTGCCGCCGCGGCCGTCTGAACCAAGCAGTCCTGGTGTCTACACTCTATAGACGGTCGTCTGATCTCGCCTGGTCTCACGATTCTGCCAGGTTCTTCGAGTTCTAAAACGCCTTCACCAACTCCATCTCCCTCCGGGAAGTTACATTTCGTTCGTCCAGCCATGACGTTTCAAGGGCGAAGAATTCGAAGGAGTTGAACATGTCGCCGTAATGAGCCAATTACGGAGGCGTTCACACATTTAACTACCACGTGGCCTGGTCACCGTTTCCCAAACGAAGCGAATCTTCCGCATTTCATATAGGTTTTACACTGGTAAAAACAAGTTAAACTGTTTTTTTCACGGCGGAATTGCAACAAATAAAATTTATCACAACAAGGCAAAACATGCAGACACACACGATCGCAGCCCGCGCAATACAGAGCGTCAGCATCGCCCCCAGCCACTCTCCCGCAGTCACACACAATTAGTTCAAGACATCCAGACCTGTCTGCCGTCTAGACAAGCGCAATCGCATACGGTGGCAACCTCACACAACGTAAAGGAGAAAATACGAACAAAAAACCAGGGCCGCTGTGTTCCTCCCGGGAGAGAGTGTTTGCGAGCACGGTAGACTTCAGGATACGTTGGGAGTACAGTTAAGGTGGCAAGGTCTTCAAGTCTACCAAGACAGATGCAGTCCCAAGCTTGGTGTTTTCGCCGGCAGCGACTCAGGCAAGTCGTGAATTGCGTAGACCATGTTCTCGACTTTTTCAATTGTTGTCGTTTTCGTGGCAGCACCAGGGGAGATGCGGACGACTTGTACGAGTACTGCTGCACTCGTATAGATTTTAACGTTGTTTCAAATAACGTACGAACACGTACTACAGTAGGTACTAGTGTAGTGTATTTTCTATACTATACAATATCGATTTAAACAAGCCTTGCACATTTTCGGATGGCGAAAGGAATAATAAGCGTGAAAGAAACAATATTAGTGTCCCACGTGCAGAGTACCTGCATACAAATTTGTACATGCATGCGACAGCTCCCGCCTCTGACCGTCTGTCCGCCCGGTTTCTTCGCCGGCGTGTTCCCCCTCTATGCCTGAACCGTCCGGCGTCGGAGGATCCGCCCGCTCAGTGCCGTGGCGCCCGGGTGAAGCCTTGACATTCAGATCTCTGAAGGAATCTCCGAAAATCCCTGCGCTGTCAGGGTTTTGGGGCATGGTATCCCGACATTGTGTATGCATTCGCGTGGTTCTTTCCGTCACGTCGTCCCCGACCTCCTACCCATGGGGAGGGTCAATTACCCGGCCGGCGTCTCCATTGTGGGGGCCTGCTCGGGGGGCTGTATCTGAGACGTCGATGGAATGCCCCGATAACACATGCCACCCAAGCTTAGTTGAGAACTGCTATCCATACAAAATTATTCAAGATATATCTCATGCAATGGGAATGATCGCATGTCATCTCTAGCCAGCAGCACTTATGATGGCCAGCAGCACATATGGTGTGTACGCTATCGTACGGCGGCAGCTGCAGAAGAGATGTACTACGTGGCTGCGGGGATGTACGGCTACAGCAGTACTGCTGCAGCAGCTGCTGTGACGCGTTGTTGGTCATCGCGTACTCCCCGAGTTGGGAGTTGGTTATACCATTCTGGAATTCCGCTGCGGATCGCCTTTTCCGGCGTTCACCCACTTCAACCTCTGTGACATCTCGGACACGAGGGCACCCTCACTTCCATACCCCCTCCCAGCACCTGCCCACACCATCATCTTTCATCTACTGGCCGCCATCAGTCACCCGTGCAATGCCAGGCCTTACCGGATTGCAGGAAACCTCACCGCCAAGCCGTTTTGTGGTATTTAGTGCGACGACTTTCTTCTGGAGAAAGTTACTGCGTGGAGGTATTTGATACCCCTGCAACCCAAACATACAGGGCGACCCAAACTCCTGCCCGTTCACCGAGAACAAGTTTCGACCTGAGAGTGACTCAACCGAGAAGCAGACCAAGCTTATCTGCTTCATCTGCATCCTCTCGGTGAATGAAGCCTTCTCAATAGGGACAAAAACGACGGGGAGTTCGACGACCACGGCATACAAAGTAAGTGGTGTACTTTTATGAGTAGGCAATACTTTATTCTGCTTTTTTTAACCTTTACGGTCTCCGTCTCGTCTCGCCAACCTTACGCCCAATGCAATCTGTGTTTATGGTGGGCGATGCCTCGCATCCTTTCGTGGTACTGATGATGTGACATCGCTCGGTCACGTCATGTCTTGCTTGTTCCGTCGGGACCCTCTTTCCTGTGCCGCACCGAAGGTGTTTGTTGAAGTTTGTTTCCTTTGATAGATCGCTCTTTTTTCCCTAACCCTGCTGTGTGTGGCCTGTTTATAAAACTGCTGACTGTATTACAATGCATTATTGCTGCTTTCTGATACTATTATTTTCGCTTTCCTTTACGTACAACAATGTACGCTGCACCCTTACACCTCAGAGATATGATGGCCTGTGTGTCATTCATGCTATGCACCTTTTCGTCGTACTGTCGTGTCATCGTCTGTCTATGTGTGTCCCAATCGTTCTGCGCCCTGCATCGTGTGCCGTACCCCGAGGGTATAGTGCAGTTTGTTTTCTTTCGAAAGATTGAGTCGATCTTACTTTCGCCGGTCACCCTGATGTATGATAACCTTCCGGTATGAGCTTTTCTGCCTGTGATATGTGTGAACTACTGGGCTGCTTTGCTGTATATTTACCCTTTTTGTGTCCAATTCATGCCTCGCATCCTTTCGTCGCACGTTTGCTGTGTGATCGCCTCCCCATGCGTGTCCTTTTTCTTGGCGCTCTCTTTCGTGTGCCGTATCGAAGGTGTATAACCTTTTTGCCTTTGAAACACTCCAACCGCTCCATTTTTCCCGTCTGGCCTGCTATATGTTGCCTTGTGCTTGTGAACTGTCTTCCTTCCCTGCTGTATGATGGCCTGTGTGTGTCAACTGTTTGTGTGAGCTGTATTTTGGTGTATGATGCCTTATATATATATATATATATTTTATCCTCCGGCTGATTGGTAAAAATATAGCTTAAGCTCACTACACTTCCACGTTCAGATTTCGTGTCGTGTGTCAATTTCACCTATAGCTCCCATTGCAACAGCAGGTTTTGGAAACCGTACTGTTTGTGTCCCGCTCATGCCTCGTATCCGTTCGTCGTACCGCTTTGTCATGGCCTGCCTATGTGCGTCCCACTCCTTCGACTCGACCCAACCGTTTTGTTGTTCCCAGTGTACCCTGCTCTATGATGTCCTGTATTTGTGGACTGTCTTTTTGTCTCTAACTATTCCAATACGTAAAATACCAGCTGTATGCACCCGGGTGTGTGATTAGAGCTTTTGTTTACTACAAGGGTCTACAGTAGTGCATTTTTTGTGTTTTCGAAACACCATGCCGTATGAATACCCTCCTGTATGATTACCTGTGTGTCTGAACTTTGTGTTTCCACTTAACGTTCAACCCAATGTCCAAACAATACGACCTCATGGGGCCGCTCATACTGCAATATGTTTCGCTGGTGATCCTTGAGGGAATGATCGTGCTTTAGCTGGTCGTGCCTACCGCTGTAAAGACCAACGGAGTGCATGTTGATGATTTCCCCGTCCGTCCGTCTACTGATCTATAGAGACGAATTGAGTGCATGTTGATGGTTTCCTCCCGCACCCGACTACGGCTGTAGAGACGAATGGACCCCACGTCGATGTTTTTTTCCCACTTCCGCCTACTGCTGCACAGACGAATTGAGTGCATGTTGATGATTTCTTCCAACGTCCTCTTACGTGCTGTTGAGACGAACACAGTGCATGTTGATGATTTCCTCCCGTCTCCATCTACTGAACTACTACTGTACAGAAGAATGAAGTGAATGCTGACGACTTCCCCTCGCCCCTGCCTGCAGTTAGACTGGAGCTAAATGGAGTGCATGTGGATGAATTTCTCCCGCGCCCGTCTTAAGTACGAGCCGCGTTAAATGGACTAAATTAGAAGCATCTTCTCCCGCATACACATACAAGAAATGTAGGCGATGATTTACGGCCCCAGGGCGAGTTTCCCCCATGCCCACTGTAGAACAGTGTCTAGAGCCTACGATACTAGTTGACTCCTCGATCACCGTACTTCCCTGCCCCGACTCCTGTGCCGGGCGGCCCCGGGCGTGCGTGATGCACGGCTTGCTACCGGTGCTACTGCTACACCGCTGTTGTGCTGTTCTGACGTTGCAGCTCACGCAGCTCCCCTCATGGAGTAGGTCAGTCTGCGACAGGTTTCGTTGCTGAACCTCGAGGGCTTGGTTCTTTATTTTTTCATTTTTTTTCGATCTCACTTTTACTTTCCAGCTTCTGGACAATCCGTGGTCACAGGTTCGTCCCTTCCCACCCCCTTATAGGGCTTTCATTTCATAATGCAAAGGGTTTAGCCTTCCCAACGCTCATTGATTATTCATCGAATTTTGCTAACTCTCGCTCTCGAGCTATCGGTTCATCTGTTTTTTACGGAAGAAAAAGTCCCCGGGGAAAGTGCCATATTTTTATCTCACAGAGGGCACAGAGGGTTCATTCAGCCTTCCCAACGCTCGTCAATTGTGCATTGAACTTTGCTAACTCACGCTCCCATGCTTTCGACTCGCCTAGGTGTCACACAAGAAAAAGTGCCTAAAACCACGAGCACGCACTCACTGAGGCTCGAACCTACAGTTTGACTCTACGTAGTAAAAACGATATTCATCCACTACGAAGAAACTCCATCGGGGACACCATTTAAGCTTCTCTCGTCGTCCACAACCGTGGTCCCCTGCCTAGACTGCTGTGTCGAGGGCGGCCTCGGGTGTGCGTGATGGGATATTGCTGCTGCTACTGCCGCTAGTCTACTGCTGGTCTGCTGCGGCTACGTGCAGCTGCTGTGTTGTTCTGCTGCAGCTGCTGCTGCTCGCGCAGTCCGCTTCACGGAGTAGGTCAGCCTGGGATATATTTTCATGCCTTTCTTCCCTGTGTGCCCCCTGGCTTCACTTCTCCGATTGTTGTGCCAGGGGCAGGCAAGGGCGTGCATGATGTGCAACTGCTTCTGCTCCGGCCGCTGTTATGCCGCTGCTCTGCCCCCCGGGCGATGTGTGTCCTACTGCTGTGCTGTTCGTGCTGCTCTTGCTATGTCTGCGATACAGTTTTGCTGCTGGGCCCGTGAACATGTTCATCATGCAAGTTTACTCCTCCCAGTGATGTGTCTCCGCATCTTGAAGCTTCGGAAGCGGTACGAGCACCGTCTCGTAGTTGACATATATTTGACGTTTCTGCGGTGGTCTCGCGCCAGCGTAGTGTTTGCGCGATACGCACCTGTGCGCTGCTGCTGCTGCTGCTGCTGCTTGCTGCCGCTGAGATTGCTGCGCCAACGTAATCGCCGACGCTTCGTACTGCCGATTAACTCGACCGACTGTTGCTCAACTAACTGTTTAGTGACTATCTGTTTACAAAGTATATATTACGGACGCGGAGCGTCTGGCGCGTAGTACTTTGTAGTGCCGCCTGCTGCTGTAAGAACGAGTGGCGTGTTGTGCCGGATATCGGATGCCAATGTTCATTTCCCTTGTGTTTCCAGCGTTATCTTTCCTTTCACTCATTTTGTTTTGTAAATGTAGCACTTGGCAGTACTGTCGCACTAACAGCCTCGAGTTGTACCGGTACGCTCTCAGCCAGTGTGGGCACGCGCGGAACCGCCGGCGGGCATAGCACGGATCGGCGAAGTTCCCCCTTGCATGATAGATGATAAACCGTGCCTACGTGAGATAACGAACAACGTTAGCCTCTACACCATGCAGAAACTGCCATGAGCCACTGCAAACCGTGACCCTAATTTGTGGACGACGAGAGAAGCGCGGTTTGTCTATAGTTTTATGTTAACCCACCGTCTAAAGAATGATCTGACGGGTTTGGGCCGTATACTTTGATGCAAACGGTACGGTACGGTTTAGATGGCATTCATACGGTGCAGTTCGTAAAAACGTACTGTGCCGCCCGGTGCGGTATGGTGCTGTTTTAAAATATCGCAAAGCCCACAGCGACCTCTTCGGTGCGTTTTTATAGATATCGGTAACCCTCCGGAGCGATTCGGTGCTACTTCCATGTCCTACGTTGTCGTTCGGTGTGCTTTTCCAATATCGTAAAAATACGGTACAGTGCGGTGCGGTGCGATTGTCAAGAGGTCAAGAAGCCTACGGTGCGAACGCACCGATATAAAAAAACAGCACCTCAAAGAACCCTGACTATTTTGACTCGAAACAACTATGCTCCCAGAAGGCGACTGCTGTATGAAGCCCTTATGGAAAATAAAGTCGTGCCAGCCAGACATGTCGTACGAGCGCACCAAGACATCATACTCCGCATCTTGCATCCATCCAAGCCTCGGCTTCAGAGGGCATCCTTGTGATACTCATATGACATAATATGACAACTGCACTCACAGCAGTACCTCACCGAGATCTGTCAAACGGCCGCAATCCGGTAGTGCTCCAGCAGACTCCATAAAGTACGTGTATATGCTGGAAATTGTGATGGGGTAAACATTGAACTGTAATTCGGCCCACCACTGCGGCAGTGGTAGTAGGTAGTACAAGTAGTACAGTAGTTTTGGAACCGAGTGAATGGATTCAAAAGTACCTGGGTTGCAGTATGTTTCGCTCGGCCAGCGCTCTGACGGAAACCACGAAAGACGGAGTGTCTCGGTTCGGTCCACTTCCCGAGGTAAGGAAGCAGTTTTAACCTCCCCTCGTTACAATGGTTGCACCGGACTGCACTCCTGTAGGCGTGCGGATATCTGCATGTCACCATCGGCAAACTTTCAGTGTTCGAAATATAAATATTAAACAACTGAGCTACTCAGTCAGCGCTGACTGAGTAACTCAGTGGTCTATCCTTTGTGATATGAAAAAAAGAGGTACTTTTGGGCTCGATATGACCTCCTGCCGAAACCAACCTGCGGAGATGATCAAGCCCCTAATCAGCGCCTGGTTTTTCCTTCATATTGTCCCCCTCCCTAGTCGTGTGTTCTTTTACTCAAGTAGTTCACTCCACTTGATTTTAATATTTTCTACCCACGGCAGAAAAAGCGGAAATACGACATCTGGGGGTACTCGAACCCCGGACTTATTTTGTTCGCTTATAAATGATAGATAGACCACTGAGACTAGGTAGCTCAGTGGTTCAACCTTTGTATTTCGAACAAAAGGAGTACTATTGGGCTCGATACGGCCTCCCACCGATAATATCTTCCGGGGTTGATCAAGCCCTTAATCAGCTCCTGGGTTTTGCACTGTCCCCCTCCCTAGTCGTGCGTTCTTTTGCTCAAGTGGTTCACTCCACGTTCGAATCTCTTGTCGAGTGTTATTTTGGCGTGGTTCCCTCCACTTGATTTTCCTTTCTCTACCCACGGCAGAAGAAGCAGAAATGCGACGTCTGGCGGGACTCGAACCCCGGACCTAAATAAACCGAACCAAAGAAGTCCCGGTTTCGAGTCACACCAGAGGTGGTATTTCTGCTTTTTCTGCCGTGGGTAGAAAAAGGGAAATCAAGTGGAGATCACCACCAAAAAAGAACACTCGACCAGAGAGTCCAATGTGGAGTGAACCACTAGATTAAAAAAACGCACGACTGGGGAGGGGGACAATATGAAGGACAAACCAGGCGCTGATTAGGGGCTTGATCAACCCCGGAGGATGTTGTCGGCGGCAGGCCGTATCGAGCCCAAAGGTACTTCTTCTGTTCGAAAGATAAAGGTTGAACCACTGAGGTATTCAGTCAGCGCTGACTGAGTAGGTCAGTGGTGTATCCTTTATTAAGAAACACAAGAAGTCCGGGGTTCGAGTCCCGCCAGAAGTCGTATTTCCGCCTTTTCTGCCGTGGGTAGAGAAAAGTAAATCAAGTGGAGAGAACCACGATCAAAAACGCTCGACCAGAGAGTCGAAAGTGGAGTGAACCACTTGAGTAAAAGAACGCACGACTAGGGAGGGGGAGAGTATAAAGGAAAAACCAGGCGCTGGTTAGGGGTTTGATCAACCCCGGAGGATGTTATCGGCGGGAGGCCGTATCGAGCCCAAAGGCAATTCTTTTGGTAGAAATATTCAGGATAGACCACTGAGCTACTCAGTCAGCGCTGACTTAGTAGCTCAGTGGTCTATCCTTTTTCAACAATAGGCGGTAGCTCATCTGCACATGTCTTCGAAGTTTCAGCTGTCCGGGGTGTGAAAATGTACAGGCTACGTAATAAATACGGTTGAGGGTATCTATCTGCTACTGCTCCTATTGGCCAGGTAGAAACAGTATGCAGACTCTAGAAGTAGACGGACCGAGGGAGCCAGTTTAGCGTTCACGTACGTGCTCGTTGTAAGGGTGTGTGGTGCACGTCAAAGGGCCCAGTCAGGTGAAACATGTATGACGCTCGACAGCTCGACAGACGTGTATTGCTGCTGTATCTATCTGCAGCAGTGTTTGCTGCTGTATCTGCTGCTGATGAGGGAGGTTGATAATAAAAATGGGCGAATTCAAAATTATTTAGATTTTCAACCCAGAGACCCTTCATCAGGGGAAATCCTCGTGCTCGTGCGGGTTGACTATTGTTGACTGCTCGCCACGACCGGGTAGGTTTCCCAGCCTATTGCACCGAAAAAAAAGGACACGAGATCACAATCACTCGGTTGCTCGACCTGATGAACACTGCTCACACGTACTATACGAACACTGCTGTTGTACTGCTGCTGTTGTTGTAGTGCGCGCCGTGGCTGGGAGTTGATTTGGAGATAGGGAATTCGTACGAATGGTCGTCCTGCCCCTTCGCAGCATCCAACTAGTTGCACCTTTCTCGATATTATTATGTATGTGTTCGTTCCTACTTCCTAGGTCGACAGGAATCACGGCCCACACACACAAAATGCGCTTTCCGTGGCCGCCACAAAAGGGGGAGCTTGATGAACGACTGTTGCTGTGCCGTGGCTGCCTCTGTAGAGAAGTCAAGGGACGTTGTGATCAGACATGATACAGCAGCAGCCAGCAGCAGACAAAAACCTTGAAACTTGTGGGGTCTCCATTGTCCTGCTTGGTTCTAGCAGGTCGGAATGACTCCCCGTACTTATTCGCTAGAGTTCTCGACTTCGGAGGCCCAGAGCGTGCGCGACGAACCTCGGCCAGAACTCGCATTTGCGCCGTGGTGTAAACGCGGGCTCCCTGTATGCCACGCAGCCTAGAATGCGAGAGAAGACTCGCGGACGGACGAGAAAACTGAAGTATTCCGGAAAAGAAGTATATTTGGTACAAAGTAATAATAATATTCATGCTGCTTCTATCGCTATACTGCATCTACGTATTACTGGTGATGGTGTATAGTAACAGCAGTATAGTAGTCATGCCCCAACTCATGGTACCGCGTGATTCTTTGACCTCTCTGTCTACCATGAGATTGTCAGTGTATTGTTGAGAGTTTAGTCAGCAGTACTACATAGTAGTATAGTTAGTAGTCGTAGTAGTAGTGTACTAGTCGTATTTTGTAGAGTGCATGCTGCTTCTACCGGTACTACATCTATCTGCGTAGTAGTGTTAGCGGTGTATAGTGACGGTATAGTAGTTCAACCCAAGGTTCCCCGTGCATGGTGTAGTATTCACCACAGAAAGGGTAGTACTCAGTTCTTGCCGACTGCTCTTACTCTTTTCTTCGAGCAATACGCTAACCCATGCCTCCCGTTTCCACCTAGAACAGCTACACGGACGTTACCTGTTACTCCCTTTTCGCCTTGCGACGCCCTCGGGATTTCATGTTACCCATATCCCCAAGGGGAACCTTGTATCACATACGATTTCAGTAACTTCGATATAATTATGAGCATAAGCCAAAATAGGTGTACCTACGCCTTCTAAGCCATTAAGAGGTACACTGCGCATTGTGCAGCGGAAAAAGCTTCCCGGAGCAACCTGAAATTTGGTCTGCGCTCTATCGTGCCTACGAATTGCTCAAAAGGCCAATACACACCTGTTATCAGCTATTCAACTTCCGTGTGACCTACGTTTTGGCTTCAACTGTACCTATTAATTGCTCAAATGATTCACATTTTCGCTGCTGAAATACGTATAGACAGTCACCCGCACCAAATGCTGGGACTGTCAACCAGCTGACCTTGCCTGTCAACACAAACGCCCGAAAAAACTGCGGAAACAGCACGAACCCAGGCGACCCCGGAGACAACACACACAGGTCACCCATTCTTCTGAGCTTCATACCAATCCACGTGTCCGAATGTTTTACTTTGGTTCGAGGAGCTCTGCTTGTCACGTGTTCTTATGGTGCCCTAGTTTTTAACAGAGCAATAGTGGCGGCACGCTTGTGCGGAAGATTATAGTTAGTGTGTGAATTGCCCAGTAGTATTGGCGCCTTTTACTTGCGCCACGGCACCTCATCATGCAGCGGCTCACGCTAACCTGACCATTACTACGTGCACTCATCGTTTACCCATACCATCTTATCTGGGGCAGTTATGTTTATGCGGTGACCTTCGACTCTTGCCAAATACAGACAGCCATGCATGTTTCCTTTCTTCTTCTCCGCAAAATGACACTTGTGCTCTTTATGTGTGTGGGTTCTGGTTGTTTCGGCCTGTTTCTCTCGCGTGTTCGCAAGGTACGCTCGGCGTGGCGTGCTGGCCTATTGCCAGTAGTACGCGAGTGCATTCACACTGCACAGCCTACCGATGGAGGCCCGCGGTCTGTAGCCAAAAGATACCAAGCCGTGGAGGTTTCAGTGTAATCGCATGTGTGAGTGGAGCAGTGGCCGGGGATCCTGTGTGATGTCCCCTAGCCACCTGGCTCGTGGTCCGATGAGGATCACTCCGTGATAATACAAGCTCTAAGAACAAGACTTACTGAGTGCGAGGCCAGCGAGACTGGTGGAGTCCCTCGCTGGAAGCCCTCTTGCTGATATCATCTGGCAGAGGCCATAATATCTAGATATTCGCGGAACTTCTGTTGGAGGAGTTTTCGGCTGCGGAGTATTGGGTCACAGCTGGGAAGGCAGTTGGCCCGTTGGACGGATCGAAACGGCTTGAAGCGCACAGCAGGGGAGGACGCTCCGGGAGCTGGAGGACGCACAGGTCAGGCGGCAGTTTCTCCGTTATTACAGTAGAGTCCAGGTGGACTGCTGTGGATTATGGCGCACACGGCAAGCACGCCGCTGGTGGTAGGGGAGTCTCTGACTCCACCGAAATACGGAGAGGTGTGGACCGAGCAGGCCTCTCGTGTTTTTTACGCAGCGTACCTCGATTATGAGGAACGGCTGCAGCTCGCCAACGCTCAGGGGGTGGTTCAGCACTCCAAAGTGAGCATGGGCCAGCTTATCCCCAATTACATTCATCGGTGTTTTGAGGGATTTTACAAGCATCAGACTACGATGACCGCCTCGGAGTTGTTGGACGCTGTTAGGCAGCACGCTGGTTACACAACCACCAGCAACAGATTTGACACCTCGCGGGCGGCAGCGGACTTGCGTCGCGTTCTCTCAATGAGGCGCGATGAAAAGCAGGGCGGTGAAACATCCGTCAAAGACCGCGCGATGATGGTAAACTCCGCTATGGAAAAGTATTTTGCGGAGAATCACGCGGTGCATGCCATGTACCGCGCGCAGGACCGTTCGTGGTTGCCCGGACCGGCGGAATTTGTGAGCATGGCGTTGGTGGATGGCTTATGGCCGTCCGAGTTCAAAAAGTACGTAAAAGGTCAGCTAACGTACGCTGCAGGGTGGAAGAAGGACCCGGCATTGGTCATGGACCAAATTTTTTCTGCTGCAGAACAGTGGAAATTCATCGAGGCGTATGGTCGGAAAGATGCTGCAGGGGCAGCTGAACCGCGACGCCAACAGCAGCAGAAACCGAAACAGCAGCAGTCCGCGAAAAAGTCGTTTGTTCGCGTCTGTTTCGAGTGTGGTGATCCCAACCATTATGTTTCTGATTGCCCAAAAGCTCGCGGTGGCGGCACAGCTCCCAGCAGTGGTGGGCGCGGGTCGTCAGGGTATCGCGGGGGCCGCAATGGCGGCCGGGGCAGATTCAACCATGGACGCGGGCGCGGTGGCCGTGGTGGCAATCAATTGACAGCGGGCGGTGGAACTTCTGCTGTTGCTTCTTCAACTTCTGGTGCGCCAGCGGCAGGAGCCGCTGGGTCGGGATCTGGTTCGTCTGTTGCCGGCCGAGCTGTATACGTTGGAGGAGCTGGAACATCGGTGGGTGCTGCTGGAGCGAGAACTTCGCCATCCACCGAGCGGGCGGAGTCAGTGTCTGGTGCTGCTGCAGGGGCGGTAGCGCCGGAACCGTCTGTATATTCGACGTCTTGGTCGGGGTGGACCGCCGATTCTATTTCTTCGGCGCCGGCTGTAGGAGGGCAGCCATGGCGTCAGGTGACTCTTGGTACCGACCAGAGTTCAACGGCAGGTGAAGTGCCTGTCGATCGCAGCGCTGAGTGTTTACGCGCTGATCTCTCTTTGCCAGGGTCGGTTGGTTCGCTGATGGCGCGTGTGATCCTTGATTCGGGGTCGGCGCTCACGTCCATCGGTGTCGGCTTACTTCAGCAGCTGTCTTCGCATTTCGGCGGCGCCGATCTGCAAATTCCGTTCGAAAATGGCCCGCAGCAGGTGAAAACCGCTACGGGGTGTTTCAGTGATGGTCACGCACAAAACGGTGCCGATTGCCGTGAGTGTACGGACGCCGTGGGGAGCGGTGAAATTGGAGCCCATCACTTTCGCGGTCATGCCTGGTACAGATAACGTCGTTCTGTTTGGCATGGCTACCATGAAAGCTCTTGGCATCGACGTCTACCGTGAAGCTCTGGAGAAGCTTCGCCCTCGCGCAGTGCCGGTATCGACCGGTGTGGAGACTCCGAGTTACCTTGCGGCGCGCAGAGTGACGGTTTCCGTGCGTGCTTTTCAGACCGAGGCTACGGTGGATGCTCCGGAGGACAAGGCGGTGGAACATTTGGTCGACCGGGGGCCAGACATGTTCATGGATCCGGAGGCGGAGCGGACGGCCCGAGAACGGGCGTTGGAGGACAGCGTGCAGCAGGCAGAGCAGAGTGGATTAAGCGTCGGCGGAGCAACCCGTTTGCGCGAAATTTTGGCTCGTCGCGTGGGTGCTTTTCGCCGTGCGCTGTGTGGTGATCCGCCAGCGCAAGTGGAGCCGATGCGAGTGCAGCTGAAGCAACAGGCGAAGCCTGTCAAGGCAACGCCACGTCGGTACGAACCGACGAAAAGGGACTGGCTCTCGAAGTGCATTGCTGCTTTGGTGTTTTTTGGCTTTGTCTACCACAACATCCAGGCGGTGTGGGCGAGTCCGGCGATGGCGGTGCCCAAGAAGGACTCTTTCCGTTTGGTGAGCGACTACTCGGCGGTGAACGCACAGGTGGAGAAGTCCCCGGGCGTCATGCCCAACCATGAAGACATGGGAGATCTGCTGGGGGCGCGTTTTTCTTCGGCAAGCTGGACCTACTTCAAGGGTACTGGCAGATGCCTTTGGCTCCGGAGGCGCAAGACGTCTTCACCATGGCGACAAGCGACGGTTTGTTCACGCCTACCCGTGTTCCCCAAGGTGTTTTGAATGCGACTTCTTATTTCCAAGGTGTCATGACTGAAGTGTTGCGTGGTTTGGATTGCAAAGTTTGGGTCGATGACGTTTTCTTTTTCGCAGACACCGAAGAAGCTCTTCTGCAGCTGCTTGATGACATTCTTGAACGCCTGGAGAATGTTGGACTGTTTGTCGCCGCCCACAAGTGTACCTTCTTCTCTCGTGAACTGGTCTGGTGTGGTAAGGTGTATTCCAATGGTGTCGTGTCCCATGACCCCGCTCGAGTGCAAGGTTTAAGTGAAATGCGTCGTCCCGAAAACGCTGGAGAACTAATGCAATTCTTGCAGGCTGTCAACTGGTTGCGTACATCGTTACCACGTTTAGCGGAAACGGTAGCACCGTTACGTGATTTTTTGGAGGAGCTCCTTGTTGGGGCTACACGTCGGACTAAGCGAGTGGCGCGCAATCGTGTCATCAAGGATACCGCGTGGACGGAGGATCGGGTGCGGGCGTGGAATGCCGCACGGGGTTTGGTGGCGCAAGCAGTGCCGCTTCATCATCCTCGTCCCGGGTGCGTTGTTTTGATGTTTCCTGACGCTTCTGATTTCCATTGGGGTAGTTTTCTCACCCAAGTGCCTGAACACGAATTTCGCAGTGGATTGGCGTTGGAAAGCATGTCTCACGAGCCTCTCGGATTTCTGAGTGGTTCGTTCACAGGTTCGCAGTTGCGCTGGGCGACTGTCGACAAAGAAGGTTTTGCGATCGTTAATACGTTCCGGAGGCTCGAATACCTGCTTTGGGGTGGTGTTCATATCTTTACTGATCATCGAAACTTGCAGTACATTTTCAATCCGGAGAAGTGTGTCACGACGGTCACAAAGACCATGGCACAACGCCTAGAGAATTGGAAGGGTGTTTTAGGACAATACCGCTATGCAATCGAACACATCCCTGGCGATCGAAACTGTTGGGGGGATCTGTTGTCTCGTTGGGTCAAAGTTCCTACGGTGCCTGTTCGTTCGGTTGCCGTGCACAGCCCATGTAATGCTGACGATTCGCTTCCCGCATTGGATGTGATTCGTGCCTCGCAACAAAGGTCTGTCGCTCGTATCGGCGTTGGTGTTCATGAATTTTCGACAACCTTCGGTCAAGCTACCTTGGCCGATGATGGTTTGTTTCGTGTGCGTGTTGGGGTGCGTGACGTCTTGTGGATTCCGCCGGATGATCTTGCTCTTCAAACTCGTTTGATGGTGTGCGCGCACATGCGCTCGGCTGGTCACCGTGGTGTGGCGCCGACTTTGTTTCGCCTGAAGGAATATTGTGTTTGGCCTCACATGGATTCTCAGGTTCGCGAATTCGTTCGCCAGTGTTTGCACTGTGTAGACACGCGTGCAGGTGCACTCATTCCTCGTCCCTACGGAGACACGGTGCATGGTACCGCTCCGGGAGAAGTGGTGCACTTTGATTTTTTGTATGTTGGCCACAGCGGGCCCGAAGGTAGCGATGGCCTGCCTGATGAGGATGGTTTCCGATATGTTTTGGTCATCATGGATGATTTGTCCAACTACGTGGCGTTGGAACCGGCCGAGGCTTGTACAGCCGAGGTCACAGCGAAGCATTTGCTAGCCTGGTGTAAGACTTTGGGGGTGCCGCGTGTGTGGGTGAGTGGAGCTACCGCCACGCATTTCAAGAACAGGGTGCTTGCTTTGTTGAGCGACGCGTTGCACATCGAACATCGTTTTGCTGTCGCTTACACGCCGTGGTCGAACGGTACGTGTGAACGCATGGTAAAAGAGGTGGTACGTGCTCTGCGTTCCATTCTGTCAGAACAGCGTCGTCAGGTTTCGGAGTGGGTTGATGTTTTGCCGGCCGCTCAGTGGGCCTTGAACACTTCGTTTCGTGAACGTTACCGAAGCACTCCGTACAGCGTGATGTTTGGGCGTGCTCCGCGTACCGATTTCTCGGCGCTCGTTTCTGAGTCTGATGGCAGGTGGAATGTTGACGTGATGAATGCTGACTTGTTGCGTGCGAACGTCCGTGAAGTCGTTGCAGAGCAGGAGAGATTTTGCGCCGATATTCGCGCAGCTGTTGCCGTGTCTCGCGACAACAAACGTAAACAGGCTCAGGGCCAGGTGGTGTTGCCAAAATTTGCGGTTGGTGATTTCGTGTTGTATGCTCGTGTTCGTCGGCAGGGTGTCACACCGAAATTGTTGTCCACATGGACTGGTCCGTGGCGTGTGGTAGCAGCTGATCATGATCATGTGTACTCAGTTCAGAACATCGTTTCTGGGAAGGTGCATCAAGCTCACGTGGCTCGTTTACGATTTTATGCGGATGCGACGTTGAACGTCACCGCTGATCTGAAGGATGTTTTCCAACATTCCTTTGCGCAGGGTGAATGCCGCATGAATGCTTTGGTGCATGTGGCCGAAGATGATGCCAACGAGGTGATTGTCTTGGTCGATTGGGATGGTTTCGAAGCAGAGGAGCGCACGTGGGAGTCTTTGCGGTCGATTTATTCTGCTGCGCCTGAATTCGTCGTGAAGGAATTGCGCAAATTACGGATGACCCGTGCGCTCAAGATTAAAATTGCTTCAGAGTTCAGCATTGATTTGTGATTTGCCGCATGCGATTTCGTCTTGGTTTTTTGGTTTTGTCAAGCTCGTTCGTGTCGAGTGAACTCGCTTTGGGGGTGCTGTAGCCAAAAGATACCAAGCCGTGGAGGTTTCAGTGTAATCGCATGTGTGAGTGGAGCAGTGGCCGGGGATCCTGTGTGATGTCCCCTAGCCACCTGGCTCGTGGTCCGATGAGGATCACTCCGTGATAATACAAGCTCTAAGAACAAGACTTACTGAGTGCGAGGCCAGCGAGACTGGTGGAGTCCCTCGCTGGAAGCCCTCTTGCTGATATCATCTGGCAGAGGCCATAGGTCACACTTCTGATAACCTCGTTTGGGCCACATGCGTTTAACGGCTGTATGTGTATCGTGTGACATGATCGCGGTGCTGAGAAACACAGGCAGGAACGACGAAGAATATACATGGACGTTGTTCGTTGTAAAAAAGATACAATACACATAGTACAGTATACAAGATTCACGTTCGGGATTTAGGTGGCATAAATCCGGGGGGTGTCGCGAGTTGTTAAAAGGGAGACGCGGGTAAAACCCTTGCACCTCTGGTTTGAGTAAAAATGATCTCGTAGTAAACTGAACCATGGGCTACTGATTTACTGCTAATACCGAAGAGTAGTAGTCTAGTCTTCGATGCCCTCGCATGTCTTGGCCTACAGGAGACATGGACTACTGTATTGCTCAAAGGAATGCGTAGCACTCAGAAGGAAACTGACGGGGTTTGTGTCATCCAGGTATTTGTCGCCTGGGTTGGATCTTCTTTTTTTATTTATCTATCACTTTTACTTCCTAGCCCACTCGTAGGAGGTTTTACCCTCGACGATCTTCTGGACAAGCCGTGGTCAAAGGTGTCGTCCCTTCCCCCCCCCGGTACGTGCCTTTATTTTTTGTCGCGCATAGGGTTCAGCATTCTCACTGCTCGTCGATTTTCATCGAATGTAGCCAACTCACGCTTTCGCGCTTTCCGCTTATCAATTGTTTATGCAAGAAAAAGTCCCTATGAGCATGCACTCGGTGGGGCCTGAACCCACGAAATTGATCTTGACAGGCACGCGGACCACCTACCAAGCCACCGGGGATCTGTATCATCAATATATGTGATCCTTGATGATCTTAACAACTCTACCGGGTGGGGTCTGCACGATCTGCATGGAATACACATGGTAATCAGACATACATGTACCGTGGTAAGCTGATGAATTGCTTTTCGTGGGTGGGCTCGCATGATCTGAGGGATCTGTAGGATCTGCAGGATCTGTTTATTGGAGATGTATCATCATTTTTTTGGCGGTGAGATCTGCTTGGTCTTTACGATTGCACTTGCGTGCCGGGTGTTTTCTCTGAACTCCGTGTGTGCATGATGTGGAGGATCCGCATGAATGATCCGAAGGATCAATTATCTACACACCCAAACTAGTTTGCCTGGGAAGACATTGCATGTTCCGTATAATTCCCAGGGCTTTTCGCGGGTCAGGTGAAATCTCACGGGTCGGGTCGGGTCGGGTCAGCGGACTCGACCCGACCCGCGAGATTTAAGAAGTTGTTGACCCGACCCGACCCGACCCGCGAGATTTCAAAACCTCCTGACCCGACCCGACCCGCCACCTTCGGATTGACCCGTGAGACACGGGTTTCATGCGGGTCGGGTCAACTTGCCGCGAGACTGTTTATCTTGACCCGCAGGTCCGACCTGCGGATCCGGCCCGTGGGTCGACTCTTTACAAACAATTTAATATGCATTTTTGTGCCCACAAGCACTATGTGGCCTGGCGGTAGTGGATATTAATGGATGCGGGCATGCGTATATGGATTTGGCAGTGTTTTAATGCTTGAATAAGATACCAAAGGAGTATTATTGGGTATTTGTACGAGAAAAGCCTTTGCGAGAGCGGGAGGTGCTTTGAGTGTCGGATCCGCGGGCCGGATCCGCGGGTCCGACCCGCGGGTCAGCAGAAAAGAACTCGCGGGTCACGCTGGCCCGACCCGCGAGTGACCCGTTTCTCACGGGTCATGACGCGACCCGACCCGTGAGCTTTTCATCACCTCTTGACCCGACCCGACCCGACACGTGAGAGTTTGAACACTTCCTGACCCGACCCGACCCGACCCGTGACATTTTGAACACCCCGTGACCCGACCCGCGGGTCGGGTCATGACCCGCGAAATGCCCTGATAATTCCCACTTGTGCGCCAGGTGGGATCTGGTTGATCCCAATGACATGAAATGTTTAGCCTGAAGGGGATCAGTCTGGTTACAATTTTCATAGATGTGTACCTGAGTAGACTCTGTGTGGTCTGTGCTATCAGTACATTTTGACCGGGATGGGATCTCTCCGATCTCTCGATCTGTACATATTTAGCGAGATAGGGTATGTACCACCTATCTGCATGATCTGCACATCTTTATCGGTGGGTGTCATTGATCTGCAGGATCTGTGTAATCTGCAGGATCTGTATGATCTACCTGAGTTGAATCTTTGTGATCTGTATGACCTGTACGCCGCAATGGGGTATGTACGATCTGCATGATATGCACATTTTTATCGGTGGGTCTGCATGAACTGTAGGACCTGTATGATCTGCAGGATATTTGTATGATCTGGAGGATATGTAAAATCTGGGTACCTTACACTTGTTCGCAGCATGTTTAGCCGGGATGGGGTCCGTATGAGGCGGATATTTCACAGGTGTGTACCTGAGCGGGATCTGTGTGATATGTACATCTTTACCGGGTTGGATCTGCATGCAGGAATGTGTATGATCTGCAGGATCTGTATGATCTGCGGGATGTGTGTGATCGGCAGGATCTGTGTGATCTACCTGGGCGGATTATGTGCGATCTGAATGATATGTACATCTTACCCGGAATGCGGTCTGTACGATGTGTAGGATCTGTATGATCTGCAGGATTTTTGAATGATTTGGAGGGTCTGTAAAAGCAGGGTGCTTCACACTTGTTCCAGCATGTTTAGGCGGGATGGGGTCTGTATGGGGTAGAGTACCTGAGTGGAAATTTACAGGACTTCTTGATGATCTGAGGGATATGTAAAACCTTGGTACTTGACTCTTGTTTACATCATGCCGGGAATAGGTCTGTATGAGGTAGATATTTCACACGTTTGTACCTGAGTGGGAACTTGATCTGTGTGATATTTACCTATGTGTGACCTGCAGGATCTGTATGATCCACCTGACTGGGTGAAATCTGTGTGATCTGTATGATCTGTTCATCTTGAAGGGGGTGGGGTTTGTATGATCTGCATGATCTACACATGTTTATCGGTGTGTTTGCATGACCTGCAGGACTCATATGATTATCAGGATAGGTAATATTTGGCAGGTGTGTACCTGAGGGGGATGTTGATGTGTGTGATCTGTACACTCTTACCGGGTGCGATCTGTATGATGAAGTAGATATTTCAAACGTGTGTACCTGAGTGAGAACTCTTAGGATTTCTGTATGATCTGCAGGATTTGTCAAAACAGGATACTTCACAATTGTTCACATCTTGTTTAGGCGGGATGGGGTCCGTATGGGATAGATTTTCCACACGTGTGTACTGGACTGGGAACTAGATCTGTGTGACCTGTACATGTGTGTGATCTGCAGGATCCGCATGATCTACCTGAGTGGAATATATGCGATCCATATGACATGTTTATCTTAACCGGGATGGGGTCTGTACGATCTGCATGATCTGCACACGTTTATCGGTGGGTTTGCATGACCCATGTTTTCCCGTGGGTTTGCATGATCTGCAGGATCTGTATGATCTGTATGATCTGCAAGATCTATGATATTAGGCAGGTGTGCACTTGAGTGGGATATTGATCTGTGTGATCTGTACATCTTCAGGTTGGGATCTGTATGATCTGCATGAACTGCACATGTTTAATCGGGAAGATCAAATAATCAATCACAACAAATCAAGCTTGAAAATGAGTTGATACAGAACCCTATACACGCGGAACGCAATTATCGAGGTCCCATTGCAATTGCAAGCTTACTCCAATGAACCCCCGGCACAAAGTAAACTGGTAGACGAAATAGCCAGGGTGTGATAAAATCATCAGTCACACGGACACAAAAAAAACTAAGGGTGGCAGCAGGGAAGCAATCTGCACCAGCAGCAACAGCAGTAGCTATAGACCGTAATAGTGTGAAGCAGGCCCATCAGCAGGAGCACCAAGATAAGCCACGGTATGACACGGGCAAAACAACTTTGGGCAGCAGCGAGAAAAGGCGCCAGGAGCAACAGTGGTAGTAGCAGCAAAACCGATATTGTGCGCAGCAGTGTGCAGCTGTAGCGTCAGCAACAACCCGAGCAGCAAGACAAGCAACCGCGTGGCACGGGCTGAAATAAAATAAGAGTAGCAGCAAGAAAAGCAACCTGTGCCAGCAACAGTAGCAGCTATACTCTGATTGTGTGCAGCAGTAGCGGCAGCAACAACAGGAGTAGCGGAAAAATAAGCAAGCCGTGTGGCACAAGCACATTGTACAAAGGGCAGTGAATATTCGGCTACTACACGCAGCGCAATACGTGATACAAAGGTTTGATGATGAATCGTACCGAGATACGAGAAAAATGCTAAAGGGTATGTACGTGGTGGAAACAACCTTTTTTCCCGCGTCTTGTGGCCAAGCAGTCACGCGCACACGAGTACTCAGCAGCACAGCAGCAGCAACGCTCGGCAGCACTCGAGCAGCACTCCATTCGAGCAGCACTCGTACGCCTGTTGTTGCTGTTCTTGTACTGCTGCGTAGTGCTCGAGCAGCACTCGAGCACAGGAGCATGAGTAGGTTTCCAAACCTATTGCACCGCAACAGAAACACACGGGACCACGATCACTCGATTGCTCTAACGCAACGAGCACGAGACGAACACGAGGACGACGTGGCCAAGCAGTCACGAGCACCCGAGCACTCAGCAGCAGAGCAGCAGCACCCAGCGACACTCGAGCAACACTCGAGTCAAGCAGCACTCGTACGCCTGCTGTTGTTGTTTACTGCTGCAGCTCGACCAGCACGAGCTCGAGTGGCACTGCTGTGTGCTGTTGTTGCAGTTGCAGCAAGAAGCGACGAGAACAAAATCTTTGCAGCTAAAAATGCGAAGATCTGGATCGGTTTCCAAGCCCCTAGATGGCTTTTCAGAAGTGAGACTTCTTCCCCTGAGTTGGTTTCTGGGTCACGTGACTTTGACCACCTAGAACATGTGCCACGGAGCCCGGCCGGCGCCAAAGCTTACACCGTACTGTCCACGTTGCCCCTCTGCGGGCCCCGCCACAGGACGCACGAGAAACGACCCGCGGTCGGACGAGAAAAATCAACTATTCCGGACAAAGCGGCCGTTTGGTACAAAGTAATATGCATGGATGAATACGTACGTGCAGAGCAAGATAATTTGCGGTGAAATCGTGAACAAAGTATTAGCATACGTCTGAGTTACACAACCGTTGGTGCGGTCCGGACCAACACGCCAGAGCAAACCTGGTTGAGTGAATACGCCATGATGATCGCGGGCTAGATGGGGGGCGGGAAAATTGCGCCTGGCCGCTTCTCTGTATGGACGAGAAGAGTGGCTTCGTGATGGTGGTGTTGTCTAGATGTGGCTCGGCGCTCGACACAACGAGTAGGCAAACCACAGGGAGGACAGTTGCACGGCCTACGAGCTTTGTCATCGCGAGACCTTTTGCATTGTTTCTATACCGCTGTATGGGCAGGGCGTACGAGCCCTAACCACTAGTAAAAAAGCGGTATACCCCCAGTCGAGTACAACAACGTTTACGGGCATCATCTGAAATGAGCGCGTCTAGCGTGGCGGCGGTGCCGACACCACCACTGCCCCAGATATGATGGTATCGGTATACAATGATTAGACGTAGTGATAGGTCATCGTTGGCGTGAGCTGCTGCATGATGAGGCGTGGCGGCGGAAGTAAAAGACTTCAGTAAAAAAAAGGCAATTAACGCACTAACTAGAATCTTCTACACAAGCGTGCCGCCACTAGCTCGTTTAAGAACGAGGGCACCATAAGAACACGGGACAAGCTGAGCTTCTCGAATAAAAATAAGAATTCGGATACGTGGCTTGGTATGAAGCTCAGAAGAATGGGTGGCATGTGTTGTCTCTGGCGTCAACTGGGTTTGTGCTGTTTCCGCAGTTTTTTTTGGGCATTTGTGTTGACAGGCAAGGTCAGCTGACTGACAGTCTCGGCATCTGGTGTGGCCGACTATCTGTACGAATTTCACTAGGGAAAAGTGATCATTCGAGCCATTTATAGGTACATTCGAAGCCAAAAGTACGTGACACGGAAGTTGAACAGCTGATAGCAGGTGTACCTTGGCTTTGTGAGCCATTCGTAGGTACGATGGAGTGCAAGCCAAATATCAGGCGGCGGCGCCAAAAATCGTTTTCCGGGGCGAAACGCGCAGTGTACCCATTTATGGCCCAAAAGGAGTAGGCATACCAATTTTTGGCTAATGCATTACTACTATATACTCTGGTATAGGTTTGGTGCTCAACCCACCTGTCGAACGTACCTGATACCAGGTACGTAATACGTACACGCCACATCTCTGGATGGCATGAGCGTAGCTTTTTCCGCTGGAAATTTCGGACAACTCGTCTGTTCATTGTTCTCTAGTTTATTGCTGCTTTTCGCGCGGGTACAAACTGTAAGCATAACCTTCCGCGCTGATTTGAGTTGGAAGGAAGGACAGCAGTGTAAGAGAGTAATACCTTACTTTCTGCTGTACCCTGATGTACTCAGAAGTCAACAGAGACCTTGCCATTGATATACTGGACCAGCAAAAACGAGTGTATGGTGTTCTCACGTGTCCCTACGGTTCTGTTCCATGCTTTGGAGTTCAATCCTTTGGGAGCGACACTGCTATCGCTTAGGCCGACAAGATTACCTTAGCCACGGCCTGAGATCAGAGTGGAGAACGAAGGTCGCGGCAAAGGCATCCGTCTCACGTGCGTAGCAGGGGGGGGGGGGGAGTGATGCATGCGTACATACGTATGTGAATGATGTCTCGACCCATAAAATTAGATTGATCTTGCGTACGTAGTATCGTAGCTGGATTTTATACCCCCCTGCCTACCCCCCCCGCCCGCGCGCGGGTAGGTATGCAGCATTATGTGTTTGCTTCGGTTTTTTTTACTTTCTTCGTGAGTTAGAAAATGTTTGTTTTCTTCGTGTGTGTTCACCAGGCCATCTCCGGAAGCACCCCCCCCCCACCTGTATATACCTGGTATATATACATAGGTTGGCTTGTCGTCGATTGGCGACGACGCTGTAGAACACGCCCTTTCCTTACGCGAGCTAGACAACCAGCGTACCGTTAGTTTTTTTTCGGGCGGTCAACACGGCTGGCGGTCAATAGATACAACTATAATTACGATTTTTGAGGTCGTTGTCACTTGCTAGCTCTTGGCAGACAGACCGACTGATAGACAGCTCTTCGCAAACAGCCCTTCTTCTTTGAAACAGCCGAACTGCCAAACAACCTTTCTTCTTTCTTCTTCGCCAAACGGCCAAACAACCTTTTCTTCTTTCTTCCTCCGCAAACTGCCAACCAATAGCTCTTCGCACGGCGCCTAAAAAAAGAGGCGTCTCGCCTTCGACGAACGGCATAGATAGGTGCAGCTGTCGGCGGGCAAGCTGCTGCTGTCGGTGGCGAACCTGCTGGTGCTGCAACCCCCGCCTCTCCCTTCTCCACGCCCCCTAAGCACACCTCCCCCTCGTCGAGAGGCGCGTGGTCCTCGCCCTCTGGCAAGAGAGCGGCAACGACAAAGACCGACCTGGTGCCGGCTGTTGTTTGCGACCAGTGCACGGACCAGCACTAACTTGGTCAAGAACTCCGCGCCTGGTGGCAAAATCGTGGCCTTCGCCACCAGCAAGGATCTCATGTGCGTGGTGGCGGGATCATCCTGACAGGGCATCCGACTGCGAGTTCTGTGCTCGCCCGATCAAGGAAGGGACTGTCTCGTACTCCCTCGAGACTGCTGACAGTGGTGAGTGTCTTACGTCTATCGTGCATGCTGTATGTTGCCAGTACGTTTTTTGGGGGTTTTCAATTGTCTTTTTGCATACAATCCTACGTCAAAGCGTTTACTTATTTCGTCGGCTCCTCTTACACACAGTGCACGCGAACGCGCACATGCACAACTGTTTGCGGGACGTGAACGAAGGAACGGAGGATTCAGCTGTCGCCGTCACCGCTGCACCGAACGACGTGAGTGCTGCTGCTACTGTGGTGCATTTTCGGTGCATGCACACGATTTCTGTGTGTACATGTTTTTTTGGTGACCCCACGTACTCATTTTTTGCTCGTTTTCGGCTGCCGCTGCTGCTGCTGCTGCTGTCAGCGCCACGCCGTGAGTGCTGCTGCTGCTGTGCACCTGCTTCTCCTGTGCACTCGCTGCTGCTGTAGTGCTGCTGCGTTGTTGCCGTGCTGTGCACTTGCTGCTCCTGTGCAATGGCTGCTGCTGTATGTAGTGCTGCTGCGTTGTTCCGCGTGCATCATGCTGGAAGCGTACATATTTTTGGATCGTCAATTCCGTAGGTTTTGCGATGGCGGCATACCAGGGTACATGCTTTTTTCCTTCCTTACTTTCATATCGTTGCTATGCTGCTGCTGCTGCTGCTGCTGCCAACGCTGCTGCTGCTGCTGCCAACGCTGCGGCGATTCGTTGCAGCTTCTGCTGCTGCTAATGCTGTGGCTGGCTGCTTCTGCTGCTGCTGCTGCTAATGCTGCCGCAATATCCACTGAATGTTCGTACGTATGTACTCGGATTACTGTCTTTCTTGGTCGTTTTTTGTACTCAAATGGTTCCTTTTGATACGTGAATTTTTTTTTTGTCGTTTTGCTCCTGCATTTTGCGTACGTACTGCAATTTCTCGTTTTTGGCTTGGTTATTTTCATATATATCGTTGCTATGCTGCTGCTGTGGTGCTGCTCGTACATCATGCTGCACTTGTGTGTGTATATATTTCGGTATTGTCAATGAAATTCCGTAGGTTTTGCGATTGCGGCATATGCTAGATGGGTGTATCTCAGGTTCGACCTGGGTCTGCAGCAAGCTTCTCTTTCGGTAAGGTGTAGCGTGGAGGACACGCCAGGTATAGGTGAGGCTCGGCACGGTCAGCCGAGCAGAAGTGATCATGAAGCATGACGCAAGTCATCTCACATGACAGTCATCAGCAATTACTTGGTGATGGAGGCTGGTAATTCCCCGCCTCAACTATCATCAGATCTACGGAGATCTGCGGCCACTTTTAGTACAAGAGTCAGTATCCACGATAACGGATGAACCACTGACTGTAGAGTAACGACCTGAGCAGGTACATACATTTTTTTCTTCCTTATTTTCATATCGTTGCTATGCTGCTGTGCTGCCAACGCGGATTATTGTTTTTATTGGCCATTTTTCTACCCAAATGGTTTTTTTGATACAAAAAAAAATATTTGGGTCGTTTTGCTCCTGCATTTTGCGTACATACTACTTTTTCTCGTATTTCGTATTGTTGCTATGCTGCTGCTGCGTTGTTGCCGTACAGCATGCGGAGGTGGGTCTATAGTGAGGTACCAAAAATACTTTTCGGACGGCCTCGGGGTACAAACTTTTTTTCTCCCTTCTTTTCATATCGTTGCTATGCTGCTGCTGCCAACGCTGTGGCGATCCGTTGCTGCTTCTGCTGCTGCTGCTGCTGCTGCTGCTGCTGCTCTGCTTTTAGTGCTGCCGCAATATTCACTGAATGTTTGTATGTACTCGGATAATTGTGTTTCCTGGTCGTTTTGTGGCGCTGCTGCGTTGTTGCCGTACATCATGCTGGACATGATTTGTGTGTCTATTACACTTAAACTTGTGCGTGTGTACATATTTCTGTGTCGTCAATGATTTTTTTGTGGTGCTGCTGCGTTGTTGCCGTACATCATGCTGGACGTGATTTGTGTGTGTACTACTGTACTACACTTGTGTGTTTACATATTTCTGTATCGTCAATGAAATTACGTACTTGCTGCTTCTGCTGCTGCTGCTGCCGTCGTATAGCAAGCGATTACGTGCTGCTGTTGTGCCGCTGTAGAGTAGTACAAATAATGAACACTGCCCCCCCCCCCCCCCCCCCCCCCCCCCCCCCCCCCCCCTCCCCCGCCATTCCCTGCACGCCACTCCCGCCCCGCGCACCCTATATGTTTACTTCGACCAGGTCCGTGGCAAGTGCTACAACTGCCGCCTGACGGACTCCACCATCAAAGACGGAGACATCATCATCAAGCGCAAAAAGACTCCCTTCCATTTCGCCTGCTCCAGGGCTTCGCGGAATTCCGAAGCAGTACACCAAGCAGATTGTCGCCATCTAGGACGAACGAAAGGAAACAAATTGTTTCCCACATTTCCCAAAATCACGATTATTTCTTCCTACACATATCCAACGGGTTCAACAGCGAACAGATCCACATTCTGGGCCTCCCGCCTCGTTACTACAGCATCCTGGAAGACTATTTACATGTATATATCATGTCTCATCCAAACTCCTATGCTGGCTACATCGAAATCGCGGCCGCCCAGCAACTATACAACATTTCCATAACCGTTGTCGTTGCCGGCACTGCTGCTTTCTCTCCTGTCCCAAACCTTCTTTTAAACAACAGCCTGTATGTTGTATATCATCCACATGCCAAGCACTGCTCCACTCTCTCCCCACACTGATGAAATATGTTATTCTTATTATTATTAGACGAATGTCATTCTTACTCTTGCGTCACCCGATCTTACGTTTCACATTACATTCATAAATAAACGCTATCATTACATCCTTCATCGTTTTTTACACAAATACATTTAGTTTGGTTGGCTTTGGGCTATGTCGCCAATTAATTGCAGTTATATGTACACGAAACGACGGAATACCCACTCCGAAGGAAAGCCTTGTATATATATATATATTTGGCCGAGGAGAACCTTCCCTCCGCAGAAGGGGGATGATCGTATCACGTTGTGTGTATATGATATGGCACCCATGAGGAAGTTACATAGTGAACCCAATGCTGTCTTTGGACCTGACCACACCAGAAATTACTTTCATTCATTGACGGTGTCATCTATATGCGAGACAATCTGCCTCAAACGCGGTTCTTAGTAGAATGCAGCTCACCCTTCATGCGACTCGCCCAACACGTAACAACACATCGCGCTTGGTGCAAGCAATTTCTGCCTGGTCGGTGAATGCTCCGCCCCGCCCCGTCATGTGGTTGTAGTTAAACAAAGTATTCAAATTGCTGCAGAAGTACGGTCACTATGATGTTATGGTACTATTGTCAGTGCGCGTACCTGTGCGGTGTTGACTAAATGCTGTAATGGGTAGATTTAATGGTTGGTTTATCAGGAGGACATGGCTTGGGTAAGCTATACCGTCGAGAGACGCTGATGGTGCTATACTCAATTGGAGAAGTGAGATATTTTAGTTTATGAAGGGTTTTTTTTAATGGGAAGGGCGATATGTACACAGCCGGGAGGCTCTTGTGTGTGCGTACAGTAATAGATTTTGAAGAGATTATCGTTTGAATATCGCGGACAGGGGTCCGTAGTTACGGCAGTTGAGAGTTGGGATTTTTATTGAAGCTTGCGCCAGTACAAGACGCTTTTAACAATTGCATTGAATTTGGGTTTTCGATTCTGGATGAATTATAATTATTTGTTTTCAAAGCAGGGAGGCAGCTGTTTCATGGGTTTGGGAATTGATGTGTTTGAATATGCAGCACTACTTCTTGCAGTGCCACGACAACATCACCTATGTGATGGATGCTTGTAGACCTACAGCAGTAATACGGTATTGACACATGAACCTGTGCCGAGAATGGGGAGGCTGTATGAAATGACAGTTGTTCATAGTCGCGGAAATGTATGTTGCATTTTGATTGGCCGATTGATGCGATTAGTGTAGACGCGGTTAATAAAGGGAAATCTCGAACATAGTTCTGTCTCTCCAGACGGGGTTCGTTTTATTTGTGAACGACTTCTGAGGGGCCGAGAAGGCGATGCGAAGCGCTCTACCTCGCACTCGACTATCTCAGTTGGCTCTTCTCATCATCATGGACTTCGGGATGCCCAAGTTAAGTTGATACTTCAATACACCATCTCTTATTTCGCTTCCGCGCTTGATGGAAAGGTCGGGCGATGCACCACGCGGCGCACGAGTTGTCCCCTTAAGTATTAACAAACACACTGTATCAAACAGACGAGTACCACAAATAGACCATTCCTGCAGGAGCGCGTGTACGACTTCTTTTCTATCCAGGAACGTCAATGCTGACATCTCCAGCTACAACAGCAACATAAAACTGCAAGTCTTCCACCTCGGTTGATACTGCAGCACATACAGTTACGCACCACCCCTTGGTGTACTCACTATCAGATAACAGTGCAGGAGCAGCAGTGCCGATCTCTCCCACAAAAGAAACCCTTGTCGTTAATCGCCTACACGTGTACCCTGATATACTCCCGCAACACGTTCCAAACTAAAATTCAAGTAGAAACCGCGCCGGGCGCTAGGAGGGGGGCAGGTTTGAAAGAGGCAAATGTTACTGTTCGAGACGCACTCGTGGTTGAGACTACGAGTGACTATCCGCCGTCCTTCGCCCCCACGTTTGCCTGTTTAAAAGTTGCTGTGCATTGTTGCTTGCGCCACGCTACAAACCATGCCACCGGACCGGCACGCACCGGGGGGGGGGGGGGGCACCTGTCACCAAGGAATGTCCTAAACCTCGAAAGATAAAGTGATGAAAATATTAAATGAAAAATGAAAAAAGGCGGGGGACTGTTGGCTCAACACGGTAAGAGGTCACTACCACGGTACTGTAGGTGTGGTGTCTTATTGTCTGACCTCCTCACATCAGGAGCATAACTTCTCATCCGAAACATGACTTCGAAAAAGCTTGTTTGGGCAGTCCGACCAATATCGCTATGCGCTAGTCCCAATATCGAGATACCTGTAACAATATCCTCACTAACGATAGCTGCTCACTTCACGAGATCAACCCGTCAATTGCCTAGGAAGGGGAAAACGTGCAAACCCTGCCTTGGGATGGGTCAATACTGACGGGGCTTCAAAATCGAGGAGCCTCCTAGTACCTCGACAATCGCAGAAGTGTTCAAACACATCTATTCAGTTGGTGTCTAGCCCAGGAAATCGTTCACCGCGCTTACAGGCGTTTATCGATATCGGGTTTCCGTTGGAGCCCTGAATCCATATTCGGCAGGCGACCAAAGTTGGAGCTCTTTGGACAGTAGGATGACTCACACACCAATCTTCGCCAAGAGCACAGGAGGCAGCCACTGGCGCACTATGTCATTTGCAGCCTTCATCAGTTCGGGGCTGACCTCGTCCTCAAAGTCCAGTGCCCTGGTCTCGTTTGACTGGCCCACGTGCTTATCAAGGGGCTTGTACTTGAAGCTGAAGTCGTTGTTGGCCGCCGCAGCTGCCGTGGCTTTCACTTCAGTCGCCGGAAGTTGAAGGCCTGCGAAGTCAATCCAGCGGTAGTGCCACGCCAAGGGGTCGGCACGGGCATCTTCGTACCAAAACTGCTCGGACTGGTCGTAGAGAATACCAGAAAACAAAATGAAGCGGAGGGCTACCCATTGACACAATAGTGGAAGTTGTTCGGCGGCGAAGTCTTCCATGGCTACGTTACGCATTCTGCCGCCCCTGTTTAGGTGATAGTATGAGCTCACGGCAACTGGTCTCGGGTCCCTGAAAACCGCCATCTGAAGCGCGCTGTCGGTCATGCGGCAATTGGCTTCCTCCATGCATTGCCACAAGTCGCTGTGGTTTCGAATTCGGGTTCCATTCGCGAATTGGCATGCATCTTCGCCGGCGTCGGCGGTGCGTTTTCCAACTTGGTCAACACGATTTAGATGGTCGTACGCGCACCTTTCACCCATTGGAAGAACGTGCTTACGATATTCGGAGACTTCTATTGTTACCCTGAGGAGCAGGTAGACGGAACGCGGGCAAATATCACGGATACGGGCGTTAATGTGGGTTGCGGAATATAACATCAATGATACAGATGAAATCGTTATGGTTAGATTGGCTGAACGACGACTTGGGGTGGTGCGGGGGGGCTGACCGGCGCCTTGCTTACAGCCAGGCCTATCTTACTATTGCATCAAAATCCCAATACATGAATGGGATACCAGACTACCAGGCATTGTTCACCGTCACGTCACCAGTACCATCATATGTATATGTGAAGCACAAATGGGATACGTCGTTCATGGATACGCTGGATGCGCGCTGAACAACAGTCTCCCTGGTGCCGCTCGATTTGCGTCCGGTGAAGTGTGTCGCATGTAAGAATGTACTATTTCGGCCGTCCTTCGGCAGCGACTCCCGGGTACAATATCCTAACACTTCGAATGACAGCCTGGTTTTGTTCGATGTTTTGGTTCAAGCACCAAGCTCCGTCTCTGCTATACGGATGCTATTCAGGGGTGTGTTGGCTGCTGGAGGCATTTCGTTCGTCGAATCGGTTGGCCGGGTGGTACTGCTACGTTAGGGTACTTATATAGATTCACGTAGTCCGATGAAAAAACAACAACATAAAGTGTATGGCTTTGCCGGCGTGGACGTGTCGGTGGATCAACAGTCATGACGGCGACAACCACCACCTAACTACCGACATGACCATGAAGACGACCACCAACACCAATTGTCACCACCAGAACCAGGCTTTGGGTTCAGCCGCGTTCGGCAGAACCCTTTTCCTGCATCGGCCGACGCTGGGTGCCTGTGGGTGGGCGATTATTTCTCCGCTGTAGTCGCTCGGCTTCCGCTGTTTTTACTTCACAGAAAGCCTTGAAACCCTGCAAGAAAGAAAAATGTTTGCTGTAGAAGAATTGGTAAAGTGGTGCCACCACCACGACCACCACCAACACCAGCCACCACCCTGAACGATCACAAGACAGGCTTCGAGGCTACACCTCCTTTCTTCCTGACTCGGTCGATGCTAGGTGCGCGTGGGCGGCATGTGTGGGCGGCCGACTGCTGTTCTGCTGTGTCTGCACCACTGAGAGTCTTGAAAACCCGGCAAAAACAAAGATGTTTGCTGCAAAAAAAGAAAAAAGAAAAAAAAGGGGTGACACCACCGCGACCACCACCTCCACCGCCAACAGCAACCACTTCCCTTAGCACCCCTCACCAGGTTTCGCGTCAACTTCTATCCCGCAATCGCCTCCGCCTCGTCCCTGCTTCGGCCGACGCTGGGTGTGTGTGGGTGATGCGTTTCGGTTGGCGATTACCGTTCTGCTGGTCTGCAGCTTGCTTGAAAACCCGGCAGATATTTGTTTGGAAATTTGAAAGGGCGGTCGGGCGACGGACGAGAATCTACAGTGTTCATAATATGTTACATGGACTTCGAAAGAGCACTGTAGTGCTTCTAGGTTCCGGGTGAATCGTAAACTTCTGTTCGCTTGTAATTACACGAAATAAACGGTATGGACTATGTGGTGTGTTCGATTATGAAGGTTAAACCACTGAGCTACTCAGTCAGCGCTGGCTACTATGTAGCTCAGTGCCTTGACTTTTATAAAAGAGCAAAATAAGTACCTTTGGGCTCGATACGGCCTCCCGCCGACAACATCGTCCGGGGTTAATCAAGTCCCTCATCAGCGCCTGGTTTTTCCTTCATATGGCCCCCCTCCTTAGTCGTGTGTTTTGTGCTCGAGTGGTTCAATCCGCTTTCGACTCTCTGGTCGAGTGTTCTTATATCGTGTTTCTCTCGACTTGATTTCCCTTTTTCTGACCACGGCAGAAGAAGCAGAAATACGACGTCTGGCGGGACTCGAACCCCGGGCTCAGTGGTGAAAAATAAATATTTCGAACAAAAGAAACCCGGGGTTCGAGTCCCGCCAGACGTCGTATTTCCGCTTTTCTACCGTGGGTAGAAAAGGGGAAATCATGTGCAATTTCTACCGTGGGTAGAAAAGGGGAAATCATGTGCAGAGAACCACGATAGAACAACACCTGACCAGACAGTCGAAAGCGGAGTGAACCACTCAAGCGAAACATCGCACGACTGGGGAAGGGGACAACATGAAGGAAAATCCAGGCGCTGACAAGGGACTTGATCAACCCCGGCGGATGTTATCGGCGGGAGGCCGTATCGAGCCCAAATGTACTTTGTTTTCGTTTGTGAAGGTTAAACCACTGAGCTACTCAGTCACCGTTTATAAACGAAAATAGTGTCATGTCGTGACGATAAGATAACTCTTCATGCGTTTTGTGCTCGATGTCTCCTTCTCCCGGGAATCGTTTTTTAATACTAGTTTCACGAGGGCGCTCCTAAAAATGCGGAAATGACACACCACATCTCCAGGGGTCAGGATGAAAAACCGATCGGAGAGTTGTGACACAACCAGGCAAGCAGTACAGCTCATGCGGGTGTGTTGCAAACGCACGGCGTATAGGCGTCAGCGTTGTAATTTCGTATTCTTCGAATGTTGTCTGTTGTCTACCTGGTGTATGTCTGGGATGTTTGCTCTTGAGAGCTAAGGGCAAAAAGCAGACAACATTTTACCGATACGTAGGTACAAAATAACGCCTCTCGTTCCGAAACCAAGGCGATCGGCTTATCCACTCCCGCCGGAAAAATCTCTAAGCGTCCGCCACGCGCTCCAGAGTGCACAGATCGCACCCGAACCTCGCCCAATGTTCCCATGTCGACTCCTTGTTGATAGCGTTCTGATAAAAGTGTTTGGACAAAGAGACGTGTAAAAAAACTATAACATTACAGACACAACTATTAATAAGTACCTATGATCACCAACGAAAGATTAAAAATGCGTATTCTACGAGTCAAAATCAATGATTCACAGCGATTGACTGAGGGGGACAAAATTGATTATTATGTACCAGATATGCATACGAAGCAACAGCAGTGATCTACAATATTTAAATGGGGGGATCAAATTGACGTTCCGATTTCGTTTCGTGGGTTTCCAAAGGAGACCGAAGACCGGACAACTTGCCACGAAATAGCACAACAATACTACAGCAACGGCGTAACATGAGTGCAGCGGCCATATACTGGCATCCTACACCAGATATTTCCCAGCTCTTTCTTATCTTTGCAAGTGTATTCACAATCTCAGTTACACGTAACAAAGAGATAGGATTGTACGATAGTACGCCTATATTCTTGGTATTGTAGCAAGAATTGGATGTTTGTATATCGACTGTTGTTGGGGTGGTATTCCATGGAATTTCCCAGGGCATGTCTGATGAAAAATATATTTGCAGGCAGCGTGCTTGGTGTTCTTTGTATGGTAGAGTACTTGCGCTGTTTGTATATCGGCATGGGTCGTGATTGGGTTGTATGATAGCATGCTTGGTATTCTTAGTATGATAGCATGCTGAGGACATCTGCACGTCGGCCGTTTCAGGTTGAAAAGTGACGTGAACACTTTTCCAACCTCCGGCACATGAGAGGGTGAAGTAAACGCCATCGTCGATTGACCCCAGTGAAGGAAAGCACTGATGAGCGAAGCACCTTGAAAGTGGGTGTAAGTCCTTGTTATTCTGCTATCACTGAAAGGAGAGGAAAATATTATCGTTTCCCTGAGGTTTGGGTGGTGTGGGGCTTCCTGGGGTCTGGTAGGTTTGTGTGCCGTTTCGTTTCCAGGGGCATGCTTTTGTGGAAAGGTGAGCACCCCCGTGGACTGGCTTCAGTGAAGGTGAGCACTGATAAGAGTAGCACCTTGACGGTAAGTATAGTAAGCACTTGCCATTGTGAGGGGAGGTGGTGGTGAGATCTCCCCTGGGGTTTGTGCGTTGTGGCGTTTTCAGGTGTTTTCTTCGCGATTCCTCAGTCGTGTAGTGGGTATAAGGTGCTAGAGATATGTGAAAGACTCTGCCACTTTTGCTCGGATCACGTCAGGTGTTCTGCCGTCGTTGTTGCAAAAGCTCTGACATTTTTTCTTAGACCACCTGAGGTTTTTTTCTATCGTTACGGCAAAGTCTCTGCCACGTTTTCTCAGATGATGCATAGTATTGAGCTGTCCCTGTGGCAAATGCTAAGGTATTTTGGCGCAGGCGGCGTTAGGCTTGGAGCCGTCGTCGTGGCAAAGCCGGGTGGCGCGTGGCAAAGAATCATACCCCGCGCCGTAGCAGTGTGCCTTTATCGGACTTCTATTTTCCCACGGGTACCGACAGACGGAGAGCAAAACACTCTGTAGGGCCCATGAGAGGCGCCTGGTTGCGCTGTTAAATTGGCTTAATCTCAAGTACTGCTCTATATAGTACTGAGCGGCGAGTACGCACATTCGTCTGGCCATCCGTCGCTCGAATTCTTCGTGTTCAGTATCAAGGCTTGGCACTACATCTAGGTCGTTGCTCATTAAGAAAGACGGAACTACTACTCTAGTCTTATACCTGTAATGGGAGTAAAGTGACCTACACAAACGCACCGGCATCACCAACGGTGTATTCTGATGTATGTATCCCGTACGATGGGCTCAATGATTAGACGGTCTGGCAGGGCTTATCTTTGTTTCATGCACTATTTTTCAACAGGGTATACCAACTGTATTCATGTACGATGGCGAATTTGGTCCGGTGTACCCGGGAGTTTTTCTTAGTTTCACGTAAGCTCTCTATTGCCACAGTGTCCCGATTGTTGCCGTTTTGAGGAGAGTGGAGGACGGAAGGCATTTTATTACCTGGAGGAACTGTACGTAGTACACACGTTGAAATATATGTCAAGTCACCTGTACATAACTTCCGGAACGCAATTTCTAACCGGCTAAGTCAACCTGTTAAAACAACTGTGATCTGTCCCCTTCTCTGACGGTTACACTACCCTCGCAACACCGTGGTTGTCGCCAATCGAGACGCTGCATCCGTTTAAAATCCCACCAAAACAAATGGTCGTTTATCATCGGAGGAAGTTACTCTTCGAAGTCTGTTGTTCGCTCGGATGAGCGAAACGCAAATAGTAGGAGAGGGTATCCAAGGCAAAGGAATTGCTATGGGCGGCCAACACAACCTAGAGATGAGTCAACCTTACGATAAAAGTCAATCCACACCAAGGTGGAGCGATTGACTCTGAGAGGCCATCCAAGGTAATGGGGCCTCTTCGGGTTGTAAACTTGAGCTCCCGAGTGGAGTCTTCCTGTGAGCTGGGTCAGCCAAGACCAGATTATTAAGGTTCCACGCACATTCTCAGTCCGGCGTTTCGAACATTTATCTGAATTTGACACGTTCTTCATCATAGTCTTCCCGAGGAATTAATTACTGCACCCCTTGTTGTTTTTTTTCATTTCGGGAGCTAAGGCACATTTGAAAAATAATAAAAAAATGTTCATGACCCCAAAACTGACGAAACACAAAAAAGACATGTGGTGCACCAATAAATTCCTTTGTATTGCCCGTCAGAAAGGCGTGAAAAAAAATCCGTGTCAAGAAAAGAAAAACCAGTGTAAGAATTGCGAATTTTGTGAACCTCATCGTAATAGCTGAAATTGTAGAGGAAGTCGTATGAATGCCGTATCTCCTGATGGAAATCGACTTCGGCGTTAGTGAGGGGTTCTGCATTTGGAGCATGCCCCAAAAAATGTTCACACCGAGTATCAGCGGCATCGGTTGTCGGACTTTCGTATAGATTTCAGTGTTGCCATGTCATTGACGGAAAATTGGCTTTCTCGGAATTCCCGAGGAAATCAAATAGGATTCCAACTATGTTAAGGTCGGCAAACGTGCTGCCTGCCCAGTAGCATTGCTGTCAAATTTGAGACCATAAGGGTTCCAAATGGCTGCTAAAGCGAAGGACAAAAAGAAAAGCTGGTTATGGGTGGACCAGCTCGAACGACAGAAAGATCAATCTTCCCACAAGGACAAAGGGTGATTTTGGAGTGCACAATCGACTTAATGGTAAAGACACAAGAGTGGTGAGAGTGTTATATTTTAAATGCAAAAGGATCGCTTCGACCGGCGATCTCGTCCCGGAGTGGAGCCCTTACTCCGCTGACGGTGGTGCCCGGAGATCGAGCCCTCGGAATGACGGTGGGCAAGATGGAAAGGCCGGCCCACGAGTTGATTCATGGTGCCACAATCCGGAGGGAAAACGGGAGTATCATATCATCAAAGTGGCAGAAGCGGAAAGCTTTAACCTGGGCGCCACAACCTGAGATAAAATGGGAGTCATCAACGTGACAATAAGGTCACCGGTTCTAGATTAATCGCGGATACTGCCGAGAACGTAAGCAGAGTCACGCCCAACGAAGCTGGCCTACACGGTGAGTGGTTCTGGATTTACCGCGGATACTACCACAACGGAAAACGGAGTCACACCCAAGGAAACCGGAAAGAGAGGTAATCGCATGGCAATCGGTGCCCAATCGGAACCCTTCGCAGCAAAACATGGACAAGAGCTGCAACCGTGGGACTGCCCGCAGTAATATCGACAAGATTGGGCAGGCGTGTCTCGTTAACGGTTCGCACGAATGGGCGTGGTCAACATAGGGGTGAGTCCACAACACTCACGCCATTGGTCAATATACTCAGGTTGACGCAATGAGAGGGCATGTGCCTCAATGCAACACACTAGCTTATACTTTAAAGCCTGGCCCGGCTGCCCGGGAATCTTCATCACACACAAGTTATGGGGAGCGAGAGATGGTCTCACCTAAGTGAACACGAAATCTGAGCGCGTCATCGAGTATACTGTGGCCCTGAGCCGAACTGAAAACTATAGGCGATCGCCCGCCGTACGTCTGGGGAACGATGTGTACTCTTATCAATGAATTGACCAATTGAAGGTCGGGACCTCTACTCCACGCAGCAAAAGAGAAGTCTACGCTTGGCCGAACATGACATGGACCAGCTATGTCTACCGGGAGCTGGTCACCTGCTCGTGAATGCCCTATCAAGGTTGCCCTTTTCCGTGAAAGTGAAAGAGCACTAACGAGACTTTTCCGTACGATTTACCGGATTGCAGGAAAAATGCAATGGATCGAGGCTTACGGCCGCGCGACATTGGGCGGAGAGACGTGATAGTTTTCTCTGTGGGTGTGGGAGGAGCGTCTCATCCAAAAGCCGTTTTCACCCGCCGAGTCGTAACGCCTCCCCCTGGGGTTTGCACGTAATGCATATGCTGCAGCGCATCGCAAATATTGGTGCTTACAAATGGCGACATCGAAACAATGATAAGTGCTGACACGTTAAATGATTGACCAACTCAATTTAGTCCTGAAGGCTATTCAATCACTTTGAGGCCATTGAACTCGCATGCACGCGTTGTGATCGTGATCTTGAGACCCGTATCGCTGGGGTACAACTTGCAATCTGGACCGTTGGCCATCAATTCCTCCGCGACTTGAGGAACGGAGCACCGCAAGGACTTTGAGCGAGATTTGATCTACGCAAGAACGTCAAGGAGGGTACGCAGCGTGGGTCTTAAGGAGGCAGCTAGGACGTTTCGCGTACCAGATACTTGCCGGCGGACTTGCCCAGCAGCAAACAGGGTGCTTACCTCTCGACTATCATCATAGTCGGCCACACACGCAGCCAAAATATCGTTCAGGACTGTAACTTACATATGTTTGGTTGCTGCTAATACCGGGAGAAAATGCCCCGGATATGTTTCTGTGCGTATTCATGCACTACGAAATTACAGAAAACATCGCGTAATCTGATAGTGGTTTAGGCGTTTTGTTCGAGCGCCGACATACTTCGTCGTCGTCGTGTAGAGCTGTGAACTGGCCGCGAATGTTGGCCGCCAAGCTACGGGAGGGGCATACGCTGAAGTTCACCCTGCGATTTGTCATGGTGCAACTATACACCCCCTCGTATTGATGCCATCCAAAGGCGGACAATGGCGGCCGTACTGATCATCATCACTATACAGAACACAACGATAAAACCAATAAGTATGATTTGCAGTGCTATACCTTTGCGGCTCGCGGCCAACACCACAGTCTCACTAAAGGACGTCCAAAAGGCAGGGAGAAAGTATTGAGGACGAAGGCCCTTCTATCCTGAACATGCCCTTTTGTGATGGCCACGATATAACGCGAAGGGGCAGCACTACAAAATGTCAACCACGATGGGGCAATGCCATCCGTAGTGTAAAGTATACAATAGGCCACCCGCCAGCCACTGCTAATAACACCACCGTGATAGAAAAATCGTCAAATTGGTCAACAATAGAACGTGCCAGTAAGATGCTTACGGGGTCCAATATGCCGTAGACGATATGTAAACTTAATACTTCGAAGTACGTGCACTGCAGGGCACCCGCCAAAAAGCAGCAAATCTGCTGTAGTCCAGGATGGATTTTTTTTGTTTTTATGGTGCGTTCTGCACAAATGTCAGTCCAACGGCTGCTGAAATTCATATTTTCCTTTGAAATCTGCCCGTGCCTTTCTTGTCGCTCGTGTTTTCATGTGGAGAACGTGTTTGTACTACTGTAGTTGTACGTCATATCACATCTTGCATAACCGCCGGGGTTTTCGACCAGGGCACAACCGGTGAGCTACGTATCACCGGTGTGATCTCCCTCACCATACCTCTCAATACCGTGGCTGACAGCCTTTGTGTCAAGGGTACGCGGAATGCGACCGTCTCGCCCGCCGCAGGCAGATACATTATGGGGTTGGGCTTTATGGGAAAGGGTTCCCGTTAGTTTATCGCGGGATGACGACGGGACAGCAGAATGGGAAGTCCGCTGGGTAACGGGAGGAGACCGGACTATACGGTTTCTTGGCGGGATGGAACGGAAACCGATCGGGGACCGGTCCGGAATATGTCGGGAAATTGGTCGTGAACGTTGCCAGGAATACGGTTGGGAAACGCAGTCGGAAATGGTGAGGAACGCGATCGAGAACGCGGGGTGGAGACAACTTCTGAAAAAAGTGAAATGTTAATAAACGTAGTGCGTGTGCCGAACCTACAACAGTAGCTTGCGCATCCCACTCGAGGGTAATACTCAGCCGATTCCATTACCGACTTGTGACTTCGGCGTACCAGTACTACCAGCTATCACACACTAAAAAGTAGAAAAAGAATATTGTATTCCAGTTTTCAACGTTGCTTCAATGACAAAAAACTTGTACGTACCTGGTATTGAAACACGGAGAGAAAACATTACGAACATGAAAAACCTAGCATCTGCAGTCTCGAAAGCTCCTCTACTGGTGTCGCATCTAGAACAATGTGTACTGCAATTACACCGATGGTCATATGATCAGAAAAATGAAAACCGATGTTCAAGGGAAAGGAAATATCCGCTCCAATGGCGAGATGCGGGATGGGAGAAATCATGTGCGAAAGTCGGGATGGGATGGGAACAATTGGGCAAATAATGGGACAGGAAACAGCTGGGACTGGCCAGACAGTGGGTTGGGAAAGCGAAAAAGTAAAGACGGACAGACGACACCTTACGACGGGTCGGTAAACGGCGGCAATATAGAGTATTTACGATTGCACGGGTCTGGAAATCGAAGTAAGGAACGAACAATCGCAGAGTGTCCCGTTTCCGTACCGATCCAACCACATTTTTTTGTCCCGACGTTGACCACGCGTACGCTTAGTGTGTCTGAGACACCTTGTATTCCATGGGATTCGTAGGAGGTACAATGAGGAATATCAAACTGGGGACACGTAAGTCATCGGGTAACCGGGTACCCATTCATAACGGGTACCCGGGACCAGTTACGTGGAAAGGAACCGGTCCTACCCGTACCCAAACGGGTAGTAGCAGGTCGGGGCAGGTGCCCGGGTAGTAGACGAACGGGGTACAACTCTAAAACAGCAGCAAAGGAGCACATGGTATCGGACAGAGAACGGTCGCAAAGCCAACAGGAGCACGAGTTCGAGTGCTGACGGCAGCAGCGGTCACACTACGTCCCGCAATTCGTCGTTTTTTTAGGCCTACCGCCCCCAATACAAACGCCACCAGATACATCTCTGTAAGGGATGAACAAACACACGGGTAAAGATACAGCCTGTCGTATGTTCAGGAAATTCCCTCCGGGTAGTATTGGGTACCATCACTATCCACTGGTAAAACCCATCATCCAGGCACCAGTAAATGCCTGGTCTTCATTTACTGTGGGCTGAGTTTCTATGCAAAATCGTGACACTGGCTTTAATGTTATCATCCCCGACCATCATGGTACGGTTCTAATCGTTGACCTGATTACTGTATGGGAGTGCCAGAGCCGCTCTACGATAGAGGTTCGCCGTAAACGTTCTGAGGCTCCTACTGTATGTCCCCCCGAAAGGTATAATAAGGTGGAATTCAACGGGGACATACGTATGAATACAACTGATTCCACACGCCTATCGTACGTGTACGTACGCATTATGCCCAGCAATGTAGAGCACATGTTATCTACTCATCCTTCAACTGGCGCCCGGTGAGCACGCCGTTGTGGCTCAGAAAAGTGTTTCCCAAATGTGGTACCTCTAGTTTATAACGCCTCGCCATGAAGATCTCTGGGTACCCCTTCCTAACGCCGTCTTTGAAAAGAGATCGTGTGCGACCCGACACACAATGCCGCGGGATATACTCTCACTGTTCCAAGGGAACATCGCACCCAGTACCCCCGACGAACCTTGAAGCCATGTACTAGTATCGCTCTATGTGTATATCCCATTTTTGGTTGTGGTTACTATTGATACAGCACGTTTCCTGTTGTTTAGAAAAAGGTTTGAAAACCATGAGTCGATAGCCAAGTTACAACATCAGTATTGGGGATGCTGTTTCTCTGTCGAAGCTTCCCGCGTGCGTCAACATCTGTTGCGCCGAAACATATCCTGTCTAACGAGAAGATGTTAAATGGTGAACATCGCGCACCCCTCTGCTGCGCACATCACTTATTGGGGCACCCACCAGAATTACAAGTTTCACCTTTCGATCGTGTTGCAGGAGCACTCTGCGTCCCCCAAAGCATTCCCTGGTTCAAAGATCATCTTCCGGCTATCATTTATTGGCTTCATGTTTATCCGACAGCTTTTTTCACCTGGTCACGCACGTTTGGGGATTGCAGACACGTCAGGCGAATATACCGCAAGCATCATGTCGGTCACGTCACGTAAAGAGGACTGCCTAGATGCAAAGTAGAGGCTTCCATGGACCCCATTGGGGTGGAAACCGGTGCTGTTTTGATTGTGCGCGGTGGCAACACGACGGAAACGAACTAAATGGCAATTTGATTTGCACTCGAAGAAACTAGATTTTGGTTCAGTATCCTGTGCCGATGTTGTGTGTAAAATATCCTCGCACCACCACTCCTCTGTACCTAGCCGCACTACTACGAATTCTGAGCAACCTCGCTCGCTCCGCTCGGTCCAGTTTCAGGGCCACAGGACCTGCATGCGATTGTTTGTAAGGATCGACCAGTAACAGATCAACAGTTTGCAATGTTTTGTAAGGATTTTGTAAGGACAGGCGATGGTGATTGGTGCGATAATGTGCAGCTGCCATGTCGACATGTGTGCCGAGAGCAGAGAGCATGCGGGTTCAGGCAGAGAGAGACCGCTGTTGCAGCTCGGACACTCAGACAATCACCGCCGCCGAGGGTCGCTCAACCCTTTCTTGGTGTGGCCGTGTATCCTCCATGTAGTATGTGCCTTTTGAATATATGTATTTCTGGGTGCTTGTGCTCGGTTCCTGTGTGAGGGCCGGACGTCAGGGACAACGCAAGTTGCGTTGTGTCCCTACACGTGCCATCCTCTGCCCAAAGCCGACAGGCACATGTTTTGAGTGGGTGCGCGTAGCGAGATCAGAGCAACTCCAGCACCAGACTGCACTACCAGCGGCGCCAGGTTTTTCTCCGTGGGATCGAGCCCTGGCACTTACCTGCAGCAGAGAGCAAATATCGTACTCGCAGTAAGCAGAACGTGTAATTCTCCAGATACCACACAGCAAAAAATGCCACTGTCCGAAAATTTGAGAGTTTTCGATCCAAACAGTAATTCCCCAACAGCCCTGCCGTCGCGGTCGTCCCTTCTTCCGCGTAACGCGTCTCACGAAAACGCCTTCCTCGTCGACATATTATATAGTGGTGAGCAGCAGTACAAGCCTGTCTGGAAATCTAAGACATTGTTGATACTCCCGAAATAATCCAAACGGTTCTTCCAGTTTTAGAGAGGGTGGTATCGTGTGCGTGACACACTGCACACGAACTCGAACATCAAGTTGAATTAACTCCCCATGAGGAAAACATGCCGACAATGTTATTCTTCGAAAAATGATTCCCCGTCATAGGATCGGAGTAATTTCAAGAATCCCGCTGCCCCCATGCTACTACTAGAAGTGTGCGAATGAAAAGCGTGGAAGAGGCCTTGAAGTGGTTGAGCTCTTCTAACAATATCTGCAGTAAGCTTCTGCATTAGCGCTTTATCTCGTTCACTGTGTTCTAACAATATAATCTAGGATTCGGTTTGATTGAAAACCCGATGTGTGCCTGCGCATAAACCTTGTGTGGTGGCTGGGTAGGTATTATTGGGTTGATGAGGATTGAGGGGTGAGTTGGTTGCTCCATGCGTGGGTGGGTGCGTGGGCTGGTTGGTACCATCACCACCAAGACCACCCACCGACAACAAAGTTCCCTGTTGAATTAGGACCCAGAGGGAAATTCGGGCGAGCAAAGGCAGCGCTCTCGCCGTGAACTCGCGGGTCCGGTGTCGCCTGAGTGGCTGAGTGATGCCAAGAACATTCGAGGGGAATTCGGGCAGATCGTGCAAACATTGAAGGACTAACGACCTCCTGACCGTGTGAATGAATGCATGTAGTGAAAGTTTGGTTTCGCGCGCGCAAAAACCGCCGCCAACTTAGACACAGACGGTATTGATAGAGGCCCCTTGCTTGCACCTCCATTATTTTCTGTTCCCGTCTAAATCCGTGCTGCGTTCGTCGATCTTGTTCGTGATAGGTGCTCTAAGTACCAGGGTTTGATCCACCTGTGACGGGGAATCCGAGCGTTACAAGATGTACCAGAAAACACAGAAACAGTACAGAGTACAGAACTAGTGCTTTCGCGCTTCGAGACCTCCATATGCCTCCAACAACAAATATCTACTCCGAACGCTAAGACGCAGTCTCCCGGCGACTTCAAATCGAGCCGAGGCTTCGAAAGGGAGAGCTCGTGGGGCTCTGTAGGTGATGCTGTTCCCATGTTCGTCGCTTCCAGGCCGAAGGAGAACGCCTGTACCATACCACGATGTTTGTGGGTTTCAAATGAAGATATGGGATTCAAACCAGGGGAAAAGGACATATACGTACGTATGTGAACGACCATAGTGGTTGATATCCATCTCATCAGCGACGTCGGTAGTCGTATGCACTGTACATACGTTTGGCATTTTTCGTTCGAAGTTGCATCCTATTTATGCGCACCCCCTGTTCAGAGCAAGGGGGGTAGAGAGAGGCAGACCCCCCGGGATTTTCCAGTGGCAACCCCCTGCTTGTATCCGTAAACCTGAGTCAACTCCCTCCCCAAAAAGCGATGTCGATCTCGTGACGCCAGCCTCCAACATGGGGTTGGCTCAATTTGCGGACACCCCCCGCACTTAATGCGGTATTCCGCAACTTTTCTGTCCTTCCACCTGGTATGCGTAATTGCAGCTACACACCGTCGACGTGTTACTTCTTTCTGCCCGGCTTGGGCGATTTACTCGCTTGCCCCTACTCCGTACCCTGCCTCGGCAGGGTCCCGATACTCGTGCGCTCTTGGGATATCACGCTTGCTATCCAACCGAGCCCTACCCCGTGACTACGTACGTTCGACTTGTACGCGTCGGATGCCCACCGACCCTCACTTTGCAAGACATCTGGTGTAGCCCTCCGGGCCGACAAGTGAGTTGCGCCTCAAATCCTCAGGGAATGCAGGGCACAATCCTCTGCCCACCCGCCCGCCCGCCCACCAACGCAACTACTGCTCTCAAGGCAGCCGTCGCTTGTCGCCACGCCCGCATGGACCATCCGTCGTCTCCAGTGTCGAACACAATCAAGGGGGCCGAAGCAATCTAAACCAGTATTTACTTGGCGACCCTGCATCGCTGCGTCGTCTTGATGGCTATTCAACTGCTACAAAGTTGGCCCTACGTGCACTTATGGACTATACGGGTACAACACCCCGTGTTGATTTGCTTGGTCAACGTCTCCCGTCCCAACAAATATTGCACCTCGACAATACTCTGCATGTAAATATCCCAAAGCGCCTATTACCAGACAGCATACTGCTCCTGTGTAATTATGATGCTAATAGTTACACTGGTGGACAGCAGCAAAGGTTGTTCGTTCGATACCACGAGGTAAATAGAGCAACACGTGAAGACATGAATCAATGCAGCCCCCAATCCAAAGTTTGTTTTTTGTTTTGCATTTGGAGTCGTGTTGTTAACTCTTGGTTCTTGATGAGTTTTGTTCGCACTTGGTGATCTTGTTGTTGTATTAGTTGATAATTATTTCCGTTGCTGTCTGTGTTATTCATATTTTGCACCCGGTGTTGTCGTGGTTGACTGTTCTTCTGCATGTGTTGTGTTGTTATTGATGCTTCTCACTTGGTGGTGTAGGTGAAAATACATGGACTGAAATTACCTGTACACGCCGCTGCCGTCCCTCTCCGCCCACATATCCATTGGGCAAAGATTTTTGTGCTGACGCGCATCGCATAGGAATGAAATGTTTTGTGATGGGTGGTGTCCGTAGTGGTTCGACCAATCAGCCCAAGTACCCAATAACGCACCCATCAATTCACGTAACCAATCCATACGCTCCAGACAGCAACCGCTGTAGTCAGTATTCATCAGTTTGCTAGGTGTGGGAACGGGGGGAAGTAGATCTTGTAGTTGAGTGGATACCCGCGGCCATGTTAGTTCAGTTCGCACATTGATTTCATTTTGGGTGCGCCTTCTCCGTCTCGTGCATTTGTACGTGTTAAGCGTCGTGCTTCTCAGCCAAATTAAATATATTTTGGCGGCTTTCGGGTCTTCTTAAATAGAGCTCCAGCACCTTTGTGTCAACACTGACTCCTAGATTTGAGAGTTAATGGGGGATCACAACATCAACAACTTATCGACCCATACCAAGGTTGGAAATCGTCTCCAAAACCGATTGCGGTCGTTTCTTCGGAAAGATCGGCCAAAACCTGTTGAGCTTGATTTTCAGGACGATCTTTAGAAAAAGGTCGACATTGATTATCACGACCTCGTTTCTCGATCCTCGCGAAATTCAGCCGATTTGTATGCCGTTTCGTTGGTGAAAAGCAGTAAGACGGTGAACCCAAGCATAGTCCGATTTTTATCCAATTTACTTGCAGGGTTCTTCACGGTTTGGTTTTTCCAACGGTTCGGTATGGTTCGACGCCGTTAACCGCATCGCACCGCACCGTAGTTTTTACTATGGTATTGAAAAACATCACCGAGCCAAACCGTAGGACATGAAGTATCACCGAACCGCACCGTAAGGTTCACGACTTTTAAAAACCGCAATGAACGGCATTATAGCTTTTACTATTTCTGAAAACCGCACTAAACCGCACCGTAGGGCATTGATCAGTACCGAACGGCACCGCAGGGTTTACGACATCTTGTAAACCTCACCGAACCGCACCGTAGAGGTTACGATTTCTAAACACTGCATTGAACCGTGCTTTAGGAACGCTATCATATCCGCACCGAACCGTGTGCATCAAGGTACGGTGCCAAAGTCCATTAGATAGATTATTGAACGGTGTGAATAACTTGGAATGGTAGACGAACCGCGCTTCGATCGACCCTGGAACGGTATGATGGGGTCACGATTTCGTACGGTTCATGATGATTTCTACACATTTTGGGGTCAGACGTGTTCCCACTAACTTGTTGTAGATCGAGATCGAATGGCCGATTGTGAATCGAGCTTTTCCCGATCTTCCGGAGATCGAACCGCTTTTTGGTTTCCCCGATTCTTGATCCTGAATCGAGATCGAAATCGGAGTATCGAAGATTGCGATTCTTTCCAACATTTGCTCCCAGCCCAGAAGACGCGTTGCCATGGCACGTGAAATACTTGTTTTGCTCACACCATCGTGCACACAGAGCAGCACACCAGACAGGAGGCCACGCGTGGTCGAAAACAAATGACTGGAACCCATTATCAGACATATTTTCGAGGTTTATCTGTCCGTACACGGTGCGATTGTCATCACTATACAATCCCTCGATCCGGTTCGTTGCCGTTATATCAAATTGTTTTCAGATATTGTGAATCCTACGGTGCGGTTCGTTGCGGTTTGCAGAAACCAGGATTCTTACGGTGCGGTTCGGCACGGTTTTCAGATATCGTAATCTTACGGTGTGGTTCGGTGCTGTGACACATCCTACGACGCGGCTCGGGGCGGTTTCCCTTGAACTTTGTTTTTCTACCGTGCGGTTCCATTTCCCGCACGGCAAACCGTACAGCCTCGCTGTTTCTACACGGTGCACCGTACGCATAATCCCGCGGTTTCGATCGGTTCTAACGCTTTCTACCTGTTTCGTTTTTTTTACGTACAGTGACATTTCGCTGTTCATATCTGGTATTGGTTTTGGTACTTCAACACACCAAAACGAAACTCCAGACATGAAATACCAGGCATATAATAAATAGATACTTCGTATGTACGAGCGGAAACAAAGGTACTTAAATATCCATACTTATGTGACACCCAGTCACCACACAAGGTTTCTTCACTCACACGCATTGCTCAGACGTGAAAGCGATCCAAAGACTATTGCTGCAACACAGCAGAAAAAGTGGAAAAACCGCCAACACAGCATCCTAGGGCAGTTAGATGTTGGACCTTTTCAAGGCGTCTGCCATGCTCCCCTTTCCCACCGTCCATGTAAGCGATGCGCGTCAGGACAAAAATCTGGTATGGTTGGTGGATCAAGGGAGAGTGGGATGGGTTTGATACTCAAAATAAGTAAATAAAGTCTCCTAAACCCCATCACCAAGCGACATGGTAAAAAAACAAATGTCACCCAGCCACTCGAACGGGTGGCATCCTATAGCAGTAGCATTCGTTGGGATGTGGCGTTCAAAACAAATCGTGCTGGTTGGTACGCGATCATGATGGGCTCCATTCCTCATTACAAGGGTGACACACAGCCTAGGTTTATAGATGCAGCACCAGCTCAGTCAGACTAAAAACAAATCAGCTCCAATAGCATATCATGTCCAATCTGCTGGCACTGCTGTTCCGGGCTCGAACCATCTGCAACCCGAACCCCCGCCATCACCGTATTTTCTTTGGCGAACTTTTTTCTTTCGTGCCTTGTCGGTGCATCGCCATCAAGCTCCGAACATATATCAAGAGAAAGTACAAACAACATCTTTGGGTGGACGAGGCACCAGAAGTTTTCCATGATATGAGCATCTCAAAAACGACCTCACAAACTCGATGGTCCCGATGGACCACTTCCTGCGCCCACTAGAGATACCCTGAACGCCCGTTGAAAGGTTTGACCTCTAAACACACTGTTACACTGATACAGATGCCGTACACGTCATCGTGTATCGCTATGCGCCTAAAATACTACTAACCGGACTGGAAGGACACTGCTCGCGTGCCTTACGCAAGTGTAACTGCACACGTTTAAATGTGGCGTGACAGCACGCCACCCCCCACATAGTCCCGCCGATCAGAAGTATGTGGTATAAGATGGGGATACTGTGCGCGTGTATAGCTCGACCGAACACCATTGAGTTGTACGGGTGCTTTAGCGTAACCTTGACTTTGCTGTGTTTGGTACAAGGTGTAGGTATTATACGCGTAACTCGATCTGGTGTTATTGGACTGTACCGGTGCTGTGGTGTATGCTGCTGGGTTGCAACACGATTAACACCTGTTCTGCGAAGTGTGCGTGTGCGCCTGAGAGGTGCACACTTTTTGCTTGTTTTCTTTCGGGTAATATCATGGGCCGACGCCGATGAGCCGGTCCATCTATTGTTCACATGCTTGGCCGCGGCCCGGGCCAACCCGTCAACTGGTTTTCGGTAGGCAGCGGCCCAGCCTGATGGCCCTATATCAAATTTTATGAGGATGCGCCCCGGCCCGGCCAGGCCAATCACATCATCAAATTTTCCCCGCCAGGGCCGGCCCATGATATTGACAGTGAGACCATTGACACCCGGGCTTTACACGGTTCGGCGTACCCCAAACCATGGACTGGCCTGTGTATTCGGCGGCCCGGTCCATGTACTGTCTCGTACTAGAACGTCACGCATATGCGCATTTTCAGGCTTTTTCCGTGTTTTCATCAATATATACGTGTGTGTTTTCGTGCGTAACCGTGTGACTTGCATGGTCCAGCTGGTTCCGGCCCTTAAATAATTACCCACAAGGCACAAATGTCCTCTACCCACACAATGTTTCTCCACCAACGGTTCAGTCCGATGGATTCCGCCCTGACTATTGTAGACGTTGCATGAAACTGATAGCATGCGCGAGAACAAAACCTCCTTCTGCTGCTGCCACGCTCGCAGCAGAAGCAACAGCAGCAGCAGCAGCAACAACGTCTGCTGCTACACCTGCTGCTGCAACACCCTCGCCTGCGACACCACCTACTGCTATCGATACATCATCCCAAGGCAGCATAGGTCACGCCGCCAGCGATCCTTCGGCGGGGGCTTCCCAGACTGCAGTACCAGTGCTCATTGCCGAATTAACAACGACACGCATGAAGGTGAACGCCGCTGCCACTTTCGCTCCGAGGATGTCCCTTTGTCTGGCCGTGTCCCCTGTCTGGGCGTACTTCACTGAGTTTTCAACGGTCGTTCCTTCTGGTTCAAACAAGGGTAGGACGGTAACGAAATCTGGGTCGCAGGGGTGGCGAGGAGTGTCCTTTGTACACCCGTAACGGCATCAAGGCCATAGCCAGGCATTAGTGCAAGGACCACGAACAGCTGATCAGCATGGGTGGACGTCCTACCAGCAGCAGTAGAGCACAACATATCATGGACCGCGCCCCGGGCCGGCCAGTATAGCCGCGTGGGCCGCCTCATGGGCAGTGTGAACGTCGTAATAGAAGTAGGCGTAGAACGCCACATCGTACAGGCTACGACCCGGCCCGACCCGCCAAAAGCTTCAAAAATCTCCCCAACACTCAGCTGGCGTAACTACGGACCTCTGTCCGCGATATTCAAACGGTAACCAGTGGAAAACTTACTACCCATACACAACCGCCCCTCGACCGTGTACACATCGCCCTTCGAATTCCGAAAACTCAACAGATTCAAAATATGCCACTCCTCTAAGTCAGTATGCTCACTAAAACCCGCAATGTCTTACTCCTCCAAGCCAGAATAATACCACCCGAATCACCCGACGGTAGGTATTTTATAGCTTACCAAAGCTTCTTCCTTAGAAAACAACCACAAAAAATACCTATTACATAATACCAAAAACTAAAGCAGTGATAAACAATGCATAGGTACGCGCACGGGCAGTACTACGATTATCTTGCAGCTCCACCCTACGTATGTGACCGTACATTATGCAGTTACATCAGCAACAGTAGCAATCAAACACGGCATGACCGGGGGATGGGGGGTGTTACAAGCCAGTCTGGTTACTTCCAGCTAGATCGTCCAACTATGAATTACCCATCTTCCAACGGAAAACATATAGGCCCCTCCTGAGATTCGCAGTCGTTACCGCCGATGGGTCGTGATCCCAAGTCTCTCTGCGTTACCAGAGTATTCTTACTGGTCAACTACGGCGGCTAGAGTGTAGGCCAGCTCGGGCTGAGAGAGCAGTCCGATGACCGCATGAGGCAGGGAAGGATTATGAGAGAGAGCCGAGGGGCGAGCAATCATCATTGCTGTTGCGGCACCCGGGTCAAAGGAAAATTCAGCGAGGCCTGGCGAAGTCCCGCTGCGCAGAATCCGCTAGGAAGAATAGCCGCCGCTGAGGATCGGTCAGCGGAACGTGGAGGAGAAGACTCCTTGGCTAGATCCCGACAGGACATTCTCCCTGGTTCCCTGAGCAAACCTTCTGGAAGAGCTTTCTCGAAGGATGCTGGGGTTTCGACTATAGGGGAAGACCTCTTGGTTCCGGGGACATGGTATCCACACAACAACCAAAAAAGATCCACTATCCAGAATATTATTGCTTCGAGTGTATTCAGAGCACACACCCTACCGATGGAGGCCCGCAGTCAACACTTCTGATCTTTTTCGTTTGGGCCACATGTGTTTAATGGATATATATGCATCGTGTGCCGACATGATCGCGGTGATGAGAAACACAGGCAGTCACGACGAAGAGTACGGTTAGCGTGAGCCGCTGCATGATGAAGCATGGCGGCGGAAGTAAAAGGCGTCAATCAACAATATGGCAATTCACACACTAGCTACACTCTTCTAGCCTGACACTGCACAAGCGTGCCGCCACTACTAGTAGCTCCGTTAAGAACTAGCGCGCCATAAGAACACGATAAAACCTGAGTTCCTCGAACAAATAATACAAGAATTTCGGATACATGGATTGGTATGCAGTTCAGAAGAGTGGGTGACCTGTGTTGTCTCTGGCATCACTTGCGTTCGTGCTGTTTCCGCCCTCTTTTCGGGCGTTTGTGTTAACAGGCACGGTTAGTTGACAGTCTCGGCATCTGGTGTGGCCGACTGTCTATATCTCAGTAGCGAGAAAGTGATCGTTCGAGCCATTATAGGTACAATGAAGCGAAGAGCAGGTGACACGCAAGTTGAATGCCTGATAGTAGGTGTACCTTGGACTTTTGAGCCACTCATAATTACGATGTAGCGCAGGCCTAACATCAGGCGGCGCCAGGAAACGTTTTCCGGGGTACAATGCGCAGTGTACCTATTAATGGCAAAAGGCGCCGGTATACTTATTTTTGGGTAATGCGATTGAAAATACACTATTCGTTTTGTGTGGGTATACCCCGCCCCCCACCCCCCGGCTACCGCCTGTAAAAACATAGCAGTTGATCACAGTCGCGCAAATGTCTGAGGTATTCTGATTGGCTGATTGGTGTGATTTATGTAGCTGCAAATTGTCCTAGGGGCATATGCGGTGGGTTTTGTGCTTTCCCGAATGGGTTGCATAAAAATATATTTGGATGGTTTATTAGGGTCACGGGGAACAGGGACGAGAGCCCCCTTGTTCTCACAACTACAACTACAACTCATCGACGAAAATATCAACAACAACCAGACCATCTCTTCTTTTGCTCCCTAGCCTCATGGTAAGGTTGAGCGGCACCACACCCGGTGTACGTGTTATCCTCTTACGCTAGCGTGTTCAGTGCACTCACTGATATGATAGGTCAGGCCTGAGTCAGTTCATAGAAGCCCCTCCAGGGTATATATATTATCGCTTAGAACACACAAGACAAAGAAGAAAGGGGGGGGAACACGAAGTACACAACAAGAAGAAGTCCACAACAAGAAGTGAGAAAGCGGCGGACAAAATACGTCGCAACCCGCTGACCGCTCCACACAGAAACACGCACATTTCCTGTGTGGAACTCCCTAACACCGTTACACATGAATCCATACACCAAGTACGTGAGCACTCTGAACAACCCCTCTGCTCTCTACTTGGTGAGTGGGATAACCAAACATCGCTCATGATAAAGTATAATGCCACGGTGATATACCACGATCACCCAAAATCCAAATCCAGGGTATTGTACTCAAAGATAAGTAAATGTCAAGACCACCAACGCCTCACCCCAGAATCTCACAAGTGTAAATATCAAAGTCTCAAATCTCACTATTAATAAGATAGAAACTTAATCTTCATATCTCAGAAAAATAGTACCAAGAACAGCTGCTCAAACCCCGAAAAATAATAAATCGGAGAAAAACAAAATCAATTCCTCAAAACTCGACTGTAAAAATAAAGGCCCCCAAGATCAGAAAAAACCCACAAAGCAACTCCTCAATCTTCGAAAAATAAAAAATCAACTCCTTGCATCATTTATATTGTACTGCAGTCCCTTTTTGGGTCACACTCTTCATCTCAATCAAACACCAATCCGATGTGGCCTCGCTACAGCGGACACAGCGCTAAATCCAGTCAAACGCCAACGAAAGCCCAGACTTTCGTCTCTCAAATAACGCCCCAGTTTAGTGCGGTTCTGCGAGTCATTGGTTTCCAGCGCCGACTACGCACCGATCACACCACTCTCTCGTATGCGCAGGCGTTCAGGGTAACACGATGCGAAAGTATCGAAACGACCATCCGTAAACGGTGACTCTTCTTTGCGGGGGCTGTGGTGCGGCAACACGAGGGGCGATTGCCCAGTCGGTTGATGTTCGGGACGATCGCTGGTGGGGGGAGCCCGAAACCAGGCGGGCAGCCCAAGACTTGGCCTAGGGCCATTGCTGAGGACCTTAGAGTGTTCAAAGCCATCGAGGGATCAACGGAAGACTCCCCCTTAGTCTTTGGAGTTGGGACCGCACTGTGGCCCACTGCAGCAAAACAGACGGGAAAGTATTACCGGGGAATCCTCGAAGCAGCTGAACAGTTCATGGGCAGGTGGCACGAGGCTGAGGCAAAGCTGAATAGACAGCGCCGTGCATCCGCTGCAGGTAGTGTTAGAGGGAATGGGGGCAGGGGTAACAGCAGGAGGGTTAGACGGAACACCGTACAAGTGTATGGGGGCAGGGGGGGGAACAGGAGGAGTAGAAGGGAAACCGCGGTAGAAGAGAGTAGCAGAGAGACCGCAGATAGGGTAGCAAGGTACCAGGCCGACTAATAGGTTGGGTATTTCTTTGCTACTCGTACCGCCCACTGCCGCGGCCGTTCGGTATGTGTTTTGATTTTTTTTTCCTTTGTTATCCTTATGAAAGAAGTACTACATAGTGGGTGGGTGACGAGCGTATTTTGGCCCACTCACTATTGCTCTTTTTACTTAGTTAAGTGTTCACCGGGATGCATAGTCCCCTTTTTCCTTCTCGTATATTTCCCCTTGCACGTCCCTTTTGGCTCATGCTCGGGGTAAGTATGTATGTGTCTGAGCTTTGGCTTCCCATTTTATTTATTTATTTGGGATTCTTCTCCTTTTCTTTTACTTTTTTCTTGTTCTTTTTCGGTTTGGCTTCTTCGTTGCTTCTCTTTCTTTATGGTGTATTTTGGTTGCTGGCGTATGTATGTATGTTGTGTCGGCCGCACCTAGTGCGAAGGCATGGTATTGCGTAGGCTATTAATGCATTACGGTGTGTTATCTCTCTGTCGTAGTCTGTGACCACAGAGCTCGTATCTTTCTAGGGTGAAGAATCAGCACGGACACTGGGCTTGCTGGATGTCGACGAGTAGAAGAACGGTTTAATGTGAAGAACACACACACACCTCGTATGTGACAGATTTCAGGTCCGCACTGCGTACGTAGGTACGTATTCGGTATAATAGTGTTATCGTAGTAGTTCCAAATATTTCTTCTTTCCTTTTACAGCAGTGTTCCAGCCCCAACGGAACGGAAGAAAAAATATTCCCTCATGAATCACGATCGACTCCTCAACTCAGGAAATCCGTAAACTTGAGAAACCCAGTATGGGTATAGTGTAACACTGTATGGTCCCCCTTGTGCGCGCACTTGGCATTTCAAACAGCAGGGGGAGCGGAGGGGGGTTAGATCCTCGATGTCATGCATCGCCACTCTTCTATTATGACTATAGGCCCTCGCATCGCTACAATGCCGGGAAATATCATTCCACGAGCACAAAGTCTGCTCCTGATCACACTGCCCCTCGAAAAGTTTCCCCATCCTTTATGCGAAAAAATTACCATGTCTGGGTCAGCCTGGCCTTGCCTGCGGCTGCCTGAGGCTGGTAATGCCTCTTGAAAGCAGCCCACGCCTCACTCAGACTACCTCCTGCAGCTACCAGAGGTGCAACTGCGGGGCACGTTATCTGACGAAGGAGAATGCCCCAAGCCCTGCTTACCTTTTCCACCATCTCTCTCCCAAACTCTGCAATCAACACCTCTTAAACAACATTATTTTTTGCTGTCTTTCCTCTCCCTGCTTAAAACAACGTCAAAAACTGGTGGCCTTGAGCGGCACCACACCCGGTGTACGTGTTATACTCTTACCGCCCACCCACGTGACCCTGCAAGGCCTTGACGCGGACACTCATTGGTCACGATCGAAATGTTTGTGATGGGTGGTGTCGGTGATGGTTAGATCAACTAGCCCACATCCACCCACCAATACCCACCCAGCCACCATACAAGGTTTCTTCGCTGACGAGCATCGCTCAACTATTTCATGACTGCAATATCGTTCCAGGGACAAAGTACAGACAAGTGATTTGTCCCAAAAACGGGACTGCAGGTGAATAACGAACGCGATGTTCAGACTACAGTAGCTTCTCGTTTGAACACAGCGAAAACAGAAAACTGCCAACGTAGTAGCTTAATGCAGTTAGGAGTTTGACCACGTGAAGGCTCATGTCACGCTCCTCACTCCCCCATCGTCCTTGAAGTACGGTGACCACCCCCCCTTGATGCTACCAGGGTCAACCGGACGATTTTTCAAGGGCCATTGAGGTCCAGGAGCATTACGCGCACTGATACTAAATAACCCGAAGAGGGAAGTGGGTTAAACTGCGATACTGTTGGACGGAAAACAACAAGCTTAAAGTATCTACAGTACCCATTTTGTGCAACGTTCCTTGGATTACAAGCCTGAACCAAGGTCTCCCTTACGTATGCCGCTGCGTAGCATGCGTCTCATACGAAGGTGTGTGCTTCTGACACATGTTGGGTTCAACGTCGGGATACTTTGTATGCCTTGTTGGGTTGGCCTACTGAGCAGGTACTCGTTCTTTGGTACTCGCGTGCGTTGAATTCTTAGAGACGGAAGAGACGAAGAAGGTGGTAGACAGGGTAACAAGGTAGCAGACCGCCTAGTAGAGATAACCTGGTTATGCTACCCGTACCGCACACTGCCGCGGCTACATGGAGGGTGTTTTGTTCTTCGGCTTGCTTGCTATTTCCCTTCGTTCTTAGTCTTACTCTGTTAATATGTAGTGTATAGTTGTACTATTTCTTTACTTCGCTCTTTTCTCTAGTGTCTGCCACATCTCCTGAGGGAGGCACGACAGTATTTTCCGGTGTCTTCCTTTATCCTTTTGCCTTTCACTTGGTTGTTCGCTTTCTGTTTATTTGTTGTTATGTTCTGTTTTGTTTCCTTGTGCTATCTATGATATATATACTGTTTATGTCGTATCTGTCGTATCCAGTATGATGACATGGCATTGCGTTGTGTACTCTGGTTACTGCAGGACAATGTAGAATCCCTGTGGCGTAGTTTTGTGACCACATAATTTATAACTCTCTAGCATTAGCATCAGCATCTGGGATCAACCGATCATCAGCCGGATCACCATCATCTGGCATCTCCGGATCACCAGCTGGATCATCGTAGTCTGGGAAAATCGGAGCATCAGCGTCTGGGATCACCGGAGCATCCACGTCTGGGATCACCGGCTAACCATCTGGTATCACCGGATCATCAGCTGGATCATCATCGTCTGGGATCATCGGAGCGTCAGCGTCTGGCATATCCTGTGACGCCCGGATATATAGGTCAAAAGGCAGCTGAACACACGCTTGCGTCCAAATTCATTTTTCCAGCATACAAAATACAGTTTGGAATTTGTGAATTTTTTGTTGCCTGAATTAGGGTTTTGATCGGATTGCATCCCCGATACATCAAAATCAAAGCAATATCTGCAAACTTCAGGCTTCCCTCCTTCCCCCGTAGTAGAATGCCCAATGCACATAAGTGATGACTTTAGTATTTTTCATGAAAAAAAGAGTATGGCTATTTGGTTTTGCGGCGTTCTCTGCTGTAAATATGAACTCTCACTGCTGCTCAGAGTTCAACATCACACGAACTTCACGACCAAAACGTGCCTATGTGATTCACAAAAAACTAGGTTACAGCATTTTTTTTTTTTTGTCACCATCACTTTTACTTTCCAGCTCACTCGTAGGAGGTTTTACCCTCGACGATCTTCTGGACAAGCCGTGGTCACAGGTGTCGTCCTTTCCCCCCCCGGTACGTGCTTCTATTTTTTGTGGCGCATAGGGTTCAGCATTCCCACTGCTCGTCGATTTTCATCGAATGTAGATAACTCACGCTCTCGCGCTTCCCGCTCATCAATCTTTTATGCAAGAAAAAGTCCCTACGAGCATGCACTCCGTGCGATTTGAACCCATGAAATTGATCTTGATAGGCACGCGGACCACCTACCAAGCCACCGGGGACGCCGGCAATAAATAATATATATATATATAAATATTAATAGCAATAATAGCAAGAAGAGTGATGACGCTTGTTGCCATGTACATGCGCGAAAAAAGCATTCCCGTGTTGACCTGGCACTAAAAAAAAAGAAGGAGGGGACGAGCCTCTCGTCGGCTGGCTAAAAAAGCAGCACGCGAGGCTCGTAAGAGGCGGAAGGCGGCACTTGTGGTTTTAGCGACCTACAACGTGCGTACCCTGGCCGTAAAGGTGAAAAACGGGTACGGGCATGACAAATGGGTACTTGCAAAAAGATAGCAACTCGGTTGTGACGTCATTGGTCTGCAAGAAACCCGACAGTCCGGAAACACGAGATTTCGTGCAGCTAGATACCAAGTTTTTTGTTCAGGTCAGGAAAAAACAGCAGAGAGACAAGGGTTATGGGGCAGGTTTAGCAATTAAAACTCAATATGTCGTACGTCTAAGTTCACTCAGCAGTTTATTGACGAACGACTAATGTCTATGCGCTTTGAGTTGGACGTTCGGTGCGATGCGGTTAATTTCGTCGTTGCGTACGCCCCAAGTGATTGTACCAAAGATGCCAAGCAGAAAGGCAAGTTCTGGGGAAAGTGGGAGGACCTGGTTCAGCAGATTCCTGCTAAAGAGTGTTTGTTTATGCTCATAGATGCCAATGGGCGAACTGGGGGGAGGATAGAAGGGTGGGGTGATGATGAGTGTAGGGTGTTCGGAGCATACGGACGAGATGTTCGCAGTGATAACGGCAAACGGCTTTTGTCGTTCGCTACCAGTTGCAAGCTAGCGCTCACCAACACATTTTCAGCACGCTCAAGGGTGGGATATCGCATACGTACAATGGCACCAGCCTGAATGATCGTAAGCGAATCGACTACATCCTAACTCGTCAAGTCCATCGACCTAGAGCACATAATGTTCCAGTCGTCCCACAACCCTCACCACCTGCTACGGCTGATTCAGACCACAACATCGTGTAAATCAAAGTCCGACTTAGTGGTCATTTTTCGTCTAACCGAAGATTGCTGAAACCCCCAAAACGACGAGAATTCGACAGGGAGTTTTTCCTATCCGATGGAGAGCGTCGACACCGAATAGTCGAGAGGGTCGTTTCCACTCTTAACCAATGTACCCAGCCTCGTAGCACGTCTGGCATGGTTGAGTTTTTCACCACAACGGTCATTCATGCTGCTGCCACCTCCACTACGTCGCCACCGCCGAAACGGTTGGTGTGAGACTCCCGAAACGTTGGCCGCTTTGAAAGTAGCATGGACAGCTAGGGCGGATGCGAGACAACTCTTGCGTGTCTACCCCCCGAGATAGTACAGCGTGGAAGAAGTTGAGATCCGCATGTGGGATTCTGCAGGAAGTGAAACTATCCATTGGAAATGAAACATCCATTGACGAGATGATGGAAGCAGTGAAGGGTATGTCAACCTGGAAAGCCGTTGGACCAGATGGTCTCCCGGTCGAAGTACTGAAACTTGAACACCTCGCTGTCGTGCAGTATTTTTACGGTATCCTTGTTAACGTTTGGGTAACGGGAGAAGTCCCCTAGCAAGGAAAGATGCGATCATAAAAAACCTTCACGAAAAAAAGGATAAAACTGATTGCAACAACTACAGGGGCATTCGGTTGCTGCTCACGCAGGCAAGGTGTTGCTGAAAATCATTGCGTCCCGTCTACGCAGCTAGTGCGAGATCGAGCATATACTCCCTGAAGAACAGATCGGCTTCCGCCCCGCACGGTCGACAGTCGATATGCTGTTTGTCGTGCGCCGGTTCCAGGAGCTCGGACGGCAGAAGAAAATCCCCCTGTACATGTGCTTCATCGATCTGCAGAAAGCGTACGACTCTGTCGACCGAGAACTGTTGTGGGAGGTACTCACACACCTTCGTGTCCCAACCAAGATGCTTACAATCTTTCGAAATATTTCACGAAGGCATGCGGGCTCGCGTGCGTGCGGATGACGGTGAACACTCGGACTGGTTCAATGTAACCCAGGGGCTGCGGCAAGGCTGCGTACTATCGCTGTTACTGTTCAACGTGTTCTTCGCCACTGCGATACACATCGCTTTGGTACGCCTCAGCAAAGACGAATGCATCGTAAGGGATTCGGGTCATCTCGAAGAGGACAGGGTTGTTGGAAAAGAGGAACTGTTGTCATGCGTGCAAAGGGCTGTGTGGGGCATTTTGCATGCAGACGACGCAGGATTAGTCTCGAAGTTGGCCGAAGGCCTTGCAAGAATGATGACAGTCATCGTGACTGTCTTCGAAGCAGCAGGTCTCACGGTATCCGAAAAGAAGACAGAGACGATGCTCCTACGAACACCGGATCAGACGTTTACCACCTCACCGCTCGCGATTGAAGCTGCAGGCCAGAAGTATCAACAGACGACCCAGTTTTTATACCTAGGAGGCATTATCCACGAGAACGCTGACCTCTCCTTCGAAATCGAGCGACGAATCCATCTTATGCGGTCATGCCTCAAACGGTATGGTCCGCAACTGTACGATACCTCGTAGAACGAACGCATCGCTTAGTCTGAATGTCCTGATGCTGAAGGCCGAGGTGTACGGTTGCATGACATGGACCCTCAATACGGACCACTTCGCCAAGCTTCGATCAGCCCACCACGAAGTCCTTCTGCGAGTCATTGGCTTCCAGCGCCGGCTACACACCGACCAAAACACCCTCTCGTACGCGAAGGCGCTCAGGATAACACGATGCGGAAGTATCGACACGACCATCCGTAAACGGCGACTGGTCTTTCGGGGGCCCTGGTGAAGCAACACGAGGGGCGATTGCCCAGTCGGTTGATGTTCGGGACGATCGATGGTGGAGAGAGCCCGAAACCAGGCGGGCAGCTCAAGGTTTGGCCTAGGGTCATTGCTGAGGACCTTAGAGTGTTCAAAGCCACCGAGGGATAAATGGAAGACTCCCCCTTAGCCTGTAGAGTTGGGACCGCACTGTGGCCCACTGCAGCAAAACAGACGGGAAAGTGGTACGGGAGAATCCTAGAAGCAGCTGAACGGTTCATAGGCAGGTGGTACGAGGCTGAGGCAAAGCTGAGTAGACAGCACCGCGCATCCGCTGCGGGTAGTGTTAGAGGGAACGGGGGGAGTGGTAGCAGCAGGAGGGGGGTAGGAGGAACACCGTACAAGTGTATGGGGGCAGGGGGGGGGACGGGAGGAGTAGAAGGGAAACCGCGGTAAAAGAGAGTAGCAAAGAGACCGCAGACAGGGTAGCAAGGTGATAGGCCGACTGATAGGTTGGGTATTTCTTTGGCACTCGTACCGCCAACTGCTGCGGCCGTTCGGTGTGTATTGGCTTGGTACTTTGATTTTTGTCCATGACTTACCCTTTTCCTATCTTTTCCCCTTCTTATCCTTATGAAAAAAATACTACATAGTGGGTGGGTGACGAGCGTGTTTATGTCTGTTTTTATATTTTTTGGCCAACTCATTCTTTCTCTTTTTACTTAGCTAAGTGTTCCTCGGGGTGCATATTTCCTTTTTTCCTTTTCTCTTCCCGTTTCTTCCCCCTTGCACGTCCATTTTGGCTCATGCTCGGGGTATGTGTCTGAGCTTTGGTTTCCCATTTGTTTTATTTCTTTGAGGTTCTTCTCCTTTTATTTTTCTGCTTGGTTTCTTCGTTGCTTCTCGTTATTTATGGTGTATTTTGGTTGCTGGCATATGTATGCATGTATGTATGTTGTGTCGGCCGCACCTAGTGCGAAGACGTGGTATTGCGTAGGCGTTTAATGCACTACGGTGTGTTATCTCTGTGTCGTAGTCTGTGACCACAGAGCTCGTATCCTTCTAGGGTGAAGAATCAGCACGGACACTGGGCTTGCTGGATGTCGACGAGTAGAAGAACGGTTTAATGGTGGAGAACAAACACACGCGATAAAGAGAATATAAGGCCAGCTTGTTGAAGAATCTCAGTGATGGTACGCAAAAATGATTTTCCCCTTAAAACAGAGCTGGGGAGGGAAGAGAAGAGCTTGCTCTACGACCCCCCCGGATCTACTATTGTAGGTTATAAGACAGACATTTGAAGGGGTTGAAACAGTGAGGAAGAAGACCATGTACTCCTGCTGTATGTAGTATTCTTCATGGGTATACGCACATACCTGTTGCGTAAATTTGCTGAACTCGGGGAAACTAAAGGGAGACGAAATCAAGAAAACACAACACCCGAGAAACACACAACACACTCTATAAAATAATAGTTATTTTTTCTGTCAGCCTACTGCTTTTCGCAACGCACTGCTGACGCTGTATTTGTAATAACTCTCACTGCTGCTGCATGTACTAATGTATGTACGTAGGCGAGCTTTTTATCCTGTGACGCCCGTATATAGATACAACTATAATTACGATTTTTGAGGTCGTTGTCACTTGCTAGCTCTTGGCAGACAGACCGACTGATAGACAGCTCTTCGCAAACAGCCCTTCTTCTTTGAAACAGCCGAACAGCCAAACAGCCAAACAACCTTTCTTCTTTCTTCGCAAACTGCAACCAATAGACAGCTCTTCGCACAACGCCTAGAAGAGGCGTCTCGCCTTCGACGAACGGCATCTAGATGCAGCTGTAGGCGGCCAAGCTACTTGCTGCTGTCGGTGGCGAACCTGCTGGTGCTGCAACCCCCCCCGCCTCTCCCTTCTCCACGCCCCCTGAGCTCACCTCCCCCTCGTCGAGAGGCGCGTGGTCCTCGCCCTCTGGCAAGAGAGCGGCAACGACAAAGACCGACCTGGTGCCGACTGTTGTTTGCGACCGGTGCACGGACCAGCACTTACTTACTTGCCCAAGAACTCCGCGCCTGGTGGCAAAAACGTGGCCTTCGCCACCTGCGAGGATCTCATGTGCGATGGTGGCGGGATCATCCTGTATTGGGCAACCAACTGCGAGTTATGTGCTCGCCCGATCAAGGAAGGGACTGTCTCGTACTCCCTCGAGACTGCTGACAGTGGTGAGTGTCTTGGGTCTATTGTTGAATGCTGTCTGTTGCCAGTACGTTTTTTTTGGGGTTTTCAATTGCCTTTTTGCCTACAAACGTACCTCAAAGCGTTTTTTATTTTTTGGACTCATCCATGCTCGTTCTTTCCCCTTCGTGCGTTGCGTCGGCTCCTCTTACACAGTGCACGCGAACGCGCACATGCACAACTGTTTGCGGGACGTGAACGAAGGAACGAAGGATTCAGCTGTAGCCGTCACCGCTGCGCCGAACGATGTGGGTGCTGCTGCTACTGTGGTGCATTTTCGGTGCGCACGATTTCTATGTGTACATGTTTTGGTGACCCTACGTATCCCCTTTGCTCGTTTCGGCTGCTGCTGCTGCTGCTGCTGTCAGCGCCACTCCATGAGTGCTGCTGCTGTGCACCTGTTGCTCCTGTGCACTTGCTGCTGCTGTGCACTTGCTGCTGCTGTAGTGCTGCTGCGTTGTTGCCGTGCGTCATGCTGGAAGTGTACATATTTTCGGATCGTCAATAAAATTCCGTAGGTTTCGCGATGGCGGCATACTAGGGTACATCATGCTTTCTTTCTTCCATATTTTCATATCGTTGCTATGCTGCTGCTGCTGCTGCTGCTGCCAACGCTGCCAACGCTGCTGCTGCCAACGCTGCGGCGATTCATTGCAGCTTCTGCTGCTGCTAATACTGTAGCTGCTTCTGCTGCTAATGCTGCCGCAATATCCACTGAATGTTCGTATGTACTCGGATTATTGTTTTTATTGGTCGTTTTTGTACCCAAATGGTTCTTTTGATACGTGAAAAATATTTTTGTCGTTTTGCTCCTGCATTTTGCGTACGTACTGCTTTTTCTCGTATTTGGCTTGATTTTTTTTCCTATCGTTGCTATGCTGCTGCTTGCTGCTGCTGTGGTGCTGCTGCGTTGTTGCTGTACATCATGCTGCACTTGTGTGTTTACATATTTCTGTATCGTCACTGAATTTCCGTAGGTTTTGCGATCGCGGCATACCAGGGTACATAGTTTTCTTCTTCCTTCTTTTCATATCGTTGCTGTGTTGCTGCTGCCAACGCGGATTATTGTTTTCGTTGGCCGTTTTTGTACCCAAATGTTTTTTTTTATACGTAAAAAAAATATTTTGGTCGTTTTACTCCTGCATTTTGCGTACGAACTACTTTTTCTCGTATTTTAGCTTGGTTCTTTTCGTATTGTTGCTATGCTGCTGCTGCTGCGTTGTTGCCGTACAGCATGCCGGGGTGGGTCGCCCGGGGTGGGTCTATCTATAGTGAGGTACCAAAAATACTTTTCGGACGGACTCGGGGTACATACTTTTTTTCTTCCTTCTATTCATATCGTTGCTATGCTGCTGCTGCTGCTGCTGCCAACGCTGTGGCGATCCGTTGCTGCTTCTGCTGCTGCTGCTGCTGCTGCTGCTGCTGCTGCTGCTGCTGCTGCTGCTAGTGGTGCCGCAATATTCACTGAATGTTCGTATGTACTCGGATAATTGTGTTTCTTGGTCGTTTTGTCGTTTTGTGGCGCTGCTGCGTTGTTTCCCGTACACATCACGCTGGACATGATTTGTGTGCACTTGTGCGTGTGTACATATTTCTGTATCGTCAACGATTTTTTTTGTGGTGTTGCTGCGTTGTTGCCGTACATCATGCTGGACGTGATTCGTGTGTGTATTACACTCGTGTGTGTGTACATATTTCTGTATCGTCAATAATTACCGTACGTTTTGCGATTGCGGCCGACCAGGGTACGTAGTTTTTTTCTTTCTCCTTTTCATATCGTTGCTATGCTGCTGCTGCTGCAGCCAACGTTGCGGCGATCCGTTGCTGCTGCTGCTGCTGCTGCTGCTAATGCTAATAATAATGCTGCCGCAATATTCACTGGATGTTCGCATGTACTCGGATAAAGTTTTTCTTGATCGTTTTTGTACCTAAATGATCGTTTGGGTACCTGGAAAAAATATTTTGGTCATTTTGCTGCTGCATTTTGCGTACGTACTGCTTTTTTGTCGTTTTGGGCTTCGTTCTTTCCATATAGCTGCTACGCTACTGTGGTGCTGCTGCTGCGTTGTACATCATGCTGGTCATTTGTGTGTACATATTTTTGTTTCGCCAATGAAATTCCGTAGTTTTTGCGGTCGCGGCATACCAGGGTACATACTTTGTTTCTTCTTTTTTATCATATCTTTGCTATGCCGCTACTGCTGCCAACGCTGCGGCGATCCATTGCTGCTTCTGCTGCTGCTAATGTTTCTAATGCTGCCGCAACCACTGCTCGAAGCCGTTGCGGCTGCTGCTGCTGCTGCTGCTGCTGCTGCTGCCGCTGATACTGCTAATGCTGGCTCAATATCCACTGATTGTTCTTATGTATTCGGATTACTGTTTTTCTTGGTCGTTTTTGCACCCAAATGGTCGTTTTGGTACGTTAAAAAATGTTTTGGCCGTTTTCCTGCTGCGTTTTACGCATGTACTTGGTGCTTCTGCTGCTGCTGCTGCCGTCGTATAGCAAGCGATTACGTACTGCTGTTGTGCCGCTGTAGAGCAGTACAAATAATGAACTCTGCCCCCCCCCCCCCCCCCCCCCCCCTTCCCCCTCCCCCGCCATTTCCTGCACGCCACTCCCGCCCCGCGCACCATGTTTACTTCGACCAGGTCAGTGGCAAGTGCTACAACTGCCGCCTGACGGACTCCACCATCAAAGACGGAGACATCATCATCAAGCGCAAGAAGACTCCCTTCCATTTCGCCTGCTCCAGGGCTTCGCGGAATTCCGAAGCAGGACGCCAAGCAGATTGTCTCCATCCAGGACGAATGAGAGGCAACAAATTGCTCCCACATTTCCCAAAATCACGACTATTTCTCCCTACACATACCCAACGGGTTCAACAGCGGACATATCCACATTCTGGGCCTCCCGCCTCGTTACTACAGCAGCCTGGAAGACTATTTACATACCATGTCTCATCCAAACTCCTATGCTGGCTAAATCGAAATCGCGGCCGCCCAGCAACTATACAACATTTCCATAACCGTTGTCGTTGCCGGCACTGCTGCTTTCCCCTCCGTCCCGAACCTTCCTTGAAACAACAGCCTGTATGTTGTATATCATCCACATGCCATGCACTACTCCACTCTCTCCCCGCACTGATGAAATATGTTATCCTTATTATTAGACGAATGCCATTCTTACTCTTGCGTCACCCGATCTTACGCTTCACATTACACTCACAAATAAACGCGATTATTACATCCTTCACCGTTTCTTACACAAATACATTTAGTTTGGTTGGCTTTGGGTATTGCCCCAAATGCAATATAACTGGCAATATAACTGCGATTGGCGTCACAACATTTAGTTTGGTTGGCTTTGGGCTATTACCCCAATTGCAATATAACTGCAATTGGCGTCAAAGCCCAAAGCCAACCAAAACTGCAATTGGTGTCATAGCCCAAAGCCAACCAAACTAAATGTATTTGTACAAGAAACGACGGAATACCCACTCCGAAGGAAAGCCTTGTATATATATATATATATATATTATCGTCACTTTTACTTTCCGGCCTACGACCTACGCGAATGGTAACGCGAAGTCCCAAAGTTTTCTTTCAATGTTTTTGCTTTAAAAAAACAGCCGAAAATATCCTCGTACCGCCGCTGTGGGAAAAAAGGGGAAAAAAGTTTGATTTTTCCTTGTCTTTTTTTAATTTATGAAATACGTCAGCTGTGAGTTCGACTGATTAAATAGTTGATATTCAACTCTGCAAGCTGCGTAATACGTCTCGTCTCTACTCCATTTTTTCGAACGGCTGCAGGCGGCGGAATTTTTATTCTCTCGTATTTTATAAAAAAAAATTATTCTCTCGTATTTATAAAAAAAAAAAAATTGTCAACGGCTGCTGCTGCTGCTGCTTCTAGTGCTGCCGCAATATTCATTGAATGTTCGTATGTACTCGGATAATTGTGTTTCCTGGTCGTTTTGTGGCGCTGCTGCGTTGTTGCCGTACATCATGCTGGACATGATTTGTGTGTCTTGTAGCCAAAAGATACCAAGCCGTGGAGGTTTCAGTGTAATCGCATGTGTGAGTGGAGCAGTGGCCGGGGATCCTGTGTGATGTCCCCTAGCCACCTGGCTCGTGGTCCGATGAGGATCACTCCGTGATAATACAAGCTCTAAGAACAAGACTTACTGAGTGCGAGGCCAGCGAGACTGGTGGAGTCCCTCGCTGGAAGCCCTCTTGCTGATATCATCTGGCAGAGGCCATAATATCTAGATATTCGCGGAACTTCTGTTGGAGGAGTTTTCGGCTGCGGAGTATTGGGTCACAGCTGGGAAGGCAGTTGGCCCGTTGGACGGATCGAAACGGCTTGAAGCGCACAGCAGGGGAGGACGCTCCGGGAGCTGGAGGACGCACAGGTCAGGCGGCAGTTTCTCCGTTATTACAGTAGAGTCCAGGTGGACTGCTGTGGATTATGGCGCACACGGCAAGCACGCCGCTGGTGGTAGGGGAGTCTCTGACTCCACCGAAATACGGAGAGGTGTGGACCGAGCAGGCCTCTCGTGTTTTTTTACGCAGCGTACCTCGATTATGAGGAACGGCTGCAGCTCGCCAACGCTCAGGGGGTGGTTCAGCACTCCAAAGTGAGCATGGGCCAGCTTATCCCCAATTACATTCATCGGTGTTTTGAGGGATTTTACAAGCATCAGACTACGATGACCGCCTCGGAGTTGTTGGACGCTGTTAGGCAGCACGCTGGTTACACAACCACCAGCAACAGATTTGACACCTCGCGGGCGGCAGCGGACTTGCGTCGCGTTCTCTCAATGAGGCGCGATGAAAAGCAGGGCGGTGAAACATCCGTCAAAGACCGCGCGATGATGGTAAACTCCGCTATGGAAAAGTATTTTGCGGAGAATCACGCGGTGCATGCCATGTACCGCGCGCAGGACCGTTCGTGGTTGCCCGGACCGGCGGAATTTGTGAGCATGGCGTTGGTGGATGGCTTATGGCCGTCCGAGTTCAAAAAGTACGTAAAAGGTCAGCTAACGTACGCTGCAGGGTGGAAGAAGGACCCGGCATTGGTCATGGACCAAATTTTTTCTGCTGCAGAACAGTGGAAATTCATCGAGGCGTATGGTCGGAAAGATGCTGCAGGGGCAGCTGAACCGCGACGCCAACAGCAGCAGAAACCGAAACAGCAGCAGTCCGCGAAAAAGTCGTTTGTTCGCGTCTGTTTCGAGTGTGGTGATCCCAACCATTATGTTTCTGATTGCCCAAAAGCTCGCGGTGGCGGCACAGCTCCCAGCAGTGGTGGGCGCGGGTCGTCAGGGTATCGCGGGGGCCGCAATGGCGGCCGGGGCAGATTCAACCATGGACGCGGGCGCGGTGGCCGTGGTGGCAATCAATTGACAGCGGGCGGTGGAACTTCTGCTGTTGCTTCTTCAACTTCTGGTGCGCCAGCGGCAGGAGCCGCTGGGTCGGGATCTGGTTCGTCTGTTGCCGGCCGAGCTGTATACGTTGGAGGAGCTGGAACATCGGTGGGTGCTGCTGGAGCGAGAACTTCGCCATCCACCGAGCGGGCGGAGTCAGTGTCTGGTGCTGCTGCAGGGGCGGTAGCGCCGGAACCGTCTGTATATTCGACGTCTTGGTCGGGGTGGACCGCCGATTCTATTTCTTCGGCGCCGGCTGTAGGAGGGCAGCCATGGCGTCAGGTGACTCTTGGTACCGACCAGAGTTCAACGGCAGGTGAAGTGCCTGTCGATCGCAGCGCTGAGTGTTTACGCGCTGATCTCTCTTTGCCAGGGTCGGTTGGTTCGCTGATGGCGCGTGTGATCCTTGATTCGGGGTCGGCGCTCACGTCCATCGGTGTCGGCTTACTTCAGCAGCTGTCTTCGCATTTCGGCGGCGCCGATCTGCAAATTCCGTTCGAAAATGGCCCGCAGCAGGCGAAAACCGCTACGGGTGTTTCAGTGATGGTCACGCACAAAACGGTGCCGATTGCCGTGAGTGTACGGACGCCGTGGGGAGCGGTGAAATTGGAGCCCATCACTTTCGCGGTCATGCCTGGTACAGATAACGTCGTTCTGTTTGGCATGGCTACCATGAAAGCTCTTGGCATCGACGTCTACCGTGAAGCTCTGGAGAAGCTTCGCCCTCGCGCAGTGCCGGTATCGACCGGTGTGGAGACTCCGAGTTACCTTGCGGCGCGCAGAGTGACGGTTTCCGTGCGTGCTTTTCAGACCGAGGCTACGGTGGATGCTCCGGAGGACAAGGCGGTGGAACATTTGGTCGACCGGGGGCCAGACATGTTCATGGATCCGGAGGCGGAGCGGACGGCCCGAGAACGGGCGTTGGAGGACAGCGTGCAGCAGGCAGAGCAGAGTGGATTAAGCGTCGGCGGAGCAACCCGTTTGCGCGAAATTTTGGCTCGTCGCGTGGGTGCTTTTCGCCGTGCGCTGTGTGGTGATCCGCCAGCGCAAGTGGAGCCGATGCGAGTGCAGCTGAAGCAACAGGCGAAGCCTGTCAAGGCAACGCCACGTCGGTACGAACCGACGAAAAGGGACTGGCTCTCGAAGTGCATTGCTGCTTTGGTGTTTTTTGGCTTTGTCTACCACAACATCCAGGCGGTGTGGGCGAGTCCGGCGATGGCGGTGCCCAAGAAGGACTCTTTCCGTTTGGTGAGCGACTACTCGGCGGTGAACGCACAGGTGGAGAAGTCCCCGGGCGTCATGCCCAACCATGAAGACATGGGAGATCTGCTGGGGGCGCGTTTCTTCGGCAAGCTGGACCTACTTCAAGGGTACTGGCAGATGCCTTTGGCTCCGGAGGCGCAAGACGTCTTCACCATGGCGACAAGCGACGGTTTGTTCACGCCTACCCGTGTTCCCCAAGGTGTTTTGAATGCGACTTCTTATTTCCAAGGTGTCATGACTGAAGTGTTGCGTGGTTTGGATTGCAAAGTTTGGGTCGATGACGTTTTCTTTTTCGCAGACACCGAAGAAGCTCTTCTGCAGCTGCTTGATGACATTCTTGAACGCCTGGAGAATGTTGGACTGTTTGTCGCCGCCCACAAGTGTACCTTCTTCTCTCGTGAACTGGTCTGGTGTGGTCGCCTGAAGGAATATTGTGTTTGGCCTCACATGGATTCTCAGGTTCGCGAATTCGTTCGCCAGTGTTTGCACTGTGTAGACACGCGTGCAGGTGCACTCATTCCTCGTCCCTACGGAGACACGGTGCATGGTACCGCTCCGGGAGAAGTGGTGCACTTTGATTTTTTGTATGTTGGCCACAGCGGGCCCGAAGGTAGCGATGGCCTGCCTGATGAGGATGGTTTCCGATATGTTTTGGTCATCATGGATGATTTGTCCAACTACGTGGCGGTGGAACCGGCCGAGGCTTGTACAGCCGAGGTCACAGCGAAGCATTTGCTAGCCTGGTGTAAGACTTTGGGGGTGCCGCGTGTGTGGGTGAGTGATACCGCCACGCATTTCAAGAACAGGGTGCTTGCTTTGTTGAGCGACGCGTTGCACATCGAACATCGTTTTGCTGTCGCTTACACGCCGTGGTCGAACGGTACGTGTGAACGCATGGTAAAAGAGGTGGTACGTGCTCTGCGTTCCATTCTGTCAGAACAGCGTCGTCAGGTTTCGGAGTGGGTTGATGTTTTGCCGGCCGCTCAGTGGGCCTTGAACACTTCGTTTCGTGAACGTTACCGAAGCACTCCGTACAGCGTGATGTTTGGGCGTGCTCCGCGTACCGATTTCTCGGCGCTCGTTTCTGAGTCTGATGGCAGGTGGAATGTTGACGTGATGAATGCTGACTTGTTGCGTGCGAACGTCCGTGAAGTCGTTGCAGAGCAGGAGAGATTTTGCGCCGATATTCGCGCAGCTGTTGCCGTGTCTCGCGACAACAAACGTAAACAGGCTCAGGGCCAGGTGGTGTTGCCAAAATTTGCGGTTGGTGATTTCGTGTTGTATGCTCGTGTTCGTCGGCAGGGTGTCACACCGAAATTGTTGTCCACATGGACTGGTCCGTGGCGTGTGGTAGCAGCTGATCATGATCATGTGTACTCAGTTCAGAACATCGTTTCTGGGAAGGTGCATCAAGCTCACGTGGCTCGTTTACGATTTTATGCGGATGCGACGTTGAACGTCACCGCTGATCTGAAGGATGTTTTCCAACATTCCTTTGCGCAGGGTGAATGCCGCATGAATGCTTTGGTGCATGTGGCCGAAGATGATGCCAACGAGGTGATTGTCTTGGTCGATTGGGATGGTTTCGAAGCAGAGGAGCGCACGTGGGAGTCTTTGCGGTCGATTTATTCTGCTGCGCCTGAATTCGTCGTGAAGGAATTGCGCAAATTACGGATGACCCGTGCGCTCAAGATTAAAATTGCTTCAGAGTTCAGCATTGATTTGTGATTTGCCGCATGCGATTTCGTCTTGGTTTTTTGGTTTTGTCAAGCTCGTTCGTGTCGAGTGAACTCGCTTTGGGGGTGCTGTAGCCAAAAGATACCAAGCCGTGGAGGTTTCAGTGTAATCGCATGTGTGAGTGGAGCAGTGGCCGGGGATCCTGTGTGATGTCCCCTAGCCACCTGGCTCGTGGTCCGATGAGGATCACTCCGTGATAATACAAGCTCTAAGAACAAGACTTACTGAGTGCGAGGCCAGCGAGACTGGTGGAGTCCCTCGCTGGAAGCCCTCTTGCTGATATCATCTGGCAGAGGCCATAGTCTATTACACTTGTGCGTGTGTACATATTTCTGTATCTTCAATGATTTTTTTTGTGGTGCTGCTGCGTTGTTGCCGTACATCACGCTGGACGTGATTTGTGTGTGTATTACAGTGCAGCTTGTGTGTGTGCATATTTCTGTATCGTCAATGAAATTCCGTAGGTAAAGCGCTTCCGGCGGACCAGGGTACATAGTTTTTGTTGATTGATCCCTAAAGGTATAGGCGCAGCTGGCACGGGAAGGCGTGGCTGACTCCAGACATGAAACGGAACTCCTCTTATACTACATCCTCGTCGCCTCACGTGCAGTATAGGGTTCCACCTGACGAGTGGCATTGGTGGGCACACATTACCTCGATATCCCAATACCCTACTGCCGGAATCCCATTCCAGCGTGGAACTCCCCAATCTACCATGGATCTCATATGTCGTGTATCTGAGTACAATCAACAGTTTTTTCGTCCTTCATTTCATATCGTTGCTATGCTGCTGCTGCAGCAACCAACGTTGCTGCTGCTAATGCTAATGCTAATGCTAATGCTAATGCTGCCGCAATATTCACTGAATGTTCGTATGTACTCGGATTACTGTTTTTCTTGATCGTTTTTGTACCTATAATGATCGTTTTGATACCTGAAATAAAATATTTTTGTCATTTTGCTGCTGCATTTTGCGTGCGTACTGCTTTTTCTCGTTTTGGGCTTCGTTCTTTTCATATCGCTGCTACGCTGCTGCTGCTGTGGTGCTGCTGCTGTGTTGTTGCCGTACATCATGCTCGTCATTTGTGTGTACATATTCTTAGTCTTACTCTGTTGACGACTAGTGGTGTTTTCTTCTTTTTCTTTTTTTCCAGCTCGTTCTTTTCAAGTGTCTGCCACGTCCCCTACGCGGGGGTACGATGGTTTGTTGCTATACTGAAGTATATACATATACCAGGTACCAGGTATATTTTTGTTTCTTTTTTTTTTGTTTCTTTTCTCTTTCGAATTGTCTTTGTTTTGGTTTTTGTTTTTTTCTCTTTGTTTCGTTTTTGTTTCTCTAGGCCATGGAATGGGTATATGTCGTGCCCGTCGTACGCAGTATGAGGACATGGCATTGCATTGCATACGTGGCAACGTAGTATCTCTGTGGCGTAGCTTTGTGACCACAGAACTTGTATGTCTCTAGGTTTGAAGAATCGGCACGGACACTGGTTGTGCTGGATGTCGACGGGTAGAAAGAACGGTATAATGTGAAGAAAACAACAACAACAACAACAACAACAACAACATATATTTTGTTTCGCCAATGAAATTCCGTAGTTGTTGCAGTCGCGGCATACGAGGGTACATATTTTTTTCTTCTTTTTTTCATATCGTTGCTGGAAAGCAGTGCGTCGCTTCTTCTGATTTAGATCTTCTTATTGATAGCGAGAGCTGAGGAGGTGCTCTGGTAGAGAAGTGAGAGGTAGGGGGGCGGGACTCGACACCCAGATATACTCGTCCCACCCCACGCCGCAAGCTCTCCTAAATTCCTCTGATCTGACGTACGCCTACAGAACTTTCCTATGGCTACCGGTCGTTCTTCTGCTAATATAAGAACTTCTCACTTCGTGGTCCTATCTGCGTTAAGGAATATTACTCTCGTCTAGGGGGTTATCCGCCCTAGGGAACATTCCTAAAAGAACATTACTCTCGACTAACGGAATATCCGCCGGGTTAATCCATTCTTTGGATTATTCTCGTATTCGTGAGACTATAATATAAGACTGCAACGTATTATATATATATCTATAGCCCATGAGTACTCTACTCATATCACACTATGCCGCTGCTGCTGCCAACGCTGCGGCGATCCGTTGCTGCTTCTGCTGCTAGTGTTTCTAATGCTGCCGCAACCACTGCTCGAAGCCGTTGCTGCTGCTGCTGCTGCTAATACTGCTAATGCTGCCTCAATATCCACTGATTGTTCGTATGTATGTATTCGGATTACCGATTTTCTTGGTCGTTTTTGCACCCAAATGGTCGTTTTGGTACGTTAAAAAAATATTTTGGCCCTTTTCCTGCTGCGTTTTTCGCACGTACTTGCTGCTTCCGGTGCTGCCGCTGCCGTCGTATAGCAAGCAATTACGTACTGATGTTGTGCCGCTGTAGAGCAGTACAAATAATGAACTCGCCCCCCCCCTTTCGCCTCCCCCGCCATCCCCTGCACGCCACTCCCGCCCCGCGCACCCTATGTTTACTTCGACCAGGTCGGTGGCAAGTGCTCCAACTGCCGCCTGACGGACTCCACCATCAAAGACGGAGACATCATCATCAAGCGCAAGACAACACCCTTCCATTTCGCCTGCTCCAGGGCTTCACAGAATTCCGAAACAGTACGCCAAGCGGATTGTCGCCAACCAGGACGAACGAAAGGCAACAAAATTGTTTCCCACATTTCCCGAAATCACGATTATTTCTTCCTACACATATCCAACGGGTTCAACAGCGAACAGATCCACATTCTTGGCCTCCCGCCTCGTTACTACAGCAGCCTGGAAGACTATTTACATATCATGTCTCATCCAAACTCCTATGCTGGCTACATCGAAATCGCGGCCGCCCAGCAACTATACAACATTTCCATAACCGTTGTCGTTGCCGGCACTGCTGCTTTCCCTCCTGTCCCAAACCTTCCTTTAAACAACAGCCTGTATGTTGTGTACATCATCCACATGCCAAGCCCTGCTCCACTCTCTCCCCGCGCTGATGAAATATGTTATTCTTATGATTGAACGAATGTCATTCTTGCTCTTGCGTCACCCGATCTTACGTTTCACATTACATTCGTAAATAAACGCGATTAATACATCCTTCACCGTTTCTTACACCAATACATATAGTTTGGTTGGCTTTTCGGGCTATTACCCCAATTGCAGTGAAGCCAACCAAACTAAATGTATTTGTACAGGAAACGACGGAATACCCACTCCGAAGGAAAGCCTTGTGTGTATATATATATATATTATCGTCACTTTTACTTTCCAGCCTAAGACCTATGCCAATGGTAGCGCGAAGTCCAAAAGTTTTCTTTCAATTTTTTTGCTTTAAAAAAACAGCCGAAAATATCCTCGTACCGCCGCTGTGGGGAAAAAAGGGAAACAAGTTTGATTTTTCCTTTTTTTTAATTTATGAAATACGTCAGCTGTGAGTTCGACTGATTAAATAGTTAATAGTCAACTTTGCAAGCTGCGTATTATTAGGTCTCGTCTATATTCCATTTTTTCTAACGGCTGCAGGCAGCGCAATTTGTATTCTCTCGTTATACATTGTCAGCACGCTGATAAAAAGCAGCTCGTGCCACGATGTATGCTCGATGTCGATATAGACTCAGCCCACGGCCAACGCGCTTGGTGTCGGGCAAGACCAACGAGAATTGATGACGGCATCGAGGATACTCGTGGAAACTGGATAAATGCTCTAGGGGGCGAGAGCTTGCCGGCGGCGTCCTGCGGTATCCTCCCAAACCTGAACAAAAGCCTGTTTTTTGCCATTCGAGGCGGCTCCGGAATTTTTGTCTTCTGTTTGTACACACCAGCGGCTAATTGTTTTTTTATCGTACGGCTGGCCAGCGCCCGCCACACGTCACTGGCCATTGTGTGAAGACGGTGACCCAAGGGTGGGTCGGAGCCCCTAACGAGCGCACTTCGTTCAGAATTCATGACGCAATCGTTGGTTTTGTCCATCGATGTCTGTCGAGGACTCGGAATCTCGCCGCTTCGACCAAAGATCGGCCTGAGTTTTTCTCAAGCCGATCTTGGCCCAACATCGGCCCCAGATTTCCTTTTTTCGGGCTTTTCCAAAAGTTGGGAACTTTTGTTTCGTCTAAACGTGCCCATAGGAAGCCTGTTCTAGAAATTTCTGGCGGGTATCTTTCGAATTCAAACTTTATATTAATACTTCGCGTTCCCATTGGCATAGGTCTAACTCGTAGGAGGTTTTATCTTCAGCGATCTTCTGGACAAGCCGTGGTCACAGGTGTCGTCCCTTTCCCCCCCCGGTACGTGCCTTTTATTTTTGTCGCGCATAGGGTTCAGCATTACCTCTGCTCATCGATTTTCATCGAATGTAGCTAACTCACGCTCTCGCACTTTCCGCTTACTAAATGTTTTTGCAAGAAAAAGTCCCTAAGACCATGCACTCGGTGAGACTTGAACCCACGAAATTGATCTTGATAGGCACGCGGACCACCTTCGTACCAAGCCACCCGGGACCTCGGTATATATAAAGCAAGACAGCTGAACATGCCTGCGACCAAATTCGTTTTTTCCAGTATACAAAATACAGTTCGGAATTTGCGTAATTTTTTTGGGCCTGATTTCGTGTTTTGATCGGATTGTATTCCCGATACATACGTAAAACTCGCAAGTAATCATTGCAAACTGCCCGCTTCTCTTCTCCCCCCTTACTTAGTAGAATGCCCAATGAACATAAGTGACGACTACTTGGTATAATATTTTCTTTGACAAAAAGAAGGCTATTTTGTTTAGCTGCGTTCTCTGTTGTAAAACTGAACAACTCTCACTGCTGCTCAGAGTCCAATATCACACGAACTTCACCACCAAAGCGGGGTATGTATAGTATGTGCTCGGTTTACAAAAAAATATGGTATCCCATCGCATAGATTGATACGTACCCGATCAAACAACGTGCCGGTAAATATGTTTTTTTTTTGTTTTGGTCAAATTTCATGGTCCCTCGGATCAAGCCATCAACCTCTTCGTACTTCAGTCCCGTTTCGAGGACAAAGCTCTCTAATTTCATGTGGTTTCCCCCCCGAATGTGACAGCAACGCTACCGCATGGAATAATTGGAGCGGTTCGTCCACAAAATACTAATGTTTATTTCGTCAATACATAAAATAAATGGTAGATACCAACAAAATACTGCTGTTTACAATTACAAAATGTGCCGTACGTGTTGGAGAAAAAAACTCAAACAATCGTTGGCCAAGAACATCCATAAATCTAACGACAACGTCACACGTCATCCGAGCTTCACGGCAGGACATCTCACAATCGAGGTAAATTTGGAACGATGCGCAAGCGTTGCGGTATACGTTTTTTCCAGTCGCTGCAACGTGCCAAGGTTGTTGTGGTCTCGCCTCAACGTCCCGCAACGTACTCAAGTGTCCACCTGTGAGCGCTCGTTACGCACGCCCAGCGGTGTCTTCGGGTGGACACCTGTTGGCCACAAACGGCGTACGAAGCAGAGTCTGCCATGTCCCTATACATACCGGCCTTTTTGAATACCATTGGTCCCGGTGGGTTGTAAAGTGCCTTGATCAAGCGTATACCGAGACTCGACAATGTTGATCAAGCGTATACCGAGACTCGACAATGTCACGAATAGTGATGTCGTTTTTTTTTCAGGGAAAATCTGAAAAAAGTGGCGTCATATTGAGATTCTTTTTGGCACGGTTCACGACGAAAAACTCACGATTCAAGACAAAAATCTAACGAACCGTGATTTTTTTTGTTTTCGTTAGGAATGGTCCCAAGACGAATGGAATTCACACGCCTTGCTCCATAATATTTTCGGCCTGCGGCCGTCTTACGATCGATTTCCCAGTCTGACCTACGGCTCGTTTCGCTCGTTTGAGAAGATTAGGCCTAATGCTGTAAGCGCGACATCAGAGGGTGTGGTGTATCGCTTTTCTTGCTCCTTTCCATGACCGAACAAACAAAAAAAATTACAAAAAACAGCCGCCCTGTTGCAGGACACACAGTGTACACCAGGTTTCTCACCGAACAGCCTTTTGAGGTAGTCGCACGTATGCACAAGGGCTCCCGTTGCCCAGTCGAAAGACATGCCGGTGCCGCTCTTCGGTTCTCCACGCAGTTGAACAGAAACGTCTTGGGTCATCTTCCCCTCCTTTCCAGTGTTCTCTAGCTTCCGGAAAAGTAGCTCACATGGAATGCATGTCTCTTGTCCAAAATCGTCCTTTATTTCGTTTTCCGTAACAGGACCCGACGAAGAGGCCGTATACAGGCAGCCTATGCACCACACCAGAGTAAATGCCGTCTTCATTGCAAGCCGTGCACACTACGCCGTATATGGTTCGGGAAGATAGATGGCCACTTGGGTACGTTGCAGAACGTTGTGGCGAAACCACAGCTCTTAAGTTAGAACAAATATTGCAACGCTTACGCAACACACCAAATGCATCTCTAATTGTGAGGCGTCCTGTTGTGCGTTTTTCATCGCGGAACCTTGCCGTCAGGTTGTTAGTAGATGTTTTTTTTTCCATTATTTTTGTTTCTCATCGTACTCACTACTGAATTAATACGTAGAAATTCATTGTACTGAGGCGCGACCTCCAACACAAACTATTAGGCATCCGGCGTCCCCGGTGGCTTGGTAGGTGGTCCGCGAGCCTATCAAGATCAATTTCGTGAGTTCGAGTCTCACCGAGTGCATGCTCGTAGGGACTTTTTCTTGCATAAAATTGATTAGCGGAAAGCGCGAGAGCGTGAGTTAGCTGTACATTCGATGAAAGTCGACGAGCAGTGGGAATGCTGAACCCTATGCGCGATAAAACCTAAAGGCACGTACCGGGGGGGAGAAGGGACGACACCTGTGACCACGGCTTGTCCAGAAGAGATCGTCGAGGGTAAAACCTCCTACGAGTGGGCTGGAAAGTAAAAGTGATGAAAAAAAATTAAAAAAAAAAAAAAAAAAAAATTAGGGGTGGGACTAGAGGCCTGTTTTGACCCAAAAAAGTGACAGGCTATTCGAACCGACCGGCCAAAAAAAAATGAAGTTTGTGAATAAGTAAAACTACCGCCATACCCCTAACTACTTGTTTTTAGTATTGGTGTATAGTGAACTTGTATGTGATATTTCTCTGCGGTGAAGATGAGGTCGATCATGACTACACAGGGCACATACTGCTGTTCGGATTATCTGTTATTACCTTTTTTTAGAACGGGAGTACAAATTGACGTCTTAAGATTTGATACACTGAAAGGTGCGGAGAAACATTTTTTTTTCTATTTTTTCTGCCTCTTGCTCTATGTTGTTGTTGTTGTTGTTGCTGTTGTTGTTGTTTTATTAAACCGTTCTTTATACCCGTCGATATCCAGCACAACCAGTCTCCGTGCCGGATCTTCAATCCTAGAGAGATACAAGTTCTGTGGTCACAAAGCTACGCCACGCAGATACTACGTTGCCACGTATGCATAGTGAGTTATGCCACGTCAACAAGAACAAAGCTGCCATATTCAGAGCATATATATATATATATATATATACCAATAGACAGCTCTTCGCACGGCGCCTAAAAGAGGCGTCTCGCCTTCGACGAACGGCATAGATAGGTGCAGCTGTCGGTGGCCAAGCTGCTGCTGTCGGTGGCGAACCTGCTGGTGCTGCAACCCCCACCTCTCCCTTCTCCACGCCCCCTAAGCTCACCTCCCCCTCGTCGAGAGGCGCGTGGTCCTCGCCCTCTGGCAAGAGAGCGGCAACGACAAAGACCGACCTGGTACCGGCTGTTGTTTGCGACCACATTGCACGCACCAGCACTTGGTCAAGAACTCCGCGCCTGGTGGCAAAAACGTGACCTTCGCCACCTGCAAGGATCTCACGTGCGTGGTGGCGGGATCATCCTGACAGGGCAACCGACTGCGAGTTCTGTGCTCGCCCGATCAAGGAAGGGACTGTCTCGTACTCCCTCGAGACTGCTGACAGTGGTGAGTGTCTTATGTCTATTGTGCATACTGTATGTTGCCAGTACGTTTTTTTGGGGTTTTCAATTGCCTTTTTGCATACACACCTACGTCAAAGCGTTTATTATTTTTTTGACTCATCCATGCTCGTTCTTTCCCCTTCGTGCGTTGCGTCGGCTCCTCTTACACAGTGCACGCGAACGCGCACATGCACAACTGTTTGCGGGACGTGAACGAAGGAACGGAGGATTCAGCTGTCGCCGTCACCGCTGCACCGAACGACGTGAGTGCTGCTGCTACTGTGGTGCATTTTCGGTGCATGCACACGATTTCTGTATGTACATGTTTTGGTGATCCCACGTACTCATTTTGCTCGTTTTCGGCTGCCGCTGCTGCTGCCGCTGCTGTCAGCGCCACGCCATGAGTGCTGCTGCTGCTGTGCACCTGCTTCTCCTGTGCACGCGCTGCTGCTGTAGTGCTGCTGCGTTGTTGCCGTGCTGTGCACCTGCTGCTCCTGTGCACTTGCTGCAGTGCTGCTGCGTTGTTGCCGTGCATCATGCTGGAAGCGTACATATTTTCGGATCGTCAATTCCGTAGGTTTTGCGATGGCGGCACACCAGGGTACATGCTTTTTTTCTTCCTTATTTTCATATCGTTGCTATGCTGCTGCTGCTGCTGCTGCCAACGCTGCTGCGATTCGTTGCAGCTTCTGCTGCTGCTAATGCTGTAGCTGCTTCTGCTGCTGCTGCTGCTAATGCTGCCGCAATATCCACTGAATGTTCGTATGTACTCGGACTACTGTTTTTCTTGGTCGTTTTTGTACCCAAATGGTTCTTTTTGATACGTGAAAAAATATTTTTGTCGTTTTGCTCCTGCATTTTGCGTACGTACTGCAATTTCTCGTTTTTGGCTTGGTTATTTTTATAGATATCGTTGCTATGCTGCTGCTGTGGTGCTGCTGCGTTGTTGCCGTACATCATGCTGCACTTGTTTGTGTACATATTTCGGTATCGTCAATGAAATTCCGTAGGTTTTGCGATTGCGGCATACCAGGGTACATACTTTTTTTCTTCCTTATTTTCATATCGTTGCTATGCTGCTGCTGCCAACGCGGATTATTGTTTTAATTGGCCATTTTTGTACCCAAATGGTTTTTTTGGTACGTAAAAAAAATATTTTGGTCGTTTTGCTCCTGCATTTTGCGTACGTACTACTTTTCTCTCGTACCAGGTATTTCGTATTATTGTTGCTATGCTGCTGCTGCGTTGTTGCCGTACAGCATGCGGAGGTGGGTCTATAGTGACGTACCAAAAATACTTTTCGGACGGCCTCGGGGTACATACTTTCTTTCTCTCTTCTTTTCATATCGTTGCTATGCTGCTGCTGCCAACGCTGTGGCGATCCGTTGCTGCTTCTGCTGCTGCCGCTGCTGCTGCTCTGCTTTTAGTGCTGCCGCAATATTCACTGAATGTTTGTACGTACTCGGATAATTGTGTTTCCTGGTCGTTTTGTGGCGCTGCTGCGTTGTTGCCGTACATCATGCTGGACATGATTTGTGTGTCTATTACACTTAAACTTGTGCGTGTGTACATATTTCTGTATCGTCAATGATTTTTTTTGTGGTGCTGCTGCGTTGTTGCCGTACATCATGCTGGACGTGCTTTGTGTTTGTACTGCTGTACTACACTTGTGTGCTGTAGCCAAAAGATACCAAGCCGTGGAGGTTTCAGTGTAATCGCATGTGTGAGTGGAGCAGTGGCCGGGGATCCTGTGTGATGTCCCCTAGCCACCTGGCTCGTGGTCCGATGAGGATCACTCCGTGATAATACAAGCTCTAAGAACAAGACTTACTGAGTGCGAGGCCAGCGAGACTGGTGGAGTCCCTCGCTGGAAGCCCTCTTGCTGATATCATCTGGCAGAGGCCATAATATCTAGATATTCGCGGAACTTCTGTTGGAGGAGTTTTCGGCTGCGGAGTATTGGGTCACAGCTGGGAAGGCAGTTGGCCCGTTGGACGGATCGAAACGGCTTGAAGCGCACAGCAGGGGAGGACGCTCCGGGAGCTGGAGGACGCACAGGTCAGGCGGCAGTTTCTCCGTTATTACAGTAGAGTCCAGGTGGACTGCTGTGGATTATGGCGCACACGGCAAGCACGCCGCTGGTGGTAGGGGAGTCTCTGACTCCACCGAAATACGGAGAGGTGTGGACCGAGCAGGCCTCTCGTGTTTTTTACGCAGCGTACCTCGATTATGAGGAACGGCTGCAGCTCGCCAACGCTCAGGGGGTGGTTCAGCACTCCAAAGTGAGCATGGGCCAGCTTATCCCCAATTACATTCATCGGTGTTTTGAGGGATTTTACAAGCATCAGACTACGATGACCGCCTCGGAGTTGTTGGACGCTGTTAGGCAGCACGCCGGTTACACAACCACCAGCAACAGATTTGACACCTCGCGGGCGGCAGCGGACTTGCGTCGCGTTCTCTCAATGAGGCGCGATGAAAAGCAGGGCGGTGAAACATCCGTCAAAGACCGCGCGATGATGGTAAACTCCGCTATGGAAAAGTATTTTGCGGAGAATCACGCGGTGCATGCCATGTACCGCGCGCAGGACCGTTCGTGGTTGCCCGGACCGGCGGAATTTGTGAGCATGGCGTTGGTGGATGGCTTATGGCCGTCCGAGTTCAAAAAGTACGTAAAAGGTCAGCTAACGTACGCTGCAGGGTGGAAGAAGGACCCGGCATTGGTCATGGACCAAATTTTTTCTGCTGCAGAACAGTGGAAATTCATCGAGGCGTATGGTCGGAAAGATGCTGCAGGGGCAGCTGAACCGCGACGCCAACAGCAGCAGAAACCGAAACAGCAGCAGTCCGCGAAAAAGTCGTTTGTTCGCGTCTGTTTCGAGTGTGGTGATCCCAACCATTATGTTTCTGATTGCCCAAAAGCTCGCGGTGGCGGCACAGCTCCCAGCAGTGGTGGGCGCGGGTCGTCAGGGTATCGCGGGGGCCGCAATGGCGGCCGGGGCAGATTCAACCATGGACGCGGGCGCGGTGGCCGTGGTGGCAATCAATTGACAGCGGGCGGTGGAACTTCTGCTGTTGCTTCTTCAACTTCTGGTGCGCCAGCGGCAGGAGCCGCTGGGTCGGGATCTGGTTCGTCTGTTGCCGGCCGAGCTGTATACGTTGGAGGAGCTGGAACATCGGTGGGTGCTGCTGGAGCGAGAACTTCGCCATCCACCGAGCGGGCGGAGTCAGTGTCTGGTGCTGCTGCAGGGGCGGTAGCGCCGGAACCGTCTGTATATTCGACGTCTTGGTCGGGGTGGACCGCCGATTCTATTTATTTCTTCGGCGCCGGCTGTAGGAGGGCAGCCATGGCGTCAGGTGACTCTTGGTACCGACCAGAGTTCAACGGCAGGTGAAGTGCCTGTCGATCGCAGCGCTGAGTGTTTACGCGCTGATCTCTCTTTGCCAGGGTCGGTTGGTTCGCTGATGGCGCGTGTGATCCTTGATTCGGGGTCGGCGCTCACGTCCATCGGTGTCGGCTTACTTCAGCAGCTGTCTTCGCATTTCGGCGGCGCCGATCTGCAAATTCCGTTCGAAAATGGCCCGCAGCAGGCGAAAACCGCTACGGGTGTTTCAGTGATGGTCACGCACAAAACGGTGCCGATTGCCGTGAGTGTACGGACGCCGTGGGGAGCGGTGAAATTGGAGCCCATCACTTTCGCGGTCATGCCTGGTACAGATAACGTAGTTCTGTTTGGCATGGCTACCATGAAAGCTCTTGGCATCGACGTCTACCGTGAAGCTCTGGAGAAGCTTCGCCCTCGCGCAGTGCCGGTATCGACCGGTGTGGAGACTCCGAGTTACCTTGCGGCGCGCAGAGTGACGGTTTCCGTGCGTGCTTTTCAGACCGAGGCTACGGTGGATGCTCCGGAGGACAAGGCGGTGGAACATTTGGTCGACCGGGGGCCAGACATGTTCATGGATCCGGAGGCGGAGCGGACGGCCCGAGAACGGGCGTTGGAGGACAGCGTGCAGCAGGCAGAGCAGAGTGGATTAAGCGTCGGCGGAGCAACCCGTTTGCGCGAAATTTTGGCTCGTCGCGTGGGTGCTTTTCGCCGTGCGCTGTGTGGTGATCCGCCAGCGCAAGTGGAGCCGATGCGAGTGCAGCTGAAGCAACAGGCGAAGCCTGTCAAGGCAACGCCACGTCGGTACGAACCGACAAAAAGGGACTGGCTCTCGAAGTGCATTGCTGCTTTGGTGTTTTTTGGCTTTGTCTACCACAACATCCAGGCGGTGTGGGCGAGTCCGGCGATGGCGGTGCCCAAGAAGGACTCTTTCCGTTTGGTGAGCGACTACTCGGCGGTGAACGCACAGGTGGAGAAGTCCCCGGGCGTCATGCCCAACCATGAAGACATGGGAGATCTGCTGGGGGCGCGTTTCTTCGGCAAGCTGGACCTACTTCAAGGGTACTGGCAGATGCCTTTGGCTCCGGAGGCGCAAGACGTCTTCACCATGGCGACAAGCGACGGTTTGTTCACGCCTACCCGTGTTCCCCAAGGTGTTTTGAATGCGACTTCTTATTTCCAAGGTGTCATGACTGAAGTGTTGCGTGGTTTGGATTGCAAAGTTTGGGTCGATGACGTTTTCTTTTTCGCAGACACCGAAGAAGCTCTTCTGCAGCTGCTTGATGACATTCTTGAACGCCTGGAGAATGTTGGACTGTTTGTCGCCGCCCACAAGTGTACCTTCTTCTCTCGTGAACTGGTCTGGTGTGGTAAGGTGTATTCCAATGGTGTCGTGTCCCATGACCCCGCTCGAGTGCAAGGTTTAAGTGAAATGCGTCGTCCCGAAAACGCTGGAGAACTAATGCAATTCTTGCAGGCTGTCAACTGGTTGCGTACATCGTTACCACGTTTAGCGGAAACGGTAGCACCGTTACGTGATTTTTTGGAGGAGCTCCTTGTTGGGGCTACACGTCGGACTAAGCGAGTGGCGCGCAATCGTGTCATCAAGGATACCGCGTGGACGGAGGATCGGGTGCGGGCGTGGAATGCCGCACGGGGTTTGGTGGCGCAAGCAGTGCCGCTTCATCATCCTCGTCCCGGGTGCGTTGTTTTGATGTTTCCTGACGCTTCTGATTTCCATTGGGGTAGTTTTCTCACCCAAGTGCCTGAACACGAATTTCGCAGTGGATTGGCGTTGGAAAGCATGTCTCACGAGCCTCTCGGATTTCTGAGTGGTTCGTTCACAGGTTCGCAGTTGCGCTGGGCGACTGTCGACAAAGAAGGTTTTGCGATCGTTAATACGTTCCGGAGGCTCGAATACCTGCTTTGGGGTGGTGTTCATATCTTTACTGATCATCGAAACTTGCAGTACATTTTCAATCCGGAGAAGTGTGTCACGACGGTCACAAAGACCATGGCACAACGCCTAGAGAATTGGAAGGGTGTTTTAGGACAATACCGCTATGCAATCGAACACATCCCTGGCGATCGAAACTGTTGGGGGGATCTGTTGTCTCGTTGGGTCAAAGTTCCTACGGTGCCTGTTCGTTCGGTTGCCGTGCACAGCCCATGTAATGCTGACGATTCGCTTCCCGCATTGGATGTGATTCGTGCCTCGCAACAAAGGTCTGTCGCTCGTATCGGCGTTGGTGTTCATGAATTTTCGACAACCTTCGGTCAAGCTACCTTGGCCGATGATGGTTTGTTTCGTGTGCGTGTTGGGGTGCGTGACGTCTTGTGGATTCCGCCGGATGATCTTGCTCTTCAAACTCGTTTGATGGTGTGCGCGCACATGCGCTCGGCTGGTCACCGTGGTGTGGCGCCGACTTTGTTTCGCCTGAAGGAATATTGTGTTTGGCCTCACATGGATTCTCAGGTTCGCGAATTCGTTCGCCAGTGTTTGCACTGTGTAGACACGCGTGCAGGTGCACTCATTCCTCGTCCCTACGGAGACACGGTGCATGGTACCGCTCCGGGAGAAGTGGTGCACTTTGATTTTTTGTATGTTGGCCACAGCGGGCCCGAAGGTAGCGATGGCCTGCCTGATGAGGATGGTTTCCGATATGTTTTGGTCATCATGGATGATTTGTCCAACTACGTGGCGTTGGAACCGGCCGAGGCTTGTACAGCCGAGGTCACAGCGAAGCATTTGCTAGCCTGGTGTAAGACTTTGGGGGTGCCGCGTGTGTGGGTGAGTGATACCGCCACGCATTTCAAGAACAGGGTGCTTGCTTTGTTGAGCGACGCGTTGCACATCGAACATCGTTTTGCTGTCGCTTACACGCCGTGGTCGAACGGTACGTGTGAACGCATGGTAAAAGAGGTGGTACGTGCTCTGCGTTCCATTCTGTCAGAACAGCGTCGTCAGGTTTCGGAGTGGGTTGATGTTTTGCCGGCCGCTCAGTGGGCCTTGAACACTTCGTTTCGTGAACGTTACCGAAGCACTCCGTACAGCGTGATGTTTGGGCGTGCTCCGCGTACCGATTTCTCGGCGCTCGTTTCTGAGTCTGATGGCAGGTGGAATGTTGACGTGATGAATGCTGACTTGTTGCGTGCGAACGTCCGTGAAGTCGTTGCAGAGCAGGAGAGATTTTGCGCCGATATTCGCGCAGCTGTTGCCGTGTCTCGCGACAACAAACGTAAACAGGCTCAGGGCCAGGTGGTGTTGCCAAAATTTGCGGTTGGTGATTTCGTGTTGTATGCTCGTGTTCGTCGGCAGGGTGTCACACCGAAATTGTTGTCCACATGGACTGGTCCGTGGCGTGTGGTAGCAGCTGATCATGATCATGTGTACTCAGTTCAGAACATCGTTTCTGGGAAGGTGCATCAAGCTCACGTGGCTCGTTTACGATTTTATGCGGATGCGACGTTGAACGTCACCGCTGATCTGAAGGATGTTTTCCAACATTCCTTTGCGCAGGGTGAATGCCGCATGAATGCTTTGGTGCATGTGGCCGAAGATGATGCCAACGAGGTGATTGTCTTGGTCGATTGGGATGGTTTCGAAGCAGAGGAGCGCACGTGGGAGTCTTTGCGGTCGATTTATTCTGCTGCGCCTGAATTCGTCGTGAAGGAATTGCGCAAATTACGGATGACCCGTGCGCTCAAGATTAAAATTGCTTCAGAGTTCAGCATTGATTTGTGATTTGCCGCATGCGATTTCGTCTTGGTTTTTTGGTTTTGTCAAGCTCGTTCGTGTCGAGTGAACTCGCTTTGGGGGTGCTGTAGCCAAAAGATACCAAGCCGTGGAGGTTTCAGTGTAATCGCATGTGTGAGTGGAGCAGTGGCCGGGGATCCTGTGTGATGTCCCCTAGCCACCTGGCTCGTGGTCCGATGAGGATCACTCCGTGATAATACAAGCTCTAAGAACAAGACTTACTGAGTGCGAGGCCAGCGAGACTGGTGGAGTCCCTCGCTGGAAGCCCTCTTGCTGATATCATCTGGCAGAGGCCATAGTGCGTACATATTTCTGTATCGTCAATGAAATTACGTACTTGCTGCTTCTGCTGCTGCTGCTGCCGTCGTATAGCAAGCGATTACGTACTGCTGTTGTGCCGCTGTAGAGTAGTACAAATAATGAACTCTGCCCCCCCCCCCCCCCCCTTCCCCCTCCCCCACCATTCCCTGCACGCCACTCCCGCCCCGCGCACCCTATATGTTTACTTCGACCAGGTCCGTGGCAAGTGCTACAACTGCCGCCTGACGGACTCCACCATCAAAGACGGAGACATCATCATCAAGCGCAATTAGGCTCCCTTCCATTTCGCCTGCTCCAGGGCTTCGCGGAATTCCGAAGCAGTACGCCAAGCAGATTGTCGCCATCCAGGACGAACGAAAGGAAACAAATTGTTTCCCACATTTCCCAAAATCACGATTATTTCTTCCTACACATATCCAACGGGTTCAACAGCGAACAGATCCACATTCTGGGCCTCCCGCCTCGTTACTACAGCATCCTGGAAGACTATTTACATATAATGTCTCATCCAAACTCCTATGCTGGCTACATCGAAACCGCGGCCGCCCAGCAACTATACAACATTTCCAAAACCGTTGTCGTTGCCGGCACTGCTGCTTTCTCTCCTGGACAGTCCCAAACCTTCCTTTAAACAACAGCCTGTATGTTGTATATTATCCACACGCCAAGCACTACTCCACTCTCTCCCCACACTGATGAAATATGTTATTCTTATTATTAGACGAATGTCATTCTTACTCTTGGTCACCGATCTTACGTTTCACATTACATTAATAAATAAACGCGATTATTACATCCTTCACCGTTTCTTACACAAAATATATTTAGTTTGGTTGGCTTTGGGCTATGTCGCCAATTAATTGCAGTTATATGTACACGATACGACGGAATACCCACTCCGAAGGAAAGCCTTGTATATATATATATATATATTTATGCATCACTTTTACTTCCCAGCCCACTCGTAGGAGGTTTTACCCTCGACGATCTTCTGGACAAGCCGTGGTCACAGGTGTCGTCCCTTCTCCCCCCCGGTACGTGCCTTTAGTTTTTATCGCGCATAGGGTTCAGCATTCCCACTGCTCGTCGATTTTCATCGAATGTACAGCTAACTCACGCTCTCGCGCTTTCCGCTAATCAATTTTATGCAAGAAATAATCTCTATGAGCATGCACTCGGTGAGACTCGAACTCACGAAATTGATCTTGATAGGCTCGCGGACCACCTACCAAGCCACCGGGGACGCCGGAGCTATCTACAATATACCAGCAGTGATACGGGATGAATTACAGCGTAATATGTACGATTGATGGAATGTGACACCAACAACGATCAAATGAAAGACACCACTACACCGTGGTATACGTGCTGGTAGTGATGTGTATGCTCAACTAAAGTACGTACAACGGCTGACCCGCCGGGTGATATTTGCGACGATGGCGGGGGGGGGGGAGAACCCAGGACCAGGCAGACCGGAAAAGACCTGGGCCCAATGTCTAGCTGACAACCACAGGGTTTTCCAAGCTGCCGAGGGGTCCACGGAAAGCGCCCCTCTGCTGTTCGGAGTAGAAACGGTGTTATGTGTGTGTGTGTTCTTCACATTATATATATAAAAAACTCAAGGAATATCGCGATATTTGACATTTAGAGCCAAATTATGTGCCTCACGAGTTTTTATACGGACGTCGGATACAGCGATATTTTCGCCATACGCGGTCCGCAACACACAAATATATGCTTGGGGTATTTTACCCCAAGCATATATTTGTGTTCTCTTTTTTGTTGGTCGAGCCGAATTTGGCACACAAAATTGGAAACAGCCTGTTCCCTCTACTCGGTCATCCGATCATTACCCTGCCAGCAAAGCACCACAACAGCAGCAGCAGCAGTGGTGGCCGCCACGACTTGGTTGAATGAGTACGGCAGACGGGTGCTCCCTTGGTCGGGGAGAGGCGGATGCACGGGATGGCACCAGCACAGCACCCAGTGCTCTGGCTGGGCGTCTTTCTGCCGGAGTTGCCCCAAACCCATGTTCCCAACACCGCACGCCCCACCTCATCCGGGAACAAGCGGGTATAGCGCCAATCCGACCTTTAGTTTTTGGCGGACACGTCTCAGCACCAGCACGAGACGCGCCATCGTCCATGCCAAGAGCCAGATCCATGGTGTACGCGGCCGCTGTAGCCTGCCGAGCTACGTAGAGAGGCAACTGCTGCAGCAGCAGCGACGTCCTCCAGCCCATGCGATGTTCTACGTGTTTGTGCACTTGCCGCCTATTTTTATTTCACCCATGTTTTATCTCACGTTGTTCTGGCAAGAAACCCGATATTGAGTTTTCTATCGAGGGATTTGCGTGTACGAAAATCGCGATATTGAATTCGGCGCAAAGAGTCGAAATATCACCCTCTGTTGATTTTTTATATATATATGTACTCGTACAAGGTTCCCCTCCGGGAGGTGCCGTATTAATAGGGGAGTGTTGGCGCAAGAGCGAAATAGTATTCGTATCCAACCCTGCACACTTGTTTGTGTAGAAGTAGTACCTGCATCCACCCATCATTTAAACGTAAAGAACACACACGACATATTCATTTTGAGGACAGACTAATATAATAATGTTCACGGAACTAGTGCGGAATCAAAAACACAAAATAGGGTAGCGGGAAGTGGATATATATATATATATATTTTTTTTTTCATCATCACTTTTACTTTCCAGCCCACTCGTAGGATGTTTTACCCTCGACGATCGTCTGGACAAGCCGTGGTCACAGGTGTCGTCCCTTCTCCCCCCCGGTACGTGCCTTTAGTTTTTATCGCGCATAGGGTTTAGCATTCCCACTGCTCGTCGATTTTCATCGAATGTACAGCTAACTCACGCTCTCGCGCTTTCCGCTAATCAATTTTATGCAAGAAAAAATCTCTATGAGCATGCACTCGGTGAGACTCGAACTCACGAAATTGATCTTGATAGGCTCGCGGACCACCTACCAAGCCACCGGGGACGCCGGAGCTATCTACAATATACCAGCAGTGATACGGGATGAATTACAGCGTAATATGTACGATTGATGGAATGTGACACCAACAACGATCAAATGAAAGACACCACTACACCGTGGTATACGTGCTGGTAGTGATGTGTATGCTCAACTAAAGTACGTACAACGGCTGACCCGCCGGGTGATATTTGCGACGATGGCGGGGGGGGGGAGAGCCCAGGACCAGGCAGACCGGAAAAGACCTGGGCCCAATGTCTAGCTGACAACCACAGGGTTTTCCAAGCTGCCGAGGGGTCCACGGAAAGCGCCCCTCTGCTGTTCGGAGTAGAAACGGTGTTATGTGTGTGTGTGTTCTTCACATTATATATATAAAAAACTCAAGGAATATCGCGATATTTGACATTTAGAGCCAAATTATGTGCCTCACGAGTTTTATACGGACGTCGGATACAGCGATATTTTCGCCATACGCGGTCCGCAACACACAAATATATGCTTGGGGTATTTTTACCCCAAGCATATATTTGTGTTCTCTTTTTTGTTGGTCGAGCCGAATTTGGCACACAAAATTGGAAACAGCCTGTCCCCTCTACTCGGTCATCCGATCATTACCCTGCCAGCAAAGCACCACAACAGCAGCAGCAGCAGTGGTGGCCGCCACGACTTGGTTGAATGAGTACGGCAGACGGGTGCTCCCTTGGTCGGGGAGAGGCGGATGCACGGGATGGCACCAGCACAGCACCCAGTGCTCTGGCTGGGCGTCTTTCTGCCGGAGTTGCCCCAAACCCATGTTCCCAACACCGCACGCCCCACCTCATCCGGGAACAAGCGGGTATAGCGCCAATCCGACCTTTAGTTTTTGGCGGACACGTCTCAGCACCAGCACGAGACGCGCCATCGTCCATGCCAAGAGCCAGATCCATGGTGTACGCGGTCGCTGTAGCCTGCCGAGCTACGTAGAGAAGAAACTGCTGCAGCAGCAGCGACGTCCTCCAGCCCATGCGATGTTCTACGTGTTTGTGCACTTGCCGCCTATTTTTATTTCACCCATGTTTTATCTCACGTTGTTCTGGCAAGAAACCCGATATTGAGTTTTCTATCGAGGGATTTGCGTGTACGAAAATCGCGATATTGAATTCGGCGCAAAGAGTCGAAATATCACCCTCTGTTGATTTTTATATATATATGTACTCGTACAAGGTTCCCCTCCGGGAGGTGCCGTATTAATAGGGGAGTGTTGCGCGCAAGAGCGAAATAGTATTCGTATCCAACCCTGCACACTTGTTTGTGTAGAAGTAGTACCTGCATCCACCCATCATTTAAACGTGAAGAACACACACAACATATTCATTTTGAGGACAGACTAATATAATAATGTTCACGGAACTAGTGCGGAATCAATAACACAAAATAGGGTAGCGGGAAGTGGATATATATATATATATATATATATTTTTTATCATCACTTTTACTTTCCAGCCCACTCGTAGGATGTTTTACCCTCGACGATCGTCTGGACAAGCCGTGGTCACAGGTGTCGTCCCTTCTCCCCCCCGGTACGTGCCTTTAGTTTTTATCGCGCATAGGGTTCAGCATTCCCACTGCTCGTCGATTTTCATCGAATGTACAGCTAACTCACGCTCTCGCGCTTTCCGCTAATCAATTTTATGCAAGAAAAAATCTCTATGAGCATGCACTCGGTGAGACTCGAACTCACGAAATTGATCTTGATAGGCTCGCGGACCACCTACTACCAAGCCACCGGGGACGCCGTATTGATCCAGCTGACTTGCGGCGATTAATTCGTAAGTAAAAAAAAGTTAATCGTTCAGAAAAGGGGATGAACGTACTGGTACGAAAAAAGTCACAAGTGGAAAACACAACTCTCACAACTTGTAGTATATAATACTAAACGTTGAGAAAAGCAAGGTGGATGAATGCCGGTAGCTAAACTGAAGTGATGGTGGGAATGGAAATTGGGAAACGGGAAGCAGAGAAGAGTATGTATGAGGGATACTACTGATTTAAGGAAGGATGTTCGGTTTATATAGGAACGGCATCTGCGCTATAATGTCGGGAGGCAAGCACAATAAAAATAATGAATAATAATGAATGTACTGCTGTTAAGTTGTAGTATACTCTGCTGGCGTCACCGGTGGCTTGGTGGCCCGCGTGCCTATCAAGATCAATTTCGTGGGTTCAAATCTCACCGAGTGCATGCTCGTAGGGACTTTTTCTTGCGCATCAAAAATTGATAAGCGGAAAGCGCGAGGGCGTCAGTTACCTACATTCGATGAAAATCGACGAGCAGTGGGAATGCTGAACCCTATGCGCTATAAAAATGAAGGCACGTACCGGGGGGAAGAAGGGACGACACCTGTGACCACGGCTTGTCCAGAAGATCGTCGAGGGTAAAAACTTCCTACGAGTAGGCTGGAAAGTAAAAGTGATGAAAAAAAAAAAAAAAAAAAGTACCGAAACAAAAAAGCGTGGATGGTGCGAGTCGAACCTCGGAAACGAAAATTTTATCGAGCGCAGTATGCTCGTACAACTCGCACGTCGTGTTTTTTCCGCAATCTGAATCACATTGCACGATCTCCTACAACCAGTTAGTCCTGCTGTAGAGTAGGTTGTACAAGTACGACTGCGTACTGAGCAGTAGTACTGATGTAAAATGCCACGTGAGGAACGTACGTGTACTTATCTCCTTTCAGCTGGCTCTAGGATCTATCGGTCAGCAGTGCGTAGGACACACAGCAATCAGAACTACTGCTGTAAAGCATGTTTTGTACGAACGCTGCTGTATTAATTGTTGTACAGCAGTGTTTTACAGTAGTACGAACGATTTGTTTTTGTTGTACTCGAGTCGACGAATATATCGATCCGGGGATAATCGGTACCGAGCAAAAAATGCCGGTCACACATTGCGGAAGGTACGTGCATAGGGGGCCAATGTGCCGATGACAACAACAACGAACACTGGTACTACTGAGGGTACAGCGCGGATCTTCCACATGTGCATAGTACCCTGCCTGCTGCTGCTGTTGGCGCACTGTGCTGAGCACAGCCGGAGCAGTGGCAAAGTTGGATCACACACAGCAATAAGCAAAAGAAGCAGCGAGAGAGGTAGGTGATGATGATGCTGGACCAGGTAGTGTGGTGTGGTCGTGGCGTGGTCAAATCTCCGATAAACCAACTTTGATAGCCGCAGTATGATCATCCGTACGCGCAAGGTGTACCCACTGCTGCTGCTGGGCAGCAGGGTTGTGGTGCTGTGGGAAGCTGGCGGTAAGCACGCTCTGTGCACTGCTGTGGGCATTGTTCTCTGGGCGGTGGTCCGTGCTGTCCGCGCAACAACCTAAAAAAAATGTACAGGGATATTATAATTCATCCTGGGTACATACCGATCAAAAAATATATGGCAGACGATGGAATGCGGACGGCAGGCTCCGACAACCACAACCAACCACAGCAACACTGCGCATATGTGTGTGTCGAACACGCACGGCGTGTGGGCGGCAGCGTTGGAACGACGGGATCTGTGCATGTTGTCTGTTGTGCACCTGGTATATGCCTGAGCTGTGTGCACACAGGTCATGAGAGCCTGGGGGAGAAAACAGACAGCATGTACCGATACGTACGTACAAAATAAGGCCTCTCGTACTGAGAAACCAGGGAAATCGTCTTATCCACTCCCGCCGGAAAAAAAACCTTGGGCGCCTGCCACGCGCTTCAGAGTGCACGGATCGCGCCGAGAAAAAAAAACCTTGGGCGCCTGCCACGCGCTTCAGAGTGCACGGATCGCGCCGAGACCTACACCAATGTGTCCGGCAGGGCTTCCCGTGTCCGTGTACTTAGTGTTTTGCCTAAAAGTGCTCGTGCGAAGAGAAAAGTTGGCAAAAGTACGAAAATTTGACAAATATACGTATACATATATGTCTATTAATGTTGTCGTTATCGCCGGTTGGGTGCTTCCTAGATGCGAATGGCAGTGTCACACGGCAGGCATTCCAGCTACAAGCTGTCTGTCTGGCGTCTTCCGTACTGCTTAGACTTGCTCAACCACATTTCCTGTCCGTATATGAAACCTCTTGTGCAGCCGCTTACAACATCGTCTAGCGATCCGCGATGAGCTTATTGTTCAAGTTTATTTCGTTTTTTTTTTCCACGTAGTGATTTTTTTTTTTTTTTTTGACACATATCTCGTATACACTACTTTCGAATCCACGCAAAAAGCCATATAAAATAATATCTAGACATTAAAACAACAGAAGTTGCAAATACAGCAGCAGCGAGAACAGCAACATTATTCACACTTAGAACCATACTACTAAAACAACAAAAGTAACAAAAACAGCAGTAGCAAAAACAGCAGCAGCTCATCTCCGAAAGAATTATTCACACTTAGAACCAAATCAACAACATTCAATCGATCTATAAATATTTGTGAAATGCAAAGGTTTCAACATGTTGCAACATCATATCAATATCCCTTGTTCGGGTTATATAGTATCAGTGCGCAGAATGATTAGTTAAAATTCTCCTGCTGACCCGGGCAGCATCCAGGGGAGCCGCTGGCCTATATCTTTGACAAGGAATCACATATAGAATACGCGCGCTCGGTTTATCACAATACTTGTCAAATTAGGTAAAAATGGAATATAGACGAGGCGTATTACGCAGCTTGCAAAGTTGAGTATCAACTATTTAATCAGTCGAACTCACAGCTGACGTATTTCAACATTTATAAAATACCGCTGGTGGCGCTACTGACCCGGCTGCTGCTGCTACTAACTACTGCTGCTGCTGCGGTGCAAGATGTTCCCAGCCACAGCCATCGAGCCCGGTCGCGGCTGTCCCACGCCCCCGCGATGCCACGGCGGACAACAGCATCCGCTCGGCACACGATCGCCGACGCCTCGTGGACAGTTCGACCCATACGCTGCAAATATGCCTCCTGATTCGCTTGTATATTTTTTTTTCCCTCTTGCCTTGGCCGAGGTTCGTTTTGTTTGTTCGAACTGCCCATCAAGAAATTGATTGTCCTGGTCCCGAAAAGTGACTGAAAAGGGGCGGTTTTTATACGGATACTATTATTATGCCGATTCGAGCTGTGTTTGTTTTGCTGTATGCCTTCTTATCCTTATGAATGAAGTACTACATAGTGGGTGGGTGACGAGCGTACACAGGTGGACACTCGGCTCCAGCCACGGGGTGGTAGGCAAGGGACCCTGTACAGGGTTTACGTGTTGTGCTACCCTGTGCAGGGTATACCATCTCTCGGGGTAGCCCTTTCTCATGACCCTGTACAGGGTTCGACCGGAGGACCCTGTACAGGGTTAATGTGTTGTGCTACGCTGTACAGGGTATACCATCTCTTGGGGTGCTCCTTTCTCGTGACCCTGTACAGGGTTCGACCGGAGGACCCTGTACAGGGTCAGGGCAGTCAGATGCTGGTCGGGGGTCAACACGTTGACCTCGTACAGGGTCAGACCCTGCACAGGGTCAGGGCAGTCATACACGGTACGGGGATCAATTCGCTGACCCTGTACAGGGTCGAGCGGGCTTACCCGGTACAGGGTTTATCTCGCGGAACCTGTGCAGAGTTTTGTATTTGGACCCTTTGCAGGGTTGCACCAGCGGACCCTGGGGGCGACTGGTTTGACGCATTATATACCCAGCAGATATGTTCTGTTGAGACGCGATCGGGCCATATATATATATACTATTACTATTATTATTATTATTATTATTAGTAGTAGTAGTAGTAGTAGTAGTAGTAGTAGTAGTAGTAGTACTGTTATTATTAATATTACATACGCGTGTCGGACACAACGCTCGAAACGCACATGCACATACATACGATAAATCCGAAAAATAGGGAAAGAATATGTTGTCCTCAACTGTGCAAACCCCCCCCCCCCCCCCCCCCCCCCCCCCCCCCCCCCCCCCCCCCCCCCCCCCCCCCCCCCCCCCCCCCCCCCCCCCATATGACCACACCGGAAAACGAAAACCTTGTCCACTACGCTGTCCATTTGCAAATCCGCGTCACAAGCGGTTCTATAGGATGCAGCTTATATCCGTCATATAAATGTAAGGGCACCAACAGACACGTACGAAAAGAACAAACGCAAGCATCTCAAACAGCACGCATATGCATGTGTTGTCTTCACAGTACACCGTTTTCCTACCTAACTACATCACAGTATACATAGTGTCCGTCCTGTTTTGGTATCCTAGAGATATCCAAATAAATTATGTGGTCACATATTGTGAGAAAGCGACAATCAACAAAAAAATGCCAATGATTGCGTTCTCGAATTCATCAAAAACACGTTGTCACTGACTATCAGGTACCAAATTGGCAAAACCCCCACCTCATACAATCGTTTATATGCTATCATGATGTATTTACGGAGCAAGCTTCTCCAAGGTTGGCGCTCGCTGCGAAACCAAAAATAATATAACACACATGTGTGCCTTCACATTCGGCTGTTTTCTCCACCGTAGATAACCCCCCTCTTTAAGGCCATACGACTACGGTCATGCATGACATAAGTACCCCGGTATATTAGAACGAAGAGAGACTCCCGAGCTCAAGCTGAGTAATCTACCAGCACATGGGAAACGCCTGAAAAATAATGCACTCACACCTTACGAATGGTACATCGACGCAGAGGACTACCCCGCATATTCCAACCGAGACCAATTTCCGACGCTGTATCACAAATAGCACATGCATCAGTATAGGGCAACAAAACAACAACCCAATATATCCCCCAAAATACTTTTACGTCGTGTGAAATCCAGCTCTGGACGTGCAGTATCCGTCGCCGCCGATGTCCTTGGGTCTGAACACTGTTGCAAGACACGTACAATAGGGGTAGGAAGGAGAGCACGACATGCGAACACCGACAGGCAAGTGTTAAAAAGCGCAACGATATACCAAAAATGTCGCACATACAAACATTCGGCAACCTAGTCTCGGGCTGGGCAGAAAATCTCAGCAAAATCATCGTCAAGTTTCCAACTCGTCCCAGAGTGAACGAGAAGCCGAGGGTCAGGTCAGAGAAAAAGGATTTGACAACGGTTACACAAAAGACGAGTAACCAAAAACCGTAAAAGGTACACAACCATCGACAGAAATGGGTGGCTAGAACGCCAACCCATCGCCGGGGTCACACATAATACTTTTAGAAGCTAAATCTCATGGCTACATATGCGGAGGCGTCGACGTGAACTGGTCTCGTGAAAGCAAAGCACTAGACTATGCAGCCTCCGTTACCCCACCCATGTTATGTTCGGCGTCACAACGTACACAGATACACGGGTTGGAAATAATCTTCTCCGAGGAATCAGCGGGTTACATTACGAAATCGCATCACGCTTCTAACCGCGTATCAGAGTATACTCGAGTTGTTGGTACACGGTACATAGGTATACCCCGGCGATTAGTCGTCACAAACGGGTACTCGGATAATTCTGAAAATAAAACCCGAGCTCGCCGCGGATAACCCCAGATTCCAGATAACATCAAACGGGTTCAACGAGTACTCGGGTAAACCCGGGTACTCGGACAACCCGTTTTCGCTTACGATCATCCAGGGGTACCACAAGCTGAAGACAAGGCGTGCACGATTTGACGTCGAAACCAGAACTACAAACACTTACGGCAGTGGACAGAGTGTCGGGTATTCAAAAAGAATAACAAGAAACTACAACACCGTGCAATTAGCTTGCCTTGGTTTTTGTGTTTTTCATCATACAGCAGTGGACGCCCGGTGTTAAGAAACGTCAATTTGGTGTCCAGGCTAAATGTCTTATTTTCTTTCCGACCTTAATGTAACTCTTTTGCATAGAATCTAGAGTTGGTCTCACTGTTGAGTTGTGTTTCTTAACGCAATTTTCGTATTGTTCGCACTATTTTTCTTGACATAGGCGGGAGCCCACTGTATATACTACAGATTACCTTGTATTGCTTTGCGCAACTGCACAGCGTAATAAGAATATGTACAAATATAGAGATATGCCGTACGAGTAGTAGTGCCCCTGAACTGAGGACATTCAGGTATTATACAGTGCAGGACATATTGACGAGATGTGCGCCATAGTAGGTGGCGTTCTCAGGTCTCTCTCTATCTATGTCGGGCAGGTGTCATGGCTCGAGTCACCGAAAGGCATGCCTATGTTGACCCCGAGGATATCGAATAATATGACAGGCACGCGTGTCAAAAAAAGAGTGGAAAATCTCGATGGACAGGCCAAGGACGCCGTTTCTGTCGATTTGGAAGGTTTTTATAGATATTGTGAGGCATTCTAAACGGGGGACATGCCGAACTAACAGTACCCGGGTACTTGAACCCGCCGAGTACCCGGGCTTTGGCCACTCCCAGAACCCGCGGTTTCAAGTCAAACCCGAACCCGTCATGGGTTTTTCCCCACCCGGGTTGTACCCGCCGGGTACCCGGGTTTCCATCAACCGGGAACCTCTACGTGAAAAACACGGCAAAAGGGGCGGCCCGACGACACACGCACGACAAATGTGTGTGCAGGTCTAAGATTCGGACGCCTTTTTTAGCAGAACATCAAGTGCACGTATTCATATGTCAAGTGACCTCCTGGATATATGAATGTAGCCAAAAGTGATTTAATCATTCCACACCCCATACCACGCGCGAAGTACTGGACGTGTGTAAACACAATAACACCCTCGTTTGTAGCCAGGATAACCCGAAATCTATCTTATGAATTCGACATTCCGTTGTATATGGATACGTCAAGTTATTCATCACGTCCGCTCATCACGGAACTCACACAGCGTTCAATAGGCAACAAGTTCAAGACTCGACTGTGTTGACAGATATATGCCACGTAAGCGGTCACACCTTCTCGGAGCGACTGCCAATCACGACACAATTGATTATTGTACAAGGAAACCAACGCCAAAACAAGGTCGTGTACTGGTATGCATGAGGAATTAGGAGGGGCAAGAATATCTCGAACGCGATCAAAATTTTGATGCTTGGTGAATCTCCGTCCTAAAAGATAAACGACCTCACATGGTATGCGATCCAGGCTTTCAAGGCTGCTAAGTAGTAGGAGGCGGCGAAGCTGAAGACCACGCTGAAGTACAGTGCCTCTTGAAGTAGTTGCGGGACGATGTCCTTTTGCCAAATGTATGGCCCCCGTGGGTCGCCGATCTAGATGACACAGCAACGAGCTACTTTTCGACTGCGGGCCATGTTTCCTCCAGCAGTCCGCGATTATCGAAAATCACAAAAATGAAGACGGAGAGTCGCTACGGTACCAAGAACAGAAACGTGTACAGGTAGGAGAGCCCAGCGCGGGATACAGGCAAATAGGAATGTCGGGCGTGCAGGTGTTCCGTCAGAAAATATTAAACACGAATACGAATGCGCAGCAGGCCATGTTGCAAGTTACACAAATTATTCGCGTCGATCTATGTCATACTCCGGGGTACAAGATGAGCTGTCACTTCGGGTTCGCCGCTCTTGTATTAATAGTAGAATATTTATTACAGTACATTATTCCACACGCGAGCAAACGCGTTAACCGGGGGCAAACCGAAAATAGTAGACCACAACAACAGCAATTGGTCTCGGCGTTTGCTCAAATCGCTGGAGCACACTAAATCCGATTTTTCCGCATAGGAAGACTGTTCAGATTTGCGAAGTTCACAGATGAAAATGCGATCGGGTCGAAATCTGAACCTCAAAATCTGAATTGCGTATGAAGAAGCCTCAGGCCGTTTCCTATGCGGTTCGATTTCGAGCTTCAGATTAGTATTTTTCGATCTCAAAATCGAATGACCCTACTTATGCAGTCCGATTATGCAAAGTCCGACAGGAAATTTTTCGATTTGAGAATCCGATGACCATCAGATTTTCAAATCGAAAAATGGCATGCTCTCTAAATTCAAGATGTTATCCACGACAGCAAACAGCAGCAGAATGATCGATGAGTTGGATGGTGATACAGCTGTATAGCGACGTTGCTTCGCGCCCGACGCGCGGACGGCGCGTCCCTCCGTGGCCAGACTAGAGTCGGCTGGCGCGGGCTCGGGCCTAGAGACCAAGAGAAGAGCACCCGGCACGCGTCTCTCCGTGGAGACGTACTCGTAGACTACACCGCAGCTGTACAGCAGCAGCACCAGAAGCAGCAGTCAAGTCACAAAATCAAACACAAAATACCAAGACAGGTTGACTCTAGCGCCCTCGCCACGTCTCTTCGCCGCCAGACCAGAGGCAGTCAGCGTGGGCTCGGACGCTTGGGTCCTACGCGCAGGGCAGCGCACCCAGCGCGTCTCTTCGCGGCGCAAAACCACAATAACAGCAGTTGGTCTCCGCGTTTGCTCGAATCTCCACACGCACAATAAATCTGATTTTTCCGCATAGGAAGACCCTTTCGATTTGACAAGTTAATATCTGAAAATGTAATCGGGTCAAAATCTGAAGCTCAAAAATCGAACCGCATAGGAAACGGCTTCCTATGCGGTTCGATTTCGAGCTTCAGATTTGTATTTTTCGATCTCAAAATCGAATGACCCTACATATGCAGTCCGATTAGGCAAAATCCGACAGGAAAATTTTCGATTTGAGAATCCGATGACCCAAGTCGTCGGATTTTCGCCCAAAATCCGACGACCTGGGTCATCAGATTTTCAAATCGAAAAATGGCATGCTCTCTAAATTCAAGATGTTATCCACGACAGCAAACAGCAGCAGAATGATCGATGAGTTGGATGGTGATACAGCTGTATAGCGACGTTGCTTCGCGCCCAACGCGCGGACGGCGCGTCCCTCCGTGGCCAGACTAGAGTCGGCTGGCGCGGGCTCGGGCCTAGAGACCAAGAGGAGAGCACTCGGCACGCGCCTCTCCGTGGATACGTACTCGTAGACTACACCGCAGCTGTACAGCAGCAGCAGTCAGTCACAAAATGAAACACAAAATACCAAGACAGGTTGACTCTAGCGCACTCGCCACGTCTCTTCACCACCAGACTAGAGGCAGTCAGCGTGGGCTCGGACGCTTGGGTCCTACGCGCAGGGCAGCGCACCCAATGCGTCTCTTCGCGGCGCCAAATCACAAAAACAGCAGTTGGTCTTGGGGTTTGCTCGAATCTCTACACGCACAATAAATCTGATTTTTCTGCATAGGAAGGCCTTTTCGATTTGTCAAGCTCGTATCTGAAAATGCGATCGTGTCAAAATCTGAAGCTCAAAAATCGAACCGCATAGGAAACGGCCTCATACTCTTATACTTGGTAACAAGTATTGACAGCAGCAGTGCACTATACATATAAATGGAGCAATTACGACGAGCTGCTGCTGCGCTACTACGACGAGCACTGTTTTTTCTGCTTGCTGCTGGTACTGCTGTACGACTGCTGCTGTGCTGCCGCATACCACTGCTGTCGAAGGTCAATACATTGTGTGTACGCTCGGGTACGACTACTACTTGACTGAGGCTATGCTATAAGCCGAGTCTGCTGCCTGGTATGGTCCTCTCTTCTGTGTGCAGCTGCTGTGTGCTATCCGGTGCCAAAGCCAAAGATCAAACGTCACAGCAGTCATGGCCTATGGGAATTTTGAATTCTGGACCGGAATTATACTCGTACTGCTGTACGTGTGTCTGCTGTGTACGTAGGAATAGTATACGAGTATCAAAACCTGGTTTCATTTTAGCCGTTGGTTGTTTAGGCCAGATCTTATGCAATTTTTTTTTAGGTGATTATATGGCTGTTTACGGAGGCTTCGGGGTATCTAGTCCCGTTTCTGATCAGATTTTATCAAAATCACGTCTTATGGGGCCTGTTTGGTGGAAAAAATGTTCCTCCGAGATTTTATCACTCATGAAATTCCAGGAAGTGATTTTTTTTGACAGCCTTTTCTGATCAACTCTGAAAGTGATAAAATTTGCTTTTGCACAAGACCTCGGAGGCATTGTACAATTTTGTATAGGTTACAGACAGGGCTCATGATGGGTCACGACGCTACATGCTTGGTTACTCTTGTACACAGCTGGGCTCCAGCACTTGCGCATCGGCCACTACGGAGAGAGAGGGCATCAATACCTTGGCCACCATCGCGTCCCTTGCGGCCGCCCAACTGCAGCTGCTCTAGGCAAAACAACTTTGGATACGAATAGGACGAGACTACAGCAGTATCAAAACAATCTAACGTTCTTCTTTTCTGACTACGACGGCCGCAAGCAGCTCATGCTCCGCGAGAGCGAGAGCTCCTTGCTGGTCCAGCGACCCCTTACGTAACTTCCCAGGAGGTTCCACGTTCCGTTCCTTCCTTGGAGGAGCTGGTGGTGAAGGTTGATCGCCCAACCCGGCGTGAACGACTCGTTCGTGTCGTGGTCCACGTACGTAGAGTTCAAGGAAACTTCAAGATCTCGGTTCTGTTCTTTTTTTTTTTGTTCTCCCATGAAATAAAACCAAAAACACCATAAGACGGCACATGGCGCACCGATCTGGTGTGGCTTTTTGCCGCAGGAAAATCCGACTTCCTGCCTTTTTCAATCACTCAAAAAATATTGCATAAGATCTGGCCTTAGGTACATTTGATTTTATAAAAAACTAGAATAAAATACCCGTCTTTGTGATCGCGTCGAAAGTTGTAGTCGCGGAGAAAGGGCGTCGAGTCGCGAGTGGGATGATGCCCGCGCAAACATAGATTGAGAGGAGGTAATATGGACTTTGAGCAAGCAATGCCCCGGTCTCCGTTGGGTGAGGGTACGGCATCAACAACGAGGGGAAACCTAGACATCGCGACAAACCACCATCTACAGCGCATATATTATAGATGGCCTACACGTGGAAGCTCAAAGGCGTCAGGCTTAAAATAACATGGGCGCTCTGCCGCGCGGAGACGCCAACTAGTACACTCTCACCATGGTAGAGCTGTCGATAGCGCTGGTATTGTCTGTTCATCGTCGCCTTGCAGGTCCGATCACTGCAGCGTCTCCACCGCTGGTACATCACACATCACCCCTTCGGAAAAAAGGTGATGCGTGTCCAAAACCAACGACAGCCCGCCTCCTTGAGTGCGGCATTGGTAACCAGGACCCACCCCATCAGCTCACCCAGAGATTCGCGCTTGACTACTTCATCTTGAACGGGGCTCCTGCAGACGAGGGTGCCTTTGGTTGGTGCCTACCGACTTCTCTCGAAGTAGCGACAAATCGAAATGCGTGATGCGAACCAATGCAGAATAACTGCGAACCAAAAGGGTACGCTCGAAAAAAATAGGGGTTTCGACATTTGATGTCAGGACTCTTCAAGAGGGGTGAAGCTGGCGATTTTCAAATTTCAAAATTCTACGTATCATAGCCCACAGCGTGCAGTTGCACTGCACGCGGATCCCAGAGAGGTCCTGCAAACGAAGTTCAAGATTTTGGCCAAAAAGATGAGGCTATCCGGCTGCACGGGGTCTGAGCATAATCCTCAGGGTGTGTCCAAACAGAATTATAGCTCAATCGAAAACTCTGGCTCGAACGCCGCGAAACAAAGGCCCGAGAACGTCGGTGCTGGTGTTGTGGTACGCCTGCTGCCTGTTTACGGGGGGTCTGCGCGGCTATGTTGCCGTGCTAGCTGCGGGTTGGATGCTGTGTACGGCAGTCCTGATGCGATATTTTGACGTGGCTGAGGTGACCAGTAGGACGAGCTGAATTGTTGCTGTTCGTGCTTTCGTCTTCCTTTTCGATTCCCGGCCGTCAACTATGTATGTGCCTTCCCGACAACACTAGAAAAAGAAGCATGTATGTATCGCGGCCAAAGCTCTGTCCCCTCTACTCGGTCATCCGATCATTACCCTGCCAGCAAGCACTACAACAGCAGCGGCAGTGGTGGTGATTTTCGCATTGGATTTTTTTTTATAAATTTTGAAATACGTCAGCTGTGAGTTCGACTGAATATACGTAGTTGATACTGGGTTGTAAATCGTTCATTTTTTCGGAACCTAAAATAAGAAGGGGAACATGTTTTGCCCAGGGACCAACCAGCGCCTTGTTTATCATCAATTAATTATCGACTTTCGATTTTCGATTTCGATTCTGTTTAGACACACCTTCAGGCTTGCTCAGATAACGAGTGTCTTCAAAAACCCAAGAATTACCAAGTTTATCTTGAATGTAAAGGAGAGGAGCGGAGGAGCGTGTGTGTCACGCGACGAGAAGAGCCTCAACCACTCAATCGGTCACATTCACAGCCAAAAACGAGTTTCCACCGCTCAGTCTGTCGTACCCACCTGTATATACAGGTGACATCTTCAATTAGTTGTGCAAGAATATTCCAACCACGCAATAGATCGGACACACGAGCTAAAAATGATCAGGCAAGCAACATTCCACAAGCCACGTTCCAATTTCGTGTCGTGTGTCATTTTAGCCAATATAACTGGTGGAGCGAATGCAACGCATGAAAAAATAAATAAAAAACATTATTTTTCCATTGAAATTTACTGGGACGTGGAACTTGCCCCTGCCAGATTTGCCGAAACAGTGCACACCGATACCAACGTTTCCCGTTGAAATTCACCAATACGCATAAGTATTCCACCCCACAAAAAAGGAGAAAATCGGCGTGTCGCCCAAATCTCTGGTCGAGCGCGAGCCCGCCGTCGTGTGTCGCCGAGTGGGTTATTATGTTTTCGAGCGATTGACTTTTAAGCCAGCAGCTGTACTGATCCACGACATCAAAACAGAGGGCCGTGCGCTCTACCCGTGGGGGTGGATTTCACGCACGCCCATGTTCCGTCAAATCGAACTAACGTTACGACAAAGGGAAAGAAGGCAAGTTGTTATCGTTGATGCCTCCGGTGGAGGCGCGCTCAACGGCACAGTCGACATCGCGCGCCCACTGCTGAAGGTCGCTCCACACGCCGGAATGGACGGATTGGAGAAGGCCTGTCTGCGGTAGACGCAGATCGGTCTGCCGGAACTGCCGCACACTCACCCCCCAACCGGGCGGAGGAATGAACGGTGGATAGGCCACGTGAGTGACGTCCCTCCTGAAGGCGAAAAATAAGACAGATCCACCTCGTTTCTGCTGTCGTCTAGCGAACGCACGCCAACATTCTAAGGGACCGTCCTCCACAGCGTTAAATAGGCCATTCTCATTGTAGGGCAGGCCATCGTCAACGCGGACCTCGCGTACTTGGCGAGGAAGAGGCTGGTGTGACAACAATCGCGCGAACCCAGGAAGAGACGATGCCACGACCGCTGCTCCACATAACATGCAATCAGTGGTAGGCATCTCGTCATATCCGGTAGAATACCTCCCGTGGCGGATTATATCGTCCAAACAAGAGCGGTGAAAGGTGTGTCCACAAGGCAGCTCGACCGTACGGTTATTTGACAGGTGTCTATGGCAGACGCCGCAAAATTCGAGAGAAAGCGCGTCGATGTCCATGAAATGACGTTGACGATCGGCGGACGTCAAACGAGAGAGGAAAGCCACCTGTTGCATCCGAGCAACGGCACGCTAAAGGAGAGAAAAAAACGTCAGAAGACAAAGGGAGGCGACGACGATAATCAACTGCTCGTAGTCGAAGGCAAACATATACAATCGAGACTTGAGGTCGAAGTGAAAACAAGGTAACGTCGTCCTATTAATAGTAGTGTCCTGCGCCGGTTGTAATACCCTCGAATAATAAACCTATATGCTGCAAGCAGCAACATGTCGTAGAAGCGTCTACATGTCGACGGCGGCGAGATTTCAGGAACGACAGCCGTACTACAGTAACTGTAAAACAGGGCTAAAGACGAGTACACATGAATGCCGACCGGTCTCCTAACACATATCCCAGCATTTATTAGGCAATAAAACGTGGTGACGGTCGAGATTAGTAGATGCGTCTGTCTACGGCGTAAACCAGATATTTCGACAAAGCAGGTGGAGATTGGATATAAAAAGGACCATCAATCATTGCAGTCAGCAGTATACGCTGAACAACGACGAGCACGAGGTACAGCGACTACCACGGATCATACACACACAAACAAACACGCGGCCATATTGTATTTGCATGATCACTTACCGGGTATGGAACTAATTGGCCGTGGTACAGGTCACCAGTGTAGATGCTGCAGCAGGTTTCCGAGGGCAACGGCCACGGAAAATCCGGGAAGATATCCCCCGGTACCAAATTGGCATGCCAGCGCAGGAGGTCGGCCGTTTGTCCTGGATACACAGACATAACAAGAAATTCGGAGTCTGCTGCGTCGTCGCAGAGCATCGTTAGGCCTGACGTCCGCAACAAGCCCTTGCGGAAGTCCTCGACGCATCTACTCCATATATCTGGGGGGGTAAAGGGTGGCCACGCTGCGCCAACAATATCGTCTTGCAAGAAATGCAGTAGACGCGCAGGTCCTTCGAGATGTAGATGCTTTTCCTCTCAAATTAAAAGGATCCTCTGGTGTTAACACCGCCCTTAAAACTTCCTCAGGAACACTCCCGTCAGACGGATTAGTATCGAGGTTAGGCTGACTGAATGCAGCTTCACGTGCGAGCCGAAACCCGCATACCAAATTATTTTCGTCGTCCTTCATATATTTAATGAGGTCACCCACGACGGTCTTTCGAGCTCCGAGTAAGCGCTTAAGCTGAGACGCCGTGGGCTTGTGTTTTCCAGCGAGTATTATTGTAAACATATCCAATAAACCAGTCGCAGCCATAGGCAACTTAGTCGCAACGGACGACGAATCGTTCGCGTAGAAAACTGATGTCCCGCGAAGAGATCGTTGGGCGGAACCAGGTATGTTTCCAACCTTCCTTGATTCCAACGCGACAACATGCCCCTTGACGCGAACGGGAAAAACAGCAGAACGCTCGACTGCCGTCGTATCCTGGAGATGGTCTGGTAACGTCCCAACCCAAAAGCCGTTTGCTAACGCGGCCTCTGGAATCTTATTTGACAACAGGGATCTATAACATTCGTTACACACGTGCAACTTGCCCGGGTCTGATTCGTCAAACCCGTGCACACTGAGAACTAAGCCGTCGAGGACAACGTCAACATCATGTGGATAATTGCGAAATTCATACATTACTCGATCATGCCTTCGAAGACAAACTGTCGCTTTGAGGAGATCCTTGTGAGGTATTCCACACGGCGTCAACATGTGTTGTTCCGTAACACGGGTCCTCCAGTCGCATACACCGCAGGGAAACCTGTACGCAGAAAATGGGTTAATCTGTCATATAACCGCACGGTCTAGCTGCCTTGTGGACACACCTTTCACTGTACCCGCCACGGGAGGTAATCTACAGGTTACGACGACGTTACCTTTCGAGCTACGCCACAGTAATTTAAAACACAACTCACCGTGTACTGCCCACAAACATGCGTTCGTTGAAGGAATCTATAGCCCCCAAGCGAATTTTGGGTCGAAGCGGACCCATTAATTCAACGCTGTCCCTGCACCGTTGTTGACCTAGCGGGGTGTCGATAGCAGCAGTTGGCCGTGATGGTATAAATACTGGACAGGATCGCGCCGAACGACGAAACCGCGCTCGCGAAGGACTGGGGCTTGTCGTATCTGTGTAACTACAACAGCGCAAAGCAACGTCGCAGCCAATCGCAGCAAAACCACCGTCGGCCGTTGTCAAAGCTGTACTGGTAGTCCTCCTACGGCTTATCTAACCTCCAGCTGTTGTCGACATATTAGGTTTACGCCGTAGACGCATCTACTAATATCGACGGCGGCAAGCTCTCTGCCACTACTACTGCTACCGCTGGCGCTGCTGCTACGAGCTGTACGCTCATCAGAGTGTGCTGTTGTCGGGGGGGGGGGGGGGGGGGGGGGGTCCTAGCTAACGTACCAGGTATATATATCCTGGACGACAAGCACAACGCATGGATGGGTGACATGATTTAAGGCAGGCGTATCTGCGCTCACCTCTGTCTACTGTGTGATGTGTGTCCGTCGTCATCTGGATAAGCATGGTTGCCAAAGTCTCTCGTACCGTGCCCGTTTGTATCATGTCTGCGTTGTTCAGAGAATCGGCGGAGAGGTACGTCATAAAAAACCACAACAGCTCATATGATACCATAGGTCAGACTCCGTTTGACGTTTGTTGTCGTTTTCTAGTAAACGTGTGTCCTGGCCTTTCGCACTTTTGTCTTGCGAGAAACGCCCGACGTTCTCGTATCACCTGCGACCTGACCTCCAAGCGTTGGTCGGCGAGCGTGGCTCGTGATGATCTCCGCCTACCAAGAAAAAATTACCAGGTATGCAATACAGCGGGCTAAGCGTTGACCACATACAAGCTGGCGTAACAAAAACGGGAGAGGCCGAACACTCGCTCGACGAGCGTAGCACACACAAATATACTGGTCTACGTTGCGGCAACTAATCAAACTCGAACCCAGCCGTCATCAGCGGCGGTATCGAACGAACATGTCAGTATGAGCCTTTGAACACATGAAACAAAGAAAATACGCTACCTGATCTCCAAGCGTTGGTCGACGCGTTGACCACAAAATGGCGTGCTGCTACGACCTGTACGCTCATCAGAGTGTGCTGTTGGGGGGGGGGGGGGGGGGGGGGGGGGGGTCCTAGCTAACGTACCCGGTATATATATCCGTGCCTGTTTGTATCATGTCTGTGTTGTCCAGAGAATCGGCGGAGGGGTACGTCATAAAAAAACACAACAGCTCATACGATACCACAGGTCAGACGCCGTTTGACGTTTGTTGTCGTTTTCTGGTATACGCGTGCTGCGCAGTATTGAACTAAAGGCGAGGCCCATACTACGGGGAAGGAGTCGATAAAAGAACATCTACAGCACCGCAGGACAGACAGTGGAATATGAGTGGTGTCCTGGCCTTTCGCACCTTTGTCTTGCGAGAAACGCCCGACGTTCTCGTACCACCTGCGACCTGACCTCCAAGCGTTGGTCGGCGAGCGTGGCTCGTGATGATCCCCGCCTACCAAGAAAAAATTACCAGATATGCAATACAGCGGGCTAAGCGTTGACCACAAACAAGCTGGCGTAACAAAAACGGGAGATGCCGAACACTCGCTCGACGAGCGCGACACACACAAATATACCGGTCTACGTTGCGACAACAAATCAAAATCGAACCGAGCCGTCATCAGCGGCGGTATTGAACGAACATGTCAGCATAAGCCTTTGCACACATGAAACAAAGAAATACGCGACCTGATCTCCAAGCGTTGGTCAATGCGTTCAAATTTCAAAATTCTACGTATCATTTTCAGTGTTGCACGAGGCGTATGGTTCCAAGGTTGGAAAAAACGGATACACGTCACAGAACAAGGCAGCACGAGACGGGACACGGGCAACACGCCCAAGGATAGCAGCATAGATCCATACCTTATGACCATACCGATCTGAGAACTCAAGTATAGCAGCCAACTGTGTGCCTTATTGCGCACAAACGAGCTGCTGTACTCACGAAGAATCCCAGAATGCCCAGATAGGTGCGGCGGAACCTCCGCCATTACAGCCTTGAACACCACACTCAAACGCGTATGGTACTGAATCGATTGCCACGAAACTTTGCACAATGGTAGATAAGCTCATGGCAGCAACTATATCACCTTAAGTAGCTCGTAACGGGCAAGATGCAGATGCGAAATGTACGGCAACGTTCGAAACATGCTCAAACAAAAGTGGCTCGCTGTTGAAGTTGAAAGCGTCAACTGTCACGGTACGTAGCTCACGAGATTGCCTGTATTCCCTGCACCCACACAACAGCGAGCACGTATTTCCCTTAGAGCTACACTTTTGCCCCTATGGCTATCCTTTGCGGCCTTGTCGGGGTCAATTCCGTACGTCATCAAACACGGATTCCTCTCGGTATCGCCATACAACAGTGCTCGGATAACTCTACGACCAAGTTGTCCGCGATTCTAGCGGCGCGACCTTTCGTCCGTCTTCCTTCTCGGGTCGACACCCCTCCTCTCTTCATCTTTGGCATATTGCCTTCGAGCCCGCCCTGCCACATACGAAAGAAACTCCTGCTTCGCCGAACGTACTTGATGAGGGACTCGTAGGGTGGGCAGCAGTTGGTATATGCTTTCCCTTGCCGAGTATAAACACGAAAACCACCCCCGGAAATCGTACTATTATTCGAGGCTACCCTCGCGAGGAAGGATGTCGCCCGGTGATTGTGTTTCAGCTTGCACAAATGTCATAGAGTCGAGCGGTGCGCGTGTCATGCATAATGGCGTAATCTCGTCGGGCTCTCCGGCCGAAATAGCGTATGTTCATCGAAAAGCTGCTCAGATATACCCACCTCCAAAACATCATGTATTTAATTCGTTCACAGAACAAACAGGGCCGTAGGCCGGCCGGCACACATGCACACACTCAGGGTGTGTCTTACCCCCCCCCAGAGAGCATTGGAACGAACCGAATGGAATATTCCTTTCTTCATGAATTGATGCTGGGTGGTTGTGGGAAACGAATAGATTCAGTGCAGCCCGAGAAAAACTGTATATCTACGAAGGGGAAGAAGAAAAACTGCTGCACCTAGAGCCTGGTATCACCTAAACATCGGGGGGGTATATGATATCTATCTACAAGGCGCTTCGCTCCGCGGGCGGACTACGCCGCCCGCTACGCTCGCTCAGGAAAGAAACATCAATTATGCGAAGCGGACAGAGGTCCATGATTGAATATTGTTTTTTGAAGGCCCCTGTAGTTCGCTGCAAACTGGCGACTTGATAATGCCAAGAGTCCCGCCGACATGCTTCAGGAGAAAACAGCTCGGACGCCACATATGCTTCGCGTCGCGGGCGGTTTTCCGCTACGCTCGCTCACACGTCGTACATACGTACATACCCCAGGTAGGGTACACATTTTCTTCTTTCGATATGCTCTGTGTCTGTGTACTCGTCGTATGTACGAAAGATAAAGCACAGAACGGCACAGCAACACAGCAAAAACAATGAAAATGAAACCGAAAATTTCTAAAAGAAAACAAATCCCCGTCCCCTTTCGTGTAATAATTTACTACCTGAGTGGAACACCTTACACCAGTCAAAAAAAGAAAAAAATGAAAAAAAAGAAAAAATCTTACAGCAGAGCTTCTCTCTCAGCCTCGTACGCCGCCCGCCCCTCTCGCGACCATCTCGCCACCGATTCAGTCCGGGTAAAGCTTGCCTCCCTCTCTTCCACAGTGAGCCCCGTCGCCCGCCTCGCGTGAAGCCCGGTGCTCTCCGTGGACCACGACGCAAGCTCGACAATGTTGGTGCTCATTCGGGGTACCTCCCTCTTGTGACTCTCAGCCCGGTCGCAAAAAATAAGCACCGCTAACAATCTCGAACGATCCTTAAATACTCGTACGTACTCTATCCAAAATCATAAATGGAGGCCAGACAGAGCCTATTGATGCATCCCTCGTGTCTCGAGGCACACTCGACGCCTAGGCACGAAAGCGGCGACCGCGCTCCTTGCAACACCCCCTCTATCCACCAGCATCTGCTGACACCCGCGACGGTGCCGGGTTCGCCCGCGCAACCGTGCTCGGAGTACACGCATGCACACGAAACGAAATAAGAAAAAATGAAAGAAGGACTGAAAGTGCGACGAGCAATGGAGAAAACAAAGACCCGCTGGAACGGTCCGGCAAGTAATAAACGGAGGCGATGCCCAAGTGGGAGAGCTCTGAGAGGCCAGGGATGTACCAACCGAGCACGCTCAGAGATTGAGATATCTATAAGTATATCTATATGCAGGGTATATGATGATACCACGTCATATATCGTGTGATATATCATATATATAGTGCAATATCGTATATATAACGTTATATATCGTGTACCTTGAATATTGTGATATGTCACTTTATATCTGCCCTATATATATCGTGATTTCGTGTGATATTATCACCTACATATATCTGTACGTCACCGCCGTGTCACATCGGTACTTGCTGGTGGTTGGGGCCTGTGCCACACTGATGGTAAGGCACTGGCTCGGTACTTGGCGATCTGTGCTGGCTACGTACGACAAAGCACACCAAAAGCATGAATGATGATATAGCAACCCTTTCTCCGCGAGGATATATTGCATGTAGATGTGTGGCGGCATTTGACGAGATGTCGAAGGCGACTGCTGTAGCTGTGGCTTGCCTGTGGCCGCAGGCGATGTGGCGCGTTCGACTCGCTCATCGCGGATCAAACCCGCACGACAGGATAGCAGTAGCAGGCACCGGCCCTGGTACGTCCCCTCGTGTGTGTGCGTCACGCTTCGTACTCGTATACTATAGTACATACGTACCAGGTATAATATGCTGCACGTATATTCCGCCCAAAATGTACGCCCGAAAGACGCAAGATATATCGTCAAGACAGCAAGTGGTCATACTATGACACATATCGGATAGCTGTATCACGTATTTCACTTCATATAGGCCGATATATCATCTTACATCACCTTATATAGGCCGATATATCCCTTCATAGCGGACGTACATATCATATACCAAATATCATATCACCTTTTAGTCACATCGTGCTGAAAGTCCTTATATATAGCGATGTACCTGGTAATACGATATGATATATATCGCACGTTCCGGCGAAAAAAAACATGACTAAGTACTATGGAAATATCATATCGTATAGGGGGTATATATAGGGTAGCCCTGTACTGATACCAGGCTCTAGCTGCACCCCTTTTTCTTGTTTGGGAGGACGGAACGACCCGACCGAACGGGAACATATAGGATCTTATTTGATGTTGATGGACACCACCGAAGATGGATGTGGACACCAATGTGCTCTGGCATGTGCAAAATATACCGTTCGTACTGATTTGGCTGGCGAGGCCCAGGATTCTGCATGGACTCAGGACGTGTCTTAACTCTCTCCAAAGAGCATGGGAACGAGCGGAACGGAACGAGGCTGTTCGTGGTCATTCGTTCCGGAAGGCTATGTTAAAGGCAGCTAAAGCAAGCAATGTTATAGCAAAAATGAGTGTGATCGTGCCTGTGTGTAATATACGAAACATGACATAAAAATTTATTGTTGCGATGGTGGTACACCATTATGCAGGACAGGGTATAGATCATGGACTCCGTGGAGGGAGTCGATTCCTAGGCAAGAAAATAAGCCCCCCAAAAGGGTGTGGTGTCTGTCCACCTGGTACTAGGTCCCTTGTCACAACACCCTGCCACGCCTTAACCTAGACTGGGTGTTCATGATCGAAACTGCACCGGGTGTCAACCCTGTGAAGGATAGGCAATACGACCCTGGGAGGGTATTTACCTGCACAGGGTATGCAATATGGATCCTTCACAGGGTGTAGACCTTGTGAGGTTAGACAACACCACCCTGGCAGGGTCGTAACCAGCACAAGGTGTGTATGAAAGACCCTGTGCAGGGTGGCGACCATGTGCTCGACCTTGTGAGGTTAGACAACACCACCCTGGCAGGGTCGTAACCAGCACAAGGTGTGTATGAATGACCCTGTACAGGGTGGCGACCATGTGTTCGACCTTGTGAGGTTAGACAACACGACCCTGGCAGGGTCGTAACCTGCACAGGGTGTGTATGATTGACCCTGTACAGGGTGTCGACCATGTGCCCGACCTTGCGAGGTTAGACAACACGACCCTGGTAGGGTCGTAACCTGCACAGGGGGTGTGTACGATTGACCCTGTACAGGGTGTCGACCATGTGCCCGACCTTGTGAGGTTAGACAACACGACCCTGACAGGGTCTTAACCTGCACAGGGTGTGTATGAATGACCCTGTACAGGGTGTCGACCATGTGCTCGACCTTGTGAGGTTAGGCAACACGACCCTGGCAGGGTCTTATCCTGCACAGGGTGTGTACGATTGACCCTGTACAGGGTGTCGACCATGTGTTCGACCTTGTGAGGTTAGACAACACGACCGTGGCGGGGTCGTAACCTGCACAGGGTGTGTATGATTGACCCTGTACAGGGTGTCGACCATGTGTTCGACCTTGTGAGGTTAGACAAGACGACCGTGGCGGTGTCGTAACCTGCACAGGGTGTGTATGATTGACCCTGTACAGGGTGTCGACCATGTGCCCGACCTTGTGAGGTTAGATTACACGACCCTGGCAGGGTCTTAACCTGCACAGGGTGTATATGATTGACCCTGTACAGGGTGTCGACCATGTGCTCGACCTTGTGAGGTTAGACAAGAAGACCCTGGCAGGGTCTTAACCTGCACAGGGTGTGTATGATTGACCCTGTACAGGGTGTCGACCATGTGTTCGACCTTGTGAGGTTAGACAAGAAGATCCTGGCAGGGTCTTAACCTGCACAGGGTGTGTATGATTGACCCTGTACAGGGTGGCTAAGCTGTACAGGGTTTGTACCCAGTACCTTGCCGAAGTCTTTACCCTGTGCAAGGTCTGTTCGCAGTACCCTGTACAGGGTTCTTACCCTGACAGGGTGCTACCACATAACCTCAAGAGGGTTCGAGACCTCAGGCGAGGTCCTCACAGGGTCTCCACAGGGTGGCGACCCTGGCAGGGTGTTCACAGGGCACAGCAGAGTGTCCACCTATTTTGGCCCACTCACTATTGCTCATTTTAATTAGTTAAGTGTTCACCGGGATGCATAGTCCCCTTTTTCCTTCTCGTATCTTTCCCCTTGCGCGTCCCTTTTGGCTCATGCTCGGGGTAAGTATGTATGTGTCTGAGCTTTGGCTTCCCATTTTATTTATTTATTTGAGATTCTTCTCCTTTTCTTTTTCTTTTTCTTGTTCTTTTTCGGTTTGGTTTTTTCGTTGCCTCTCTTTCTTTATGGTGTATTTTGGTTGCTGGCGTATGTATGTATGTTGTGTCGGCCGCACCTAGTGCGAAGGCATGGTATTGCGTCGGCTATTAATGCATTACGGTGTGTTATCTCTGTGTCGTAGTCTGTGACCACAGAGCTCGTATCTTTCTAGGGTGAATAATCAACACGGACACTGGGCTTGCTGGATGTCGACGAGTAGAAGAACGGTTTAATGTGAAGAACACACACACACACATGCCGCACATCCCAGTGCAGAGTATGACCATTAATATGTCTACCCACTGATGAAAGCACGCCATAGACAGGGTAGCAAGGTAGCAGGCGCAACAGCAGAGAGACCCTGGGTGTGCTACTCTTAGCATAAACTGCTGCCGTTAACTGGACGATGCTTTGTTTTGCCTGTTATTTCCCCTTTTTCTTAGTCTTACTCTGTTGACGACGACTATAATAGTGGTGTTTTTTCTTCTTTTTTTTCCAATTTTTTTCAACTCGTTATATTCAAGTGGATCTCCTGCGGGGGGGGCACGTTGGTTTGTTGCTATATATACCAGGCATATATTTGTTTGTTTTTTCTTGTTTCTTTTTCTCTTTCGAATTGTCTTCTTCTTTGTTTTTTTTTTCTTTGTTTCGTTTCGTTTCTCTAGGTCATAGAATGTTTACGTCGTGCCTGACGTACGCAGTATGATGACATGGCATTACTTAAACCGTTCTTCTACTCGTCGACATCCAGCAAACAAACCCGGTGTCCGTGCTGATTCTTCACCCTAGAAAGATACGAGCTGTGTGGTCACATACTACGGCACAGAGATAACACACCGTAATCCATTAATAGCCTACGCCATACCATGCCTTCGCGCTAGATGCGGCCGACACAACATACATACATACGCCAGCAACCAAAATACACCATAAAGAAAGAGAAGCAACGAAGAAACCAAACCGAAAAAGAAAAAGAAAAAATCCCAGTGACGTAGTCACTGGGCTCTCAACCAGTAAACATTTACAATCCTCAAATAACAGGATATTTTCGGACTTCAGGATGAAAGATTACTTCAGGATGAAATGCGAAAAAAATGGAAATTTCTCAAAAAAATACCAAGGAAGCCAACATTTTTTTTTCGTTTCTGTGGTGGGTACATATCACCACAAGGCACCACCTCACGGTTTTTTGGGGTCCTAGGACCCAGCGTCGCCGCTCACTGTCGCAAACGGGTTTTCACCTATTTCCGCCGTTCTCGGTGCGGGTAAGAATTCGAGTTTTCGTTTTTGCGGTGGTGAGGGGCGATGCGAGATCGTATGACACCAAAAATTCGCGAGGTGGCGCTTTGTGGTGACTTCTAGCCACCCTAGAAAAAGGAACACAAAAAAATGTTTCCTCGGTATCTTTTCGTCGATTTATATATTTTTACGTTTCATCCTGAAGTAATCTTTCATCCTGAAGTCCGAAAATATCTGTTTAAATCCCCTTCTTTTGTTCATTATTTTCAAGTCTTATTCGATCGATTTTTAACCATCCCCTCCCTAGAATTTCCCACGCTATCCAAGTGAACCAGAATTTGGCTCTATAGCCTAATCAACTGTCAAAGTCATGTTGTAGCCAAGTAGTTAAGAAACAGAACGTCGCCAGGATTCTACCGACAAATACTTTCTACAAGTAGTTTTTTCTGACTCTTTCAATCTGCATCGATGTCAGTATTGTCAAAGGAAGTCAGTATCTGTCTTTGAATTTTGAAGAAAATGTCATACGTACACCTCAGTCGGGACACCCGCGGCCACTTCGACAGGCAGTACTCGTATACCTATTATACGAGTACAGGTACGTTTGTCCTTGACTGATCGTTTTGTGACATGTACGAGGTCCCCAGGGTATAGCCAAAAAAAGCTGCCACCTACCTGGTGTTTCGTGCGTGCGCCGGCTCAGGTGTGAAAACGACCGATTGAGAGATATCAAGTTGTTTGGGGCGAGAGCGAGGAAAAAGCCGGCGAGAGTTTGTGTGTGCTTTCAGCGCGGGAGGCTAATATTTCAACTAGTCTCAACGTCAAATAAAATCGAAATGAAACGGGATGCATGCTATCTTGCGTTGCCGTCGTGATCTGTGAATCTATGGCGGGAGTATGGGATAAAAGAGGATTTTAGTCGGGAGGAATGGGGTCCTTGCGATCTTTAGCAACATATTGTCTCTTCTTGACATATATTTTGATTGACATGACAACCGTGGGCGCCCGCAGGTCAGAAACATTGTGCTCGGAAAATAGGCTCAAATCATCGCGAAGAGAAAGAAAATAGGGCTAAAAAACACAGCTCCACCGTGAAACCAACTCTGAAATCCTATGCCAATAATATAGTAGAGTTAGATCAACGTCGAAACACAGCAAGACATTGAGCCTGCACACCAAATTGACTTTTATTTCACACCAGACGCCCACAGTACTGCGATATTTTCCATGACTAGCAATACATTCGTATGGAATTGAGAGAGTTGGTGTTGAAGGCGACAATCAAGCCTAAACTACGTCAAAATGACCGGGACTGGATAGAATATGAAACGCTAGAGGGCGCGTACGTTCCAGATTGGATGTTTTAAATGTTGAGTATGCACCATTGCTTGCGTTGGTTATGCGATTTTCGAACGGGATATGACTTATACTTGAAACAATGTAGAATGCACGTGAACGGAGTTTCTGCAGTTATTAAGCTGTGGAGTTGAGGATTTGAGTGGTGATCCAAGGATTAGACGTTTGAGTTGCAGATTAGGTTTTCAAGTTTCTGAGTTTGATGCGAGTTGCTTATGATATTGGGATATAAGACGCTTTCCAGTGACAGCTGCGTCTGTACCTCTAGAGATCAATAAAAATAAACCGCTGGCCAAGTGGTATAGCAGGTAGTCCTATATATATGTTCTGGATTTCGGGGTAATCTCGTGGACTTAGTAACAAGTGATCTCCGGCGCCCTCCCCTCGCTAAACGCTACTGGCGTATAAGGGCATATTGTCACACTCATTCGCACTTTCTTTAGCGCCCACGCTCGAGAACAACAAATTACAGTGGTCTTGCAGGTAGTTTATTTTTATAATCATCTAAAGATTTGCCATGAGTTCAAATCTGATCGACTTCGTAATTTAGCAGGTAATACTATACATTAACACATATCATAAGGGACGAAGATGTTTCACGGCAAAAGGGTTTACACGTGCACCCGCAGGCGCCAATCAAAAGCCCGAGACCACCCCAAAATAACATATATATATATATATGTATAAAACATCGTTTTAACTGAAGCGACGTGCTCCGCTGTGGGCGAACCAGCTCTACGAATATCTCAGCGTATAAACTGCGTTTTCGGTCTGGCTGGCTCATACAACCAAAGGCTAACTAACCAATACTACTTTTGCACGTAGTATACACATACGTTGTTGCCCCATATACTTCCGCTGTCACCGTACCAGGTATGGGGCAGCCTGGGGGCTTCTATCGTCGAGAAGTCAATAACACGCGCAGGCAAGCAGTGGAGTCGGGAAAACGGATAATTTCTATTCTAAACACTATGTTGCGCGTGCTCTAAACGTTTTGCAGGTGTGTTTTGAGGCCCGAGACTGCTTTTGCGTCAACGGCGCTTGCATCGCTGCAACGGCTGACCGTAGATGCGGTGAGGCGGGAACTGTTCGCGGCTTGGTACGACGACGTGCAGTATTTGTCTAGTGTTTCTATCCTCCGGCGAATTGGTTGAAATAATCTTGAGCTCACCACACATTAACGGTCAACATTCGTGTCGTGTGTCAATTTAACCCATAGTTCCCGGTTTAACAACACAACAGTCTGCTGTTGCCAGCGGCTCTAGGGCATGTTGACCCGACCTGACCCCCGAGAGGGGCAGATGCGGTGGAGATGGGCACCCAGGACAGTCATTTTCTCCGAGTAGTTCGAGACTCGCGCGACGTGTAGCAGGTTTCCAATTTCCTTTGAACCAGTTATTGCAACAGGGAACATTTACGCGTCGTCTTGCGTGATTCTGCTGCTTGGTACGTGACTTTGAACGTGCAAAGATTTTTCAGTTGTGCTCCCGTCCAGTCTCCCGGAATAGAATACCCTTGTTTTGTGGTAGGTTTCTAGCAATGCGCAGGACCGTCATGCAGGGTCCGCATACTTGTTAAACCCGGGAGGCGATGTTGTGTTCACAAAGCGGCAGCCAGAGACGTACACGCCTCTGCTGTGATACGCAAACTTCACGTGTCAAGCATCGTCTACTTTTGTGCCTTGTGTGTCTCACTACTAGTGCCACGTTGTCCTACAGATATAGCATTGGTGCAGTACCCTGAAGTCGTGACGAACATGGTTTAACACTCGAACAATGCTCATCACCGACGATCACTCCTGCTGTGCTGCTTGTCTTGCCTTTCTTTCTCTTCTTGCCCCTCGGTGCATGGGTCTTCGCCTTCACGTCAACAAACAGACACGACGCCCACAGGTGCGAAGTTGCCGTGGAGGCCGACAACTAAAGGGTTATGCCTCGCCCGTTCGATGGTGACGAGGGGTTGCCTTCTGCGATACTGAGATTAATCTGCACTCGTACAGAATACTGGGTTTTCACTGAATGTCGCTCACTAGCTGTTGAGTAGGATCAGTTTGGGGTTGGAACCGCATGAACGTATGTCTTCTCACCATTTGCCTGGTATGGGTTCGGTTTGGTCGCGACAAGGGCTTGGGGATTGAAAATACCGCACGTCCTGTAGTATGTAGCTCATCATCCTCCAGAAGCAACCATCACGACGACTTGCTGCGGGTCAGTCAGTACACAATGACCCGCAAATAGTACCTCTAGCCGTTGAACGTGCATCTTGATGAGGGTTTGTCAAGGGATTTCAACGATTCACTTCTTCTTCTACCTCTTCTTCCTGTCCGTCTTCTAGTTTTTATTTTTTCTCATTGACGCCCATCCTCCTACTGTTTTGCATGAGTCAGCACAATTGGTAGATTACCTGTCCAGTATTAATATGAGTAGTTCAGTAGGGACCACTGTTTGACGTAGGAATAGGCCCCTGCCAGTGCCCTATAAGTACCACAACAGCAATGTATACATGGTGTATTCCCAAGCGTGTGCTGGCATAAGAAGCGGCACACTACCAGTACGGCTTTCCGTCATCATTATCACGTGTTCTTCATGATGTGACAGCCTTCAACATTTATCTGTGCAACGTTCACCTGTAGTAAAGCGGCAGTCGCACGCACTGTTTAGCCCTCGCTGATATGCTTGCCAGCGGATTACTGTCGCCGTAGCGGTATAGAGCTCCGCATTTTGCGGGTTGATCTTGGGGGCAGGTTACTACACCTGTATGGTAGAGACGGCTCAGTTCTGCTTCATTTGCGGTGATTGCCGTCAACAACGAAGCGCCGGGGCTCACCAATACCTCGAGTCTTCTAGTACGCATTTCAGGTGATGACGTGACGTGTCGTTGACCCCCCGCCGTCCCAATGTTGATTCATCTCCGTTAAAAGGATGACTCTAGTCTGCGTTTGTTGGAAAATGGTTGGTGCGACTGCGTTCGACGCTTTTGGTTCGAATTGCGCCCAATATGGTACGCGAGTTGTCGGATTCGTAGCTCTAATGATCACCTTTTTCCGAACCTGAACACGAACAATGCAGTGTGTCCGGATGGGTCAGACATGTGTGACGACCCACACATGAAAGGCCTCCGCGGCCAGAAAATTGACTGGTCTGGGATCGACGGGGGCTGGTACTCCATGGTCAAGGACGACGACGCCGAGATCCACGTCAACGTCCGACTCACCGCTCCTCTGCCCGAGGAGTTCCCTGACCGCCAGCTGATCACAGGCCTCAGCGTTCTATCAAAGGAGCACTCCCTCGTGATCGAGGTGAACAACCCGTATGACACCAACACAAGCGGGTGTCCCCGCGAGGTCTCGCCCTGCCTTGCGAACGGTGGATTGCGCGCCGTCGTCGATGGGGAGGAAATCGAAGGCTTCCTCCGTTTCGCCAGGAATGAATACGTGGCGGATGGTATCACATTGTCGGCATCCAACCTGCCGGTAGAGTGCCGTCAGTTTGGCGGGGACAAAATTTGGGCCCGCATGTACGACGAGATGCTGCAAGGCCTCCGAGTCCTGGCCTCCGAAGAACAATTCGAAGACTGGATCCTACGGTTTGACGACATGGCGGCGCCCGAGTGGTGCGCGCAGTACATCAAACAGCACGACCTTGCCAGTTTGCAGTCTATTCACGCCGTTTTGAAGATCGACACACCCACCGTCACTGTGCGCCTCAACGTCGGCACAAACTACCAAGGCGGCGGTGAAGTAGATTGGGATGGCCGCGTCTTGCCCGACTTGGAGTTCTGGCAGATGGATGTGGGGCTGCACGGCCTGTCCCTCGAACACGAATCGCTCTCCGGCACCCTGGGTGAGACGGCCCGCCCCGTACTGGATGAGGACGGCCACGAGGTGATGGAAGGCTACGAGGCGTTCCGTGGAACGGTCGAGGACTACCGCGTGTCCGGTCCCCTAGGCACCGACTTCGCCCTTCTCAACAAACACTAGTGGTGGATTCAAACTGCAGGGCTCCATTTGACCTCTATCTCCAGACTGGTTTAAGGTCTCAAAGCATTGTGTGGGCGATGAGCGATTTGAAAAAGCAAGTCTGGTGTATATGGTGGAGGCAGATTCGTTTGATCGTGTTTTGGATTTTCAGTTCGTATGGAATACCTAACATGCTGGTTTGTGCAAGGGACTCCGGGTTCTCAGACGTTTTACTCGTACAACATGTACCATATACAGCAGGGACTTCGACCAGCGATGCACCCCGGAAGCGAAATACGATGAGAGATAGAGGGGTGCGTTTGATGATATACCAGGATGCTTTATTCGACAAGCTAGCGGAGTAGGTTGAGATTGATTGAGGTACTTTGCGTTGATCCTCGAGTTCAAGACAATAGCAGGGTATTCACGTAAAACTCTACTGGTCGTATCAGGGTTGAGAGTTTAGAACGGGGTGCGCGTTACGCTGTACAGGTACGCTTGCGTGCGTACATGTATGCGCCGTTCGCAAACTTCTATACACTCGCGGAATATAAAATATAGCCCCTCGTAATATTTCGTATTTGTGGCAATTGGTTGGTAGGAATGTTGGGTTGGTGGGAATGGGGAGTGGGAAGTTTAGGTAAATGGAGAAGGAATTACATCGATAAGTACCCATGCGTCAGGCAAGTTTGATAGGCCAGCACGGTATGCCGAATATCTTGATGAAACGTGTGGTACATTGTGGCTGTACTGGTTCCCTACGCACAACATACAGGGGGACCAACTCCGTCCAAAAAAGAGCAGGGGTTGGTATTTGCATACGCCCCTGGGGAGTATATCTCGCTGGGGGGCTCAGAGACGAGCTGCTGGTATGCACTTATAGAATATGGTAGACTAAAGGGGTTCCGTTGTTATCTAGTGGTGCGAGCGCAAGATGAGATGGTTATTCTAATTTTCCTTGAAGGTAATGCAAGCATGCTATCGTATGTTTGTAGAGTTGAAACCTGGATGCCCTGACCACCGCGTGGTCTAATGAGATTCTCTAGATAGATTGTCGTTGTATTTGAGGACACAGGAGGATAAAGAGAGAGAGCGGAGTGCGTCCTATCCTCATGAGCACACATAAAATTCATGTACCGCCTGCGAGATATACGGCAACCCTCTACAACTTGTAACCGTCGCTGTTGGAGTGATCCTCACGAACATTGTACAGCTATTAAGATTCAGATATTAGGTATATTATTGGGATTATCCCTTTCTTCTATATCGTCGAATATTTATTTGTGAAGGCATTTATTTGGGACTTGCTTGCCGTTTTACCTGGCAAGTGATGATATATTGTTCGGGACGTGTCGTATCCCCCAACGAGTAGAAAGACTGTTTGTAATACTGCGGTTTGCTGGTACAGGTCTACGGCAAATGGGATATTTATATAGTGGTGCGGTGGGCTGTCGATGTGGGTGATGTGTCCCGGACTAATCCGCATCTGATGCGGCATACCTACCTAAGGATAAAGAGAGAACGGAGTGATCATTGTCCTCCATGACCACACAGCAAAAGTCAAATAATGCCTGCTGAGTTATACGCAACTCTCTACAGTTTGTCGATGCTGGAAAGATCCTCATCAACATCGTGGTGCACTTAAGATTGAGACATTATAGGTATAAGCTTGGGAATATCCGTTTCTTCTGCACTGTCAAGTATTTGTCAAGGCATTTATTTCGTACTTGCCGTTTTAAATGGCAAATGATGATTTGTTGTTCGGGACGTGTAGTATGACGCAACGAGTAGAAGGACTGTTCGTCATACCGCGCTTTGCTGGTACAGATAAATGGCAAATGGAGTATTTACATTGTGTGGCTGTGGGCTGTCGATATGGTTGACGTGCCCCCGGATGAATCCGCATCTGATGTAGCAGGCCTACCCAGAGAGCCGAGGATAATACGATGAAACTCAGTACGTCTGTGACGACAATGATACCACCCGTATGGTGATATACCATATGTATGTGATGGTGGAGTCCGTGGCGTATTTCGCGTCTATTTCTGCAATCATGCGTAAAGTCCATTTGGACAGTACTATACGCACGAAGAGCGTTACAATACTGCTTTTGCGCTATTTACAAGGAAAATTAGTTTCAAGGCCATTTTCACGATCTCACGCGAGACGTTTCGTGTGTCACAAGTCTCTTTTTCAAGTGTGGAGGAGTTCCGGTGCCCGAAAAAAACAAAGTAAACCCTGACAGCAGCAGCATCATGATCAATGCCAGATTCAGTCGGCGGCAAGTTCAATGGGCTCAAGTACTGCGTATTGAAACGCATGACCAACTCCGTCAAACTGCCATGCGTCATCCCGAGATCTCTCTATTCTGGAGGGACTACCTTACCCCGAGGACGATTTTATCCGTTCTCGGCCACAACATCTGCACGAGCTGTGACAAGATAGCTAGGTCGTCAATGAATAGGCTACTACGTAGCCTGGAGCGGGGGCAACACCTCCTGCCAACACGGACCAAGTAGTTCTGACACCATCGCCCGAACACGGGCCAGCCGCACAGACGCCATATATCAGCATCATCTACTAAAACCGCGGCAACTTCCATACCTGCATCGAGTTTAACGTCTACGACGACTACGGGAGCATCCGCCTTGCCTCCAGAGGGCACCAGTTATTTCTTCCTCACAGCCACATCGTATTTTACGTCTGCCACAACTGCAAAGAGAGCTTCTTCACAAATATTACCTCCAGCAGGCATCGGCTATTCATCGCAGCGTTCTACTACTGCGACTACGAGCACCGCCGATTCACCACGACCTCCAACAGGTATTAAATTCCTAATCGCAGCCTCTACACCTTCTTCATCTGCCGCAGCTTCTTGTACTCGCGCTTTCTCGTTACCTCCAGAAGGCATCGGAACCCGCTATTTCGTCGGAGACCAGCTCCTACAATACATCAAACATACGACTGCTTCGAATACCTAGACTCTCGAATGGCAATGCCTGTCACCGGCCACAATCGCCCAACATTAGTGTTGTCGTAGTCTCGTCTTTCCGATTTGCTGTCTGCCGAACATAAAGGTTTTACACAACAATCTCTTCGTACTACGACTGTGTTGTGTTTCATGTACCTGCTCTGTAGGATTCCTACGGGTACGCACATATATACTGGGTGCACGTCTAGTCCTACAAAGTATTTTCAAGAATCAAAGATGATTTCTGGAGTGTTGATGAATGTACGGGTACATGGTAGTGCAACGTTGTTCCATGTGGTTATACACCCATCGACTTTCTATTTTTCTGAATGTCTAACGTTTTTTATCCCGTGTTTGTAGCTCTATTATTCTACTAGCATTGTTATTATTATTATTATTATTATTATTATTATTATTATTATTATTATTATTATTATTATTATTATTATTATTATTATTATTATGCAGAACATTCTCGGAAGAATGAGAGAATGTGAGTTTTGTACGTACGTAAGAAGTTCAAGCCAATCAGATGACTGCGGTGATTCACGGTAGCATGAATCGTAGCCCTTGGTAGACACACCTTGTCTGGTACGTAGCCGCAACGTACACGTATCAGCGCAGTGAAGCAGAGGCAGAGCTACAGGTCCAAGGTGTGAGACTAGTTTGAGTTCGGGATGTCCGACGAGAGCAAGTCGCCGGAGGCCACGGCCAATGCGTCTACTATTGCGCGCGAGGCGCGGCGTCGAGAGTTCTGTGTCGCCAGTTGGGTTGGGAGTTGACTCGAGTGTACGGATGTGAGCGCGGGGTTGCCGTTGGGGCAGCCCCGAGGGGGTCGCCCCTTCTCCAACCCCCCTTTCCGGGCGGGGGGTTGCGCATTAATATAATACAACTTCGAAAGCAAAGTGCAAATATTATTAGTATTATTATTGTTGTGGAAGCCAGGGTCGGAGATATCGTAGATCTCGTAATACGCACGCGCGAAGGACACGTCACCGGTCAAGCAATATCAAATCTCGGGTCACGAGCGGTCTCACGTCATTGACGGTGTAGACCCGTCCTCGGGAGATAAGCTATCGAGAAGATACGTAATCCGCCGCAGACTCTGGGGTAACCAAAAAGGTCCCCCACCGAGTCAGACTAGCTCTAGCATCTCCTTGCTAAATATCAACGAAGAACTTTGCTCGGCTTACGTCGGCCGTAACGACGGCTACGAGGGACCCTCGCTCCGCGACCTCATCACGACGACTTCTCCGCGACTTCTACGCTACGACATCTCCGCGACGACCTCGGTACGAACGACTAGCGAAGGGACTACATTACATTGGTGACCACCTTGGTTTTGGAAAATGCCACGCTCAGGAGGTAGATCGAAGAAGCAGCGGACGAAGACACGCCTGGCGGCTGAAGCGGCCTCCATCAGAGACACGGACGCCAATTTCTACGACGATCTAGCGTCCGCCGACGGGGACCTTGCCGCAACGGAGCCTGCAGCCGAGGAGCCGGCAGCCGAGGAGCCCAGCCCCAGCCTCGGCGACGAGGGGTCTAGCGACCCCGGCAGTAACCAAGAACGACCCATTGAGGAGACCGCCTCAGCCTCCGGACTGGCGGAGGACGTTCTGGCGGGACCGAACCCTTATCCCCCCGGTGATCCCGTTCGCCTGGAAACAGCAGCGTGCCTTCGACGCTGCATGTTAAACGGCACCACTCCGCCAGCCTGGGTGCTGCAACTGGTCATGCCGACGAATGCACGCTCCGTGGACGGACCTACAGCTGCCCAGATGGGAGAGGTGGGAGGAGGCTCGGTATTGCCCACACAGAATCTCGATGTAGCTTTCGCCGGGGCCGCAACCACACAAACTGACGAGGCCACCCCGATTCAGCGGTCGAGCAGTTCTGACAGCAGCAGCCACTCCCCCCCCGACCCATCTAGCCAGCCCTTGCCCGCAGCACGTACACCCTCTGCTGTAACGCAAGCAGCACGTACATCCTCTGCTGTGTCCCCACCCACCAACGCTCCCTCGCAGCAACCAGTACGTACATCCTCTGCTGTAGCCCCACCTGCAACTTCCTTCGTGACGCAACCAGCACGTACACCCTCTGCTGCAAGTGAAGAGACTAGTAATAGCCAGTCAACTAGAATCTCGACTCAGCCGATTGATCACGGAAAGTTTTCCATCAAAAAGACAGACCTTCCGCCTTCACTGAAACTGGTCGGATCACCCTCGGAAGACGTGCCCGAAATCATGGCACTCTTCCGCTCTCGCATCCACTTACACTCACCTGACAATACACCGGACGCAACTATAGACCACCACGCAGTCAAGTACCTCCCCCTCCTAGTCAGCGGTGAAGCAGCCACCACCATGCAGCAGCTGCAATGCGAGACCTTAGAGTGGCGAACCGACAAAGAACTGGCCGAACTAACCAATGATGAGGACGCTCTCGAAATCCGAGCCCCCCGCTCTTACCGTGACTGGACCAACGCCTTCACAAATTTGTTCAGCCCAGTCAACCGCATCGTCTTGCTCGCTCGCACCATCGCTAACCTCAAGCAAGGGAGTAGTGAATCTGTCGACTCTTACGGACTGAGAGTAACTCAAGCTTATGCACGACTCTTGGCTGAAGCCAAACGCACCGCTCCCCCTAACGTCTCGCCGTACAAGCACGCGTGGCAAACCTCACTGATGGCTACCTTCGAAAACGGCTTGCTTCCCCCGATACGAGTTGAACTCATCCGTGAAGACCCCTCCCTCACATACCAAGCATCTCGTACTCGGGCTAAAAAACACGAGACGAACGCCTTACGCGGAACCCCCACCCCACCTCCGACTACGTACGCATCCGCTGTCACCGATGCCTCCCCTGGTCCTGATCGACAGTTGATTACCTCGATGGCAAACATCGAGAAAGCCATCGTGTCCAACTAGACAGCAGGGCGAGGGCGAGCCCAACGGGTCACCTTTGCAAAGGACACCCGCGGCTCGGCCGAGAAGCGCGGCAGGTTGGTGAGCGTAGACCGCTCTAAGTCCCGTCACGCCACGGTAGCGGCGGGGGCCGAATGCGACTACCCTATGTGCCGGCACCGAACCTCCCACTCGCGCCCCGAGTGCCGTTTGGCTAAGGCGCATGAGGAGAAGGGGTGGGTAGTCAGTAAGAAAGATAAATGAGGAGGCCCGCGCCGGTTTCCTCAAACCGGTTCGGGGAGTAGGTTAGCTAGGACCACCGAGCTCGCGGGGCAAGCGATAGCGCAAGCAGCTAGCGTAACCGTAGCCAGCGTCGGTAGACCTAGTGATAAGAGGAGGGATAAAAGTGGCCGCAAAACGATAGCCACCCCTCTGGCGAACACCTGTGCACAACACGTACATGCAGGCAACCAGTCGAATACTGTAACAGACGTATTGAATAAGCAGCAGGTTCCGAGTGTCTCAGCAGTACAGCATGGAGTGGGACACACCGTAGAAATAACAAGCAGAGTCGAGAAGAGTAGTCAGCGTCAAAGTGTTACGTTTTTCACCTTCCATGGTACCGCAAGCCTTGTATGTTTCTGCGGTGAACCGCAATAATGAGAAAAAAAATCATCATCAGGGTTTTTTATCATGCGACGCTAACCGGGAAAAGCACTTTGATGCTTTCCATGCGTCGGCTATGAGTGGGTATCCAAAATATCCCACCGCTTTAAGCTCGTCGTCGAAACGCGTACGAGTAAACGCCAGAGTCAATAATCATCCTGCGCACAATGTCACCATTGACACAGCAACCGATGTACCGTGCATTTCTGTTAACTTCGTCCAGACACATCCCACAATGAAAGACACTGAAATTTTTGCAGTGCCAGCCGGAGCGATCAACCTCAGCAGTGCTGATGGTTCACCTCTCAAAATTTTAGGATACGTTCGCTTTGAACTGACGCTAGGAGATATTACCCTACCAGTCGAGGCGTTTGTATTGCCCTCTCTAGGGCCAGACATTATGCTACTCGATAATTCTATCATGAACGCCTTCGGCGGCGTGCTCGATTGGAGTACAGAGCAATTGTCATTCAAAACATCTCAAGTCAAAATAAAAGCATCTCACCGTTGAGTGAATGCTACGACACACCCCGAGAACACTGCGACAGCTCAGTGCTCCGTGGTCTCAATTAATAATAATGTCGAACCCGTACCGGTGTTTTTGAAAAACAAATGCTGCATCCCCCCTCAGAGTGAGATGACAGTACAAGTAGAATCGGTGACAGCACCGACCAAAACCACTGCTGCACTAATTGAACCACTGATCGTCACGGTCGAGGACATCGAATCTTCTGCTGTACCCGAAGCCTTTCAATTTATGATAGTTGCTCGTACAGTGTGCCACTGGTCGACCACTGATAGAACAGCAGTCGTCCAAATCGCGAACCCGTCCCACCAATACGTATACGTGAAACGGAAGACATTGCTCGGACATATTACACCCGTATCAGTAGCCTTGAGCAACACAACCAGTGCAATTCAGACCAACAGCAGACAATAGAATCTTCACGCAACGAACTCCGTGCAGCACTTACTACAGCGTTTGATAAGACCACGTTCACACCTGGCGAATGCGCACAAGTACTGGAGCTATGCACCAAATATCGAAGCGTTTTTTCTCTGTCACCACAAGAGCTAGGTAAATGCACCCTAGCCGAAGCAACGTTTCCCCTTGAACCTGGAACACGTCCTGTAGATAGAACTCCGTACCGGGCAAACCCACGCGTACAGGAGACTATCGACAAGTGCGTAAACCAAATGGAAAAATATGGAATCATTGAACAGCGCCCTAGTCCCTGGGGTTCCGCAGTAACTATTGTCGCAAAATCAGACGGCACCCCTCGGTTCTGCGTAGATTACAGGTCGACCATAAATAAAAATCTGATCAAAAAGTCATGGCCTATGCCCAACTTAGAAAGCCATCTTGACACGGTCGGAGGAGCACGCTATATAACCGTATGCGACGTACAAAATGCGTATCATCAAATACCAGTAGCAGCTAGCGAACAAGATAAAACTGCTTTTGTCACGCAGAATGGAAAGTGGGTCTTCAAACGCCTACCCTTTGGTATAGCTAACGCGCCGTTTCTGTTCTCGCGAGTAATGTCATTAGCTTTAGCACACTTTGGTCCGAAAAGTGGTCTCTTGGTATATATGGATGACTGTATATGTTGTTCATCAACCTGGGCGGGCCACCTACAACTGCTAGAAAACATGTTCAAAGCATTGCAAGCAGCTGGCCTCACCCTGAAACCATCGAAAGTACAGTTTGGACCCCGAGAGGTTAAATACTTGGGACACATACTGACCGCTGACGGGATTCGGGTTGGTGAGGATCGCGTAAAAGCTATAGTTGACCTACCGACGCCTAAAACCATTAAAGAGTTGCGGTCAGTACTTGGAATGGTCAACTTTGTCCGCAAGTTCATACCTAACTTGGCTAGTGTCATCGCACCCCTGGTAGCCCTCACAAAGGAAGAGGCCGTCAAGGAGGTAGCTAAACGTTGGAACCCAGAACACGACCAGGCGTACGCAACAGTGAAACAATTACTCACCCAGGCGCCCGTGCTGCAGTTCCCCGATTTTTCTAAAGACTTTGTGATACACGTTGACGCTTCAGAGGCAGGCGCGGGAGCATTCCTCGCCCAGCAGAAAGGCGATGACCTCGTAATAATCGCATACTTTAGTCAACGCTTCAATGACAGCCAACGCCACTACTCCGCTACACTCAAAGAATGTTACGCTGTTGGGTTGGCAATACAGCACTGGCGGCCCTATTTATGGGGACGACACTTTGTATGTGTGACGGATCACGCGGCACTACGGTACCTGTACTCAATGCAAGACGCATCGAACATGTTAACACGCTGGGCGATCGCATTACAATCGTATGATTTCACCGTCCAACACAAACCCGGTAAGCTACATGTCGTGCCGGACACGCTTTCACGAATGTTTGCGTTTGAGCATCAGCAAGAAATCGCTGAGCCGTCCCTTGCACCCATTTGCCGGAATGTACCAGATGACCCGAAACTACAAACAGCGCGAACTCCCCGCCCTTATCAGGTTTCCGCCGACAAACTGGCTAACCTAGAACCAGTACACAGCGATAGAGAGCTTTTTAGTGTGAAGTCAGTATTCGCGAGCGCAACCAATGTTTTCATGTCCGTCGATCAAGAAAAACTCCGCTCGGCTCAAGCAGCAGAGTACGGTCCGTACATTGACTACATTCAGCACGCAGACGCGCCCTTACCCGAGAAAGAAACGAAAGCAACCATGTCATACTATTCAGTACAAGACGGAATGTTATTCAAATCGTATCTTCCGGGACACTTCGAAAAAGAAGCACATTCCGCGATCAGTTGGTAGTACCAGAAGCCCTTGTCGGTCTAATTCTGCACGCTTACCACGACCACGTCATGTCAGGAGGACACCTCGCATCCAGACCGACTTACGATAAAATCCGCCAGGAATATTGGTGGCCTACTATAAGCCGCGACGTGCGAGAGTGGTGCGAAAAATGCCAAGCTTGCCAACGACGAAAAACAGCACACGTCAGACCCAAACTCCCAACAGGCCATTTGCCTGTCGAACGACCGTTCCAAAGAATATCGGTTGACTTGGTAGAGTACAAATCGGTATCAACTTCAGCCGCAGGGATCGAATGCAAATATGTTCTCTCGATGATGGACCATCTGACACGTTTTGCAGTGCTGTTGCCGGTACGTGATAAGGCGGCCGACACAGTAGCCCGGGCTATCATCGAACGAATAATTAGCATCTTCGGCCCACCAGAGACCTTGCACTCAGATCAAGGCCCCGAATTTGAAAACAAGGTAATATACCAGCTGCAACAGATTCTCGGATACAAAAAGACCCGAACGACTCCGTATCGACCTCAGGGCAATTCAGTATCAGAACGCGTACACTCCACCATGCACAACATGCTGGCCATGCATAGCACGATAGATCAAAGCAACTGGGCATCACTATTACCGTTCGTCCAATTAGCCCACAACACTAGTTTTAGTGCTACGATGCATGAGACACCATTTTTCTTGATGTTCGGGCGACAACCTCGACTTCCAGTCGACATAATTCTCGGAATTCCTCATGTAGGAAGAACAGCAGATACCGAAGAATTTGCACAAAACACGCGGGACAATTTGCAGATTGCTTTCGAACTCGCACGCCGAAATCTTACCGAGCGTGCAGACAAACAAGCAGAAAATAACAGCAAACTCAAACCGTACCCCGTGTTCAAACCTGGACAAGAAGTACTCGTGTACAAACCATACCAGGACGCGGATGGTCCCAACCCAAAACTGCTGCTACCATGGCGAGGACCGTATGTTGTCTGCTCACAACTATCACCAGTGGTATATAGAGTACGACTTACGAACGACACACGAGAAGTGTCAGTCCATCTTGCCCACATAAAGCCCTACCATAGACGGGAAACACCGCCGGCACCACAATTCGAGAAACTTGCGGAATTGTTTTTGGGGAAACCAATACCCCTACCCGCATTGGACCATCCCGATGAGGCTCAACCTAAAATTGAGTCCTATTTCGTAGACAGGGTAGTAGACCATAGAAATGGGCCTGGCAGAAAAAGCCCCCACAACTACAAATACCGTCTGAGGCTGCGAGGATACGGCCCGGAGTCGGACCTCGAGTATCGCGCAGACGAAATACCCCAATGTCACGAATTAATCGCCGCATACCGAACCCAGAAAGGTTTGCAACTCGCGATAACCCCGCCCCCTTCGCCCCTTCTCCCCTCTCTCGGGAAACGGAAGCGTAAAGTAGGCGAGGAATGAGCACAAGTTGAGACAGCGCCAAATAAGTACTCAATGCTCCGCGGCGTAAACAAAATCACGAACAGGTTGGCAAACATGGTTAACTCGGCTGTAGGCATATGAGTTAACAACGGTGATGAGAGTAGCACCGTCAGACATGGCAGACACACGTGTGTCTAATATGATCTGACGGGCACTCTAACCGGCATTCCGGTGGGAATAGCCGGGGCAAGGAGACGCAAAGAAAACTGTTGTACCCATCGGTAGAAAGCTGTAAGAGACATGACAATTCATGCCCAAGCCCACACTGAGTTAGGGACAAAACAACAAACCCACCGTCTTGTCACACAAAATTGTTCGAACCCACACACACAGGGAATGGGAGCCACGCGACTCCGCCCCGCTTAAAACGAGGTTACCAGTTGATACACTTGAATCAACCACGTCGACCTCGCGTGACCGCCCGACTAATCACGAAAATAAGAAGGGTTCAGCTGCCCGGGGTTCTCAGAACAGCAACCACGGGAGCGCACCAATAGTACGTGTGGCCACACGGAATTAGTGCGTTGAGATAAAGTTTGGAATTACCAAACAACTTCAGCATAAGCTGTCAGCGTGTAAGCTTGAAAATGTATGCATCTTCGCCGGACCGGTTTTTACCACCCGTGTTTACTCAATACGTCGGCTATAAGGAGTGGATGAACGCATGTGAAGGCTGCTGTGTTTCGATCAGATAAATCAGCACCCTGCTTCCTAACTAGTCATCCTCCCGATGACCGCCACAAGCCCATCCCTAGCTAAGATGAGCTTACGGTGAATAAAGGGGGGGGCGATGTGGAAACCAGGGTCGGAGATATCGTACATCTCGTAATACGCACGCGCGAAGGACACGTCACCGGTCAAGCAATATCAAATCTCGGGTCACGAGCGGTCTCACGTCATTGACGGTGTAGACCCGTCCTCGGGAGATAAGCTATCGAGAAGATACGTAATCCGCCGCAGACTCTGGGGTAACCAAAAAGGTCCCCCACCGAGTCAGACTAACTCTAGCATCTCCTTGCTAAATATCAACGAAGAACTTTGCTCGGCTTACGTCGGCCATAACGACGGCTACAAGGGACCCTCGCTCCGCGACCTCATCACGGCGACTTTTCCGCGACTTCTACGCTACGATATCTCCGCGACGACCTCGGTACGAACGACTAGCGAAGGGACTACATTACATTATCATTATTATTATTATTATTATTATTATTATTATTATTTATTATTATTATTATTATTATTATTATTATTATTATTATTATTATTATTATTATTATTATTATTATTATTATTATTATTATTATTATTATTATTATTATTATTATTATTATTATTATTATTTTATTATTGTTATTGTTATTATTGTTATTATTGTTATTATTATTATTATTATTATTATTATTATTATTATTATTATTATTATTATTATTATTTACTATTATTATTATTTATTATTGTTATTATTGTTATTTATTATTATTTATTATTTGTTATTATTATTGTTATTTTTATTATTATTTATTATTATTATTATTATTATTATTATTATTATTATTATTATTATTATTATTATTGTTATTATTATTATTGTTATTATTTATTATTATTATTATTATTATTATTATTATTATTATTATTATTATTATTATTATTATTATTATTATTATTATTATTATTATTATTATTATTATTATTATTATTATTATTTTTATTATTATTATTATTATTATTATTATTATTATTATTATTATTATTATTATTATTATTATTATTATTATTGTTATTATTATTATTTGCACTTTGCTTTCGAAGTTGTATTATATTAATGCGCAACTCCCCCCCGGAAAGGGGGTTGGAGAAGGGGTGACCCCCCGGTGCTGCCCCAACGGCAACCCCGCGCTCACATCCGTATACTCGAGTCAACTCCCAACCCAACTGGCGACACAGAACTCTCGACGCCAGCCTACCAAACCGCTACCAGAAAAGCCGTTTCTGACAAATAACTCGAGAAACCACACACAAGTACAAGATAACCTCACACGTGAGAAAATCGACACGCACTTGTACCAGGCATATACAATAGCGCAAGTACATTTAAACTCACAATGCACTTCAGTGTTAATATACGGATGACCCCCTTCTCCGATACTTTCAGATTGCGCGCAAAATCCGAGCCGATGCAACACCACGTCAACGCCATGCTTACTTTTATCAACTATAATAGTATGATATAAAACCCCCCCACTTGCATCGAACCATACCAAACGCCAAATAAGGCGGCTAGCCCACGCCGCCACTCGCGCAATCTACGACACCCGGTCGCACCATCAGCGAAATTACCGGGTACGTATAACATACAGCAACAAACGCAAACGTTACTGCTACTATTGAACTCCCCCCCACTGACTCCCTCAAAAGCACGGGCGGGTGGGTGGGAACTCAAACTAGTCTCACACCTTGGACCTGTAGCTCTGCCTCTGCTTCACTGCGCTGATACGTGTACGTTGCGGCTACGTACCAGACAAGGTGTGTTTACCAAGGGCTATGATTCATGCTACCATGAATCACGGCAGTCATCTGATTGGCTTGAACTTCTTACGTACGTACAAAACTCACATTCTCTCATTCTTCCGAGAATATTCTGCTTTGCAATTTGCTTTCGAAGTTGTATTATATTAATGCGCAACCCCCCGCCCGGAAAGGGGGGTTGGAGAAGGGGTGACCCCCCCGGGGCTGCCCCAACGGCAACCCCGCGCTCACATCCGTATACTCGAGTCAACTCCCAACCCAACTGGCGACACAGAACTCTCGACGCCAGCCTCCATCACACATGGGAGTTGACCCTATTTACTGATGTGTTCTTACTACCCCTTCCCCTCCCACTTGCAATCTCATAGGGAACGCATGTGATAACACACTTCACCATTATTTACTTCTGCCCATTCACCTCTCAGAGTGAATTAACTCGCCCCCACTCAGTGCCCTGGCCCGGCTGGATCCCACCGCTAAGTCCTTCCTGGGCCATAACGTCTGCTACCCAACTGGCATCCTTTCCGTGACAGCGAACATACGCCTTGTATGCATCGGACGCCTATCGGCCCTCACGCTGCAACACCTCTGGTGTCGCCCCCCCCGCGGACAAGTGTGTTGCGCCCCCAATCCTCAGAGAGTGCAGAGCGTACTCCTCCGCACGCCCGCCCGCCAACGCAACCACTTTCCGCAAAGCTGTCGTCGCTTGCTGCTGTGTCCACATGGACCATCTGCCATTACCAACGCCGAAAGCGGCAAGGGGGGCCGACGAGGGAAGAAACAGCTAACAGGACATCAATTCAATTATGAGATCGACAGCACCGCCACCTTCGCCCACGCGCAACGCCGGACCGCAACGTGCGCGCGTTAGAACCGCCCCTTTTCGCAGTTGGTCCCCTTTCGACCCACGAAACCGAACCTCTACGCGGTCTGCGGTGGACCACTGCGCAACTGTGAGCTGTAATTTTTCGCGAAAAAAGGCTACGTCGGCCCGTCGCAAACAATACGTCTCATTCACACGAGACCGAGTTTCCGCAAACATTTCCGAGGCGCGAGTCAAAAAGCAAAATGAAGCACAGAGGGCAAGCCACAAGACGCGACCCCCCGTCTGCCACGTAGATATCAATTTCTCGCCCGCGATCAACATTTCCCACGAAACCGGCCTACGAACGGTTGCTTGGTACCAGCGTCGGCATGCGAACGAGCGGCGCCTTTGAGTGCATTAACCAAAACCGGATGAGTAGTGTCCCGCTCGAACCCTCGTGAAATACGATGAAAAAACTTGATCGCTGACAAATGACTCTCGATGGTTGCCGACCGCAATTTCTTGGTGGCAAAAGCGTACGCGACGTACTCGAACAAATGCCACACGTTGGTCATGCTGTCTCCGCACCGGTCTAGGAATACAGACATGCCACACCGTACCCGAAAGTCTACCCACGCGCCAAAACTCCCCTGATAAGTGCGTTCAGACGAGGTCGCAATGGCATTTCGCATGAGTTCGAGGCCAACACCGAAGTACAGAGGTATGTGCCCGCATCCCCCAGGTCCTGCTCCTGCCACGGAATATCGGGTCGAACAGCACGCAGATTAGCGAGGACGGAAGCACAGTCCCACCGTGAGATACCATCAGCGGCCACGTTAAAAATGCCCCGTACGTGTTTTGCGTCAAAGTGCCAACCAGAGGACAATTCGAGCACACCAAGGAGGCGCATTAATGCGCCAGATCTCGGCTCCTTGCCCCCGCGACAACGGCGCACCCACTCCACGGCTGCCTCGTTGTCGCCCCGCAATAACACACAATCCCCCATTTCCAACGGACTTTCAGCACAAGCAGAGACGAGAACCCATGCAGAAATCACCATGCCCAGCAGTTCGAGGACATTAATTGATATATCGTTCTCATCTGCAACGGACTTGCTCGATCCACAAAATCGAGCCCGTTCCCCTGCGTCAAGCTCGTATCGCCAGTACACACCAGTTTCAAGACAAAACCCCCCGACAGCGGTTTTAGATGCGTCCGAAAACAGAGTACGTCTAGGGGGGCGCTCAAGCAAATGATACATCGGAGCCGACAAGGTTCCGCCGCGCGCGTCCAACCCTTCCTCAACGAACCACCTCCAAAACTCGAGGTCACCGTGGAACTCGGGTCCCAGGGCGAGACGCCGCCCGGGGTTTGCCATACGACAATCAAAATCAGCTCCGGCGGCAATGCGCGGCATACCAACCGAAGCCAACAAGCGGTTAACGAAAAAGCGCCCCGGACGAACAGCAAAGGACATATGCATGAGAAAGCCAACTAACTGTGACACCTGCTTCGCTGAAGCGGACGCACGAGACGAGGACCACTCCGCGAGGATATTGTGCAGCTTGAGGCGCTTATGCGACGGCAACGTAACAGTAAGCGCTTCAGTATCAATGATCCATCCCAAGACTTCGAGTCGCGTGTCCCAGTTAGTTATTTTCTTGGCTGACAAGAGGGGTGGATCGGAAACACCACGTTCGCCCAACAAGCGAAAATGGTCCGACGCCAGCAACTGTACAGCACGCAAGCAACGGCGGCCGTCCGGCCACCATTGCAACTCGACGAGAATGCCATCGTCAACGTAGTACCTCACAAAAAAACTGCTTCCGGTGAGGCCTCCTGCGCCAGGAACGGGCCCACAATCACGCGGAATAGCAACAACCTGAACTCCCCGCGGCAAGGAGAGTTCAACGTGCGAAACGGCGGCAGCCCCTTGTGGGGAAACATCTGCGCCTTGAAACGTAGTGTGGGTGTGAGCATGCTCGAGCGCAGAGGCCATCAACCCCCAAAACCCAGGACTATTACGCCAACCAAATTGCAAGCGCAAACCCACGACAACGCGATTGCCGAAAACGTATCCAAAGGTCGATGCGCCTGCCGGATCAACCAAAACCTATCGAAAGGCGTCTATAACGTCCACGCGACACAGCAGGATCCGAGCGCGAATACCGTGCGTCTGTCGCAAAAACAACACCCGTAAAGGCACATCACGAAGCACGTGTCCGAGCTCGCACGATGGCGCGGAGTCAAAGTCAGTGTCACCGTTAACACTGGTTCGACCATCCCCGCGCGCAAACGTGAGATCGTGAATAATCCTAACTTGGGTTCGAGAACGACGCTCAGCGGTGAAATGCGAAGACCCTGGATCTCGTCTGCAAATCGCAATTCAAACACCACCGCTCGGCCGTGCACAACGTCTGCGCACATCTTATCATGGATAGCCACAGTATGCATGGCAACGCCCGGGTGATTACCATACGCGAGTTCTGTGGTCAAATCCCCCCCTCGTGCAACGCAAACAGGCGCGCCTGGCGCCAGCACACGAAGCAACGAAGAAATACGGGGGAATTTCTTGATCTCACCAAACCAGTGCTGTGCGACGGCAACGTTAATATGTGAAGCGGACAATGAGACGCCGATGGTGGACAGGAAAAGAGGAACACTGCCTTGACACTGTCGCAAGAGTGAGGAGCTGAGCGAAGCGACCTGATCGAGGCTCGCTGAGCCTCGCCCAGATACTGCCTGCGCCACTACCTCCCGAGCGGCGATCCACGCATCTACCTCATCTGTGATCGCCTCCAAACGCACGTCACCGACCGCACCCTGCACGCACACCGGGTCCACGGACCCATCACCCTGCACACACACCGTGTCACCGGGCAAATAACTCGCACGCACGCCCATATCCGTACCTTGCTTTGAAAAGGGAACCGAACCCGGAGTCACCGCGACGCGATCTCGCCCGACACCGCCGTCGCCAGCCAGAGCACCTAAAGCGCGCCCCCGCAACCCCCCCCCTCCTTCGTGGGCTGCCAGCCGAGTGCCCGCTCCGCCGCTGGCGACAAGCGCCGTCGCCGCTCCGCCACCTGCCCCGCGCCGCCGCCGCCCCCCCCAGTGTTGGCCCAACCGACAGGAAGGGCCCGTGTCTTCATCCCGAACCAGAACCGCCACCTGCCCCGGCCCCCCCACGACTCCCGCCTGGGCGGAGCACCATAGCCCGCGACCCACCAGCCTGCGCCTCCGCGCCTCCTCGCATTACCCCGGCCGGTGCCGCCGATCTCCCATCGAGGAGCGCCGTAGGAGACGAGGCGTTGGACGGAGTATTAGCGTGCACGAATTTGCAGTCGGAGAACCGACATCGACCCGTGGACGAAAACATCCTGCACAGCGGGGCGTTCTTCTTTCTGGGCGGACCCATCCTGGCGGGGGCGAGGCTTTGGCTCCGCTTGTATGCCCCATCCCGACTGTCGCGTGGACCTTGGAGGCCCTCGACAAGCCTCAGAACGTCGCCCCCGGACGAGCAAAAGGAGAGCGTGCGACTGAAGGCAGGGACAGGCGGCGCGTCAAGCACCGCGTCAGACTGAGGGGGAACGGTCAACGGACGAACTTGCTGGGCGAACCTCATTAGGTCGTTCACCCAAAGACGTAAGTCGTCGTTCACCATCGCTCATGACGGCCCTCGCCGTGGAGCTGGAAAGCAAAAAGATGTTGCTGAGAGTGTGACGGCGAAGACCATCAGCCGCGGATGTAAAGGAGGCGTTGACGGGTGCCAGCCGGTCCAGGCACGCGCGGTCGTCGGCGACATCCGCCGAGAGTCCAACTGTAAGAACCGCCATAAGAGCCTGGCGCAAGAGATCCAGGCGGTCCGCGACCATCACCAGGTGGTCAACCGGGCGATCGGCACGTGGCCCATACAAGGCCACGTCAAAATTGGTGACGGCACGAAGCTGCGCCGCCACCGCCGCCGTAACATCGACGCTCTCCCCCACAAACGACTGGATATCCGCGGCCGACTCGCCGAGGTTCGGGGGCAAGCGTCCCCGAAGCAGCCAGTGTTTGCGAGATGACATTTTTTTCCACATGGCCGTGTCGTCGTTGAGCTGCGATTTCTGTACATGGCGCTCCCTCGCATCTCCGCTGTCCCGCACAGAAGGCTCACGGTCGGAAAAACTGTCAACAAACTGCTGGAGGAGCACTTCGTTGTTGGCGATCTTGGATACGCTGCTGGTAACGGCGTCCCGAAGGCCAGCCACAGGCAGGAGCACGTTGTCCAGTGTAGATTTGACGCCTACTATATCCGTGTCTATTCGGGAAAACTCGGATGCCACCTGTTTTTGCCAATGCAGAACGTCAGCCGTCGATACTGCTCCCCCCGAGGCTGCCGGCATAGATGAAGGACCAGTCGAAGCCGCAATGGTGGCAACAGCAGCCGCAGCGTTGGCCTGGCGAACGGACGCAGCTTCTTCCGCGGCCTGGCGAGCCTCGGCCTCGGCTATCCCAGCACGGCGTGCGTCTACCTCCGCTTGCACAGCAGCTACAGCAGCATGAGCATTCGCCTCAGCTTCTGTTTGTGCAGCAAACCTCGCAGCCTGCGCCTCGCGCGCAATAGTAGACGCATTGGCCGTGGCGTCCGGCGACTTGCTCTCGTCGGACATCCCGAACTCAAACTAGTCTCACACCTTGGACCTGTAGCTCTGCCTCTGCTTCACTGCGCTGATACATGTAGGTCGCGGCTACGTACCAGACAAGGTGTGCTTACCAAGGGCTACGATTCATGCTACCATGAATCACCGCAGTCATCTGATTGGCTTGAACTTCTTACGTACGTACAAAACTCACATTCTCTCATGCTTCCGAGAATATTCTGCTTATTATTATTATTATTGTTATTATTATTATTACTATTGTTATTATTATTATTATTATTATAGTTATTATTATTATTATTATTGTTATTATTATTATTATTATTCTTATTATTATTATTATTATTATTATTATTATTATTATTATTATTATTATTATTATTATTATTATTATTATTATTATTATTGCAATGGGCCAGGTTCCCAACAGTTTGTGTATCGCCAGAGCCAGTCAATTACATGTTGTGCATCCAGGATACCTGTATCCCATTTTCACTTTTAGTTTTGGTGGAATGCTGATCATACGCCACTAAAACTGGGGGGGAATGTAATGGGCCAGATTCCCAACAGAACCAACATGATAACTTATGGACGGAAATCCCCCAATGACGTGTCCTCGAGGTCGAGGATGTTTCACGTCTTAGGGACTCTAGTCGTCGGTAACCCGCCGACCAAATGTACCGTAGTCCTGGCATCAAACCAGCTTATAGAGGCACCGGGGGGTACCAAGGGGTGCCCTCGTCCTGTCCCGATGATCCTCGACGCAGTTATGCAATATCGAGAAGATCATATACGGCTAAGTGTCATCTATTCCAGGATACTCGATGAGGCAGTCACCCCATCGAGAAGATCCTATACGGGAAGTGTTCCTACGGCCATAGCGGAGAGCACTACCCGTATTTGTCTCTTTGTCTGTCCATGCGCTGAAAGGGAGTCGTGTTCCCATGTAAACCCAGGTCCACTGGGTCAGCGGACCATTGTCGGGGTTGTGAGCTGTGCTCACCCCCCTCATTCTGGTCACTCTTGTGCTACCTTCTGTTGTCCAAGCCCCACACGAAGCTTGCCCAAACTGCGGCTGCTCTCACGTGTGGATTCCGACGCTTACCGTCCCGGAGTCGTGGTGTTCGTAACACCCGGGCAGCAAGTAGGAACCAAGCGAATATCATTAACATTATTAATAGACTTAGACTTACCTGCCGACAATATAGCGCAGATGCCGTCCCTATAGAAACCGAATATCCTTCTGTGTATCAGAAGAATCCTTCATGCGCTTCTCTGCCAGCCGTTTCCCATTTTCTATTGCCCACATCTATAGTATATCCTATTCCTCATCAACGTTCCATCCCCAGGTCGTTGGTCGCATTCCTCCGGCTTCTCAGTAGCGTTCGATTGAGAGGGCGCCAAACTTTACGTACAGCAGATTTTTTTCCGCGCCGTTTGTTCGTAGTTTAATTTGACTCTTTGGTCATGCCCAGCCGTGATAAATGTCTGTGACCTGCATACAAATCAATACTGCTGCCGTTTTGACACGGACCTGCATATGATGTTTTTCGATTTGCTGTCTTCCGTTTTGCCGCAGATATGTCGTTGCATTTGTATTTCGATTGCATTTTTACGGGGGATCATAATAAATAGGAATAAATACTGTCGTCAGTAGAAATAAGTAAATATATAGTTTTTTATGTGTATCATAGGTCCTATTTACAATGGTCCCTCGTAAATAGTAGCTATACTACATCAATATTTTCGCGACTACAGGGCAGAAAGAATTTGTTGTTCCATGTAGGGACGTTCCGAACGACCCAAAATGATACCACAACTCGTTCCTTTCTGGCCGACGACGAAAGATCACGATCCGTGACACTTCAGCTCTACTAGTAATGAAAAATCACGTCTGACAGCGCGTTTCGTGATATTTTCAAAGTGTAAAAAAACAACACTTCACCTCCAACAACGGTATTTGCCGTTGGGGCCAACTCTCGCGGGTGGGGCACGGCAGAGAATTAGAATATGCGGCGAGGCTCGTGGTTCTCCTCGAAGTTCTGTGCATTCAATGCGCTACCATCATTTCTGGCGCTGTGAACGTTGTCAAGTGGGAATTTTGCTACGGGATATCCTGTACACCAGCCCAAAAAGGGCACCTGCCCGAAGCGTGGATACTGTCCCTCGATGACCAGGTGACGACCACGCTCACTTTGATCCCTTTGCTAAACTGCCTTCGTTTCATCCTGTAATCTTTTCTTTATGACGATCTTCTCTTTTTCATTTTCGCAATGGCCACATAAGCGCTTTATATTCCAACATATTTCTGTCCATCATCACAATTGTTCTTCATAGACACTCGGTGCTTCCTGCATCTTGCTGTACAGAGACAGCGCTTCGACACGCATCTTACATTTTCTCTTACACAGGCTTGCAAGCGTTGTACCATTTGTGTTTCTCTTCATCCACTTTGACGCTTTCAACGTACGGGACTGACTATGTTGTTATACACTGTGTATTTTGGTTCTCTGAGTATCAGGTTTCAGTACCGCAAGCTTTCTTCACGCTACTGACAAATACGAGGGCGTATTGATGTATGGGCACGGGGAACATTGTGTATGTTGATGTGAAGTAACTTCGCACAAGTAAACTGATGATCTCATTTCTAGATGCGGCTAAACACAATATGCGGCGAGACTCGTGTGTGTTTCGTTTTGTCGGCATACTACTGTATTTCCACCTCAGAATGGTTATGACCTGGGCAGTTTATACACGTCTCGTACTCTGGATGGTGGCTGAGCAACACTGGTGTCATAAATACCCGCAATGTCCATACAATCCCTGGACGTGGTTTTCCTTCGTTAACCATTCAAATAGTAAGTGAATACGTAGACACTCCTATGAGGATTATTACGAAGCAACCTTGATGTCATATAGTACCCCTCAATCTTCATACAGCTCTTAAAATCATATCCCTGAGGATGATTCCCGCGGAAGGTTTACCGGTGAATCTCTTGCCCAGGGGACAAACTATCAAAGCGCTGACTACAGTTGAGGTGAGCATATCCAGATGAGATAAGAAATTGATCGCACGACCAAAAAAGTTGGCAATAAAAAATGGCAAATATTGTCAAAACTACGGGCCTGCCTGCACCACATCGAGTCACGCTTTGTTTTCCTTGCACGACAAGCGGTTCACTCATCGCTGGAACGAGAATGGGGTCATTGCCCATCTGTCTCTGGATCTCTATGTATCCGGACAAACTACCCTTTCTAGTGCATTTTGCCCACCTATGCCCCACGAATACCGCCGATCTGTCCTTTACGGGTAACGGTGAGACTTTAGTCGCATCCGAAATTACAGGTGCTTTTGTGCGCCCTTAGGCGGACGGATTTTAACGCTGCAGCTCAAATCAATCGAAACCATGAAACCACAGCCGATACCGGTACCTCACAGGGGGCGCGGAAACGAGACGCCAACACCGGGGAAAGAGAGAAATACCGGGGGGGGGGGGTAACGTGCTACAACAGCAGCGGCAAATTCCGCCTCGGGGGCGTTGTGGAGACCTTTATTCTGAGGGCTGGCATTGAATCAATTTTGATCTAACCTACGCTCTGTCGCCAGTAGACTTATCTACAAGTATTTGCTGACACATGTGATGAAACTATGTCGGTCAATTGCCTAGTGACTTGCTGACTGTACGCATACTTCGTACCTGGTAGTGTGTGTTCTTTTTAATGGTGAATCGTGTTTGCAACACTTGTTTTGGTCGTTATTGGTGCCAGAATGTTGGCGGACCAAGATGCTCTATCGGTGGGGTAGCGGTCGGGGTTAGGACCCTAATACTATATAAACTCATGATAATTGTACGTGGTGTAGTCCGTGTCAAACACGCCCCCGAGCCATCCCATAGAAGAGGTGTACCAGACGTTTCTGAGCCCCTCACATTAGGAGCTCAATATCTCAACCGATACAATAGTTGGAAGAAATTAATTCGTGCCACCCGACCGGCACTTGTATACGCTAGTCCTAAAACGAATGTACGAGTAAAATTTTCATCCTAACTGCTGATTCTTCACATGGGGAACTCAATTGGTCAGAAACCTTTTGTCCAAATAGTGCAGCCCCTACCGTGGGGTGAGTCCCCCCTGGTGTCCTAACTGGTTGTATGACGTACAGATATAAATGAATGATACCTGGTACAGTAGTGGGAGCGTTCTGTGCATTGGAAGCGCTTCAACGAGCTTTCTACCAGCACCCCGGTTACTTTCCCGCAACCTCCGCGATTTTTTTAAACGATTGTACCTAGCAACAGGGTCTAACCGTTTCTCACTTCGAGGAGTATATCAGTGCTCTCCTCAATGATGTCTCGTAGCACCGCGGCTGCGAGCAGGATTACCATTTCTGAAAAACGGCCTGCACCAGCAGAGCAAGGGCGCAGGTGAAAGTCCAGTTGCTGGAGGTCGACCTGTGAAGATTCCGCCAAGCACACACATGTGACACGTCGTGAAATGAGAAAAGCTTTCGAAAGAGCAGGTTGTTCCGGAGTTTCGGCTTCGAGAGGGAGAAATGGCGGACGAGGAATGCACGTAAGAAATATCGCGCGCTTCGAGCACCACCGTGTAGACTGTGGCCCACTAATCTGAAACTAGACATTGTCTATTTTTCGGTACTTCGTGACATTTCAGTGAACCGAATCAAAACGTTGCCAAAACGTCGCCCGTTCAGTAAAAGACCTTGACGGTGTTTTTTGTTTTGGAGCTATTGTTTCCGAACCTACAGTATAAGGATATATGTGATACGAATACTGAAATTTCACGAATCGCTGAAGACATCACCACTCCAAAAACATTCCTACCCTACTGTTGTAGTTCCAAGTAGATTCGTCCCAGAAATCGTGGGTGCTACATCTCTAAAGAGATCGGAACCGACATGCACACCATACAGTGTCCGGGTTAAGGCATACCTCTATTGCTTTCCGACAGTGCTCGATGGCTGGTGATGCACACGGTCGTGATGCAATACTAATCTCCGCCGAGACATGCTTTTGCGGATCATCCGCGCTCTGCCCCGTCCCGTCAACCCCTCATGTTGCAGTCTCACCCACCCGTCAAACGCTGCTGCAAATACCAAGTTGGTGTAGGTGAGGTATAATGTGGTCAGGAGCAGTAAAGACATCACGATGCCGCAAGTGAGCCGGCGCCTCGGCTGGCACTGTTGAGCCAAGCGTCGAATTCTCGGGTCCGAATCACCTTCGTTACTGCCAGGTGCGTCCAGGCTCGGTAGCGCGAGAGGCCGAAGGGCAGAAAACGCATGCGCCGGTACTGAATATATGAGTAAACATTGTCAAAAGGGTGCGCATACACCGTAATCAAGCGAAGGAAACACACCAAAAGAAACTCAAACACGTGCCATCGAGAAAAAAGGCAGTTGAGAGCTCTCCCGGGTTGGTGGTAAATTTAAACTCCTATAGGGACTTGAAGGGGGAAAAGTGTCTACGCACAGTGACGACTACAACATCGGTCACACGAAGCGGCTGATTCATAGACTGCGGAAATAGAGGGTGCATCGGAGCTACCATATATAAGATCAACATGAATGTTCGACTCGCGTGCCAGCAGCACAAAAACGGCTAGTAGACCTCTTGCTGCTTCGCGATCCCAAACTATATGAACGGTCGGTATCACCGCTCCTAGTGCAGTGACCTAGTTTTGATCGATAGACATATTTGCCCCACAAGGGATAGTATAGGGCATTTGAATGCATGAAACCATGATTTTATGGCCTTTGCGGCTTCGTGCATATGCGTGGTAGGATGAGACCATGACGCCACTATTACGGGGGACCACAGTAAGTATGATCTACGGTACACACAAAAACCTATACAATTACCTATTTTTACTAACAATATTTGGTCCTATTTACTATGGCCCCCCGTACTAGCTCGTCCTCAGATGCGCTCGTGCTGTCGCTGGAGTCGCACGCAGTACGCACACGCCAAAGTCATGACGCCTCCAAATACATGCCCTGGTGTGTATATCCGATCAGCATCACAGTGGAGGTGCGGCGCAGCACGGTGATGTCTGAGAGGCCACCGCGAATGCGGACGGAGGCGGGCGAGATTATTGTGCTTGTTGGTCGATTGATTCTACATGTGCTACTGCAGATATTTTGAGGTACCAAAGGAGATACTATCGTGCTGCCTAGGAGGTCGATTGGGGCGACTACGTGCGGTACGCATATTGAGGGAGAAGGGAGACGAGTCGCTGTGCTACAACAACCGCCCGCCGACGCAGTAGCTCAATGCAGTTAGGAGCTTGACCATTGATGTAGATATGTCACGTTCGCCATTACCACTCGTTTAGCAAAAGAAAAAGCTCTGGAAGGGTCCGGCGCATCTTTACCAACAACACGAAGCAGAAATGTTCAACTGCGACTCCACAAGAAAAAAATACAAGCGAGTTGAGAACAGCGCTCGAATGCATGTCACCGAGAACAATAACAATTCCTAATACCGGTAAGCTGGTCTATCTAGGACTATCTGGGTTCTCGGACCTTTTTTTCGTACATCGTATATAATTTTCGGCAGGAAATTCGACCAGAGATTCGCCCCGAAACTACATAGGATGCGATTTAGAGAGGTACGTTTGGTGATGTACCAAGATGATTTCTCCGTCGAACAAGCGGAGGAGTTTTGAGACTGAATGGTGTGTTTTGTAAGTAGTTTGTGAATACATGCCAACAGCAGGATATCCACGTAAAACTCTACTGGTTGAAGCAGGATTGGGACTTCAGAACGGGGGTGCATGTTGAATTTTTGCACGTACGCTCGCGTGCGTAAATGTATGCGCCCTAAAAGAATGACGCATGTGTCGAGGCTCTGTCTCTGTTGAGAGAGACGGCAGAGGTGGCCAGGAGGTGGCTGTAAGTATAACTTGTATAGATGAAGAATAAAATGGTTAGAAATTGGCGCTTATGTGTCATTCTAGAAATAATCTTGATATCCGAGATCAAGAGGAGACGATAGGTGGAAAAGAGAGGAGAACGTAGGATTGAAGATGAGAGGAAAGGACATACGTGATCGAGGTGGAGATGCCTTCACCTGATCAGCACGGACCAATGCCCACGCTGCGGGCAGATACATTCTACGGACTACTGTACTGGCTGACAATCCATCCTATAGCAACATTTCAATAATACTTTGGTGGTAAGCTAGCTGCCTTGCTATATGGTCAACATCCCGACAGAGGTAAGTTGAACATACATGGAGCCGAACTACAAGTAAGAATAAACCCGTAATCTCGGCGCATGTTGTGTTTGCCCGAATGAGTGCGTAATAACTGCACACCACAACGTATACACATATATCTGAACGTCCATATGCTAACACGACCTTCGTAAACTTGATACCATTTGCGGAGTTTTCAATACAGCCCCTGGTGATAGTTGGTGTTCCGGGTGTTTGGTTAGTAGGTTTGGGGATAGCGAAGTTTAAGCAATTGGAGAAGGTGGTTTATTGAGAGATATTTATGCGTCGGGAAGCTTTACGGAGCCAGCACGAGCTGGGTCGGGCAGAAAACACACATTTGTTTTGGCCCAAAAATGTCACACCGACTTGTTGCAACCCGATTCCCCCCTATCTTGAGCGTCAGGGCTGGCGGATGGGAAAGTCGATCAATTGCTGAGCACCCTGCTGCCCCCGTTCGATACAGCGATGCTGAGAGCTCTCGTTGTTTCTGCAAGGGCCGTCTAATACCAAGCAGCTCGGGTGTCTAGATGCGTTCGACTGTCGCCTGATCTCGCCCCGTCTCACAATTCTTCTAACTTCTTCCCAAACGCCTCCACAACCTCCACCTCACTACGGGAAGCTACATTTTGCTATGGGTCAAAACTTCTCTGGATTAAGTTTTCACAGGCAGACTTCTACCCTCATCGTGCATGATTCAAAGGGAATCCCAAGCATCATACGAACAAACGCTCCGTCAAATGCCCTGTTCTTTCCCCACTCTATCGCTTATGGTTGAAACCCTCATACGTTTGATGAAGCAGGCTAGCCCGAACTCTGATGGCCTCGCTTAAGTCTCTGCGACGCTATCTAACACCCCTACCATAAGGCCAGCTTGATGACTCAAGCGTATTTTCCATGTTATCAAAGTGTCTCTAGGTTTTGGCGAGTGCAACGGAAACCGAATTCGCCCCTTCCCCTGCCTCCCTCACATACGTCATATACGCCCGATACTTCCACCTTCCTGCGCGCTTAATTCGCAACTTCGTGATTCCTTCGGGCGCTAGCTGGTTGGCCTCCCCGATTCTTCCAGCGTGCTGCGCGAACTGCATGTGGTCTCTGCCGTTGCTACCTAGCATAAATCTCAGCGCTGCGACCGCTTTCGTCCATTTAAACACTTTCCATTCAAGTGGGGTGCTCCTAACCGTCAACGGTGCTTCCGCTGGTAGCATGGGGTATGTATACATTTAGCAGTTCAACAGATCTTCGAACGCTCCCATCGACACCCACCCCCTCTTTTTTGCTTTCACGAGGCGCGCTCGCGTGATGGTGCGCCCTGTCTATATTTTGGTCACACGTCGACCCCAAATACTTTGCATGTGTGTACTGCTGTTACCATCGAGTTGTCCTCAAACGCCAACTGCGCTCTATCATGAAAACACGAAAAGCAGTTCCGCGTCAGACAAAACTCGATGTGGACCTGCCCGTTTGCCTACGCCCACAACTTGGACGCTTGGCACAAACGAGAATACGGCACGTCGAGTCCCGATCACGTGGTATAACTTCCGTCTCACATCACGAGTTCCTGTCGCCCTTCCGCTAGCCTTGCCCACGTCAGGGGCAATCTATCTTTTTATTTTTAACATGCCGTGCGCCCTGTCTGTTCCCTTTCGGACTACGACGATCATGCAATGCGACAAGGGTATCTCTCAGCCTGTGAACATCTTGTACAATTCGTCAATCACCGCAAAGTACCCTCTGACGGTCGATTGCTGGTTATTACGCACTAAACAACGAGACTTCATGAATTCGAGCAGTTCGGTCAGCGTTTCATTGGGATCGTCGACAGCATGCACCCGGGGCCTTTTACCCTCCGCGTTTCTCTCTTTTACACTGGTGTTCCACTTCGCTCAGTACTTTGTCTGAGTATCCGTCCCGACTGGACCAAGCGCGAGCGTTTCGACAAATCTCGCCACCCCTTCCTTCTTTCCTCCCTCGTTGTTGCCTCTCCCTGTGAGGCGCCTGCGCGTACAGTATCCATGCCACGAGTTGAGCGAGACATACAACATAGGAAGAGCGCGAGTCGACCGAGTTCTTCTGCTTCTTTAATCACGAGATTCCACGGAAGGCCATAGGGTTTGGTAATGATGTTCTTTGTCTGGAGCACATCATCGAAAATCTCCGAAACCCGTCGAAGGGGGTTAGCTTCCTGACCTTGTCTGCCAAAGTCACCTTAGGTCACCGCGAAATTCCACCCGCTAAAGTGTTCTGAACGCCTGGATTATGTTTGCCGTGTGATTCCAGCCGCTCGCGGGTTCAGTACGCCCAAGCATTTTCATGAGCAAACACGACATTTTGTCTGTCGCCCCACCGCTTCGAGACATCCACGATACGGACGCTATATTATCACCTCGGATAAGAGTCGGGTCCCCTGCTGCGTCCGGCCTGTCTCCTACCTATTCGAGCATGACACACGCTGTCACAACCATTCTGAGAAACTCTAACAGGTTGATTGTGACGGTATAGGTGTCTCGACGATCGGCCTTCCGTTTAAATTCTTCAACCAACTCTGTCGGCAAGTCGTACCTCCCAAGTATCTTCTTGGCGCAAAATTTTCCCACCACCTCAAGTGTTTGCGTCAGACGGATAATGCCTTTCAGCGGTTCGTTTCATCGCCGTGTAGCAAGGCGCACACAGCGCCTGTTCTTCTGGTACTAGCTCGTGATCTATCGCCCACCTCTAAAAACCTGGGCCAGCGTGAAACCCTCTGCCAAGATTCACACATACAGTTCTGGATTTTTATAGCTTTTGAGTCGTGTAATCCGGTCAGTCGCAACAGCCACAATACGAAATGCCTGCCCGATCGCACCACTTTCGTGAGGTTCCAATACTTCTCGGCCATGCTGAGAACGTCCCTCTCGGTCGCTCGGCGTCTACTCACGGCCCACTGATCAAGCAGAAACCTTTTTACAGCGTCGGTCTTTTCGCGCGAGAACAATATTATCATTGTGTGCGAGTTGATAGTGAACCCTAACACGTCAAGAGTCCCAGTCCGTATTCTTCTTCGGAGCTAAAATGGGCGTTACTCCCTCCTCCTAGCGCACGTGATCCGAGGCAAGAGAGGCCGACGCTCTCAGGGCGGTCTTTGTCGTCGTCTAAATGTTTTACGCAGATTAGAAGAGAGCCGTCTACGTACACGGTTGTGAAAAATGGGACAAAGATCATTCCCCTGGAGTCTCCCGCTCCAACAGGGGAACATTGAATGTGGCCTCGCATCCTCCTCCGGTGCTACCCAGGCCTTGCATATGGGCAGTCCGCTGCCTTCCCGAGCTTGAAGCTCTCTTCCTTTTAGAGCCTTCTTTTCGGGTAACTGTTCACATAACATCTGATGCTCTCGAGGCTGGACCCCGCGCCTTCTTCCACCAACTTCTTCAGCCGCGTACACGTCAGCGTGGACGTGAGGATGCCTATGCTTGACAAGGGAGCTGCGTTTTGGGGCTTCGGTCTAGGACGCCTCCCTGCTTTCGCGAGGTTGATTATTCCCACCTACAGACCACCGTTCATGACTGTGAGAAGCTCCCCGCGGACATTGGCTGGTATTCTGTTTTGTGGTGGCGACGCAGGTAGCCCTTTACCGTCTTTGGCACCCGTTCCAGCTCCTTTCGCGAGGCGCAAACCCGGTTACTATAAACCACCGTCCTCCATGCCGTATTCCAGAGTCGGTAAAAACGCCGCTACGAGCTTGGCGAAGTGTACTTCAGCTGGCATACCCACCGGCTCCTGCACGGCTGGAAGAAGAGGGTAAACGTCTTCAACCGCGAATTCCGATATAGCCCTGAGCTGCTTTGTAGCAGATTCGGAGACGTAGGTCACCTGGTTAAGAAAAAGTAGTAGGAGTGGGCCGGTTACAACCTCCTGAATGTTAAAGCCCCCGCGAACGATGGAAAACGTCGGGCCTTCCAGTGAGTGCCATAGGCCTGCCGCCTGCTTTGCGATAGCGTTTACGCCCGCTGAGATCGCAGCCTGCCGGTTTGTGTTTTGCGGTGCTGAACGCACCTGACCCCCGATGGGTCAACAGACCCCTGGCAATAGTGCCCCCTGGAGGTTGGGGAACATGCTAAAGAGGCAGGAGGTGCTACGTCTACCGCTGCTGCTGTTGTTGTTGCTCCTGCTGCTGCAGTTTGGCCTCGGTACTTTCAAGGCATCTCAGCTGGGCTAGCCCCTTCCCCTTGCTCACCCCCCATGTCAAGCGGGGTGTCCTCGCCTCATACTGGGGGGAAGGGCTCGTCGGCCATGACATAAATAAAAGTGGATCAATTGTCTGGGCACGCTGTTGTCCCCTTTCGATACAGCGATGATACGAGCTCTCGTCGTTGCCGCCGCGGCCGTCTGAACCAAGCAGTCCTGGTGTCTACACTCTATAGACGGTCGTCTGATCTCGCCTGGTCTCACGATTCTGCCAGGTTCTTCGAGTTCTAAAACGCCTTCACCAACTCCATCTCCCTCCGGGAAGTTACATTTCGTTCGTCCAGCCATGACGTGTCAAGGGCGAAGAATTCGAAGGAGTTGAACATGTCGCCGTAATGAGCCAATTACAGAGGCGTTCACACATTTAACTACCACGTGGCCTGGTCACCGTTTCCCAAACGAAGCGAATCTTCCGCATTTCATATAGGTTTTACACTGGTAAAAACAAGTTAAACTGTTTTTTCACGGCGGAATTGCAACAAATAAAATTTATCACAACAAGGCAAAACATGCAGACACACACGATCGCAGCCCGCGCAATACAGAGCGTCAGCATCGCCCCCAGCCACTCTCCCGCAGTCACACACAATTAGCTCAAGACGTCCAGACCTGTCTGCCGTCTAGACAAGCGCAATCGCATACGGTGGCAACCTCACACAACGTAAAGGAGAAAAGACGAACAAAAGACCAGGGCCGCTGTGTTCCTCCCGGGAGAGAGTGTTTGCGAGCACGGTAGACTTCAGGATACGTTGGGAGTACAGTTAAGGTGGCAAGGTCTTCAAGTCTACCAAGACAGATGCAGTCCCAAGCTTGGTGTTTTCGCCGGCAGCGACTCAGGCAAGTCGTGAATTGCGTAGACCATGTTCTCGACTTTTTCAATTGTTGTCGTTTTCGTGGCAGCACCAGGGGAGATGCGGACGACTTGTACGAGTACTGCTGCTCTGTACCAGGTACGTATAGATTTTAACGTTATTTCAAATAACATACGAACACGTACTACAGTAGGTACTAGTGTAGTGTATTTTCTATACTATACAATATCGATTTAAACAAGCCTTGCACATTTTCGGATGGCAAAAGGAATAATAAGCGTGAAAGAAACAATATTAGTGTCCCACGTGCAGAGTACCTGCATACAAATGTGTACATGTATGCGACAGCTCCCGCCTCTGACCGTCTGTCCGCCCGGTTTCTTCGCCGGGGCGTTCCCCCTCTATGCCTGAACCGTCCGGCGTCGGAGGATCCGCCCGCTCAGCGCCGTGGCGCCCGGGTGAAGCCTGGACATTCAGATCTCTGAAGGAATCTCCGAAAATCCCTGCGCTGTCAGGGTTTTGGGGCATGGTATCCCGACATTGTGTATGCATTCGCGTGGTTCTTACCGGCACGTCCTCCCCGACCTCCTACCCATGGGGAGGGTGAACTACCCGGCCGGCGTCTCCATTGTGGGGGCCTGCTCGGGGGCCTGTATCTGAGACATCGATGGAATGCCCCGATAGCACATGCCACCCAGGCTTAGTTGAGAACTGCTATCCATACAAAATTATTCAAGATAAATCTCATGCAATGGGAATGATCGCATGTCATCTTTAGCCAGCAGCACTTATGATGGCCAGCAGCACATGTGGTGCGTACGCTATCGTACGGCGGCAGCTGCAGAAGAGATGTACTACGTGGCTGCGGGGATGTACGGCTACAGCAGTACTGCTGCAGCAGCTGCTGTGACGCGTTGTTGGTCATCGCGTACTCCCCGAGTGTGGAGTTGGTTATACCATTCTGGAATTCCGCTGCGGATCGCCTTTTCCGCTTCAACCTCTGTGACATCTCGGACACGAGGGCACCCTCACTTCCATACCCCCTCCCAGCACCTGCCCACACCATCATCTTTCATCTACTGGCCGCCATCAGTCACCCGTGCAATGCCAGGCCTTACCGGATTGCAGGAGACCTCACCACCAAGCCGTTTTGTGGTATTTAGTGCGACGACTTTCTTCTGGAGAAAGTTACTGCGCGTGGAGGTATTTGATACCCCTGCAACCAAAACATACAGGGCGACCCAAACTCCTGCCCGTTCACCGCGAACAAGTTTCGACCTGAGAGTGACTCAACCGAGAAGCAGACCAAGCTTATCTGCTTCATCTGCATCCTCTCGGTGAATGAAGCCATCTCAATAGGGACAAAAACGACGGGGAGTTCGACGACGACGGCATACAAAGTAAGTGGTGTACTTTTATGAGTAGTCAATACTTTATTCTGCTTTTTTTAACCTTTACGGTCTCCGTCTCGTCTCTCCAACCTTACGCCCAATGCAATCTGTGTTTATGGTGGGCGATGCTTCGCATCCTTTCGTGGTACTGATGATGTGACATCGCCTGGTCACGTCATGTCTTGCTTGTTCCGTCGGGACCCTCTTTCCTGTGCCGCACCGAAGGTGTATGTTGGAGTTTGTTCCTTTGATAGACCGCTCTTTTTTCCCTAACCCTGCTGTGTGTGGCCTGTTTTATAAAACTGCTGACTGTATTACACTGCATTATTGCTGCTTTCTGATATTATTATTTTCGCTTTCCTTTACGTCCATGCCCAATAATATACGCTGCACCCTTACACCTCAGAGATATGATGGCCTGTGTGTCATTCATGCCATGCACCTTTTCGTCGTACTGTCGTGTCATCGTCTGTCTATGTGTGTCCCAATCGTTCTGCGCCCTGCATCGTGTGCCGTACCCCGAGGGTATGGTGCAGTTTGTTTTCTTTCGAAAGATTGAGTCGATCTTACTTTCGCCGGTCACCCTGATGTATGATAACCTTCCGGTATGAGTTTTTCTGCCTGTGATATGTGTGAACTACTGGGCTGCCTTGCTGTATCTTTACCCTTTTTGAGTCCAATTCATGCCTCGTATCCTTTCGTCGCACGTTTGCGGTGTGATCGCCTCCCCATGCGTGTCCTTTTTCTTGGCGCTCTCTTTCGTGTGCCGTATCGAAGGTGTATAACCTTTTTGCCTTTGAAACACTCCAACCGCTCCTTTTTTTCCCGTCTGGCCTGCTATATGTTGCCTTGTGTTTGTGAACTGTCTTCCTTCCCTGCTGTATGATGGCCTGTGTGAGTCAACTGTTTGTGTGAGCTGTACTTTGGTGTATGATGCCTTATATATATATATATATTTTTATCCTCCGGCTGATTGGTAAAAATAAAGCTTAAGCTCACTACACTTCCACGTTCAGATTTCGTGTCGTGTTTCAATTTCACGCATAGCTCCCATTGCAACAGCAGGTTTTGGAAACCGTACTGTTTGTGTCCCGCTCATGCCTCGTATCCGTTCGTCGTACTGCTTTGTCATGGCCTGCCTATGTGCGTCCCATTCCTTCGACTCGACCCAACCGCTTTGTTGTTCCCAGTGTACCCTACTCTATTATGTCCTGTATTCGTAGACTGTCTTTTTGTCTCTAACTATTCCAATACGTAAAATACCAGCTGTATGCACCCGGGTGTGTGATTAGAGCTCTTGTTTACTACAAGGGTCTACAGTAGTGCATTTTTTGTTTTTTCGAAACACCATGCCGTATGAATACCCTCCTGTATGATTACCTGTGTGTCTGAACTTTGTGGTTCCACTTAACGTTCAACCCAATGTCCAAACAATACGACTTCATGGGGCCGCTCATACTGCAATACGTTTCGCTGGTGATCCTCGAGGGAATGATCGTGCTTTAGCTTGTCGTGCCTACCGCTGTAAAGACCAACGGAGTGCATGTTGATGATTTCCCCGTCCGTCCGTCTACTTGTCTATAGAGACGAATTGAGTGCATGTTGATGGTTTCCTCCCGCACCCGCCTACGGCTGTAGAGACGAATGGACCCCACGTTGATGTTTTTTTCCCGCCTCCGCCTACTGCTGCACAGACGAATTGAGTGCATGTTGATGATTTCTTCCCACGTCCTCTTACGTGCTGTTGAGACGAACACAGTGCTTGTTAATGATTTCCTCCCGTCTCCATCTACTGAACTACTACTGTACAGAAGAATGAAGTGAATGCTGACGACTTCCCCTCGCCCCTGCCTGCAGTTAGAGTAGAGCTAAAAGGAGTGCATGTGGATGAATTTCTCCCGCGCCCGTCTTAAGTACGAGCCGCGTTAAATGGACTAAATTAGAAGCATCTTCTCCCGCATACAATTACAAGAAATGTAGGCGATGAGTTACGGCCCCAGGGCGAGTTTCCCCCACGCCCACTGTAGAACAGTGTCTAGAGCCTACGATACTAGTTGCTTCCTCGATCACCGTACTTCCCTGCCCCGACTCCTGTGCCGGGCGGCGTCGGGCGTGCGTGATGCACGACTTGCTACCGGTGCTACTGCTACACCGCTGTTGTGCTGTTCTGACGTTGCAGCTCACGCAGCTTCCCTCATGGAGTAGGTCAGTCTGCGACAGGTTTCGTTGCTGAACCTCGAGGGCTTGGTTCTTTATTTTTTCATTTTTTTTCGATCTCACTTTTACTTTCCAGCTTCTGGACAATCCGTGGTCACAGGTTCGTCCCTTCCCACCCCCTCTTAGGGCTTTCATTTCATAATGCAAAGGGTTTAGCCTTCCCAACGCTCATCGACTATTCATCGAATTTTGCTAACTCTCGCTCTCGAGCTATCGGTTCATCTGTTTTTTACGGAAGAAAAAGTCCCCGGGGAAAGTGCCATAATTTTATCTCACAGAGGGCACAGAGGGCTCATTCAGCCTTCCCAACGCTCGTCAATTGTGCATTGAACTTTGCTAACTCACGCTCCCATGCTTTCGACTCGCCTAGGTTTCACACAAGAAAAAGTGCCTAAAACCACGAGCACGCACTCACTGAGACTCGAACCTACAGTTTGACTCTACGTAGTAAAAACGATATTCATCCACTACGAAGAAACTCCATCAGGGACACCATTTAAGCTTCTCTCGTCGTCCACAACCGTGGTCCCCTGCCTAGACTGCTGTGTCGAGGACGGCCTCGGGCGTGCGTGATGGGATATTGCTGCTGCTACTGCCGCTACTCTGCTGCTGGTCTGCAGCGGCTACGTGCGGCTGCTGTGTTGTTCTGCTGTAGCTGCTGCTGCTCACGCAGTCCGCTTCACGGAGTAGGTCAGCCTGGGATATATTTTCATGCCTTTCTTCCCTGTGTGCCCCCTGGCTTCACTTCTCCGATTGTTGTGCCAGGGGCGGGCAAGGGCGTGCATGATGTGCAACTGCTTCTGCTCCGGCCGCTGTTATGCCGCTGCTCTGCCCCCCGGGCGATGTATGTCCTACTGCTGTGCTGTTCGTGCTGCTCTTGCTATGTCTGCGATACGGTTTTGCTGCTGGCCCCGTGAACATGTTCATCATGCAAGTTTACTCCTCCCAGTGATGTGTCTCCGCATCTTGAAGCTTCGGAAGCGGTACGAGCACCGTCTCGTAGTTGACATATATTTGGCGTTTCTGCGGTGGTCTCGCGCCAGCGTAGTGTTTGCGCGATACGCACCTGTACGCTGTGCTGCTGCTGCTGCTTGCTGCCGCTGAGATTGCTGCGCCAACGTAATCGCCGACGCTTCATACTGCCGATTAACTCGACCGACTGTTGCTCAACTAACTGTTTAGTGACTATCTGTTTACAAAGTATATATTACGGACGCGGAGCGTCTGGCGCGTAGTACTTTGTAGTGCCGCCTGCTGCTGTAAGAACAAGTGGCGTGTTGTGTGCCGGATATCGGATGCCAATGTTCATTTCCCTTGTGTTTCCAGCGTTATCTTTCCTTTCACTCATTTTGTTTTGTAAATGTAGCACTTGGCAGTACTGTCGCACTAACAGCCTCGAGTTGTACCGGTACGCTCTCAGCCAGTGTGGGCACGCGCGGAACCGCCGGCGGGCATAGCACGGATCGGCGAAGTTCCCCCTTGCATGATATATGATAAACCGTGCCTACGTGAGATAACGAACAACGTTAGCCTCTACACCATGCAGAAACTGCCATGAGCCACTGCAAACCGTGACCCTAATTTGTGGACGACGAGAGAAGCGCGGTTTGTCTATAGTTTTAAGTTAACCCACCGTCTAAAGAATGATCTGACGGGTTTGGGCCGTATACTTTGATGCAAACGGTACGGTACGGTTTAGATGGCATTCATACGGTGCAGTTCGTAAAAACGTACTGTGCCGCCCGGTGCGGTATGGTGCTGTTTTAAAATATCGCAAAGCCCACAGCGACCTCTTCGGTGCGTTTTTATAGATATCGGTAACCCTCCGGAGCGATTCGGTGCTACTTCCATGTCCTACGTTGTCGTTCGGTGTGCTTTTCCAATATCGTAAAAATACGGTACAGTGCGGTGCGGTGAGATTGTCAAGAGGTCAAGAAGCCTACGGTGCGAACGCACCGATATGAAAAAACCGCACCTCAAAGAACCCTGACTATTTTGACTCGAAACAACTATGCTCCCAGAAGGCGACTGCTGTATGAAGCCCCTATGGAAAATAAAGTCGTGCCAGCCAGACATGTCGTACGAGCGCACCAAGACATCATACTCCGCATCTTGCATCCATCCAAGCCTCGGCTTCAGAGGGCATCCTTGTGATACTCATATGACATAATATGACGACTGCACTCACAGCAGTACCTCACCGAGATCTGTCAAACGGCCGCAATCCGGTAGTGCTCCAGCAGACTCCATAAAGTACGTGTATATGCTGGAAATTGTGATTGGGTAAACATTGAACTGTAATTCGGCCCACCACTGCGGCAGTGGTAGTAGGTAGTACAAGTAGTACAGTAGTTTTGGAACCGAGTGAATGGATTCAAAAGTACCTGGGTTGCAGTATGTTTCGCTCCGCCAGCGCTCTGACGGAAACCACGAAAGACGGAGTGTCTCGGTTCGGTCCACTTCCCGGGGTAAGGAAGCAGTTTTAACCTCCCCTCGTTACAATGGTTGCACCGGACTGCACTCCTGTAAGCGTGCGGATATCTGCATGTCACCATCGGCAAACTTTCAGTGTTCGAAATATAAATATTAAACAACTGAGCTACTCAGTCAGCGCTGACTGAGTAACTCAGTGGTCTATCCTTTGTGATATGAAAAAAAGAGGTACTTTTGGGCTCGATATGACCTCCTGCCGATACCAACCTGCGGAGATGATCAAGCCCCTAATCAGCGCCTGGTTTTTCCTTCATATTGTCCCCCTCCCTAGTCGTGTGTTTTTTTACTCAAGTATTTCACTCCACTTGATTTTAATCTTTTCTACCCACGGCAGAAAAAGCGGAAATACGACATCTGGGGGTACTCGAACCCCGGACTTATTTTGTTCGCTTATAAATGATAGATAGACCACTGAGACTAGGTAGCTCAGTGGTTCAACCTTTGTATTTCGAACAAAAGGAGTACCATTGGGCTCGATACGGCCTCCCACCGATAATATCTTCGGGGTTGATCAAGCCCTTAATCAGCGCCTGGGTTTTGCACTGTCCCCCTCCCTAGTCGTGCGTTCTTTTGCTCAAGTGGTTCACTCCACGTTCGAATCTCTTGTCGAGTGTTATTTTGGCGTGGTTCCCTCCACTTGATTTTCCTTTCTCTACCCACGGCAGAAGAAGCAGAAATGCGACGTCTGGCGGGACTCGAACCCCGGACCTAAATAAACCGAACTAAAGAAGTCCCGGTTTCGAGTCACACCAGAGGTGGTATTTCTGCTTTTTCTGCCGTGGGTAGAAAAAGGGAAATCAAGTGGAGATCACCACCAAAAAAGAACACTCGACCAGAGAGTCCAATGTGGAGTGAACCACTAGATTAAAAAAACGCACGACTGGGGAGGGGGACAATATGAAGGACAAACCAGGCGCTGATTAGGGGCTTGATCAACCCCGGAGGATGTTGTCGGCGGCAGGCCGTATCGAGCCCAAAGGTACTTCTTCTGTTCGAAAGATAAAGGTTGAACCACTGAGGTATTCAGTCAGCGCTGACTGAGTAGGTCAGTGGTGTATCCTTTATTAAGAAACACAAGAAGTCCGGGGTTCGAGTCCCGCCAGAAGTCGTATTTCCGCCTTTTCTGCCGTGGGTAGAGAAAAGTAAATCAAGTGGAGAGAACCACGATCAAAAACGCTCGACCAGAGAGTCGAAAGTGGAGTGAACCACTTGAGTAAAAGAACGCACGACTAGGGAGGGGGAGAGTATAAAGGAAAAACCAGGCGCTGGTTAGGGGTTTGATCAACCCCGGAGGATGTTATCGGCGGGAGGCCGTATCGAGCCCAAAGGCACTTCTTTTGGTCGAAATATTCAGGATAGACCACTGAGCTACTCAGTCAGCGCTGACTTAGTAGCTCAGTGGTCTATCCTTTTTCAACAATAGGCGGTAGCTCATCTGCACATGTCTTTGAAGTTTCAGCTGTCCGGGGTGTGAAAATGTACAGGCTACGTAATAAATACGGTTGAGGGTATCTATCTGCTACTGCTCCTATTGGCCAGGTAGAAACAGTATGCAGACTCTAGAAGTAGACGGACCGAGGGAGCCAGTTTAGCGTTCACGTACGTGCTCGTTGTAAGGGTGTGTGGTGCACGTCAAAGGGCCCAGTCAGGTGAAACATGTATGACGCTCGACAGCTCGACAGACGTGTATTGCTGCTGTATCTATCTGCAGCAGTGTTTGCTGCTGTATCCGCTGCTGATGAGGGAGGTTGATAATAAAAATGGGCGAATTCAAAATTATTTAGATTTTCAACCCAGAGACCCTTCATCAGGGGAAATCCTCGTGCTCGTGCGGGTTGATTATTGTTGACTGCTCGCCACGACCGGGTAGGTTTCCCAGCCTATTGCACCGAAAAAAAAGGACACGAGATCACGATCACTCGGTTGCTCGACCTGATGAACACTGCTCACACGTACTATACGAACACTGCTGTTGTACTGCTGCTGTTGTTGTAGTGCGCGCCGTGGCTGTGAGTTGATTTGGAGATATGGAAGAAGTTCGTACGAATGGTCGTCCTGCCCCTTCGCAGCATCCAACTAGTTGCACCTTTCTCGATATTATTATGTATGTGTTCGTTCCTACTTCCTAGGTCGACAGGAATCACGGCCCACACACACAAAATGCGCTTTCCGTGGCCGCCACAAAAGGGAGAGCTTGATGAACGACTGTTGCTGTGCCGTGGCTGCCTCTGTAGAGAATTCAAGGGACGTTGTGATCAGACATGATACAGCAGCAGCCAGCAGCAGACAGACAAAAATCTTGAAACTTGTGGGGTCTCCATTGTCCTGCTTGGCTCTAGCAGGTCGGAATGACTCCCCGTACTTATTCGCTAGAGTTCTCGACTTCGGAGGCCCAGAGCGTGCGCCACGAACCTCGGCCAGAGCTCGCATTTGCGCCGTGGTGTAAACGCGGGCTCCCTGCATGCCATGCAGCCTAGAATGCGAGAGAAGACTCGCGGCCGGACGAGAAAACTAAAGTATTCCGGAAAAAAAGTCTATTTGGTACAAAGTAATAATAATATTCATGCTGCTTCTATCGCTATACTGCATCTACGTATTACTGGTGATGGTGTATAGTAACAGCAGTATAGTAGTCATGCCCCAGCTCATGGTACCGCGTGATTCTTTGACCTCTCTGTCTACCATGAGATTGTCAGTGTATTGTTGAGAGTTTAGTCAGCAGTACTACATAGTAGTATAGTTAGTAGTCGTAGTAGTAGTGTACCAGTCGTATTTTGTAGAGTGCATGCTGCTTCTACCGGTACTACATATATCTGCGTAGTAGTGTTAGCGGTGTATAGTGACGGTATAGTAGTTCAACCCAAGGTTCTTGTAGTATTCACCACAGAAAGGGTAGTACTCAGTTCTTGCCGACGGCTCTTACTCTTTTCTTCAAGCAATACGCTAATCCATGCCTCCCGTTTCCACCTAGAACAGCTACACGGACGATACCTGTTACTCCCTTTTCGCCTTGCGACGCCCTCAGGTTTTCATGTTACCCATATCGCCAAGGGGAACCTTGTATCACACACGATTTCAGTAACTTCGATATAATTATGAGCATAAGCCAAAATAGATGTACCTACGCCTTTTAAGCCATTAAGAGGTACACTGCGCATTGTGCAGCGGAAAAAGCTTCCCGGAGCAACCTGAAATTTGGTCTGCGCTCTATCGTACCTACGAATTGCTCAAAAGGCCAATACACACCTGTTATCAGCTATTCAACTTCCGTGTGACCTACGTTTTGGCTTCAACTGTACCTATTAATTGCTCAAATGATACACATTTTCGCTGCTGAAATACGTATAGACAGTCAGCCCCAAATGCTGGGACTGTCAACCAGCTGACCTTGCCTGTCAACACAAACGCTGCGGAAACAGCACGAACCCAGGCGACCCCGGAGACAACACACACAGGTCACCCATTCTTCTGAGCTTCATACCAATCCACGTTTCCGAATGTTATACTTTGATTCGAGAAGCTCTGCTTGTCTCGTGTTCTTATTGTCCCCTAGTTTTCAACAGAGCTATAGTGGCGGCACGCTTGTGTGGAAGATTCTAGTTAGTGTGTGAATTGCCCAGTAGTATTGGCGCCTTTTACTTGCGCCGCGGCACCTCATCATGCAGCAGCTCACGCTAACCTGACCATACCATCTTATCTGGGGCAGTTTTGTTTATGCGGTGACTTTCGACTCTTGCCAAATACAGACAGCCATGTATGTTTCCTTTCTTCTTCTCCGCAAAATGACACTTGTGCTCTTTATGTGCGTGGGTTCTGGTTGTTTCGGCCTGTGCCTCTCGCGTGTTCGCAAGGTACGCTGGGCGTGGTGTGCTGGCCTATTGCCAGTAGTACGCGAGTGCATTCACACTACACAGCCTACCGATGGAGGCCCGCGGTCACACTTCTGATAATCTCGTTTGGGCCACATGCGTTTAACGGCTGTATGTGTATCGTGTGACATGATCGCGGTGCTGAGAAACACAGGCAGGAACGACGAAGAATATACATGGACGTTGTACGTTGTAAAAATATACAATACACATAGTACAGTATACAAGATTCCCCTTCGGGATTTAGGTGGCATAAAATCCGGGGGGTGTCGCGAGTTGAAAAAAGGGAGACGCGGGTAAAACCCTTGCACCTCTGGTTTGAGTAAAAATGATCTCGTAGTAAACTGAGCCATGGGCTACTGATTTATTGCTAATAACGAAGAATAGTAGTCTAGTCTTCGATGCCCTCGCATGTCTTGGCCTACAGGAGACATGGACTACCGTATTGCTCAAAGGAAAGCGTAGCACTCAGAAGGAAACTGACGGGGTTTGTGTCATCCAGGTATTTGTCGCCTGGGTTGGATCTTTTTTATATATATTTTTATCTATCACTATTACTTCCCAGCCCACTCGTAGGAGGTTTTACCCTCAACGATCTTCTGGACAAGCCGTGGTCACACGTGTCGTCCCTTCCCCCCCCCGGTACGTGCCTTTATTTTTTGTCGCGCATAGGGTTCAGCATTCTCACTGCTCGTCGATTTTCATCGAATGTAGCCAACTCACGCTTTCGCGCTTTCCGCTTATCAATTTTTTATGCAAGAAAAAGTCCCTATGAGCATGCTACTCGGTGGGACGTGAACCCACGAAATTGATCTTGACAGGCACGCGGACCACCTACCAAGCCACCGGGGATCTATATCATCGATATATGTGATCCTTGATGATCTGAACAACTCTACCGGGTGGGGTCTGCACGATCTGCATGGAATACACATGGTAATCAAACATACATGTACCGTGATTAACTGATGAATGGCTTTGCGTGGGTGGGCCCGCATGATCTGAGGGATCTGTAGGATCTGCAGGATCTGTATATTGGAGATGTATCATCATTTGTTTGGCGGTGAGATCTGCTTGGTCTTTACGATTGCACTTGCGTGCCGGGTGTTTTCTCTGAACTCCATGTGTGCATGATGTGGAGGATCCGCATGAATGATCCGAAGGATCTATTATCTACACACCCCAACTAGTTTGCCTGGGAAGACATTGCATGTTCCGTATAATTCCCAGGGCTTTTCGCGGGTCAGGTCAAATCTCACGGGTCGGGTCGGGTCGGGTCAGCTGACCCGACCCGACCCGCGAGATTAAAAAAGTTGTTGACCCGACCCGACCCGACCCTCGAGATTTCAAAACCTCCTGACCCGACCCGACCCGCCACCTTCGGATTGACCCGTGAGACACGGGTTTCATGCGGGTCGGGTCACCTTGCCGCGAGACTATTTATCTTGATCCGCAGGTCCGACCTGCGGATCCGGCCCGTGGGTCGACTCTTCAAAAACAATTTAATATGCATTTTTGTGCCCACAAGCACTATGTGGCCTAGCGGTAGTGGGTATTAATGGATGCGGGCATGCGTATATGAATTTGGCAGTGTTTTAATGCTTGAATAAGATACCAAAGGAGTATTATTGGGTATTTGTACGAGAGAAGCCTTTGAGAGAGCGGGAAGTGCTTTGAGTGTCGGATCCGCGGGCCGGATGCGCGGGTCCGACCCGCGGGTCAGCAGAAACGAACTCGCGGGTCAGGCTGGCCCGACCCATGAGTGACCCGTTTCTCACGGGTCATGACGCGACCCGACCCGTGAGCTTTTCATCACCTCTTGACCCGACCCGACCCGACCCGTGAGATTTGAAAAACTCTTGACCCGACCCGACCCGACCCGTGAGAGTTTGAACACTTCCTGACCCGACCCGACCCGACCCGTGACATTTTGAACACCCCGTGACTCGACCCGCGGGTCGGGTCATGACCCGCGAAAAGCCCTGATAATTCCCACTTGTGTGCCAGGTGGGATCTGATTGATCCCAATGACATGAAATGTTTAGCCTGAAGGGGATCAGTCTGGTTACAATTTTCATAGATACCTGAGTAGACTCTGTGTGGTCTGTGCTCTCAGTACATTTTGACCGGGATGGGACCTCTCCGATCTCTCGATCTGTACATATTTAGCGAGAGAGGGTATGTACCACCTATCTGCATGATCTGGACATCTTTATCGGTGGGTGTCATTGATCTGCAGGATCTGTGTAATCTGCAGGATCTGTATGATCTACCTGAGTGGAATCTGCATGATATGCACATTTTTATCGGTGGGTCTGCATGAACTGTAGGACCTGTATGATCTGCAGGATATTTGTATGATCTGGAGGATATGTAAAATATGGGTACCTTACACTTGTTCGCAGCATGTTTAGCCGGGACGGGGTCCGATTGAGGCGGATATTTCACAGGTGTGTACCTGAGTGAGATCTGTGTGATATGTACATCTTTACCGGGTTGGATGTGCATGATCTGCAGGATGTTTATGATCTGCAGGATCTGTATGATCTGCGGGATGTGTGTGATCGGCAGGATCTGTGTGATCTACCTGGGCGGATTATGTGCGATCTGAATGATATGTACATCATACCCGGAATGTGGTCTGTACGATGTGCAGGATCTGTATGATCTGCAGGATTTCTGTATGATCTGGAGAGTCTGTAAAAGCAGGGTGCTTCACACTTGTTCCAGCATGTTTAGGCGGGATGGGGTCTGTATGGGGTAGAGTACCTGAGTGGAAATTTACAGGACTTCTTAATGATCTCAAGGATATGTAAAATCTTGGTACTTGACACTTGTTTACATCATGCCGGGATAAGGTCTGTATGAGGTAGATATTTCACACGTTTGTACCTGAGTGGGAACTTGATATGTGTGATATTTACCTATGTGTGATCTGCAGGATCTGTATGATCCACCTGACTGGTGTGATCTGTATGATCTGTTCATCTTGAAGGGGATGGGGTCTGTATGATCTGCATGATCTGCACATGTTTATCGGTGTGTTTGCATGACCTGCAGGACTCATATGATTATCAGGATCAGTAATATTTGGCAGGTGTGTACCTGAGGGGTGTGTGATCTGTACACTCTTACCGGGTGCGATCTGTATGATGAAGTAGATATTTCAAACGTGTGTACCTGAGTGGGAACTCGTAGGATTTCTGTAAGATCTGCAGGATTTGTAAAACAGGATACTTCACAATTGTTCACATCTTGTTTAGGCGGGATGGGGTCCGTATGAGATAGATTTTCCACACGTGTGTACTGGACTGGGAACTAGATCTGTGTGACCTGTAAATATGTGTGATCTGCAGGATCCGTATGATCTACCTGAGTGGAATATATGTGATCCATATGACATGTTTATCTTAACCGGGATGGGGTCTGTACGATCTGCATGATCTGCACACGTTTATCGGTGGGTTTGCATGACCCATGTTTTTCCGTGGGTTTGCATGACCTGCAGGATCTGTATGATCTGCAAGATCTGTGATATTAGGCAGGTGTGCACTTAAGTGGGATATTGGCTGTGTGATCTGTACATCTCCAGGGTGGGATCTGTATGATCTGCATGAACTGCACATGTTTAATCGGGAAGATCAAATAATCAATCACAACAAATCAAGCTTGAAAAGGAGTTGATACAGAACCCTATACACGCGGAACGCAATTATCGAGGTCCCATTGCAATTGCAAACTTACTCCAATGAACCCCCGGCACAAAGTAAACTGGTAGACGAAATAGCCAGGGTGTGATAAAATCATCAGTCGCACGGACACAAAAAAACCTAAGGGTGGCAGCAGGGAAGCAATCTGCACCAGCCGCAACAGCAGTAGCTATAGACCGTAATAGTGTGAAGCAGGCCCATCAGCAGGAGCACCAAGATAAGCCACGGTGTGACACGGGCAAAACAACTTTGGGCAGCAGCAAGAAAAGGCGCCAGGAGCAACAGTAGTAGTAACAGCAAAACCGATATTGTGCGCAGCAGTGTGCAGCTGTAGCGTCAGCAACAACTCGAGCAGCAAGACAAGCAACCGCGTGGCACGGGTTGAAATAAAATAAGAGTAGCAGCAAGAAAAGCAACCTGTGCCAGCAACAGTAGCAGTTATACTCTGATTGTGTGTAGCAGTAGCGGCAGCAACAACAAGAGTAGCGGAATAATAAGCAAGACGTGTGGCACAAGCACATTGTACAAAGGGCAGTGAATACTCGGCTACTACACGCAGCGCAATACGTGATACAAAGGTTTGATGATGAATCGTACCGAGATACGAGAAAAGTGCTACCGGGTATGTACGTGGTGGAAACAACTTTTTCCCCGCGTCTTGTGGCCAAGCAGTCACGCGCACACGAGTACTCAGCAGCACAGCAGCAGCAACACTCGGCAGCACTCGAGCAACACTCGATTCGAGCAGCGCACTCGTACGCCTGTTGTTGCTGTTCTTGTGCTACTGCGTAGTGCTCGAGCAGCACTCGAGCACAGGAGCATGAGTAGGTTTCCAAGCCTATTGCACCGCAACAAAAACACGGGACCACGATCACTCGATTGCTCAAACGCAACGAGCACGAGACGAACACGAGGACGACGTGGCCAAGCAGTCACGAGCACCCGAGCACTCAGCAGCAGAGCAGCAGCACCCAGCGACACTCGAGCAACACTCGAGTCAAGCAGCACCTAGAACATGTGCCACGGAGCCCGGCCGGCGCCAAAGCTTGCACCGTACTGTCCACGTTGCCCCTCTGCGGGCCCCGCCACAGGACGCACGAGAAAAGACCCGCGGTCGGACGAGAAAAATCAACTATTCCGGACAAAGCGGCCGTTTGGTACAAAGTAGTATGCATGGATGAATACGTACGTGCAGAGCAAGATAATTTGCGGTGAAATTGTAATATTAGCATACGTCTGAGTTATACAACCGTTGGTGCGATCCGGACCAACATGCCAGAGCAAACCTGGTTGAGTGAATACGCCATGATGATCGCGGGCTGGATGGGGGGCGGGAAAATTGCGCCTGGCCGCTTCTCTGTATGGATGAGAAGAGTGGCTTCGTGATGGTGGTGTTGTCTAGATGTGGCTCGGCGCTCGAGACAACGAGCAGGCAAACCACAGGGAGGACAGTTGCACGGCCTACGAGCTTTGTCATCGCGAGACATTTTGCATTGTTTCTATACCGCTGTATGGGCAGGGCGTACGAGCCCTAACCACTAGTAAAAAAGCGGTATACCCCCAGTCGAGTACAACAACGTTTACGGGCATCATCTGAAATGAGCGCGTCTAGCGTGGCAGCGGTGCCGACACCACCACTGCCCCAGATATGATGGTATCGGTATACAATGATTAGACGTAGTGATAGGTCATCGTTAGCGTGAGCTGCTGCAATATGAGGCGTGGCGGCGGAAGTAAAAGACTTCAGTAAAAAAAAGGCAATTCACGCACTAACTAGAATCTTCTACACAAGCGTGCCGCCACTAGCTCGTTTAAGAACGAGGGCACCATAAGAACACGGGACAAGCTGAGCTTCTCGAATAAAAAGAAGAATTCGGATACGTGGCTTGGTATGAAGCTCAGAAGACTGGGTGGCATGTGTTGTCTCTGGCGTCAACTGGGTTTGTGCTGTTTCCGCAGGTTTTTTGGGCGTTTGTGTTGACAGGCAAGGTCAGCTGGCTGACAGTCTCGGCATCTGGTGTGGCCGACTATCTGTACGAATTTCACTAGGGAAAAGTGATCATTCGAGCCATTTATAGGTACATTCGAAGCCAAAAGTAGGTGACACGGAAGTTGAACAGCTGATAGCAGGTGTACCTTAGCCTTGTGAGCCATTCGTAGGTACGATGGAGTGCAAGCCAAATATCAGGCGGCGCCAAAAATCGTTTTCCGGGGCGAAACGAAACGCGCAGTGTACCTATTTATGGCCCAAAAGGAGTAGGCATACCCATTTTTTGCTAATGCATTATTACTATATACTCTGGTATAGGTTTGGTGCTCAACCCACCTGTAGAACGTACCTGATACCAGGTATGTAATACGTACACGCCACATCTCTGGATGGAATGAGCGTAGCTTTTTCCGGTGGAAATTTCGGACAACTCGTCTGTTCATTGTTCTCTAGTTTATTGCTGCTTTTCGAGCGGGCACAAACTGTAAGCAAGACCTTCCGCGCTGATTTGAGTTGGAAGGAAGGACAGCAGTGTAAGATAGTAGTACCGTACATTCTGCTGTACCCTGATGTACTCAGAAGTTAACAGAGACCTTGCCATTGATATACTGGACCAGCAAAAACGAGTGTATGGTGTTCTCACGTGTCCCTACGGTTCTGTTCCATGCTTTGGAGTTCAATCCTTTGGGAGCGACATTGCTATCGCTTAGGCCGACAAGATTACCTTAGCCACGGCCTGAGATCAGAGTGGAGAACGAAGGTTGCGGCAAAGGCATCCGTCTCACGTGCGTAGCAGGGGGGGGGGGGGAGTGATGCATGCGTACATACGTATGTGAATGATGTCTCGACCCATAAAATTGGATTGATCTTGCTTACGTAGTATCGTAGCTGGATTTTATACCCCCCTGCCTACCCCCCCCGCCCGCGCGCGGGTAGGTATGCAGCATTATGTGTTTGCTTCGGTTTTTTACTTTCTTCGTGAGTTGGAAAATGTTTGTTTTCTTCGTGTGTGTTCACCAGGCCATCTCCGGAAACACCCCCCCCCCCCTACCTGTATATACCTGGTATATATACATAGGTTGGCTTGTCGTCGATTGGCGACGACGCTGTAGAACACGCCCTTTCCTTACGTGAGCTAGACAACCAGCGTACCGTTAGTTTTTTTGTGGGCGGTCAACACGGCTGGCGGTCAATATATATATATATATTTGGCCGAGGAGAACCTTCCCTCCGCAGAAGGGGGATGATCGTATCACGTTGTGTGTATATGATATGGCACCCATGAGGAAGTTACTTAGTGAACCCAATGCTGTCTTTGGACCTGACCACACCAGAAATTACTTTCATTCATTGACGGTGTCATCTATATGCGAGACAATCTGCCTCAAACGCGGTTTTTAGTAGAATGCAGCTCACCCTTCATGCGACTCGCCCAACACGTAACAACACATCGCGCTTGGTGCAAGCAATTTCTACCTGGTCGGTGAGTGCTCCGCCCCGCCCCGTCATGTGGTTGTAGGTAAAAAAAGTATTCAAATTGCTGCAGAAGTACGGTCACTATGATGTTATGGTACTATTGTCAGTGCGCGTACCTGTGCGGTGTTGACTAAATGCTGTAATGGGTATTTTTAGTGGTTGGTTTATCAGGAGGACATGGCTTGGGTAAGCTATACCGTCGAGAGGCGCTGATGGTGCTATACTCAATTGGAGAAGTGAGATATTTTAGATTATGAAGGTTTTTTTTTAATGGGAAGGGCGATATGTACACAGCCGGGAGCCTCTTGTGTGTGCGTACTGTAATAGATTTTGAAGAGATTATCGTTTGAATATCGCGGACAGGGGTCCGTAGTTACGGCAGTTGAGAGTTGGGATTTTTATTGAAGCTTGCGCCAGTACAATACGCTTTAAACAATTGCATTGAATTTGGGTTTTCGATTCTGGATGAATTATAATTTATTTGTTTTCAAAGCAGGGAGGCAGCTGTTTCATGGGTTTGGGAATTGATGTGTTTGAATATGCAGCACTACTTCTTGCAGTGCCACGACAACATCACCTATGTGATGGATGCTTGTAAACCTACAGCAGTAATACGGTATTGACACATGAAACTGTGCCGAGAATGGGGAGGCTGTATGAAATGACAGTTGTTCATAGTCGCGCAAACGTATGTTGCATTTTGATTGGCCGATTGGTGCGATTAGTGTAGACGCGGTTAATAAAGGGAAATCTCGAACATAGTTCTGTCTCTCCAGACGGGGTTCGTTTTATTTGTGAACGACTTCTGAGGGGCCGAGAAGGCGATGCGAAGCGCTCTACCTCGCACTCGACTATCTCAGTTGGCTCTTCTCATCATCATGGACTTCGGGATGCCCAAGTTAAGTTGATACTTCAATACACCATCTCTTCGTTCGCTTCCGCGCTTGATGGAAACGTCGGGCGATGCACCACGCGGCGCACGAGTTGTCCCCTTAAGTATTAACAAACACACTGTATCAAACAGACGAGTACCACAAATAGACCATTCCTGCAGGAGCGCGTGTACGACTTCTTTTCTATCCAGGAACGTCAATGCTGACATCTCCAGCTACAACAGCAACATAAAACTGCAAGTCTTCCACCTCGGTTGATACTGCAGCACATACAGTTACGCACCACCCCTTGGTGTACTCACTATCAGATAACAGTGCAGGAGCAGCAGTGCCGATCTCTCCAACAAAAGAAACCCTTGTCGTTAATCGCCTACACGTGTACCCTGATATACTCCCGCAACACGTTCCAAACTAAAATTCAAGTAGAAACCGCGCCGGGCGCTAGGAGGGGGGCAGGTTTGAAATAGGCAAATGTTACTGTTCGGGACGCACTCGTGGTTGAGACTACGAGTGACTATCCGCCGTCCTTCGCCCCCACGTTTGCCTGTTTAAAACTTGCTGTGCATTGTTGCTTGCGCCACGCTACAAACCATGCCACCGGACCGACACCCCCGTTGGCTTAGAAGGCTTTCGTCGTGCGTACTAAACTCGAAAACACAGTTTCAACTCTAACCGAGTGCACATACTCGTTGGGGCGTTTCCGTGCAGACAAACTGACTAGAGGCAAGCGCGAAAGCATGGGTTAGTAGCAATCGAAGGAATCGACGAGTTCAGTGGGAATACTAACCTTATGCGCAATGACAATGAAGGCACGCACCGGGGGGGGGGGGGGGGGGCACCTGTCACCAAGGAATGTCCTAAACCTCGAAAGATAAAGTGATGAAGAGATTAAATGATAAAAATGAAAATAGGCTGGGGGGGGGACTGTTGGCTCAACACGGTAAGAGGTCACTACCACGGTACTGTAGGTGTGGTGTCTTATTGTCTGACCTCTTCACATCAGGAGCATAACTTCTCATCCGAAACATGACTTCGAAAAAGCTTGTTTGGGCAGTCCGACCAATATCGCTATGCGCTAGTCCCAATATCGAGATACCTGTAACAATATCCTCACTAACGATAGCTGCTCACTTCACGAGATCATCCCGTCAATTGCCTAGGAAGGGGAAAACGTGCAAACCCTACCTTGGGATGGGTCAATACTGACGGGGCTTCAAAATCGAGGAGCCTCCTAGTACCTCGACAATCGCAGAAGTGTTCAAACACATCTATTCAGTTGGTGTCTAGCCCAGGAAATCGTTCACCGCGCTTACAGGCGTTTATCGATATCGGGTTTCCGTTGGAGCCCTGAATCCATATTCGGAGGCGACCAAAGCTGGAGCTCTTTGGACAGTAGGATGATTCACACACCAATCTTCGCCAAGAGCACAGGAGGCAGCCACTGGCGCACTATGTTATTTGCAGCCTTCAACAGTTCGGGGCTGACCTCGTCCTCAAAGTCCAGCGCCCTGGTCTCGTTTGACTGGCCCACGTGCTTATCAAGGGGCTTGTACTTGAAGCTGAAGTCGTCGTTGGCCGCCGCAGCTGCGGTGGCCTTCACCTCAGTCGCCGGAAGTTGAAGGCCTGCGAAGTCAATCCAGCGGTAGTGCCACGCCAAGGGGTCGGCACGGGCATCTTCGTACCAAAACTGCTCGGACTGGTCGTAGAGAATACCAGAAAACAAAATGTAGCGGAGGGCTACCCACTGGCACAATAGTGGAAGTTGTTCGGCGGCGAAGTCTTCCATGGCTACGTTACGCATTCTGCCGCCCCTGTTTAGGTGATAGTATGAGCTCACGGCAACTGGTCTCGGGTCCCTGAAAACCGCCATCTGAAGCGCGCTGTCGGTCATGCGGCAATTGGCTTCCTCCATGCATTGCCACAAGTCGCTGTGGTTTCGAATTCGGGTTCCATTCGCGAATTGGCAGGCATCTTCGCCGGCGTCGGCGGTGCGTTTTCGCACTTGGTCAACACGATTTAGATGGTCGTACGCGCAACTTTCGCCCATTGGAAGAACGTGCTTACGATATTCGGAGACTTCTATTGTTACCCTGAGGAGCAGGTAGACGGAACGCGGGCAAATATCACGGATACGGGCGTTAATGTGGGTTGCGGAATATAACATCAATGATAGAGATGAAATCGTTATGGCTAGATTGGCTGAACGACGACTTGGGGTGGTGCGGGGGGGCTGACCGGCGCCTTGCTTACAACCAGGCCTATCTTACTATTGCATCAAAATCCCAATACATGAATGGGATACCAGACTACCAGGCATTGTTTACCGCCACGTCAACAGTACCATCATATGTATATGTGAAGCACAAATGGGATACGTCGTTCATGGATACGCTGGATGCGCGCTGAACAACAGTCTCCCTGGTGCCGCTCGATTTGCGTCCGGTGAAGTGTGTCGCATGTAAGAATGTACTATTTCGGCCGTCCTTCGGTAGCGACGCCCGGGTACAATATCCTAACACTTCGAATGACAGCCTGGTTTTGTTCGATGTTTTGGTTCAAGCACCAAGCTCCGTCTCTGCTATACGGATGCTATTCAGGGGTGTGTTGGCTGCTGGAGGCATTTCGTTCGTCGAATCGGTTGGCCGGGTGGTACTGCTACGTTTGGGTCCTTATATAGATTCACGTAGTCGGATGAAAAAACAACAACATAAAGTGTATGGCTTTGCCGGCGTGGACGTGTCGGTGGATCAACAGTCATGACGGCGACAACCACCACCTAACTACCGACATGACCATGAAGACGACCACCAACACCAATTGTCACCACCAGAACCAGGCTTTGGGTTCAGCCGCGTTCCGCAGAACCCTTTTCCTGCATCGGCCGACGCTAGGTGCCTGTGGGTGGGCGATTATTTCTCCGCTGTAGTCGCTCGGCTTCCGCTGTTTTTACTTCACAGAAAGCCTTGAAACCCTGCAAGAAAGAAAAATGTTTGCTGTAGAAGAATTGGTAAAGTGGTGCCACCACCACGACCACCACCAACACCAGCCACCACCCTGAACGATCACAAGACAGGCTTCGAGGCTACACCTCCTTTCTTCCTGACTCGGTCGATGCTAGGTGCGCGTGGGCGGCATGTGTGGGCTGCCGACTTCTGTTCTGCTGTGTCTGCACCACTGAGAGTCTTGAAAACCCGGCAAAAACAAAGATGTTTGCTGCAAAAAAAAAGAAAAGAAAAAAAAAGGGGTGACACCACCGCGACCACCTCCCTTAGCACCCCTCACCAGGTTTCCACCGCCAACAGCAACCACTTCCCTTAGCACCCCTCACCAGGTTTCGCGTCAACTTCTATCCCGCAATCGCCTCCGCCTCGTCCCTGCTTCGGCCGACGCTGGGTGTGTGTGGGTGATGCGTTTCGGTTGGCGATTACCATTCTGCTGGTCTGCAGCTTGCTTGAAAACCCGGCAGATATTTGTTTGGAAATTTGAAAGGGCGGTCGGGCGACGGACGAGAATCTACAGTGTTCATAATATGTTACATGGACTTCGAAAGAGCACTGTAGTGCTTCTAGGTTCCGGGTGAATCGTAAACTTCTGTTCGCTTGTAATTACACGAAATAAACGGTATGGACTATGTGGTGTGTTCGATTATGAAGGTTAAACCACTGAGCTACTCAGTCAGCGCTGGCTACTAAGTAGCTCAGTGCCTTGACCTTTATAAAAGAGCAAAATAAATACCTTTGGGCTCGATACGGCCTCCCGCCGACAACATCGTCCGGGGTTAATCAAGTCCCTCATCAGCGCCTGGTTTTTCCTTCATATGGCCCCCCTCCTTAGTCGTGTGTTTTGTGCTCGAGTGGTTCAATCCGCTTTCGACTCTCTGGTCGAGTGTTCTTATATCGTGGTTCTCTCGACTTGATTTCCCTTTTTCTGACCACGGCAGAAGAAGCAGAAATACGACGTCTGGCGGGACTCGAACCCCGGGCTCAGTGGTTTAAAATAAATATTTCGAACAAAAGAAACCCGGGGTTCGAGTCCCGCCAGACGTCGTATTTCCGCTTTACTACCGTGGGTAGAAAAGGGGAAATCATGTGCAATTCCTACCGTGGGTAGAAAAGGGGAAATCATGTGCAGAGAGCCACGATAGAACAACACCTGGCCAGACAGTCGAAAGCGGAGTGAACCACTCAAGCGAAACATCGCACGACTGGGGAAGGGGACAACATGAAGGAAAATCCAGGCGCTGACAAGGGACTTGATCAACCCCGGCGGATGTTATCGGCGGGAGGCCGTATCGAGCCCACATGTACTTTGTTTTCGTTTGTGAAGGTTAAACCACTGAGCTACTCAGTCACCGTTTATAAACGAAAATAGTGTCATGTCTTGACGATAAGATAACTCTTCATGCGTTTTGTGCTCGATGTCTCCTTCTCCCGGGAATCGTTTTTTAATACTAGTTTCACGAGGGCGCTCCTAAAAATGCGGAAATGACACACCACATCTCCAGGGGTCAGGATGAAAAACCGATCGGAGAGTTGTGACACAACCAGGCAAGCAGTACAGCTCATGCGGGTGTGTTGCAAACGCACGGCGTATAGGCGTCAGCGTTGTAATGTCGTATTCTTCGAATGTTGTCTGTTGTCTACCTGGTGTATGTCTGGGATGTTTGCTCTTGAGAGCTAAGGGCAAAAAGCAGACAACATTTTACCGATACGTAGGTACAAAATAACGCCTCTCGTTCCGAAACCAAGGCGATCGGCTTATCCACTCCCGCCGGAAAAATCTCTAAGCGTCCGCCACGCGCTCCAGAGTGCACAGATCGCACCCGAACCTCGCCCAATGTTCCCATGTCGACTCCTTGTTGATAGCGTTCTGATAAAAGTGTTTGGACAAAGAGACGTGTAAAAAAACTATAACATTACAGACACAACTATTAATAAGTACCTATGATCACCAACGAAAGACTAAAAATGCGTATTCTACGAGTCAAAATCAATGATTCACAGCGATTGACTGAGGGGGACAAAATTGATTATTATGTACCAGATATGCATACGAAGCAACAGCAGTGATCTACAATATTTAAATGGGGGGATCAAATTGACGTTCCGATTTCGTTTCGTGGGTTTCCAAAGGAGACCGAAAACCGGACAACTTGCCACGAAATAGCACAACAATACTACAGCAACGGCGTAACATGAGTGCAGCGGCCATATACTGGCATCCTACACCAGATATTTCCCAGCTCTTTCTTATCTTTGCAAGTGTATTCACAATCTCAGTTACACGTAACAAAGAGATAGGATTGTACGATAGTACGCCTATATTCTTGGTATTGTAGCAAGAATTGGATGTTTGTATATCGACTGTTGTTGGGGTGGTATTCCATGGAATTTCCCAGGGCATGTCTGATGAAAAATATATTTGCAGGCAGCGTGCTTGGTGTTCTTTGTATGGTAGAGTACTTGCGCTGTTTGTATATCGGCATGGGTCGTGATTGGGCATGCTTGGTATTCTTAGTATGATAGCATGCTGAGGACATCTGCACGTCGGCCGTTTCAAGTTGAAAAGTGACGTGAACACTTTTCCAACCTCCGGCACATGAGAGGGTGAAGTAAACGCCATCGTCGATTGACCCCAGTGAAGGAAAGCACTGATGAGCGAAGCACCTTGAAAGTGGGTGTAAGTCCTTGTTATTCTGCTATCACTGAAAGGAGAGGAAAATATTATCGTTTCCCTGAGGTTTGGGTGGTGTGGGGCTTCCTGGGGTCTGGTAGGTTTGTGTGCCGTTTCGTTTCCAGGGGCATGCTTTTGTGGAGAGGTGAGCACCCCCGTGGACTGGCTTCAGTGAAGGTGAGCACTGATAAGAGTAGCACCTTGACGGTAAGTATAGTAAGCACTTGCCATTGTGAGGGGAGGTGGTGGTGAGATCTCCCCTGGGGTTTGTGCGTTGTGGCGTTTTCAGGTGTTTTGTTCGCGTTTCCTCAGTCGTGTAGTGGGTATAAGGTGCTAGAGATATGTGAAAGACTCTGCCACTTTTGCTCGGATCACGTCAGGTGTTCTGCCGTCGTTGTTGCAAAAGCTCTGCCATTTTTTCTTAGACCACCTGAGGTTTTTTTCTATCGTTACGGCAAAGTCTCTGCCACGTTTTCTCAGAAGATGCAAGGTATTGAGCTGTCCCTGTGGCAAATGCTAAGGTATTTTGGCGCAGGCGGCGTGAGGCTTGGAGCCGTCGTCGTGGCAAAGCCGGGTGGCGCGTGGCAAAGAATCATACCCCGCGCCGTAGCAGTGTGCCTTTATCGGACTTCTATTTTCCCACGGGTACCGACAGACGGAGAGCAAAACACTCTGTAGGGCCCATGAGAGGCGCCTGGTTGCGCTGTTAAATTGGCTTAATCTCAAGTACTGCTCTATATAGTACTGAGCGGCGAGTACGCACATTCGTCTGGCCATCCGTCGCTCGAATTCTTCGTGTTCAGTATCAAAGCTTGGCACTACATCTAGGTCGTTGCTCATTATGAAAGACGGAACTACTACTCTAGTCTTATACCTGTAATGGGAGTAAAGTGACCTACACAAACGCACTGGCATCACCAACGGTGTATTCTAATGTATGTATCCCGTACGATGGGCTCAATGATTAGACGGTCTGGCAGGGCTTATCTTTGTTGCATGCACTAGTTTTCAACAGGGTATACCAACTGTATTCATGTACGATGGCGAATTTGGTCCGGTGTACCCGGGGAGTTTTTCTTAGTTTCACGTAAGCTCTCTATTGCCACAGTGTCCCGATTGTTGCCGTTTTGAGGAGAGTGGAGGACGGAAGGCATTTTATTACCTGGAGGAACTGTACGTAGTACACACGTTGAAATATATGTCAAGTCACCTGTACATAACTTCCGGAACGCAATTTCTAACCGGCTAAGTCAACCTGTTAAAACAACTGTGATCTGTCCCCTTCTCTGACGGTTACACTACCCTCGCAACACAGTGGTTGTCGCCAATCGAGACGCTGCATCCGTTTAAAATCCCACCAAAACAAATGGTCGTTTATCATCGGAGGAAGTTACTCTTCGAAGTCTGTTGTTCGCTCGGATGAGCGAAACGCAAATAGTAGGGGAGGGTATCCAAGGCAAAGGAATTGCTATGGGCGGCCAACACAACCTAGAGATGAGTCCACCTTACGATAAAAGTCAATCCACACCAAGGTGGAGCGATTGACTCTGAGAGACCATCCAAGGTAATGGGGTCTCTTCGGGTTGTAAACTTGAGCTCCCGAGTGGAGTCTTCCTGTGAGCTGGGTCAGCCAAGACCAGATTATTAAGGTTCCACGCACATTCTTAGTCCGGCGTTTCGAACATTTATCTGAATTTGACACGTTCTTCATCATAGTCTTCCCGAGGAATTAATTGCTGCACCCCTTGTTGTTTTGTTTCATTTCGGGAGCTAAGGCACATTTGAAAAATAATAAAAAAATGTTCATGACCCCAAAACTGACGAAAAACAAAAAAGACATGTGGTGCACCAATAAATTCCTTTGTATTGCCCGTCAGAAAGGCGTGAAAAAAAATCCGTGTCAAGAAAAGAAAAACCAGTGTAAGAATTGCGAATTTTGTGAACCTCATCGTAATAGCTGAACTTGTAGAGGATGTCGTATGAATGCCGTATCTCCTGATGGAAATCGACTTCGGCGTTAGTGAGGGGTTCTGCATTTGGAGCATGCCCCAAAAAATGTTCACACCGAGTATCAGCGGCATCGGTTGTCGGACTTTTGTATAGATTTCAGTGTTGCCATGTCATTGACGGAAAATTGGCTTTCTCGGAATTCCCGAGGAAATCAAATAGGATTCCAACTATGGTAAGATCGGCAAACGTGCTGCCTGCCCAGTAGCATTGCTGTCAAATTTGAGAGCATAAGGGCTCCAAATGGCTGCTAAAGCGAAGGACAAAAAGAAAAGCTGGTTATGGGTGGACCAGCTCGAACGACAGAAAGATCAATCTTCCCACAAGGACAAAGGGTGATTTTGGAGTGCACAATCGACTTAATGGTAAAGACACAAGAGTGGCGAGAGTGTTATATTTTAAATGCAAAAGGATCGCTTCGACCGGCGATCTCGTCCCGGAGTGGAGCCCTTACTCCGCTGACGGTGGTGCCCGGAGATCGAGCCCTCGGAATGACGGTGGGCAAGATGGAAAGGCCGGCCCACGAGTTGATTCATGGTGCCACAATCCGGAGAGAAAACGGGAGTATCATATCATCAAAGTGGCAGAAGCGGAAAGCTTTAACCTGGGCGCCACAACCGGAGATAAAATTAGAGTCATCAACGTGACAATAAGGTCACCGGTTCTAGATTAATCGCGGATACTGCCGAGAACGTAAGCAGAGTCACGCCCAACGAAGCTGGCCTACACGGTGAGTGGCTCTGGATTTACCGCGGATGCTACCACAACGGAAAACGGAGTCACACCCAAGGAAACCGGAAAGAGAGGTAATCGCATGGCAATCGGTGCCCAATCGGAACCCTTCGCAGCAAAACATGGACAAGAGCTGCAACCGTGGGACTGCCCGCAGTAATATCGACAAGATTGGGCAGGCGTGTCTCGTTAACGGTTCGCACGAATGGGCGTGGTCAACATAGGGGTGAGTCCACAACACTCACGCTATTGGTCAATATACTCAGGCTGACGCATTGAGAGGGCATGTGCCTCAATGCAACACACTAGCTTATACTTTAAAGCCTGGCCCGGCCGCCCGGGAATCTTCATCACACACAAGTTATGGGGAGCGAGAGATGGTCTCACCTAAGTGAACACGAAATCTGAGCGCGTCATCGAGTATACTGTGGCCCTGAGCCGAACTGAAAACTATAGGCGATCGCCCGCCGTACGTCTGGGGAACGATGTGTATTCTTATCAATGAATTGACCAATTGAAGGTCGGGACCTCTACTCCACGCAGCAAAAGAGAAGTCTACGCTTGGCCGAACATGACATGGACCAGCTATGTCTACCGGGAGCTGGCCACCTGCTCGTGAATGCCCTATCAAGGTTGCCCTTTTCCGTGAAAGTGAAAGAGCACTAACGAGACTTTTCCGTACGATTTACCGGATTGCAGGAAAAATGCAATGGATCGAGGCTTACGGCCGCGCGACATTGGGCGGAGAGACGTGATAGTTTTCTCTGTGGGTGTGGGAGGAGCGTCTCATCCAAAAGACGCTTTCACCCGCCGAGTCGTAACGCCTCCCCCTGGGGTTTGCACGTAATGCATATGCTGCGGCGCATCGCAAATATTGGTGCTTACAAATGGCGACATCGAAACAATGATAAGTGCTGACACGTTAAATGATTGACCAACTCAATTTAGTCCTGAAGGCTATTCAATCACTTTGAGGCCATTGAACTCGCATGCACGCGTTGTGATCGTGATCTTCAGACCCGTATCGCTGGGGTACAACTTGCAATCTGGACCGTTGGCCATCAAGTCCTCCGCGACTTGAGGAACGGAGCACTGCAAGGACTTTGAGCGAGATTTGATCTACGCAAGAACGTCAAGGAGGGTACGCAGCGTGGGTCTTAAGGAGGCAGCTAGGACGCTTCGCGTACCAGATACTTGCCGGCGGACTTGCCCAGCAGCAAACAGGGTGCTTACCTCTCGACTATCATCATAGTCGGCCACACACGCAGCCAAAATATCGTTCAGGACTGTAACTTACATATGTTTGGTTGCTGCTAATACCGGGAGAAAATGCCCCGGATATGTTTCTGTGCGTATTCATGCACTACGAAATTACAGAAAACATCGCGTAATCTGATAGTGGTTTAGGCGTTTTGTTCGAGCGCCGACATACTTCGTCGTCGTCGTGTAGAGCGGTGAACTGGCCGCGAATGTTGGCCGCCAAGCTACGAGAGGGGCATACGCTGAAGTTCACCCTGCGATTTGTCATGGTGCAACTATACACCCCCTCGTATTGATGCCATCCAAAGGCGGACAATGGCGGCCGTACTGATCATCATCACTATACAGAACACAACGATAAAACCAATAAGTATGATTTGCAGTGCTATACCTTTGCGGCTCGCGGCCAACACCACAGTCTCACTAAAGGACGTCCAAAAGGCAGGGAGAAAGTATTGAGGACGAAGGCCCTTCTATCTTGAACATGCCCTTTTGTGATGGCCACGATATAACGCGAAGGGGCAGCACTACAAAATGTCAACCACGATGGGGCAATGCCATCCGTAGTGTAAAGTATACAATAGGCCACCCGCCAGCCACTGCTAATAACACCACCGTGATAGAAAAATCGTCAAATTGGTCAACAATAGAACGTGCCAGTAAGATGCTTACGGGGTCCAATATGCCGTAGACGATATGTAAACTTAATACTTCGAAGTACGTGCACTGCAGGGCACCCGCCAAAAAGCAGCAAATCTGCTGTATTCCAGGATGGATTTTTTTTTTGTTTTTATGGTGCGTTCTGCACAAATGTCAGTCCAACGGCTGCTGAAATTCATATTTTCCTTTGAAATCTGCCCGTGCCTTTCTTGTCGCTCGTGTTTTCATGTGGAGAACGTGTTTGTACTACTGTAGTTGTACGTCATATCACATCTTGCATAACCGCCGGGGTTTTCGACCAGGGCAGAACCGGTGAGCTACGTATCACCGGTGTGATCTCCCTCACCATACCTCTCAATACCGTGGCTGACAGCCTTTGTGTCAAGGGTACGCGGAATGCGACAGTCTCGCCCACCGCAGGCAGATACATTATGGGGTTGGGCTTTATGGGAAAGGGTTCCCGTTAGTTTATCGCGGGATGACGACGGGACAGCAGAATGGGAAGTCCGCTGGGTAACGGGAGGAGACCGGACTATACGGTTTCTTGGCGGGATGGAACGGAAACCGATCGGGGACCGGTCCGGAATATGTCGGGAAATTGGTCGCGAACGTTGCCAGGAATACGGTTGGGAAACGCAGTCGGAAATGGTGAGGAACGCGATCGAGAACGCGGGGTGGAGACAACTTCTGAAAAAAGTGAAATGTTAATAAACGTAGTGCGTGTGCCGAACCTACAACAGTAGCTTGCGCATCCCACTCGAGGGTAAAACTCAGCCGATTCCATTACCGACTTGTGACTTCGGCGTACCAGTACTACCAGCTATCACACACTAAAAAGTAGGGAAAGAACATTGTATTCCAGTTTTCAACGTTGCTTCAATGACAAAAAACTTGTACGTACCTGGTATTGAAACACGGAGAGAAAACACTACGAACATGAAAAACCTAGCATCTGCAGTCTCGAAAGCTCCTCTACTGGTGTCGCATCTAGAACAATGTGTACTGCAATTACACCGATGGTCATATGATCAGAAAAATGAAAACCGATGTTCAAGGGAAAGGAAATATCCGCTCCAATGGCAAGATGCGGGATGGGAGAAATCATGTGCGAAAGTCGGGATGGGATGGCAACAATTGGGCAAATAATGGGACAGGAAACAGCTGGGACTGGCCAGACAGTGGGTTGGGAAAGCGAAAAAGTAAAGACGAACAGACGACACCTTACGACGGGTCGGTAAACGGCGGCAATATAGAGTATTTACGATTGCACGGGTCTGGAAATCGAAGTAAGGAACGAACAATCGCAGAGTGTCCCGTTTCCGTACCGATCCAACCACATTTTTTTGTCCCGACGTTGACCACGCGTACGCTTAGTGTGTCTGAGACACCTTGTATTCCATGGGATTCGTAGGAGGTACAATGAGGAATATCAAACTGGGGACACGTAAGTCATCGGGTAACCGGGTACCCATTCATAACGGGTACCCGGGACCAGTTACGCGGAAAGGAACCGGTCCTACCCGTACCCAAACGGGTAGTAGCAGGTCGGGGCAGGTGCCCGGGTAGTAGACGAACGGGGTACAACTCTAAAACAGCAGCAAAGGAGCACATGGTATCGGACAGAGAACGGTCGCAAAGCCAACAGGAGCACGAGTTCGAGTGCTTACGGCAGCAGCGGTCACATTACGTCCCGCAATTCGTCGTTTTTAGGCCTACCGCCCCCAATACAAACGCCACCAGATACATCTCTGTAAGGGATGAACAAACACACGGGTAAAGATACAGCCTGTCGTATGTTCAGGAAATTCCCTCCGGGTAGTATTGGGTACCATCACTATCCACTGGTAAAACCCATCATCCAGGCACCAGTAAATGCCTGGTCTTCATTTTCTGTGGGCTGAGTTTCTATGCAAAATCGTGACACTGGCTTTAATGTTATCAACCCCGACCATTATGGTACGGTTCTAATCGTTGACCTGATTACTGTATGGGAGTGCCAGAGCCGCTCTACGATAGAGGTTCGCCGTAAACGTTCTGAGGCTCCTACTGTATGTCCCCCCGAAAGGTATAATAAGGTGGAATTCAACGGGGATATACGTATGAATACAACTGATTCCACACGCCTACCGTACGTGTACGTACGCATTATGCCCAGCAATGTAGAGCACATGATATCTACTCATCCTTCAACTGGCGCCCGGTGAGCACGCCGTGGTGACTCAGAAAAGTGTTTCCCAAATGTGGTACCTCTAGTATATAACGCCTCGCCATGAAGATCTCTGGGTACCCCTTCCTAACGCCGTCTTTGAAAAGATATCGTGTGCGACCCGACACACAATGCCGCGGGATATACTCTCACTGTTCCAAGGGAACATCACACCCAGAACCCCCGACGAACCTTGAAGCCATGTACTAGTATCGCTCTATGTGTAATCCCATTTTTGGTTGTGGTTACTATTGATACAGCACGTTTCCTGTTGTTTAGAAAAAGGTTTGAAAACCATGAGTCGATAGCCAAGTTACAACATCAGTGTTGGGGATGCTGTTTCTCTGTCGAAGCTTCCCGCGTGCGTCAACATCTGTTGCGCCGAAACATATCCTGTCTAACGAGAAGATGTTAAATGGTGAACATCGCGCACCCCTCTGCTGCGCACATCACCTATTGGGGCACCACCAGAATTACAAGTTTCACCTTTCGATCGTGTTGCAGGAGCACTCTGCGTCCCCGACAGCATTCCCTGGTTCAAAGATCATCTTCCGGCTATCATTTATTGGCTTCATGTTTATCCGACAGCTTTTTTCACCTGGTCACGCACGTTTGAGGATTGCAGACACGTCAGGCGAAGATACCGCAAGCATCATGTCGGTCACGTCACGTAAAGAGGACTGCCTAGATGCAAAGTAGAGGCTTCCATGGACCCCATTGGGGTGGAAACCGGTGCTGCTTTGATTGTGCGCGGTGGCAACACGACGAAAACGAACTAAATGGCAATTTGATTTGCACTCGAAGAAACTAGATTTTGGTTCAGTATCCTGTGCCGATGTTGTGTGTAAAATATCCTCGCACCACCACTCTTCTGTACCTAGCCGCACTACTACGAATTCTGAGCAGCCTCGCTCGCTCCGCTCGGTCCAGTTTCAGGGCCACAGGACCTGCATGCGATTGTTTGTAAGGATCGACCAGTAACAGATCAACAGTTTGCAATGTTTTGTAAGGATTTTGTAAGGACAGGCGATGGTGATTGGTGCGATAATGTGCAGCTGCCATGTCGACATGTGTGCCGAGAGCAGAGAGCATGCGGGTTCAGGTAGAGAGAGACCGCTGTTGCAGCTCGGACACTCAGACAATCACCGCCGCCGAGGGTCGCTCAACCCTTTCTTGGTGTGGCCGTGTATCCTCCATGTAGTATGTGCCTTTTGAATACATGTTTTTCTGGGTGCTTGTGCTCGGTTCCTGTGTGAGGGCCGGACGTCAGGGACAACGCAAGTTGCGTTGTGTCCCTACACGTGCCATCCTCTGCCCAAAGCCGACAGGCACATGTTTTGAGTGGGTGCGCGTAGCGACATCAGAGCAACTCCAGCACCAGACTGCACTACCAGCGGCGCCAGGTTTTTCTCCGTGGGATCGAGCCCTGGCACTTACCTGCAGCAGAGAGCAAATGTCGTACTCGCAGTAAGCAGAACGTGTAATTCTTCAGATACCACACAGCAAAAAATGCCACTGTCCGAAAATTTGAGAGTTTTCGATCCAAACAGTAATTCCCCAACAGCCCTGCCGTCGCGGTCGTCTCTTCTTCCGCGTAACGCGTCTCACCAAAACGCCTTCCTCGTCGACATATTATATAGTGGTGAGCAGCAGTACAAGCCTGTCTGGAAATCTAAGACATTGTTGATACTCCCGAAATAATCCAAACGGTTCTTCCAGTTTTGGAGAGAGTGGTATCGTGTGCGTGACACACTGCACACGAACTCGAACATCAAGTCGAATTAACTCCCCATGAGGAAAACATGCCGACAATGTTATTCTTCGAAAAATGATTCCCCGTCATAGGATCGGAGTAATTTCAAGAATCCCGCTGCCCCCATGCTACTACTAGAAGTGTGCGAATGAAAAGCGTGGAAGAGGCCTTGGAGTGGTTGAGCTCTTCTAACAATATCTGCAGTAAGCTTCTGCATTAGCGCTTTATCTCGTTCACTGTGTTCTAACAATATAATCTAGGATTCGGTTTGATTGAAAACCCGATGTGTGCCTGCGCATAAACCTTGTGTGGTGGCTGGGTAGGTATTATTGGGTTGATGAGGATTGAGGGGTGAGTTGGTTGCTCCATGCGTGGGTGGGTGCGTGGGCTGGTTGGTACCATCACCACCAAGACCACCCACCAACAACAAAGTTCCCTGTTGAATTAGGACCCAGAGGGAAATTCGGGCGAGCAAAGGCAGCGCTCTCGCCGTGAACTCGCGGGTCCGGTGTCGCCTGAGTGGCTGAGTGATGCCAAGAACATTCGAGGGGAATTCGGGCAGATCGTGCAAACATTGAAGGACTAACGACCTCCTGACCGTGTGAATGAATGCATGTAGTGAAAGTTTGGTTTCGCGCGCGCAAAAACCGCCGCCAACTTAGACACAGACGGTATTGATGGAGGCCCCTTGCTTGCACCTCCATTATTTTCTGTTCCCGTCTAAATCGTGCTGCGTTCGTCGATCTTGTTCGTGATATGTGCTCTAAGTACCAGGGTTTGATCCACCTGTGACGGGGAATCCGAGCGTTACAAGATGTACCAGAAAACACAGAAACAGTACAGAGTACAGAACTAGTGCTTTCGCGCTTCGAGACCTCCATATGCCTCCAACAACAAATATCTACTCCGAACGCTAAGACGCAGTCTCCCGGCGACTTCAAATCGAGCCGAGGCTTCGAAAGGGAGAGCTCGCGGGGCTCTGTAGGTGATGCTGTTCCCATGTTCGTCGCTTCCAGGCCGAAGGAGAACGCCTGTACCATACCACGATGTTTGTGTGGGTTTCAAATGAAGATATGGGATTCAAACCAGGGGAAAAAGACATATACGTACGTATGTGAACGACCATAGTGGTTGATATCCATCTCATCAGCGACGTCGGTAGTCGTATGCACTGTACATACGTTTGGCATTTTTCGTTCGAAGTTGCATCCTATTTATGCGCACCCCCGGTTCAGAGCAAGGGGGGTAGAGAGAGGCAGACCCCCCGGGATTTTCCAGTGGCAACCCCCTGCTTGTATCCGTAAACCTGAGTCAACTCCCTCCCCAAAAAGCGATGTCGATCTCGTGACGCCAGCCTCCAACATGGGGTTGGCTCAATTTGCGGACACCCCCCGCACTTAATGCGGTATTCCGCAACTTTTCTGTCCTTCCACCTGGTATGCGTAATTGCAGCTACACACCGTCGACGTGTTACTTCTTTCTGCCCGGCTTGGGCGATTTACTCGCTTGCCCCTACTCCGTACCCTGCCCCGGCAGGGTCCCGATACTCGTGCGCTCTTGAGATATCACGCTTGCCATCCAACCGAGCCCTACCCCGTGACTACGTACGTTCGACTTGTACGCGTCGGATGCCCACCGACCCTCACTTTGCAAGACATCTGGTGTAGCCCCCCGGGCTGACAAGTGAGTTGCGCCTCAAATCCTCAGGGAATGCAGGGCACAATCCTCTGCCCACCCGCCCGCCCGCCCACCAACGCAACTACTGCTCGCAAGGCAGCCATCACTTGTCGCCACGCCCGCATGGACCATCCGTCGTCTCCAGTGTCGAACACAATCAAGGGGGCCGAAGCAATCTAAACCAGTATTTACTTGGCGACCCTGCATCGCTGCGTCGTCTTGATGGCTATTCAACTGCTACAAAGTTGGCCCTAGGTGCACTTATGGACTATACGGGTACAACACCCCGTGTTGATTTGCTTGGTCAACGTCTCCCGTCCCAACAAATATTGCACCTCGACAATACTCTGCATGTAAATATCCCAAAGCGCCTATTACCAGACAGCATACTGCTCCTGTGTAATTATTATGCTAATAGTTACACTGGTGGACAGCAGCAAAGGTTGTTCGTTCGATACCACGAGGTAAATAGAGCAACACGTGAAGGCATGAATCAATGCAGCCCCCAATCCAAAGATTGTTTTTTGTTTTGCATTTGGAGTCGTGTTGTTAACTCTTGGTTTTTGATGAGTTTTGTTCGCACTTGGTGATCTTGTTGTTGTATTAGTTGATAATTATTTCCGTTGCTGTCTGTGTTATTCATATTTTGCACCCGGTGTTGTCGTGGTTGACTGTTCTTCTGCATGTGTTGTGTTGTTATTGATGCTTCTCACTTGGTGGTGTAGGTGAAAATACGTGGACTGAAATTACCTGTACACGCCGCTGCCGTCCCTCTCCGCCCACATATCCATTGTGCAAAGATTTTTGTGCTGACGCGCATCGCATAGGAATGAAATGTTTTGTGATGGGTGGTATGGCCTCTGCCAGATGATATCAGCAAGAGGGCTTCCAGCGAGGGACTCCACCAGTCTCGCTGGCCTCGCACTCAGTAAGTCTTGTTCTTAGAGCTTGTATTATCACGGAGTGATCCTCATCGGACCAAAAAACCAAGACGAAATCGCATGCGGCAAATCACAAATCAATGCTGAACTCTGAAGCAATTTTAATCTTGAGCGCACGGGTCATCCGTAATTTGCGCAATTCCTTCACGACGAATTCAGGCGCAGCAGAATAAATCGACCGCAAAGACTCCCACGTGCGCTCCTCTGCTTCGAAACCATCCCAATCGACCAAGACAATCACCTCGTTGGCATCATCTTCGGCCACATGCACCAAAGCATTCATGCGGCATTCACCCTGCGCAAAGGAATGTTGGAAAACATCCTTCAGATCAGCGGTGACGTTCAACGTCGCATCCGCATAAAATCGTAAACGAGCCACGTGAGCTTGATGCACCTTCCCAGAAACGATGTTCTGAACTGAGTACACATGATCATGATCAGCTGCTACCACACGCCACGGACCAGTCCATGTGGACAACAATTTCGGTGTGACACCCTGCCGACGAACACGAGCATACAACACGAAATCACCAACCGCAAATTTTGGCAACACCACCTGGCCCTGAGCCTGTTTACGTTTGTTGTCGCGAGACACGGCAACAGCTGCGCGAATATCGGCGCAAAATCTCTCCTGCTCTGCAACGACTTCACGGACGTTCGCACGCAACAAGTCAGCATTCATCACGTCAACATTCCACCTGCCATCAGACTCAGAAACGAGCGCCGAGAAATCGGTACGCGGAGCACGCCCAAACATCACGCTGTACGGAGTGCTTCGGTAACGTTCACGAAACGAAGTGTTCAAGGCCCACTGAGCGGCCGGCAAAACATCAACCCACTCCGAAACCTGACGACGCTGTTCTGACAGAATGGAACGCAGAGCACGTACCACCTCTTTTACCATGCGTTCACACGTACCGTTCGACCACGGCGTGTAAGCGACAGCAAAACGATGTTCGATGTGCAACGCGTCGCTCAACAAAGCAAGCACCCTGTTCTTGAAATGCGTGGCGGTATCACTCACCCACACACGCGGCACCCCCAAAGTCTTACACCAGGCTAGCAAATGCTTCGCTGTGACCTCGGCTGTACAAGCCTCGGCCGGTTCCAACGCCACGTAGTTGGACAAATCATCCATGATGACCAAAACATATCGGAAACCATCCTCATCAGGCAGGCCATCGCTACCTTCGGGCCCGCTGTGGCCAACATACAAAAAATCAAAGTGCACCACTTCTCCCGGAGCGGTACCATGCACCGTGTCTCCGTAGGGACGAGGAATGAGTGCACCTGCACGCGTGTCTACACAGTGCAAACACTGGCGAACGAATTCGCGAACCTGAGAATCCATGTGAGGCCAAACACAATATTCCTTCAGGCGAAACAAAGTCGGCGCCACACCACGGTGACCAGCCGAGCGCATGTGCGCGCACACCATCAAACGAGTTTGAAGAGCAAGATCATCCGGCGGAATCCACAAGACGTCACGCACCCCAACACGCACACGAAACAAACCATCATCGGCCAAGGTAGCTTGACCGAAGGTTGTCGAAAATTCATGAACACCAACGCCGATACGAGCGACAGACCTTTGTTGCGAGGCACGAATCACATCCAATGCGGGAAGCGAATCGTCAGCATTACATGGGCTGTGCACGGCAACCGAACGAACAGGCACCGTAGGAACTTTGACCCAACGAGACAACAGATCCCCCCAACAGTTTCGATCGCCAGGGATGTGTTCGATTGCATAGCGGTATTGTCCTAAAAACACCCTTCCAATTCTCTAGGCGTTGTGCCATGGTCTTTGTGACCGTCGTGACACACTTCTCCGGATTGAAAATGTACTGCAAGTTTCGATGATCAGTAAAGATATGAACACCACCCCAAAGCAGGTATTCGAGCCTCCGGAACGTATTAACGATCGCAAAACCTTCTTTGTCGACAGTCGCCCAGCGCAACTGCGAACCTGTGAACGAACCACTCAGAAATCCGAGAGGCTCGTGAGACATGCTTTCCAACGCCAATCCACTGCGAAATTCGTGTTCAGGCACTTGGGTGAGAAAACTACCCCAATGGAAATCAGAAGCGTCAGGAAACATCAAAACAACGCACCCGGGACGAGGATGATGAAGCGGCACTGCTTGCGCCACCAAACCCCGTGCGGCATTCCACGCCCGCACCCGATCCTCCGTCCACGCGGTATCCTTGATGACACGATTGCGCGCCACTCGCTTAGTCCGACGTGTAGCCCCAACAAGGAGCTCCTCCAAAAAATCACGTAACGGTGCTACCGTTTCCGCTAAACGTGGTAACGCTGTACGCAACCAGTTGACAGCCTGCAAGAATTGCATTAGTTCTCCAGCGTTTTCGGGACGACGCATTTCACTTAAACCTTGCACTCGAGCGGGGTCATGGGACACGACACCATTGGAATACACCTTACCACACCAGACCAGTTCACGAGAGAAGAAGGTACACTTGTGGGCGGCGACAAACAGTCCAACATTCTCCAGGCGTTCAAGAATGTCATCAAGCAGCTGCAGAAGAGCTTCTTCGGTGTCTGCGAAAAAGAAAACGTCATCGACCCAAACTTTGCAATCCAAACCACGCAACACTTCAGTCATGACACCTTGGAAATAAGAAGTCGCATTCAAAACACCTTGGGGAACACGGGTAGGCGTGAACAAACCGTCGCTTGTCGCCATGGTGAAGACGTCTTGCGCCTCCGGAGCCAAAGGCATCTGCCAGTACCCTTGAAGTAGGTCCAGCTTGCCGAAGAAACGCGCCCCCAGCAGATCTCCCATGTCTTCATGGTTGGGCATGACGCCCGGGGACTTCTCCACCTGTGCGTTCACCGCCGAGTAGTCGCTCACCAAACGGAAAGAGTCCTTCTTGGGCACCGCCATCGCCGGACTCGCCCACACCGCCTGGATGTTGTGGTAGACAAAGCCAAAAAAAACCACCAAAGCAGCAATGCACTTCGAGAGCCAGTCCCTTTTCGTCGGTTCGTACCGACGTGGCGTTGCCTTGACAGGCTTCGCCTGTTGCTTCAGCTGCACTCGCATCGGCTCCACTTGCGCTGGCGGATCACCACACAGCGCACGGCGAAAAGCACCCACGCGACGAGCCAAAATTTCGCGCAAACGGGTTGCTCCGCCGACGCTTAATCCACTCTGCTCTGCCTGCTGCACGCTGTCCTCCAACGCCCGTTCTCGGGCCGTCCGCTCCGCCTCCGGATCCATGAACATGTCTGGCCCCCGGTCGACCAAATGTTCCACCGCCTTGTCCTCCGGAGCATCCACCGTAGCCTCGGTCTGAAAAGCACGCACGGAAACCGTCACTCTGCGCGCCGCAAGGTAACTCGGAGTCTCCACACCGGTCGATACCGGCACTGCGCGAGGGCGAAGCTTCTCCAGAGCTTCACGGTAGACGTCGATGCCAAGAGCTTTCATGGTAGCCATGCCAAACAGAACGACGTTATCTGTACCAGGCATGACCGCGAAAGTGATGGGCTCCAATTTCACCGCTCCCCACGGCGTCCGTACACTCACGGCAATCGGCACCGTTTTGTGCGTGACCATCACTGAAACACCCGTAGCGGTTTTCGCCTGCTGCGGGCCATTTTCGAACGGAATTTGCAGATCGGCGCCGCCGAAATGCGAAGACAGCTGCTGAAGTAAGCCGACACCGATGGACGTGAGCGCCGACCCCGAATCAAGGATCACACGCGCCATCAGCGAACCAACCGACCCTGGCAAAGAGAGATCAGCGCGTAAACACTCAGCGCTGCGATCGACAGGCACTTCACCTGCCGTTGAACTCTGGTCGGTACCAAGAGTCACCTGACGCCATGGCTGCCCTCCTACAGCCGGCGCCGAAGAAATAGAATCGGCGGTCCACCCCGACCAAGACGTCGAATATACAGACGGTTCCGGCGCTACCGCCCCTGCAGCAGCACCAGACACTGACTCCGCCCGCTCGGTGGATGGCGAAGTTCTCGCTCCAGCAGCACCCACCGATGTTCCAGCTCCTCCAACGTATACAGCTCGGCCGGCAACAGACGAACCAGATCCCGACCCAGCGGCTCCTGCCGCTGGCGCACCAGAAGTTGAAGAAGCAACAGCAGAAGTTCCACCGCCCGCTGTCAATTGATTGCCACCACGGCCACCGCGCCCGCGTCCATGGTTGAATCTGCCCCGGCCTCCATTGCGGCCCCCGCGATACCCTGACGACCCGCGCCCACCACTGCTGGGAGCTGTGCCGCCACCGCGAGCTTTTGGGCAATCAGAAACATAATGGTTGGGATCACCACACTCGAAACAGACGCGAACAAACGACTTTTTCGCGGACTGCTGCTGTTTCGGTTTCTGCTGCTGTTGGCGTCGCGGTTCAGCTGCCCCTGCAGCATCTTTCCGACCATACGCCTCGATGAATTTCCACTGTTCTGCAGCAGAAAAAATTTGGTCCATGACCAATGCCGGGTCCTTCTTCCACCCTGCAGCGTACGTTAGCTGACCTTTTACGTACTTTTTGAACTCGGACGGCCATAAGCCATCCACCAACGCCATGCTCACAAATTCCGCCGGTCCGGGCAACCACGAACGGTCCTGCGCGCGGTACATGGCATGCACCGCGTGATTCTCCGCAAAATACTTTTCCATAGCGGAGTTTACCATCATCGCGCGGTCTTTGACGGATGTTTCACCGCCCTGCTTTTCATCGCGCCTCATTGAGAGAACGCGACGCAAGTCCGCTGCCGCCCGCGAGGTGTCAAATCTGTTGCTGGTGGTTGTGTAACCAGCGTGCTGCCTAACAGCGTCCAACAACTCCGAGGCGGTCATCGTAGTCTGATGCTTGTAAAATCCCTCAAAACACCGATGAATGTAATTGGGGATAAGCTGGCCCATGCTCACTTTGGAGTGCTGAACCACCCCCTGAGCGTTGGCGAGCTGCAGCCGTTCCTCATAATCGAGGTACGCTGCGTAAAAAACACGAGAGGCCTGCTCGGTCCACACCTCTCCGTATTTCGGTGGAGTCAGAGACTCCCCTACCACCAGCGGCGTGCTTGCCGTGTGCGCCATAATCCACAGCAGTCCACCTGGACTCTACTGTAATAACGGAGAAACTGCCGCCTGACCTGTGCGTCCTCCAGCTCCCGGAGCGTCCTCCCCTGCTGTGCGCTTCAAGCCGTTTCGATCCGTCCAACGGGCCAACTGCCTTCCCAGCTGTGACCCAATACTCCGCAGCCGAAAACTCCTCCAACAGAAGTTCCGCGAATATCTAGATATTATGGCCTCTGCCAGATGATATCAGCAAGAGGGCTTCCAGCGAGGGACTCCACCAGTCTCGCTGGCCTCGCACTCAGTAAGTCTTGTTCTTAGAGCTTGTATTATCACGGAGTGATCCTCATCGGACCACGAGCCAGGTGGCTAGGGGACATCACACAGGATCCCCGGCCACTGCTCCACTCACACATGCGATTACACTGAAACCTCCACGGCTTGGTATCTTTTGGCTACAGTGGTGTCCGTAGTGGTTCGACCAATCAGCCCAAGTACCCAATAACGCACCCAGCAATTCACGTAACCAATCCATACGCTCCAGACAGCAACCGCTGTAGTCAGTATTCATCAGTTTGCTAGGTGGGGGAACGGGGGGAAGTAGATCTTGTAGTTGAGTGGATACCCGCGGTCATGTTAGTTCAGTTCGCACATTGATTTCATTTTGGGTGCGCCTTCTCCGTCTCGTGCATTTGTACGTGTTAAGCGTCGTGCTTCTCAGCCAAATTAAATATATTTTGGCGGCTTTCGGGTCTTCTTAAATAGAGCTCCAGCACCTTTGTGTCAACACTGACTCCTAGATTTGAGAGTTAATGGGGGATCACAACAACAACAACTTATCGACCCATACCAAGGTTGGAAATCGTCTCCAAAACCGATTGCGGTCGTTTCTTCGGAAAGATGGGCCAAAACCTGTTGAGCTTGATTTTCAGGACGATCTTTAGAAAAAGGTCGACATTGATTATCACGACCTCGTTTCTCGATCCTCGCGAAATTCAGCCGATTTGTATGCCGTTTCGTTGGTGAAAAGCAGTAAGACGGTGAACCCAAGCATAGTCCGATTTTTATCCAATTTACTTGCAGGGTTCTTCACGGTTTGGTTTTTCCAACGGTTCGGTGTGGTTCGACGTCGTTAACCGCATCGCACCGCACCGTAGGTTTTACTATGGTATTGAAAAACATCACCGAGCCAAACCGTAGGACATGAAGTATCACCGAACCGCACCGTAAGGTTCACGACTTTTAAAAACCGCAATGAACGGCATTATAGCTTTTACTATTTCTGAAAACCGCACTAAACCGCACCGTAGGGCATTGATCAGTACCGAACGGCACCGCAGGGTTTACGACATCTTGTAAACCTCACCGAACCGCACCGTAGAGGTTACGATTTCTAAACACTGCATTGAACCGTGCTTTAGGAACGCTATCATATCTGCACCGAACCGTGTGCATCAAGGTACGGTGCCAAAGTCCATTAGATCGATTATTGAACGGTGTGAATAACTTGGAATGGTAGACGAACCGCGCTTCGATCGACCCTGGAACGGTATGATGGGGTCACGATTTCGTACGGTTCATGATGATTTCTACACATTTTGGGGTCAGACGTGTTCCCACTAACTTGTTGTAGATCGAGATCGAATGGCCGATTGTGAATCGAGCTTTTCCCGATCTTCCGGAGATCGAACCGCTTTTTGGTTTCCCCGATTCTTGATCCTGAATCGAGATCGAAATCGGAGTATCGAAGATCGCGATTCTTTCCAACATTTGCTCCCAGCCCAGAAGACGCGTTGCCATGGCACGTGAAATACTTGTTTTGCTCACACCATCGTGCACACAGAGCAGCACACCAGACAGGAGGCCACGCGTGGTCGAAAACAAATGACTGGAACCCATTATGAGACATATTTTCGAGGTTTATCTGTGCGATTGTCATCACCATACAATCCCTTGATCCGGTTCGTTGCCGTTATATCAAATTGTATTCAGATATTGTGAATCCTACGGTGCGGTTCGTTGCGGTTTGCAGAAACCAGGATTCTTACGGTGCGGTTCGGCACGGTTTTCAGATATCGTAATCTTACGGTGTGGTTCGGTGCTGTGACACATCCTACGACGCGGCTCGGGGCGGTTTCCCTTGAACTTTATTTTCTACCGTGCGGTTCCATTTCCCGCAGGGCAAACCGTACAGCCTCGCTGTTTCTACACGGTGCACCGTACGTATAATCCCGCGGTTTCGATCGGTTCTAACGCTTTCTACCTGTTTCCTTTTTTTTACGTACAGTGACATTTCGCTGTTCATATCTGGTATTGGTTTTGGTACTTCAACACACCAAAACGAAACTCCAGACATGAAATACCAGGCATATAATAAATAGATACTTCGTATGTACGAGCGGAAACAAAGGTACTTAAATAACCATACTTATGTGACACCCAGTCACCACACAAGGTTTCTTCACTCACACGCATTGCTCAGACGTGAAAGCGATCCAAAGACTATTGCTGCAACACAGCAGAAAAAATGGAAAAACCGCCAACACAGCATCCTAGGGCAGTTAGAAGTTGGACCTTTTCAAGGCGTCTGCCATGCTCCCCTTTCCCACCGTCCATTTAAGCGATGCGCGTCAGGACAAAAATCTGGTATGGTTGGTGGATCAAGGGAGAGTGGGATGGGTTTGATACATAAAATAAGTAAATAAAGTCTCCTAAACCCTATCACCAAGCGACATGGTAAAAAAAAAAAATGTCACCCAGCCACTCGAACGGGTGGCATCCTATAGCAGTAGCATTCGTTGGGATGTGGCGTTCAAAACAAATCGTGCTGGTTTGTACGCGATCATGATGGGCTCGATTCCTCATTACAAGCGTGACACACAGCCTAGGTTTTATAGATGCAGCACCAGCTCAGTCAGAATAAAAACAAATCAGCTCCAATAGCATATCATGTCCAATCTGCTGGCACTGCTGTTCCGGGCTCGAACCATCTGCAACCCGAACCCCCGCCATCACCGTATTTTCTTTGGCGATTTTTTTTCTTTCGTGCCTTGTCGGTGCATCGCCATCAAGCTCCGAACATATATCAAGAGAAAGTACAAACAACATCTTTGGGTGGACGAGGCACCAGAAGTTGTCCATGATATGAGCATCTCAAAAACGACCTCACAAACTCGATGGTCCCGATGGACCACTTCCTGCGCCCACTAGAGATACCCTGAACGCCTGTTGAAACTTTTGACCTCTAAACACACTGTTACACTGACACAGACGCCGTACACGTCATCGTGTATCGCTATGCGCCTAAAATGCTACTAACCGGACTGGAAGGACACTGCTCGCGTGCCTTACGCAAGTGTAACTGCACACGTTTAAATGTGGCGTGACAGCACGCCACCCCCCACATAGTCCCGCCGATCAGAAGTATGTGGTATAAGATGGGGATACTGTGCGCGTGTATAGCTCGACCGAACACCATTGAGTTGTACGGGTGCTTTAGCGTAACCTTGACTTTGCTGTGTTTGGTACAAGGTGTAGGTATTATACGCGTAACTCGATCTGGTGTCATTGGGCTGTACCGGTGCTGTGGTGTATGCTGCTGGGTTGCAACACGATTAACACCTGCTTCTGCGAAGTGTGCGTGTGCGCCTGAGAGGTGCACACTTTTTGCTTGTTATCTTTCGGGTAATATCATGGGCCGACGCCGATGAGCCGGTCCATCTATTGTTCACATGCTTGGCCGCGGCCCGGGCCAACCCGTCAACTGGTTTTCGCTAGGCAGCGGCCCAGCCTGATGGCCCTATATCAAATTTTATGAGGATGCGCCCCGGCCCGGCCAGGCCAATCACATCATCAAATTTTCTCCGCCAGGGCCGGCCCATGATATTGACAGTGAGACCATTGACACCCGGGCTTTACACGGTTCGGCGTACCCCAAACCATGGACTGGCCTGTGTATTCGGCGGCCCGGCCCATGTATTGTCTCGTGCTAGAACGTCACGCATATGCGCATTTTCAGGCTTTTTCCGTGTTTTCATCAATATATACGTGTGTGTTTTCGTGCGTAACCGTGTGACTTGCATGGTCCAGCTGGTTACGGCCCTTAAATAATTACCCTCAAGGCACAAAGGTCCTCTACCCACACAATATTTCTCCACCAACGGTTCAGTCCGATGGATTCCGCCCTGACTATTGTAGACGTTGCATGAAACTGATAGCATGCGCGAGAACAAAACCTCCTTCTGCTGCTGCCACGCTCGCAGCAGAAGCAACAGCAGCAGCAGCAGCAACAACATCTGCTGCTACACCTGCTGCTGCAACACCCTCGCCTGCGACACCACCTACTGCTATCGATACATCATCCCAAGGCAGCATAGGTCACGCCGCCAGCGATCCTTCGGCGGGCTGCAGTACCAGTGCTCATTGCCGAATTAACAACGACACGCATGAAGGTGAACGCCGCTGCCACTTTCGCTCCGAGGATGTCCCTTTGTCTGGCCGTGTCCCCTGTCTGGGCGTACTTCACTGAGTTTTCAACGGTCGTTCCTTCTGGTTCAAACAAGGGTAGGACGGTAACGAAATCTGGGTCGCAGGGGTGGCGAGGAGTGTCTTTTGTACACCCGTAACGGCATCAAGGCCATAGCCAGGCATTAGTGCAAGGACCACGAACAGCTGGTCAGCATGGGTGGACGTCCTACCAGCAGCAGTAGAGCACAACATATCATGGACCGCGCCCCGGGCCGGCCAGTATAGCCGCGTGGGCCGCCTCATGGGCAGGGTGAACGTCGTAATAGAAGTAGGCGTAGAACACCACATCTTACAGGCTACGACCCGGCCCGACCCGCCAAAAGCTTCAAAAATCTCCCCAACACTCAGCTGGCGTAACTACGGACCTCTGTCCGCGATATTCAAACGGTAACCAGTGGAAAACTTACTACCCACACACAACCGCCCCCCGACCGTGTACACATCGCCCTTCGAATTCCGAAAACTCAACAGATTCAAAATATGCCACTCCTCTAAGTCAGTATGCTCACTAAAACCCGCAATGTCTTACTCCTCCAAGCCAGAATAATACCACCCGAATCACCCGACGGTAGGTATTTTATAGCTTACCAAAGCTTCTTCCTTAGAAAACAACCACAAAAAATACCTATTACATAATACCAAAAACTAAAGCAGTGATAAACAATGCATAGGTATGCGCACGGGCAGTACTACGATTATCTTGCAACTCCACCCTACGTACGTGACCGTACATTATGCAGTTACATCAGCAACAGTAGTAATCAAACACGGCATGACCGGAGGATGGGGGGTGTTACAAGCCAGTCTGGTTACTTCCAGCTAGATCGTCCAACTATGAATTACCCATCTTCCAACGGAAAATATATATAGGCCCTTCCTGAGATTCGCAGTCGTTACCGCCGATGGGTCGTGATCCCAAGTCTCTCTGCGTTACCAGAGTATTCTTACTGTTCAACTACGGCGGCTAGAGTGTAGGCCAGCTCGGGCTGAGACAGCAGTCCGATGACCGCATGAGGCAGGGAAGGATTATGAGAGAGAGCCGAGGGGCGAGCAATCATCATTGCTGTTGCGGCACCCGGGTCAAAGGAAAATTCAGCGAGGCCTGGCGAAGTCCCGCTGCGCAGAATCCGCTAGGAAGAATAGCCGCCGCTGAGGATCGGTCAGCGGAACGTGGAGGAGAAGGCTCCTTGGCTAGATCCATACAGGACATTCTCCCTGGTTCCCTGAGCAAACCTTCTGGAAGAGCTTTCTCGAAGGATGCTGGGGTTTCGACTATAGGGGAAGACCTGTTGGTTCCGGGGACATGGTATCCATACAACAACCAAAAAATATCCACTATCCAGAATATTATTGCTTCGAGTGTATTCAGAGCACACACCCTACCGATGGAGGCCCGCAGTCAACACTTCTGATCTTTTTCGTTTGGGCCACATGTGTTTAATGGATGTATATGCATCGTGTGCCGACATGATCGCGGTGATGAGAAACACAGGCAGTAACGACGAAGAGTACGGTTAGCGTGAGCCGCTGCATGATGAAGCATGGCGGCGGAAGTAAAAGGCGTCAATCAACAATAGGGCAATTCACACACTAGCTACACTCTTCTAGCCTGACACTGCACAAGCGCGCCGCCACTACTAGTAGCTCCGTTAAGAACTAGCGCGCCACAAGAACACGATAAAATCTGAGTTCCTCGAACAAATAATACAAGAATTTCGGATACATGGTATGCAGTTCAGAAGAGTGGGTGACCTGTGTTGTCTCTGGCATCACTTGCGTTCGTGCTGTTTCCGCCGTCTTTTCGGGCGTTTGTGTTGACAGGCACGGTTAGTTTGTTGACAGTCTCGGCATATGGTGTGGCCGACTGTCTATATCTCAGTAGCGAGAAAGTGATCGTTCGAGCCATTATAGGTACAATGAAGCGAAGAGCAGGTGACACGCAAGTTGAATACCTGATAGTAGGTGTACCTTGGACTTTTGAGCCATTCATAATTACGATGTAGCGCAGGCCTAACATCAGGCAGCGTCAGGAAGCGTTTTCCGGGGCACAATGCGCAGTGTACCTATTAATGGCAAAAGGCGCAGGTATACTTATGTTTGGGTAATGCGATTTAAAATACACTATTCGTTTGTGTGGGTATACCCCGCCCCCCACCCCCCGGCTGCCGCCTGTAAAAAAGTAGCAGTTGATCACAGTCGCGCAAATGTCTAAGGTATTCTGATTGGCTGATTGTTGTGATTTATGTAGCTGCAAATTGTCCAAGGGGCATATGCGGTGGGTTTTGTGCTGTCCCGAATGGGTTGCATAAAAATATATTTGGATGGTTTATTAGGGTCACGGAGAACAGGGACGAGAGCCCCCTTGTTCTCACAACTACAACTACAACTCATCGACGAAAATATCAACAACAACCAGACCATCTCTTCTTTTGCTCCCTAGCCTCATGGTAAGGTTGAGCGGCACCACACCCGGTGTACGTGTTATCCTCTTACGCTAGCGTGTTCAGTGCACTCACTGATATGATAGGTCAGGCCTGAGTCAGTTCATAGAAGCCCCTCCAGGGTATATATATTATCGCTTAGAACACACAAGACAAAGAAGAAAGGGGGAGAACACGAAGTACACAACAAGAAGAAGTCCACAACAAGAAGTGAGAAAGCGGCGGACAAAATACGTCGCAACCCGCTGACCGCTCCACACAGAAACACGCACATTTCCTGTGTGGAACTCCCTAATACCGTTACACATGAATCCATACACCAAGTACGTGAGCACTCTGAACAACCCCTCTGCTCTCTACTTGGTGAGTGGGATAACCAAACATCGCTCATGATAAAGTACAATGCCACGGTGATATACCACGATCACCCAAAATCCAAATCCAAGGTATTGTACTCAAAGATAAGTATATGTCAAGACCACCAACGCCTCACCCCAGAATCTCACAAGTGTAAATATCAACGTCTCAAATCTACTATTAATAAGATAGAAACTTAATCTTCATGTCTCAGAAAAATAGTACCAAGAACAGCTGCTCAAAACCCGAAAAATAGTAGATCGGAGAAAAACAAAATCAATTCCTCAAAACTCGACTGTAAAAATAAAGGCCCTCAAGCTCAGAAAAACCCACAAAGCAACTCCTCAATCTTCGAAAAAATAAAAAACCGACTCCTTGCATCATTTATATTGTACTGCAGTCCCTTTTTGGGTCACACTCTTCATCTCAATCAAACACCAATCCGATGTGGCCTCGCTACAGGGGACACAGCGCTAAATTCAGTCAAACGCCAACGAAAGCCCAGACTTTCGTCTCTCAAATAACGCCCCAGTTTAGTGCGGTTCTGCGAGTCATTGGTTTCCAGCGCCGACTACGCACCGACCACACCACCCTCTCGTATGCGAAGGCGCTCAGGATAACACGATGCGAAAGTATCGAAACGACCATCCGTAAACGGCGACTCTTCTTTGCGGGGGCTGTGGTGCGGCAACACGAGGGGCGATTGCCCAGTCGGTTGATGTTCGGGACGATCGCTGGTGGGGGGAGCCCGAAACCAGGCGGGCAGCCCAAGACTTGGCCTAGGGCCATTGCTGAGGACCTTAGAGTGTTCAAAGCCACCGAGGGATCAACGGAAGACTCTCCCTTAGTCTTTGGAGTTGGGACCGCACTGTGGCCCACTGCAGCAAAACAGACGGGAAAGTGGTACCGGGGAATCCTCGAAGCAGCTGAACAGTTCATGGGCAGGTGACACGAGGCTGAGGCAAAGAAGAGTAGACAGCGCCGTGCATCCGCTGCAGGTAGTGTTAGAGGGAATGGGGGGAGGGGTAACAGCAGGAGGGGTAGAAGGAACACCGTACAAGTGTATGGGGGCAGGGGGGGGAACAGGAGGAGTAGAAGGGAAACCGCGGTAGAAGAGAGTAGCAGAGAGACCGCAGATAGGGTAGTAAGGTACCAGGCCGACTAATAGGTTGGGTATTTCTTTGCTACTCGTACCGCTAACTGCCGCGGCCGTTCGGTATGTGTTTTGATTTTTTTCCCTTGTTATCCTTATGAAAGAAGTACTACATAGTGGGTGGGTGACGAGCGTATTTTGGCCCACTCACTATTGCTCTTTTTACTTAGTTAAGTGTTCACCGGGATGCATAGTCCCCTTTTTCCTTCTCGTATATTTCCCCTTGCACGTCCCTTTTGGCTCATGCTCGGGGTAAGTATGTATGTGTCTGAGCTTTGGCTTCCCATTTTATTTATTTATTTGGGATTCCTCTCCTTTTCTTTTTCTTTTTCTTGTTCTTTTTCGGTTTGGCTTCTTCGTTGCTTCTCTTTCTTTATGGTGTATTTTGGTTGCTGGCGTATGTATGTATGTTGTGTCGGCCGCACCTAGTGCGAAGGCATGGTATTGCGTAGGTTATTAATGCATTACGGTGTGTTATCTCTCTGTCGTAGTCTGTGACCACAGAGCTCGTATCTTTCTAGGGTGAAGAATCAGCACGGACACTGGGCTTGCTGGATGTCGACGAGTAGAAGAACGGTTTAATGTGAAGAACACACACACACACCTCGTATGTGACAGATTTCAGGTCCGCACTGCGTACTTAGGTACGTATTCGGTATAATAGTGTTATCGTAGTAGTTCCAAATATTTCTTCTTTCCTTTTACAGCAGTGTTCCAGCCCCAACGGAACGGAAGAAAAAATATTCCCTCATGAATCACGATCGACTCCTCAACTCAGGAAATCCGTAAACTTGAGAAACCCAGTATGGGTATAGTGTAACACTGTATGGTCCCCCTTGTGCGCGCACTTGGCATTTCAAACAGCAGGGGGAGCGGAGGGGGGTTAGATCCTCGATGTCATGCATCGCCACTCTTCTCTATTTTGACTATAGGCCCTCGCATCGCTACAATGCCGGGAAATATCATTCCACGAGCACAAAGTCTGCTCCTGAGCACACTGCCCCTCGAAAAGTACTCATTGGGGGTTTCCCCATCCTTTATGCGAAAAAATTACCATGCCTGGGTCAGCCTGGCCTTGCCTGCGGCTGCCTGAGGCTGGTAATGCCTCTTGAAAGCAGCCCACGCCTCACTCAGACTACCTCCTGCAGCTACCAGAGGTGCAACTGCGGGGCATGTTATCTGACGAAGGAGAATGCCCCAAGCCCTGCTTACCTTTTCCACCATCTCTCTCCCAAACTCTGCAATCAACGCCTCTTAAACAACATTATTTTTTGCTGTCTTTCCTCTCCCTGCTTAAAACAACGTCAAAAACTGGTGGCCTTGAGCGGCACTACACCCGGTGTACGTGTTATACTCTTACCGCCCACCCACGTGACCCTGCAAGGCCTTGGCGCGGACACTCATTGGTCACCATCGAAATGTTTGTGATGGGTGGTGTCGGTGATGGTTAGATCAACTAGCCCACGTCCACCCACCAATACCCACCCAGCCACCATACAAGGTTTCTTCGCTGACGAGCATCGCTCAACTATTTCATGACTGCAATATCGTTCCAGGGACAAAGTACAGACAAGTGATTTGTCCCAAAAACGGGACCGCAGGTGAATAACGAACGCGATGTTCAGACTACAGTAGCTTCTCGTTTGAACACAGTGAAAACAGAAAACTGCCAACGTAGTAGCTTAATGCAGTTAGGAGTTTGACCACGTGAAGGCTCATGTCACGCTCCTCACTCCCCCATCGTCCTTGTAGTACGGTGACCACCCCCCCTTGATGCTACCAGGGTCAACCGGACGATTTTTCAAGGGCCATTGAGGTCCAGGAGCATTACGCGTACTGATACTAAATAACCCGAAGAGGGAAGTGGGTTAAACTGCGATACTATTGGACGGAAAACAACAAGCTTAAAGTATCTACAGTACCCATTTTGTGCAACATTCCTTGGATTACGAGCCTGAACCAAGGTCTCCCTTACGTGTGCCGCTGCGTAGCATGCGTCTCATACGAAGGTGTGTGCTTCTGACACATGTTGGGTTCAACGTCGGGATACTTTGTATGCCTTGTTGGGTTGGCCTACTGAGCAGGTACTCGTTCTTTGGTACTCGCGTGCGTTGAATGCTTAGAGACGGAAGAGACGAAGAAGGTGGTAGACAGGGTAACAAGGTAGCAGACCGCCTAGTAGAGATAACCTGGTTATGCTACCCGTACCGCACACTGCCGCGGCTACCTGGAGGGTGTTTTGTTCTTCGGCTTGCTTGCTATTTCCCTTCGTTCTTAGTCTTACTCTGTTTATATGTAGTGTATAGTTGTACTATTTCTTTACTTCGCTCTTTTCTCTAGTGTCTGCCACATCTCCTGAGGGAGGCACGACAGTTTTTTTCCGGTGTCTTCCTTTTTCCTTTTGCCTTTCACTTGGTTGTTCGCTTTCTGTTTATTTGTTGTTATGTTCTGTTTTGTTTCCTTGTGCTATCTATGATATATATACTGTTTATGTCGTATCTGTCGTATCCAGTATGATGACATGGCATCGCGTTGTGTACTCTGGCTACTGCAGGGCAATGTAGAATCCCTGTGGCGTAGTTTTGTGACCACATGATTTATAACTCTCTAGCATTAAAGAATCGGCACGGACACTGATGTAGTTGTGTAGATTGTCGACGGGTAGAAAAACGGTGTACTGTGAAGAACACACACAGAGTCAAGAAGAGCAGCTTTGTTCCTTCCGAGCACGTTCAGAGACTGAATGCATGGCTAGTGCCTCTCTGGAAAAAACCCTGGTTTTTATAGTTGAGGCACGCCTCCCAAGTATTACAATACGATCTCAATACCTGAACCCTGAACCCAGGTTATTGCTGATGTTTCGGCGTCATTGAACGCAGTACCACAATACTAGCCCACTCTGATGAGCCATACATGCAGAAATATTGCAAATCTATGGGAACCCCTGTTCCACGAGCTAGAACTAGGCCCAATAGCCCGAATGATCGTAAGCGAATCGACTACATCCTAACTCGTCAAGTCCATCGACCTAGAGCACATAATGTTCCAGTCATCCCACAGCCCCCACCACCTGCTACGGCTGATTCAGACCACAACATCGTGTAAATCAAAGTCCGACTTAGTGGTCATTTTTCGTCTAACCGAAGATTGCTGAAACCCCCAAAACGACGAGAATTCGACAGGGAGTTTTTCCTATCCGATGGAGAGCGTCGACACCGAATAGCCGAGAGGGTCGTTTCCACTCTTAACCAATGTACCCAGCCTCGTAGCACGTCTGGCATGGTTGAGTTTTTCACCACAACGGTCATTCATGCTGCTGAGAAAGAGGTGCCACCTCCACTACGTCGCCACCGCCGAAACGGTTGGTGTGAGACTCCCGAAACGTTGGCCGCTTTGAAAGTAGCATGGACAGCTAGGGCGGATGCGAGACAACTCTTGCGTGTCTACCCCCGAGATAGTACAGCGTGGAAGAAGTTGAGATCCGCATGTGGGAATCTTCAGGAAGTGAAACTATCCATTGGAAATGAAACATCCATTGACGAGATGATGGAAGCAGTGAAGGGTATGTCAAACTGGAAAGCCGTTGGACCAGATGGTCTCCCGGTCGAAGTACTGAAACTTGAACACCCCGCTGTCGTGCAGTATTTTTACGGTATCCTTGTTAACGTTTGGGTAACGGGAGAAGTCCCCTAGCAATGGAAATATGCGATAATAAAAAACCTTCACGAAAAAAAGGATAAAACTGATTGCAACAACTACAGGGGCATTTCGGTTGTTGCTCACGCAGGCAAGGTGTTGCTGAAAATCGTTGCGTCCCGTCTACGCAGCTAGTGCGAGATCAAGCATATACTCCCTGAAGAACAGATCGGCTTCCGCCCCGCACGGTCGACAGTCGATATGCTGTTTGTCGTGCGCCGGTTGCAGCAGCTCGGACGGCAGAAGAAAATCCCCCTGTACATGTGCTTCATCGATCTGCAGAAAGCGTACGACTCTGTCGACCGAGAACTGTTGTGGGAGGTACTCACACACCTTCGTGTCCCAACCAAGATGCTTACAATCTTTCGAAAAATTTCACGAAGGCATGCGGGCTCGCGTGCGTGCGGATGACGGTGAACACTCGGACTGGTTCAATGTAACCCAGGGGCTGCGGCAAGGCTGCGTACTATCGCCGTTACTGTTCAACGTGTTCTTCGCCACTGCGATACACATCGCTCCGGTACGCCTCAGCAAAGACGAATGCATCGTAAGGGATTCGGGTCATCTCGAAGAGGACAGGGTTGTTGGAAAAGAGGAACTGTTGTCATGCGTCCAAAGGACTGTGTGGGGCATGTTGTATGCAGACGACGCAGGAATAGTCTCGAAGTTGGCCGAAGGCCTTGCAAGAATGATGACAGTCATCGTGACTGTCTTCGAAGCAGCAGGTCTCACGGTATCCGAAACGAAGACAGAGACGATGCTCCTACGAACACCGGATCAGACGTTTACCACCTCACCGCTCGCGATTGAAGCTGCAGGCCAGAAGTATCAACAGACGACCTAGGAGGTATTATCCACGAGAACGCTGACCTCTCCTTCGAAATCGAGCGACGAATCCATCTGATGCGGTCATGCCTCAGACGGTATGGTCCGGAACTGTACGATACCTCGTAGGACGAACGCATCGCTTAGTCTGAATGTCCTGATGCTGAAGGCCGAGGTGTACGGTTGCATGACATGGACCCTCAATACGGACCACTTCGCCACGCTTCGATCAGCCCACCACGAAGTCCTTCTGCGAGTCATTGGCTTCCAGCGCCGACTACACACCGACCAAAACACCCTCTCGTAGGCGAAGGCGCTCAGGATAACACGATGCGGAAGTATCGACACGACCATCCGTAAACGGCGACTGGTCTTTCCGGGGGCCTTGGTGAAGAAACACACGAGGGGCGATTGCCCAGTCGGTTGATGTTCGGGACGATCGATGGTGGAGAGAGTCGGAAACCAGGCGGGCAGCTCAAGGTTTGGCCTAGGGCCATTGCTGAGGACCTTAGAGTGTTCAAAGCCACCGAGGGATAAATGGAAGACTCCTCCTTAGCCTGTAGAGTTGGGACCGCACTGTGGCCCACTGCAGCAAAACAGACGGGAAAGTGGTTCGGGGGAATCCTCGAAGCAGCTGAACGGTTCATAGGCAGGTGGCACGAGGCTGAGGCAAAGCTGAGTAGACAGCACCGCGCATCCGCTGCGGGTAGTGTTAGAGGGAACGGGCGGAGGGGAACACCGTACAAGTGTATGGGGGCAGGGGGGGGAACGGGAGGAGTAGAAGGGAAACCGCGGTAAAAGAGAGTAGCAAAGAGACCGCAGACAGGGTAGCAAGGTGATAGGCCGACTGATAGGTTGGGTATTTCTTTGGCACTCGTACCGCCAACTGCTGCGGCCGTTCGGTGTGTATTGGCTTGGTACTTTGATTTTTTTCCATGACTTAACCTTTTCCTCTTTTCCCCTTCTTATCCTTATGAAAAAAGTACTACATAGTGGGTGGGTGACGAGCGTGTTTATTTCTGTTTTTATATTTTTTGGCCAACTCATTCTTTCTCTTTTTACTTAGCTAAGTGTTCTCCGGGATGCATATTTCCCTTTTTTTTTCCTTTTCTCTTCCCGTTTCTTCCCCCTTGCACGTCCATTTTGGCTCATGCTCGGGGTATGTGTCTGAGCTTTGGTTTCCCATTTGTTTTATTTCTTTGGGGTTCTTCTCCTTTTCTTTTTCTGCTTGGTTTCTTCGTTGCTTCTCGTTCTTTATGGAGTATTTTGGTTGCTGGCATATGTATGCATGTATGTATGTTGTGTCGGCCGCACCTAGTGCGAAGACATGGTATTGCGTAGGCGTTTAATGCATTACGGTGTGTCATCTCTGTGTCGTAGTCTGTGACCACAGAGCTCGTATCCTTCTAGGGTGAAGAATCAGCACGGACACTGGGCTTGCTGGATGTCGACGAGTAGAAGAACGGTTTAATGTGGAGAACAAACACACTGCGATAAAGAGAATATAAGGCCAGCTTGTTGAAGAATTTCAGTGATGGTACGCAAAAATGATTTTCCCCCTGAAACAGAGCTGGGGAGGGAAGAGAAGAGCTTGCTCTACGACCCCCCCGGATCTACTATTGTAGGTTAAAAGACAGACATTTGAAGGGGTTGAAACAGTGAGGAAGAAGACCATGTGTGTGTGTGTGTGTGTGTGTTCTCCACATTAAACCGTTCTTCTACTCGTCGACATCCAGCAAGCCCAGTGTCCGTGCTGATTCTTCACCCTAGAAAGATACGAGCTCTGTGGTCACAGACTACGACACAGAGATAACACACCGTGATGCATTAATAGAATACGCAATACCATGCCTTCGCACTAGGTGCGGCCGACACAACATACATACATACGCCAGCAACCAAAATACACCATAAAGAAAGAGAAGCAACGAAAAAACCAAACCGAAAAAGAACAAGAAAAAGAAAAAAAAAAAAAAAAGAAAAGGGGAAGAATCCCAAATAAATGAATAAAATGGGAAGCCAAAGCTCAGACACATACATACTTACCCCGAGCATGAGCCAAAAGGGACGTGCAAGGGGAAAGATACGAGAAGGAAAAAGGGGACTATGCATCCCGGTGAACACTTAACTAAGTAAAAAGAGCAATAGTGAGTGGGCCAAAATACGCTCGTCACCCACCCACTATGCAGTACTTCTTTCATAAGGATAAGAAGGGAAAAAAATCAAAATGCACACCGAACGGCCGCGGCAGTTGATGGTACGAGTAGCAAAGAAATACCCAACCTATTAGTCGGCCTGGTACCTTGCTACCCTATCTGCGGTCTCTCTGCTACTCTCTTCTACCGCGGTTTCCCTTCTACTCCTCCTGTTCCCCCCCCTGCCCCCATACACTTGTACGGTGTTCCCTCTACCCCTCCTGCTGTTACCCCTCCCCCCATTCCCTCTAACACTACCTGCAGCGGATGCACGGCGCTGTCTACTCAGCTTTGCCTCAGCCTCGTGCCACCTGCCCATGAACTGTTCAGCTGCTTCGAGGATTCCCCGGTACCACATTCCCGTCTGTTTTGCTGCAGTGGGCCACAGTGCGGTCCCAACTCCAAAGACTAAGGGGGAGTCTTCCGTTGATCCCTCGGTGGCTTTGAACACTCTAAGGTCCTCAGCAATTGCCCTAGGCCAAGTCTTGGGCTGCCCGCCTGGTTTCGGGCTCCCCCCACCAGCGATCGTCCCGAACATCAACCGACTGGGCAATCGCCCCTCGTGTTGCCGCACCACAGCCCCCGCAAAGAAGAGTCGCCGTTTACGGATGGTCGTTTCGATACTTTCGCATCGTGTTATCCTGAGCGCCTTCGCATACGAGAGGGTGGTGTGGTCGGTGCGTAGTCGGCGCTGGAAACCAATGACTCGCAGAAGGACTTCGTGGTGGGCTGATCGAAGCTTGGCGAAGTGGTCCGCATTGAGGGTCCACGTCACGCAACCGTACAGCAAGGTCTCAATCACCTCGGCCTTCAGCATCCGGACTTTCAGACTAAGCGGTGCGTTCGTCCTATCGTACAGTTCCGGACCATACCGTTTGAGGCATGCCCGCATCAGACGGATTCGTCGCTCGATTTCGAAGGAGAGGTCAGCGTCCTCGTGGATAATGCCTCCTAGGTACAAAAACTGGGTCGTCTGTTTATACTTTTGGCCTGCAGCTTCGATCACGAGCGGTGAGGTGGTAAACGTCTGATCCGGTGTTCGTAGGAGCGTCGTCTCTGTCTTCTTCTCGGATACCGTGAGACCTACTGCTTCGAAGACAGTCACGATGACTGTCATCATTCTTGCAAGGCCTTCCGCCGACCTTGAGACTATCCCTGCGTCGTCTGCATACAACATGCCCCACACAGCCCTTTGCACGCATGCCAACGGTTCCTCTTTTCCGACAACCCTGTCCTCTTCGAGATGAACCAAATCCCTTACGATGCATTCGTCTTTGCTGAGGCGTACCAGCACGATGTGTATCGCAGCGGCGAAGAACACGTTGAACAGTAACGGCGATAGTACGCAGCCTTGCCGCAGTCCCTGGGTTACATTGAACCAGTCCGAGTGTTCACCGTCTTCCGCACGCACGCGAGCCCGCATGCCTTCGTGAAAATTGCGAATGATTGTGAGCATCTTGGTTGGTACACCAAGGCGTGTGAGTACCTCCCACAACAGTTCTCGGTCGACAGAGTCGTACGCTTTCTGCAAGTCGATGAAGCACATGTACAGGGGGATTTTCTTCTGCCGCCCGAGCTGCTGCAACCGGCGCACGACAAACAGCATATCGACTGTTGACCGTGCGGGGCGGAAGCCGCACTGTTCTTCAGGGAGTATATGCTCGGTCTCGCAGTAGCTGCTTAGACGGGACGCAACGATTTTCAGCGACACCTTGCCTGCGTGAGCAACAAGCGAAATACCTCTGTAGTTGTTGCAATCAGTTCTATCCTTCTTTTTATGAAGGGTTTTTATGATCGCATCTTTCCATTGCTGGGGGACTTCTCCCGTTACCCAAACGTTAACAAGGATACTGTGAAAATACTGCACGAAAGCGGGGTGGTCAAGTTTCAGTACTTCGACCGGGAGACCATCTGGTCCAACGGCTTTCCAGTTTGACATACCCTTCACTGCTTCCATCATCTCGTCAATGGATGGTTCATTTCCAAGGGATAGTTTCAGCGGTCGTGGTGGCACTAGGTCGATGATCGTGGGGTCAAGTTTCAGCGATTTCGTGTTCAATAGTTTGTGGTAGTGCCCCGCCCATCTTTCACGAATTCGCTCTTGATTCCGCAACAGCGTGCCATCCTCGTCCATGATAAACTGTTCACACCTCGCTTTCGTACCTTGCAACCCTACCGTACTCTTCAGGTGCTTGTAGAACCCTCGTTGATCGGAACTCGCGAGGAATTTCTCGGTTTCAGCGAGGTACTCTTCAAAATACGCATCGACTCCTGCGGCGACCACTTCCTGCAGATTCGCGCAGGCGGATCTCAACTTCTTCCACGCTGTACTATCTCGGGGGTAGACACGCAAGAGCTGTCTCGCATCCTCCCTCGCTGTCCATGCTACTTTGAAAGCGGCCACCGTTTCGGGGGTCTCACACCAACCGTTTCGGTGGTGGCGACGTGGTGGAGGTGGCACCTCTTTCTCAACAGCATTCATGACAGTTGTGGTGAAAAACTCAACCATGCCAGACGTGTTACGAGGCTGGGTGGGTTGGTTAAGAGTGGAAACGACCCTCTGGACTATTCGGTGTCGACGCTCTCCATCGGATAAGAAAAGCTGCCTGTCGAATTCTCGGCGTTTTGGGGGTTTCAGCAATCTTCGGTTAGACGAAAAGTGACCACTAAGTCGGGCCTTGATGTACACGATGTTATGGTCTGAATCAGCCTTAGCAGGTGGGGGCTGTGGGACGACTGTAATATTATGTACTCTAGGTCGGTGGACTTGACGAGTTAGGATGTAGTCGATTCGCTTACGATCATTCAGGCTGGTGCCGTTGTATGTATGCGATATTCCGCCCTTGCGCGTGCTGAAAAATGTGTTGGTGAGCGCTAGCTTGCAACTGGTAGCGAACGACAAAAGCCGTTTGCCGTTATCACTACGAACACCTCGTCCGTATGCTCCGAGCACCCTACATCCATCATCACCGCACCCTTCTATCCTCCCCCCAGTTCGCCCATTGGCATCTATAAGCACAAACAAACACTCTTTAGCAGGAATCTGCTCAACCAGGTCCTCCAACTTTCGCCAGAACATGCCTTTCTGCTTGGAGTCTTTGGTACAATCAGTTGGGGCGTACGCAACGACGAAATTAACCGCATCGCACCGACCGTCCAACTCAAAGCGCATAGACATAAGTCGTTCGTCAATAAACTGCTGAGTGAACTTAGACGTACGGCATATTGAGTCTTTTACTGCTAAACCTACCCCATACAACCCTTGTCTCTCTGCTGTTTTTTCCTGACCTGAACAAAAAACTTGGTATCCAGCTGCACGAAATCTCGTTTTGCCGGACCGTCGGGTTTCCTGCAGACCAATGAAGTCACAACCGAGTTGCCGTCCTGTCGCAAGTACGCACTCGTCATGCCCGTACCCGTTCTTCCCCTTCACGGCCAGGGTACGCACATTGTAGGTTGCTACTACCACAAGTGCCGCCTTCCGCCTCTTACGAGCCTCGCGTGCTGCTTTTTTTGCCAGCCGACGAGAGGCTCGTCCCCTCCTCCTTTTTTTCTTTTTTTGTCTCTTCTTTTTCTCTATGATAATATTGGCTCTCCGCTTTGTAGCCCGGTTCGCGCCTTGGTTTCCGTTGGTTGGGTGCAGCCGTCCCAGCCAACTCCGACACCCCCATCCTTCCTGTCGCGCTTGCGTACCCACGCGGTGGCCAGCCTCTCCTCTCTCCCCAGGTTACCCACGCAGCGCTCTCTGCTGTGGTGATGTACCCGTCCTGCCTCGGGGATGAACTCCTCGGCATCCGGGTGTACTCCTGCTGTATGTAGTATTCTTCATGGGTATACGCACATACCTGTTGCGTAAATTTGCTGAACTCGGGGAAACTAAAGGGAGACGAAACCAAGAAAACACAACACCCGAGAAACACACAACACACTCTATAAAATAATAGTTATTTTTCTGTCAGCCTACTGCTTTTCGCAACGCACTGCTGACGCTGTATTTGTAATAACTCTCACTGCTGCTGCATGTACTAATGTATGTACGTAGGCGAGCTTTTTATCCTGTGACGCCCGTATATATATATATATATTATCGTCACTTTTACTTTCCGGCCTACGACCTACGCCAATGGTAACGCGAAGTCCCAAAGTTTTCTTTCAATGTTTTTGCTTTAAAAAAACAGCCGAAAATATCCTCGTACCGCCGCTGTGGGAAAAAAGGTAGGTAAAAAAAAACTTTTTATGATTTTTCCTTGTCTTTTTTTAATTTATGAAATACGTCAGCTGTGAGTTCGACTGAATGACGTAGTCTATTAAAAATACGAGCACGATTCCATAATCTATTCGTACGCCTGTGTGTGGGTTGTTGTGCATGGACTTGGAGCAGGCTATCGGCGATAAACAATTTTTGCCTCTAGCCCCGGGCACGACGGTACGAGCATTTGTTGATGTGTGCGCCGTGGGAGTCCACCATAGGAAAGACAGGTCAAGGTCACGGCTCCTCGTCCCTCTAGTTTTGCTCAAGGTTCTGTGATGGCCCCGTAATCTCGTACCAAAGTGACACAAAAAGATGGTGTGGAGCAGAAAGTTTGCAGAAAGTTGGAAAAACTCACAGCTGAATGACGTAGTCTATTAAAAATACGAGCACGATTCCATAATCTATTCGTATGCCTTGTAGCCAAAAGATACCAAGCCGTGGAGGTTTCAGTGTAATCGCATGTGTGAGTGGAGCAGTGGCCGGGGATCCTGTGTGATGTCCCCTAGCCACCTGGCTCGTGGTCCGATGAGGATCACTCCGTGATAATACAAGCTCTAAGAACAAGACTTACTGAGTGCGAGGCCAGCGAGACTGGTGGAGTCCCTCGCTGGAAGCCCTCTTGCTGATATCATCTGGCAGAGGCCATAATATCTAGATATTCGCGGAACTTCTGTTGGAGGAGTTTTCGGCTGCGGAGTATTGGGTCACAGCTGGGAAGGCAGTTGGCCCGTTGGACGGATCGAAACGGCTTGAAGCGCACAGCAGGGGAGGACGCTCCGGGAGCTGGAGGACGCACAGGTCAGGCGGCAGTTTCTCCGTTATTTACAGTAGAGTCCAGGTGGACTGCTGTGGATTATGGCGCACACGGCAAGCACGCCGCTGGTGGTAGGGGAGTCTCTGACTCCACCGAAATACGGAGAGGTGTGGACCGAGCAGGCCTCTCGTGTTTTTTACGCAGCGTACCTCGATTATGAGGAACGGCTGCAGCTCGCCAACGCTCAGGGGGTGGTTCAGCACTCCAAAGTGAGCATGGGCCAGCTTATCCCCAATTACATTCATCGGTGTTTTGAGGGATTTTACAAGCATCAGACTACGATGACCGCCTCGGAGTTGTTGGACGCTGTTAGGCAGCACGCTGGTTACACAACCACCAGCAACAGATTTGACACCTCGCGGGCGGCAGCGGACTTGCGTCGCGTTCTCTCAATGAGGCGCGATGAAAAGCAGGGCGGTGAAACATCCGTCAAAGACCGCGCGATGATGGTAAACTCCGCTATGGAAAAGTATTTTGCGGAGAATCACGCGGTGCATGCCATGTACCGCGCGCAGGACCGTTCGTGGTTGCCCGGACCGGCGGAATTTGTGAGCATGGCGTTGGTGGATGGCTTATGGCCGTCCGAGTTCAAAAAGTACGTAAAAGGTCAGCTAACGTACGCTGCAGGGTGGAAGAAGGACCCGGCATTGGTCATGGACCAAATTTTTTCTGCTGCAGAACAGTGGAAATTCATCGAGGCGTATGGTCGGAAAGATGCTGCAGGGGCAGCTGAACCGCGACGCCAACAGCAGCAGAAACCGAAACAGCAGCAGTCAGCGAAAAAGTCGTTTGTTCGCGTCTGTTTCGAGTGTGGTGATCCCAACCATTATGTTTCTGATTGCCCAAAAGCTCGCGGTGGCGGCACAGCTCCCAGCAGTGGTGGGCGCGGGTCGTCAGGGTATCGCGGGGGCCGCAATGGCGGCCGGGGCAGATTCAACCATGGACGCGGGCGCGGTGGCCGTGGTGGCAATCAATTGACAGCGGGCGGTGGAACTTCTGCTGTTGCTTCTTCAACTTCTGGTGCGCCAGCGGCAGGAGCCGCTGGGTCGGGATCTGGTTCGTCTGTTGCCGGCCGAGCTGTATACGTTGGAGGAGCTGGAACATCGGTGGGTGCTGCTGGAGCGAGAACTTCGCCATCCACCGAGCGGGCGGAGTCAGTGTCTGGTGCTGCTGCAGGGGCGGTAGCGCCGGAACCGTCTGTATATTCGACGTCTTGGTCGGGGTGGACCGCCGATTCTATTTCTTCGGCGCCGGCTGTAGGAGGGCAGCCATGGCGTCAGGTGACTCTTGGTACCGACCAGAGTTCAACGGCAGGTGAAGTGCCTGTCGATCGCAGCGCTGAGTGTTTACGCGCTGATCTCTCTTTGCCAGGGTCGGTTGGTTCGCTGATGGCGCGTGTGATCCTTGATTCGGGGTCGGCGCTCACGTCCATCGGTGTCGGCTTACTTCAGCAGCTGTCTTCGCATTTCGGCGGCGCCGATCTGCAAATTCCGTTCGAAAATGGCCCGCAGCAGGCGAAAACCGCTACGGGTGTTTCAGTGATGGTCACGCACAAAACGGTGCCGATTGCCGTGAGTGTACGGACGCCGTGGGGAGCGGTGAAATTGGAGCCCATCACTTTCGCGGTCATGCCTGGTACAGATAACGTCGTTCTGTTTGGCATGGCTACCATGAAAGCTCTTGGCATCGACGTCTACCGTGAAGCTCTGGAGAAGCTTCGCCCTCGCGCAGTGCCGGTATCGACCGGTGTGGAGACTCCGAGTTACCTTGCGGCGCGCAGAGTGACGGTTTCCGTGCGTGCTTTTCAGACCGAGGCTACGGTGGATGCTCCGGAGGACAAGGCGGTGGAACATTTGGTCGACCGGGGGCCAGACATGTTCATGGATCCGGAGGCGGAGCGGACGGCCCGAGAACGGGCGTTGGAGGACAGCGTGCAGCAGGCAGAGCAGAGTGGATTAAGCGTCGGCGGAGCAACCCGTTTGCGCGAAATTTTGGCTCGTCGCGTGGGTGCTTTTCGCCGTGCGCTGTGTGGTGATCCGCCAGCGCAAGTGGAGCCGATGCGAGTGCAGCTGAAGCAACAGGCGAAGCCTGTCAAGGCAACGCCACGTCGGTACGAACCGACGAAAAGGGACTGGCTCTCGAAGTGCATTGCTGCTTTGGTGTTTTTTGGCTTTGTCTACCACAACATCCAGGCGGTGTGGGCGAGTCCGGCGATGGCGGTGCCCAAGAAGGACTCTTTCCGTTTGGTGAGCGACTACTCGGCGGTGAACGCACAGGTGGAGAAGTCCCCGGGCGTCATGCCCAACCATGAAGACATGGGAGATCTGCTGGGGGCGCGTTTCTTCGGCAAGCTGGACCTACTTCAAGGGTACTGGCAGATGCCTTTGGCTCCGGAGGCGCAAGACGTCTTCACCATGGCGACAAGCGACGGTTTGTTCACGCCTACCCGTGTTCCCCAAGGTGTTTTGAATGCGACTTCTTATTTCCAAGGTGTCATGACTGAAGTGTTGCGTGGTTTGGATTGCAAAGTTTGGGTCGATGACGTTTTCTTTTTCGCAGACACCGAAGAAGCTCTTCTGCAGCTGCTTGATGACATTCTAGAACGCCTGGAGAATGTTGGACTGTTTGTCGCCGCCCACAAGTGTACCTTCTTCTCTCGTGAACTGGTCTGGTGTGGTAAGGTGTATTCCAATGGTGTCGTGTCCCATGACCCCGCTCGAGTGCAAGGTTTAAGTGAAATGCGTCGTCCCGAAAACGCTGGAGAACTAATGCAATTCTTGCAGGCTGTCAACTGGTTGCGTACATCGTTACCACGTTTAGCGGAAACGGTAGCACCGTTACGTGATTTTTTGGAGGAGCTCCTTGTTGGGGCTACACGTCGGACTAAGCGAGTGGCGCGCAATCGTGTCATCAAGGATACCGCGTGGACGGAGGATCGGGTGCGGGCGTGGAATGCCGCACGGGGTTTGGTGGCGCAAGCAGTGCCGCTTCATCATCCTCGTCCCGGGTGCGTTGTTTTGATGTTTCCTGACGCTTCTGATTTCCATTGGGGTAGTTTTCTCACCCAAGTGCCTGAACACGAATTTCGCAGTGGATTGGCGTTGGAAAGCATGTCTCACGAGCCTCTCGGATTTCTGAGTGGTTCGTTCACAGGTTCGCAGTTGCGCTGGGCGACTGTCGACAAAGAAGGTTTTGCGATCGTTAATACGTTCCGGAGGCTCGAATACCTGCTTTGGGGTGGTGTTCATATCTTTACTGATCATCGAAACTTGCAGTACATTTTCAATCCGGAGAAGTGTGTCACGACGGTCACAAAGACCATGGCACAACGCCTAGAGAATTGGAAGGGTGTTTTAGGACAATACCGCTATGCAATCGAACACATCCCTGGCGATCGAAACTGTTGGGGGGATCTGTTGTCTCGTTGGGTCAAAGTTCCTACGGTGCCTGTTCGTTCGGTTGCCGTGCACAGCCCATGTAATGCTGACGATTCGCTTCCCGCATTGGATGTGATTCGTGCCTCGCAACAAAGGTCTGTCGCTCGTATCGGCGTTGGTGTTCATGAATTTTCGACAACCTTCGGTCAAGCTACCTTGGCCGATGATGGTTTGTTTCGTGTGCGTGTTGGGGTGCGTGACGTCTTGTGGATTCCGCCGGATGATCTTGCTCTTCAAACTCGTTTGATGGTGTGCGCGCACATGCGCTCGGCTGGTCACCGTGGTGTGGCGCCGACTTTGTTTCGCCTGAAGGAATATTGTGTTTGGCCTCACATGGATTCTCAGGTTCGCGAATTCGTTCGCCAGTGTTTGCACTGTGTAGACACGCGTGCAGGTGCACTCATTCCTCGTCCCTACGGAGACACGGTGCATGGTACCGCTCCGGGAGAAGTGGTGCACTTTGATTTTTTGTATGTTGGCCACAGCGGGCCCGAAGGTAGCGATGGCCTGCCTGATGAGGATGGTTTCCGATATGTTTTGGTCATCATGGATGATTTGTCCAACTACGTGGCGTTGGAACCGGCCGAGGCTTGTACAGCCGAGGTCACAGCGAAGCATTTGCTAGCCTGGTGTAAGACTTTGGGGGTGCCGCGTGTGTGGGTGAGTGATACCGCCACGCATTTCAAGAACAGGGTGCTTGCTTTGTTGAGCGACGCGTTGCACATCGAACATCGTTTTGCTGTCGCTTACACGCCGTGGTCGAACGGTACGTGTGAACGCATGGTAAAAGAGGTGGTACGTGCTCTGCGTTCCATTCTGTCAGAACAGCGTCGTCAGGTTTCGGAGTGGGTTGATGTTTTGCCGGCCGCTCAGTGGGCCTTGAACACTTCGTTTCGTGAACGTTACCGAAGCACTCCGTACAGCGTGATGTTTGGGCGTGCTCCGCGTACCGATTTCTCGGCGCTCGTTTCTGAGTCTGATGGCAGGTGGAATGTTGACGTGATGAATGCTGACTTGTTGCGTGCGAACGTCCGTGAAGTCGTTGCAGAGCAGGAGAGATTTTGCGCCGATATTCGCGCAGCTGTTGCCGTGTCTCGCGACAACAAACGTAAACAGGCTCAGGGCCAGGTGGTGTTGCCAAAATTTGCGGTTGGTGATTTCGTGTTGTATGCTCGTGTTCGTCGGCAGGGTGTCACACCGAAATTGTTGTCCACATGGACTGGTCCGTGGCGTGTGGTAGCAGCTGATCATAATCATGTGTACTCAGTTCAGAACATCGTTTCTGGGAAGGTGCATCAAGCTCACGTGGCTCGTTTACGATTTTATGCGGATGCGACGTTGAACGTCACCGCTGATCTGAAGGATGTTTTCCAACATTCCTTTGCGCAGGGTGAATGCCGCATGAATGCTGTGGTGCATGTGGCCGAAGATGATGCCAACGAGGTGATTGTCTTGGTCGATTGGGATGGTTTCGAAGCAGAGGAGCGCACGTGGGAGTCTTTGCGGTCGATTTATTCTGCTGCGCCTGAATTCGTCGTGAAGGAATTGCGCAAATTACGGATGACCCGTGCGCTCAAGATTAAAATTGCTTCAGAGTTCAGCATTGATTTGTGATTTGCCGCATGCGATTTCGTCTTGTTTTTTGGGTTTTGTCAAGCTCGTTCGTGTCGAGTGAACTCGCTTTGGGGGTGCTGTAGCCAAAAGATACCAAGCCGTGGAGGTTTCAGTGTAATCGCATGTGTGAGTGGAGCAGTGGCCGGGGATCCTGTGTGATGTCCCCTAGCCACCTGGCTCGTGGTCCGATGAGGATCACTCCGTGATAATACAAGCTCTAAGAACAAGACTTACTGAGTGCGAGGCCAGCGAGACTGGTGGAGTCCCTCGCTGGAAGCCCTCTTGCTGATATCATCTGGCAGAGGCCATAGCCTGTGTGTGGGTTGTTGTGCATGGACTTGGAGCAGGCTATCGGCGATAAACAATTTTTGCCTCTAGCCCCGGGCACGACGGTACGAGCATTTGTTGATGTGTGCGCCGTGGGAGTCCACCATAGGAAAGACAGGTCAAGGTCACGGCTCCTCGTCCCTCTAGTTTTGCTCAAGGTTTTGTGATGGCCCCGTAATCTCGTACCAAAGTGACACAAAAAGATGGTGTGGAGCAGAAAGTTTGCAGAAAGTTGGAAAAACTCACAGCTGAATGACGTAGTCTATTAAAAATACGAGCACGATTCCATAATCTATTCGTATGCATGTGTGTGGGTTGTTGTGCATGGACTTGGAGCAGGCTATCGGCGATAAACTATTTTTGCCTCTAGCCCCGGGCACGACGGTACGAGCATTTGTTGATGTGTGCGCCGTGGGAGTCCACCATAGGAAAGACAGGTCAAGGTCACGGCTCCTCGTCCCTCTAGTTTTGCTCAAGGTTCTGTGATGGCCCCGTAATCTCGTACCAAAGTGACACAAAAAGATGGTGTGGAGCAGAAAGTTTGCAGAAAGTTGGAAAAACTCACAGCTGAATGACGTAGTCTATTAAAAATACGAGCACGATTCCATAATCTATTCGTATGCCTGTGTGGGGGTTGTTGTGCAAGGACTTGGAGCAGGATATCGACGATAAACTATTTTTGCCTCTAGCCCCGGACACGACGGTACGAGCATTTGTTGATGTGTGCGCCGTCGGAGCCCACCATAGAAAAGACAGGTCAAGGTCACGGCTCCTCGTCCCTCTAGTTTTGCTCAAGGTTTTGTGATGGCCCCGTAATCTCGTACCAAAGTGACACAAAAAGATGGTGTGGAGCAGAAAGTTGGAAAAAATAACAAGGATGACCTGAACTTTATTTACTATTACAACAGCAGCAGCACCTTTCAACAACTCGCACCAGGTCGCGCGCCACGAGCACCTCATGTCTACTACTACAGCAGTGCAGTAGTAGCACGAGGTCGCCGACGCAACATCGTTCATCAGCTTGTTGTGGTGTTCCGCGGCTGGAAACAGCAGGCACTATCGCTAACCGGAATGCATGTAGGGATGATGACCTGTCACACAGGCCTGGCAGGAGGGAGCAGAAATAGACGGCGAACACGCACGAAAAAATCCAAGCAGACATGAAGAAGAAGACACAACACATCCTTGTGCAGCCACATCCTCTATCACCATCTTGGAAAGTCACTCAACAACAGCGACTCCACCGACGCACTTCGCGCTGCCACCGGCGATATTCGTGCGCATCGACGCTTCACCAGTCGCACGCCGCCGAATCGAGACCCGGTAAGCTCGTTGGTGAATGCGATACTCGAGAACGAGCATCGAGTTAACAACAAAAAAAAATATACTGCTGCTGCTGTACAACAGCCAGTTCTCGTGCGAGTATAGTATATAGCAAAAATAAAGGTACGGGCTGTGAGCTTCTACTACATACAGCAGCAGCACAGCAGTAGTACTCGGAACACAGCAAATAACAAATCAAACAACGCCACGAGGACATCGTCTTAGCATGCTAGTAAACTACAGAAGCAGGCGGGGATGCCGCCGCGATTCCCTCGCAGTGTTGGTCAAGAGCTCTGCCGTAGACCAGAGCCTCGTACTGCTGTGCTTTGGCATGCCACGTGCCAGCCCTATTTCCCAAAAAAACAAGACGGAGGAAACTGGATATTAATATTATTGTTGATTCATCCTGTTTCATCTAAACTATTCGGCTTTTCATACCTAGAAATCGCTTCCCCCCCAGAGCGATTTTTTTTTTTTTCGGTCTTATTGCAAGTGGTCTATAGTGATGTCGTTTTTTTTCAGGGAAAATCTGAAAAAAGTGGCGTCATATTGAGTTTTTTTTTTGGCATGGTTCATGACGAAAAACTCACGATTCAAGACTAAAATCTAACGAACCGTGATTTTTTGTATTCGTTAGGAATGGTCCCGAGACGAATGGAATTCACACGCCTTGCTCCATAATATTTTCGGCCTGCGGCCGTCTTACGATCGATTTCCCAGTCTGACCTACGGCTCGTTTCGCTCGTTTGAGAAGATTAGGCCTAATGCTGTAAGCGCGACATCAGAGGGTGTGGTGTATCGCTTTTTTTTCTCCTTTCCATGACCGAACATACAAAAAAATATACAAAAAACAGCCGCCCTGTTGCAGGACACACAGTGTACACCAGGTTTCTCACCGAACAGCCTTTTGAGGTAGTCGCACGTATGCACAAGGGCTCCCGTTGCCCAGTCGAAAGACATGCCCGTGCCGCTCTTCGGTTCTCCGCGCAGACGAACAGAAACATTTTGAGTCATCTTCCCCTCCTTCCCAGTGCTCTCTAGCTTCCGGAAAAGCAGCTCACAGGGAATGCATGTCTCTTGTGCAAAATCGTCCTCTGGTTCGTTTTCCATAACAGGACCCGACGAAGAGGCCGTATACAGGCAGCCTATGCACCACACCAGAGTAAATGCCGTCTTCATTGCAAGCCGTGCACACTACGCCGTATATGGTTCGGGAAGATAGATGGCCACTTGGGTACGTTGCAGAACGTTGTGGCGAAACCACAGCTCTTAAGTTAGAACAAATATTGCAACGCTTACGCAACACACCAAACGCATATCTAATTGTGAGGCGTCCTGTTGTGCGTTTTTCATCGCGGAACCTTGCCGTCAGGTTGTTAGTAGATGTTTTTCCATTATTTTTGTTTCTCATCGTACTGAATTAATACGTAGAAATTCATTGTACTGAGGCGCGACCTCCAACACAAACTATTCGGCGTCCCCGGTGGCTTGGTAGGTGGTCCGCGTGCCTGTCAAGATCAATTTCGTGGGTTCAAGTCTCGCTGAGTGCATGCTCGTAGGGACTTTTTCTTGCATAAAAAATTGATAAGCGGAAAGCGCGAGAGCGTGAGTTGGCTACATTCGATGAAAATCGACGAGCAGTGGGAATGCTGAACCCTATGCGCGACAAAAACTAAAGGCACGTACCGGGGGGGAGAAGGGACGACACCTGTGACCACGGCTTGTCCAGAAGATCGTGGAGGGTAAAACCTCCTACAAGTGGAGTGGAAAGTAGAAGTGACGGATAAAAAAAAAAAAAAAAAAAAAAAAAATAGGGGTGGGACTAGAGGCCTGTTTTGACCCAAAAAAGCGACAGGCTATTCGAACCGACCGGCCAAAAAAAAGTGAAATTTCTGAATAAGTAAAACTACCGCCATACCCCTAACTACTTGGTTTTAGTATTGGTATATAGTGAACTTGTATGTGATATTTCTCTGCGGTGAAGATGAAGTCGATCATGACCTCATCCAGACACCCTAGGCCACCGCGTGGGTACGCAAGCGCGACAGGAAGGATGGGGGTGTCGGAGTTGGCTGGGACGGCTGCACCCAACCAACGGAAACCAAGGCGCGAACCGGGCTACAAAGCGGAGAGCCAATATTATCATAGAGAAAAAGAAGAGACAAAAAAAGAAAAAAAGGAGGAGGGGACGAGCCTCTCGTCGGCTGGCAAAAAAAGCAGCACGCGAGGCTCGTAAGAGGCGGAAGGCGGCACTTGTGGTGGTAGCGACCTACAATGTGCGTACCCTGGCCGTGAAGGGGAAGAACGGGCACGGGCATGACGAGTGCGTACTTGCGACAGGACGGCAACTCAGTTGTGACTTCATTGGTCTGCAGGAAACCCAACGGTCCGGCAACACGAGATTTCGTGCAGCTGGATACCAAGTTTTTTGTTCGGGTCAGGAAAAAACAGCAGCGAGACAAGGGTTGTATGGGGTAGGCTTAGCAGTAAAAGACTCAATATGCCGTACGTCTAAGTTCACTCAGCAGTTTATTGACGAACGACTTATGTCTATGCGCTTTGAGTTGGACGGTCGGTGCGATGCGGTTAATTTCGTCGTTGCGTACGCCCCAACTGATTGTACCAAAGACTCCAAGCAGAAAGGCATGTTCTGGCGAAAGTTGGAGGACTTGGTTGAGCAGATTCCTGCTAAAGAGTGTTTGTTTGTGCTTATAGATGCCAAGGGGCGAACTGGGGGGAGGATAGAAGCGTGCGGTGATGATGGATGTAGGGTGCTCGGAGCATACGGACGAGATGTTCGTAGTGATAACGGCAAACGGCTTTTGTCGTTCGCTACCAGTTGCAAGCTAGCGCTCACCAACACATTTTTCAGCACGCGCAAGGGCGGAATATCGCATACATACAACGGCACCAGCCTGAATGATCGTAAGCGAATCGACTACATCCTAACTCGTCAAGCCCACCGACCTAGAGTACATAATGTTACAGTCGTCCCACAGCCCCCACAGCAGTGAAGGGTATGTCAAACTGGAAAGCCGTTGGACCAGATGGTCTCCCGGTCGAAGTACTGAAACTTGACCACCCCGCTTTCGTGCAGTATTTTCACAGTATCCTTGTTAACGTTTGGGTAACGGGAGAAGTCCCCCAGCAATGGAAAGATGCGATCATAAAAACCCTTCATAAAAAGAAGGATAGAACTGATTGCAACAACTACAGAGGTATTTCGCTTGTTGCTCACGCAGGCAAGGTGTCGCTGAAAATCGTTGCGTCCCGTCTAAGCAGCTACTGCGAGACCGAGCATATACTCCCTGAAGAACAGTGCGGCTTCCGCCCCGCACGGTCAACAGTCGATATGCTGTTTGTCGTGCGCCGGTTGCAGCAGCTCGGGCGGCAGAAGAAAATCCCCCTGTACATGTGCTTTATCGACTTGCAGAAAGCGTACGACTCTGTCGACCGAGAACTGTTGTGGGAGGTACTCACACGCCTTGGTGTACCAACCAAGATGCTCACAATCATTCGCAATTTTCACGAAGGCATGCGGGCTCGCGTGCGTGCGGAAGACGGTGAACACTCGGACTGGTTCAATGTAACCCAGGGACTGCGGCAAGGCTGCGTACTATCGCCGTTACTGTTCAACGTGTTCTTCGCCGCTGCGATACACATCGTGCTGGTACGCTTCAGCAAAGACGAATGCATCGTAAGGGATTTGGTTCATCTCGAAGAGGACAGGGTTGTCGGAAAAGAGGAACCGTTGGCATGCGTGCAAAGGGCTGTGTGGGGCATGTTGTATGCAGACGATGCAGGAATAATCTCGAAGTCGGCGGAAGGCCTTGCGAGAATGATGACAGTCATCGTGACTGTCTTCGAAGCAGTAGGTCTCACGGTATCCGAGAAGAAGACAGAGACGATGCTACTACGAACACCGGATCAGACGTTTACCACCTCACCGCTCGCGATCGAAGCTGCAGGCCAAAAGTATAAACAGACGACCCAGTTTTTGTACCTAGGAGGCATTATCCACGAGAACGCTGACCTCTCCTTCGAAATCGAGCGACGAATCCGTCTGATGCGGGCATGCCTCAAACGGTATGGTCCGGAACTGTACGATAGGACGAACGCACCGCTTAGTCTGAAAGTCCGGATGCTGAAGGCCGAGGTGATTGAGACCTTGCTGTGCGGTTGCGTGACGTGGACCCTCAATGCGGACCACTTCGCCAAGCTTCGATCAGCCCACCACGAAGTCCTTCTGCGAGTCATTGGTTTCCAGCGCCGACTACGCACCGACCACACCACCCTCTCGTATGCGAAGGCGCTCAGGATAACACGATGCGAAAGTATCGAAACGACCATCCGTAAACGGCGACTCTTCTTTGCGGGGGCTGTGGTGCGGCAACACGAGGGGCGATTGCCCAGTCGGTTGATGTTCGGGACGATCGCTGGTCGGGGGAGCCCGAAACCAGGCGGGCAGCCTAAGACTTGGCCTAGGGCAATTGCTGAGGACCTTAGAGTGTTCAAAGCCTCAGAGGGATCAACGGAAGACTCCCCCTTAGTCTTTGGAGTTGGGACCGCACTGTGGCCCACTGCAGCAAAACAGACGGGAAAGTGGTACCGGGGAATCCTCGAAGCAGCTGAACAGTTCATGGGCAGGTGGCACGAGGCTGAGGCAAAGCTGAGTAGACAGCGCCGTGCATCCGCTGCAGGTAGTGTTAGAGGGAATGGGGGGAGGGGTAACAGCAGGAGGGGTAGAGGGAACACCGTACAAGTGTATAGGGGCAGGGGGGGGAACAGGAGGAGTAGAAGGGAAACCGCGGTAGAAGAGAGTAGCAGAGAGACCGCAGATAGGGTAGCAAGGTACCAGGCCGACTAATAGGTTGGACGTTTCTTTGCTACTCGTACCGCCAACTGCTGCGGCCGTTCGGTATGCATTTTGATTTTTTTTCCCTTCTTATCCTTATGAAAGAAGTACTACATAGTGGGTGGGTGACGAGCGTATTTTGGCCCACTCACTATTGCTCTTTTTACTTAGTTAAGTGTTCACCGGGATGCATAGTCCCCTTTTTCCTTCTCGTATATTTCCCCTTGCACGTCCCTTTTGGCTCATGCTCGGGGTAAGTATGTATGTGTCTGAGCTTTGGCTTCCCATTTTATTTATTTATTTGGGATTCTTCTCCTTTTCTTTTTCTTTTTCTTGTTCTTTTTCGGTTTGGTTTTTTCGTTGCTTCTCTTTCTTTATGGTGTATTTTGGTTGCTGGCGTATGTATGTATGTTGTGTCGGCCGCACCTAGTGCGAAGGCATGGTATTACGTAGGCTATTAATGCATTACGGTGTGTTATCTCTGTGTCGTAGTCTGTGACCACAGAGCTCGTATCTTTCTAGGGTGAAGAATCAGCACGGACACTGGGCTTGCTGGATGTCGACGAGTAGAAGAACGGTTTAATGTGAAGAACACACACACACACACCACCTGCTAAGGCTGATTCAGACCATAACATCGTGTACATCAAGGCCCGACTTAGTGGTCACTTTTCGTCTAATTCGACAGGCAGCTTTTCTTATCCGATGGAGAGCGTCGACACCGAATAGTCCAGAGGGTCGTTTCCACTCTTAACCAACCTACCCAGCCTCGTAACACGTCTGGCATGGTTGAGTTTTTCACCACAACTGTCATGAATGCTGTTGAGAAAGAGGTGCCACCTCCACCACGTCGCCACCACCGAAACGATTGGTGTGAGACCCCCGAAACGGCGGCCGCTTTCAAAGTAGCATGGACAGCGAGGGAGGATGCGAGACAGCTCTTGCGTGTCTACCCCCGAGATAGTACAGCGTGGAAGAAGTTGAGATCCGCCTGCGCGAATCTGCAGGAAGTGGTCGCCGCAGGAGTCAATGCGTATTTTGAAGAGTACCTCGCTGAAACCGAGAAATTCCTCGCGAGTTCCGATCAACGAGGGTTCTACAAGCACCTGAAGAGTACGGTAGGGTTGCAAGGTACGAAAGCGAGGTGTGAACAGTTTATCATGGACGAGGATGGCACGCTGTTGCGGAATCAAGCGCGAATTCGTGAAAGATGGGCGGGGCACTACCACAAACTATTGAACACGAAATCGCTGAAACTTGACCCCACGATCATCGACCTAGTGCCACCACGACCGCTGAAACTATCCCTTGGAAATGAACCATCCATTGACGAGATCATGGAAGCAGTGAAGGGTATGTCAAACTGGAAAGCCGTTGGACCAGATGGTCTCCCGGTCGAAGTACTGAAACTTGACCACCCCGCTTTCGTGCAGTATTTTCAAAGTATCCTTGTTAACGTTTGGGTAACGGGAGAAGTCCCCCAGCAATGGAAAGATGCGATCATAAAAGCCCTTCATAAAAAGAAGGATAGAACTGATTGCAACAACTACAGAGGTATTTCGCTTGTTGCTCACGCAGGCAAGGTGTCGCTGAAAATCGTTGCGTCCCGTCTAAGCAGCTACTGCGAGACCGAGCATATACTCCCTGAAGAACAGTGCGGCTTCCGCCCCGCACGGTCAACAGTCGATATGCTGTTTGTCGTGCGCCGGTTGCAGCAGCTCGGGCGGCAGAAGAAAATCCCCCTGTACATGTGCTTCATCGATCTGCAGAAAGCGTACGACTCTGTCGACCGAGAACTGTTGTGGGAGGTACTCACACGCCTTGGTGTACCAACCAAGATGCTCACAATCATTCGCAATTTTCATGAAGGCATGCGGGCTCGCGTGCGTGCGGATGACGGTGAACACTCGGACTGGTTCAATGTAACCCAGGGACTGCGGCAAGGCTGCGTACTATCGCCGTTACTGTTCAACGTGTTCCTCGCCGCTGCGCTACACATCGTGCTGGTACGCTTCAGCAAAGACGAATGCATCGTAAGGGATTTGGTTCATCTCGAAGAGGACAGGGTTGTCTGAAAAGAGGAACCGTTGGCATGCGTGCAAAGGGCTGTGTGGGGCATGTTGTATGCAGACGACGCAGGAATAGTCTCGAAGTCGGCGGAAGGCCTTGCAAGAATGATGACAGTCATCGTGACTGTCTTCGAAGCAGTAGGTCTCACGGTATCCGAGAAGAAGACAGAGACGATGCTCCTACGAACACCGGATCAGACGTTTACCACCTCACCGCTCGCGATCGAAGCTGCAGGCCAAAAGTATAAACAGACGACCCAGTTTTTGTACCTAGGAGGCATTATCCACGAGAACGCTGACCTCTCCTTCGAAATCGAGCGACGAATCCGTCTGATGCGGGCATGCCTCAAACGGTATGGTCCGGAACTGTACGATAGGACGAACGCACCGCTTAGTCTGAAAGTCCGGATGCTGAAGGCCGAGGTGATTGAGACCTTGCTGTGCGGTTGCGTGACGTGGACCCTCAATGCGGACCACTTCGCCAAGCTTCGATCAGCCCACCACGAAGTCCTTCTGCGAGTCATTGGTTTCCAGCGCCGACTACGCACCGACCACACCACCCTCTCGTATGCGAAGGCGCTCAGGATAACACGATGCGAAAGTATCGAAACGACCATCCGTAAACGGCGACTCTTCTTTGCGGGGGCTGTGGTGCGGCAACACGAGGGGCGATTGCCCAGTCGGTTGATGTTCGGGACGATCGCTGGTGGGGGGAGCCCGAAACCAGGCGGGCAGCCTAAGACTTGGCCTAGGGCAATTGCTGAGGACCTTAGAGTGTTCAAAGCCACCGAGGGATCAACGGAAGACTCCCCCTTAGTCTTTGGAGTTGGGACCGCACTGTGGCCCACTGCAGCAAAACAGACGGGAAAGCGGTACCGGGTGAATCCTCGAAGCAGCTGAACAGTTCATGGGCAGGTGGCACGAGGCTGAGGCAAAGCTGAGTAGACAGCGCCGTGCATCCGCTGCAGGTAGTGTTAGAGGGAATGGGGGGAGGGGTAACAGCAGGAGGGGTAGAGGGAACACCGTACAGTGTATGGGGGCAGGGGGGGGAACAGGAGGAGTAGAAGGGAAACCGCGGTAGAAGAGAGTAGCAGAGAGACCGCAGATAGGGTAGCAAGGTACCAGGCCGACTAATAGGTTGGACGTTTCTTTGCTACTCGTACCATCAACTGCTGCGGCCGTTCGGTATGCATTTTGATTTTTTTCCCTTCTTATCCTTATGAAAGAAGTACTACATAGTGGGTGGGTGACGAGCGTATTTTGGCCCACTCACTATTGCTCTTTTTACTTAGTTAAGTGTTCACCGGGATGCATAGTCCCCTTTTTCCTTCTCGTATCTTTCCCCTTGCACGTCCCTTTTGGCTCATGCTCGGGGTAAGTATGTATGTGTCTGAGCTTTGGCTTCCCATTTTATTTATTTATTTGGGATTCTTCTCCTTATCTTTTTCTTTTTCTTGTTCTTTTTCGGTTTGGTTTCTTTGTTGCTTCTCTTTCTTTATGGTGTATTTTGGTTGCTGGCGTATGTATGTATGTTGTGTCGGCCGCACCTAGTGCGAAGGCATGGTATTGCGTAGGCTATTAATGCATTACGGTGTGTTATCTCTGTGTCGTACTCCGTGACCACAGAGCTCGTATCTTTCTAGGGTGAAGAATCAGCACGGACACTGGGCTTGCTGGATGTCGACGAGTAGAAGAACGGTTTAATGTGAAGAACACACACACACACACAGGGCACATACTGCTGTTCGGATTATTACCCTTTTTTAGAACGGGAGTACAAATTGACGTCTTAAGACTTGATACACTGAAAGGTGCGAGAGAAACATATTTTTTTCTGTTTTTTCTGCCTCTTGCTCTATGTTGTTGTTGTTGTTGCTGTTGTTGTTGTTGTTGTTTTATTAAACCGTTCTTTCTACCCGTCGATATCCAGCACAACCAGTCTCCGTGCCGATTCTTCAATCCTAGAGAGATACAAGTTCTGTGGTCACAAAGCTACGCCACGCAGATACTACGTTGCCACGTATGCATAGTGAGTTATGCCACGTGAACAAGAACAAAGCTGCCATACTCAGAGCATACACCAGCAGTGATACGGGATGAATTACAGCGTATTATGTACGATTGATGGAATGTGACACCAACAACGATCAAATGAAAGACACCACTACACAGTGGTATACGTGCTGGTAGTGATGTGTATGCTCAACTAAAGTACGTACAACGGCTGACCCGCCGGGTGATATTTGCGACGATGGCGGGGGGGGAGAACCCAGGACCAGGCAGACCGGAAAAGACCTGGGCCCAATGTCTAGCTGACAACCTCAGGGTTTTCCAAGCTGCCGAGGGGTCCACGGAAAGCGCCCCTCTGCTGTTCGGAGCAGAAACGGTGTTATGTGTGTGTGTGTTCTTCACATTATATATAAAAAAAAGCTCAAGGAATATCGCGATATTTGACATTTAGAGCCAAATTATGTACCTCACGAGTTTTATACGGACGTCGGATACAGCGATATTTTCGCCATACGCGGTCCGTAACACACAAATATTGTTACAGCAGGGTACAGCTCTCAGACCCTAAGAAGGACCTGCGCTCGTTAGATCTCTGAGGCCGGCTCACCTGTTGTTTGGGAATTCGAGGAAGTGCCTTCAAGCAGTAATGATCAGGTCATGCAGAACGTGGATCGATGCAATGCGATAGATGCAAGCAGTCAGCGTGAACACTCAGCGAAGCACCACAGACACGATGACGGGCACGACGGGCACGGCAGGGCCCAAGGGGCTGGGGGTCGATAGGACAGGTATCACAGATCACTTGGCTTTGACTTTCTTTCTTCACTCTTAGTGGTGTCGAGTAAACACCGGGTGGTCCCGGAACCTCATTACTGGCTCTGTACCCGAGACCGAAGGCGTTCCCACACCGGGGATCCTCCCTGCCCCTATAAGATCCGCCCAGAGGATGCTAATCAAAGCTTGCCCTCTGCCTATCGAATAGACCCGACGCGCGACACTGATCAGAACAGCTGTCTCACGCCGTATTATCCTCCTCGAAGCACTGTCGCCGTAGTATCCTCCTCGAACCACTGGCGGCGCTGCAACACCCCCCCTGCCCGACGCAGCATGCGCCGGAGCAAAACGGGTCCCCCCAGCAGCCGAATGCTTCTTCTTCCCCCCTGCTAATCGGCTCACCGCTTCCGTTCCCCGCTTGTTGCTGACGGGGGTCATCTCTGGCCCGCGGCGCTCCGGTGTTCCTCGATCCCGCGAGTCACTTCGCTGCGGTTAAGTTCCTCCCAATCTCCGTCAGGGTATCTCACTCGCCTATACGGCTCCCTAAAGTCGTACACCTTTCCCACCTCCGCTCGACTCACCCCATCAGCTCCAGCAAACGACCGCCTGACCTGCGTCCCCGTCGGAAAGTCCTGCAGCGCTCTCGTTCGCACCCCCTGGTCACGCTCTTCCTTCGGTAGTGGTTCCGGCGGCCGGGGGCGGCAGTCCTTTCCCTTGTACACTTCCCGGAGGGCATGGAAGACGTCGAGTTGCAGAGGGGTGAAGCTGTCCCTCACTTCCTGTTCAGGTAGCCACTCTGACTCCACCCCACTTTGGTACCGGCCTCGGTACTGCCATTCCCACCCGGTCCCCGTGCTCTCCATGGCTCGCCGGTCCGTCAGGGTATAGAGCGGCACCGCCACCGTCGAGGTGTCTGCCAACCCCAAGTCCGCGCCCCATGCCAGATGCGCGAATTCGTCCTCGAAGGCATGGCGCAGATGCTCCGGCCGCACGTGAAATTCCTTAATGTTGGCAGCCGAAACCGTTCTCCTCCGGGTCCGGCGGCCGCTCATTGTCGCCTGGTAGCTGATACCCGGCTGTGCAATGGCCGTCACCCGCCACGGCCCCGTCCAGTGTTCATGTGCCAGTTTGACGTGAGTGCCCTCCCGCGCCATCTTGCTGTCTGCCTCCTTTACCAGCATCAGGTCTCCCACTCGCGCCCCTTCGCCTGGAGAGTGTCGCCTAATGGCCGCATTGTGGCGTACGCGTCGCTTGTTCTTGTCCTCCTGACGCTTCTTCAGCATTGCCCGCAGTTCCATGAACGTCTGGTGTCTCTCCGCCACGAAATTGTCGAGCCCAGTGCGGAAATTTTCTCCGTCCAGCGCAGGAGTAAGAGCATCCAGGTTTGTGCGCGCATCACGGCCAAACAGAATCTTGAAGGGCGTCCCACCTGACGGGAGACGCGGGTCCGGCGTAGTTCTTTGAATCCAGCAAGCCGCGCTTACATATTCGTCCCACCTTGCCGGCCAGGATTTGCAAAGCTCTGCCAAGACCTCCTGAAGCCAACCCCCCATCCTTTCTACGGCTCCTTGACTACGAGGGTGGTCCGCAGGACCATGATCCAGCTCCACCCTGAGCCACTGGCACAGGTGGGCGACCACCTTAGCGGTGAACTCCCCCCCGGCATCGCTCCTAATCGACAGCGGCACGCCAAACGTGAGCAACAGCTCCAGGAGTTTCCTCGCCACTCCCACCGAATCCTTAGATTCCAGCGGGTACGCAAACAGGAACCGGCTGGCCCGATCCACCACTACCAGCAGGTACCTATTTCCTGCACTGGATACCTGCTTCATGTCCTGGAGGTCCATCTCAAGCACTTCCCAAAGCCACAATAACCGAGCAGGCATCATGGCCACGCGTTGACTCCGGGCCCTTTTTCTCCTCCTGCAACCGCACGACAGTACGTACTCCCTGACGTCCTGGGCTACTGTCGGCCATCTGTACTTGCCCTTGATCAGCAGCAGGGTCCGCGCAACTCCCGGGTGGCCATAGGTACTGTGCACGAGTGCCAGGGAATGGCCAACTTCGGTGCCTCTCCCCGAGGCGCGCTCCACAATAAGTCGTTGTCGTCGAGAACGTAGTTCGCCGTCCCTTCCGGTGACTGCCTCACCTCTTCCTCGCAATCGGCCCCAAATGGGGCCAAGTCGCGCGTCCTCCCGTTGCCGTTGCACCAGCCGTGGCTTATCACGCAACACTTCCGCTACCTGGTCGACCATGGAAGGAAGGGGTCCCGGGTATTCCGAGTATTCCGCTCTCGGTGGTCGCCGCCTCGGCTGGGGCTGTGCTCTGGACTGTGGCGGCAAGTTTTCCGTGGGCTGTATCTGCGATGCCGACGGCAGTGCTGTCGGGGTCGTCTGTGTAACAAGCGGCCTTGGCACCTGCGCATGCTGCTCTGTTGACCTTCCTCCCGCTACGCCCGCTCTGGACCTCGTGACCGCCGGCGTTACTTCGGCTATGTCCTCCTCGAAGAGCGCCTGCAAGCCTTCCAGCGATTTAGTTCCGTGAAGCTGCTCCCCCCTGGCTTTGTCTATCAACAGCCCCTTTGCCCACAACCCCGACAAGGCCTCTCTCGCCATAGGTGGCAATGAAAAGTCCGCCAATATCGCGGCCGCTGCTCCCCTGCTGATGGTTGGGGGCACTCGGTAGTCCGCTCGTCCGGTGGCGAGTTTTTTGTATTCCGCAAAAGTCAGCTCGTCTGCTTGGTCGATATCGCTTGCGTCCGAAGGGTGCGGTATGTACGTTCCTTCGGGGGGTTTCTCTCCCATAATGTGCGTTCGAGTGATGGAAATGATTGGATCATCAAAAGAAAAGACCCCCCTCTCTTCCACGCCTCGCTTGAGGAAGTAGGTTCCCCTCCTCCCCAAGAATCTACCTAGAGATGTGCACCCTGGGTCGCGCTTTTCTATATCCCTCCTCCACTCTCTTAGCCTCTCACCTTCCCTTTCGGGTCTCCCGCTCCTCACGCCGACAGCGAACGCCTTCCTCTTCCCCGACGGAACCCCCACGATGTCCGCCGCCATTTCGACTGTCTCCACCGTACACGCCGCTTCCTTCAACGCAGGCAGCACTACCTGCCCCCACTCCGTCGATCGAAGTAGATTCGGGTAGCATTCCAGCAGGAGAAGCCTGGCCGTCGAATCAATGAAGGCCCTCACGATATTCATTGCCAAGGTTGCTGCTCCACCGGGCCCCCGCTGGCCTGACGTTCTGGATGCATCTCCCATCACGACGTTCGGGCTCAAGTCGTTCAAGAGCCTTTTGCAATCTTCCCCCCCTGGTTCCGCTCTCACCAGTCGAACTCCTTGGTCCAACCCGTTCTCCCTAACGCACCCGAGCGCTCTCCAGTCGTGGTCGGTGGCACCTTTGACTGCGACCATCTCCTTCGCCGCCATGAGACCACCTCCCCCCCCGCAGCAGAGCACCACGGCGACTGGATGCTCCTCGGCTGCGGACGTTGTGGCGGCTCTCTCAGTGTCTGCGTCGACGGCTCCGCCTGGGGTAAAAATTACGCTTGCCGCAACCGCCGCGTTTTTTCCCGTTGGCTTGTTCACCTCGTCTGCCCCCAGTTCGCTGAGCAGTACGCCGTCGAGCACCGGTCCCTTGGGGCCCCGGTACGTGGTCCTCGTGGAGGGATCGTCTGGGAAGGAGTCATCGATGTCCGTGCGCAGCGCGTCGTTCGGCGGCAGCCTCGAGAGGGCGTCCGGCAGCTGGTGGTTTGCCCCCGGTCGCCACTGGAGGTCGATGTCGTGCTCCATCAACCTGAGCGCCCACCGGTGGAGTTTCGACGAGAGGGCCTGGCTCTTGAACAGCCACGTGAGCGCGGAGCAGTCGGTGAACAGAACGAATCTCCTTCCCCACAAGTACGGTCTGAAATGCTGGATGGCCCACAACACTGCCATCACCTCTAGTTCGGTTGCGGACCGTTTGGCATCCGTCCTTGACCACCGGTGGCTCGCGTATCCAACGACACGTTCCTCTCCCCTGGTGTCCTGCGTAAGCGCCGCTCCCGCACCCAGCTCGCTGGCGTCCGTATGCAGTTGAAACGTGGCCTCCCAATTGGGCAACGCCAAAATCAATGGCGATGTGAGGATCTCGATCAGCGCCTTCAGAGCCTTGTCCTGCTCCACCCCCCACGGCACCCGGAGCCTCCTTGCCTTTTTTGACGCGAACCGCTTGTCCCTGAGTAGGTCCGAGATAGGCGACACGATCGAGCTGTATCCGGGCACAAACTTCCTGAGGTAGCTGCCCATGCCCAAAAGTGACCTGACCTCCTCTACCGTGTTAGCGCGAGAGAGTCTGGCCACCGCTTTTATCTTCGTTTTTTACGGTTGTATGCCCAGTCTGCTGACAACCATGCCGACGAACTCCTGCTGCGGAGCGCACCAAGTCGATTTGGCCAGGTTCACCGACAACCCAAATTGCTGGAGCCGCGCCAGCACCTTCTCCACCAGATCCACATGTCCCTCGACGTGTTTGGTGTGGATGATGATGTCGTCAAGCAAGTTCTGCACGCCTTTTCCTTTTAGCGGCACGCCTTTTCCTTTTAGCGGACCCAGAGCCTCCCCCACATAGGCCGCGAAGCCGGAAGGAAGGGTCTTCAGCCCAAAACCGCACCGGTTGAATTCCCACAGCTCCCCATGGGCGTCACGAAACGCGGTCTTGTGCTTGTCTTCCTCGGCAATTTCCAACTGGGTGAAACCTGACGCTAGATCAATGGATGTGAAGCACGTGGCGCCCCTCATGTTGTCGAGGATGCTTGCGATATCCCCCAGTCCTCCGCTATTGGACTCCAGCAGCGCGTTCAGCCCTCGATAATCCTGACAGACCCTCGCCGTGCCATCCTTTTTTGCCACAACGACGCAGTTTGCTGCCCACGCTGACTGCGACCGGCGAATCGTCCCCGCTTTCTGTTGCTTCGCCACCTCGCTCTGGATCATGGCCGTTTCCTCCGGCGAATACCGTCGCTGTTTTGCTGCGTGGGGCGTGCAGCTGTTGTCAGTCAGCGGAAGCTGCAACTTAGCTCGATTGCAGGCCGGGACAATCTTCGGGTTCACCGGGAACACATGGCGGTACTTCTCCAACGCTCGAATCAGGGCTTCCTTCACTGGGGCACTCGTCTGAGCGATGTTGGCCAACGACAAGTCCACCCCGTCGGCGTCCGCCCCCTCACCTGCGCGTTCCTCCGGCGCCACCAGCACTGACTGTTCCTTCATCTCCGATGTGCCTTCTGCCTGCACGACGGGGTCTAATAGCATCCGCATCCGTTCCTTGTCCCTCGTGTTGACGGCGTAAATCCGAGCAACGACCCCGCCCTGCTTCAGCGCTAAGGGTACTTTTGAACGGTTCACCACTTTGCACTGGAGCGGCGTTCCGGGGTGCCACCACTGCGCCCCGCGCGCGATCCCCAACTCTGCCCCCGTCTCCATGTCGTATGAAGCCTTCGGTTCCACTACCACCAGCTGCCTGTCTTGGGGCTGGACGCCCTTGGCATAAGCGTCCACCTGCGCGCTGACGAAACCCGGTACCACCGTATGTCGGGCTGGACGTAGTTCCCATTGTAGGGTGCCATCGTCCTCCCAGGCCGCTGAGCCCTCGCTTAGTTGTGTGCGCGGCTCGGTTATTTCCGCCGGCTCTCCCTCTCCATAGGGTGGCTTGACGGCGCAAAATTGCTCCCACGTTGCCGCGTTCCCGGTCGCCACTGGCTCCACTTCTGCCCTGCTCGGTTGGACAGACGCATGCCAGCTCACCGCCTTCCGCTCCGCCACCTTTGACGAGGAGGCTCCCGTTGACGAGATGAAGGGCACCCAAGGTGACTCTGGTGCCGGTTTGAAACCTCCCCCGGCCGCGAAGCTGATAGTGCTGCCATTCTTTCTCAGGAACGCCGCTCCTATGATAAGGCCGTACGGGAGGTCCTCCACCACCCGCACCAATACCTTGCGCACCCTGTCCTCCGGGCTGAACACCAGCGGGAGCTCGCACGACCCGGAAAATTTCATTGGCGGGACTGCGCTGCCCGTGGGGTTGGCTGCCCTCAACCACCCCTGTCCCCTCGGGCTCATCATCGATTGCCCCCCTCTTCCACTGCGTTCGACGGAGCGTACGAATGCCGCGGAAGAGTAATTTCCACCCCCTGCCCCCGTGTCGACCAGCACCTCCACTGGAATGCGGCAACTGGTTCTGGTGTGGTGCCACACGAATGCGCGCACCCACACACCTGCTTAGCCCCCGCTCCCACGGCTGCCACGCTGCTTGGGGTGTCCACATCTAGGGCGCTCAACGCGAAGTTGCTGTACTGCTGCGCCGGGACGCCCTCGTCGTTGTTGGCGCCGCCCCCGCCCTTTGTCGAAGCGGCGTCGTAGGTACTGCGTCTCGCCTCCTCTTCCTGCCGACCCCGCGTTTGTTGCTCACTTTGGCTGCTGTTCCCCAGGAGAGAACCTCCTGGGGCGCGTCTTCAGGCCCGCAAGACACGCGAGGCGCCTGCGGCTGCCCCGCCCTCCTCGGCCGTGTACGCGCTCAGCATTTCGAGTGCCGTCAGCATACCAGGCTCTAGCTGCAGCGCTTGCGTCGGGGTGGTCTTGCGGGGGTACAATCCGTACGGCACGATGTCCTCGTCGTGCGAGAAGCGGCACCTTCCTCCACCGGCAGCGCTCTTGTGGGGGCAGTCGGAACCCCTCGCATGAAAAAAGCAGACCCTACGCTGGCGCAAGAGGCGTTGATAATCACCTTGTCTTCGGCATCCGGGCTCGGTAGCTCGTCCCATTCCTCCCTGTGGTCCGTTGTTTCTCGGTTACTACTGCCCGGGCGGTCGTTTCTGTCACCTTTGCGGCGTACAAACGGGGTTCCATGTGCACCCGGGGTGGAAGCGCGGACGTTGGAAAAGGACGCGACGTTTGAGCGATCGTCGACAGCTTCCTCCTCCACGTCCTTTCCCTCTTCCTCCTCGCCCTCCGAGGATAATTCCCTGTCTACCGCAGCCAGCGCCGCGCACGCGCTGTCCCGGAGCGCCTCTACCTTCTTCCTCCACGCCTTGGGTAGTTCCCTGGTGCGCTGTTTACCTCTTTCCTCCCATTCCTCCCTCGACGGAAACCCCCTCGTCTCGTTCTGCCCCAGGGGCAGCCGCTGACTCTTGGTTAGCCCCGCTACGCTGCCTCGGCTGCGTCCCGTCAGGGGTGCCACGGCTAGGGGGGGTAACGACTGCACCGGGTGAGCAGTGCATTGATCAAGCCGTACAATATGCCGTGAGAGACTTCTCCGCGGTGTACCATGTACGGATTCAGAGGTTTACCGGCGTCCACGTGTACCGGAGTAAGATATTGCTTAACCTCAGTTCCCACCTGGATAAGGAGGGATTCCATCCCATTGCGATCGGAGGCGCTGGTAAAGAATAGATTTACCGCTCGTTCACAGAGCTCTGCCACCTTCCTCCCCGAAACGTACCTCCAAAAGTGGACCTCTTCCGACGTGTGCGGCCTCGCCTCGTCTGCTGTTGCCGCGCGAACATGCAGCACCAGCCGGCGGGCTGCGGCCATCCACGACTCCCCTTGGATGAGCTTTATCTCCGTGAGTGCCGCCTCAGCCCTCTTCTGCGCCTGCCCTGAATGCGCTACCTCGGCTACCAGGATCCGGCACCACTCCTTCGCTTCCTCGAAGGGAATGTGGCAAAACCCCCCTTGTACGAGAGGTACCTCCACCGTAGAGTGCGGGCGCATCAGATCGCGTGTCGCCAGGGTGTCCGCGATGAGCTTTCCAAAGCACTCGACTCTCCACGGCGTCAGCCTATCTGCTCGGGGCCGGGCAGGATTGATCCCGTCGGTGGAGAACTGGTCTTGGGGCATGGCCCACGCCGCCCCCTCGACCTGTGACATGATCTTAGTAAGCTTGTCGACGAACAGCACTGGATCGTTCCTCCATGAGAGCTCGCCCTGCGGTGCCACAACCAGTCCCACGAAACCATCTTGGCCTTTTATCAGTCCCATGTCGCCTACGACCTTGCTCACGACCCTTTGGGCCTCTTTCGAACTGCTGGGTTCCAATGCCCCCAGGTGAGTTGCGGTCTGTGGCGGTGCTACCCCCGTCGGTTGGGGCGTCTGTGCGTGGCTCGACTGCCAGATCCAGGGGGTAGGACGGGGGTAGTGCTGGTATCGTGCTCCATGCTGCCCGACGTATGCTGATGGTGCGGGCTGAGGCTGGCGTAACGTTTGCGCATGGGGCACCTGCGCGGGCGAGTAGTGTGCGCGAGAATACCCCCCCCCCATGTTGCCCAGACTCCATGGATGCGCTGCGTAGCCAATCGGGTGTGGTGCCACGCTTGTTGCCGGTGCCGAGCGTAGGGGCTGCGCCGACACCCGTTGTTGCGGGTGCTGCTGGTGCTGCCGGTGCTGCAGCTGCTGCTGCTGCTGCTGCTGCTGCTGCTGCTGCTGCTGCTGCTGCTGCTGCTGCTGCTGCTGCTGCTGCTGCTGCTGCTGCTGCTGCTGCTGCTGCTGCTGCTGCTGCTGCTGCTGCTGCTGTGCTGCTGCTGGTGCTGCTGCTGGTGCTGCTGCTGCTGCTGCTGCTGCTGCTGCTGCTGCTGCTGCTGCTGCTGCTGCTGCTGCTGCGGGTGCTGCTGCTGCTGCTGCTGCTGCTGCTGCTGTTGCTGCGGCAGCTGCTGCTGTTGCTGTGGCAGCTGCTGCCTCTGTTGTGAGAGCGACGACGGCCGTTCCCTTTGATGTTCTGGCGACGGGGACTGTTGCTGGCTCCGTACCGACCTCCCCTTCTTGCTGCGGCGGCGGCTCTCCCGGGGTGCACTTCCGTGGCTGCTGTGGCTTCGGCGGCGACGGCGTGCCTTGTGGTCGCGGCCGCGACTGCGGTGGCGGCTTCGTTCCTTGCTGTCGCGGTTGCGGCCGTGGTGAAGACGGCGGCGTTCTTGGCTATCGCGGCTGTGGCCACGGCGGCCGCTGCGTTTTTTTCCGTCGCTGCCCCGGCCTCGGCGGCTGCGGCGCTCGCTGCTGTCGCGGCTACGGCTGCGTCGGCGTTCCTTGTGGTCGCGGCCGCGACTGTGGTGACGACGGCGGCGTTCTTGGCTAGCGCGGCCGTGGCCACGGCGGCCGCTGCGTTTTTTTTTTTCTGTCGCTGCCCCGGCCCCGGCGGCTGCGGCGCTCGCTACTGTCGCGCCGCTCCTGCCCGCTGCTAGAGCGGCGGCCACGGCTACGAGGACCGCTATCCTCCCGCTCCTGGTCGCGACCACGGCCGTAGTTACTAGATGGGTAGGGTTCGCCCATGCCCCCCCCTCCTACGCTGTGGACGCGTTCGAGAGGATGACCACTGTTGCTGCGGTTACCACCGCGGTCCTGGTCGTTGTCGCTCCCCCGATCGCTGCTGCTACAAAATGGTCCGTCGCCCCGCGTACTGCCTCCTTCGCCGGAACGGACGTCCTCGTTGGTGGCGTGGCTGTCGTCCATGTTTCTCCAATTTCCTTCCCTTTCCTTTCTGCGGTATGCTGTACGGTTTACCCTGCGTGTACGCTCGGGGCATTGTATGACCACACAGAAAAAGGAAAAAAAAAAAAAGGAAAGGACACATGTATCTGGTTGTATTTTGAACATATATTCACATGCGGTCAACATCGTTCACAGCCCTTGTGTCATTTGAGATTGTCTGCGTGTCAGGTGGGAAAAAAAATAGTGTTAGTGTTTTAAAATTCTTGGTCCATGCTTGGCCTGAAAGCGAGTTACGTGTTCGTCAAAAAAATGTGTTATAAATGACCTCGCTCTTGGACGGCATCAGTACAGCAATAGGTTCTACATGATTGGTTACCGGTGTCACCTAACCCGGGCGAACGGCATACGAGACTATGCGTGTATCAGTACGTACGGCGCCTTTGGTCTGTCGACACCTGTCGTGTGCAATTGTTTTTGAAGATGATATGTGGTCAATAGCATGCAGTCATTTATTAACGAACGTGCATGTGTGTGAACATGTACAATGAGCAGGCAAACGAGCACGGGCAACAGGCAGACGGAGCACGAGCAACGAGTATGCCTGCATGCATTGACCGAGCACATATCTTCAAAGCAATACAGAACGAACAGGCGAAGCGCCATTGGCAGCGTGCACACATAACAGCATTGCAAGTATGGCCATAATGCCAGGCGGGCAAAACAAAAACATGCAGGTTTTCACATGCATACGAATGTGGGTGTACAAGAGTGTATATGACTAATATACGAGATCAATGTGAGGTGACGCATGAGCATGCATGATAGCATCATTCCCCCGATTTTGCAAACTCTTCGGATCCCCTGCAACTGTTTTGCAGACACTCCGATCTCGTGGAATGCACTTCGATCAGCCTGGGTTCATCATGTTACAGCAGGGTACAGCTCTCAGACCCTAAGAAGGACCTGCGCTCGTTAGATCTCTGAGGCCGGCTCACCTGTTGTTTGGGAGTTCGAGGAAGTGCCTTCAAGCAGTAATGATCAGGTCATGCAGAACGTGGATCGATGCAATGCGATAGATGCAAGCAGTCAGCGTGAACACTCAGCGAAGCACCACAGACACGATGACGGGCACGACGGGCACGGCAGGGCCCAAGGGGCTGGGGGTCGATAGGACAGGTATCACAGATCACTTGGCTTTGACTTTCTTTCTTCACTCTTGGTGGTGTCGAGTAAACACCGGGTGGTCCCGGAACCTCATTACTGGCTCTGTACCCGAGACCGAAGGCGTTCCCACACCGGGGATCCTCCCTGCCCCTATAAGATCCGCCCAGAGGATGCTAATCAAAGCTTGCCCTCTGCCTATCGAATAGACCCGACGCGCGACACTGATCAGAACAGCTGTCTCACGCCGTATTATCCTCCTCGAAGCACTGTCGCCGTAGTATCCTCCTCGAAGCACTGTCGGCGCTGCAACAATATATGCTTGGGGTATTTTTACCCCAAGCATATATTTGTGTTCTCTTTTTTGTTGGTAGAGCCGAATTTGGCACACAAAATTGGAAACAGCCTGTCCCCTCTACTCGGTCATCCGATCATTACCCTGCCAGCAAGCACCACAACAGCAGCAGCAGCAGTGGTGGCCGCCACGACTTGGTTGAATGAGTACGGCAGACGGGTGCTCCCTTGGTCGGGGAGAGGCGGATGCACGGGATGCCCCGGTTCAGCGGCACCAACACAGCACCCAGTGCTCTGGCTGGGCGTCTTTCTGCCGGAGTTGCCCCAAACCCATGTTCCCAACACCGCACGCCCCACCTCATCCGGGAACAAGCGGGTATAGCGCCAATCCGACCTTTAGTTTTTGGCAGACACGTCTCAGCACCAGCACGAGACGCGCCATCGTCTATGCCAAGAGCCAGATCCATGGTGTAAGCGGGCGCTGTAGCCTGCCGAGCTACGTAGAGAAGCAGCTGCTGCAGCAGCAGCGACGTCCTCCAGCCCATGCGATGTTCTACGTGTTTGTGCACTTGCCGCCTATTTTTATTTCACCCATGTTTTATCTCACGTTGTTCTGGCAAGAAACCCGATATTGAGTTTTCTATCGAGGGATTTGGGTGTACGAAAATCGCGATATTGAATTCGGCGCAAAGAGTCGAAATATCACCCTCTGTTAATTTTTATATATATATGTACAAGGTTCCCCTCCGGGAGGTGCCGTATTAATAGGGGAGTGTTGGCGCAAGAGCGAAATAGTATTCGTATCCAACCCTGCACACTTGTTTGTGTAGAAGTAGTACCTGCATCCACCCATCATTTAAACGTGAAGAACACACACAACATATTTATTTTGAGGACAGACTAATATAATAATGTTCACGGAACTAGCACGGAATCAATAACACAAAATAGGGTAGCGGGAAGTAGATATATATATATATAATTATTTTTTTTCATCATCACTTTTACTTTCCAGCCTAAGGGAGAGAGTTGACCGATCAGATCAACACGAGCTGTTGTTCTCTATAGTACAAAGTGCATCTGGGGCCAGCTCTGCTGTAGCTGTTGACTCGCGATCGAGAGGATACAGCGAGGCAGGGTCATCCAGACAGGTCCATGGTGTGGTAAAGACTGGCGAGCGAGGTGGGGCTTTGTGGTCGCTTCTGCCCACCCCAGAAATGAGAAAAAAAAAGTGTTTTTGGTATCTTTTCAACGATTTCTATATTTTTACGTTTTACCCTGAAATAATCTTCATCTTCAAGTCCTTAAGTCCGAAAATATCTTGTATTTAAAAAAATAAAAAAAACAAATCGAAAAAACGAACAGAACCAATACATCGCGTCCCACTGGTCAGCGCAGCCACGTCAAAATATAACATATGGACCGCCGTACACAGCATCCAACCCCCAGCGATATTGTTAGCACGGCAACACAGCCGCACAGACCCCCCCGTAAACAATCAGCTGGCGAACAACCACACCAGCCGCGGTGCTCTCGGGCCTTTGTTTCCCGGCGTTCGAGCCAAAGCGGGTATATATTGAGAAAAAAAACGGAATGGTGCCACAACGAGGTCGGAAATTCGTTTGAAGACAAAAAATCTGTACCTGACATGTTTAAACCAACAGAAATCGTTTCTGCTAAGATCAAGCATGCGGGACACTTTGCATTCCTGGACAGGTCTGCCTATTCAGACGGTACTCGTTGGTACACACGTGTGTTGCTTGCTTCGATATAGAAGAAGAGCAGTTTTAGACCTTCGTGCACGCGGAGACTGAGACCAAACTCGTTTTCACCTAAGATACGCCTTCCAAGTACTACAAATACGTTTCCAGTGCCTGAACCCAGGTAATTACCGGGCTTTCAACCTCATTCAAAGCAGTATCATAGCACTAGCCCACTCTGATGAGCCGTACATGCAGAATTATGGGAAATCGTGGAAACCCCGATTCCACGAACTAGAACGTGAGTCGAAGATGCGGCTCCTCAAAACCCACTCCCGCAGATCTGAACGGCGAGGCAACAAAGCCGGCAAAGTACGTGAAAAAAATGAAGGGAAGACCTAGACTTGAGGGGCAGGAAGAAATCATCAATGAAAGTCATCGCCATGCCGCCCGTACGGGGGGGGGGGAGGCGAGAAAGAAGCATGCATGGAAAAGCGAAAAGCGAATACGGAAACGAAAAGAAAAATAACACGGACGACGGCAAGAACCACCTAAACCCAGCCCACAACTCTGAAGACGCGTCCTTGGCCGCAAATGAGCTGCCGATTACCGAGACGAGTCACGACACTGAGCGGGAGGGATAGGCAGGACAATATACGCAAAAACACATCCCCAACCCAGCCCAAAAGATAAAAGAAAGAGAAACAGAAACACATCGAGCAGAAAAAAAAACACCTCCCAAAGTTCAGGAAAACGACAAAGAAGATAAATATCGAGTGCAGTCAAGAAGCGAAAATCAGATATCCACGGCGGCGCCTCGAGATCCATCTACCTTACGCTGGACCCCTCGTGCAAACGCGCTAGCCAAGTGAATTTACAGACACCAAGAACCTCGTACAGCTCTCATCGAAGTCGTATTGCGCGCCGGAGAAAGAGGAAGCTTGAATGGTCCCGGGTCGTCCAAAAATCGAACCAACTATACTCCATCCGTTGGTGTAGTCGCGCTGACGTTCCCGAGCCACCACAGACCGTCGTACCAAACGTGGGCCCCGTTGGGAAGTACAGTGTTGCTGTATCGGCGGAACCACGTGCGATACGCGGCCATAGCGGGTACCAGAAGCCGCTCGCCGTTTCTCCGAGAAAGATCCCGTTGTGCCGCGCCGATTCTCATTCGACGGTACAGGCGGTTGGTTTGGCGGTGTTGGTTCGGGGTGCCGGCCCAGTAGCGCAAACTTTTGTGGCGAGAAAGTTAATGGTCCATTTCCCGTTCCCAGGATGGACGGGATAGTCCTGTCCAGTGCGTCTCGTACATCACCGCGATGACGCCACCTCGACCTCTAACGGATTGATGTCCGGTAATCTTTTCCACTTCGAGTCGTTGAAGAGGGGTCGAAACGTCGTCCTCGGTGACGTGGTGCGGGGGGGATTTCTTGGAGAAGTTGTTGAGCACGTATTGCGTCAACCCCGCCAGCAAATACGTGGGCATGTCGCCACGGTCGAGGGGGTTGGGACAGGGCTTGCAGCGTTGAACAGATACGTGCCGGCGAGCCTCAGCGCCGGGCGTATCGGAAGAAAGATCCAAATACAGGAGCTTTGCTCCGAGAGGAGATCCATCCAGCATCCAGGGTGTCCGCTGAGGAGCAGGGGCCAACTGCGAGAACTTTGTAGGGGCCCGTCCAGTTGAGTGAGAGTTTGCCCTTGAGGACCATGGCGTCAATGTCTGGCTTCGCGCCCTGGCGAATGGCGGCCGCCGTTTAGTACACCCACACCCAACCGCTAACATCAAATTTGGGGACCGGACGCAGAGCGTCGGAAAGGGCGGAGTTGCGGCGGTTCACGCGAGCAACAATGAGGGCGTGGTGCTCTCGAACGATATCGTACGCGCGCTGCTGGCGGTCCGTCGCCAAGTCGCAGGACGCGAGGTGGTCGCGGGCCAAGCCCTGGTGGTCGGCGTCTCCAGCACGCTCAAAAATCGTGAGAGGGAGGCGTGGCAGCCGACCCATATGTACCTCGTTGGGAGCCAAACCTGTGGCGGCACTGACGTAATTGTTGTACGCAAATTCGACGTGAGGGAGCTGTTCATCCCAGTTGTTTTAGAGCTCGTTGACGACCATTGCCAGCATCTGGGCCATCGTGTGGTTTACACGTTCTGCCCCACCGTTGCCGTTTGGGTGGTTGGAATTGGTGACTATTTTTCTCGTAGCAGCAGGTGACACCACTACTACTGACGTACCGCATCTATCTACAGCAGAGCTTTTCCAGCCGCAAAACAGCAACAGCAGCAGCAGTATGTGATCGTCAGGGGACATCGGGGGGGAACCCAACAGAGTGACTGCTGTGGGCAATGTTTTCCAGCAACAAGGACACAACATCCGTTATACCCCAAGATCCATATCTCTATAAGAAACCCGGGGATAGACCCCGGATATCCCCTGACGACCACAGAGTCCATAGGCCCAAAGGGGCGCGGAACAGGATAAACAATACGACAGGAACAGCCGGAGAGACCATGAAAACACAGCTCGAAGAAAAACGGCGAAGAAAACAACAACCAATATCGTCCGTTTCGACAAAACCCTTACCATATAGCATCCATCCACAATACAGTGGTATCCAACACAACCTGCTGATTTGATTTAAACTCAGACGAAAAACACTGCAATTTTGAATAACTTTATCCAATTTCACGTGAAAACCTACACAGCAATGTTTATCGACGTCGTCCCATATCTCCCTATTTACCATCGTACTATTTATTAACTTTCGGACAGACAGGTCAGAAACATATCCGTTATCGCACGCACATACACACATCAATACCCATATACCGGTAAGAAACAGTGAACAGAAAGGGGGCAACCTACCAGCTTCTTTCTCTTGCGGTCTAGAGCAATCAATCAGGAGCAGCTTGTAGAGGGCCCAGGTCCAGAGATAATGTTCCGACTCCGGGTCGACAAACTCTTCTTCGCTTACATTATGCGCTTTGCCCTCGCGTTCTTTGCCCTCAAAACCTCCTGCGTTGTTAGTACATTTCTCTGGCCCAACACTAATTTGAGCAACATGGTCCACGCGCTCGACCTCGGGCGATACCACAACAACATCCGGTTCAGTGTCCATCATCAGCGAAATAGTGGGTTTAGAGGACGCAGCTTCCTTTTCAGGAGCGTCCTATAACGAGTCTGCGTCTTCGACAACAGGTATATTAATATCCAACATTTCACAGACGCCCGAGATAGCTCCTTAGAAGTAGACACCGGTTCAGCAGAAGGAACGACGACAGGTTCATTTACATCATTCTCGGAGCCCTCACACACACCCACGTCCGCCGTTGGTATATCAATCTCCGACATCTCACAGACATTCACATCCTTTTAGGACAGCTCCTTAGAAGTAGACACCGGTTCAGCAGAAGGAACGACGACAGGTTCATTCACATCATTCTCGGAGCTCTCACAAACACCCACGCCCCCCGTTACGGCCTCCTCGTAAACAGATATCAGTGCAGCAGAAGGAATAACATCAGATGGATTCGTCATGCAGTGCACGGCATTAATTGAACAGTGGGTAGAACCAGCCCCACAAGATCGATGCTGATGGCTCCAAAGTCCAGACAAACACGCTCCCCCACTACCGATAAATATGTCGTGAATGGCAGCAGTATTAGTCGTCGCCGTTTATCCCCTCGCCCCTCCACTATTATTGTAGGATTACGGGGCGTCACTTGGGAGGTGGAGCGCAAACCGATTGTCGAGGCTGCGCCACAGGCGAGAAGGGACGCGGTGCCGGCACCGTCGGAGGGCGATGTGCTCGTCTGGTATTTACCGCCGGAGCTGGCGACTGTGACACCGGGGATGACACCGGTGATGACGCTGGCGCCACCGGCGGTACAATCGCCGCCGGTCGCGATGATGTCGCCACTACACCAACGGGGACCCCGTACGGCCGCATGTAGCGACCACCTTGACCCAGTCCCGGGGATGCTTTCTCCCCCTGTTGAGGTAAAAACGCCGCGCAGCCTTGGGGTCAGGCTTGTGGGTGCGGTGGGTGCGTTGAACTCCGGGCTGCAAGAAGACAAGGGTGTTGGGCGGCGGCAGTGTCCCCGAAAATGCCTCGTGTGGCGACTTCAAATGGGCGTACGCCGTCGTCGCCGTGCTGTTCAGGCAGTCGTTCATGTAGAATTCCACACGATTGTGCTTCGACCCGTCGACCCCGGTTGGCTCTTGTCGGATTTTCTCGTTGGCGCATAGTCTCGCAAAGAGTTCGTTGACGAAATCTGTGCCGTTGTTCGTCCGGAAACACCCGACGGCTCCGCCGACGTCACCCCGCAATTGCTGGGTCGCCGCGGCCACATCGGCAACGCTCTTGCTCTTGAGTGGTATAGTCATCCCAAGAGCGTCGTGGCATCCTTGAACAGAGTCAGGTATAGAGCCCCCCCCAGGTAATTTTACTGGGGCCGGCAAGGTCAACAAAAACGCGCTGCACGGGAAGTGCCTTCCGAGACGATAATCGTAGATATTGACGCACGCCTCCCCTTCTCCTGGACGCACCCACTGCAAGTGACCTGGGTACCCGTCAGCTTAACGCCTTGCTTCTTGGACGTTTCGCGTAAAACGCCCTCGTGAGCGTGGAGTAATTGCCGGGCGGAACGGGGGGGACAGAGGCAAAAGGCATTCTTCCGGGGGATTAGCTGACGACGATGCTGGCTCACTAGGTCCCGGCGGTGTGGAGTGGGGGTTGCTACTGCTATAATACGTTCATCCGGTCCCGACGGGTCTACCGCTACCATCACCGCCGGCGACAGTGGCATAGCAGATACGACCGTCGTCCTCATCGGTTGTACCGTCACAGGCACCGGCGCACGAGGGGGAGGGAGGGGGGGGGGGGGGGGTTGCGAAACCGGCACACCATACATAAGGCGGGAAGGAGGGAAACCAGCTACCGACGGCTCCTCTGCCGCTACCATCACCCTCGGTGACAGTGGCGTGGAATACTCTCGGCAATTCACCGGTTGTACCGTCATAGGAACCGGCGCACGAGGGAGAGGGGGGGGGGGGATCCATCAAGGCCATCAAAGCCGGGGCACCCTGAGGGGGGAAAAAAGAAGAAGGGGGGGGGGGGGCGACGCGTGGCGTTCAGTGTTGATCCAGCTCTGTCTTTCGGGAAACATAAGCGACCACTCAATAGTTGAGTACCAGTGTCGTCGAGAGTGATTGCCCTCCTTGACCCGGACAGTGTGTTGCGAGAGCAGGTTTACCTTCAAGATAGGGGTAAAAGAAGCACTCTCCAAGGTTGCTCGCACGTCTTCCGTGCTGTGAAAATCAAGTCCACACTACCTACGTACTCGGCTATCAGTTCGGTACCGTCAACAATAATCATCTTCGTGTTCTATCAGGAGGGGGCACTAGTTACATAGATGGCCCAGATTGAGGATCATGTGCGTGGTCGCCCCGTTATCTACAATCCAAGTCTAAAATTTCCCTTTCCAAAACATCATACTGAACAACCAAAGCAGACTGTGCTGTGAGTAGATGTGATGGCTCTTTACAAGCCGAGTAGTGCTGCTGTGGCTACTGTAACTGCTGCGCCTGCTGCGCCTATTGCGCTTGCTGCGACTCCTGCTGCAAATTATTGTAGTGCTGCTGTTGCTCATGCTGGTACGGTGGCTGCTGCTGAAACTGCGGCTGCTGCTGCGGCTGCTGATACTGTGACTGCTGTCGGAACTGGGACTGCTGCTGGTGCTGGTGTTGGTACTGTGGCGATTGCTGGAGCTGCGGCTGCTGCTGCAGCTGGTGGTACCATGATTACTGTTGAAGCTGCTGCTGCGGCTGCGGAATGGGGGCTGGGGTAGGAAGTAGCGGTGTGGTAGACCGGGCGGTACCAGTAATAGTCGCGAAGTGGCTCTGGTCAACCTCAAGAGGTGGGCTCGGGTCATCTACCAATGTCACGATAGCGCGGCAGTTCGTAACGAAGCGGCTTATCTGGCCGCACTTGTAACACCTTGGGCGGAGATCCGCGGCGTGGATTCCTGGATCAGTGCCTTGCGGCCGACGTAGGTTTGCGGATACCCGGCGGTGTGGTACACGCGGTCGGTACCAGGTGGTTGTCCTCCGGGCCCACCGAAGCGTGCGTCGCGTACCTGCGGCGGCAACGGCCGGTTTCCGCCGCCGCCATTGCCGCCTTATGGCGGCCATGGGTGATGTCTGCCGCCGCCACAGGCGTGAGAATGCCGCCTCTGCCTGTGTTTCTTCGGCTTGCCGTTCTTGTTCCCCGAACGGGTACCTCCCCAGTTCTGGCCTGCCTAGCTTTGACTATGCTGGTGTTGCCCGCTGGTGCTGTCGCGGTGGACGCTATTGGTTAGGCTCCTGGTGCTGCTGCTGTTGTTGCTGGTGTGGCTGCTGCTGTTGCTGCCCCCAGTGCCCAGTGGCGCCCCTTCTCGCCGCGCCACTTCCGCCGCCCATGTAGTGGCCAGGGCTGGAACTGCGGAAACTCCCCCGTCCACCTGATCCACCTTCGCCTGTAGCTACGAAAGCCTGTGCTAAGCCATCGATCACCTGCAACCTACTCGCTTCCAACTCCCGGTAACTTATGCCTACCCAGTCCTCAATCATGTTAAGAGCCAGGTTCGGGGCGTACTGCAGGTTTTTTTTTGTTCACCTCGAACTCGGACATCAGGCATTGCAGCAGGTGAAGGCTGGCTTCCTGATCCGATTTAGGGATACCTATTTCAGATAGCTTCTTTCGGATGATGCTCATCCTCTGAAATAAAGGATGGAGTCCTCTCCCTCTTTCATATGGGCATTGCTGCATTCCCTCTAATATGCCAGCTTGTCGAGGTCATCAACTGGGACGTAGTGCGGACGTATCGCGGCCATCGCAAGGCTAGGGCTGCGTATGTCATAGATCTTGCATAACAAAGACGAACTGATCAGTGCGTTGGTGATGCCCTCGTATGGCCTGCGAGCCGCGGCTACCCTGGCTGTTCCGAAACGGTAATCAAGGTCCTGCTGACTCATTTTTGTTTGGGCCCTGTAATACAATCGGGTCGCTAGACTCCTTCAAAACGTCGTCGCAAGTGTTGGTGACAGCCCATGACCAGACCTGCTTCGACCATTTAAAGTAGATTCCCCCCTTACTGCCATCAAGCTTCGATGAGGACTCACCTAAACCAACTAGGAGCGTGCCTCTCTGTCCATATGGCTCCAGTGGGCGGATTCCTCCTCCGGCCCCCTGCTGGAGCCTCTCCTGATCGCGACGTCTCGGCCATGTCGCTATATCTCGTTTCAGGCGGGCGATCGCATCATCGTGGCCTGCCGCTCCGCCCTCCGGCGAAGCCTCGTCTCGTCTGCTCGTTTTTACTCCGTCCTCTGGCGAAGCAGTTCCGCCCTCCGGCCGAACAGGTTTTCGCGCTCCTGCGCTACAAGCCATTTCCGCAGCCTCTGCCGCGGCGAACTAACTGCCCCTGCTGTCGCTGTAGTCGCCACTCTTGTAGCTCTGCTGGCACTGTCGATCTCCTTGTCGGCAGTGTCTCTGCTCGGCTGAGGTTGCATCCGAAAAACCGAAACTCTCTCGCTCGCCCTCGAGCGGGAAAATCCATCCAATTGGAACAGAAGCTAGCGTGCTGGATGCACTCACTGATGTGATGAGTCGAGGCTGAGTCGGTTCATAGAAACCCCTCTGGGTATACATAATATTCGCGTAGAACACACAAAAAAAAGGAATAGTGGCGCACAAAACGTGTCGCGACCCGTTGAATGCTCCATACGTAAGCACGCATATATCTGTGTGTAGAACTCCCAAATACCGTTACTCGTGAATGCCTGACGTGATCACTCCGAACACAGACAACCGTGCAATACCCTGGAACCACTATTTTGTACCCAACTTGAGTGTCCGATGATTGGTTGGCGATTTTACTGTTTAGCATATTGCCGCTGATATTTTTGTTCCCTTTGTATTTGATTGTTAAAATAACAGGACCACCTACGTATTTCCGCTGCTACAGGGCAGAAATTAGAATTTTATGTTCCTCGTAGGGCCGTTCCTAGCAAACCAAACCAAAATCACGACTGATGACTTTTTGGCCAATGTCGAAATGTCACGATCCGTAACACTTCAACTCTGATGAAAAAACTGATAAATCATGTTTGACGTTGCGTTTCGTGATACTTTCAAAATTATACAAAATCTAAACTTCAACGGTATTTGCGGGTTGGGCCAACTCTCGCGGATGGGGCACGATGTAGAATTACCATATTCGGCGGCACTCGAGTTTCTCGCCGAAGTACTGTGCATTCATTCTGATACCTTTAATATCGGCGCTGGGAAATTTGCCAAGCATCGATGGTGGGAACGTTGCTACGGGACGGACTGTCGACTAATAATAGTAGACCAGCCCATATAATGCACCTGCCCGTAGCCTGGGTATGTTCAGGTGACAGACACGCCCACTTTGGTCACTCCGCTTGACTCCCTTTGTCTTCAGCTGTTCTCTTGATATCAATTTTCTCTTCTTCCTTTTCACAATGGCCACATAAACGCCATTCCTTCCAACCTTTTTATTTCCATCATTACAGTCGTTCTTCACAGACACTCGGTCATGCGTCTCTCTTCACAAAGACAGCGCTTCGACACGCATCGCTCGTTTTCTCTTGCTCAGACTTGAATGCGTTGTTCCATTTGTGATTTCTCTTCATCCACATTTTCAACGCATAGGACTGACTATGCTGTTATACATTGTCTACCTTGATTTTCTGAGTATCAGGTTCCAACACCACACGCTTTCCTCTAGCTACTGACATTCACGAGGGCGTATTGAAATATGGAGATGGGGCACAATGTGTATGTTGATGTGAAGTCATTTTGCACGCATAAACTGATAATAGTAAAAATCGTTTTCTAGATGCGGATAAGTACAATATGCGGCGAGCCTCGAGTGTGTTCCTTCTAGTCCGCATACTGTACGTTCAACTTAGCTCTATCGGGAAAATGATGGCGGTAACCACGTATTAATAACACATCATCATCCATCATGTCACATATCATGGCAAAACTATTAGGGAAGATAGCAGGGAACAGGACCGGCTGCCGTACAAAGCACTTGCCCGTAGTATGGATATTGCCCTGTGATGCTCAAGTGAAGGCATCGCCCCACGTTGATCACTCTTTTATCTTCTTATTTGACCACGTTAGCGCCTTCCAAGGTATATATTGTCTTCTTCATCCCACAAGTGACCTTCACAGACACTTCGTACCTCCCTCTGCATCTCTTCTCACGGAGACAGAACCTCGACACGAATCAATGTTTTTTCCTTCGCCTGTTGTGGGCGTCCCGCGATGGCAAGCCAAGGCACCCCCCCCTCCCCCCCCGACCTCCTTGCCTCTGTACTGCTCGGAGCACTAGATACTATATAGTATGCATGTTATTAAAAGTTATATTTCGTATCCTAATAGTATTACGGGGGTCCATAGTTAACAGGACCAAATATTGTTAGTAAAAATACCTAAATATATAGGTTTTGATGTATGCCATAGGTCCTGTTAACTATAGACCCCGTAATAGTATCAACTTACGATCTTATGTAGCCAGTACAAGTTAAAGTTCAGTCCATACAAACACGTACACGTTATTGTTATTGAAATATCAAGGTGCAAACGACGCTCTGCGGCATACTACTTTATCTTGTTTGGCGGCTGAGGCGGAGTGGTGCTGTGCCGTGAACGATGACGGCGCTGGGTTGACCGATTGAAGTTGATCCGACTGCTTACTGCTAGAGTATTTCTTGGATTCGGCGTGCGCACCAAAATAACCTGCTTGTATGCCTGCCCTCGCCGGTCGAGTACTACACCTGATCGTCCTTTGTGAGTTTTGATTCCGAATATCTGATACGTATTAAGCACCATGTACAGTAAACTGTTCATGACCTGGGCGGTTTATACACACCTGGTACTCTGGATGGTGGCTGAACAACGCAGGTGTCATAAATACCCGCAATGTCCATACAATCTCTACAAGCGGTTTTCCTCCGCTGACCATTCGACGATCGAGTAGGAATTGAATACGTGGACACTCTTTTGAAGATGAATACGAAGCAGCCCTGATGTCATAAATACCCGCAACCTTCATACAACTCCTATAGGCATATCCCCCCTCTTTGTGACAGTATGGGGACACTCTTGTGAGGATGAATCTAGCGGAAGGTTTACCGTCGAGGCCCTTGCCCAAGGGACATACCTGTCAAAGCGCTGACTACAGTTGAGGTGAGGACATCCAGATGGGGATCGGAAATCGATCGCACGACAAAAAAGGCTGGCATTAAGAAAAGGCTAATATCGTCAGAACTGCGGGCCTACATGCACCACATCGAGCCACTCTTTGTTTCTTAAACGGCAAGCGAATCACTCATCGCCGGAAAGAGACTACCCTCATTTTTATCCCCTCCTGTTGTCAAACCTTGATGTACCCAGACAAGCTACCCCTTTATTGTGCTTTTGATCTAACTACACCACAATTATATCGAAGGTATCTCCTTTCCGAGTCATGGAGAGACTTTATCCGTGTCCGAGATTACAATTATCTCGTGTACATTCGCAAGGGTGTCGCGCACTATGCGTAAGTCAGACGGACCCCAAAGCTACAGCTTAAAACTATCGAAATCGTAGCACCATAGCGGATGCCGACACCTTACAGGAGGCTCGGAAACGAGACGCCGATCCACCGGGGGCAGAGAGAGATAACGGGGGGGGGGGTAACGTGTCACAACGGCGGCGTCAAAATGCCGTCTCGGGGGCGTTGAAAAGACATTCCTTCTGAGGGTCAGCCCTTAATCAGTATTGATCTAACCTGATCCCTATCGCCAGTAGACGTATCTACGATATGTAGCTGACATACGGGAGGAAAGTGTATCGGCAGATTTCCTGGTACATTTTCTGTCTGTGCGCATACTTCGAGGTGTGTAATCTTTTGTACTGGGTGACTCTTGTTTTTCAACATTTTGCTATCGTTGTTGGTGCCAGAATTCCGACGGATCAAGTTGCTATGTGGGTGGTGTAGCAGTCGAGTTGGGGCCCGAACATTCTACTAAACTCTTGTCTATTATACGCGGTGTAAAACATCAGAGAACGCGCTTCCCTAGTGTCCTGACTGGTTGTATGACTCCTAGTACTTTATACACAGTAGGGGTAGCGCTCTTTGCGTTGGGAATTCTCCAATGAGTTTCCCAACAATACCCGCCAACCCGCCCCCCCCCCCCGCATTTTCGACAAGCTATCATGCCTAACTACATGGTCTAACTGTTGATCACTTCTAGGAGTATATCAGCGCTCTCTTCAATGAAGTCTCCTAGCACCCCAGTTAGGAGCAGGATTACTGGCTGCTGAAGAACGGCTTCCACCAGCAGAGCAAGGGCGCAGGTAAAAATCCAGTTGGTGGAGGTCGGCCTGTGCAGATTCGGTCAAGCACGCACACATGTGACACGTCGTAGGACAAGAAACACTTCCGATAGGGCTGGTCGCTCGGGAGGTTTGGCTTCGGGAAGGAGAAATAGGGGAAGAGGAGTGCACGTAAGCAATAGCACTCGTTTTGAGCACCACCGTGTACACTATGGGCCACCATTCTGAAACTAGACATAATTTCTTCTTCGGTACCTCGTGCAACTTCCGTGAACCGAAACAAAAATGTTTCCTAAACGTTGCCAAAAACGTTGCCCGTCGAGTAAAAATATTGTTTTTGGCGGTTTTTGTGTCGCTGTCATAGTTGCCGAACCTACAGTGAATGTATACCAGGGACGCAATATCATTTCTGAATTTTCACGAATTTCTGAAAACATCATTGCAGAACATTGTTCCTACCCTCGCACCTCCAAGGAGATTCGCCCGCAAAATTGTGGGTGCTACAGGTCTGAAGGGGTCGGAACCGACACGCACGGCATACAGTCTACGGGTTAAGACATTCTCCTATTGATTTTCGACAGTATTCGACGGGTGGTTATGCACACGGCGGTGATCAAATACAATTTTCCGTCGAGACATCCTTTTGCGGATTGTCCACGCCCCCCCCCCCGTTCCGCCAACCCCTCAAGTGATAGTCTCACTCACCCGTCAAATGCTGCTGCAAATACCAAGTTGGTGTAGGTGAGACATAGTGTGGTCAGGAGCAGTAAGAACACCACGATGCCGTGAGCGAGCTGACGCCTCGGCTGGCACTTGGTGAGCCAAGCGTCGAACTCTCGAGCTCGTATCATCCTCGTTGCTGCCAGGTGCATCCTGGCTCGGTAGCGCAACAAGCCGTTGGGAAGCAAAACCATGCTTCGGTACTGTACATGTGTGTGGACAATGTTATAAAAAGGGTGTGCACACACCCTAGTGAAGCGAAGGGAACACACCAATTAGAAAGTCACACACGTGTCACCGACAAAAAAAAAACGGTTTAGAACTCTCCCGGGTTGGTGGTAAACTTAAACTCCTATATGGACTTGAAGGGGGAAAAGTGTCGAAGTACGGTTACGCCTACAGCATGGGTCACACGAAGCGACTTATTCATAGACTGCGGAGGGAAAGGATGTATCGGGGCCACAAGATACAAGATGAAGGTAAATATCCGACTCGCGCACCAGCAGCATGAACCCACATATGCCCCTCGTGCTGCTGCGCGCTCCGACACTATACAAACGGCCGATATCACCGCACCTAATGAGGTGGCTTAGTTGCGCTCGTTATACATACCTGAAGCATGATTGTATGGCCCTCGCGGCGTCGTGCATGTGCGTGGTAGGATAAGACCATGACGCAACCAGCTCGTCCTCACACACTGCTTGGAGAACGTGCTCGTGCTGTCGCTGGAGTCGGACGCAATACGCACACGCCAAAGTCATGACGCCTCCAAATACAACCCCTGGTGCGTGCATCCGATCAACATCACAGAGGAGGCGCGGCTCAGCAAAACCGATGTCTGAAATGTCCCCACGAACGCAGGCGGAGATATTATTGTGTCATGTAGGTCGATCGATGCAACACGTACTGCTGCAGATATATTGAGGGGAGAAAAGGAGACACAATCGTGTTGTGTCGGACATCGATTCGGGTGACTATGTACTGTACACACATTGTGGGAGAAGGGAGACGAGTCTTTACGCTGATGCCGCTACGTAGGTATCGCTCCCATCATCGGCTCACCTCCGCTTGCCCTACCCTGCTCCCACTTAACATCCTTAGTCTACACCGACTTGATTTCAACTCCACTTCAGCCCACTAATGTGACTCTGGCAATAGGCTGGCCCTGGGAAAAAAACGCCGCCGGCACGACTAAGGGCGAAGCGACAAATCGCCGCAAATCCTGAGGGTGGCTGGTGCAAAAATTTCGCGCCCTAATAACCAGGAAAAAAAACTCCACGACGACGAAACGACGCAAGCTTAAAAGCTCTCTCATCGCTACAAAAATATCAGTCATACAGTTCAAGTATACTATGTCCCCAACGGGGGGGTTAAACGGAAGGACGTGCGTGTGCAAGTGCTACCTTACCTCTTGTAGAGAATAGGAGTGTCGGAGGATTGTATGCAGGTTGATGGGGGAAAACCGCGGTACGAAATACGTCGCTAGGGGGTGCCACGTCTGGGTAGTCCGTACACGCGGCACTTATAGTGATGTTTCAGTAACTTTGGACAAGGGTGTGAATTGGTACCTGATTTAAAACACTAAAAAAAACTTTTGGGGGGGGCTCTGTGTGAGCTTCAGGAAGCTAAATATGTGCAGGTAACGTGGGAACCTCCTCTGCCAAATGACGCAAAGAAAGACAGCCAAGCCTTCTTTTGATCATAAGATGAAACGGTTTTAACCGAAAATGCAACGTAGTTTGTACTCCCAGCAACAAAATGTAAGTACCATACGCTGGTATAGCGGTTCTACTGTGACTCTTCACCAGGACGGACTAATCCCACGGTTGAGATATACCGTTTTTTGGCTCAATATTCTCTGACTAGTTGAGCTCCGTGAGTGAACAACTACCTTAAAGTGAGTACTATATGCTTACTATTATTATGGTGGTTGATACTGTGTGTGTAGGACTAGAGCAAAGAAATCTTGGTCTGGTAACGCGAACAGCTTCCTTCGAATGCATGTGTCGGGTCAGAGATATCGACCTCCTCATGTGAGAAGCCTCAGGGAACAATAAGCCACCAACCCTGCCGTGGTATCAATCGATGTCTTGAACGTATGTGTCGACTTGTTGGACAATCAAGTCACCTGTGGCAAGGCCGGCGCTCGAAGCGTACAGTAAAAAGCCGCACAAAATGAGACCAGGCGAGGCGAAGGCCTGGAACACCATGAGCTGGGCCATGAGATTGGTGTTGCGGGTCACCAAGGCGAAGGTGGAAACGACGCACAGAGTCGCGCTGACAGCAGCCAGGGTAGCCGTCATGTTGTGCAGGAGGGCGTTGTCATCTCCTCCGGCTGCCTCGGCCTGGAGTCCGGTAGATAGAACCTGCCAGTGTGTGAGATGCGCGGGGCGTTTGTTCACTAAATGGCAGAACAGTATGCATGTACGAGTACTCGTACAATGACGTCGAACAGTCGGAGGGCGTCGCAGTAATCGCATATTCCTGATGCTGGCACTGCTATTAAATATATACATTCCGAATAAGCAAGATATATCCACCGTACCTCGTACAGACCATGTTCGGCGGAGAACAAGGTACACCATTCGCGCCGGAAAGTGGGAGCTTCAACACATAGCTATTATAAACTATGGGACAAGGCACATATTAGTAAAATGCCCTAATTTGTGCGTGCGAGAAACGTCAAAAGTATAGCCGGCAAACTATTCATAGCATCGTTCACCCTCTTTGAAAAATACCCATACTTGGGCATGAACTATTCGCGGTCGCTGCACAGTACAGCCTGGGCCAGCCAAAAAACCGTCTAATGTTCTTGAAGCCATATCTCGTGAACCGCATCGAATTAAAACTTCGAAAATAAACGCACTGACCCTGAACCAATCATGGATAACAAGCAGGTTCAACCTGTTTGAGAACCTGACTCGACGTCGCCGAGATACCCAAGAAAGCTCAAAAGTAGCAGAGTTTTTGCCGACGTTTCGGCAGAAAAATCCGTAAAGACGGCTCCAAAACTTGTCGTTCCCGATCAAGGTAAAAAAGGGTGTGGGCAGGGCTGAAGATCCCAAATAAACGAGCAATATCAGTTGCACTGCCGAAACCGTTACCCATCAAGAGGCAAGACCAAAAAACGAGTTTCTACACTGAACCAGTAGTTACGAGAACGAGTGGCGTTACTGCGATGCCCCGCTCAATTTTGCGAATTTCGACACGAAATTTTCATGTCGTATTTAAATCGCATACTTTCCCAGATGGGAAGCCTGCCTTTTTGGTGGCGCGAATTCTGATTGATTGTGCATTTTTTATCGGTTCTGCGCTATCGGTCATATCTCTTGGACAAAAACGATAAAAAAAATAAGAAGGCACGCTTTCCATTTGTCGGTTGGTGGATAATCAACATCGTGTCAAACAATCACATCCAAATACGTAATATTGAGCGGGCCACAGCCCACCCACCGCTCTGGCAGTGGCTTGGCTGGCCCAGCTCGTGTTATGGGAAACGTCTTGCAGTAGTTTCTAGGTTAAAGTGCGCACCTGGGACACAAGCAGGACCAAAATGAAGGGCAGGAAGAAGTAAATCTTGACCAGAACCGCCTGGAGCTGGACAATGTCTGCGTACACCGACGTTTTGTCGGCCACCGCGTACTTAGTGGCTTCGTCCAACGCAACCGCTTTCCAGGAGGCGTGCGCCGGCTTGCCCCGTGTCAATCCCTTTGGCCTTCAGTCACAAACCAGACGAACGGACAGTGTTGAGTCAGGTGGAGGTGTAAGTAACAAGACAGTGCGCTTCGCGGATCGTGTTGTTGCCGGACATTTCTAGGGGGAAAGCACCGTAAATTATATTAGACTTTACGTACTCTGCAACGCTAAAAGGGGAAAAGCTTCAAAACAGACCAAAGAGCAAGCAACACCTCTAGGTGCCACCGTCGCCCCGCCTCCCCTCCCCGCGTCCAATAAGTCGCGTTCTCTCGGTCTACTCTCTGTGACGACGCTAAAACCGCCATATTACTACCAGTTATTCTCTTTGTGTCTCTTCCACCCAGCTACATGTACTTGCCAATTTTTTTATATTGAGTTGGCGCTACACATGCCTAGCACGATCGTCACAGGTTTCCCATGAACCGGCGATATCTACCCCCACCAAACATGAACAAGAGTCGGGTCATGCGCTACCAGTCTCCCAGTTACATCGGGTTTGGACGGGTATTCATATCAATGTATTGGATTGAAGTAGTTGACTGCGCATTGTCATATGGCGCACGACATAAAATGTTCGCAGTGGATGATAATACGGCATAAATAAAGTACACTGCTCTCACGAAGTTCGTGCAGAAGGCGAGGTAGAGGATTCCCGGTCATGTGTTGAAGGCAGCGATTGGACGGTAGAGAGCTGCGGTCCTTTTGCAGCTGGAGACGGTTTAAGCCGAGCGCCGGCAGATGCAAAACGACCATCCGCAAGAGGAGGAGGGAAATAGAGGGTGCTTCGAATACGAGTCTTGCGGTGAAGCTTCGAGTGTGGTGCAAAGACTATGATGACAAGATATTTTTATGTGACGTGGGTTCACGGCAGAAAAGGCAACATGTCCCCCCTCTCTTGAATCCCGCAACGCAACCCACCCTTCCACCCCGTCCTTCCTCTCCCCACTACCCCTCCCCCAGTGTGATTATTCGCATCACCCCCCAACACATGACCATGTGACATGGAAGAAGTATGTGTATCTTCTTCATTGCGCACACATTTTTGAAGACAAACAAGCTGCACGGACTTCGAGAGGGGAGAAGCGTCGCAGCAGCAGATGCTATAAACTACTCGCATTTAGAGAGGGACAATTCCTGACCCACCGCAGCATATAAAGGCATAACAAGCTACGTATTATACGTACAATTAGCAGGGGACAAAAATTATTGCAGTATTCAGTACCAGTCGCAGCATGCGATTGCAAGCTACGCGTATTTGTGCTTGCAATTAGAGAGGACCCCTTTCGTAATAATATTAGGAGATGGGTAAAACCGTGAGGCTTTTCGATGGCCGGAAGTACCACGCAGTGTACTCACCAGATAGCATCCGCTCCGTCGAGTTGTCGGTATCTGCGTCATCCATGCTCTCCTTCCAATCTCCCCCCCCCCCCCCTATCGTTGTTGTCGCCCCTTAGAATCGATCTGCGTCGTCGTGCTTTGCGGTTTTTCCTCAGTGCTCGTGCTCGCGTTAGTGTTACAGAGGATGGAGGCGTGTTGGCCGATCGAAGCAGGGCAGGGAATATGGTGGCCGTCGGGATCATGAAAAGCGCCGTCACCGCCGTCAGTTGCACCTACGTATAGCAGTAGCAGTATTATTGTAGACACCGTATGCATGCGTGGGGGGGGGGGGGGGGGGGGGGGGGGGGTACCAGAAGCAGAGTAAGCCTGTCACTGTGCACGTGGCGACAGAAGGTGGCAGAAAAAGCAGCAGATATACGTACATATACTGTAGCTATACCGTAAATCACGCTTGTCCACACGCCCTGGGGATGTCGCTTTGGCATCCACAAACAGTATCACCGGGTGTGCTACTGTTCTGGAAGCGTGTGACACCAAACGTATCCCGGGCGATACGCGACGTGCATGTGAGCCTCGCAAGCTAAGGGGTGGGGTAACACGGGTTGTAACGGTGAGAGGAGGTGGCATCAATGATTGCCGCCAAGCGTGAACAGAAACCGGCTAAGGTGCGATGGGGAGATAATGAGGGTGCGTGTCAACGACGATGTGTGACGGGGCCTCAAGCACTGTATTTTGCTAGATTTGGGCACTGACCTCGACAGAAAATTGTGCTCTGTCGCTGACAAATCAATAGTCGCTGCTATCGCGGGGTCTGACGCGCTTTAATCGGGGGTTGAGGAACAGTATGGATGGGTGGGCGCTCAATAAAAATGTTTGCGCGCACCCTTTCGGGAACGGCCAGTTCCACTGCCCACTATGATGCCCACCTTCTGCCCAAACCCAAACTGGCTTTTGCCGTAGAATATAGCCTGCAGGGTTACCCCCGCTCATCCAGTCCGCCAGAAGAATCAGCAGATGCTGTGGCCTGCTTCCAAGCAAACACAACCACCAGTGTCGATACACGCAAATAAACGCATCAACAACAATATATCACGATCAAGGTGGCTGTTGACTAATCGGGGCGAGATCACAATCGGCTCTGCGAGGGCAACAAACGTCGGAACCGGCCACAAAGGAACAAACGCTAGTAAGGCTGAATCTCAGTTCGCTGAGGAGACCGCGATAGACTGCAGGATTTTCCTTGCCTGGTGAGCAGAGTGGTCTTGAAATGTACGATTGGAGAGCTCAGTAGATGGCGCCAAGCGTGGCTCCACAGCACACTGCTCGCGGTCACCTGTTTACTCACGCGTACACACGCAGATTGTTTACATCATATCGATCACATGTATTGCATGGATATTCTCTGGTATCACACAAACAGTACCTGGTATGACGTGGACAATGCCTGGTATAGTGATGCAGCTATGGCTACAAATATCTCTCATGTATGAAACGTCATGGGGCTATTGGCACTGCAACGTGTCGTTGCCTACAGCACCAGACCATGGCTAGCCGGGGATTGGTGCAGCGTGCCTTGGTTCGTCGAGTAGAGCAGAGCGGGGTACTTTGTAGCTTTGCAGCAATTTTGAGGGTTCTTGAACTGAGGAACTGCGGTAGAATGTCATAGGACGAATACCGCTGGAACAAAATTTGTTAGAAGCCTATTTAACAAAAAAACACCACCCTCCTCAAAAGGTAAAAAAAAAAGACAGTGGGGTGGGAATTCTGGACGAATCTGTGGATTTTACGAAAATATTTTTTTTTCCAAAAATTAATTACTTGGTTTTAGTATACTCACCCCTGTCTGGGTGTTGAGAACGGATAGCGGGGTGTCGGTTTTAGTTTTGACGCACACCCCTGTCGGCATTGGGGTTGTGCGTCTCAACATCGGTTGTTGGATGATGTGATATATGGTCCTCCCTAAGTGAGGGGGCTCACAAAAGTAATCAAAGTGACGTGCTACCTCTGTCGTGGTACGAGTCACTGCCAGAACCCCCTGAAAGAGGTCGGTATGACCCACAACCGATAGGTTGAATGGTATCAAATCCATTTATGTGACCGATCCTTAGTGTTACTTTTTAAGGGCGCAGTAGCGTGCTTGGCGCAGCTCCATCGCAAGGCCTTCTCTAGCATTGCTGGGCGTTGTACCCCTATTGCGTAAGGACGCTTTCTCACTCACCTTGCTGGCAGATTCCTTAACATCCTTCGTAATGGTGTGGAAGTGTACGACGCTTTTATGCTGTACGCTGTTGTTGACGTCAGCTCGTGCTTCATGTGCCCTCCGTCTCACCTGCAATGCACGCAAATGTCAAGAAGAAGGCCGTTGCATAAACCGCAGAGGCAACGTGTAGGCAAGACTATGAAACATGTTTCGCTCACACGACATACGATCCCTCAGGCAGGCATTGAGTTCATGCATGGCCGGGCGTGCCGTCTCATTCATTCCGTTATAAACGCTGTTAATACCGGAGTAAACTGTACCTCCATACATGTTCTTAGTCTGCTTGTGCGATTTCTCAAATGAAACCGACCTCGTGCTATCAAAGCTTGTCCAGCATATAGGGCTATAAATGGTTGCCTTCTGGGTATAGCGCACGGTAGCAAGCGACTTTTGGCGAATGTTGCGTCCAATGCTGTGCGCAATATCGCCACTGCCACTCGCCCGTTTGTTCAGTGCGTTTTCCTCTCTGTTGCTCCGACCTCGAGCCAGATACGTATAGCGAAGAGCTTGAATGATTTCCCGCTCGCAGCCACCGCGAACGTCCTGCGCCAGTCCAGGCAGGAGACGCGGGTGTTTACGCGGATTCCGTGAGGGGTACTTTTGAATTGAAGGGAAGGGTCTGCTGCGAGAGGAACACCCTGCGCATGCCGAGTAGATAGACTTCAAGGAACCACTTGGTGATCATCTTCATAAAAATTGTGCACAGGTTGTTTAGACATCACAAAATGCATGGAAGTGAGGTAAAAGTGTGATGTGTTCTGCAGCGGCACAGCTACAGCCGCGTTTTCAGGCGTGGGTTTTATTTCTTCCATATTACGCGGAAAATAACAACTAACGCAAGCTCGTTTCCAAGTGGTCCGTGTAGAATATTGACACCAAGCACAAGAACCTCTGTGGCTCGGCCAAGGGAACAGCAAGAGCAGCCGCCATAAGTCCATGTAGTGGTTTATTTTATACCAGGTAAACAACAGTACACTACAGTACATTGCCGGCCCTTTCATAAGAAGGAACTCCTCAAGAATCTCGGCCTGAAACTTCTACGGAAATTCCAAACTCGGGAGCGGTTACTATGCTGAAATTAGTGTAGAACTGTCTCTTCCTCATACAAGAAATCTAGGCTGGACCAGTGTCCTGGTTTCGCATTAGAGGGCCCGCGCCGTACAGTCTCGTTGTGTATACACACTATACACCTACCTGCAGCCATGAGAGCACTGTCGCGGAGATAAAGAGCGCCAGCAGCAAGCACAGGGACAGGATAGCCACCCAGCTCTCGGCGCCGTACTGTTGTGGACATGAAAGGTGCTCAGGAGGATAAGTGGCTGCGCAGTTTGGTAACTGCAACCTTTTCATACGCAACATTAAGTATTGTAGTATCCTCAGCTGTGTTCAAAACGCAAGCGAAACATGCGAAAATGAAGGCATTCCTATTAAAAGTGTGTTCTTAACGAACTGTGAGGGTGTAGAAAAGTGTTGCGGCAACGGGTCACCGTTTCTCTCGCCCAGAACCGGCGCTCCGATTCATATTTCAGCCAGATAGTGTTATTGCTGCTCTCACTCAGCGTGGTCCTATTTCCGCTGAATGATCACCCTAGCTCGAAGCTTCCACAAGGCCCTCGGAGGGGTCACTACTATCATTAGTGCAATAAGATTCTGCGATAAGTGAAAACCACAGAACGCGGCAGCACTTCCGTACGAAAAAGGGACTTTCTAAGTTTCGGTTCGAGGTTTGCGCGATCCATACATAAGAAACCAGTTTTGCACGTTGAAATTACTGTCGTGCAGGACACACATTGCCTCACATACAAAAAATGCGCTTGGCCCCCACTACGGCCCCCGCTACGAGTTTTTTTGTTGAGTAATGCCGTGTGTACTGTGTATCAACGCTTGGTATATACCTGGATCAGCACACTGTGCCCGGTAAGCAGATCAACGGTGTTCCACTCGGCCGACAGGTTGTCTTCCCACGTAGAAAATGTGCTCAGGTGGTAAGTACGGCATGCAGTGCCGCCAGTGCCGTCGGAGCCAAAGCCTACCGCATCCACCGTGAGCCCTTCCGAGTCCCACCCTCCGTCCGCCTCAGACCATCTCTTGCAGGTGGGGATGGCTTCGATTGACTCCCCTTGGGACGTGGACATCTGTGACCCATACCGGATTCATTGATCAAGTGCCGACAATACTGTAGTAGACAAAGACACAATCATATACAAGAGTACTACGAACCACTGCTGTCTATAGTGCGAGGGTAGATGTGTGCCGTCAATGCTCAGCGATGCCCGGTCGTACTCTCTGAACCAAGAGAAACTGTCGTGCAGCACCCATCCCAATACCGTCGCCCTCCCCTCCAAAATTGAGTTCACTCAGAAGAATCTGCTTGTCGTGGCGAGCGACCGGACAACGCCTCGCGATCGCACAACCACCGCATACGTGGACATATTTTTCGGAAATCGCGAGATAGCTATGCTTGAGCTCGTTTCAAGATCCCATTGCCCGAGACTCTGCATAACTGATTGTTGTTCGGGAAATTGCTGCCGTACCTCTGACCGTGACTCACTTCTTTGGCCATGGACAAGACAATCGGATGGTTCAGATCCTGAACGATTGACCCTGTCGTGTCCCACACATCGATACCAGTCACACCTCCGAGACCTGCTAAGCGAGCATCACGACGCGCAATCGCCAGAAGGTGTTCAAGTGTCATGAGGACGCTCATGTGTCATCATGATGCTTATGTAACATGATGATGGTCATGTAACATGATGATGGTCATGTCCCATGATGATACTTCATGTGTAACGATGATGCTCATAAATCATGATGATGCTCTCTGCCCAACACTTGCAGCGATAGCCGTTCCATTCCACACATAGGTGTCATATTTTCGCTGCTTTTTCGTGGCCGCTTCACCGCGGTAAGAATCACGTGGATAAAAGGCCAAGTGCAATACGCCATTGATACCCATATCCCCAATATTTTTTCGGTTCACGGCGCTCGAAGTGTTGGGTATTCTACAGTAGTCATGGCATGCCATGTCACGGTAGGAGAGCGGGGGCACGTTTGGGTCCAGCGTATTACTATGCGGACGGGAGCTCTCAATAGAGGAGCTACCCAATAAAATGACAGCGATTGAAGTACGTTCGGTGTACGAGTATTGCACTTGTAGTTTCCCATCGAGTTGCGCGCGCAATGTTGCCGGCTTCTTGTGCTCCTGATATTAGCAAATTGACTTTTTGTTAAAGCGTACAAGGACTGTATCAGCATTGACCTTTGCGTAAAGCACCAACAGTTTCACCTTCTGCAGCGAAGGCGTTGAACGAGGTGACCGCCACGACTATCGAAGTATAATCTTCAGAACCGGTTGATGGTGACCAGTCCTCAAAAGAAACCCGCGTGTCGTTCCCACCTACTGTCAACTTCATCGTGGAAATAGAGGATTCGGCCGCCCTGGCCGCCTGACGCACCGGAACCATAACAATCACCAGGTAGTGCGGAGGGGGGATGAGAGGGGGTGTACTCGATATCGTACATGGCCGTAGTGGAGAAGACGGGGGAGAGAAGGAGCGTGGGGGGTGCGGGCATTGGTTTTCATCGGCCGTCGTGCTTACACTCTTCCTGTTTCAGACAACAACCACCTGAATTGTTGGCACTTGACCAATGAATCCCGAGCAGAGACGAATGGGACGTGATAGCCTCTGTTCCATTCGTGGAATAACGGGACATTGTTTGCAGTGTAGCGTAGTGTAGAAGTGTCGAGTTTTGCCCTGTTTCAAAAAGCAATGATGGTTGGATGCTTCCCTGAAATGAACGTGTACGGTCGCAATGGAATGTATAGTCAGCATTATCTACAACGCTAGCCTTTGAGGCCAGCAACCCAGTCCTTCGAGCCGTGCTGACGTTGAATGCTTGGGTATACGGCGTGTTTCGCGTTCAAACGCTCGCACCTTGAGATCGAGGTACCCTGCGCTGACCTCGTCCACATCTTCGCCGGCCTCGGACCCAACCGCTACAGCATTTCCTACCTCGCCAAGGAGAGAGAGAGGTCCTGCCTTGCCGACGAAGCTAGAGTCTCCGGTGGAAGTGGACACTATCGAGCTCATGTTCAGCAGCACCGACACAGTCTTTGATAAAAGGGTAACAGCACAGAGGTAGTGCGCCGTAGCTCAAACTCAAGAAAACTAGGGCAAGCACAAGAAGAGAAAACCAGGTTTCTGGTGATCTCCGGCAGTACAGTTTGCTTGCCTGATTAACCTGTCGTGTGGTGCTACGCACACTCTCCGTGACGTTTGGAGTGGGACATTCGATATTTCTCTAGATCCTGGGCCAGAAGCACCCGGGGATACAGTGTGGTTACGTGAATCGTTCGCGCACATGACTTTTCGAATTTTCTGGTGGGACCCCCACCCCGAGGACATGCTAAAGCAGAGGGGGTACCTACGGTTTGCATCTTCCTACACTTCGAAGTATCCATTCACACGAGGAGCTATTTACCTCTCGTAGCAATGTGATGCCTGGTAGTATTTTACACGTCGGATAGATCATCGAGTGATTCCCACTCCATGATATAGATACTTCAGGGCCGATGGATTCAAAATGAACTAGCTCGTACAGGGGAAGAGCTGCATAACCGATATTTATCTAAGACACGTTTCCTGGGGTGGATGTGTACTGATACGCAGATCCTGCACAACATTTCACAACAGCAGGATAGGATCTAGATGACCCGCAGTACATCGTGATCTACCTGTACGACGTCAGGAATACTGCATGTCGCGCTACCCGATAACCTGTCCTACCGCGCTGTAGAGTCATAGCTCGCAGCTCGACATCTACTACAGGTACAATAGTCTTGTACGCACGCGGAGCTCATGCAATAATGCCTGGCGCTAAACCTGCAATGCAGATGACGCCACTCCTGCATCCAGCATTTGGCCATCTGAGGTGGAGACCTCGAGAACATCCGACACGGCCAATAGGACGGAGGCCGACATGTTCGTCGGTATTTCGCTGGCATTCTGCAAACGCGACACAAGCCGGAGGATATACACTATCAATGGTGGCACCGGCGAGAAGGGGCGGGGGGTAGGTAAATTCTACCTGAACCGAAACAAGCAACTGTTTGTTGTTGGATACGCATATTTTGACATATTGTCGCAGTTCGAAACCCATGTTAACCTATGCAGTATTTCGTTACGTTCGTGTTAAATGTAGTTGAGGCACCCAGGTGCTTCCGACGAATCTCTCACTGGCATATACCGTTAATAGTTATTGAGAAGTTGTCGCAGGTACCGCTTATTATGTTTTTTCTATATCTGCGCATGCGTATGGTCTACGAAGCCATCCATTTACTTGACGATGAAATCAAAGGCCCAAAGATAAAATCAAGCAAACATCTGCAAGTCGCGCGAGCGCGCAGCAGGGCACACAGGATCATGCTGCGCCCGAGTCGCACTTTGACCCCTTGCGTCAGGGTTCGGACACTACTGTGGTATCGTCCATTCCTCCACCAAGAACTGTGGTTGATGCTGCAATCGTAAATTTTCGTCGAAACGTTTTCCCTCTCAAGCCACATTTTGATGCATCACATGAAGCACTACAGTAGGTTTTGGTCGGGTAGACGACACAACGATGGAAACGACCACACACCAGTCGCCCGCCCACCCACTCAAGCGTGGGGACGGTTATTATTGTTCTCACCGCATACAAAGTTAGCGCTCCGGCAAGGGCATCCATGCCTGCCATAGCCGCGCTCGACGACGAATCGATCGCAAAGTATGCCTCCGTCAAAGATACCACTAGGAGACCCTGAAATATCACGAAAGAGGTGGACGAAAGAGGGGGGTCGGGCCGCGCCGAGGAGTGAATGGCAGCAATGTGTAATATGGTCAAGGGCCAAGTAACGTTGGCCCTGTCAAGCGACAACACTGTGGAATTGCCGAGAAAACTTTGTCTGTTAGTGAAGAGATAATGGCATGTGTACACGTATCATTAAGCGCACGTATGTGTGGTCGTGTGTGTATGGATTACTTTCCGACGAGAAGCATAGTTGTTATTCTCCGGCGTGTAACACACGAGGCGTTTCATGTCATTCGTCGAATGGTTGAATTCGCTGGAACGAGATGTGGTACGAGATGTAAGCTCGGGTGTACAGCAGAGCGCGTCAATCGGCGCGCCGCGTAGACCTACCAATCGACATACGCCACCGCTGAACGAATGACCGTGGCACAGCCGATCTAACGAGGCGAGATTCGCGTGCGAACATCAGAAAATGGGTGACCCAAATCCATGTATGTGTTATTTGTTTGTTGTGATCGCCGCACATGTACATCAAAATCATGGACCCACATCATCCACGTGTTACTCGTGTTGTTGTGGTCGTCGTATCTGTACGTGCACGTCACACCTGTACTTCGCGAATAGCGTCGACTCCTTCCGCTGACGGTGGCTGAACCGACCCAAGCACAGCGCTGAAGGTGCTCGCGTCTCTCATGGCGTCCTCTGGTTCCCTTAAAGAGTTATCCCCAGCAGCGACCCAAGCTGATATGTTTGGTAGAAGGGATATCACCTCCGTCTATCACGGGTCAAAGGGGGGGACATTGTATGATACAATAGTAGGGTCCAAGGAGAGCTACTGCAATCAAAAGAGTTCTCGACGACTTTCCGGGGATACGATCGACCCCGCAGTTGGAAAAATTAGGCGCGTCTGTCATTGGTCCGGAGTACATGTCAGTTTAGTAGAGCTGTGTTTCTTGGGCAGTGCCTGAAAATTATGGCATAAACGTCCACGCAGGACAACGCGTCATGACGTCACCTGAAAGTTTTATAGAGAGATTTCAACCATTGGGGTGAAGGGTGAGGTTCAGGTGAAGCGGCCGGATGGTTCTTGCTGGTTCAAGGGGGGGTACGCACATGTTCGTTCGTACTCATCGGTCGCGTGTGGAAGCAAGGAGCATGCTTGCACTCTGAGTTGCTATGGGAGTACGTGTACACAAACCATAGGGTGTGGACGGGTTTACCTCGTCCGGGGAAGTAGACACGATTGTGACAGGCATCCCATCCTCCCCGAGGCTAGTTACCGCGGTTGATCCCAATTTATCGGACACCAAAACAACCGCGGTGATATTGAAGCCATGCTCGGTCGTTCCGGGAGGGACGTAGCTGCTCAAGGTGTTCGATGGAGAAGCCTTCGAAGATAGCATATTCACCCCATTGCCGCTGAGGGGCGGGAAGGAGATGTGCAGCAGTCAGCAGTGCAACATGTTAACGTCTTAGTCCGTTGGCCTACTGGTCAAAGGTTATCAAATCTCCTACCCAATCTAAGCCTTACATCACTCTCCTCCCCTTCGGAACAGCGGGGTCCTTGGTCTTCGTATGGGGCCGTACGTGCCTATAGTCCGCACTTCGAGAGTGTTGTTATATATCAGATTCTTGACATGAAAAATTCACTTTTCTCTGACATGCGGTTTCATGGTGGACGTGAGATTCTAACCCGCGACCAACGACCCGTGCCCTGCCGATTGAGGCCATTTGTTAAGGTCTTAGTATGTTGGGCTACTAGCGGCGTTCTACGATAGAGGAATCACATTTGGGGAAAAAACGTTTCTGAGTCACCGCGGCGTCCTGACCGGGCGCCAGTGGAAGGAGGAGTATGTAACTTGTGCTCTACATTTGTTGGGCACAATGCGTACGTACACGTACGAGGTGCGTGTAGCATCAGTCGTATTCATGATGTGTGTCCCCGTTGATCTATGTATTGTACCTTTGGGGGGACATGGGAGCCTTAGCAAATTTAGGGTGTAACCTCTATTGTAGAGAGCTTCAACAGTAAACGGTTAATCGATCGTCTGCCCAATATAAGCCTTTTCTGAAACACCCGAAGCATAGAATTGCTCTCGCACGCTAAAATGGCAGGACAGTGAACAGATGCATGTGGTATAATGTTAAAACACAATCGGTTAATCTGGACCGCGTCCGGCTGCTAAAATTGATGTTTTTGCCCAAGGGTTGCGGTCCCTCGAGTTAGCGCTGCTGGGACAAAGAAACTAGTGCCAAGCACCGCACTTGGCGCAAGAAACCACCCCGGGTGCCATTTACTTCGAGTTTTTCTTTTTTTGCATCACCGGGGGTGGTTTCCTGCGGTAGGGTGGTATCAAAAGAGAAGCCTCGTGCCTTACGTCAAATACGTTATGCCACCCATCGAAGGGCGATGCGTGCAACACCTACTGGAGCAAACGTTTCCGACGCGTATTCCTCGAACACGCCTGAGCAGAAGCACTCCACTCTGATGGCGTTGAGCCATCCCTTAAAAGCCTCTACGAGACAAACATGGAGGCATGTATCGGGGGGGGGGAACGGGTGACCTGTGTGACCACAGCTGGCCCAGAAAATCGTACGTATAGTGTACAAGCTCCTGCAAATTGAGCCTTAAAGCAAAAGCGATGTTTGAAAGCAAAAGTTATTTACCCAACTCGGTTGAAAATCCTGGGAGCTATTCGTATGACGTCTTGGCTTGCTCTCCTTGTGCAATCACCTTGCGACCGAAGTGATGTCTTGCCAGCCGTGCGCGTAGCCAAACGCGTACGAGACCGGGAGGTCATCGAAGTCGTCAGTCCAGGAGGTGCTTTGCAGTGTCACCGAGTCCACCCCGGCCGTTGCTGACAGCAAGTCAGAAATGAGGTACCCTCCCACTGGTGGGGAGTTGGTCTCGAACGTAAACTCTGGGTGCGGGGAAACGCGCGACATATATGGCGTATCGGGATGTTGTTCGTAATGTTGTATGATCATCGCACACCTGTTACTGTAACATCCTAATAAATGTTTCTTCGGCAAGCGCCCACGAGGGCATCGTTGAAGGGAAACGTCATACGATGTGATAGTCGGAAAAGGCAATCCCGACGTATTGCGCTTGATGGTTGAGTTTTTACGGTCGGCTGGACCACGGCGAAAGGCGAGAAAGGATCGAGACCCACGCCGAGAAGATAATTGACATCGGCACGCGGAGCGATATACACAAACACGTCCCAGATGGACCCAGCCAATACCAGTATTACCGTAATGCCACAATACTGTAATGCCGACCATATTCGACGTCAGCAGCGCTAGTGACATTCAGACGCTACGTGGGGTAAGGTGATCGTTTGGTTGTGCAACTGTGAAACCATACGGCCACATTGTGCGATGCAAGGCGCAACAGAACATCACGCTTGCAGGGCGTTTTTGCCAGAATGGCTTCAATGTGCGCTTGCCTGCATATCCCGCGCTACCCGAGATATTGGTGGCGGTGAGAGCGAAGGTGTAGCTCCGACCTGGCGTCAGAGTGCCGGCTAGGATTACCAGGGTCGGGCTATCAATAGGTGTGCTAAAGACCCCCGTCCATCCGTCACGCAGATCCAAGTTGCCTTCCACCTAGAATGGAGAAAACATAGCGTTGGATTCACAGCGGTCATACGCACTTGTAGTCCACAAGGCGTATACTTGAATTCTACCCAAGGTATGTGTGCTTGAATCGTTGTGGCGTGGACTGGGAGAGGCCGAGATGGGTCTGCGAAAGCTACCTCCCTGTACGGGTAAGGCATGTTTGGGATCGGCTGAAACACTCTCAAGTGCGCCTCTCGCACCTGCTCCCATTCGAAATCCAGGCCATTTGTTGTTCGGCTGCTACACGGTTCTCCTTCCGCCGGCGATGCACAGCCGTACAGAACCACTCTGGATGAAGGATCGTACTTGTATAACACTTCCTGTTAGCGTGGCGTCAGATGATACACGGTAGTATAAGTGCCAATCGATGTATTCGGTGTTGACCAGCAATCGTGCACCGCTCAGCGCTACTAGTCAGAGACATACTGCACTCCAAGCGACAAAACCCTTGCCCCTGTGATGCTGTCTGTATTCATATTGGTAGATGTCACACGCCATGACCAGCCATGACCAGATAACATGGAAACATACAGTGGTTCCCCGTCTCTGTTTTGCAAGGCGACGAAAACCTGGCACAGTCAAGAACAAAATATTGATTATAGACGCCAGCGATGGTATGAGAGTGTATACGTCTAGCAAACCGAGAAAATACGCTGTCAGGAGGCGCGTAAATCCCCCCGCCCCGCCTTCCCCCATGCTCTCAAGAGTGTGCGTTTACAAGAGTACACATACTATTTGTGAGATAAACAATTCATCTTGGTGGGGACTCGGTTCAAGTTTTTTGTTTTTGGGGGCATACATTGACGTTTGAAACGATTGGCTTTCGCGCGTAAGTGATCAATATTGAGCTTGTGAGCAGCGCCACGCTGCTTCCGTGAAATATCCCCACACGCTAATTTCGAGGCTTACTGCTATAAATACCGTACGTGCTCGTAGCGTACAATGTTTTCAACCTCATATCATGGAACCATATACCTGGTAGGTGTATACCTCCAATACGTGTACGTCGGGACTTTTACAGTACGGGTAAACCGGATATAGCATTTGGCACACACGACATAGTGTCTGTATCGTGTTCACCAAAAGCCCAAGGCGATCAACTATGCACCCTTGATGGCAATGTATGTATTTGCCTTCGGAGCCACGGAGACTAGTGGTATGTCTTGTGCCGATGTAGAAACGACGCAGGACGCGTTATCGCTTCGAACCTCAGACCACAGAGGTCCACCAGAGAAACCCTTGGATGCAGTAACGGTGAACGTGTAGTCCACACCTATTACAGTCGACGGGCATATGGTTTGCTCAAAACGTACGTGTAGTCGACGAGCTTAAGCAGTGCACCTTGACGACCAACTTGAACATCGGTGTCGCTTGGTAGCCAACTAGACCTCAGTTTGACATTAAAGTACGTGAACATATGCGCGGGTCAAGTAGGAGTGTGATCCATCTCTCAATCATCCTACCGGCCGTGGATATATTTCGGTCAAGGGTGGTATGGTTCATTTTTCAAACATCCTACTCGCCTCGAGCCTGACACAACGTAGTAAGGTCATAAAGCAATGAGTCGTAGTAGCCGTAAGTCTGACACCGCGCGGGAAGGCCAACATAGTATTGAGTGCCACTGGTCGCGAAGGCCGACGGTGGTATTCAGTACACTAGTAATATCGATTATGGCAATAATATTGGTTGAGTACGCCAATATTATTGAGTGCGTCAATGCTATTGAGTTCGTAGGCCTATATTATTGTACGTAGGAGAGTAAAATTGAACCTGCTGCTCCTCACCGGCAGGGAGCGTCTCCTTCGGGAGTGTAAGCAGCTCGTCGGCCGCGAAGGAAGCCGTGTCCAACCTCGTTCCGGCCTGGGACACACACAAATCGCCGGAACCATCCTTGCAGGTCCAGTCGAAATTGAACGGAAGGGTGCCCAAGCCGTCCAGGTCTCTTGTGGCTGAAGCGTTTAGAGTCAGAACCTTCGCGGATAGTGCAAACAACGTGAGGCATGTCACGGTTGGGGGTTGCTTCTGGGCGCTACATGTTTTGGCTAGCGGGGCTCTTCAACTAAGAAACTACGGTACTAGATATGTTTTACAGTCTCAGTTGTGTTTTACTACATGCTCGTGTGTATACAGCACGAAGTACATTGTAGTATATGCTAGGTACAGATGATGGGGTTGTCAATCGGGTGGGACGTTCTGTGCAAGATTTCTTGAAGTCAACTTGTTATGTGAGGAATACACTAGAGCTCCTGAGGCTAGGAACCTCCCGAAGCATTCGTTTCCGCACTAACGTAGCATGGGCCAAGTTACGAAAACCACCCACGCCGCCGGGTTACGGGTCAACACCCACATGCGATGTTCAACATAGAGATGAACCGTCGGCCGTATGGAGCAGGTCCAACCAAGACATTCTTGGAGTAGTGTAGTGACAAAGACCCCCTCGGAGTGAAGACAATAGTGTGATCGATCAAACGTTTGGCCCTCTCCTCAACAAGGATATAACCGCTGACATCATCGCACAGTACCCTATTCCGTTTGAAATGACCGTGTGATCGCAAGCAGTAACTTCTTAAGGTATGACGAGGGATCGTGTTTACAAAAACTGCGCTTCAGGTGCTCCCACCTGTGAGCTGCCGATCGTTTGCTTCGTCCCACCGGAAATAGCCGCTACCACTGTCCCGCTGATGACTTCGACTACATACGGCGATGTGCAGCGGGACAGATTGTGGATGAAAATTTAGTCAACATGTGTTTTTCAGAGTATACCTAGTGCTGATACGATCCAGGTATACCAAACGGACACTTTAAATTATCATTTTCGGGGAGCATCACAGACAGTCCACTAGACGTCAGCATCTAGGATCATCGGAACATCAGCGCCTGCTGTCGCTGACTTGGTCGCCGTCGTACATCGGAGCATCACCGTTTGGGATCGCTGGATCAACAACATCCAGGATCATCGGAGCACCAGCTGGGTCAGTAGCATCAGCTGGGGCCTCTCAATCAACATTATCGGGGATCACCGGAGCATCAGTTGAGTCATCAATGCCAGTGGTCGACGGACCGGCACCATCCGCTTCACCTGAGATCGCACCAGATGCTCTTGCGCCTACTCGCCAACCAAGCTCAACGACGAGACCGTCACCAGACGGTTTACACGCTTACGATAGTCGAAGGACATCCGTGGGAAAATGGCGCGTTCCACACGCGAAGACAGCGAGTTACTGGAAACTTCCAGTGGCGTACTACCCGACCGTCTCTGCGTTAAAAGGCAAGCATGTTGCCCAACCATACCTACCTTGGAGAGCAAGCGGTTTTTCAACTGAGCTTTCGAGGGCAAGCGGGTTAAGAACCAACAACTGCTTAGAAGGCGAACGGCTTGTTGACCGACAACATTCGCCTTGCAAGGCGAATGGCTTACTAGCCGACAATGTCTGCAAGCGTCTAAATTACCTAACTCATCTGCCTCAGAAGACAAGCGGCTATATCCGACGGTATTTGACGTGGAGGGCGGTTTAGAAACCAACAGCACCTGTCCCAGAAGGCAAGCGACTCATTACCCGACGTTATCTGCTTTGGAAGGTTACAACAACATCTGCGTCGGAAGGCAAGCGGCTTAGTGCACGACTTTATCTGCAATGGAAGGCAAGCGACTGTAAGGCAAGCGGTTCATTGCCCTTCAATATCTGCCCTAGAAGGCAATCGGCATATGCACCAATAATATCTTCCTTAGAAGGCTAGCGGCTTGTTTGCCGACAATGATTGCCTTAGAAAGCAAGCGACTTAATTACCGACAACATCTGGCGTATAAGATAAATGACTTACTAACCGACCGTACACGCCTTGGAAGGCAAGCGGCTTATCATCAGACGGAAATCTTCTTAGGACTAAGCGCCTAATAGCCGACAGTATCTACCTTGGAAAGCAAGCGGTTAGTAGCCGACAATATCTGCCTTGCTTTCAAAGCAGCGGCCTATCAACCGACAACTTGGAAAGCAAGGGGCTGGCCTGAACGTCTGCCAGGGTACAGAAGGCAAGCAATCGACCCTTATTTTCTTGCGATGAACATTGTTTTTGACCGAAGAAATGGTCCTCAGGGTCAGGTGCCATACCAATTCTACGTAATAGACAAGAGTACGAGTACTCTGTGTTTAGGCGGAAGCAAAATAGGAAATTGGACCCCGATGCCAAATTGGTACTTCTTACTGGCGGGCGCCTTTTGGATACAGTGGCACACCCAAAGCACTATGGGAGTTCCACAGAAGCAGCCTGCAGACACAACCGACGGACGGTGGACGCACCATGGCAGAAGAGATCCACGGCAGAACCACAGAAGCTCCATGGAAGAACTACGAAAGCACCATGGAACTCCCATAGAGGCGCCAGGCATTATCATGGAAGCACCATGGAAACTGAAAGTCTTCGTGAAAGCGCCATGGAGACACCATGGAAGTACCACAGACGTACACGAAAGTGCTTCCATGGTGAATCAGTGTTGCTCCCATAGGTTCCATCGTGCTTCCATGGCACTTTCATGGCATTTCCCCGCGACGTTTCGTGGTGATTCCGGCGCTTCCGAGGAATCATCACGGACCTTTCGTGATGCTGCCGTGTTACGTCTGCGGTGCCTCCATGGCGCTTCACCGAGAAATCCCTGTCTCCGTGGTGTTTCCATGGGGACTTCTGTATTGCTTCCGTGGTGCTTCCGTGGGACTTCCGTGGGACTCCCGTGGTGATTCAATGGTGCTAGCACTGTCCTTCTCAAAGGAAACCCGTGACACGTCGATGGGAACTTCCGCATTGCTTCCATGGAGATTTCCAGGTACCTGTGGTACTTCCCATGGTGGTTCCTATGGTGCTTGTGTAGCGCTTCCATGGTGCTTCTATGGTACTTCCGTGAGACCCCCATGGTACTTCTATTGTGCTTCGATGGTGCTTCCGTGGCCTACCGTCCTTGTATACACTTATGTACCACCATCAACGCTAAATGTATCGGTAAGCACCCATAGAAAAAGTAAATAACGTGCATCTCAGCAGATCCCTGTGCAAATAGTCTACTTTTCCTGTCATGTCCCTTAAAGCAGAACCCATCTTACAAGGAAACGTCAAACGTGAAGGTACGCGTCGGCCAATTGCGGACATCATACTTCAATCGATCCGGACACCATACAGGGCGAAGCCAAGCGTCAGCACTGTTCGGGAGCTTCGTATTGCTCCGACCGTATGATACCACTCAGAATAAAGTGCTCAGAATGAAAACCAGTAGTTGGGTGACATATTTTATCTCTCGGTTCCCAGCTTGTTCATGGAATAGTGCCCGCGGGGGAAATGCTGTTTATGTCGCACTCAAAGTAGATTGCGGTGAACACTAGAAGTATCCGGGTGATAACTACAATGGTAGCAGGGTGATAAACGTAAGCATTAGGGTGATAACTACTATAGAAGAGCCCCCCTCAGAACACGTGCGCTGGGTGAGGGTGATACATGAACGTCAGGTCTCACCGGTGGCATTCACGGTGTTACTCATCCCGTCCACCACCGCGCTAAGCTGAAAGACATACGTGCTGCCCGCGAAGCCTAGCGCGTAGGAGGGAATGCTTAAAACGCGTGGGTCCCGCCCGGCCTCCAGCACGAGACTCGTAGTTTCTCCACTGGTGATTTCACTTTGCGATAGCAGGCTCCAGGTGTAAGATGCATGCTGTTCTTCACCGGTGGCGCAGGAGGAAGCTTTGGTCTCAGTGTAGATTGTGATGGAGCTTGCGCGTGTCCTTTGCAAGGAAGCGGAACCCACAACCTAGAGCGACAGGCGGTGTTCGACAAGGAAAATTATCCACGATCGCTCGTTGGAAATGCCCTGTAGCGATCCCAAGCCACAGTTCGGAGGGGGAAATTTTGGTCTCAGTCTAATCTGGCTGACAGGGCTCTTCAACTGAGCTACCGTTTAGCTGTTGTATTCGTTGTATGCTAAGTCTATGGGTGTGCATGACTATTAATATGATCTTCTGTGAGTTGGTTTATGAGTGAGGCCGTGCTCTCCTCATGTGATGAACCTGGCAAGTGTTGGGCACCCCCTCTACCGTTGGCTATGGGTAGCCGCGTACTCTACGAATGGCCAGCGTGGCCTCGGAGGCACTGCGAGTGGAGCCTAAGAGGGCTAGGGGGCAATTCATGCGGCGCTGGAGAGAGAGAGAGAGAGAGAGAGAGAGAGAGAGAGAGAGAGAGAGAGAGAGAGAGAGAGAGAGAGAGAGGAGGGAGAGAGAGAGAGAGAGAGGGAGAGAGAGAGACAGAGACAGACAGAGAGAGACAGAGAGAGAGAGAGAGAGAGAGAGAGAGAGAGAGAGAGAGAGAGAGAGAGACAGACAGAGAGACAGAGAGAATACGTGATTACGTCCGAGGGGTAATGTATTTAATGGCCTCGAGCACCCACCTTCAACGCAGGAAGTTCCTGGGAAGACTTGAAAACCGTGACACTTGCCTCTCCTGAGCCCCCCAGGTCGGTAGTGACCGTAAGCCCAAACGAAAAAGAAGCGTCTTGCGCAAGATAATCGCTAGGGATTACGAGCGTCAGATTTTTTCCGTTGCTAGCCTGTGTGTGACGTTGAATAAAAATTGAAAGTGAGAAAGCCCGAGATCATTCGCAAAAATCCAGGTTCAGCGGGGTTTTGACTCTGAGCAAGCGCATGGCACTCTATTCGGGACTATAAGGACCGTTTGGAAATTCGTATAAACACCGAAAAGGTCCATACATTTCAGGACAAAGTGGTACCTGATACGTATGCCATTTAGTTGCACCAGGTACGTACGTCGCCAACACTCTGACCATGAGTCTAGTCTAGTGGGTTCGAGCCAGCGCCGAGGTGGCTACGAATACGTACTGTAGGATATTGTTTTGCATCAACAAGAAGGTGTGGGGACAACAAATGACATGTGCTACAATTATTACCGACAAACTCATACCTGGTCGGTCACGTTGGAAACGTCGGTGAGGTCAACGGACTGGTCGTCACCCTCAACGGTCACCTCCCACCGAACAACAATGCTCTCTGTTCACGGGGGAGAAAATGAGCAACAAAATACATGATCTGTGGCGGAGACAACATCTGAGCCTGTAAAGTATGCGCATGCTTCCTAAGGTGTGACCAGCACTCTCAGTCCTGTGGACTCCGCAAGTAGGCATGCCACGATAGAGGGCGTACAGGGCCTTTGCTACAGCTCAGGTTTCGAACATGACGGAGCTCTACATCTCCTCCAAACATTGATTAACCTATACGCACAACCCGATGACCACGTCAAGACGCACCCAATAGTAAAACACAAAACAAAACAGACTGAATATTTTGTTGGTATTGTGCTTCTTCAGTCGGTGAGCCCTGTCCGCCGACACACGTTCGGTCTAAATGTACCCCTCCCAATCATGGCGTGACCGAAATGTTAATTCGACTCTCGCCGCCGCCGCCCCGCCGCCCTGTCGCGCTGCACCGGGTAGGCGCCAACGCTACGCGTACCTAAGGACGTGAAGGAAGCACTCCCTTGGAGGATGACATCGTCGCAATAGCCAACCGCATCTGGGGCGCTGATGGCAACGAACGGCGGGTCTGGATCTGAAGGATATCCGACTACCACGCACCCAGCGGAAGTTGTCAGGAATGCCCCGATCTGCGTGTTTAGACAAATGTCGAACGTATTGTGAGTATATAGTCCGCCCATTGCGTGGGGTGCAAGGGGTCGGTATTGAGGGACCAGAGTGTAAGGGAAATCAAAGGGTGGGGGGCAGTGCCGCTCCCACTATCGGAGGCATCCTAGACATCTGCTCACGTAAAGGGGGACGAAGATCCCGAGTAGTTCTCAATAGCGCTTTCCCGGGCAGGCCGCATATACCGCTTATACATACTTTGTATGCTCATACGAGGTATTTGAAGAGTTCACGCACGCATTTCGGATCACATGAACAGAGACTGTGTAGCTTTGCTGTTTATTTCTGGCGGCGAGATGTAATCTGGTTACGCTGCGCATTTCTAACGGCAAGAAAATGTCCGATGCGGCGTAGCTGGAATCAGCGCATACCGTGAACCCGTTTAGGCCTTGAGGACTGCTCCTAATGTGGGGATAATAACACTTGGAATTAGAGTCAAATTTAGGTGCATATACACTGCACTACTCAAGGGTTAACCTCTGGGCGGTCTATCTCCAAGGTTCTTTGGAAAGCGCCAATGAGCTTGGGTGGTGTGTCCAGTCCAACGTGCTATCCCCATGGATGCCCACGAGAAGCATGTTGATCAGCACCATCCCTCCTGCGATCCGACGTGTGGTGGCTTCTCGAATAACCTTTTGTACGCATGTGCTCCGTGGACCATACCATCTTGGTCAGTTAATATAAGTTAGCACGTATGTTGACATCGTTCCCTAGTCACGTTTTTCTGCGCGCCTTGCTGTCTCTAACATTCATACTGCAAACCCTTAGCGTTCTTGTACCCTCAGGACCCCAAACCGATTACTTATGCATTCGTACGCCACAATCGATGTCAGTATACACTCGTACCCCGGATCGGTTCCAGCAGACAGTAGTAGGAATCCATAGCAAGCTGTGTCGCCTACATGGAGCGGCAAAGCGACACTGAGTGCGAGGTCTGGCAGTAAATTGTACCTCGGTCCGGATGACGCCAGCTTTCAACGTTAGGGAAACACCATCACCGTCTGTACAGTTCGCCCCAGACGAGGCTGTTATGCTTGACCTCGTACCCAGGGTCGCCTGCGATTCGCACGCAACGCGCAACAACACAATCGTCTGTCATCACTCTAAAATACAGTTTTCTACGAAAAGGCATCAGCTGTGACTTGGCGCGAAGGGGCAGGAGTTCCCAGAGAAGAGTAAGATATTGCAACTTGAACGATACGCTGATATTAATCCGCTACAACTCGAACGATAGATGGAGAACGGTGGGTTGTTATTCTACTGCAAAACAACGCAGCATCTCTTACCGTGCGCGTAGCGATTTCTGAGAATTGTTTGTTGTTTCTGATTCCCACCTTCAAGCTTGAGTCTGAAACGAACTGGCACGCACTGCCAACACCTAGGGCAGACGCCGAATCAGTCGAAAACACTTTTTCGCACGAAACAGCGTCATAGTTGCCCTCGATCTCCTGCGAGCTAGGGCTCCCGGTAAACTCGACGATGATCTGTGCACCGTTGAGGTTGCGATATAGGTACGCAGACGCGTGTCAGCAAATATGTATGCAGCACGGTGCAAAAGGCTTACTTCTTATACACTGGTAAAGTGTCGGCCGTCTAAACGCTGAGTCTATGGTCTACCGCAGACACACTCATGTGTGCTTGTCAACCATTTTGGGATCCCAGAGGGAAAAATTGGCGATTAAATGATGTGACGATTTCAGCAATGGTTGCGGCAACTGCGTGATTGGGGGGTGATACTATTTGGGGCCAGAGTTACGATGCAAGGAGTCGTATCGCGCGGGCTCGAAATAATCCTACCCGTTCTTCTCGGAACTCGCCCTGCTCCTACACGGTTGATAATACCAAAGTTGTCAACCATTGTGTTTTTGGTCGCTATCAAAGGGACCCCAAATGGGCCAATAGTGTTCATTGTGCTGCTTGTCCCGCCCGTTAGTGTTCTGAGTGGTTGAGTCACGGACATCAGGGACGGGGTGTTACATGCTTTCTCATCACAGTAGTTTTTTGTGAGGCGAAGCAAGAAGAAAATTCCCGGTACACCAGGTGAGGACGGTTGCATACCGTTTCAGGTCCGGACGCAAGAAAGTGTCTCAAAACTAGTACATATCAGTAACGACATGCTTCGAACTACCATTCTATCCGAAAATGCAAGGACCATTTACGCATACTATTTTTGTGTCTTGTGTTCGAAATCACTAAAAGTCTATTGCGAGGGACCATAGTAAATAGGACCAAATATTGTCAGTAAACATAGGTAAATATTTTTTTTTTGTGTGTTTACCGTGGGTCCTATTTACTATGGTCCCCCGTAATAATGCGTTTGATTGCCTGCGGCTAAAGACAAACAAACGCCAAGTGTGTCCCCTGCACATGGTAGGGGCGCAACTGAACGCTTCCGCAGCCGTGCTCAATAGAAATCAGCACCTGAGCGCCAGTGTTCTTGAAGTAAGCCAAATAAAGTTCCGGGGGCTCCGTTCTAGCTTGGACAGTCACCGAACCTGGAAATCCATCCAAAAATCAGGTGGAAGGCCAAGGCTTACACAGCATCAGAAAGCTACCCAATGTAGATTTTAGAGCCTAACTATAGTAGCACTGTAGTGCTGTAGTACCTTTACTCTCAACATCCCTCGTTGTTTATCATTAGTGCGGTATCGGCCCTCTCGCAAGAAATCGCACTTACTTCAAGAAATCTAGCCTATTCCGGGGGTCCATAGTTAATAGGACCTATGGGATACATAAAAACCTATATATTTACCTATTTTTACTAAAAAAAATTGGTCCCGTTAACTATGGACCCCCGTAATAGAATGTTCAACAAACTTAGAAAAGTATGTAGTCTAAGCACTCGCTGTCTATTGGAAAATGGTAAGAAATCTCCCATATTCTCGCTCGTCGAGAATGATGTGTACCAGGTATGCCGTATCGCTAAGCAGATGTTTACGTCTAATGATACCTATTCGGCCGAGCACGTGCTGGGAATCGTAAGGAGCTTCAACGAACACGGACGAGGACGAGAGTGAGTGTGCCCCAAAGAGAACGGTCCCCTGCAGGCAGCTTCGAACATTCAAAGCTTGACGGTTACACAGAGAAATCGATATATTTATATTTGAATGCAATTGTATTTTGTACGTTTTAGCAAGAGAAGGGCATAGGGTATGGGTAGCTTCAGTGTACTACTCTCGAATGCCTTGCCTGTAGTATACTGTTGGCAGCCAAGGCATCCAGACAGATAGCCAGAGGTCGCGTGGAGTGTGACTACGTCGCCTTCCTCCAACGAATATTCTGCCGCGCAGAGACCGACAGGGGGACGTTGGACTACATCAGATATCACCCGGTACATGCTGTAGTGTACACTGTAGGTCGCCGAGACTGCCGAGGTGTGTACAGCATGCTGATGCTGTGAAAGGAGCTTTACACCCTCAGACAGACCATGATATGCAGTAGATTACGTACACTATTTCATCGCCTACCCTTGTGAGGAACTGTGCAGGAATTGCCTCATGGGGCAGATAGACCACACCCAGGAAACCGCGCAAGACCGTGCGGGGTGTACGGCTCCCACCCAGCAACATGAGCTGGATCATACGCATGCAAGATCGGGAATAGATATGCCTACAAATATCTAGATCATGAACTGGAGGGATCCATGAATATCCGAACTGTGACTGCAGTAGTTTGACTCTTGATTTGACCAAGGACACTGTTAATGTAGCTGTGAAAACAAAGTTCAACACAAAATAGCAGCAGTTTAGACGGCCTATGTATTCGGAATCTTACACTACGTATTTCAAAAAGGCCGTCGGGGGGGGGGGGGGGGGGGGTATGATGCCCAAAAGCACAGACGCCAAAATTGCTCTCCAAATGTTAGCTGGACGGAATCATGCCGGGCTAGAAGAGGGATAGAGCTAAACCAGTTTCGAGCATACCCCTTGGGGGCAGTATGACATGTGTGTTTTCCTTGTGCATGCGAATAGTCAAACTTCGCACTGGGCTGTGAACTATTAGACAGGCGTTCCGTGGAGGGGCGGGAGGTGCGGTAGATACCACCGATGATATAATGTACTTGTTACATACGTTCAGACGGAGCCTATTTTGTCTCGGCAAATGTTAAACCCACTGTAATTTTAAGTGTCATACAGTTTAACCCCCGGGGTTCAAAGTTCGTGTCGATTGAGCGCACCTGACCCGAAGGTGACGGTCGCCGTGGTATCGTCTTTCCAAGTGCATGTGGCCCCTTCCCCCACGGCTGTTTGAGTGCTGTCGTCGATGAGGGCGCTTATGTCGCAACCGGTGGTTCCAAAACACACCTCCTCGTAGCAGTACAAGCCTGAAAAAAAAATGAGTTGGCGCACATACGATGTATGTAACACAGCGAGGCGATCGCATTGCCCCCCGCACGGTGAGTTTTGTTATGTGCAGTATAAGTCTAGTCTCTCGATGTTTCTCGGTCACTCCAGACGTTGATGTGTGGTTATGTGATGCAATAAATGTGATGGGATATCGCTGGCTCCTTGAGGTCGGCGTCGCCTACTCGAGACATATCGGTTACTCCAGCTATGATATACGAAATATAACCGTGATAGCATCGGATCGACGAGGGTGCCGCTCGAACCACGAACCCGGTGTAAATGGCTCGAAATATCAGTCGCACTCCAGATATTGACATACTTGTATGATTCTGCTATTTTCAGATCGCTTGGATATCGCTCGCGGTCCGAACGCAGTGTCGTTTGCTCGAAATATCATCGCATCGACGAGATACAAACGGGGGTGTCACTCGAGACAACGTGCAGGGCGTAGATCCCCAGAATACATTTGCGTTCGGTATGCATGCCTCAAACTCAGCGAATGTATTGACACACACAGCCCCGCCGTGGCCGCGCTGCCAAGACAAGTCACGATCCAGCAGCCGGAAGTTTTCACAGCACGGCCAAAACGTAAGAGATGATAAAACCTTGGTGCGGAGAGAACGTTCTGCCGGGTCTCTATTTCGATATATACCTGAGCTTCCACTTCGTAGTTCGAAGACAAGGTCCACCCCTTCGACCGCCGCGGCAAGCCTCGCCTCCAACAACACCACCATGGTCGAAGCTTTTGTCGGCGACGCAGTTGGTGAAGGCATGGGCGGCAGCAATGGTCCCCGGGTTGGCTGCGGCGTCGGCGCCAGTGTCGGTGCCGGTGTGGGAGCCAGGGATGGAGATGGGGTAGGTGCCGGGGTTGTGGTGCACTGTTGCGTTGCGACAGAGGAACGTCCACAGACGGGCGAAGAGACGACATTTCGTATGTACAGCGCAAAACCACGCACGGAACAGGGTGAGGGGAGTCAAGAGGCAGTGTCTGACTACAAAAATACCGTGCGTACCGCACATAGTGTTTCGTACTTCCAGGATAGCCATGACCAACCAATGTGCTCCACGAAGGTGGTAGGCCCGTTGTCGGGTGTAAGGTTCTCTAGCTCCGGCACCACCCAGTCTGTATCAAGGGGCATATCGACCTCCACCGGCGTGGGATCCTCACTCCACCGTTATTTTTCATTATCCATACGATGTTTGTCATGGTCAAAGAAGGGGCATGCACGTTCACGTGTGTATTAAATAGTCGATGCACATAGGTAGCTTCACCTCGACGTCGAACACCGCAATCCCCCCTGAGTTGACGCCGTCGCCTGCCAAGGTGACCACCAGCCTCCCAGAGGTGCTCGATATAGCCAAGCCGGAAATGTTGCCCGACACTACGCTTGTATACTCCGAAACGCTCACTGACTTTACGAAAGTCAGGAAGCCTGACGAAATATCCCGTTGGAACATGACGAGCTGGTAAGGAGGGGGGGTCAGACAAGTTCACGGAGCGTTCCGTATTTTCCGGCTAAGAGAAACACCCCATACGGCTCGGTAATCCACGATCAAGACATATTGGTGGGTGGGTGGATGGGCGGGTGGGTGGATGGGTGGGTGGGGGGGGTTGTTGGTTGTTGTCTGCGCTCGGAGTGCTGAGGGCGGCACGTTCGCTTGGGCGAGGCAAGGAACGGACGGTGTGTAGATTACGTATGAGGCCGTGGATCTAGAACCGTGGCCTGTAGGGTCTCAGGTCAAAAGAGCACGCCAGGAACCTAAGTGACCGCACCGCTACGCCGTCGTTGAGAAAGCGCGATACAGCCGCTGGGTATGAGAAGAAGCACGCTGGGATGTGCAGGCGGTGGAAGGACACGTGGCATGTATCAATCGAACAGATGCAGACGTCGAACGAAACGCCAAATAGTTACGGTACGAAGTATAAACCTACGCTGGGAAGCTCGTTTATACTCTTGGCTGTCGAGAACTAAGACGGCACTCTACAGTATTCGCGAAACAAATGTATTATAGATACCAAGTATATGTTTGTATACGTAGCGCAACGCTTGGACAATTAGTGGCGATCTCGTAAGTATCTAGAAAGTTTGAAGGGTTCTAGCCATGTGTGAGGCTCGATCTAAATACTTTTAATGGAGAATGGTGTTATACTGACTCGTGTCAAGCGCTACACTGACTCACTTGTCTGTCTCGATGTGTAACAAATCCACCTCACCAACCGCTTCAGGGCATGTATTGTGTGTCTTCACCTGATCAGTTCCAGTTCGAGCGGCGAACACCGCTTCATCCAGTGCACCAACGGCGAACATTGGCTCCGTGTTGTAATCAAAATAGCTGCGATCCTCGTCGTCTGCAAAGGAACTTTCCCAGCGGATGTTGCCCCCAGCGTACAGATCAACAAGGTATAGCTCCGACGTGCTGCGACCAACGGCGTAAATCTGAGTCAAGAATATATGAAGAGATGTCGGGATTGTTAATAGTAGGTGACCAACAAGGCACCGTGTAAATCGTACTACAGTAATAGTGTATTTGGTTGGCCGTATTTTGTCACCCGACAACGCGCAGCACTATCAACAATATACGAAGAACTAGGGTCAACTGATACCACTACAACTATGCATACGAAGTAAAAAATAAATAAAAAATGTATGCATGACACAGGGGTAGACGACAAAAAGGAAAAAACGACACCGCACCCTTAACAAGATCAGAATGGAAAACAGAACGGTGGGGTGGGATATCCGTACGAACAGAAAAACTCGCATTTTTATTGTCTTCAACTTGGTTCTAGTATACTCCCTTGTGTCTCTGAACGTCTCTCGAAAAAAGGTGGGGGGTCGATACCGTTTTTGGTGCGTGTATCCTCCAACGTACCAGGTATGACATAGTCTACCTGATACGGTAAAAAGTACAGTACGAAAAATGTGCGAGTGAGTTCATCGAAATTCGTTGGTAATACGTGCGTCCTGTGATCATGCTCATGCTTTCAGGCTCAACGGCTGCAGAAATTGAAACGCATAAACAGAAACGCTTTGAGACACAGGCCAGCGTGTGCTAGAGGAGATCAGTTTTTTGTGCCGTATGGCGGAGAGCCGCGTTCAGATAAACACAGCCATCAATCATCATGCCTACAGAATATGAGGTAGATGCTAACTTTGACGTCGATTTTGGAGGAAAGTGCTTCGCCCATCCACCTATTACGGGGGACCATAGTAAATGGGACCAAATTTTGTTAGCAAAAATAGGTAAATATATAGGTTTTCGTGTGTACCGTAGGTGCTATTTACTATGATCCTCCGTAATAGCGCCACCTTAAGGGGCTAATTTCAGGCTACACAGGTGTGAAAAATGTTTAATACCTCGACCGACCCACCACATCCGCTGCGGTGCTGATGGTCTCTCCACTCATGCCACCACAGTGCGGTACCACTAGAGTGCGGTACGAGGGTGGTACTTCTAGACCCGAAACGCTGCAATGCGGTACCACTACACTGCGTTAGGCGGGGTTCTTATAATGAGAAAGTACTAAATATATGGATTATGTTCGGCTGTCATATTCGCTAGATTGTGGCACATGCCCGGCTCACGGGTTTGTTCCTTGATTTGCGCGTACAGCCTGCTCAAAATCATATGTACTACAGCGTAGAGTATTGACTTTCTGATGTTAGGAACCGAGCACAGAGAGGTTCACACCCCCCCCCATGGCGCGAATACCTCCAGGTCACCAACATATTGTGCAGAAGCGGCCAGTGGTTATGGCTCACGAGCACTCCTACGGAGGTTGTGGGAGACAGCGCTTATACTCCTTACCGACCAGCCGTCCGGCGAAACCGCAATATCGCACAAGTCGTCATCGTTGACATAGGTAGACCAGCGGACGGTTGAACCGTTGCTGCTGACGGCAGAAATATATCGATCAGCTGTGGTCATGTAAAGAGTTTCCCCGCCCGGACTGTACACGACGCTTGTCACATTGTGGCTCTCCGCTTTAGCTAAATACGGATCCTCAGACCTGCGCGACCGAACGTACAATTGTGAGAGAAGGAAACGCGAGGTCATCGGGAGGGTTCCAGAAGAATTTCGTACTGGTGGTGTAAGCACTTCGCTACTACCGCATAACTTGTCACGCCCATCGAGGGGTCGTATTAGTGCGGCTACTTCCTCATAGCGGCAGTAGACAGTAGTCTACCTAATCGCAAAATCGTTAAAAAATAAGATATGCCAGGTAGGCGCAATACATGATACTTGGCAGGCAAAGCCCGACAGACAGTATTGTGCTGCTTTACTACTGCATTCATTACGTGGTGTAGTAGTCATCATCGTGCAGTCTCACTAACAGTAAGACGCACACAGATTTGTTGTAAAAATACTCTAGATCGTTGGCTGTTGAGTCGTCGACCGACCTCCACGAGCATGCATCGAGGAACAGGGCTGTGGGTAGGTCAGTACACCTAACCGAACAGTTTTCATCTTGCCGCGTTGGGTCGAGGATAGTTGCGACCACATCCCCTCCACTTCTTCTCCCTTTCCTTTTCTCTCGTCGACTCGCATCGAATATATTGTCGACTCTTCTTGAAGGACCCCACATATTGCTGTGTCTTCTTCGTTTAGGCCCAGAGCAAGTGAAATTTTAATGTACAGTATTCATAAAATAGCATGCATTTGTTTTAGAGCGGAGCTCACTAGCCCACCTAACAACAGCTTGCTCAAAGCCTCTAGATTGGCACGTCCACCTAAATGTTGCATGCAGACACTCAGCATGGTGAAAACCGTGTGGAAGAGGCCGGGGCCGTAAAAGCACGAGTCCTTGTGTGGCAAATCGCCAGGTCTCCTAACGAAAGCTGCGTCGTTAGGCCAGGAATGCTTGCGGGCCTAGATACAATACACCTAACCTCCCCCTCCCCCGGTTGGGTTGGCGTCGGTTGGCAACGACACTGTAAAACATGCCGCTCACTACGTGAGTTAGACATCCAGGGTACCGTTTTTTTTTTTTTTTTTTGTTTTTTTGGCGGTCGCCAACAGGTGGTTGTCGAGTGAGGTCATTTGTGCGAAGTAAAGAACCTTTACTCTGCACAAGGGAATTGATCATATCACGTAGTGTTCAAGGTAAGGCACCCAAGAGGCAGTTGCATAGTACTCCCATTGCTGTCTCTGGAAGTGGCTACACCGGAAAATAAACTAACTCATTGAGGCTGTCATCCACATGCAAGTCCGCCTCACAAGCGGTTGTTAGTAGGATGCAGCTCACCCTTCATGCGACTCGCCGGACACCTCACGGCGCTTCGCGCTTGGTGCAAGCAATGTCTGCCTGGTCGGTGAAAACCCGACATGCTCCGTCCCGGCATTGTAGGGATGCGAGGGTCTATGGTCATACGACTACGGCCATGCATGAGATCGAGTACATCTCTCCTATCGAGTACCCCCCCCCCCCCCCCACGCCGTTAACATACGCAAATCGCTGTGTGAGCTAGATAACCAGGGTACCGTTCTTTTCTTACAAATATTTCTGGCGGTCGCCGTGGCTGGCGGTCAAGGTAGATCAGTTGCGCGCTGTGTAGGACCCAAACTCCGCACAGGGGGCATGATCGTATCACCTAGTGCGTGTATGGTAAGGCATCCCCGAGGAATTTACCTAGTAACCCTATTATGGTTGTCGCTGGAAATGGCCACGCCAGAAAGCAAACCATTCCATTCGATGCTGCCATAAATATGCAAGGCAATCCCGCCTCGCAAGCGCTTTTTAGTAGGATGCAGGCCACCCCTCATGCAACTCGCCCAACACCTCACGGCGCTTCGCGCTTGGTACAAGAAACATTCGCATGGTAGGTGAAAACCCGGCGTGCTTCGTCCCGGCATTATAAGGATCCAAGGGTACATGGTCACATGACTACTGCTGTACGGCCATGCATGACATGAGTACACCCCCCTCCCCTACTGGAAGGGGTTGAGAAAACCAATCCCGTCTATTTCTTTTTAATTCGAACAGGCGCATAACACAAGACACACCACACTGGTACCTATTATTCTGGCTTGCTGCATTGTTGTGCGCTGCATGGCCGTGTACAATAGCATACCGGCATGCGCATACGCATACACCCATACATATGCCTGAGGTGTACTCGAATTTCAGCGTGGTCCTACCGCTATTCGGCCCAGCCAGGCATTCGATTGCATACAAGGTGTGAATGTCCGCGATTTCAGGAGCTGTGCAGGACAGCAATAATCTATGGAAGCAGGTAACGCAGGGTACGTGCCAATGATATCAGGCGGGGTCAGCTGATGGATTGTCGCTCCCTCTCGGCCTTTTTCAGTCAGTGATTTTCTAGCCAAGCCTGGCGACTCCACAGCTCTCCAAGGCCTCCCTGTTTAATTGTATATCGGCATGTGCTTCTAGCAGGGGAGGAGGGGGGCGGCTCTTTGTCATCCCCTCTGTAATGGTTTACAGTATTGTGGATGGGCTTGCTTCTAGCACGGCGGGGGTAGCTCCCTACCGTCCCTAATGTGCGATATTTTAAGCACAGCTAGGGGGAGTGGGCACCCCCCTCCTGTCGACATGCCAAGGTTGAATAGTTCAACGTGAGGTGCTGGGAGAGGGGGGGCGTTCGTCATCGTTTAGAAGAATAAAATACAGCGGAGATTTCGATTGCAAATGGTGCGACTGCAAGTATTCCCACGGTACCGAAGTTCACCGACAGGAGAGAGAAGTTGAAAAAATGCAATGGAGGGAACTCGGCACCCCGAGTGCGGTATTTCGAGCGCCCGATGACGTAATATGTTTGGAATTCGTCACCACACAGGGAATCTCTTCAACTTTTTCAAATATGTTCGTTTGGGGGGGGGGGGGGGGGTCGATGTGCATCTTCGTTCTTGCGGTTGATGTCGAAAAAATAGAAGATGGAGAAAAACACAGGCGAAGGGCACCAACCTACAGTTACTCACGTCATCGTTGTGTATCCGTCTACCGACGTGAGCTGCCGGACACCTCCCTCCGAGCCGACTAGCGCTGCACAAAGAAGGACACAAAGGGTGAAGAAACCACAAGCAACTCGGGTACGCGCGTCGTGTTGGCCCGCACTTCAGCAGCATTTTTTTTCTGCATCGCTAGACTGACAAAATAAGGGTACAGGAAGGCCGGCACCTATGTTCACCTTTTGTTCGCTGCGGTTTACGCCACAAGCACGATGACGTGTTATACCTGCAGTGGCACTGCCAGGGAAGCAGCCTCAATAACAATGGGTTGGATGGTGTATATACCTTGCGTGTGACATTGGAATGTTTTGAGATTTCATTATCAATACCTTCGCAACAGGGGGGGAGTGTGGTTTTAAAGATCGAACTACCCCCTGTTCCAAGAAGCGTTGACCGGCGCCAAGCGTCAAAGCGAGGCGTGCTGATGCGGTCTGGTGCAGCGTGTGCTCTAACAGTGTAAAGGGAGTCTGACAAGTGGTATGTACACAATGCCCAACACCCACGTGTCACCCCATGGTCCTAGCATGTCGCGAGACACCTATCCGTACGAAGAGCGTAACACGCAGCATATAATCACGACGCAGCTGCGACTGCAGTACCGTCATTGATACGCGGAGACAGCCAAACCCTGCTTTGTCTGGCAGCACGACTTACCTGATCTGATGGTCTTCACTACTTAGTGCCGGTACCTGACCTGATGGTCTTCTTCACTATTTACTGCCGGACACCGTTTTTTTTACGGTAGACTCATGACAGGTACTTTGTATGCGCTTGTATAGCTATGATAGGTATTGCATCGTATTGAATACCAGTGCTACTGCTGTTTGGCATTGTACCTATGGTTTCTACAGTGGGGCTTGCTGTCCACCAGTTTGGTACATAAGTAGTAGGTTAGGCGGTAGACCTGTTGCATACTATTGCACTCTCACCGAAGACGTTGTCGACGTTCATTGCCGAGTCCACGACCATATCCTCTTCGCCCGTGCCATGGAGGAAGAAAAAGTTGATTGAACTAAGTGCGGTGCTTCCGCTTTGTCTCGCGTACTGCAGAATGTCAACCATGTCTATATCTGATTCTATTTGACAGAACGTCTGCACGTGGACGGAGCAGGTTTAGGGCGGTTGGGAGTCATGCAGCAAAGGAGAGGTACTGTAGTTCACCAAGGACTGCGTGTCTTTCGGGGTGAGTGCGTCAGGCATAACTTCATGCTGAAAGAATCGTTTTTCTTTGCGGCGATTCGTCCGACGCAGCATTCTGGCGCAGTACGCACCGGTCACTGCCTGAAGGGAATCGACCCTACCTACCGTTATGACCGGTTGCATCGCATAAAACGACGACATTTGCGTTAAATGTTCGTCTCGCGAGAAGGCGGGATTGTGGCGGAAATCGTTTGCAAGCACGTCGGTATAACTCTTTAATTACCCACACTCAATAGGTGCGCCTCCCGCCGCTAGGATATCGGCACCTTGACGTGGAAGAATGATAAGGTGCTGAACATTGGCACGAGGAAAAGAAACACCCTGGACGGATTTTTTTGTTAGTAATTGACTTCGAGCGGGAAAGTGAATAGGTGTGCTTGCCGGGGTCGGAACTCAGCTCTTGGTCTAACCCCTACTTGCATACATTACTCAAGTGATAAACGCATCGAGCATAAACATGTCGTCAGCGTGGGAAGCACATACGTTTCTATATATGTATATATGTAGATTGTAGACCTACGTGTGTACCAGATATGTACAGGTATAGGGGTAGGGGTGGATGGATTTAAAAAAATAAAAACCTGAGCTACTGCTATAGTGTGGATGAATTTGTTTTGAGCAAAGAGGGAGACGATCTGTAAGGATCGTTTGGTGTTCCATGTTTATACTCCGATGGTCCTTAAATTTACGTCCAAAGCATGTTTTGCACAGATCATCCAATAGGTAGGGGCGTGAGCTGGCTGGGCTTCGCGAGCTAGTCATTTTGCCACTCTTAATACAGTATACAGTTAGGTAGCGATCTACTGTATGTCAAAACCGACGCACAGTACTATAATACCGAGAAATACGAATGCATACACATGTCGAGCCACAAACGCTCCAGTTGTGTACAAAGGCGCATAACTCCGCCAATTTCCGCGCGCATCTGATTGTATTACCGAGGCAACTACAGCAGTAGCTGTGCTACCAAGACATATGTCGGTCATTTCACCATTAAATCCATAGGGTTTTCAAAGGACAACTGTTGTGCCACACGGCAAAAGATGGCATCATTCAGCGAGTGCGACTGTGCGACCGCAGATGCCTAAATCGGCCGTGCTGAGCGCAAGCAAAAGCAGGTGGTTTTACCCGCGGGTGACATTGGACTTGCATCACACTGGGGAAAGCTTGTGGTGGCTGTGCCGTTCCAAAATCCATGGTCAAGAGATGGCCACTCGCTCATTTCCAAAATCTACGTAACGGAAAACAAGGGAAAACGCGGCCTACTAACGACGCTTATGCCTGCTGGTAAGAATTCAGGTTCTCCGTGTATTAGAAGGGAATGCCTGTTGGGTTACGCATAGATAATACCTGGTGGTCTACCTACTTTGTAGTACTTGCGATAGTATTCCTTAGTCGGTTAGTCGGCGCTCACTAGTCCAACACGTAAGCAGTTAATTATGTTCGCAACTTTTGTGCGACAAGCATTATCCCTGGGGTGTGTTTGATGGCCAACAGGAACGGGAGGCCACCATAACCGCTGTACTGCAATTTTTTCGGTGAGTGAACTGTCACATTGTCCCCGTTTGGGATAGCTCTGTGGATACAGTAGTGGATTAGCCCTTGTGTTCTACCCCAACCAAGGTCTCACGTAAATGTAGGGGTCCGTAGGATGCGCCAGCAATCCGGTGACATCCGCTCCCATACACGAGTTCATGGCGTATGTCTTTGCTTCCAAGTACACCCCCTCCTCCAGGGTCCAGATGTACACCCCTTCATTGGTGGCGTCCACCGCAAAAACCTACCGATACATGCACCACGGGCACCCAGGATGCAAGCACCAAATACGGGTGATAAGTGTACATGTGGCCCAAGCATGCCTTGCCACTGCGACAGCGACCTGCAGTAGGATATCTGATATATGTTCCATCCCTCCAGAACTGCACATAAAGTTATGGAAAACGCTATTCTCGTAATTGGTGTGGGACCAGTTTTGCAGTACTATTGACAGTATTGTAGTTGAAGCTGCACCCCCGTTTGGGGGGACAAGCTACCAGGTACTTAGATTTAATGTGGCTTGACTTTTCCAGTGGTGCAAGGGTTTAAAGATCGAATGCAGTTTTGAGAGAGCTATTTCAGTACACAGCAGTAATACGAGCGGTGAAGTCACAGCACTCTTGAAAGAGCAATACACACACCGGGTGGCAACACTGCACAACAGCAGTTGATGTATACGAGTACGTCGCACACATGACTTGCGGCTTGCCGACTCACGTCATCCCCTATCAAAGCGATTTGACTGCTCAGGGTTACGGAGTCCGATTCATCGCCATCGCCATCGCCATCGCCATCGCCGTAGTTCGTAGTTGTGCCCGTGTCGCCCGAGTCGTATAACGTTAGGCTGCGTCGGCAGCAGACAAAAAGAAGAAAAAATGACGGCAGACACAGCAGCTCCGAGTTAGTTAGTAGCCGATCACCTGAGCCGACCGAGCGAAGTATACTTCCACTCCGCCCAGAGTTGTTGGAGCCTGTATTGTGACCACGGAATACAGTAGATTGCGGAAAGTAATTGATGTGAAAACAACATCAACAACAACAACAACAACAACAACAACAACAACAACAACAACAACAAACAAACAAACACCGCCTGCTACGGCAGTACGACGACTGACTGCAGATGAACATTTATGTTGTGAACCGCACAGAAGTACATGCAGACGCCGAAAGAAAGCAGTCACTAGTGGGAGCTACCTCAAGCAAGGAGATAACCACACATACAAACGTATGCGCACACAAATGTGGGGTTTTCAATCGAAACATTTTGCGCGGTGTGACGTGTTGAGTGAGCTTCGTTTTCTTGGCGGCTGCTCTTGGTCACCTGCAGCCCGCTGAAGTTCGCGCCGATGAAATAGTGTCCATCGCACGACCAGGTCGAAGAGTGCCCCTCGCACTACTTGTATCAGCAGGTGACATCCTGCTATTAATACTGTCCATCGCAGTCGTAGCAGGCGGAAAACTGCTGTCCGTCGCACTGTCAGGTAGAGGACTGTCCGCCGCACTGTCAACAGTACAGTAGCAGTAGCAGCAGCAACAACTGCCGTTGTCCGTGTCTGCAGTAACAACAACAGCACCGCGAATACCCCTGTCGGTAGACGTCTCCTTGCAGTTGTACCCACCGTGCCCACCCCTCCTCGTCTGAAAGACGGGACAGTCCGCTGCTGATGTCGGCCCCTACTGCCATCGCCTGCATGACGTGACGACCGGACAAGCTCGGCGGCTGCCGCCGTTGGCGATGCTGGTGGCATATTTTAATGCACCGGCATCCTGATGATGGTGAACATTGATGATCCTACCTACCTCCAAGAACGGGCGAGGCACGAAAACATCAAATAGACATTTAGACCCGATGACGCGCGTCTGCAACAACTCGAGGATACTGGGGGTGAATAGGACAAGCCCGGCGTTATTGCTTGACAAAGGGGCAGATGAATGCTTCGGGTATCACATGCCACAAAAACTACACTGCTGTAGAAGTGGTAGTTGCGGTTTCATACATACGTGCATGAAAAAAAAAATACCTGGTATTTCGAAGCGACAGGAGCAGAAGAGGAGTAACGGCGACGCGCATTATTTTATTTTATTTCTGCGAGCAGTATATTAATGGTACTACAAGTAAGTACCGAGCAGTGGTGGCTGTCAGGCTTTGGTGAAAAAACAAATTGCTGCGTGCGAAGAAAACACATCGCTGTACCTGGCAGGCAGATGTGTGCCCTTGTTGTGCGAGATAGAACAGGCAGCACGCAAAGCCTGGGATAACGATGCAAGACAACACGCCCAGTAATAATACTAAAGTGGTGGTGGTGGTGGTGGTGGTGGTGGTGATAGAACCGCGACTCGACCGAGTCGGAAAAGGGGTCGGCGGTGGCGAAATCGTACTTGTATACTATAAAATTATTTTAGGAGAAGAGCTGCGCTGAAGAAATAGGCGGTCGAAGATGTGAGCAGAAATGATTGAAAAAAAAACGCTATTTTGCGTGTGGGTGAAATGGTCCGCGTGGCGCACCGGGATCGTCATCGCCACAACGAAGTCCTCTCTTTGTTTTAGCGTATCATATTTTTTGTCGTGTGAAGGAAGTAGTCTCCGATGGCACTCAAACCTACCTGGGGAGGATCCATACACACATGAATGAGCGTGTGTGAAAGCGAAAGCATCGTCGATATGTATGGTGGCTTCACGATGCCACCAAAGCGACCTCTGCTTGTCAGCAAGCGGTCATTGTCGCGTCGTCTTGACCTCTGCTTGTCAGCAGGCGGTCGTTGTCTTTCTTTTGTCTCCATGTCTTTCCCTCTCTCTGTGGTCCCATGCATAGCTTCCCCCGTGGTTCTTCACGAAAAAGAAGAACGTTTTTTGTTTCAAGAAAAAATATACCTGGTACCGAAAATACCGACCTGATCAAACTACCTTGTGTACCAGTATATGGCAACATAACACAATACAGAGAAGACAGATCCAGCAACGCAAGACGCTTCGCCAGCGACGGAGCCGACGCCATAAGTTGTCGTGCAAAGTCATTCACACAGACATACGAAGTTGTCAGGATTAACGTTCCTGTGGCGACAAGTCCATGGCATAACGAAACCAGACGACCAGCAGCCGTCTAAGATTTTATAAGTTTTGCTCTCCGGGGCATCTAAAAAAAAAAAAAGTTTGAGTTCGCCTGATTAAAGATAGTTGATACTCAACTTTGCAAGCTGCGTAATAATAATACGTCGAAGATTTTGAGATTCCAAGATTTCAGCAAGATTTCGGACCAAAGATTAATGAAATCCTATTACGGGGGTCCATAGTACATAGGACCAAATATTGTCGATAAAAATAGTTAAATATATAGGTTTTTATATATACCATAGGCCCAAATAACTATGGACTATGGACCCCCGTAATAGTCACCATTCCCATTGTTTCGGACCAATGAGAATGACTCAGTCATTATATTCGTATTGTTAATTGTTTCGGACTATTTCACAGATTTTTGAGGAGTTCCAAATCTTGGATGTCGTGGTCAATAGGGGGTGCTAATCACGGTTTCGCAGCAGACAGCCCACCCTGCGCCCTGCGCACGTCGTGCGCTTGTATTGCACGACACCACGGCTCTGTGCCCTTCGCTTGTCAAGCTGCGTGGAGCGCGGAATTCGTTTGACAAGGACACGCCCGCCGCGGGGACATGATGACGTCGTCTACCAGTACGGTCGATGGCGGAGACATGGTGTCGAGTTGGTTCGACTGGATTCCCAGCTGGTTGCTCGACTACAGCTCGTTCGAGGAGACCGAGAATGAGGACTTGGAATCTATCGGCATCGTCGCTGGGTACAACATCGCCCTGGCCTTCATCTTCTGGCTATACTGGACATGTAAGTTGTGTCCCCGTGTCGGCGGGGTGGCTCGGAAAAGAGACGCCGTTTGTTGGCAGCCCGCAGCAGCGGAGTATACCTCTGCTGTATATTTACTACGCTGTCACCCGTAAGGCGTTTCAATCCATTGCGGGGGGGCTGCGGAGAGGCAAAGACGCGAGTCGTCCACCTCTGCTCCAGAGGGTAAGGGGTGAAATGTTCCGTGCTTACGAAAGGCTGTCTTGCATAGGCTGTGGTAGCTCCGGCTGCAGCAACAATAGCTGCAGCAACGATGGCTACGTACGTAGTGACGCTTCGGGTGCATTTCGCGAAAACTCTCCTCTCTTGTCTCTTGCTGAGTCGAGCAAATCTCCGGTTTTTTGTATAGTTTTGTCTATTAACAGGTATACGAAGTGGTAGTATAATATCAGCAGAATCAATTCGTAGGTATGATACTCGTACTCGTAGATTCCGGTATCATTTCACCAGCTACAGGTACCACGGTACAGAAGTACAACACGATTATATAGATGCAACAGGCGAGTTGCAGATGCCAAGAGCTCCATGCTCCATCCAGGAAAACACCCCGAAGGCCGCATGCCGTACGTACACACCCAACGTAGCGTGCTTATTTTCTTCCTTTGATATGATATACGCATGATACGAAGGAGAAAGCACAGCACGGCACAGCAGCACCGCAAAAACAATGAAAATGAAACCGAAAAATTCAGGAGAAAAAAAAATCCCTGTAATTATTTTCTACCTGATTGGAACACCTTGCACCGGTCGAAAAGAAAAAAGCGAACAGCAGGGCTCTCCCAGCCTCGGACGCCGCCCGCCCCTCTCGCGACCACCTCGCCGCCGTTTCGGTCCGGGCAAAGCGTCACCCCCTCTCTGCCACAGCTAGTGAGCCCCGTCGCGCGCCACGCGTGAAGCCCGGTGCTCGCCGCAGACCTCGTTCGCCAGCTCGACATTGTTGGTGCTCAGATTGCGCAGCTCTCTCTGTGAATTTCAGGTTGGTCGCAAAAATATGCACCGCTTGAATTTTTTTTTGCAGAACCAAGCGACCCTTGCAAACTCGTACATAATGTAACCGAAGCCACACCAGCAGGCCAGACAGAGCCCATTCATCATGCTCCCCGCGTGTCTCAATGGACACGCGACGCCTAGCCACAAAAAACGGCGATCGCACTCCGTCAAACCTCCTCTCTTCCCGCCAGCACCCGCTGCCACCCGCGACGGCGCCGGGCTCGCCCGCGGTGCCGTGCTATGGGTACACGCACGCACACAAAACGAAAGAAACAAAAGGGAAAAAAGGCTCTCGCCGGCAACTAATAGAAGGAGGCGGTGTCCAGGTGGGAGCTCTGAAAGGCCAGGGATATATCAGCCGAGCACGCTCAGAGAGAGATATCTGTAAGTAGGTTTATACTCGTATATTGAAGCGTCTGCGCATAATATGTTTGTTTATCGAGGATTTCCGTCGGAAAGATAGTAATGTTCGAAAACCTTCCAGCATGCCCATAGCCCGAGACGAAAAAAAGTCAAATATTGAGGGTGGTGTTCGGAAATTTTCCCGTCGTTGTTTTACCGCCCTGGTGAACGGTCCCGAAATTTCGGCGGTTTTCCGGCACACTTCGTGTTACCGTCTACCGCCAAGGGCAGTACCGCCGAAAAACGAAATACCGTCTACCGTCAGCAAACAACCGTCTTATTGCATCACCTTCAAAAATAATTCCGTCAAGGTTCACTATTACCGTCTACCGGCAATAAATTTCCGCCAGATTCACTACTACCGTCTACCGGCAAATAAATACCGTCAACTCTCAACACCGCCAGAAAAGTTCCGGCAACACTGGATACCGCCAGAAGAGTACCGCCAACGCTGGATACCGCCCAAAAGACACCGTCAGTACTGGGTACCGCGCATGGTGGCGGATGTTCTTTTTTCTTTTCTGGTCAGAAGGTTCCACTGGTTCCCTTTCGGGAGAACCGATGCGTGTGGACGCGTGGACAGAGAGTGCTTGCCACCACCCCACACACACCCGCCTACCAGGCCCACATCATGCTCAGCGTGGTCGAGCAGTAGTATGAGCAGTGCAGACAGTGCTAGTAGTGTTGCGGGTGAGTCTGCTGCTTCTTCACGTGCAGAGTCTGCTGCTTCGCCAGCCCCTAGTTCGGGGTCGGTGGTGGATGGTGAGGGTGATGTAGCGTTGCAACCACCACAAACCGCGGAAACCACGATCACCCCGAACTAAAAAAAGCTTTTCGGTCACACTCGAGGCGCCTGTTTCCAGCTTTTTTGGTTTTACCGTTTCCGTCAAGGCAGTTACCGTCAAAAAACGAAATACCGTCTACCGTCAACGAAATTAACGTCGTGTCCTATCACCGCCGAGATATTTACCGGCATATTTTGGATTTTCCGTTTCCGTCAAATTGGTTACCGTGAAATAACGACATACAGTCTACCGTCAGGAAAACCACCGCCAAAGGCATTACCGTCCCGTCTGAGTTCCGTCTGAAATATCGTTTCCGAACACCACCCTGAAATATTGGATTCTCATGTTGGAAAAAAAGAAACACTTGCAGCAGGACCAAAAAAGCAGAACAGAGGTTGTGCAAGCAGCAGTACCTACCCGCAGCGGCCAGCAGCACCACCACCACCACCAAGCACTAACAGGCAGAGGTGCGGTCTATCTTGCGCTCCTCGACGCTCGCTGTACAAGCAACGCCGCCACGTCGGGAAGATCGCCCTCCTTCGTTGTCCTCTCTACCCGAAAAGGGGTCGTAGCGGCGAAGATCAGGAGCGTTGCGGCAAGGGTGCACGCGCTTGCAGCAGAGCTTGCTTGTGCAGCAGCGCTTGCTTACCGCAGTGCTTGCTTGCCGCAGCGCTCGAAGCAACAGCACTGCAACAAGCAGCACACTTGCTTGCGGCAGCAGCAGCAGCAGCAGCAGCAGCAATCTTATCGCGAAACCCCGCGGGTAGCAGACATGGCCCGAGGCCACTCTCGAGGCAAGCTTCGCCAATCCGTGGCGTCCGGAGAGTTTTCGGGGAACGGAATGCGAATCTCATATCACAAATATAGCCTGTTGACCCGGGCAGCAGCCACTGGCCTATGTCCTCAACAAGGAATTAGATATAGAAAACGCGCGTTCGGCTTATTATAACCCTTGTAAAATTCGGTAAAAATGGGATATAGACGAGACGTATTACGCAGCTTGCAAAGTTGAATATCAACTACTTAATCAGTCGAACTCACAGCTGACGTAATTTCATATTTTATAAAAATATGGCTCTACTATAATATGCTATCCAAGCACTTGGTCATGCTTTTTGATTAGTCGTCGTCGAAGGGAGAATAGATGGACAAATTTCGTTAATATTTTTTTTTATTTGTCGCAGACACACTCATAGAATATCACACACAGCTTGCATACTGCTGTAGATGAGTTCCGACAAAATTCTCGATCTCACGGCTTTTGTTTTTGATTTTGTAAACATGTGAAGATCCATATTACGCACGATCTTGTTTTATGATCACACACGATTTCGAAAAATGCTATTGTACGAAACCCTCGCTCTCACACATAATCGGGCATATTTATCAATATCAATATCGTGTGCCCCCCCCCCCCCCCCCCCCCCCCCCCCCCCCCCCCCCCCCGTTTTGGCGAAAATGGTGTATGCACATTAATTTTACACATGTCAAATTGTGCTAATATTACATTTTTATCCACCTGCCTCGTAGCTAATCTCCACAGTACGCAGGATCTTATTCTCACACACGGCTTGGAAGTATGCAGGGCTTTTCGCGGGACATGACCCGACCCGCGGGTCGGGTCACGGGGTGTTCAAATTGTCACAGGTCGGGTCGTGTTCAAAGTCGCACGGGTCGGGTTGGGTCGGGTCAAGAGGTTTTCAAATCTTACGGGTCGGGTCAGGTCGGGTCAAGAGGTTTTCAAATCTCACGGGTCGGGTCAAGAGGTGACGAAAAGCTCACGAGTCGGGTCAGGTCATGCCCCGCGAGAAACAGGTCACTCGCGGGTCGGGCCAGCATGACCCGCGAGGTGCTTTCTGCTGACCCGCGGGTCGGACCCGCGCATCCGGCTCGCGGATCCGACACTAGAAACGATACTCACTCTCTTACCCAAAGGCTTCTCTTGTACCAGAACTCAATAATACTTTTGGTATCATATTCAAGCATTAAAACGCCGCCAAACCCATATACGCATGCCCGCATCCATCCATACCTACTACAGCCAGGCCACATATCGCTGTGGGGCACAAAAATAACTGTTGAATTGTTTTTGAAGTGTCGACCCACGTTCCAGATCCGCGGGTCGGACCCACGGGTCAAGATAAATGGTCTTGCGGGTCAAGGTGACCCGACCCGCATGAAACCCGTGTCTCACGTATCAATCGGAAGGTGGCGCGTCCAGTCGGGTCGGGTCAAGATGTTTTTTTAACCTGGGGGTCGGTAGGGTCGGGTCAAGAATTTAAAATCTCGCGGGTCGGGTCGGGTCAAGTCAACATACCTGATAAAAAAATCGCGGGTCGGGTCGTGTCAACTGACCCGACCGGACCCGACCCGTGAGGTTTGATTTGACCTGCAAAAAGCCCAGGAATTGATTTGACGAACTCCTCGATTTCACAGCAGTAACATTGTTTATCGATATCGTGTCCATTTTTTGCTGAAAAAATAAATGCACGTTGTTGCTTCATTGTCTCCACCTATCTGTAGAGGGGAATTTATTTTCTTCTTTCTAAAATATAGACACATGACATCATTTAATGCTCCTCGGTAGTAGTGATGATGAAATATTTACAAAGACGGTTGTATCAGGTACGAGGTTCCCCTCCGGGACGTGCCTAGGGGAGGCGGCGCGAGAATGAAATGAATACGAAACAGCATGCGATAATGTATGCACGCATATGATGCAAACATTACGACATGTAGTAACAGCATCTTTGCTGCTGTACGCTAGACGTGCACAGCAGAACGCCTTTGTGTAACTGCACCTGCATTTTTGGAGACAAAACGTACATGGGAATAGTTTGGAACTGTTACCGTCAACTGAATCGCTTTTTTTTGGTATTTTCTTGATTCCGCCAAACTTTATATCGTATTTGTCGGTATGTTGATGCATGTCCTTGCTTGTGGCGATCACGGCAAAGATGACTGACCTCTGCACCACGAACCCGAGGACTGCCGATAAAATAATGGTCTAAAAGCTCTCCACGCGTGAAACACGGCACACACCGCGCACGCACGCGTGACACGCTGAACACAGCATTGCAGTAGTACGAGTAGTGGCATAATACTTGCGGAATGGAAAAGGATGCACCGAAGAAGGGGCTGGAAGTCTCGACCACACTCGGCTACGCACGAAAATCGCACTGCAGCAGCAACAGCGTTGTTGTGCCTGTGGCAGCATGCATGTATCACACAACGACAGAGACCCCAAGCCTTACAGATCGCGGCAGGGTTCGATAAAAAAAAAAAAAGCAACTACAGCAGTGTTGGTAGGAAGACACAGCAATACTGTACAGCGCGGACAAAACTACCGCACACGCGTGGTGTTGCTTCCTGCTCTGCTGGCGGGCGGCAGGCGTGTATATCATAGCGTTATAGCCAGCTGCTTATAGCACGCGCCCTGCACTGCTCATGTGCTGTTTGTTGTTGTTGGAGGAGGACCATAGTAAATAGGACCTACGGTACAGAGAAAAACCTATATGTTTCCCTGTTTTTTCTAGCAATATTTGGTCCTATTTACTATGTATGGTCCCCCGTAATAGTATGATGACACCCTGTCAGCTTGCAAAGATGAGCTTGGACGAAATCGTCGATCTCACAAATCTTGATTTTTATTTATAAATATACTGGGTACCAGGTATACTCGTACAATATACCGGATACCAGGTACGATGTGGTACGAGGTACACTCGTACCTCACCTCACGTGAGAACATGCCCATAGAGCGATGAGGGTGACCGATGCTGTGTTTCTCCTTCCCGTACCCCCCCCCAACCCCCCGTGTCGTTCTCCTCGTTGTAGAGGTTTGGATATCGGTTGACGTGAAGTCGACCTGTCGGGAACACTTGTCAGTTGTTTCTTTTTTCGCCCTCGGCTTGTGGCTGTCGGCTCACTCGGCTCACTCCCGAGAAGAAAAAAAAAAAGAAGAGCACCATTCGTTGAGACTCCGAGATATGGCACACAAGCAGCTCCCCGAGGTATTCGCACATTCGGGTATGTACCTCCTTTGCTGTTGTAACAAACCCCCCAGAAGGTAACAAACATTAAACTGGCCGTACCTAAAGGCGGCGGTATATTCGAGGTACGGGATGAGCAGGGAACAGGACAAGCAGGCATATCCACAGCAGAGTACCGGTGTACCCGTAGGAGTTATCTCGTGCACATCAGTGCGTAGCTCTATATCGTAGCCAAATCCTACTTGAGTGCATATCTGGTACCTTGGTACAGTAGTATTGGCAGGCGCAATAACAGCTAATCCTCTAATAGTCGCAACTGCTGCAAAATCGCAGGTGCCCTCGGGAAATATGCTCGTCGTAGGGTAGACACACGGGTACGTACGTAGCGACAGCAAAGCGCTCACTTTATACCCTGAAGCATGAACGTAGTATGCACCGAAATGTTCCTGCCCGCGCCCCCCTCTCGCGCCCTCTCTCCCCCCTCCCCTCCCTTCACCCCCCCCCCCCCCCCCCCCCCCCCCCCCCCCCCTGACCACCCCGACCCCTACCCCCACTCTCCACCCCCAACTCCCACTCCCCACTCCGCAGACAAACGGTGGAATGACCCTGGGTTCTTCTCGTGCAAGCGTGCCGAGAGGCCACCGGACCTGCCGGGGTCACGAGACGGGGTGTTCACCTGGCTCGTCACATTGTGCCGCATCTCGGAGGAGGTGGGAACCGGGGGAGGACATGGGAACCGGGGCCGGTGTTTGATGGGCTTCTGAGTCGCGACAGTCGGACGTACTTGCTTGGATTTTCAGGCGTTCTCCTGTAAGGGAGGGGGGGTCCCTTTCTATTGCGTAACGGTAAAAAACGCTCAGATCTAGCACGTACGAGTACGCCTGCTTGCATGGTGCGAGATTGCTTTGCTTTCCTTGATAAGCACTGGTACCCGATAGTGTCCGTGTATTGTTTTACATGAAACCGTTAGGTCTTCCCGTCGACGCCCAGCACACCCAGGCAGTGTCCGCGCCGGTTCTTCGTCCTAGAGAGATTCAAGCGCTGCGGTCACAAACTGCGATACGCACATATATATAATATATATGTATTACATCAATATAAAGAAAGAAGATTGGACAAAAGGCAATGCCATGCCGTCGTACTGGATACCGTGTTTGTCTCGAACTGCGGCAGTGGGAAACTCTGTACTATCGTATTGCCTCCGCGGATGAACGTGCTTGTATTCGTGTCACAGGCGCCTGCCATACGACTTTAAGCAAGCCGCAAACCTTCTGCAAAGGATGAAGTCATCGGATCTATCCCTACTGCTGCTGCGCTGTTGTTGTTTTTTATATTACGGGGGGCCATAGTAAATAGGACCTAAGTAGACACAAAAACCTATACATTCCCCTATTCTTACTAACAATGTTTGGTCCTATTTACTATGGCCCCCCGTAATAGAGCAAATTGACAACAACCTAAAATACGCGTCCCCCTCTCACCCCATCGAAATACCCCCCAAAGGTGGGCGCGTGGAAATCCACTCCAAACTTCGTACAACGTGGCAGTATACACTACACTATGTACGCTGCACCCCCAGCCCACGCAGGCAGGAAGGTACTGATCCCTCGCCGGCAATCTTGCAATCGAACCTTTTACACCCATCTTAATGCATCGATAGTATCATAGCACCTTAGTATCATGCCAAGCCCAAGTCTTGTGTAAGCGGCTCCTATTTTACCGGGAACTCCACGCTAAACTCAAGAGAACCTGATGTTCACTCCCCCCTTCCCCCCCTCAAACCGCCTCCCCCGTCCGAATGTAAAAATTGGAAAAAAAAAAAAAAAAAAAAAAAAAACGTTTCGCTTTTTTTCTTGTCAGGACTTCATTCGGTTCGCCGGCTTCGACGCGTTGATCTACATTCGCATGTACCTGCTAGCCGGCAAGATGCTGCTGGTCATCGCCCTCTACGCCCTTCCCATAGTCCTGCCCATCAACATGATGGGAGGCTATGAGGAAACGCCAAACAGCCTCAGCAAGATGTCCATGAGTAATGTGTCCATCGGGAACTCAGTATTGTGAGCGCTTATGTAAGGGGAGGGGGGGCGAGGGCGGGGCGGGACGGGCGTCTATGCCACCCTCGCGCAGCCTAGATAGATTTACACCAGGTGACATTCTTAGCAAGGTCTTCGTACACATGCACACGTGTCGCAGCAGTGGCAGCGGCGGGCGCAGCGGTGGCCGCAGCATGGCCTCTTTTTTTTCTCCCGCACCGCCCGCCGTCCTCCCGAGCCGGTAGATTCGATTACTATCACGGGGGACCATAGTAAAAAGGACCAAATATTGTTCGTAGAAGTAGGGAAATATATAGGGTTTTATGTGTACCGTAGGTCCTGTTTACTGTGGCCCCCCGTAACACGTGTTTTGGGCACCTTTGGTTATTGCTGTGTTTCCCCGTCGTGCACGCTTGGGTCAGCATTAGGGCTTTTCGTTTACCTGGTCCACGAGTTTTGGGATTAGGGTAACTGCTTTGTCGAAGCTGGCTTATCCCTTTTAGTGCTGCAGTCCCGATTTGGGGACAAACCACTTGGAATTAGACTGGCTCGTCCCCAAATCGGGACAGCAGTACTGAAAGGGTCGAGTCGCAGATACCACCGGCAGCTGTAGCCTTTTCGTAGCGCGACTGGTGCATATGTAGTAGTGAAACCGATATTTATTGTAGTGTCTCCCTCCGTTTTCGCAGGTGGGTGCACGTGGTCGGTATGTACTTCTTGACTGCGGTGTGCCTTTACTTCCTGAAGACCGAGTTCCGCGCCTACATCGGGCTGAGGCAGCGCTACCTTCAGCAGAGGAAGGCGCACATGCGGACCATCATGCTCGACGTGCCCCCCGACGCTAGAAGCAACGCCATCTTGGAGAGCTACTTCGGCTACCTATACCCGGACAGCGTCCTATCGGCAGTGTGTACCCAGGTGGGTGGGAGCATTATGGTGGAGGGGGGGAGGGGGTTCTTGTGTCTTTCATGGCCGCAGTCGTATGACCGTAGACTCTCGCATCCCTACAATGTCGAGACGGAGCACGTCGGGTTTTCGCCGACCAGGTAGAGTTGAGGGGGGAAGGGGGGGGGGTGTACTTGAGCTCATGCATGGCCGTAGTCGTATGACCATAGACCCTCGCACCCCTACAATACCGGGACGGAGCACGTCGGGTTTTCACCCACCAGGGAGACATTGCTTGCACCAAGCGCAAAGCGCCGTGAGGTGTCCGGCGAGTCGCATGAAGGGTGAGCTGCATCCTACTAAGAACCGCTTGTGAGGCGGGCTTGCATATGGATGACAGCTTCAATGAGTTAGTTTAATTTCCTGTGTACCAACTTCCAGAGACAGCAATGGGAGTACTATGTAACTGCCTCTTGGGTGCCTTACCTTGAACACTACGTGATACGACTACTTCCCTTGTGCAGAGTAAAGGTTCTTTACCTCGCACAAACGATGTAACTCGACGACCAGCTGTGGCCGACCGCCAAAAAAAAAAAAAAAAAAAAGAAAAACGGTACCCTGGTTGTCTAGCTCACGTAGTTAGCGCCACGTTTTACAGTGTCGTTGCCAACCGACGCCAACCCGTGGGGGGGGGGGAGTGGAGTTGTTTGTGTTTTGGGGGGCGTCCGTTGGTTGACATAATTTGAAAGTTTTCGTGTAGTCGCGCTGTATAGATTTTTACAGCAGGCGGCTTGCTTTGTTTGTTGTGTAGCAAGGTTCGGACAGGTGCTCCGTAGGCTAGGGTAGCGCTGGTTGGGCTTGGGTAGGGTATTTGGTGGTAGTCTACAGGCAAGGTGGGATGGGGTGAGTGTGAGTGGAGTGGGGAACACGAAGTGCACGTTTGGGGGTGGTTTGGCGGGGTGGGATGGAGCGGTCTGGAGTGGAGGGAAGTGATGTCCAGTTGGCCCCTATGGGGCCGATTGGCTGGGGTGTGCCGCGTTGTATGTCAGGTCCAAACACCTGCTTCTCGGCGCCGGCATGGTGCTGCTCGCGAGCGCCTCTTCCTCTCGCTGGTATCATAGCGAACGAACCCCCCCACCCCACCCCCCCTTCCAACCCAAACGCGGTGCACGTTTGAATCTCATAGCGGCAACCTGATGTTGGATGATTGTTCCATTTGTCATACAAGCGTTTCCATTTATATACCAGACTGCGGCACCAGTCCCGACCGAAGCGCTGGAACGAAATACGGCAAGCACTCAAACTACTCGTACAGTAGTCCCCTTACCCTCCATAACCCCCGTCCCCTCTGCTACCGCCTCCATGCCATGGCATCCTTCTTTCCGGCGGCTGCCCGTTCAACAGGATCTCCATGTCTTGCGAGGCCTTCTAGACAAACGTGAGTCCGTGCTGACGAGACTAGAGCGTGCGGAGCTGAAACGTCGGGCTTCTAAGGACGGGGAAGAGCCGATGATGTGGACCGGTCCGTGCTGCCTGCTGGGCGACAGGGTGGGGGCGGTGGGGTACCTCACGGAGGAGCTGAGCTACTACAACGTTGAGGTGGGGAGTTGTGATTGGTATGTTGTGGTTGGTCGCTGGTCGTTGGTCCGTGATTTCGTGGGCTGATTGATCCGTGGGGTCGTCGATTTTGATTGGTCGGCTGTGTCGTATATTGATTAGCCGGGAGTGTCGTCGGTGGGGAGCGTGGGGTTGGTCAATGGTGTCGTGGATGGATTGGTCGCGGGGTTGTTCTGAAATAGTTTGTTGGGGCTGCCGTCGATGGTTGATTGAAGGATGCTCTCACCGATTGGTGGGTCGGGAACAGGGTTGTTTGAGTGGTCGATGATGGTACCGATCGGTTGGTCGATGATGGCACCGATTGGTCGGTCGGTGATGACGTTGATTGAGCGATCAGTGGGTGGCACCGACCGGCTGGTCGCTGGTGTCGTCCAAGTAATCGAGCGTTGATGCCGTCGATTGGTTCGTCAGAGGTGTCGTTGAGGGATTGGTCGATGTCGTAGTCGATTGATTGGTGTAGCGCGATTGTAGCGCGATTGATTGGGCGGAGGGCGTGGTCGATGATTCGTCGCTGGTGGCGTCGATCGATTGGTCAACGTAGTCGTACCGACTGGCCGCGGTCTTCATGGCGACGGAATGTGCAGCCAAGAAGTCTCCCCGGGTTGTCTGTAGCGGTGCATGACTCCTGTGTGTTGGCTTTTTTCCCGTGCCCAGCTTTGGCTCTGCCCTTTTTTTCTCCCGAATCCCGTCCAATCAGGGCATAAAAGCCGGAGTGTCGTTTTCTGGTGCCAGTTTCCTAGGGCCCGGGGATGCCTTGCGTGTGTCCCCTGTCGTATGACGCCCTTACGACGGAGGAGGCGTTTTCCTTCCCTGTTTTTGCCGGGAAGGGTCGATGGGCCCTAAAACATCGTTTCGCAATTTTCGAATCACTGCTTACCCCCGTTTCTCGTGTAAACGAACTACTTGTACAGCAACATTTGAGAAAATAACATGTTCAGTGTTGAGCATCAATAGGGTAGTCTACCGGGGGAGGGGGGAGGGGGGGGTCAGGGAGAGGAGGAGCTGTAAACAGAAATCTTTCGTTGTTTTTTTTTTTTTCGTGTACCCCTCCGCGGCCGGGAACAGGTCAGTCGCGAGCAGGCGAAACGTCTGCATCACCTGAGGAAGATGGACCACAAGGCGCTTCAGATGGCGTCTCAGGGCACGCTGCAGCAAGCTATACAAGCCATCATGTCGGTACGGTTTGAACAGCACATTTTCTTGCTTCTGGGGGGGGGGGGGGGGGGGGGGGGGGGGGGGGGGGGGGGGGGGGGGGGGGGGGGGCGGGAAGCCGCGTTGAAGTGCCGCGTTGAAGTTTGTTCTCGCGGGGATGTCACTCCTATTGCTGTTTTTGCTGTTTTGAAGGTGGTGTTGCTGCTGTTTCTGTTGCTATTGCGGATCTGATGTGGTGGTGCTACTGCTGCTGCTGCTGCTGCTGCTGCTGCTGCTGCTGCTTCTGCTGCTGCTTCTGCTGCTGCTGTTATTGTTTTTGCCGTTTGGATGGTGTTGCGCCAGAGCAAGGCCGCCACATCCAGCGCTTGTCCCCGTTGCTGCCCAGTCACCCTCACCCCCTCCCTCCCTCCCTCCCCCCCCACCCTCAAACCACCCTTCCCCCTCCCTAACAATCTAGCAAGGAGGAGGGCAACTCCTGGACGAAGATGAGACAGGCCTGGTGGAGCAGCTGCTTCGCAGATCCGAGCTGGGGAGCTCCGCCGACGACCTCCCCGGGGGAGGGCGGCCGGCTTCGGCCGGGGGGAGTGGAGGGAGGACGCTCCCCGGCGATGACTACTCTCGCTCTCGACACGGCACGGCGAGGGGGCGCGGCGCTCCCAGCGCCCTGGGGAGTGGGGACAGCAGCGGCGACCCGCAAGGCTTCCCAGGGAGGCGATCGAACTCGAAGTTCTTGGACGAAGCTCCGGACGCGATGGAGGTGGAGGAGAAGGAGAAGGGAGGGGGTGGCGGCGGGGAGAGGGAAGGGGGGAGGGGGTTGGGCGCGCTTATTTCTTCGGCGTTTAGGGCGGAGGAGGGGGGGGGGAGGGGGGCCGGGGGGCGCGGGCGGGGAGGATTCGCTTGAGGCGCGGCCGCTGCTGGGGAGGTCACAATCGTCGGGGCGAGTGAGGGTAAGTCTTGCGACATGTTCATGATGTACCTTTTTTTTTTCGGGGGGGGGGGCGGGGGAGAGGGGAGCAGCAGGGGGGTACACTCATGTTCATGCATGGCCGGGGTGAATCTCGTTGCGATGGTCGGCCGGTGGGTCCCGTGAGTGAGAGAGTGAGTTTGTGTCGAAGGGTGTGTGAAGGTGCGGTGTATTTTTTTCTGTTTTTTTTTTTTTTTTTTGTACTTGTCCATCTCCGGACTCCTCCTTCTTGTTGTGCGTTGGTTTTGGTGTCCTGGTGTGGTGTGGGTGTTGCTCTGGTGCGGGGAGGAGGGTCGGGCCGCAGATGCCGCGCGAGAAAACGCGTGCGTGTTCGCAGGAGGCATGTCGGTGTCAGTGGAGAGCGACTTGTTTCAGCTACTATTACGGGGGACCACAGTAAATGGGCCCAAATATTTGTCAGTGGTAAAGATAGGGAAATATGTGGGTGTTTGTGTGTACCGTGGGACCTGTTTGCTGTGGTCCTCCGCAATGAAGTTTGTTTTTCAATGTTCTGTGTGGTCGGACCCCTGTGCCTGCATGCCATACGTGTTACGAGTGACGGCATATTCGCGAGTGTCTGGTACAAGGGGTAAAAATTGTACGTACTTCACTTCCCGGGGTGTTTCTGTTTGCTGTCCACGCGTGGTAACGACCAGAGAGGACTTACCGGTATCCGGCAAGGCCCTCCTCCGTCAGCACCGACTTCTGGCAACGGTCTTCCTGTCTCGTTCCCGACAGGTTGAAGCTTTTTTTGTGTGTACAGTAGTGCTTCCGAGGCCGCGGGCCGATGGGATTGACTTATCAGATTGACGTATAAAATCGATCAACCAGACACCAGATTGGTCACTCAAAATGTCGATCAACCAGACCGACCAATGAGATTGACCCATCAGATCCACGAAGTAAAATCAGATTAACCAATCAGCTAGTCAGGCTGTCGATCGAACAAGATCGACCAGTGAGATTGACGAACCAGATAGACCAGCCAGACACCACAGCAAGTTGACCAACCAGCTCGACCAACTGCTGTGACTAGAAAATAGATTGGCCAATCAAGTTATTGAGCAACCATATCGACCGATCAGATGTTATCATGTCAGATTGATCGGCCAACCAATCACCGAGCCGCCCGGGTCGCCCGATCATCGATCGACCTCAAGATCTCAATACGGGCAAACCGACTGTTCGCTCGCATTGACGATTAATCTTCTCTCTTTCATTCCTCTTTTTTGTCAGTTGTCTTGTTTTTCACCCTTCCTTCCCCCCCCCTTTTCCCAAAAACTATGATTATACTACTAAGGATATGCATGATAATGAGCACCCCCCCCCCCCCCCCCCCCCCCCCCCCCCCTCCCCCGTTTGCCAGAAAATTGTTTTCCCGGAAATGACGACACGCGCCTTCGTTACCTTCAAGACGTTTTCGGCCGCTACCGTAGCCCGTCAGGTAAGGTGCTGGCGATGGCGTTTTTTTCAGGGGGGGGGGGGGGGTAGGGGGGGTAGGGGAGGGGCGCGCGGGGGGGGAGGGGGGGAGGGTTTGCTGGCGCTTGCTGAGTGGGTGCGTGGTTAGTCCGCGTCATTTGGTCTGAGGTTTTGGGTTCTATTTCTACGGGTTTTTTCGTGCTGGTGCTCGTTTTTTAGAACTGAGATTGAGATTTTTTTTAGATTAAGGTTTTAGATTGAATTTAACTTGACGTTGGAATTCCTGTTGAGAAGTGAGATAACAAAATCGAGCTGGAAAGGGTTAGACCGCGATTTTGGATTCAATATTGAAAATTTAGATTGTAACTTGGAACTTGCGAGTGAGATTGTTGGAGTTTGAAATTTAGATTGCGAAACAATATTGGCGCCGATTGTTTTCTTGTTTTCACTGTTGTTGTGCCCTTTTGAACTCGTCGCCAAAAATAGATTCCTTGATCAGAGGAGAGACAGGCTCCAAAACCTCTGGAGTGGAAGAATACGTCAGAAATTAAAAAAAAATTAAAAAATACACTTCGATGTTCGATTGTTCTCGCACCTCTCTTGTCCAGGTTTTGCATGGCGCGGCGCCCGGACGCATGGCGGCGGAGGAGTCCCCCGAGCCGCGCGACATCTACTGGTTCAACACCCGCGTGACCCAGACCGAGAGGAAGAGACGCCGCATCCTGGTCGAGGCGTTTTTGTTCCTGCTTTACGTGTTCTACGTGGTGCCCGTTACCCTGCTGTACCTCCTTCTATCGGCGGACTCGGTCACCTCTTACGCACAGTGGATCGCGGATTTGTACGCTAGTGTAAGTGGGCATTAGCAGGGGGGGGGGGGGGGGGGGGGGGGGGCGGGGGGGCGGTAGGAGCGGCTTGCGCGGCTGGTTTGGGTTGTTGGCAGTATTGGTGGTGGTTATTGGTTTGTGGTCCTAGTTAATAGGAAAAGCTATATATTTTCCTATTTTTACTAAAAAAAAATTGGTCCCGTCAACTATGGACCCCCGTAATAGTTGTCTGTGTTGTTTGTCTGTTTTGGTGTTGGTAGTCGATTTTTTGTGTTGTTGTTGGTGTTGCTGATGCTGTTGTTGGTGATGCTCACGATGTTGCTACTCGTAGTGTTCGTCCACAGCTGCTGGCTGCGCTGGACCACCTTTTGTTGTGGTCGCCGCCGGGGGCCGGCTTGCGTCACCGGGAACCAAAGCCGCTCCTGTCGCGATCGCCGTCCTGCATTACCTTACCTCCATCCCCTATGCTAGAGCTATGATAACTTTGAAAATTGTGTGCTGCGTCGTTGCTGTATCCAAAACCTATTACGGTAAGGGGCCATAGTAAATAGGACCAGATCTTGTTAGTAAAAATAGGGAAATATATAGGTTTTTGTGTGTATCGTAGGTCCTATTTACTATGGCCCCCCCCCGTAATATTGTACAACTGTACTACGAAAGGTCGTACCAAGTACGACAGTTGTTGCTAATATTTGTCATGTGCGGCTTGTTTTTGTTTGAACACTTATTGCGTAGCCTCCTACCTGTTGCATACCTTGGTACACCTGCGTAAGGCCCAAGTCGCTGCCGCCGTCTCACCGTCTCTCCTTGATGGCGTGTTTTGGGTTTTTTTTTTTTACTGTTTTTGTGTTTTGTTACCGTTCGTTTTGTTTGGCGTTACAGAGCGATGTTTTCGCCGCGCTTGTTGAGATACTTCAGCCCATGGCGCTCGTGGTCCTCATGAACACGCTCCCGCCGCTGATCCGGCTGCTGGGCATGGTCGAGGGCTTCCCGCGGAGTCGCGAAACCAGCAGGCGGTATTGAGCCGTTACTTCTACTTCCAGGTGATTTGATTTGGTCGGTTGGTCTGTTGTTGCGCTTCAAGAATTTCGGTTCGATAAGCTTCGATGAAATCTGTGGTTTCGGTTGTTGTGTTGCTTTTTGTTGCGCGGCGACCGGGGTTCGGCTCGTCTATTATTGCTTGGGGATGGGGGTTGGTGTCGTGACTGCGGGGAGCACGCTTGCTCTGTGAGCATCACCGGCGTGATGAGTCTATAGCGAGGGCAGAGGAACGTGACTGGTCCAACACTAGCTGAAGTGTGATTGGCCCTGCAGTCGGACTGGATGGAATGTGGTTTGTCGACGATGCGTATCACAGAAAGGTGTGATTAGTCTGCCACTTAACCGGCACGAACGTGTGGCATGTGGTTTAGTGGCAGGTGGTGCACCACTTCGCATGTGGGGGGGGGCGGGAGAAGGGAAAAGATGGGGGGATGGGGGATCGCGCAGCTGTTGGTGTTTCGGCATTTGGCAACTTGCGTCCCTTTTCCCTCCCTTACTTTCGGCGTGCCTCATGTGTTTTTGTAATATTATTATTATTCGTTGGCTTGAGTGTCACGATCTCCTGCTTTTCTTCTCTTGTTCGTGTTGTCCTTGTCGTCGTCGTGTTTTGTTGTGGTGGTGATGGTGATGGTGATGGTGGTGGTGGTTGTGGTTGTGTTTGACGATCAGATAATCAACGTCTTCTTGGTGACGACGATCGCGGGCACCCTTCTCGACACCGTCAGCGAAATCGTGGAAGAGCCCACGAAGACCTTCACACTGCTTGGAGAAGCCCTACCGAAGGTGCGCGCGGCGACAAGCGCGATTGAAGAGAGGGGGCCTGACACGGAGGGGTATGGGAGAGGCGGGGGTGGGGGGGGGGGGGAGGGGGGTGACCTCGCCTAATGATCGATGCTGCTGAGTTGGTGATGGGGGGGGGGGGGGGAAGGGGGTGCCCTCGCCTAGTGATCGATGCTGCTGAGTTGGTGATGTTTTTCGCGCCGTGCACAAGCCCCGACTCGAAAAATCGCCGCCCTTGCTCGGCCGTGGAACCTTTTTTGGTGGAAAGCGCGGTGTTGTTGTTGTTGTTGTTGTTGCTGTTGCTTTTTGTTTGCGCGATTCGGTGATTGACTTCGCCTCCGTGACGGCAAAGGGCATGACGTCTACGGTATTTAATGTTGTAGAGGGTTGACGATTTGAACTAGCGGTCGCCCCGATCGATTGACCTCCTTGGTATTTTTCCCATCCCTGTCCCCTTTATCCGTGCAACTCCTTGATTCATGTTGAAAAATGATGAAAACAAGAAGGTGAAAGTGACAAGTGAAAATGAAAATGAGAGTGAAGATGACATTGAGAGTAATCATCAAAATCACCATGAAGATGAAAATGGATAAACAAAAGCAAAGCAAACGCGAAACGACGTGCACGGACAGATCTAACACGGTGTGTGTGTACTTCGTCGTACGTGTGTTCTTCGGCAAGCAGGTGACCGGCTTCTTCGTGGAGTACATAATCCTCAAGATGTTTGCCGGCTTGGGGGTGGAGATGACTCGCAGCATCTCTCTCCTGCAGGTGAGGGGACGTAATACCTGTTACCAATATACCTGTAATAGAGTATGTACACTGGTGTTGTCTTGGCGCCATTACTAACGCCGCGCAATGGAGGAAAGCGCGAGGGTGCGGGGGGAGGGGGAGGGGCGTACTCATTTGTCGCTTGCCTTAGTCATTTGACCGTTGATCACGCATTCCTTTCGAGACCCAGCGGGGAGGGGGGGGGGGGGGGAGGTGTACTCGGTATCATGCATGGCCGTAGTCGTGTGGCCGTAGACCGTCGTATCCCTACAATACCGGGACGGAGCACGTCGGGCTTTCACCGACCAAACAGGTACTGCTTGGAAAGCGACGGGGGAGGGGAGGGGGTGGGAGGGGAGAGATACATTGGCGGCTTCACGAAAACACGATCCCCCGTGAATACCATACTACTAGCTGTAGGGAAATGGTTTCTTAAAGAGGGCGTTCGCCCGTTCTCGTGTCGGGATAGGGGTCTCCCGTGCGTATGGAAACAAGCGAGCGGGGGTCGGGGGGGGGGGGGGGGAGGGGGGGGCGTACCCATTTGTTTCTTGCCTTGATAACTCGATCATTGACCGCGCATCTCTTGCGGAACGGAGCGAGTGGGTGCCAGGGGTGTACTCGAGTGGGCGGGGGGGGGGGGGGGGGGGTAGTGTGTGCCTGCGTTTTCTAGCAGAGGGAGGCGCTCCCTTCCCGAATCGACCGACGCCCACTGTTTAGTCTACAGTTACCGGTGTGCTTAGCGACCCGCAAGCCCCGATTTTTCTCGAGAGACCGGAGCGCTCGACTCCGCCTCCCTCGTATCGTGCTGACTATAGAGCCGTACTACTTACGTTGGGCGTCCACCTGTCTCACTCGCTGCCTGGGGTGGACGAACGTTAACAGGGAGCGTGCGCGAAGACGGATGCGGGATCGGCGTGCCCCCTGTCCCCTCCCTCGATCGTGTTGTTACCCGCGCGCTTAGGCCCTTTGCAACAACCGCACCGACGTCTTCGAGAGACCTCCCTCCCTCCCGACACCCTCAAGACTACTGTACGGAGTATACCGGAGTATACCCCCCCCTTTCCTTCGCCTTCTCTGCGCCAACGCCATTGCTCTACCTTGAGTTTATGTTGTTGCTTGTTGCTTGGCGGCGCCTATGTTTCGTGAGACCCCCGCCAAATACCACTTCCGACCCCTCCTCCCTCCCTTCTCCGCCGCGCCTCCTCTCCACCAACTCCACATTAAATACCTGTAGGAATACATACTGCGAGTTATTTGGCCACGGAGTACTCTCGGGACAAGGCGGCAGTGGTGATGGGCATCCGGCCTTACTTCGACGCCGGGTGGTTCAACTACCCGAAGTACATCGCGCAAGACTGCTTGTCGTCGTGGTGGGTGGATGTTTCTCGTGTCCTGTCGTGTCGTGTCGTGTTGTATCGTGTAGCTGTCACTGGTGTGGCTAGCACTGCTTCTGTCGCTGCTTTGCTACTGGAGTTTTGTTGTTCTTGGCGCTGTGAGGGACACTAACGCTGTGACTGTGTCTACTTGAAGCTGGTCTGTGACTGTCATGTCTACTTGAAGCTGGTGTGTGACTGTGTCTACTTGAAGCTGGTATGTGACTGTCTATTTAAAGCTGGTCTGTGACTGTTTCTAATTGAAGCTGGTCTGTGACTGTGTCTACTTGAAGCTGGTATGTGACTGTGTCTACTTGAAGCTGGTCTGTGACGGTGTCTACTTGAAGCTGGTCTGTGTCTATTCGAAGCTGGTCTGTAACCTTAAACTGTCGCTATTATTGGAGATGTCACTGGAATTGTTGGTGTAACTGTCGCTGCCCCTGCGACTGTGTACCGCAGCACGAACGCCTCCGTCCCTGTGTTTCCTGCTGCTGTGAAAAAGGTGCCGGGGGTGCTTGCTCCGCGGTAGATGGCGGTGTCTTCCACCTCGCTACAGCAGATAAAGTTTTCGTTGAGATGTGGAAAGGCGAGGGGGGGGCGCATAGCGCGGAAGTGGGTACGAGTCGTCGGACGTGTGTGTATGTTGCGCTCCTTTCCTGCTCGCGGTGTGGGAAATCGTTACGAGCGCCACTTGTGAGATCTCGACTTTGTAATTGGAGTGACACGTTCGCTTCAGTTGAAAGGGGTACAGACCCCATACTAGCCTGAAATTGCCAGGATTAACTTAACATTTTACCCGCGTCAATACCGGCGCCTTGTTTTTCCTTTGTTTTTTATCTTGTCCTTGCTCGTTGGTACTCGTTTGTTGTCCGACAGTTTAATCCACGGGTGAGCCTTGAGATCAAACTTCGCGAGGATATTGTTATTGACCCAACCCCCTCCCCCCACCCCCCACCCACGCTGCCCCCCATATTCCTCGCCGCCACGCCTCCTTCTTGGGTAAACCCCGCCCCCCTCTTTCCGCCTTGACGCGATCAGGTTTGTCTGACGTACGCGATCATCAACCCATTCATCCTCGTGGTGGGCATCCCTTACTTTTTCGCCTGCCACTTGGCGTACAAGCACCAGATGCTGTTCGTGTACGAGCCTCTTTACGAGACGGGAGGCGTTTTTTTTTTTCCCGAAGATTTTCAGGCGGTTCATCTTCGGCCTCATCATCGCTCAGGTATGATGTGCGAGAGAGTGATTTTACTTTTTCGTTTACCGTCTCGCCCCCCGTCTTTTTCTGCTCATAAGATTGATGTGTATATGTGCATGACTAGATTATCGTTTTCCGGAAAGTTGACTTGTTTTTTTTTTTTTTTCAAGTTTGTATTCGTTGATTTTGCGCCTGGCGCGACTGCTTGGTGCCCTTTTCCTGTGTCCTCCCGTCACCTACTGTAGAGATGTTCGCATTGTTATAGGAGTATTCATAGCTCTATTTACGGAGGGCCATAGTATATAGGACCAAATATTGTTAGTAAAAAATGCGAAACATAATTGGTTTTTGTGTATACCGCAGGTCCTATTGACTATGGACCCCCGGATTAGCAGCTAAATACTACCAGGTATGAATGTTACACATCGGTTACTCGTTGATACTGTACATGCGCAAGGAGACGGGTCCTTCTTTTGACGGCGCGTATCCCTCACCCCCCCCCCTCCCGCCCCCCCAAACCCTCCCCGGTGATAATGAGTACACCCCCCCTAACCCTCTCCGCTGTGATTCCGCCTACCCAAATCCTGACGGGTTCGTCCATTGCCACTGTTGTGACTCACATTCTTCGTTTATTGTTCGTGTCATTCCTCCGCTGCTGTTGTTATGACGGGGGTCCATAGTTAATAGGACCTATGTTATACATAAAAACCTATATATTTGCCTATTTTTAGTAACAATATTTGGTCTTGTTTGCTATGGCCCCCCGTAATATCGGTTGTAGATTGTTGTAGTTTCTTGTTGCGCATCCGTTTCTTGTTCCTGTACTTGCTCTTGTTCTTATCTTCGCTACGTTTTTTTTTTTTTTCTGTCGTCCTGGTGTGTCGCTCTTGTTTTTGCTCTTATCCAGGCTACGATGGTTGGCATTCTTATTCTTAAGGTGGCGTACTACGAAGCCGCGATGGTGCTGGTCTTGATGATCCTGACGTACGTCGCCAAGTCGTCGCTCCGCGGGTCGTACGAGCCTGCCGCACTCTCTCTGCCGCTCGAGATCGCGAAGGTACGAAGGAAGGAAGCAAGGAAGCTGACAGTGCTAAGAACTAGTGTGTAGGGGGCGGAGCGCGGAAAGGAGAACGTGGGGGGGGGTGTACTCGATAGGAGAGATGTACTCGATCTCATGCATGGCCGTAGTCGTATGACCATAGACCCTCGCTTCCCTACAATGCCGGGACGGAGCATGTCGGGTTTTCACCGACCAAGCAGACATTGCTTACACCAAGCGCGAAGCGCCGTGAGGTGTCCGGCGAGTCGCATGAAGGGTGAGCTGCATCCTACTAGGAACCGCTTGTGAGGCGGACTTGCATATGGATGACAGCTTCAATGAGTTAGTTTATTTTCCGAGCAATGGGAGTACTATGTAACTGCCTCTTGAGTGCCGTACCTTGAACACTACGTGATACGATTAATTCCCTTGTGCAGAGTAAAGGTTCTTTACTTCGCACAAATGATCTAACTAGACGACCAGCTGTGGGCGACCGCCAAAAAAAAAAAAAAAAAGAAAAAAACGGTACCCTGGATGTCTAGCTCACGTAGTGAGCGGCATGTTTTACAGTGTCGTTGCCAACCGACGCCAACCCAACCCATATATAAGGGCGGGGGGGGGGGGGGGGGAAGGCTGTCCGTGTCCTTGTTGGGCTGGTGTAGGCAGCGGAATGGGTCGGTCAAGTTTGTTTTCTACATCACCAACCCACGGGGTACAACATACGAAGTACGTAGTACGCCCTCCGCATCCGGTACAATGGAGGCGGTGGAGGGCAGGGGAGGGGAAGGGCACCGCGGTAACGGCCTCAACCCTCCAGTGCTCCTTCTTCTGCTTCGCGCGCGGTTTGGACTCCGGAAAAAAATAAAATAAAATAACTCACGGCGAGGTCGGTAAAAGCTCGCCGGAAGAACATAATGAAGTGTCTTGCCACGCGAGCCGGCGGAGCAAGCAATAAACGAAGAATGCGGTGCGAGGTACTGTAGTGCGCCAGGTGTTTTTTTTGTTGCTCATGTTTCGTCTTGTCTTGTCTGCCTTGTGGAATCTGACCCCTCTTCTGCTTTGCCTCACTTCCCGCCTGTGTTTTCTGCGTTCCTGTCTGTGCCCTTAACCAGGTGCTAGACGACGTGGAGCCGCCGCGGCGGCAGGCCCGCGACAACGAGGGGAGAGGGAGGAGGGGGGGAGCAAGGACGGCCTATCTGCAGCCCAGCCTCAAGGCGGAGCCGCTCGCGAGACCGGAGCTGGAGCGCGACCATGACGCTAACGTTGACTTCGAGCGTTATCGCGGACGAGTTTAAACTAACAAGAATGGTTGCCAATCGGTTGAATTGGTTGATGCTTGACTGAAATGGATGAGAATTGACTAGAATGGTTGAATTATTTGGATGAAATGTGGTAGTTGAGAATTGACTGGAACGGTTGAGAATTGATTGGTACACTTGAAATTTTGGCTGGAATCGGTTGAGAACTGGCGGAGCTTGAGGGCCACCGCGACTCTAACGTTATCTTCGAATGTTGCCACGGACACTTTTGATCCTAAACATTCGACTGATATGGTTGAAATATCTGGATGGCGTGGTTGAGAATTGGCGTGATGGTTTTTGAGAGAGTTGGCTGAAACAGTTGGACGTTTCGGTTGATGTGGTTGGGAATTGGCCGAAACAAATGAGAAATGGTTGAAATGGTTGATAATTGACTTCATTAGTCGATAATTGGCTAGAATGATTGAGAATTGGTTGAAGTAGCTGGGGATAGGCTGAATGGTTGGAGTTTTTGGGTTTCGAGTGTCAGGTCCTCGTGAATCAATCATGTAAGAGGTGCACAGACAGTGGTGTTGGAGATGGTATAGGGTTGTAAGGAGTAGCGGAAAGTTGTTTTCGTCTTGCGGTTGGCGAAGGCTTTTCCCGGTCGAGGGAGGAAGGGGACAGGAGAGAGACACGGATTGACCCGGTGTTGATCGAGTATTACGCCAGATGGAACGATTTTTGAGTGGCCGACCAGCACCGTTCGTTACCTGTTGTACGGTAGCTGAGCCTTCATGTGGAGGTGCCACCAGTTTGTGTCCTTCTATATGCTCTGCTGAATACTGCTGCTGCTGTTTCTACTGCCGCCGTTGGCGTTTTTTGGGGCTGACGTCCTCTCTCTGTTGCACGCGCTCCGTCGCAAGGAGGGAGGGACGGGGAGGGTTTGAGTGGGGGCGCTCGGTCGAGTTTTGTTTACCAGGAGGCGTCCCTGTTGTCTCAAGAATTGTTTGTTTCCGCCGCGGCAAGCTTTTTTTTTTTTGTTCGTAAATATATACCGAGGATATCGTGCGGCGGCCATGTTTCACCATGCCGCTTATTCATACCTGACAGGTACGTAGTGAAGGCGTGCGGCACGCTGTTGCTGCTGCTGCTGCTGCTGCTGCTGCTGCTGCTGCTGCTGCCGCCGCTGTAACTAGTACTGTAGAAAAGATGGTGTATACAGTGTGTAGTAGAAATCGGGCAGGCATTATCGGTCAGTTTTACGGATTAGGCGTGGCTGTGTGCGGTACACTGGCCTGTCTTTCACCGTTCGGACCGTTCGGAGCGCGGGACAGCAAACGACTACAGTAACTGTAGATTTTCTCCTCGTGTCGGATGCAGCCGTGGTGTTCTGGCCGTGCCCATGGGAAGCAATAATGCGCCTGCAGGCTGCAGTGCGATTTCGCTTGGTTCGATTGAAAGGAATAAATGACATGTCAGCTCCGGCCTGCCTGCTTGCCTCTGCCTGCCTGCCTACCTGCCTGCGTGCCTGCCTGCCTGGCAAGCCTCTCCGCGAAACCGACTGTCGTGAAGCGAAAGATGCTGACTGTGCACGTCTACCCCAGGCTGCTGTATGTACCGTATATACTCCGGGCTTTTCGGCTTTTCCGTGAAACCCTGATACTCACAGCACTGCATCAGGGGCCACCCCACCTTAACTCATCATGTTGCGTCCACCCCCCCCCCCCCCCCCCCCCCCAAAACGTTGGTGTAATCATGATGTAACTGTATGGGGGTTAAGTAGTGAAGTAAGAGCGAAGCGATGAGTTTTCTGATTTACGCGTCCGTTTGAAGTATACCAGTACTAGTACAGTAGTGTACCTACCCACCTGGACGAGATATAGAGCATGCCTTAAGGTTGATAATATGGTGAAGTTCGACTGAAACAATCCCGTTTTTTTGTTTTGTTGTTCTATGGTTCTCGCCAGCGCACAGCGCACCCAGCACTTTGTTTCACCGACACCCAGCGCTTTTCTTGCAGTAGTTGGTAACGCTGCTGTGGTTGCAAATATCAAATCACCGGTCAGCAGTGCCAGTTCTAGCGAGAGCTGCCCTGCTGGCATCTTTAATATGCTACCGCTGTGGTGCCTATGATACGTAGATTTTCGTAACGGTAGAACCAGCAGCAGCAGTTGATAATATGCGCGGGCTTTTGGTTGTGGAACATGGAAGAATGGCGGGTGGAGTGCGTACCCGAACAATAATGGTTGATGGCGATTACTACTCCTCACCGTTGCATCATTGCGTCGAAATCTCGGAGAGAGTCAGGCGGAGGTTGATTATTTTCGTGGTGGGGAAAACGGTATGGATTACGTCCAGAGAGGTGCCAGGCTTCTTGGTGTGGTTTTTGTTTTTTGTGCATGCCTGATTTGATCGGTTGATTTTATCGTGATCGAGTATGTTTTTTTTCCCGGTGTCTTTACTTGTGTAGTAAAGTACCGTAGTACAGTACGTACGAGAAGTACTACAGCCGTGGTGCCTCGTATCAAGAAGTTTCTTGCTCAAATGTGTCACGGGTTGTAGTCGCCACTCCTGTTGTATGTCGGCAAAGCCTCAAAGTATCTTTGCTTGCTTGCTTTGGAACCGTCTGCCTCAGAGCTCTGTAGGTATGTATGTGGTTGGATGGCTTGATTGAATGCTGATTGATTGGATACTGACTGGTTGATGGTTGAGTGGTTGGTTGAAGGTTTTTTGTTTGCTTGATTGACTGGCTCTCAGTGCTTGGTTGAATCGATCGGTCGGTTGCGCACTCGTTTCTTCTGGTTGATTGCTTGGTTGCTTGGTTGTTTGATTGCCCGGCTGTCTGATGGAATGATGGATAGACTGGCGGGTTTATGGATAATTGAATGATGGGTTGGTTGATCGATTGCTTGCTTGCTTGCTTGCTTGCTTGCTTGCTTGCTTGCTTGCTTGCTTGCTTGCTTGCTTGCTTGCTTGCTTGCTTGCTTGCTTGAATTAAGGTAGGACAGTCTTTTTTATATCGATTGATAGTGGCTGGCGGAAAGCCAGATACTGATAATGAAATGCGATGTAGAACACGCGCCACCGACACGTTGCACTACTTAACAGTACAGAAACCGCACCTATCAGCAGCTGTACGAGTGCCACCACGCTTGAGACCCGGAAGCAGTCGTCCCTTGCGGCTGACGTCACTGTCATAAAAAAAAAGCTCTTGTAAAATATATGCTGTGCTTCGAACTACCAGCAGCAAGTGAGTATATGATCCTCGCACGAGGGCGTATTATGAAGAAAACGTGCGACGCATGCTTCAGTATATACATAGATGCATCTGTTTTTTTTTCTGTTGCTCCTCACATGACCTTAAGGAGCAGCTATATACCCCTGCCCAAAATGACTGATTTTGCAGGGAAGTGTAAACATATACACCTAAAAATAGAGCAACAACACGAGTGAAAACCCGACGATATTGGGTTAAGGAGCACCCTCGTTCAGAAAATACTTCTGCCAAAAAAAAAACTGCTGCCTCCATCGTAGCACGGATACGACGTACCTGTTACGTTTTTTATCATTTTTACGACCTCGGCAAATGTGCCATACCAACTCCAAGTATGCTTTCCACACAGATGTGCGTGGGGTTGTGGTAAGGGGGTGAAACGCACTGTCGACAATAGTGCGAAAACTCACAGCTGACGTATTTCATAAATTTATTTTACAAAAAGTCTTGCAGAGCCGGATTGGTCACGACGGAGCGGTGAAAGGCAAGCGATCACTCTGTGCAATTATTACGGGGGGGCATAGTAAATAGGACCAAATATTGTTAGTAAACACAGATAAATATATAGGTTTCTGTGTATACCATTGGTCCTATTAACTATGGTCCCCCGTAATAGTAGGGTTTCCCGTGTTTTTGCTACATTATTTCTATATAGTGTTGTTCCGCTGCTGTTGCTGCTGCTTATGTTGTTGAGTCACTTTGATGCGCTCGTTTTAGCTCGCTCCTCTATAAGCAAGGGAAAGGACGCACCCAAGGGCTATCTCTTAACCAAAAATCCACTCGTGTCTCACGGGAAACTGCACGTCTGCCCCCCTCCAATTCAGAAACTAACGGCCTACGCGTCAGCGTTTGCTGTTGACAGAAGAAAGCAGGCAAGTACGGCGGAAGGCCCTGTGTATTCCCGTTTGCGTTGCCGCTAGCGTTGCCGTTGCATAGCGCTATCATCAGCGTTTTTAGCGCTAGCATCAGCGCTATAGCGCTAGCGTTTGATGTTAACAGTAGCATTCCCACCCATTATCCTCGCATGTTTCCCTGGACATATCCACATAATTCCCCTCGTGGACCTAGGGCCTTGTTACCGGGTGGGCGGCGTTGGGGCCATGTTGTGCAGCACGTACATGTTGTATGTTATGTTGGAAACACAGTGCACCGTCGTTTTCGGGAATATTGGTGGGAATATTTATTTGGAAATGGCGTGGGATCGTTTTTGAGGTACTATAGGGCGGAAAAAGAGGCGAGAGTGTGGCTCATGCATACTTGCAGTAGGTTGTGCGCGTGCAAAGAAAGCAAAAATGGGAGGAAAAAATACTTCTCGTGTGTGGCTAAATTTCGAGGGACAGGAACTTGATACGCCGTGTTTGCACCGGAGCGCCGAGACCGTGGCGAGAACTCGAGATGACGCGTCTTGCACGACGAAATATTGCCCAACTCGTTAGCACAAGCTTGCCCGCTCCTGTAGACGCTGGGTTTTTTTGTGCGAATCGGTGCTTGCTTACCTGTATCTTCGCAGTCAACGATGCGAAAAGCGACGACAGGCGGCAGACAGACAGGCGATCATACGCACGAACAGATAAACTATACCTGCCACGCGTTAGACGATGGAAGCCTGTGCGCACTGCGCACTTAAAAAGCATTTTTGCCAGAAGGCAAAAAAGGGACTCGCGGGCTCATGATATTCCCCGCAGCGAGGTCTATATGGAGACCATCCTACAGTAGGACAAAACCTCCGCTGAACGGGACTAAACCTCACATAGTCTACTAACAACAAAAATATGACGACAGTAAGGTGCCGTAGTAATGCTATTATACTCTGGCCACCGTATGTATAATCTCCGCCGTCATAGCGACGACTACAGCCACAGCCGGCTCCAAACACACTCGCGCAAGACAGTAAGCGCTTTCAAAACGCTTGACCATCGATATCGTGGCCACAAGAGAGCAGCGCAACAAGTTTACAACCTGGTCACGCACGGTGGGCTACACAGGCACCAACAATAACTGTAAACTCACGACAGCCAAAACCAACGACAAAGATATTCAAGGAAACCAACGAAAACTATCAAGAGCGTGATGGTGTACTGGCTTTCGTGGCGGCATTATGTTCACCGAGAGGACGAAAACGCCGCGGGCAGGTGTTTTATCCGATGACCACACTACAGGATCAAGTGAACAAACACTCGTCACCTATTAGTATTAATAGCACACCCACACATCGGACTGCATCACGCTGACGACGCCAAACACGCCGCGTCCAAATTTGAAAACGATTTCTCGCCCAGCCCACGGTTTTTTCCTCGCCAAAAATGTTTTACACCTCACCCACTACAGCCGCCGCCAACAAGGTGTTCCTCGGTGCGAGCACAGTGTAAGAATGCTGCTAATACGTGTTACCCCGCGAGGTGTCCATCACGGTGGAAGAATGGACGAGTACAATTCTTCGGGCATCCAATAGGGATACGTTTTACCCGCGTACGACATGGTACGCTTCGAGTAGTGAGGCATCGGCAACTCCGTCGTAGGACAAACACCATCAAATTCATCCCCAATATACGGCCCACTCTGAGATTGTGCGTCGCCTTCCTCCGTCATGCAGACGCCCGCACTGTGTTCACCGTATTCGCCAGCCCTCGGCTGAATATACTCCTCGTGTGTTGGGCTGTACCACGTGCCCGCGAAATTTTCTTCAAAAGCAAAGCTATCCTGCTGCGTCTGCATCTGCATCATCGTTGGGGTCGGCACAGGGTAAAAGGTGCCGCCAAAGTTTTGAAGGCACACGCCTCCAGCTGTCAGCTGCTGCTGCTGCTGCTGCTCCTGCTCCTGCTCCTGCTCCTGCTGCTGCATCACCTGTGGCGCAGTCTCTACTTGCTGCAGCTGGTGGTGCTGGTGGTTGTGGTGGTGGTGCTGGTGCACCCACGGATCCACCACAGGGTACCAAGTACCGCAGTAATTCTCAAGATGCACCACTGATTGAACCGGAGGCACCGGGGTAAGGCAAGCAGCGGGGGCGGGTGGTGGCAAGCCCTGTAGCCCCTCGTCGCTGGCTGCGACGCTCCACGCGCCGTCCTCCCATGAGGTGTCAGATACCTCACTCGTGCACGTCGTCCCAGAATGCTGGGAGCCGAAAATGTCGGCATTCTTTTTCGACGCTATTTTGTTCAGGGTAATATCAGAGAGGAAGCTGGCCTCTCCATCCATGTTGGCAAACGTTGTTATTCCCTGGTTAGGGGAGAGCGACGTAGGGGACGGGGGACGGGGGGTGGAGGGGCAGGGGGCAGAGGGAAAAGGGGCAAGAGGAGGCGGGCGGGGGGGGGGGGGGACGGGGGGTACTCATTATCATGCATGGCCGTAGTCGTATGACCATAGACCCTCACATCCCTACAATGCCGGGACGGAGCACGTCGGGTTTTCACCGACCAGGCAGACATTGCTTGCACCAAGCGCGAAGCACCGTGAGGTGTTGGGCGAGTCGCATGAAGGGTGAGCTGCATCCTACTAAGAACCGCTTTAGAGGCGGATTTTCTTGCATATATATGACAGCATCAATGAACTGATTTAATTTCTGGTGTGGCCACTTCCAGAGACAGCAATGGGTTTACTACGTAACTGCCTCGAGAGTGCCTCGCCATATACACACTACGTGATACGATCATCCCCCTTGTGCGGAGTAAAGGTTCTCCCCGCACAAAAATGATCTAACTTGACCTCCAGCCGTGGTAACCGCCGAAAAAAAAAAAAGAAAGAAAGAAAAACGGTACCGGTACCCTGGTTGTCTAGCTCAGGCAGTGAGAGGCGTGTTTTACAGCGTCGTCGCCAACAGACACCAACCCAACCTATATATACCAGGTATATAATGTAGGGGGGGGGGAGGGAAGGGTGAGAGAAGAGGGTAAGAGGAGGAGGGGTGGGCAGCGACGAGAGGAGTGGGGGCGTCAGGGAAAGTTCTTACTGGTACGAAATTCGGAAAGGTAGCGGTCCGTTTCGTAGATTTCGTTCCAAAACCGTTCGTGCACTCGGGCGTCTATTTTCCCGGCAAGCTGATATTAATGGTGGTCCTCGATACATTTCCGGCTGCAATGTTTGGGGCAGCTAAGAGACGCCTATTCCGTGCGGTTAGTGATTCATGTCCTCGTTGAAATGAACGGCAAACATCAGCCATGCATGCAGGAAAGTTGTTGTTAATTGTTTTTGTAGTGTTTGGTTTGACAGTATACTGGAGATGGGCAACGTACAATACAGCAATATGTATATTTCGTATATACAAGGCGGGTATATATATTAGTTTCCTTCTTCCCATTTATCATATTCACCTTTTTTGTTCTCTCTCCCTGCTATTACGAGGGACCATAGTAAATACGAACTATTACGGGGGTCCATAGTTAACAGGACCTATGGTGTTCCTAAAAACCTATATATTTGCCTATTTTTACTAACAAAATTTGGTCCCGTTAACTATGGACCCCCGTAATAATATTTTTTAGTAAAAATGGGTAAATAAATAGGTTTTCTTGTGCACCGTAGGCCCTATTTACTATGAACCCCCGTAATAGCCAAAACTCAGATCCGTGGTCACATAGCAGGCCCTCCTCCCCCCTCCGTACTACGGTTCTTGCCTTGGCAGGCGTTTTTTCGCGAGAAGGTTTCAGTCATTTCTTCCCTCGTCGACTCACGTCGAGTTGCACCTACCCACGCTAACATGGCGCTCTCGACAGTTGGCACCATTTGGGAATAAAAAAAATACATTCGGAGGCTCGAAACCGCAACGTCGACTCTGTAATAGTAGTCTTCGAAGTTAATCGCGGGACCACCGGGGCGGCCGGCATCGTATACCAAGGAAAAATTAAGGCCACGAGTCGGACTTTTTTTCCACATCATCCCCTCTTTTCTGTCTCTTCTTTTGCACTGTAGGTTTTACGCTGGGCTTGTTTTCCCCCGATCCCCGTGTTTGTTTTATTATCAAGAGGTTTTTGAATGGGCTAATTGTTGTTTTTTGAACAGAAAATGGAGTTTTTTGTGCAACAAAACGTGCGTAAATGTGAAGGGATGCTACCAATACCGCAGATACGGAATCCTGTGAACCATGTCGGAGATAGGAAGTTTCACCTTTTAGTCGTGGGCTAGAGCTGCTCGACAGAGGTGCTCGATGTCTGTGGTTGAGAAAACGAAGAACGGACGACACGCGCTACGATAGAGGTGAAATTGTTTTTTTAAGGCAGAAAAAAAAATCTGACTGAAAGAGCTCCCGAAACTGAGGAACTGCCCGGGTATCGTATTCGTGTCGCTCAATATTTTTCGTGAGCACCTATGAAATATGTCACGGGGATTTGTTTTCAAGGGACAAGCCTACATATCTTGTCAAAAGTTGTTTTTGGTTGCCTCAGAAACTCTAGTAATAGGTGCTACCTTCATTGTAGCGCCAGTCGGGAGAAAATGAGAATTTCGAAAACACATGCTGAGGTCACGGATGGCTCGCCAACAACCCACAGCAGAATTAGACGCGAGTCAACAAGGGAAGAATGGGGTGCATGATGTCTTCTCGCCATAAAAAAGCAAGGCGCGAGCCGTAGTGCGGAGTGTTGGCGGGGGGGGGGGGGGGGGGGCTTCTACGTGCGTGACCCCGAATCTGAGTTACGACTATCAATAGGAGAGACAGAGAAAAGCAAGGGCGAATATAAGAAATGGGAAACAAAAATAAAACTGAAAAAAAACTGCGATGAAAAGCCGCAAAACCGAACACCGCCATTCATTACTTTGTGGCGTGTAAGAGGAGTGCTATGCGCTGAAGTCGTCCGTTGTTGGCAGGCGAAAATGATCGAACCCGTACTTTTGATATTTTGATGTGTGGTGGTTCAGCTTTTTTCTTACCAGAAAGCCAAAATAAATACGAACCTAAACAAATTACGCACCGTAGTGATACCTGAACATCTTTCGACAGGCTTACACTTCTTACAGAAGAGATAAAACCAGGTTCAGGATTTTTTTGTCGGCTGGTGTGATGGTGCTCGACGTATTTGTTAAAAGGGTATCAACGTGGTCACACTGGAAACCTAAACCTGCTATCAATACAGTTTGTTTCGATGTCACACTGCCTCACTTCTGATATGGTGTGAAAACTACGTACCAGGTACGAAGTGCAACACCTGTGTGTTTCCTGCTCCGCTGCGCGTGCGCGGGCTGTCGCCAAAATCACAGTATTTCTGGAAAATGTATCTCGATCATCAAGTTAAAAATGGAGGAACTTCCGATGTACGGAGCATGCCGAAATTTTTCAAAATATCTCCTCTCCCACCTATGGCTTTAACCTTCTCGTTTTTTAAGGCTTCCTTTTGATACATGCTTATATGAACTGTAGGGCTATTTTGAGGATACCACTCAGTATTGATTCCAGCGCACAAGCTGCTAACAAATATGGTCGTCTCTAACAAAAAAAACATACTTTAAAAGTCGGGTCATAAAACGTGACAGTGTCTTTGTGAATAGTGATATTTGTTGCGGATCGATACAACTTTTTTGCCTTTTCTTAAGGCAAGAGAAATTGATATCAGGATTCGGAACAACAAACCGCGGTTTTTGTTTGATTAATAACGTGCGACATATCGCCAAATCACAAATGTCACGAATTGTGTTTTTTGCGTTCGTTTGCAACGATCCTGTGGGGAGTATCGAGGTGTGAAGCACACTGCTGCGAAATGCTGCAAACACAAAAAAAAAACGGGGGGGGGGTTGATGTAAGCCGTTCTGGTCGAGCCCGGACAGGAATGGGCTGGGGTGTAACGTTGGAAGCGAGGAGAAAACAGCGGCAACAAAAAAAAAAACACAATTAGTTGTAATATAACTGCTGTAGGTAGGTTCGCCGTCTACCGTTAAATATATTGTGCACGTGATGGGGTCCACGCACAGTCTAACCTATCGGCGTATCCCCAATCGAGTGAGCTTAGAGCAACAATCTACTTCTTGTCTGAAATCGGTGATCGAATAGATGGTCGAATCGGGCATCACTGGTGTGATACGGTGGCGATTTTCGAGGGAAGACACGGACGAGGAAAAGGCGCAGAAACCAATGCCCTTGACTGATGGGATGGGGATCGAAGGCAGCGACGCTATATCCACGCCGCAGCTGCTTCTGCTGCCAGAAGCGCAACAGCTGTTAGCGGGCCCGTTGAAATGGTGTCGCAGTGGTGTGAAGAAGCTGGTGTGGTGTACGCAAGAGGGCGCGGGTGTGTTGAAAATAAACATACAAGTAGCAGTCCCCCTACTATATATTCAAAGACGTATGTTACGGCACACACTGCTTCTGTACGTAAAGCTTTCTTGAAAAATCCTTCCAGAATCGATTCCAGAATCGATTGAATTCGATAGACAAGCACAGCATAGGCCGCACCTTAGCAACCGCCGCTTCTTCTGCCCGGGTCTTGAGATCCGCAGTCACCGCTTTCAGCAGCTCTTGCGCAAGGCGACCGCGTTCTCTCGCCTGGTCTGCCGCCACCACCGCCGCCATTTCTCAGATGTCCTGGCCGCGTCTCTGTTCACGATGATTTCCTTTATTTCTGACGCCAGGTACTTATTAACGCTGGCAGGGTTTCGTCGTACCCCCTGTCAATCAGCCGTGGACTCGGACGCCGTGGCTGCTCGTGGTGCTGGTTGGAGATATTACGCTTGCAGAAACCCTCTGTAAATCTTGTCACAGAGGAGGGGGGCAATCACCAGGTGGAGAAATCAGGGACGGGGGGGGCGGCGCGACATTAAACGTACCGCGCTGTTTATTGCGGGCGAGCGGCGGGAAACCGTGAGCTACAGTAAAAATAGTTATCACCGTCTGATTTCGAGTTGGCGGCTGATTCTGTACGGTTCGTAAAATTCTATCGGCAACAATTTCCAGTTAGTCTATGTGTGTGTCCGACGCATGCTATGGTACAAGATCACCATTTTTTTTCTGAGGCTTCTCCCATAGTGTTAAGGAGCTCTACACTATTAGGAAGCCGTTTCTAAGTCACCGAAAAACTGTTTTAGGTGCGGGGGAGGGATCTGCTATCCGATGAACCATCACATGGCCTAATGTTCAGAATGCAACGAAAACATTGCAACACAAAAACGAAACTCCGACGATCTGGGTTAGGGATCGCCGCCATCCAGAAAACCCTTGAGCCATAAAGTGCTACCTACCTATACCCCAATCGTAGCACGCGTCATCTGAATGATAGTATGCGGGACAATACGTACAAGATCGTTCCGCTCTATGATACCAGGTATGTACGTATACCAGGTACGAGGTGCACCACACGAAAAAAAAAAAAACTGTTGTACGAGTAAAGACGTGCAGTTGAGTTTAACCTGCTGCGAGACAGGTGAAATACCGCCATGTATATGCCAGCAGGCGACAAAGAGGCTTCCTCTGGGGATCGACCAACCCCGAACTCGATGTACGTAGTGGTAACGCGAGGTAGAGCACGGACCAGCGCAGACAACCACAGAGGTCTTTTCAAACGACACGCCCCGGCCAAGACAATGTGTCAGTACGGTAATCAAGTAATTAATATTACGGAGGTTCATAGTAAATAGGACCAAATCTTATAAGGTAAAATAGGCAAATATATGGTTTTTTAAGTATACCATAGGTCCTATTAACTATGGTCCCCCGAAATTGTTGTGCCCTGTGCAGTTGCTGCAGTATATGTACTGTAGTCTGTGGCCGATGGCAAGCAACCTACGTTTGACACAGGCTCGTCGTATGTAGGAAAAGCGGCGCAGTTGAGAACGAACACAGATGAGCCAGCCACAACCAACATGGAGACCAAGGAGAGATGAGCGCGTCCGTCAAATTATCGGCTGATGTTGTGGCGTTTGAGAGCGCACCTCTCCGTTACCCTACATACATCCAAACACGGCTTGTCTCGAGTTGGCCTTGCCTCGTCGAAGGTTGTGCTCCACGACGAGCAATTTTTTACACATTTCGATGTCAATTTCAGTCAGCTGTACGCGACAAACGGCCTGAGCCCGCGGCTGCTACCGGCCGTATATCGCAAGACTAGAGATTATTCTCGCTGTTTGCGATTGTCTCAATCGCCGCGGTCTGAGCGACACGGTGGTTGTCTGTACCCCGTGCCGCTGTATTAGACCGACCCACGAAAAGAAGCTGCAAAAAGTTCGTTCGTTTCAACCCTGCTGTACACACGATTCACGGGGTCTTGACCTTTATCGAGCTCTTCTCCCGAGACAGCGGGCAGTACTCTGTTAGGGACACCCAGCTACGGCTACCACGCCACGTATGGCTGGCTACCCATGGAGATACGCCTACGCTCTGGCCGACGTGACGTGCGGGAGACGGCGGAGTGGGGTATAGCCTCGCTCTCGATTGGAAAGAGGGCGCCCACCCCCTTCCTCATCACACCGAGACGATTTCTCTACCATGTTCGACTACACGGCGACTGCACAATACCAGTTGCACCTGCACGAGTCGCGGTCGTCTATTCCTCACCGTCGAAAAGTCAACCCCTGTCCGCCTCGACGCTGTTACCTAGCCGTAAGCCTTGTTTGGTGTAAGCGGTGTCTCTGGCGTCGTTGCGGGGACTTGGCCGGGATCGAAAAGTAGGTGCCTGCTGCTACTGCTGCTGGTACTCTCGCTACTGCTGCCGATCACACTGAGGCGCTGCACGGTGTTGTGTGAGGTAGGCGAAGTTGTGGCAAAAGAGGAACGTTCGCACGTTCAGGCTTGGCAGGAGGAAAAACGCGGCGTGATTACCTGAACAGACTGTACCAAGTTCAAATCGATTGGTCCATTCCATCCGTCCGTGTTGATGCGGTCTAATAATTGACGTTTTTCGTTTTTCGTGGATCAGCCGTCAATCTACGGGGGAGTCCGCGGTTTTATAAATGTACGGTTTGTCTCCTTGACTGACCTCCCCCCCACACTGAAACAAAAACGGTAAGGCCCAAAGAGGCCTTGACGCGTCTCCTATTCCAGCAAATTTGTCAACCATCAGGCTGCCGGAGTAAAGAGGTAACTCGAGAATAGCTCTGGGGGCTGTGAGCTTGAGCCGCCATGAGCCATGAGAGCGTAAAGGCGCCGCCGAACATCGATTACATACATACACGAGTATATAATGCTGTAAAGAAAAAGCACAGCGTCCTCCTCTCCTCTGGTGGAGATACAGCACGAAAAAGTAACATTGTCGGTCGCAGAAATTGCACACCTCGGATAACGTAACACTCGGATAACACTTATCTACGTTATGGGGCCTAACGCAGGGAGGTGGTAAAGTACTGACATAGTGTTAGCACTGGAGTAGCGATCACGGTAACGCGGTAACACAGCAGTGTTAACTGGAAACCCACGAACGTGCACACGCCTTAACGTTATGTTGCTGCTCGACCACGTCCAGCTCTGGTACAGTAACATTATGGTTAGGAGTTGAAACGAGTAGCAGGCAAGGGTATAGTTCATCACCTACAAGACTGCTAACAGCACTTATTGCATCTTGGGGGTCCTCCACCCACTCCACCTCATCATCAGCGTCTGAGGAGCCCCAGTCGTCTCGGGTTTTCTCTTCTCCATTGCTTCTTTCTGCGTGTGAGACGAACCCCAGTTCCAGTACATCACTATCTGTGAACGGTACACGAAGCGGTTATCGGGTTAGATGTAGTTACCCACCGAATATAGGAAATGAAGGGCGTGGACCGTATATGATCGACATTTGGCATACACTCTTTTTTTAGACAGCCTGTGTAGTATTTCGGCGGGTGTTCAGTTCAAAAGAAGCGGGAAAACGAATCAGAGTTTTTTTTTTTTTTTTTATCGTTCGATGAAAACATGCCAAAATATGGGCGTTGTTAACGCGATGGCCTTGCGATATACTCTTTACAAGGCGACAAATATTTTAACTCGTCTCAGGTTTTCTCTTGTCTATAAAGTTAAGGGCTTGTTCACTTTTTTCCAATCCTGGCTTTTGTTAAGCTGATTTTTTTTTTTTTTGGTCATCGAAACCGATGTTGTTTGTTGCGTATGAAGGACTCGGATGACGACATCTTCAGAGGTCGCCCACCTAACCGCAGCTATTGGCGGGGGAGAGAGCAACTACATGAAGGCCATGGTAAGCTCGGAACCTGAGCCGAAAGTGAAATAAGAACAACGACGTTGCGGAGAAATTTCCAAAATATTTTTACTGTTGAGAAAGAAGCCACGGATAAGACCATCGAAGTTGTACGCTTCGCCAAGGACATGTGACCCCGCGCTAACTTGGACTTTAATGTAGACACGGAAACGACATGAATGCGCAGGTGATCATCTTGCTCGTATCAACAATCAAATAACTGCCTCGCAATTTGTGTCAATGCCAAACCGGGACTCATCGACAGGGACATCAGCACTTTCGTTCACCTTGGGGAAAAGTTGATATATTCGACGTTAACATCAAAATATTGATTTTGTTCTGATAAAAACGACTCAACTGTTCGTGATGGACTTCATGACGAAGGCGGCGGATACGTGACGGAAGATGACGAGAGAAACGGTGGGCATGAATGTGAGGTAAACACTGTGAATTATGGTAAACCGCTTGGAACACAACGTAAAAACAGGTGAATATATCCGAGTGTTTCGTCGAAAGTCTGGTTGTGTTTTTAAGTACGCCAATGATTTTTGTACCGGTGCGGATTCAATTTTGTATTCCATCGAGTCTGAATATATCTCTTCCAACAATAGCTTATTGGAACATGCCCGTAAAGCGACCACCAGAAAAAGTACAACGTTTTTTTTTCCTAGGTTAGGTGTGCAGAGACAATGACGCGGATAATGTTGGCGTTAATGCCCAAAAATAAAACTACAAACGTCTCGTTTTATGAGGCCCTCCTAACCGCCTGTGTAGTCTGACGACTGGCACGAAAACGCGTCCGTTGTTTCCAACTGGCAGCGACCGCCGCAAATGACTACCATCCCATCTTGGTGTATAAAATCAGTCCAGCCCGCTATGTCGCGCACCAACGGGGTGTTATAATTCCATACCTTTTAAACTACGTAGTTTTCTGTTACAATGTTTTACAACGGATTGAGGGTGCATGCCGTACAATATTGATCAAAATATTACCTTTCTTTGAATCACCTTGCGACCGAAGTTGGGCTGATATGCGTCATACCACGTTACGCTTCTCCTATCCGAGGGTTGCCACCTTTGCCCCTGGAATCCCTCACATCCTCGAAAGCTTTCAGCGTTGCGAAGAGATGACCAACCGTTGGCCGCCATGTGTGCTGCAGGCCGTCGGCGTGTTGGTCAAGTATATGCACACACAGCTCGCCGACTGCAAAGCAGGAAATGCGACAAGTTTGACGTAGGTGTGACATAACCAAAGGCCTGAATTTGTGGATTAATCGGCTTTGTAGTTCAAGCGTGTGCTAACTGCCATGGTATGACGCGGGTGGTACCATGGCAATGCTACGGCAATACCCACGACAAGGTCATAGTGTAGAACCCTGATCGTTAGGCACGGACGTGGTCTCTTGGTGTCCGGGATCACGGGAAGAGGGTATATTCACGTCCCTAGATTTGCACGGAGGCCCCGAGCACCGTTGGCCCCGGCACCCCGAACGAGAAGGAATGGGTAGGCCTCATTGTCGTCCACAGGGGCCGCCACACGGACCCCCCGACCGACCGTTCCACGTGCTGTTCCTCGAAGTTGTTCCTGGTGCACCGCCTGGCATGATGGCGCACCCTCACCACAGCTCGCCGTCCCGAGCGGGCTGTGGTGTGACGCAGCGTGGTGGCAGGCACAGCAGAGGGACAGCATTCTGCGCCAGACAGTAGTGTAGCGGTGGCGGTGACCGGCAGCACAGGCGGATGGTGTATCTGGACCACTTGGACGGTCGTCAACAGCCGCAGCTGGAGGCGTTTTGAGGGAGGCGTGTTCGACACCATCGTTTCCGGTATTTGCTTTGCTGTTTGTGGCTTGAGGGCAGGCAGCAGTTGATGCGCGAGGAAGATTATATGTTGGTTGGTATTTCTCTGACTATTGAGTGGCACCAAGAACTTGAAATACCCTGATTTGTTTTTAAAGAACTTGAAATGCCCTGATTTTTTTTTTATATTTGGACTCGTGCAGAAGCTTTGCTCGGAAAAACCTTCACGAGGGGTAGAGAACGTACCAGGTACCAACTAGTTTTGTCTTTCGGTTTTGGTACGTTCGTGGGCTTCTGCGCTTAGTATGCAGCTTTTTTGTTTCGATGGTTCTGTGTGGTGTGTATTTTGTGGCTGGTGTCTGAAGGACAGAAAAGGTGTAGACTCGTTATACTCATGTGATGCCGTGGTGGTATATATCTTGGGGTTGGACGGGGCGGGAGGGTGTTCAGTATTGTCCGCGTCGGATGCGGAATGCTCGTACAGTAGGGAAATGATACCTGGTATCTGGTATGTGTTTCGATTTCCCGTTGCTGTGTTTTCCTTCAGGTTGGTGGAGTCAACCTGCAGTTGCTCTCTGCGTTGGGGGGTTTTTGTTTGGCTTGGTCCGTTTGCAGAGGGGAGGTGCTTGCCCTTGGACGGGCGGGCGGGTTCTGCGGTAAATCAGTAGCTCCCCGACACTTTTTGGTCATGGGCTACTGCTGTACCAAGTAGTGTGGGATTTTCGAGTACTCCGTCGCACAAATGACTTCAAGCAGCAACCGCAGCCGCCTATGGCTTGGGCGTCTGGCCTGCTTTGGAGTGAAACGTTTCCTCTGTTTGCGATTGATGGATTGTGGATTATTTGGTTTGGTCTATATGTAGAGCTCTGTGAACAGTACGTGTGACACTGGGCATGTACATCCCCTGTGCTGTCGTTTTGTGTGCTGTGCTTTTGCTCTAGTATTGTATGGTATTTATGTGTGTTTGATGAACTGGACATGGCGGGAGTAAGAATAAGAAATACGCGGGTTTTGAACTCGAGGTTCGCAGCAACAACAAAAAACACCCGGTGGGTTTACCCACCACCCTCTTGAAGAAGAAATTTGCCAATGATTCCTCATCGACTAAATCAACACCTACGCAGCTGTGTTTGGTCTTTCATCGGGGGTGAAATTATATTGAACTGTCGAACGGGATGTGCAACTCGATGATCGGCACAATCAAGGCGGAGGAAGATCGAGCTGCTTGTTGCAGCTCTCTACCTTCCATTATTGTGTATACCAGGTATTGGTATAATTCTTTTTTTTTTTTCTCTTGTGCGAGATTTCGTCTTTGGTTTTGAACGGCACTCTCTGGTCGTGCCCCGCATTCATATTCGTTGTATTTTGCAGTTTTGGGCATCATGTACGTGGCCTTGCTGCTAATCGTTGCCTTGATTAGGCCTTGGCTCACTTCCGGGGTGACAGATCAGCCCCCTACCCGCTACTCTTGTAACCGGTGCTTCTAGCGGACACCCGGAAGACGACCAGCAAGAAAACCTACCCACGCACCGCCCCAATACCCACCCACTACCCCTAGTTGTTCTTCTCTCGTCTCTCCGTGTCTTCATCCATTAACCAAACGGTGTAGGGTGTATAGTGGCCTTTCGAGCCACGCGTCATCCACTGTTTGGCGGCCACCGAGTCGTTAGGCGGCAGTTCTTATTCTACGCGTTAACGGAGGGACAACCGACACGTCTGCACTTAATTGCTTTTTGCGTTTGGCGAATAGCGTTTTGCGGTTCTTGGTTCTGTTTTGCGATCAGAGTCTTGAAATTCGCGTGTTGGGATTTGCGATTGGCATTCTGAGTGTCGCGATTGGCGTTTCGCGTTTCGCGTTTTGAGCGCTGCACTCTGTTGATGTACAATGCAGGTCTCGAAAGACCCCGCCCTTTTCGATTGATACATGCTTTGTCTTGGGGGCGATTTTTATTGGGGAAGCTTTTGCTTTGGAAGAGGGTATTTCGTCGGTGATCTGAAATCGCGGCTGCGTTGCCCACGCTCGCCCCCATCCGACCCCCGCCCGCTTGCTCCCTTCTTCCTGTAATATGATCTCTCCTCTGCTCTATTCCTAGCTGTTTTTCTTCAGCTACCTTGCCCTGGGCAGGCGTAGCACCTTCCCACCTTCATTCCCCCCGTGTGGCGTCCCCATCGGAGAAGAATCAGGGTGACGCTAGGCAAGAAGGCGGTTTTGATGGTGAGTGTTGCCGATAAGGTTAACAGTTCGAGCAGTCGTAAGTACAGTAATATTTTACCCAGTACCTGGTACGTGTTTTTTAAAGCGGCGTGTATTGGGCTGACGTCGGGAGAGGCGGTTTGGGCGGGGGGGGGGAGGGGTAAGGGGTTTTTTTGCTATAGGCAACGATTAATGCTGGCCCGGCAGGTTGTCGCGGAAGTATCCGTCGATATAGGGTTATCGCCCAATGACGTGATATAATACGACGCGAAGCGACACTGTTAGATATGATATCAGGTATGATATGTGATGGATGGTTCGATATAACTTGTATTTGTGATGTGGTGTGCGATATGGTACAATACGATGTTGATGTGATGTGATGTGATAATCATCATCGCCGTGAAAAAAGGGGCTCGCGCTATTTGCAGCAGACTCTCTTGTAAGGATTCGACAGCGTTCTGTGTTTTTGTGCACCAGGCGGCCCCCGCGGTAGTTGGTTAGCTTTTCACGGTAAGAATGATGTCAATAACTCTGCCAGGTATATATTCCTACAGCTGTTGAGTATGGTTACAATATCTCACGATATGATACGATACGATATAATGCGATACGACATGATACTATGCGGTACGGTATAATGATATAATATACCAGGTAGAATGATACCTCTCGCATAATGTAGTATGATAGGCGTGTCATGGAATTAAGTCTGACGTCAGCAAGGTACCTGCAGTACTGTAGTACACAGCAGTAGGGGTCGATAGTATTTAAGGGTGGGAAGTTTGGGGAGAACATGACACAACAGGCGCTCGGGTTGAAATTGCGCCGCTTTTTTTGTGTGTTCACGATTGCTTCGTTCAATCACAGCGAACACGAAGATGGCCCACCGCAACTTCATCTCTCGAGAGATAGTTCTGTTGTGAGGGGCGGATATGGTAGACGATGTGGCGACCGACCATATACTATAGCCGCCAATAGCTCTATGCACTCTCCTCTGCTTCTTGTGAAATCAGCACACAGTTTGTTTTACTCATGCTGTGGTTAAAAAACAATAACAAACGCCCCCCCCACATAGTTAGGGTCATATTAAACCGTATAGTCATACCTGGTACAATATATATTTAAGGGCTGAGAAAATAATCCTTTATCGTAGCGACGAGCCAAGTACAGGAAAAACACTCGCGCACGCGTCTTCGAAAACGCTACTTTCGGATCGCGACGAAACTACTGCACGGAGTGATAAGAGTCTCTGGAGACCCATAGGCAAAATTGCCACACCAATATCAACAACAAACAGCGAAAACACCAAGAGCATTCGTAATGGTGTACAGCTTTGGTGGCAGCGCTTTGCCCGCCGACAAGACAAGGCATGAGGTGGGCAGGCGTATACATAGCGTGCGATCACACCATCGAGGGTACAAAAACAAATCACCTCTTGTTATTTATGTTGCATTAAAACGCCCTCCCGACACCATCAAATGAGAGGAGCAAACATGCCGCGCATCTAAACGTCAAAACCCTTTCTCGTCCAACCCACGTTTTTCCTCCTCAAACAAAGTTATACACTGCCTACTACAGCCGACACGCCCGACGTCACTCAAGCAAACCCACGGCCAACACGCCACACTTGACCTTAAAAAAAACTGATTCCCACCTTATCCCTGTTTTACCTCACTTTCAAACTTTTCACACCATCGTTATGCCGCGTTTCGACAGAGTGTGGCGCTAACCGCCGCCCCCGCCGCTCACATGGGAACAATATCCACACTCTATCAGTTCATGGGACGGGACCAACCCGCGTTGTAAATGAAGGCGCGGCATTTACTACTGATAAGTAGCACCCGGGAGGTTTCCATCACGACGGAGTACTGAGCGGATACCCCAAATCCGACATCCAGTACGGATATGTCCGTCCCCCGTACGACATAGTGCGCGGGTATTTCTCCACCGGCGGTGCTACTGGCGCAGTACACGCGTTTGAAAAATTGGCTCGAGACTCATATTCCTGCGTCGGCTGCGTATACGATGGAGCCGAGAAAGGGCAGCTACCGATAATGTTTTCCCCACATCCCATAGCGGGGGGCTGCGTGTACGATGGCGTCAAGGTAGAACACATGCCCGCATAGTTTTGCACATACCCACAGATATTTGTCATCGGCTGGGTTGCGACCGGATAATAAGTCCCACCGATATTTTGCAGATAGGCACCCCCACTCGTCCGCTGATACTGCGTCGTCGGCGCCACAGGCACGGGACACCCCATATCAACATGTTCATCATAGTACTTACTCATATGCTGCTGGGGTGCATGCTGCATCGGGGTTTGATACGCTCCCGCACTGCTGTACCCTTCGCGTACCCAAGGCAAAATACCTTGCTGTTGTAGCTGCATGGGTGAGCCTTGCATGGGATAATAACTATCGCCAACATTTCCAAAGTACTCGGTGGGTTGGGCCGTCTGCATATTGCACGGAACAGCAACATCACCAGGTGGTGATGACAGGCCCTGCTGGTCCTCCTCGTTTGCTGCAACACTGCAGTCGCTGTCCTCGCGTGTACTGATGGAGCTGTCATCCATATAGGTACTCCCAGAATCGTGGGAGCCGTCATCATCACCGCCTTTTGGTGTTGAGGAAAAGAGCTGTTCGGATATTGTGCATATCTTCGTCGTTTGGGCCTGAAGGGTGAGAGGCGGTGAGGGAGGGGAAGGGAAAGGGGGGGGGCGTGAGTCGGGGGGGGGGGGGGGAGGCGAGGCGACGGAGGGGGGGGGGGTACTCACTATCGTGCATGGCCGTAGTCGTATGACCATAGACCCTCGCATCCCTACAATGCCGGAACGGAGCACGTCGAGTTTTCACCGACCAGGCAGACATTGCTTGCACCAAGCGCGAAGCGCCGTAACGTGTTGGGCGAGTCGCATGGAGGGTGAGCTGCATCCCACTGCTAAGAACCGCTTTAGAGGCGGATTTTCTTGCATATGTATGACAGCAACATTGAATTGATTTAATTTTTGGTGTGGCCACTTCCAGGGACAGCAATGGGGTTACTATGTAACTGCCTCGTGGGTGCCTCGCCATATACACACTACGTGATACGATTATCCCCCTTGTGCGGAGTAGAGGTTCTTTACCTCGCACAAATGATCTAACTCGACGACCAGCTGTGGGTGACCGCCAAAAAAAAAAAACGGTATCCTGGCTGTCTAGCTCACGTAGTGAGAGGCGTGTTTTACAGCGTCGTCGCCAACCAACGCCAACCCAACCTATATATACCAAGTATATAATATAGAGAAATAAATATAGGAGGGGGGGGGGGGGGGTACTCACTATCATGCATGGCCGTAGTCGTATGACCATAGACCCTCGCATCCCTACAATGCCGGGACGGGGCACGTCGGGTTTTCACCGACCAGGCAGACATTGTTTGCACCAAGCGCGAAGCGCCGTGAGGTGTTGGGCGAGTCGCATGAAGGGTGAGCTGCATCCTACTAAGAACCGCTTTAGAGGCGGATTTTCTTGCATATGGATGACAGCATCAATGAATTGATTTAATTTTTGGTGTGGCCACTTCCAGAGACAGCGATGGGTCTACTATGTAACTGCCTCGTGGGCGCCTCACCTTATACACACTACGTGATACGATCATCCCCCTTGTGCGGAGTAAGGGTCCCCGCACAAAAATTATCTAACTTGACCGCCACCCGTGGTAACCGCCAAAAAAAAAAGAAAAAAGGGTACACTGGTTGTCTAGCTCAGGCAGTGAGAGGCGTGTTTTACAGCATCGTCGGCAACCGACACCAACCCGATCTATATATACCAGGTATATAATATAGGGGGGGGGGGGTGGGGGATGGCAGGGGCACCTGAGGAAGTTGGTACAAAATTCGCAAGAGTAGCGTTACGTTTGGTGTTTCGTACCAGACGGTTCGGTTCCAGCCAGAGCCACAACAGCAGTTCTCCTTCAAACAGATATCAATACTGCACGCTGGCTTTTTGGGGCTCAAGCCGAAGGTTGGCAAGGCTGTTCTTCGTGACAGGGTTTGAAAAAAAACACGCGTTGCAATATTTACTCTTGGTTTTTTCTCCAGGAAAGCCTTTTGTGTTTTTTTTTGTTTTTTTTTGTTTTTTTTTTTTTTTTTTTTATAATCGGCAACTCGACTCTTAAGTATTTCTCGGCGATTCTTGAAACAAAAACGGTCACGTGACTTTCTTATATGGCATGATGAACAACCTCGCCATAATTCAGATTCCGAATATCGAAATCCGGCGTGCATTTTTTATTTTGGTGCCTCCGAAAGTTTTACATCTCACGAGGTGCAGAACAATATGAGCAATTTTGGTCTATAACGTATTTCAGGGTGAAAATACTCAAAATGGACCGAACTTCGAAACGTGCAGTATTACGTACAGTAATAACTTCACCGTGCACCGTGGAACGAGGTGCATGGGAGAGCTTCACACGACGTCTAAAAACCCATATGTTGGCGTATCCCTACCCGACTTCACCCATGTACGTCTACAGTACATATTCTCGAAACGATATTAACAAGTAGATGATCCAGTAAAATATCGCCGGCACGGCATCGTGGCGATTTTCGAAGGAGAAGGATTAGGACAAGGTACATGAACAAATGCCCATGACTGACGGGGATGGAAGGCGTTAATGTGTGCTGCTGCCAGAAGCGCGAGACATGTGAACAGGCACCTTGAATTAACGCCGCGGAGGCGTGAAGAACGCGCTATATGCAAATTAGATGCGGATGTACCCCCCTATCAGTCAAGTACATCAAAAAAGTATTTCCTCGAAAATCGTTTCCTCGAAAATCGATTCCAGAACCGATTCTAGACACCCATCGATTCCAGAAACAAGCGAAGCACAGGCCGCACCTTCGAAAATTCCGCTTCATCATCTCGGTTTCTGAGCTCTGCCGTCACCGCTTTTATTACCGTCTCTTCAAGCCGCGCTCGTACTGCAGCCTTCTCTTTCGCTTCCTCCGCCGCCTGCACCACTCCCGTCGCCGGCGCTGCCGGTTGTTCGGCCAGTGCTTCGGCCGCTTCGGCAGCTGTCGACGCTTTTATTATTCCAACACACTCAGCTTCCTTTGATTGCAGCTTCCGTGCGACAGTCTGCACATTGTAACTGTTGACGTCGCCTGTCGTTGCCGTTGCCGATGATGATGGTGCCGCCACCGCCAACGTCATCGCCACCTCCATCTCTACCACCTCCGCCACCTCCACCACTGCCGCCCCAGCCTCGGCCGCCACCACCTGGCTTACTGGTTTTGAAACCGACACCACCACGCGCTTAATCGGTTTCGCCCTTTCGCCACTCACCGTCGTCTCCGCGGACTCGTGTGACTGCCCCCGCGCCTCGCGAGCGGTTGTCTCCTCCAAGGCCTCTCTTGGCAACGGCGTGGCGCGCGATGCCACGCTCGAGTCTTCTGTTGTGCGAGGCGTTTCCGCCACTGGGTCAGCAACTTGGGTTTCTTTTTTTACCACCCCCCTGCTTGTCTCCCGCCAAATCCCGCTTCGTTTGGCGTCGTCGCTCCTTTCTCTCTCTCTCTTTGGCTTTTTTCTGCTGTCGGCGTATCGCTGGCAAGGTCATGTCGGACGAGTAGCTCCTGTCGGCGGTGGGCGCGAACTTTGTGAGTGTACTCTTGGTGCGCTGATTGAGAGATACGACTGGAGGGCCCTCCGTTTCGCGCTCCTCCTGCCTGCAGGCCAAACACGAAGCAAGGAAGACAAACGGGGGGAACAGCATGACACCCAAAGACATAGCAGGCAGTGCTTATTGCGGGCGCGAGCGGCTGCAAGACCCTTCCGCTAGTTATCCAGCTGGTGGCAAGTTGGCGCCTGATTGACAGCCGCTGTGATGCTTAAAATGCTACGAGTAATAATTTACACCAGTGATACCACGCGTGTATCTTCATTGTGGTATGCGGAGTATTACGTACAGGATCGTTCTCGGATCAGGTACGAGTTATGTCGCACGAAAAAAACTTGTACCGGTATATTCTATATATACGAGCACGTCACGATAGTTGAGTGCAATCTCTGCGAGACGGGTGAGAGATCGGCACACGACAAAGGGCAATGGAGAATTCCTCTGAAAACCGGTCACCCCTGAGCAGTCGTTGCGCTGAAGTTACTATTAGCGACCAAGCGAGGCATGGCATGTCAGGCACCGCCGCGAGGCACTACAGACAAGCAGAAGGATCGATTCAGGAGACAAGCCCCGGCCACAGCAGTAGTAGTGCACAGCAGTATCATCAAGATATTAATGAAGTATTGATAGTACAACAATATACTACAACATCAGTAGCCTGGCGATGGCGAGAAAACAAAAAATAAAAAAATGACATTGCTCGCACCATACGTATACGTAGTCGAAAAGCGGCGCAGTTCAGAACAAAAGCAGACGACACAGCGGCGTCCAACATGACTATTAATACTACTGCTGTAAGGAGAGATGAGCGCGTCATCCGACTGACGGGCTGACACGCCGGCGTTTGCGAGCGCACCTCCATTCGCTACTACTGCACGTACATCCTAAGCACGACTCGTCTCGAGTTGGCCTTGCCGCGCCGACGGCTGCGTTTCGACGATGGGAACACTGATCTTCGGGACGTTTTTCGGTGGACTTTCAGCCACTCGTACGGGACACACGGCCCAAGCCCACGGGCGCTACCGGCTGTGTACCGTAAGATCATAATTAATTCTCACTGTTTGAGATGGGCCTCGCTCGCCGGAGTCCGAGCGACACGGTGGGTGTCCGCACCACGAGCCGCTGTATTAGACCGACCGACGAGAAGCAGCTAGCTGCAAAGTTCGTTGTTTCCAGCCCTATACACGATTCATGGCGAATTGACTTTCATCGAGCTCTTTTCGCGAGGCGAGCAGTACTCCGGTGCAAGCCAGCTTCCGCCACCACGGCTCGTCTGGCTACGCGAAGGGAAAACGGCGCGACGGGAAAAACTCCGCTCTCGATTGGACTCATCCAACTCCTTCCTGACCATAGCGACGATTTACGACAACACAAATTACAAGCTACGAGGGCACGCGAGCTCTGATGAGCTATTGCAGTCGTCCATTCCTCACCGTCAAAGTATCAACCGCTGTTCCCCCTTCACCCTGACACCACTGTCACGTACGTGGCCGAAGCCCTGCTTGGAGAATCCGATGTAGCCGGCGTCCTTGAGGGCCTTAACTGGGACCGAAAGGTAGGTACCTGCTGCTGCTGCTGCCGCCGCCGCTACTGCTGCCGATCACACGAAGCGCTGTGTGATGCTGTTGTCAACAGCAGTTCAAAGGTGTGGAAAAGGGAGGAACGTTAACGCTCTGCATTCTGCAGCGGGAAAACGCGGCGTGATTATCGAAGATCGGTTCCAGATTCAAAACGATTGGTTCATCCGTCGGTATTGACGCGGTCTGATTAACATTTGGTGAAGGCGGTCAAGATGCATGGATGGATACTCGTAATAATAGGACCCATCATACAAAAACTAAAACTGTGCATTCCAGTATTTCTACTATAACGATAAGCATGGGTCCTGATTACTTCCAGCGCAACACAACTAGTAGACCGCGGTTTGGCTCCTTGACTGACCGACCTCGTAGAATAAAAACAGTGGAATAAGGCCAAAAGGGGCCTTGACGCGTCCAGTACGACCGGTCTCCTATTATAATTCCAGTATCATCGCTGTCAGCCATCATCAGCTAGCTGCCGACGTCAAGTAAAAGCCGAGTGACCCTGAAGATGCTGTGAGCTTGAGCTTGATTGAGCCTTGAGCCGCCATGAGCGATGAGAGCATGACGGCGCCACGGAACACCGACCACCCAATGGTCGAGTAGTGCTGCTGCTGTACCTGGTCCATACAGCACAACAAGCGCAACATCCCCCTCTCATTACTGATGATATAGATACGGCACCAAAAGTGTATCAACAAATTGTGTGGTTTTTTATTACGGGGGGCCATAGTAAATAGGACCAAATATTGTTAGTAAAAATAGGTAAGTATACATGTTTTTATGTATACCATAGGACCTTTTAACTATGGGACCCCCGTAATAGTCAAAATTTAAATTCTACGGACGTACGATCAGATACAAGACACAGTTTTTGGGCGCATGAAGACCTCTTGAAGCCTTAATATAGTCGTTTTATTGTAGGAGCGGTCAGTGAAGGAGTCAAACCGCTGTCTCCAAGGAAGCGTGTTTGGCTGCGAGTCAACGAAAGTGTGCTGCCGTCGTCGGACTGATGTTCGACGTCAGCATGTAGTACGTACTTTAGTACTAGTGTGCTGCTTGAAACTGCTGTATAATACAGTACCTGGTACCTGATTAGGAACAACAAGCAGTAGCGCTAGTGGTACATGTATGTGTATGGGCTCTTCTGGGTCCTCTTGTAGCTTACGTAGTAATAATAGCACTTCGGAGAAATGTGAATCGCGCATTCACTACTGACTGTACGTACACACGTACATCAATCAGAGTGAGTACGTACGTATAGTTACTGCTGCGTGTGGCGGTGTAGACAGCAAGGGCTAGGCTAAATACACAAAATATTCATCTATGTCTTGCAATTTCGTGTCCTGCTGCTGCTGTAGCTGTCGTTCTACATGCCTGGCATCTACAATAGGCGCCTCCATTTTTTTTCCAACACATACCGTGCGCCTTTTGCAGTTTCAACTTTGGATGTGGTCGGTGAGCACTGCTGTTGTTTTTGTCGGAAAGCCAACCCCGTTCCTGTTGTCGTTTGGGTGTTTGAAGACCCCTTCTTTCTTCAGGTCGCAACGGCGAAAGCCCATTTCTTGCTCATCCACCATCGGTACAGCAATAGTGTGCCTGTGATGGTACACCACAAAACACACCGAGCACAATAGAACACCAGCAAATGTGCTACTTGTACCAGATATGTATGAATAATAGGAGGTCCCTTGACTGACCGCCCCCCGTCACTAAAACCAACATGTTAACCCTTTCATTACTATGAATGAATAGTACTGCAGTCAGTCCCATTTTCGGGAGAAATCACTCAAACTCTGAGTAGTATACTGCAGTTTACAACCAAAACAGGGTTAAGGCCAAACGAGCTCTTCTTCACGCGCCCCCCCCAAAAAAACGGTCTTCTACGCGGAATCTTTGGATACAAGCGGACACACATTGAAACGTCGTACATATCCATCCATCCTGCATCAGCCGCCACATCTTCGGAACCCACATCATCACCAGAGCTTTCGACCTACTACTGCTGTAATTATCGTTACTACGTTTACCACCCACCTTGTTGAAGGGATGTATTCTACAAAGATCGATTTATAGTATTAATAGTATTAATAGTAATCCTTGAATAGGTTATAAAGTGGGCCGACGTGGCCTCAACGCCTCGACTGCTGCCCGTTGTGTTCACGCCTATCAAGGTATACGAACACATAAATTTCCTGCGTGTGTGCGTGTGTGTGCGTGTGTGTGTCGCGTGCCGACGACACATACGATCAGTAAGCCGATTGTGTTTCTAGTGCTTTGTCAATTTTTACCGCGGCATCCCACCCTGAGGCGGCGGCGGCGGCGGCGGCGGCGGCACGTAACTTCTCCCCCGACTAAGCCCTGCCGGCGTGCGAATGAATGCGAATCCTAAAAATTCCTCCACCAAATCGGGTGATACAAAACGAAAAAATCCGGTCTCAGCGAGACGGACGACGGTCGGTCGTGGGCCACCGATAAAAAATCGCACCACCAGTGCCGTCTCACACAGCACACAGCACACAGCACACAGCACACAGCACACAGCACACAACACACTACTACAAAAAAAAAAAAACGAAGCTGACTGCCTCCAACCCCCCCCCCCCCCCCCCCCCTCCTCACGTCTAGAAGGCACGCCCAATGACCAGACACTCCTTATTCTGAGTTTCACATACGTTGGACATTGCATCCTGTAACAATGCATTGCATAACATGGCGTTGCTCCAAGGCGTATTGTGTTGCCATTGCATTCACGTGTGTATAACAACTGCCCCCCGCCCCAAGACAAGGGCCCTGCACGCAAGCGCGCTACATCTCCCTCCCCCCCCCCCACCACCCCCCCCCTCCCACACCACCCCTCTCGAGTGAGCTGTGGGGAGGGAGGACGGGGGACAGCACTCAATCGATCGGGCATACATAGCCTTCCACGGTAATAGCACGAAAGCGACTGCACCTCCAGCAGGGCACACTACCATTCCGACTACCACATGAAGGCGCCGTGGTGCTAAAGCGTGCTACAGGCATAAACCGGGAAAGGCACAACAACTACCAAATAAACATATACCGGCAGACCAATAAGCATAAGGCGGCACAAGAGCCCGGGAGGAGACGACCGCTGCCATCGCAGCCATAACCAGAGAAGCGGGACACCAACCGACCTATTACGGCGCCCCCGAGTGCCCCCCCCCCCCCCCCCCCCCCCCCCCCCCCCCCCCCCCCCGCCGCCTCCTAAACAAACACCGAAAAAAAAAACGCCAGCCAGGACAAACAAAAAGACGAGCGCAGCTATCGGTATTCTGGAAGCACGCAAAGTGAGCCTTAAAAAAAACTCCCCTGCATGGCCCCCTACCCCTGGTGTTATTGCCGCTGCTGCTACTGTTGGGGGCGTCAATATCTCTTTAGGCCTTAGCATACTAGTTTTAGTGTAGTAGGGCAGCGGTACGCCAAAGCGTTGAGCCACGGGTCTCCTAACATATTTGCTACCGCGCTGCTGCTGCTGCTGCTGCTGCTGCTGCTGCTGCTGCTGCTGCTGTTTGTGTTGCCGGTGCTGCTACTACCGCTGGTGGTGTTGCTGACGATGATGATGAGGACTCAGCTGCTGCCTGCGTCCGCCCGCGAATTACCCTCGAGGCAAAAAAATATCCGATGCTGCTCTACGTACACGCGGGTATTCCATGACACCGCTGTGAGGGGAGGGAGGGAGAGGGTACGAGAGGGGTACAAGAGGTCTACCAATCGAGTGGCTCCGCTCGACCAAGATCAGGTCGGACGATCCGAGCGCTTCCGATCAGCCTCTCGGGAAGCTCGTCTTCAGCCTCGCCCTGTGTCCAAGGGGAGCAGGTGGGGCGAGGACGAAGGGGGTAGAGGGCGTGGCTGTTCAGCTGGGCGCAAGGGTTAGGATTATATTTAATACCGGGCTGGTCAAGCTCTTCGACCAGCAGCACACTGACACAACGTGGAACCTGGTATTACGGGGGACCATACTGTACTAAATAGGCCCAAATAATGTTAGTAAAAATAGGTAAATATGTAGGCTTTTATGTACACCATAGGTCCTATTAACTATGGACTGTCTTTACTACAAGTACCACTCGTATTGCGGGGGTCCACAGTTAACGGGACCAAATTTTGTTAGTAAAAATGGAAAAATATATAGGTTTTTATGTACACCACAGGTCCCTGTCAACTATGGACCCCCGTGATAGAAAACCACCAGTTGCCATACGCAGCACTACTACAACAGCTACACCACCTCTACCATGGTACAAGCTACTTCGTACCAATGCCTTCGTCTACTACGTACGAGCATTACTACATACCAGGTACGCTCGAAAGGGGGACGGGAGGGGGGTAACAAACAGTCCCGATAAAAAAAAACTCGGACAAAGGCCTCTGCCAACACGGACGCTTGAGCAAAACAATATCATGAAAAATCGGCCGTTGAATAGAGGTATATCGACGTGTACCTCCATCGCCCTCCCTCCTGCGCTTGGTGCAAGTAACGCCTGCCTGGTCGGTGAAACCCCGACGTGCTCCGTCTCGGCATCGTAGGAATGCGAGGGTCTATGGTCATACGACTACGGCCATGCATGATAATGAGTACACCCCCCCACCCCCTCCCAACCACGACCAACCCTCCTACAGTTTACACGTTTCGCGCGCGCGGCCACTCCTCGGTGCTTTCAGGCAGACGGACAGCTCGGCGGAGGCGTATCCGGGCGCGCTGGTACCAGAGGCGACAACAGCGGCGGTAAGAGCGTTGGTAGCCAAGGTAGAGTACCCGATCTGCGCCTTCTTATTTTTCTTATTTTGACGCTGTACTGTGAACAAAAGAGCAAAAAAAACACGACGATGCTCCCTCTACTGATGTAGCAGTTTCCTCCAAGTCTACCACAGCTACTGTATGCTCTAAACCAAAGTCCCATCAATGTACGCGTGAAACAGAAGCACAAATACGTAGCCACAAGCCAACCACGCTACAACATCTTGTGCTCTGAAAAACGCCCACTTGTGTGCCGAAACAACTGCGAGAAGCATGGAACATCAACATGTGCAGTATTAGTCGAGGGAGGCTGCACCTGCAAGGCAAAGGCCAGGTCGAGCACGAGATTCTTCGCGTAGCCGCCAGCGAGGTGAGTCGCATTGCTCGCCAGGGCGCTCGAGCCCACGTCGATGTCCACCTCGAAATACCCAGGTCTTCGTCCAAAAAAGGAGCACAAGTGGATGGAGGGGAGAGGGGAGGGGAAGAGGGGAGGCAAGAGGGAGGGGTGGAGGGGGAAGCGAGGAAAGGAAGGCGGGGGATACGGTGTTTAGGGATGGTTCGAGAAGGGGCGGTAGGATGCGGGAGGGCGAGAGATGTGTGTGTGTGGGGGGGTAGTCCTTACATTAAACATATCTCTTATAGTACTGAGTGTCCCCAGAAAGTGGGTACATCGATTCGGGGAGGGTACCTGTATAGGGGACGGTTCTCGGTTCTCCGTTGCTTTCTGCGGGAGGATGAGATCTCTACTCCTGTACGGATCACGATAAGACAGAGCATAGACTTGTGGACGGCGAAAGGAGCGTCACACCACGCAAAAACGCCACCCTACCTTACCTGACTTTCAACACCTCTAGGCTGGTTTTCCGTATAAGGGGGGGGAGGGGGGTGCCCAGAGCGCTGTTGGGTGGCCGGTAAAGTTTGTCAAGTGTGCTATTTCTAGAGGAAGGGCCACGTCGCGGCAATTGTGAGGGACCGAGGTTAGACTCACGAAACAAATAAGTGCCTCTATCTCCCTCTCTCTTCCCCCCATCTTTCTACCCCGCCCTTCCCTCGCCCCCAGGTTCATCCTCCCATCCCCCCCCCCCCCCCGTCTCTCTTGCACCCCCCCACCCTTCCCCCCGCCTCTGATCTCACCTCTTGAAGTACCTAGCCGTCAGCTTCCGTCCGATGACGCAAGGCTTACCGACGGCCTTGCGCACGACCCATGGCCCTTCTAGAACCCTCGGGAACAGCTTCAGACGCCGGTTTCGAATGTCGTTTATTGGTAGACCGCCCTCCAGATCAAGTGAAATGTACCTTTCGATATTATTTGTGTCGTACACGGCGAGGGGGGAAGGGAGAAAGAGGGGGTGGGGGGGGGGGGGGGGGGGGGGGGGGGGGGGGGGGGGGGGGGGGGGGGGGGGCGGGGGAGGAAGGGGGGGAGGGAAGGACGGGGGGAGGATATTCGATGAAACAACTATGATAACGTTTTTTTCTGGTCACGTTAGAAATACTGGAAAAACAGAACTGCATTGTTGTGTGATGTCATGCGCTATGTTGTGCCATGTTATGTTATATACCGTACCATGCAATACCATACCATACCAAACCAAACTATGCGATGCGATACGAATGTCATGCTATGCTACCCTTCGCCATGCCATGGAATGCTCCGCCATGCCATGCCATGCCATGCCATGCCATGCTCTGCCATGCCATGCCGCACTATGCCATGCTTTGCAACGCGGTGCTATGCTATGGCATGCCATGCAAATTGCTTACCTCATATCGGGCAAGCGTCCAACCATCGGTGCTCAACAAGGACGGCTTAAAACGTTGAAACCGTCGGTCACGGTTCGAATGCGCACGCGCCATGTCGGGGGGGGGGGGAGGAGCGTACATAGGGTAGCGTCGCTCTAGGCGCGTTATGTTCAAGCACATGCAGGCGATAGCAATATCCGGTGGCACGCGCTTCGCGGCACCCTCCCACTGCCGGCGCCAGCGCACAGCAGAAGCGACAGTATCACAACAGAAGACGAAACAGCAGCAACAGCAGCAGCAGCAGCAGCAGCAGCAGCAGCAGCAAACAACCGACGACCGGGAGCACAGCAGTACAGGCCTCCTTCCCCAACCGCAACCACTACTGCTACTTCTCCCAACCGCTCCCGTTGGGGCTACCGCGACCAGCATCATCACTCCCGCTACCGCTGCCGCTAGCGCTGCCACCGTGCCCTGCGGGGGCGAAAAAAAAAAAGCAAAGCTAATTACACGGACTACTACGAATAGTGAGCTTCGAAGGGTCCTTATCACAAAACGCGAAGCATTTGCTACCTTGGGCTAACCCCTTCAGACCTGCACCCACGTTTTGGAGACAAACTACTAGGAAATAGAGTGGGATGCGTTTCATCAGTGGCGGAAGGGGCTATAAGCCTACGCTGCAGGGGGAGGGGGAGCGGGGGTACCTGAGGAAGAGGCGCAGAAAGTTCCCGTCCTCACGAGAAAGCCTCCCCGCTGCTTCCGCCTCCTCCGCCTCCTTCAGTCGCATCCCCCAGGTCAAGACCCACGCTGTGCGCCCTGTCGCCAGGCATCTATGGCAAGCATGTTGCAAGTGCGGTGCAGAGACAAACAGAGAGACAGGAGAGATTGGAGAAAGTGAGAAGAAAACATAGAGAGCACCACAGTTTTTTTCGATCTTGACTACCCGCTTCCCCATCTCGCGCTTTCGCCACGCGGGGAAATTGCGAAAAACGAGGAACGAAAACAGGCAATAAAACAAAAGGGGGGAGGGGGGGGGGGCAAAAACAAGCCGTGACGGTAGATACAGTGGGGACAGCCACCCAGCCAATCAGTCCATCAGGAGATCTACTGAATCCGCCAATCACAGGACAACCACCTCCTCCGCGACAGGCCCTGCACGTACAGGCAAGGCCCAATCAGCAAAAAATCAAGTGATCAGCCAAGCAATCAGCCAAGGAACAAACACAGCAATTAATGGCCAGTCAATCATCCAATCAGACAACCTGCCAATAAGCCAATCAACTAGTCAACAAGCCAACCCATCATTTCCATTCAGCGAATGAGCCACTCAGTCAGACATTCAGTGAGGAAGCCAGTCAGCCATTCAACCAACCAATCACTCAGTCAAACAGACAGCCAACCAGTTGACCATCACACGACCACAGGGCAACTACCAGCGCTACCAGCGCCACATCACCCCCCCCCCCCCCCCGACGTTTTTACGGTTTGCGCGACGCCTCACTTGTATGTTGACGACGAAGAGGAAGGGGGGGTTGGGGCCTGACTGGATGAACGCCACCCTGTCTTGCATTCGGCCGTGAGCGCAGATGTCGTCCACACGGAACAAGTGATGCCTGCATTTCGGTTTTAGTTTGGTTCGTTTAGGTCAGGTTAATTTACGTTTGTTTTGTTTTGTTTTGTTTTGGTTGGGTGCATATTTGGTTTGAGCTGTTTCGCTTTGGATGAGTGCGTCCGAGGAGAGAGGGAAGAGAGAACAATGGTTGGCGGCTCAAGAAGAAAAATAAGAACACCAACAAGAGAAGAGATGGGTTGAAAAAAAAAAAAAAAAAAACCGGCGCGCTGCAATGGCGGAGGTCAGCCTGGGCTGCTGCATCGCTCTTCCTGCTCAAATGGTCGCCCAAGTTTTTAGGTGGAAGGAGGAAGAAAAAAATGAGAATAAATACGAAACCTCAAACGAACAGAGGAAAGGGGTTTAACACCAAAAACAGAGACATAGAAAAAAAAAAAAAAAACAAGAAACAAGCACCGTATTGTGGTATCAACTGTAATACCAGCTATTAAAATACGAACTCCAAGAGAGGGGGAGCGGGGGGGGGGGGGGGGGGGGGGCTTCTCCCGTCGCTGCTCGATCGGGGACTAGAGCAGTAGACTACTTCAGTTCATCTGACACTACCGCGCTACCGTATAAATTTCGACGCTGTTTTCCTCGACTACTGTAGGCGTACAGTGCACTCGAGCGACTCGTCTATTGAGACATCATCATCTAGGGGGGGTGTCAGCTTGCACGATATACGGTATGCCATGCCACTGTACTATACTGCTATCGCTCCCGCTCCCGCTCCCGTCCCTGCCCCCGCTTACTTGGCTCCGTCGACCCTAAACAGGTCCGCGCGGATGAGGGTGCCGAACGACGCTCCCGCGGCGATCTTGCGTCCGTCCGAAAGGTAGCGCGGCCCGCGCACGCGGAGCCCATGCGTCTGGCCTGTACGCGGGTACGACAACAACAAAAACGAACGAGAAAAAACGTACGTCAGCACGTACGCAGAGCAAGAACCAAGGCTACAACAGCTACACCAGTGAGCGACAGTGAGAAACAAGTAACATGGGAAAAACACAAGAGCTCAACATCAAGAACGAAGTAACCGTAACCACAACAAAAAAAAAAAAAAAAAACATGACGAGAACAACGTTGAGAACAGCACACGAACAAGAAAAGCAGCAACAACATCAGCAGCATCGGCAACAGCAGCAACAGCAGCAACAGCAGCAACAGCAGCGTCGTAGAGGCCACCACGGCAACCCATAATATAACCACAAAAGTGTGTGCTATAAGAACTTATTGTGGGGGGGGGGGGGGGGGGGGGGGGGGGGGGGGGGGGGGGGGGGGGGGGGAGGGTGTACCCATGTCATGCATGGCCATAGTCGTACGACCATAGACCCTTACACCCCTACAATGCCGGGACGGAGCGCGTCGGGTTTCCACCGACCTGGCAGACATTGCTTGCACCAAGGGGGGGGGGGGGGGGGGGGGGATCAGTTGAACAAAGGGTGCCGCGGAAAAAAAAAAAAAAATGTGCGCCACTTGTAGAGTTATCGCAAAACAAGAAAAAATTGCAAGAGATCCCCACCCCGCCCGCCGCGCCCCCGAGAAAATAAAAGCCTGACTACATCGCTGCATATCGAAACCCCTGTCGAGGCCAAGGTGTAAGTGTGACGACCAAGGCCGCGGCGTGCAGCAGTACTACCCCGCGCACCACCGTGTAACGCTCCATATCACTCCTAGCTCTACAGCAGTAGTAACAATTGTTCCGTCTCATGAACGCCAGCACAAGAGAAGAACATCGGATAGGACCCCTCCCCCCCTTCCCCTTGCGTACCTGAGTCAAGGAAAACGCCTTCCAGGCCAGGGGAGGCAATCGGTTCATCCCCGTGCGCACCCGCCATGGGGGGGACCACGAAGAAAGATGCGCCCTGCGCAACAAGCACAAGACAGACACCGACAAAGGGTGATCCAAGTAGTTGCGTACAAATGTTCCACGAAGGGTAAGGGGGTAAGGGGGTAAGGGCAGGGGTAAGTATGAGGGTACGGGCAAGGAAAGGTTATTGCTACAGGCAAGGTCAAGGGTGAGAGTTCGGGTATGAGTGAAGGAGAAGGATATATATATATATACGGACACACGCATGGGTAAGGGAGAGGGGATCGGTAAGGGGATCGGTAAGGGTAAGGCTAAAGTGAAGAGCAAGGGTAAGGGTAAGGTAAGGGTAAAGGTACGGGTATGCGCAAAGGTAAGGGTACGGATAAGGGTGAGGATAAGGGTAAGAAGGTAAGGGTAAGGGTATCGGTAAGAGTGAGGGTAAGGGTATCGGTAAGCGTGAGGGTAACGGCAAGGGTAAGGGTACCGGAAAGGGAACAAGTGCACGTGAGGATGAGGGTAAGGGTACAACTAACAGGGAAAAGGACGAAGACTCGTAGACATATATCGGGAAAGCCGAATGGGTGAGGGGAAGGGAAAATCAAGGGTAAAGGTGAGGGTGAGGTCAGGGTAAGTGAAGGACAGTCATTGTATCACGGGTTAAAGGGGCAAGGGTAAAGTCAAGCGTCATAGTACGGGCACAGGCAAGGTGAAGGGCAAGGGGTAAGGATAAGGGCAACGGTAAGGGCGACGCCATATCGGTATCGCACCCACCATCCCGAAACCGCATGCACATCGACATCACACTCACCATGTCGTCCATATCGCTTCCGCCTGCAGCCGCTGCCCCTTCGCCTTCCAGCATCTCAGCTGCCTCGGTGTCCTTCTGCCCACCGCCCTTTGTCACCCCGCTGCTGCTGACCTTCCTCGGTTAGGCCATTCACCTCCTTGTTCGTCTGCTTCCCCTGCAACTCAGCCGACTCCTCCTGCTCCTGCTGCTGCTGCTGCTGCTGCTGCTGCTGCTCCTGTTCGTGCTCCTCCTCTTCGTCAGAGTCCTACTCAGGGCGTACATAAGGCAGAGCAAAACGAAAAAATATTACAACATAATGAAAACGACGAATCGACCACCCTTGCACCGTCGAGAATCGAACAGCAAGACTACGTCGACTCACTCTCACACCTGACGGTATTTGTGGACTACGACGTGAAAACACACAAGCACAATGTATACCGCAGTATACCGCAGCAACATCCTAAAAAGGAACCAAATCTATCAATAAGGACGTAAACGTACTTCGTGTACGTACACACAGCAGTAGCGTCACGCGAACCCATCCACTACATAGGATGGCCTGGAGTACACACAAGCAGTCGGGCCTACTCTGCCCTGGCGTGGTACCACCGCATCACAAAATCACAAAACAACAACAACAGCAACAGCAACAGCAAACACAACAGCAAACACAACAATAACACCCCCACAAGCGCGCCGCCAACACCACAACCAACACCAACACACCACCACCAAACCACGCCATCATGAAAACCAACCACACCACTATTGGCGGGGGAACACAGTAAACAGGACCAAATATTGTTAGTAAAAATAGGTGAATAAATAGGTTTTCGTGTCTGCCATTGGTCCTATTTACTATGCCCCCCCCCCGTAAAATACCACCAACCACTATAATTGCTACTACCACTGCTGGTACTACTTCTACTACTACGACAACCACTACCACCACCACTACCACTACCACTACCACTACCGCTACCGCTACGACTATCACCACCACTGCTAATAACACAATTACGGAGGACCATAGTAAATAGGACCAAATACAGCTAGTAAAAATAGCGAATTATGTCGGTTTTTGTGTGTTCCTTAGGTCCTATTTACTATGCATTGTCCCCTGCAATATCACTACGTGCTGGCGCGCGTCAGGCCGCGAAGATCACCTCTAGCTCTTCGCTGGCTCCCAGGTAGTCGGCGAGCGTGACGTCGAGCTTTCTTATCCTAGCCACGCCGAGAAGCACCTCGGGAAGTTCTTCGTCCCTCTCCCCCTGTCAGGAGAAAAAAAGCCAAAAATTCGGAATCGGAACACGAAACGAAAAAACGAAGAAAATTGGAAAAGACGAATAGAAAAACAGCACCACGAAGCCAAAAAAAAGAAGAGAATTGGAAAAGACGAATTGAAAAACAGCGCCAGGTATGCATGCAGGTACGTACGCGTACAGTTTCGGTAAACATGTATATTCGAGCATGAGCCTGAAATATATCGTTCTCCTAATGCGGACGCTATGAAATTCACGAGGCATGAGAGCATGAGAACACGCGCGGCCGGTGGAGGACGCAGCTTGCCTGCAGAGCTGAGCATTGGCTAATCAATCGGTTGAGCTCGCAGCTGACGAATACATGGATGATACAAGGTTTGTGCCGAGGAGGAGTATCAGAGCGCAAGAACGAATTGAAAGCGATACGGCATACACAATATCGTATCACATGCACATGGTACAACTATCACGACGTGAAGAAATATCTGCATATTACTGCCGTGCATATGGACATGCACAGCAGTAGTAGATCCTTCTACTACTGTAATAGAACTGCACCTGCGTTTTCGAGGGACGAAACATACACGGAACCGTTACTATTTGACTGAATATATTATACTGTGTTACTATCGGCTGAATCGCTTTATATATTTTCTTATATGATTCCGCCAAACATTGCATCATATTTGTCAGCATGTCGATGCATGTCTTCATCGTGTTGCTCACGGCGAAGAAGGCTTCTCCCCCGTACGAAACCGAGGACTGCCGACGAAAACAAAGGTTTGTAAGCACTCCACGCGTGACACACGGCACGCACCGCACCCACACGGAACACAATTATAGCAGCACAGCAGTAGTGGGACAACACTCACAAAAATATGACACCGAAAAAGGGGACTGGAACTCTCGACCACACTCGGCTGCCCGCGAAAATCGCATTGCAGCAGCAGGAGCAGTGTTGTTGCACCCGTAGGAGCATGCATGTACCATACAATAGCAGAGACCCCCAGCTCTAGAGATCTATAAAATGGCAACTACAGTATTAGTAGGAAGCCACAGCAATACTGTACAGCGTGGACAAAACTACCGTGCACGCGTGATGTTGCTTCCTGCTCTGCTGGCGGACGGCGGGCGTGTATAGCGTTCTCGCCAGCTGGTTGTAGCAAGCGCCCTGCACTGCTCATGTGCTCATTGTTGTCTATGGCGTCTGGGTTACGAACACAATATAAAACAAAAAAGTGAAGAAAAAAAAAAATATATAGGTACGGTCTCTGCGAGGATCGAACTTGCGCCTTCAAGTCCAAAATCGGGCATCGTGACCATTTTACTACATTACCAAAGACCAGTATCACCTGGTAATACTGTTCACCGCGCGCACCGACACACCATATCCACATGCACAGAAGAACAGCAAGAGAGAGAGGTGGCGATGACAGTTGGCGGACCGCAGCCTCCGGTGAAGCAACTAGCCGTAGCAGTACACCACAGACCCGCGACACGCGCGCGGTGTGGCCCGCTGATGCTTGTGCTGCTAGGCGGGGTTGTAACGTTGTTTGTGTTCTTGGCATGTTGTCTAACGTTCAGATTTTTTTTGGGTGTGGTCCCGGGCAAGAAACACAAAAACGTCCGAAATTTAAGGAGATTTGAGTTACTCATGTTCAATCCAAACGGTGCTTACATTTCCGTCCATAGTGTGCGTGGTTCTGTCCCACACAGCAGCAGCAACGAGAAGGTAGCTAATGGATTACGGACCGCAGGCGCCGATCAACACAACCAGCCACAGCAATACAACGCAGATGGGTGTGCCACACACACGGTAATACCTGCTGGTGTCTACCCGGTAAATGTCTGGGCCGTGTGCTCGCGAAGAGGAAAAAAAAACTGACAATATTTTACCGGTAGGTACGTGCAAAATAAGGTCTCTCGAACGGAACCCAGGGAATCGTTTCATCCGCTCTAGCCGAAAAAAACAAAACTTTGAGGGCTTAACACGAGCTCCAGAGCGCACGGATCGCTCCCGGACATGGACCAATGTGTCCGGGCGGGCTTCCCGTGTCGACAACTATTAATAAGCGTTTTGCCAAAAAGTTACCCGGACCAAGAGATATGTTCGAAAAAGTACGAATTTTTCACAAACATAACTATTCGTATGTGTACGTTGACAGCGTCCCCGGCGGCTTGGCAGGTGGTTCGCGTGCCTGCTCTAACATCAATTTCGTTGGTTCAAGTCTCGCCGACTGCATACCCGTAGGGGACTTTTTCTTGCATACAAATTGAACAGCAGAAAGCGCGAGAACTTGAGTTAGCAGCATCTCATGAAAATCGACGAGCAGTGGGAATGCTGAACCCTATGCACGATGAACATGAAGGCACGTACCGGGAGGGGAGAAGGGACGAGATCTGTGACCGCGGCTTGTGCAGGAGATCGCTGAGGGTAAAAAACCTCCTACAAGGTATGAGTTAAGGTGGAAAGTGAAAGTGATGAAGATATATATTATATAACAGGTGTATCATAAACATAAAAAAGGATTTTAGCCAAAATCAGGTACACCTGGCCACTTTTGGCCAAAAAGAGTTACACGCCAAAAACAACCACAAATCACACGCCAGGACCCCTGCCATTGGACAGACCGTAACAAAATTTTTACTCGAAAAGGCCAGGTAAACCTGGTTTTTTGTCTACTATGTCTAACTCTCAAGTGATTCTGGCCAATTTTTGAACCAATCAGAGGCCATACACTATCAACAGCTACACTATCAACAGCTCCCCTACACCTCCTACACGAACGCCACCACTTTTAGCGCCTTCCCCACATCACATCATTACACCACGACCCGCCACACCGATATGCACGCAGCAGCATGGACTCAGGCGGTAGATCGTCTGCCGCACCCCGCATCGAGGTGGGCTCAATGTCTAGCACGCCAACAGAACTTCGTGCCCGCTGCGTGCGCGCGGTTGCTCGAGGAGGGTCGGGGTTTCACAGCCGGAGAGTCGGCGGCGGCCGCCAGAAAAAGTACCTGGGCTCCGGCAGGACTCCCTCGGCGAATAGAGCGAGAAAAACAAAGCCGGGCTACCCTCTTCCGGAGCCCGTCGTCGCTATGGCTAGGCCCCGCTGCCCCGCTGAGGTTGGCGCGACCAAGTCGCGTACGGGTGAGTGGCGTGTGACCCATGCCGATTTCGAGCACGTCAACTGCGCGGGTGGCGATGATCCTTCGCACGACTGCTGTACTGTGCGGGGTCAACCCGATTGTGAAGAATACGGTCTGTGCCGATGTCTAAATGGTAATACGGGGCGCCACAGTAAATGGGAGCAAATTTTGTTATTACGGGGGTCCATAATTAATAGGACCTACGGTATACATAGAAACCTATATATTTAACCATTTTTACTAACAAAATTTGGTCCCATTAACTATGGACCCCCGTAGTAGAAAAAATAGGGAAACATATAGGTTTTTGTGTGTACCGCAGGTGCTGTTTACTATGGTCCTCCGTAATAGCTAGATAGCGTGTGTTGCACACGTACCTGCTACGCCAGTAGTAGCTAGGGCCCTAGCAGCAACCCCGGTAGCGAACGCAGAAGTGAGCAAGGCATCATCAATGACTGGCCCATGACAGCACGGGCGAGATTCCCATTTACATACTGCTGCTTGCTGAAAAGGTACGAACAGCGAGCAGTTCAGTTCAAATTCAGTGCAGTTATGTTCGTACCTCACGATGTCGCTACTTCATCTACTATATCGCACGTAACATAGTAGTGGTGAGTGTGATCACGAAAACAATCGCAGCATACACACATGAATACGTAAAAGGGCCATCCCAAACTATCACGATTTTGGAGGCCGCACATTCGCTGCTGATGTCCAGGCGCGAAAACAGCACTACCCCCTTGGTAAAGTTCATGGATTTTCACGGACAGAACACCGCTCGTGGGCGCGCGTTTTTTTCTCGGTTTTAGTATGTATCTGATTTTGGCCACAGCCTTGAAAATAAACAAAAGAGACAGGCCGACCTGCCAATCGCACGTGTTTTTACGAGACGAACTATTAATACGTACGAGTCCGACGTATCGCCAAAAAAATACTTTTCTTCGCTTGCTGCTGGAAGAAAAATTTCGTTCGTCTTGATTTTCTATTCAGCTTCGGTTTAGGCTACCGTATGACATCCGTATGACATCCAATCTCTTAAAAAAAAACGCCAGTTCACAAACATGAATAAACAGAATCAGCAATAACATCACCAACAACAAGTGACACAGCAACAACACCAGCGAACCACAACAACAATAACAACACCACCACCACCTCTACCACCTCCCTCCCCCCCCCCCCCCCCTAACTAACAATGCACCTGCACACAGAAACCCATGTCGACGACCAGGCCCTTGGCGTAGCCTATAGCAAGCGACACCGTGTTGTACGCCACGACAGAGCTGCCGATATCGATGTCCACCTCGAAGTACGCCCGAGTCCTGAAGTACCGACAAGTAAGCTTCAAGCCGATGGAGCGACCCGAAGCAGGTGTACACCGTCATGACACGATGAGGGGCGGGTGCGAGGGCGGGGGCCGGGAGCGGGGGCGAGATGGGGGCTCAGGAGGGCCGAGCAGACTGACTCCGACAGCAGTGAGTCACACGTGCTGCCAGTGCTACCATCGCGCTCATGGCAAAGAAGGCAAGGGGTGCAACTGTCTCCGCGACACGAGGCGACAGAGAGCGTGCAAAAAAGAGCCATCACGTCATCTTCCCTGCTGTCGCTGCATGTCCTCAGATGAACTCACCGCCCGGATCTGTCGTCCGCGCTCGCAAAAGACTACGACAACGTGGCTATAATACAAACTCACACGCAAGCTCCTCCTACCGCCACCACCACCGCCACCACCATCACTAACCCCACCAACTGACCACCAACTGACCAGCACCACCCCGCCCCCCCCAAAATACAACCACCACCTCAACCCCCCGCCACCACCACCACCACACTACCAGTTCCACTATCACCAACACCAATTCCACTACCACCACCATCACCTCAACCACCGCCATCACCCCGTCCCCCTCCCCGCCCCCCCCCCCCCCCCCCCCCCCCCCCCCCCCCCCCCCCCCCCCCCCCCCCCCCCCCCCCCCCCCCCCCCCCCCCCCCCCCCCCCCCCCCCCCCCCCCCCCCCCTCCACCACACACGTTCTGCGCGACAAACGTCAAACCTTGCCTACCATTTGGGAATGCGGGGATAACCTCGCAACAGCCCCTCCTCTTGGGTTTCACCACCATACCGCACACACCTTCTGCGCAATGAGCGTCGGCTTGCTCCCCACCGCCTTCCTTACGATCCACGGCCCTTCCAGGATGGCGGGGAAAAGCTTGAACCTCAGGTTGCGCAGGTCGTCCCCGGGCAGCCGCCCGCCCCCTCCGGCCTCCCCCATCCCCTCATCGTCGTAAACGCCTCCATCTCCCTCCCCATCCCCCTCGTCCGAGTTGCTCTGAGGGCCTAGGTCGACGAAGCGTCGGAACAGGTCTAAAAACCTGCCGTCCGTCAAGAGGAAGTGGCGGGACAGGTGATTGGTTAAAAAATATCGTTTTTGTCGACTCGGCTGGTTGGTTGGTTGGTTGGTTGGTTGATTTGATTGGTTGATATGTTGGTGTGTCGTTGTACCGGCCTGAGTGTAATGCGGCTATATACAGTAGGTACTAGCGTTACTGCTGGAAGTATCGGTAGCTCTTTTGATAACTGCCGATGCCGTTGTCGACGACCACAATCGCCACAACAGAAACAGAAACAGATACAACAACACCTACTGTACACCTACACCTACAATAGCAACAAAAGCAACAACAATAATCCCTGTCACGGCTGCCACCACCATCACCGCTGGCACCCCCGCGACCGTCATACTACTCCCACTGCGCCCTCTTTAACCACTACTACTAGTGTCACCATTAATAGTACGCCATTACCGTGGTGTAAGTAAACCTCACCCTTCCGATCGTCCGTCAGCCCCGGGCGCAGGGTCCCCTCCTGGCGGGACGGGCACGGCGTAGTAGAGCACCATGCTGAGCGGCGGGTTTCCAGGCACCTGTACAGGGGTAAAGAGTAATCCAAGGTAAACGGCCAGCATAGCACACGTGTAAGCAAGGCAAGCGAATCGTGCCATTTAGCGCATCTCACACAATCGATCGCGGGAAAGGAGAGACAACAGTACCGTACGACTATACACTGCGACTGCAACAAAACAACAAAAAATAACAACACTAGCAAGCTTTCAAGCAAACTCCCATCTGGCATCTGGCCCCAGCCCTACC